>OV281305.1:3757500-5007500 GCA_923062465.1 Acleris sparsana | reverse complement strand
TGTTGTCTAGTACCCATAGTATAAGCCTAGAGCTTAGTTTGCGGCTAGCTCAATTTGTGTGAGATTGGTTTATCAAACAAACATAATCTGTTAGAACTTAGAATCATAACGCAGGGCTAGTGCCCAGTTTGTAGCCTGACCTGACCGTGCCTGCGAAGCTAGTGGTCCTAGGTTCTCCAGTCAGGGCAAATATTCGTGTGACGACCGCGAATATGTTTCGGAGTCTAGGATGTTATCTAATAATATAAGTATGTATTCCTCTATGTTTATCGCCACTATGGAACCCTGCGCATAACGTTAATCATTAGTTTTAGCGTAATTTATTAGTTTGTAATTTTTTCTCGCTGTCTTTCCGGCGGGTTCCCAAGTCGCTCAAGAACTAAAGTCCTTGACTGTTTAAGCCTGGAGCTTAGTCTGGGACTAGGTCAATTTGTATGAGATAACTCCACGAAATAAATTAATAAATTAATATTTACTATACCGGGTGTACAATCCAAATGGGTCAGTATGGAGAAGTCGGAAACTATGAGAGATAGCGAGACCTGTTCTTAGGAACCATGACGTCGATTTTAGATTTAATAATAATTACATTCAAACTTTTTTATTAACTCCCATACATAACCGGGAATCGAACCTGGTCAAAATCAATGTGTATAAATTCTGCAAGTCGCAAGAAGCGCAACACTAATGGAATCTTGTTTAAAGTATGAGAGTTAATAAAAAAGTTTGAATGTAATTATTATTAAATCTAAAATCGACGTCATGGTTCCTAAGAACAGATCTCGCTATCTCTCATAGTTTCCGACTTCACCATACTGACCCATTTGGATTGTACACCCGGTATAAAAGGCAAACCTGACTCACTGACATAGATATCAACGTACGGCCGAAACTACTGTACCTAGAAACTTGAAATTTGGTACAGGGGTTCCTTTCATGGTGTAAGTGAAATATATTTTTTTCACAATTCACCCCCTAAAGGGGTTAAAATAGGGGGAGTAGCGGGAAAGTTATTCTACGCGTATGAAGTTGCGGGCGTGCTCTAGTAAGTCATAACCCTTCTTTTTGCTTCTCCGCGCCGTAGTCGGTTATAAACAAATAGACACAGTACCTACCAAAAGTTTTTATTGCATTTTTTATTGCACGTCATCTCGTAAAGTTTTACAATGTTTTAAGAGGATTTTATTCAGTTTCTCAATTGTTTATCTAGATATGAGTAACACAGACTCTTACTAAATTCTCAGTTTAAAGTCATAAAATCTTAATCCTTTATTATTAATATAAAATGATAATGGTTTCATTGTCCTCATTTCACGTCAACGTTATTTTTATTCTAGAAAGTGGAAGTGACAACGGGAATCGAACTAACCAACTGAATGTGACAAAACAATAAAGTCGTGTTCTTTTTACGGTTTTTGTTTAGTTTAAAGGTGTATGTGTTGCTGATGACTATCAATGACCCTTTCGATCTGTTAAATAAAACGATTTTGTTGTTTTGTCATATTCGACCAGTTTGATTCCCGGTTAAGGCAGACGAATTTTCAAATTTCATAAATACAGATTGTTTTCTAAAATAAAAGTAAGTCTCCTTTGAATGCGTAGAATTTGCTGTTTCCAATGTGTAAGGTAGTGGACGTCCATGTGGCGTTAGTTTTTACTCATCACCTGTATACTATATTATGAGCAGGTTCCGTACTTTTCATGCCGTTGACGCAAAAATGACGTCACGCTACAGAGAGTATGATTAACTATTAGTCGTCAATCATTTAATCATGTAAAATTGAGTTAAGTAATCTATTTATGCGTAGAAAAACAAATGCCTACTTCATACCTAAAACTTAAATGAAACTATTTGATTGAGCAGCACAGTGGTCAATCATCGAGTAACATGAGTTTTAATGTTGTAATAAAAAATATTATTATTAAATAGGTCATAAATACAGTGATGGCATTGAAATTCATAGAAAATTGTCTCAATTCGCCATTTTTAGTAATGAGCGGTAAAAAAAAAGATCCGATTATTTACCGCTTGTTTAACGACGGCCTGCCGTTACTTTAACGTTATTTTTACTTAATTTAAATTTCACATATATTTTTTCCTGATGCTTTGTTTCCCTTTCGAGAAATCAATTTGTTACTTCTGACATCTGTGGGTGTTTTGACCGTTCGGGCCTGCTGTAAAATTAACCTAAACCTGCCTATCTCAAAATAGGTAGGAAGGTTTTTGTTGTTAAATTTTCAAATTATTAGTGGGAAAATTTGCGACTTGGAGAAAACCGAAGAATATGCGCCAGGAATAAAATTAAAATTAATGTAAATATTTTACTTAAAATAATCTAACAAGCCAAGTATATATATAGACGATGTCATCATACTCAGCCGTCTCATTCTTATGACTGTGTCACGCTATCTTTTTAGTCCAAAGCCTTTCACTTATCTAAAGTGTGGACACACTTATATGGAGATTGTATAAAAACATAGCATTGTTATTGTTTATATAGACGTTTGACAACTGACACTCAATTAACGTGAAGATATCAATAACAAGAAATCTGGAACATTGGGTTGTTTCCTGTTTTTTGTTCATATTTGTTACTTGTGGTCTCTAATTAGCCAGGTTAGCCATGTACATCTAGGAGAGTCCAGAAAAAGTCCCTGAAGACAAACCGAACAAGTGCGAGTCGGACTCGCCTACCGAGGGTTGCGCACTTTTTATTTTATAACATAGAAAAGGCAAACGAGCACACAGGCCACCTGATGGTAAGTGGAAACTGTGACCCATAGACATTCGCATTCACAAGACTGCAAGCCTAAGACTGCAAATGCGTTGCCAACCCTGAGGACTAAGATGGAATGCCTCTATGCTCGTCATTACACCGGCTGTTTCATCCCCAAACCGGAACACAACAATGCGAACAATGCTGTTTGGCGGTAGGTTTATGGATAAGATAGTGGTAGCGATCCGGACGGACCCTGAACAAGGTCCTACCACAAGAAACATGACACGGTTAACTCAATTTAAAAATTTGAACCGCCGTTCCTTGCATAAAAACCATGTTTTTTTGTGTTTTAATTAAAAATTTATACTTGTAGTATACGGTACTACTTGCCAAATTTCATATATATATCATTTCATAGTTCTAGGTCAATGGAAAATACCCTATCGATTTTGATTCCCTTGAGAGTGTCGAAATATACGTTTTCTCCCACATGCTCGGAAATGTTAACCTTACTGTTGTAAAATCAGCCCGCGAAGTTCCGAGTTCCAGGCCCAGGCAAAATTAAAAAAAAAGAAGTTATTATTTACCAGCGGCAGCGGCCGCGAAAATGTATACAAATTTCATAACGTACCCGGTTTTTTACTTTTTAAAACCATATTTGGACTATGATAACTAACTCCAAACAGCCAAACACTCGTACAATTCAAAATTCTTCCATGTTTATTTACTTTTTAAATGTCATAGACTAAAAAGGTAAACGCCGTTTATCGCGTTTACAGCGTATTTACCAAAGTGTCAAATAGTTTTACTTTGTATAAAACATTCTGCGTTTAGAATTAAAAAAATTAAGGCGGGAATCGGGAAATTCGGGAATATTTTTTTCTTAGGGAAGTTTAAGTACAGTACGTATTATTTTTGTTTCGCGAAATTACAAAAGTAAAATGAGTTCCAGTGATGAAGATGTGTTTTCTCGCATTGTTAGAGAAAAGCACTATACAAGCCTCGAATAGGAAGGGCGGTTGCTGGACTCTGGTATATAGCGTGCTCTACTCGTCCTGCAACGGTCTTTTGCGGCATAAACGACCGTATCTCTTTTTTACGTCAACTTAGAAGTTTGATTTTTTCACAGCTTCTAGGGCCTGTAGAGCTGAGTATATGGTTTTGATTTATATTCGATAGCTCCACGCGGTCCCTTACGATTTGTGACTTACGATTGAAATATTCGTAATATTTCCGACACAGGCAACAAAGTAGTGAGAGATACTTTCGTATTGTAAATAATTTATATAATAAAGCGGCCTTGATAACGCAGTCTCAACGATACACGCGTGGGGAATCTAAAGCAGCTTAAATATTTGTCAGACAACAACAATATAATCTTGCATCCGCGGTACAGTGTCAATGGAAGGAATTTACAAGTTTGTTTTGTTTGTGTTGTGGCTGCATTGTTAATGTCGTTTTGTTCACATAGTATAAAGTAAAGTGTTCGATGTATGGTATTGGCAAATTTATTAGAATATTACCCGATAAGTTCGTGCGCGATCGTCCCCCGGAGTGGCAGGCTTTGGGGGAGGGGGAGGGGGGAGGCGACTGGTAGAACGCGGCGCGCTGTTGAAATGCGCGGCGCGCTGTTGGAAAAATACTATCAATGTTTGAATTTTTATTATTTTACTAGCGACTCGCCCTCGCTTTGCTTGGGTTTTTGTGATTTTCTGCAACACCCGTACATTACCCAGCTTATGTTGTACATAAAAACCTTCCTTTTGATTCACACTATCTATAGATTAAAACCATTGACATCCGTTGCGTAGTTTTAAAGATCTAAGCATTCATATAGAGGCGGGTGGTAGGACCTTGTGCAGGGTCCGTCCGGATCGCTACCACCATTTTATCCAATAACCTACCGCCAAACAGCAGTGTTGGCATTGTTGTGTTCCGGTTTGGGGATAAGACAGCCGGTGTAATGACTAGCATAGAGGCATTCCATCTTAGTCCTCAGGGTTGGCAACGCATTTGCAGTCTTAGGCTTGCAGTCTTGTGAATGCGAATGTCTATGGGTCACAGTCTCCACTTACCATCAGGTGGCCTGTGTGCTCGTTTGCCTTTCTATACCACTTTGTTTTACACTACTTACTACTTTAAATAACTTTATTTGTTAATCGTGTATTATATGGATGACCGTAGTCTTAAGTAGTCTTGAAACCGAAATGTGTTGCTTGCTGTAAAAATTAATACACAATTTATAGGAATATTACATATCTATATAACAATTGTCCTTTTAATAAGGAGCATATTGAAAAAGAGTGGTCAACTTGATCCATTCAGTTGATTACACAAATTAGTTTACTAGGCCCTTAGACATACCTACATGTTGATTTGCTAAAAGCAAGTATTAGTGATATTGTGTTTCACTAATATTTGACCAAATCATCATTTGACAAACTATTCGTTTGAAAAATTTTCATTTCGAAAATAGATACTTCCCGCCGCATTGTTTTATTTATTTATTTTTTAGGTTAAGTTAAGTTGTTAGGTTAAGCGACTTAGCGTAAGAGTACTAAACTACCCACCTTAATATTTATGTTTTAGTGAGAACTCCCAAGGGGGTAAGTGCATGTTTAGAATAATGTGTATATCAACGTATTATTTTTTGTACACTTGTTCCTGTTTGTTTCTCCAATAAAGTAAATAAATAAATAAATAATAGAATTACGAAACCAATTCTCGTTGACTGTACCGCAGAAATGCGAACGTTCATTGGCTGTTAAATTGGTTAAAAACATAGTCACTAATGCCTTGATTGGCTGGCGGCTTCTTACGACACATGTTACCCAATCACAGGTGATTGAAGTCATGCTGTGTTCGCTGGTTCATTGACACTGCCTGACGTAGCTACAGCTAAATCGCTCTGGCGATGCATTTACGTATATAACAGTGAGGTTATTTAAGATGACTATTACCACCGTCATACAAGTACCGAAGGGTCTGTAACGACCATGTCAAGTTGGCAAATATTTGTGTGACGACAACGTGTTTTTTATGTTCTTGTCTTTCAAGATACTCTAGGTCATACACACTTAATTATGATGATGTATTTGAGTATGTATTTTTTCTATATAAGTTATTATATTTTTATATCGGGGGACAAATTCACATACGTTGATCTAGTCCCAAACTAAGCTCTAGGCTTGTATTATAGGTACTAGGCAACGATAAACATACCTATACCTAGTCGGTTCATAAGTTCTGTCACTGAGATTTATTACAATTTAAAAAATAAATAGAAGAGTTTCATAAACCTGTAGTACATCAATCAAAACCTTATTTTATATAGAATAAAAAGAAGTGTAATTAATATTTTTTACTATTGCAATCATTTGATGAACGAGCTTTAAGCATTCCGTTCGGGGCCAGAAATCATGGGTCAAAACACGCACGACCACGATACTGATAATGGCTATAACTTTCGTAAAAGTTCTCGTATTGAGTCGAAATTTGCGTGACATATTGATCAGACTTTTACCTTTAAATTCTGATGCAAACGTATTCCCAAGCAAATAAGATCCGCTTGTACACCGGTCAATCTTCACGACTCATTAAATCGACCCTACGATTTCACATCAATTTGCAGCAATACGAAAACAACCAAACATCGAGCTTCATAAGCTGGTTTTTGAGGGTCGTTAAGAAAATAATGCTGATTTCTAAACATAGCCACAGATGAGAGGCTTCACAATATTAAACAAAAAAGATTGTTAGTTAGCAAAAACTAACCTTTAAAGCGTTTTCAATAAGTGTTATTTCCAGAAAACTGGTGCGTATTTTAATCGGTTTCGGCCGTGAATGTTAGAAGATCGTATCAGAAATTGCGGAAACTGTGGAATGATTATTAATTCTTAAAAATGTATTCTTATTAAGCTTTTAACTTTTATATATTATGAAATCAAAAAATAAACAAATGTTAGTTTTATTTGACTAAACCTTTGTGACAGAACTTAAGAACCGACTAACTAAAAAGAAAATAAAATTGCGTGCCTACTTATATAGAAAACACCCACGACCTCAGACACAAATACTCGCGCTCACAAATATTCTGCCCTGATCTGGAATTGAACCCAGGACCTCTAGCTTCGTAGGCAGGGTCACTACCAACTAGGCCCAACAAGTCGTCAATTATGTTGGTTGCACTTGTACCACAAAATATGCATCCTCAAAGAGTCAGCTATAAGCCTGGTGCATTTCATATGTTGGTTAAGAGATCATTGCATACGGCTGATAAAACAGTATGAAGGCCAAGTTTGCTATTGTTTGGTGAGTAAATACCGGTAGTCGAGTGGAAAATTAGAAATGTTTAATTATATGAGCTACTTATAAGTTGTTACTTAAATAATTTGTAGCCATTTGCAGGAAACAGGTTGTATAATATGTATGTATGTATTACCTACTCTATATTGTACAAGAATAAAAAAATACTGGCAATACAACAAAAAAAGTAACTTAAACCTTTAAAGGAAAATGACGGTGTTGAAATATACCGAAAAGACGGACTAAACTCGAATTCACAGTTTTTTGTTATTTAATTTATTATTGTTTTTTATAATTGAAGAAATGAACTTTTGCTGGAGTTTCTTGCGGCACTTCTGCTCCGCAATGCTGGTAGATTCACTCCATATTTCTTATGAGTCAATCAGTAATTATTAGGTTAGTATGAAAAAAAAACTGCCTGTGTGAAGTTGCCTTTGAATGGAAACTTGCAGTTTGAAAACACGATGACGCATGGCTACCATTTGTTGTTGTAATGCAAAACAGATTCTTAATACATTTTCTTTGAAATCCAACGTAATGGCGACTGAACCATGTCTTGTAGGTAGTTTGTGTGGTTTGCCATGGTCGTTTCTCGCAGTACGAAAACAATGCACGATAATAGTTAGTAGATTATAATAAAAAAGGTACTAACGACAGAAGGGAATTACCTTTGTGCACGATTCATACAGAACGAGACATGTTAAATATGTCAGAACTATTGATATGCATAGTGTGAAATAAGTATATTTAACTATTTATTTAACCTTTATTGCACAAAACAAAAGCTCAAATGGCGGACTTAATGCCCCATGGCATTCTGCACCAAATAATCATACAGAGACTAACACAATTGGTGCACAGAAAAAGAAAGACATACTCAAACATATTTACAAAACAATAATACTTTACGCAAAAAGTACAAATCAATAAATGTACATGATATACCTACATATAATTATATAAATATACACACCCACACAAATAAATACAATAATGTACCTATAAAATGAACACCCGAGACTAAAACTCTACGCAACATCTTGTTCCAGCAAATGCTTACCATCCAAAAGATCCAAAAGTAATCGACAACAGAGTGGACAGTATAAGGTATCTACTCTATTTACCTCAAGCTTCATATCAAACAGAATTCATTAGATATAAGCACTTATTGTGTAGGTACTGAGTTCATTTAAGTAAGTTTAATTTCCCTATTTTAACTTGAGGGAAGCGAATGCAATGTATGCTGTCTAGCAAAACCAGACCGTGGGTCCACAGAAAACCAGCGTCGCGCTTCCAATAGGTGGTACGGCGTAATAGCTGAGTGGACACCAGATACTTTTCACACACTGTAATAATTTACAATTAAGCGAAATGAATGATTTTATATTATATTTCTATTTTATATGCTGCCATCGTTAGGGATGGATTTATGTGCCTCCGGGCGACAAAAGCGAGATGCAGATAGGTCCCAGTTATGCCATTTGGCTAAGGATCCCAAAAACATTATTTTTTGTTAGTTTTTTTAATACTGTTTTTTTTTTTAATTCGTGACTGTTTGTTTCTTATTACTCATTACATTAGGGTACTTCCATTACCGTTTTTCAACAGTTAGCTGGAAATAAAGGGATAAATTCGCCATTGTACAGTCAACGGCATGAATAAGTGATAATATATGTACCTTGTCACTTTAACGTCGTTTTTGAAACGTCAAACGAAATTTTGAAAAGATTGTTTGTTATTTTTACTGTACTTTGTAGTTCTTTTTTATCTTGTACAATAAAGAGTATACATACATACATTTAAGATCTAGTCCAATGACACGAATTTTTTTTTATCTCAGAGATTAGTTTGAATCCTTCCATGTATCTTTGTGAAAGGACAGTCATGTCGCACTTCTCTGTATTTTTTTATCTTGCGAAAGATCTGAAATAGCTAAATAAATATGAATTAAGACGTTTGTTTGGTTTACATTGCGACGTTGTTGCCTTCCGGTTAATGCTACCTTCAATCTTAAAGGATGTAATTATTATAATCATATTTTAAGACCTCCCCCAAGGCTTTCCACTCAGACCGGTCTTGTGCTTTTCGCATCCACCGCGGTCCCGCGAGCCTTGGGGGAGGCCTATGTCCAGCAGTGGGCGTCTTTTGGCTGACATGATGATGATGATATTTTAAGACAATTTGTCTTAATAGATTATTATTCGCTATGACCTTTTTTCCATAGTCCATTTAAAGCCGGCAACAACATGCTTAGCTATATATATGTCAATAAAAACTGACGGACTGATCTAACAATGTATAGCCGAAACCGCACCACCTAGGGACTTGAAATGTGGAGGGAATATTCCTTGGATACCCAGAGGACGCACTAAGAAAGGATTATTGGAAATTCATCCCCAAAGGGGTTAAAATGGGGGGAGTAGCGGGAACTAATTCTACGCAGGCGAAGTCGCGCGCATCCTCTATGTTTACACGATTGCCCACAAAAAGGAGTGTAACGTTTTCAGGGTTCATGTATGTATGTAATGATTCTTTATTCCGCCATAACTTCTAAACTCCTGAGCCGATTTGAACCCGATTTGAATCCCGGGTAAATTTATATCACAACAATGGCAAAATGTAAATTATTTATGTCAACAAAATTAAGCTTTCTAATTATTACAATATAGGTATCATTTGAAGGTGAATGTTACCATCTCAAATATATAAGGTGAAAGTAGCAGTAATAAACGGATTTAATAACAATTAAAAAAAATGCAGTCGGCTTTTTAAAGCTTCCTTTTCATTGAATTATAAAATTATAACCAGGGCTCGGACAAGTCATCGCAAAACAATCGCAAGACGGCAATAGAACAAGATCAATAGAATCGCATTATGTACAATATTATTTAATTATATTTTTCAATGACATTTATTACTGCAACCCAAAATTCACCATACATGTGTGAAGGTATTTCCATTAACATTTTTTTTAATCCTGATGGTTGCATTGCACATACGCAACCATTAACTTCTGCATTGTCTGGAACAAACCGATGACAGATATGCGACTAAAAAGGTCTTATGTTAAATTATAAATTACGATACTAATATATCAGCTTTAGATAATAATAAATAATAATCTTAAGTCGCGACTCTATAATAGTCTTGTCCCATGTCCATATCAGTTTCTGCGATGACTTGTCCGAGCCCTGATTATAACTATAATAAAACGAAACGCTTATAGATAGATTTTAGACTGAATTTTTTTTTATCGCATAGAAAGGCCAACGAGCACACACGCCACCTGATGGTACCTAAGTGGAAACTGTGACCCATAGACATTCGCATTCACAAGACAGAAAGCCTAAGACTGCAAATGCGTTTCCAACCCTGAGGACTAAGATGGAATGCCGAGCGATGTAATCGAGTTTGGTCGTGTAACGATAACGTCGCTCCGTCCGTTTTACAAAAAAAATATAGCTTTGCGTAGCTTAGCTTAGCGTAGATATTTTATACAAGCTATATGCTTAAAAACTTGAAGGTTTGGGTCAATGTTGGAAAACAGAAGGCGAATTTGTATAAAAGATAAGCGAAGACAAGACTATATCCGTTCATTTTAAATAACTCCCACTATAACAGTAGGGCTTATTTATAAACAAACAAGTCAATTTCCGCCGCAATTTAGTTATCACTTTATGAATACTAAGGAACTTAAGCTATAGTTTAAAGCCCTGAGCATACAGTTATATCTACTAATTTAGTTGACTGTGACACGTGAGTACGAATTCACGCGAAAAATACCTAATAAAGAAGTTTTAGTTATTAAATATACTTTATGTAAACGTTGTTGTTGTTGCCATTTAAAACAACTAAAAACATGACGTAAAAATCGTCAATGTACAATTGTGATGTGTCAATCCGACGAAAAGAAGTCGAAGTCGAAGGACGAAAAACCGCAATTTCACTATTTATTAAATCGGTTTTAACGATTTTAACGACACAGGTTGAAATCGCTTATTCCCAAAATACAAGATTTACCAGATTCCAAAAACACACGTGTTGGGATGCCTGTATACTGAACGTCACCGGTTTCTTCTACCGCTGACGCCCAACGAATGAGTTCTAAACTTAATATAGTTTGCGTCGACATATGACGTCTTGGCGTCTAGGCCACGTAATAGTAGTCGATCGTGACATGTAAAGGGTTAACATTTCTGTTTGCTTAATGCCTACTGGTCCTGCCGCCTTATTCAAGCTTATAATAACTGATAGTTGACAGTTCTGTGTACATCGCCTAGCTAGATGAAAGACACTGATGTTGGAACTCTTGGACTTTCCAATGTACCTATTACGAATTTTTCCGTCTTTGTGAAATAGGGTGCTGGTCTATGATTACCTAAACCAGCAAACACCGAAATTGTGAATATGAAATAAAGTCATTTTTCTAATTTGATAAGTCATAAAAACAAAAGAAATCCCACTTTGCACTTGGTCTTTATTTTAATGGCCGTATTATGTACTATTTTTAATACAAGTAGCCTTAGGAGGTTAAGATAAAGATAAAGATAAAAAAGATAACATAAAAGAAATTTATTCTGTAAGTAGGCCGCTCGGGCACTTTTACACGTCAAGAATCTACCAGCGCTTCCCAAGAGGAGACCACTGATGAGAAGAAACGCCGCAAGAAACTCAGCAGTCAGTCATTTTTTAAACATATTTCATATTTTCATATTACAACTTAGTCTAGCATTATATAAAGCTACAAATATTAAATTCAATATAATATCAAATAAAATGTGTAGTTCAGCAGGAAAACATCCCAAAAATCTTACGGGAGAGATAGAGAGAAAAGAAAAAAGAAAAAATAGAATCAACTACTTGTGTATATGAGATGGTGCAAGATGACCACAAGGTTATTCAAGATTATGACGGTCTTTTATTTTTTTTCCAGAAAGCAGGCGTGCCTGGAGGCTTCTGGCAGGGCTTCATCGCTTCACTCTCCGTCGTCATTGTGTCAGAGCTCGGCGACAAAACCTTCTTCATAGCGGCCATAATGGCCATGAAACACGCCAGAATCGTCGTGTTCGCGGGCGCCATATCAGCCCTAGTGTTCATGACGATACTATCAGCTGCCTTCGGCTCAATAGCCACGTACATACCTAGAATTTACACATACTATATCAGCGCAGCGCTGTTTGCCATATTTGGTATAAAAATGCTAAGGGACGGGTGGAAAATGGACCCCAATGAAGGGCAAGAGGAGTTGGAAGAAGTGCAGAGTGAATTGAAGAGGAGAGAGGATCAGGTTGGTCTAGTTGATGTTGATATTGTTAAGAGTTCATTGGTGTTAGCTAGGAAGGTAGATTAATTAGATGTACGCGATAATATTAAATTAATAGAGGGTGTTCATCTAGAAGACAGCAACATGGAATGTATGCTTCTCTTTGTCAAAGTATGACTACGATTGTGAACGAATTTTCCCTGAATAGTTTATGTATTTGAAAATTAAACTAGAGGTTTAAGCTTGCCTACCGATAATCTAGTAATGTGGTCAATTCAATATACAGGGCAAATGTCAAGGATTATTTCAAATATAAACATTTGTCAGCATAGATAAATCACCGTAACAACATTTTTCAAGATACTTCATGTGACTTATAAATGTATATGTTACTAGACGGTATTATCAGCGGTACCTAACAAAGAGCTTATCGTGATTTAATTCTGTTAATCTTTTGTTTAAATCTTTGATAACGATGTCACTAAAATGACAACTTAGATTAAACAAATGAGTACCAAAGTTATAGATCCGTTTTGTGCAAAAAATGCCGTATCTTTACCTCAAGAACAATGTCAGCTGATATTAAAGGTACCTATTGTTTGTTTGAACAGTTTATGCAGGTTTTAATTATCTTATCATTGCAATCAGCGTGATATTATTTTAGGCATCACTCATGCCTACTGAACTGATTTTTATTTCAGGATGTTAGTTTTTCCCGTGGGATTACCATAAATATTATTATCAGAAATAGCTGCAATTGTTCTTCTAGCTTCAGACAAATGTTGAATTCCTTTGTTTGAAAGAAAAAAATACTAGCGAAAAGTTTTTCTCCAATTAGGGTTGTCAAACAAAAGAAGAGGTCAGTGTTCAAAAAAATTTAAATACGGGATCCACATTGCAACTGCAGGAGGCTGCGCGGTCGAGGTCCCCGTCAAGAGCGGAGACTCCCACGGCGTCGGTCCGTAGCGACCGCGAGCCGCAGGGCTCGCAGGGGGCCCCGAGCCCCCCCTCGAGCACCTCCGAGGAGCCAATAGCAGGCCCCTCGACTACCCCTGAAATGCTGAGGGTGATCTTACGACATTATGCCTGGCAGTACGAATGACACATTAGTTTTTTTTTCTTTAGCCTAGCTTAATTTTTACGTTGAGCACTATCACCCGTTCCGGAAAGCATTGCAGCTTAGCATTAAAAAAGGAATTCAGCATTTGTGGTAAATCGCTTTATATGTCCCATATGCTCGAAATGTAAATATATAACTACATGCGTATGCCCATTTTATTCGTTACTGTGGTCATTTATAACGTTTATCTGCTTGTCGAGTTATTCATGATTTGTTGGCGAATGAGCGGAAGTCCCACGTTAATATTTACTTCACAAAGCGTTTTTTGACCCTCATTTCCTAACATTAGAAACACAAGGTAGTCGAGCGTTTACGCCTTTTGATAAGGTGGCTTTTTATATAGTTCGTCATTATCACGTGCTTGGCATGTACTGCGTACTTTGAAATTTCTCAATGTAATAACATTAAAGTAATGTAATGTAATCTTAGGTTTAAACATGTACGTCTTTAGAGATAAGTATGTTAGTTGTTATGTACTTTGTTTCTATGCAGAAGTGAGTAGTTTCATAGTTAATGCACACAGTAATTGCTGCTGTAGTGTAAAATAGCGTACCATTGTAGTAAGTACGTAATATGCTGCAAAATGCAACCGGTCTTGGCAGCCTTGGATCTTTGAGCGATCGCCAAACTCATGGATTTTTTAATCGAGGAAAAATGAGAAAAGGAAGATCCAGGGCATAGTTTCAGGAAGACATATAGTGCAAATATATGACATCATATTTTATCGGATAAGTTTCGTATTCGTCTAGCTTTCTCAAGTTGAAGCTGACTGAGAAAGCAGGATAAATACAAACTTTACCGGCAAAAGCGATGTAAGTTTGGATACCCTCTGTTTCTGTCAAGTGTCAGGTTTACCCCTCAGGTAAATCTTGAATTACGAAATGCCCGTTTAAATTTTAACCGTTTGATTACCACGGTCGACTGCAACTTTACGTGCCCCAGACGTCATTACGTCGTTTATCGACGGCAAATTTAATAAAGCTTAAAATCACTGACAGTCGGACGTCTGTGCCGTGACTGTGGCGTTCAAAATGTTTAATAAGATGCCGTTTTAGGACGAAAAAGAAGAAACTCTAGACATGCTAGAGCAAGGGCAGGCTGATCGGCGGAGGAAGCGCAACGCAGTGCTCAAAGTGGTCCTCCAAGCGGCGACGCTTACATTCTTAGCAGAGTGGGGGGACCGCTCGCAGCTCGCCACAGTTGTTTTGGCGACGAGGGAAAACATCCCGGGGGTGATATTGGGGGGGTCGATAGGGCACGCGCTGTGCACGGGGCTCGCTGTCGTTGGGGGGAGGATGGTCGCGCAGAAGATATCTGTAAGGACTGGTAAGTTTTTAAAAAAAACTATTTTTGTCAATTTTCAGAAAAGTGGTAGAAATGGTTGAAAACTCTGAAAATAGTATTTGTATTACTTTATAACATAAGGTAATTGTGAAGCGACGGTTAAATCGCATAGGTGTCAAAAAACACAAATTTTGCTCCGGGCGATAACTTTTCTCCCCCCCAAATTAATTCCGATCTCCACCATTGTTGAATATGCTATAGTTATTATGAAAAACTAGAACTGTGTTTCTGTTTTGTGTTTTTTTTACATTTATTTTATTCTAAGTTTAATGTTTTTTTTTTGGAAAGGATAGTTTTTCATTATATCTACAACATATTAAAAAATCGTAAAAATCGGACTAGGTGAAACTACTAGCATAGAGGCATTCAATCTCAGTCCACAGGGTTGCCAATGCATTTTAAGTCTTAGGGCCGTATTAATAAACTCATCTTGACTGTGAGGCCCGTCACAAGATACGTCAAAGTAAACGCCGAACCATAGAACACTGTCATTTTGACGCATCTCGAGAAGAGCGTTACGAGTTGAGATCAGTTAATACGGGCCTTAGGATTGCAGTCTTGAGATTTCAAATGTCTATGGGTCTCAGATCCCACTTACCATCAGGTGGTCTGAGTGCTTGCGTGACTTCTGATTGCCAAAAAAAAAAGGTTTAAGAAAACTCCAGCCTCGCAATCCTAAACGTAAATGATAACTTCAAAATTATACACGACTGTATTTTCAAAAGTTCGATAGCGATTGTTTGTTTCGCTTGAATAACTTAGCTAAATGTTACCGAACTAATCTTACCTTATTCTTGTTTCCAGTTACGATAATCGGTGGTCTAGTGTTCCTGGCGTTCGCAGTGAGCGCCCTCTTCATCGGCCCCGGCGAATAGACGCCAGAACGTGTATAGGACAATTTTGTTATGTGTAAGTGACAATATAATATGTATGCTGTATAGTTCCTTTTTTATTGTGACTGTGCGGCGAATCGATGATGGCCTTAGGAAATGACAGGTTACAAAATGGTTGATTGTTGTAAGAGCATTTGTAAATGGGAAATCAATGTGATGGGACGATTGCCTCGAGAGGATCATTTTGTCGCTGTTTTGTTATACTCGAATTCTTTAAAACAAGACTTCCCGATCAGTATGGCACGCCTCCCTTGCGACCATTTTACATGGCAAAACTATATAGAATTTAGAGGTGGTCTAAGTATATTTTTGGTGGTCTGAGTTATTGGTAATTCACACGTAAGTGGGTAGAAAATTTAACGTTCACTGAAACAGATTGGAAATTCCACCATTATGACTAAGACTAGAAAAGAGGGTATATATATATATATATATATATATATATATTATATATATATGTAAGTTATAATAACTCCGGGTCACTTATAACAAGGCTCGACGTCAAAAAGGAAGCCCTGGTTTAAAGTGAAGTGTGAAGGTAGCATTCGGTTAGAGCGACCAGTGCAAGACCTCCGGTTCTTGATATTATTACGAAACAGTAGGTCGCGGTTGCTGGTCTCGCACTATCAGGATGCTATCTTTAGAGACAAAGTGATTTCTTGTAGTTTTATACGAGGAATTTTATTAGTTGAATGTGAGTGTTTGTAACTAGTTATTTGTAAATTATAATTAGTGCATTTTAAACGTTTGCTATGTACGCGAATTTTGGTGAAATAATAAGTTTTGTAATTGGGTTGCCAATTGCGATTTCTTGCTTTGGAACGATAACATGACTTGAAAAAACCGTAAACCGTCAAATACGCAACTGGCAACCTTACACAATCCAATAAGAAACAGATACTTACTAAACATAATGTTGCGACAGATTGAACAAAAATGTTGTGTCAACTAGTTTAGACAGTGTACCTATAATACTTGGTGCTACTCAGTTTTTTTTCATTTCTTTTTGGCCATTGTTTCGATATTTACAATTATAATTAATGTAACTAAATAAAGACGTAAAGTGTTGAATTTAATTACGAATTTACAACCAATGAACAAACGCCACGGTCGGCATGACACGTCCAAAGATTTTCAGTCAGGTCAGCTAGTTGTTCTACGCTCTATAAAATTTGCGTCGGTATATGACGTCCTGGCGTCTGGCACACGCAGTCGACTGTGGCGTTCAAAAGATTTCGAAGTGGAACCAAACTGGTTTATTGTTTAGGCAATATAAATTGAGCTTTCAATAATATTATGCCATTGGCTAGTTAAAATAATGGTTGAACCAATACACAAACATGTGAAAATAGTAAGTAGCTTTTGATTTGTATCATATCTTAATATATTTTAAATTTATAAATTACTTTAAGAGAATAAAGGCAAAGACGATATATTTCTAAAAGAAAAAACACAAATTAATCCAGTCAATACTTATCATAACGATAGTTAACACATGTCAAACTTAACGAGCAACTTCCAACACCTGCGGTCGACTACAAATTTACGTCATTCAGACGCCAGGACGTCATATGACGGCACAAAATATATTAAGCGTAGAATATTGACAGTTACACACCATGCCACAGTGGGCAAGTCACGTCATGTATTTTCGTGCCGCGTATGTTCAACTCAATTTCAATTCTAGTTGGTCTAAGCTTTATACAGTGCGATAGCTCTTCAAGTTTGTACTTTTCTCTCACTCGATACGATTATTAAGAGCAAGTGAGAAAGAAGTACTAAGCTCACAGACTACATTTGCGTCGACATATGACGTCCTAGCGTCAGATCGACGTAAAATTTCAGTCGACCGTGACGTTCGAAAAGTGAAATTGTTGGCGTATTCCGATATTGGTGTTAACAACTCCTTGTTGGAGTTCATTCTTTGTAACCAGTCATCGTGGCTGGCAACGTTGATCGTTGCCTTCAGATCTAACGTCATAATCTCATTAGACGGAGTAAACTGTCAGATCATGTTGGATTTTCCTTGTTATAAAATTACTTGTAGACAGGGTTATTTAAACAAATCTTAGCTTTCATTTTTCGTTTACTATCACCAAAAGACCAACTCGAGAATGTCAGTTTACTTTGTCTAATGTATGACTAATATATCGTCAATGCATCAATAGGAATGGTATCTGTGATGTATTTTTGTTATTTATATTTCCTATTAAGCATAGACAACTTGTGAACTGTCATCAATAGCTTGCCAAAAACAGTTTCACCGGCTCCCTATTTCATGTGACAATTTTGTATACATTGCTGTCGATGAGTTCCTGCGTTACTGGGCTTCATGTTAACTCCACAATGTAACCGGAATTGTCACCTCTGTTAAATAGTCGGCTGGTGGTAAGTACAACATTTTCACGTGGCAACCACGCAGCAGTTTTTCGGCAAGATTGGATGATGGAGCCAATTCCACCCTGGACAATGTCCTCATTTTTCCCAAAATGTTTGGTCAGCTATACTTCGTCTGGTAAAGTTTCAAGTCTAGCATTATGCCGTAGTTAAAAGTAAGGGAAACCATAAGTCATCAGTTCAGTTTTCAGTTTCCCTTACTAGTCGGTTCAGTCTTGTGTGCTCCCTGTGACAGCTCATATGAACACGTATTACACTTGTTTCTTTGACATTTAATTAACACTTTATAGTTACCTAGCGACGGCGTTCAGTCATTTTAATTACTTGCTTTCGAATATAGTAAGATTGAATTTACGAAATAAGACTTTCACAGCGATCATTCTATACTGGCCGAAGTATAGCGTTTTGGGTCAAAAAATATGTAGTAATGTTAAGGTAGACGGTGACTCCACTTATGTCTAGCGGGCCTGGACTCGCATACTGCCATAGTTTAAATAAAAAGTAGTTCGTTTTCGGCCGTTTAGGAGTTCCTGTTACCTATTTCCGAAAAGCGTTGTTGGTCGATCCTTAATACGCAAGCGAACGCGGCGACGGCGCGGCCTTGACTGAACCGGCTCGGTCCGTCCTGTACAACTTTGAAGACGAACTACTGTTTATACTGTGATTCTGCAAACGACTCTAGAAATCTGACAAACTGTATGGAATTAACACCGCACCTATAGGTGAAAAACTCGAGTAAATCACCTGTTGCATTTATATGAGCACATAACTAATATGGAATTCACGTCAAATTTCAAATATAGCAAGTCAAATGGTCTATACAGATGTGTTACAACTACATGCAACAGGTGATTTACTTAAGTTTTTCACCTATACGCTTCGTTAACTCTATGTATTATTTGGCATCTTCAGTTAATGACGTAGAAGAAAGCAAGGTGTCCCAAAACTCAACGATAACCTGGTACCTGGCGAGAGGCCAAGTTACACCAATTCTGAAAAAAATATGAAAATTTCCCTTTTTTATTTTTTTTCCAGTATCTTTGGGTTTTGGGACACCCTGTACATAAGATGGCTAACGATTTTCGAACACTATCAAAATAATTATGGTATTGACATAAGTACCTGACGCGACCGTTCGGCAGCTTACGTTAATCCTGTATTTTTTCTAATTCGGTGCTCCCTGGTCGTCGGTCGAATGCATTAGGCCTGCTCGACTGTTGTTTAACAATGACGTCTATCTTTAACAATGACAGTTTTAATAAATAGGGGTGTTAAAATATAAATTGTATAATGAATGTATGTAATATGTATGTACCTATGTATGTAATAGGTATGTAAAAATGTTATTATCTGATAAGTTTATTTTTATGAGTACAAAGTGACGTCTTATCATGTTTGATGCTTTTGCTAAGTGTTGAATTATTAAAAGTATTATTTTGTATGGTAAAAAAAGAAATTAAATAGCTGTATATACTTACTACTTTGTTTTATTGAGAACTAGCTTCGTTTCGGTATATGTGAGATTTCTGTAATACCCGTAAGTACAGTCGAGTTCACAAATATGTGTACACTTTAATACCCTAACATTTTCATCGCTATGACAGTGCATACATTAAACATGGCATTAAATAGAGAAGGTAAAAAAGTGTACACTGACTGTGATCTTGATTGTAGAAATTCACAATGTATTATACAAAAAAATTTTTTGAAAGATCTAAGCATATACATACAGAGTTACAGACGGTTTACCCTTCGTCCACGTTCGTAACTAAGATTTCATTACTTTTTTTTATGGCAATGAGAAGGCACGCGAGCACGCAGGCACAACCGATCCGTAGTCACACCAATTTGCCACATTGGTGTGACTATGGTTCATTTTATTTATCCTTAGTCACACGAACACAAATAGGAGGAAGGTTTAGGTTAGGTTCGTTTTTATATCAGGCCCGGAGGGCCAGAACAACCCAGAAATAGGAGCTCCGCGTCAGCGGAGCTCCGTTGACTCTGTTGAGTTTGATTTTGAAAGAGAAACAGACGCAAATTCGGTCTTGGTGTGACTACGGGTAAATAAAATGAACCAATGTGGCAAATTGGTGTGACTACGGATCGGTTGTGCACGCAGGCCACCTGATGGTAAGTGGGATCTAAGACCCATAGACATTTGAAATCTCAAGTTTACAATCTCAAAACTGCAATTGTAAGGCCCCCTGTTGTTGTTGTTGCCAACCCTGAGGACTAAGATGGAATGCTTCTATGCTAGTAATTTCGCCAGTTGTCTTATCCCCACACAGTAACACAGCAATACAACACTGCTGCTTGAATACAACACTGCTGCTTTCCGTAGCAATACAACACTGCTGCTTTCCGTAGAACACCTATTCTATGCCAGTGACGAAATCTATCGAGTTTTGGCTGACCTCTTTAACTTATGCTTGGACCTTAGTTTCCTACCGTCTGGCATGATGAAAACAGTTGTTGTTCCGATTATAAAAAACAAAACCGGCGACCTGTCTAGTTTAAACAACTATCGTCCTATTTCCCTGGGTACTATAGTAGGTAAAGTGTTTGAGAGGCTTTTGCAACCCGAATTGACAAGGAATCTTGATATTGATAAAGCACAGTTTGGTTTCCGTCCACGGCTTTCTACCGATTCCGCAATATTAAGTCTAAAGTATACTGTCAACTATTTTGTAAATAGAGATACCTCAGTATATGCATGCTTTTTAGATTTAAGTCGCGCATTTGATCTCGTGAATTACAACATCTTGTGGAGTAAATTATTAAAGTCTGGCACTTCTCCTGAAATTGTGGAATTGGTGAAGTTTTGGTATGGAAACCAAGTAAATAATGTGAAATGGGGCGACTCACTGTCCAGCGACTACAGGTTGGACTGTGGAGTGCGTCAAGGTGGACTTACATCTCCGGACCTTTTTAACTTATATATTAACGATCTGATCGAGGAGCTGAGGAGTGTCGGGGTCGGATGCCATATTGGTAACCTTTGTGTTAACAATCTGAGCTATGCGGACGATATGGTGCTTCTCAGCCCCTCGATTAATGGGCTTAGAAAAATGCTAACCATCTGTGAAGGATACGCGGAAAGACATCGCTTAAAATACAATGTTGTCAAGTCTGAAATGCTTGTCTTCAGGGCAGGAAAGGGTCCGGAGACCGTTCATCCGGTTTGGTTAAACGGCTCGTCAATTCGGGTTGTAAAAAGCTTCAAATACTTAGGTCACGTTCTGACCGAGTATCTTAACGACGACGCCGACATGGAACGGGAGCGCCGGGCCCTCGCAG
This sequence comes from Acleris sparsana, assembly GCA_923062465.1. Taxonomy (NCBI): domain Eukaryota; kingdom Metazoa; phylum Arthropoda; class Insecta; order Lepidoptera; family Tortricidae; genus Acleris; species Acleris sparsana. The sequence continues at coordinate 4,986,158 of OV281305.1, read as the reverse complement.
CGCGGAGCAACATGCTCGCCCGTCGCTTTGCGCGTTGTTCGAACGAGGTCAAAATAAGCTTGTTTAAAGCCTATTGTCAATGTTTTTATACATGCCAACTGTGGACCAAATACACCAAACGTTCGTTCAACGCGCTGAGAGTACAGTACAACAATGCTTTTCGTATTTTGTTGAAACTACCGCGTTTCTGCAGTGCGAAAGGCATGTTCGCTGATGCGGGAGTGCCGGACTTCTTTGCCGTGCTTCGAGCGCGCTCTGCGGCCTTTTGGGAAAGATTACGAGCCTCAGATAACGAAATAATGTCAATGATATCTGATGATTTCAGCGACGTATTCAAAAAACATTGGGTCTACTTGCACCGGTCAGCTAACGGGCAGTTATAACTGCACCTAAAGTTTTAAGTTTATTGTTTACGTCCTATTTTATTGTTTTACAACATTATTTTCACATAATATTTTTAACTTATTTTATTTTAGTTTAAGTTTTAGTTATCCTTCATGCTCTGTCTCTTGTATAAATGGGTTATTTAAGTGCCTGAAAATAAACGATTATTATTATTATTATTATTAATGTCCTTTGCCTTTCGTTTCGGGATAAAATGTAAAAAAAAAAATAAAAAAAAAATAAAAAAATAGGGACCTCATAACCAGAACGTTTTAGTCATGTATGGTCTCCTGGTACTTTTGAATAGGTGGAACAGGGGCTAGATAGGTGTTTTGGTTAAATTAGTTTTGTAGCAGGCCCGGAGGGCCAAACCACCCAGATATAGGAGCTCCGCGCGAGCTGAGCTCCGTCGATACTGTCTAATTGATTTGAAATAAGAGTGTCGACGGAACTACGCTCACGCGGAGCTCCTATCTTTCGGTAATTTGGCCCTCCGGGCCTGCTGCAAAACGAACATAACCTAAACCTACCTAGATTCTGGTTATTAAAATGGAAAAAGTATTCTTTAATAACTGGTTATGAAAGAGTGAAAAAAAAACCTTGTTCATAACCAGTTATGAAATGTTAGTTACGAACGTGGATGAAGGTGTTATACCCTATTATATGTAAGGGTAGAATAAATTGCGAAGTGAAGCGCGGCTATTCCACTTTGTCTAGCCCATATTCCCTTTCATATCGAAATCATTTCAATTATGTGATAGAATGGAATATAATTTTTATTTCAGGCCCACAATTACTAGTACCTTACAGACCTTAGAAACCTACACTGTTCTGGACTTCTGGAGGTAGGGTTGCAATCTTGTTGCTATTGTTTTAAGACTTTTATTCTAAACATGTTATTTCTTAAGACTGTGAAAACTGGCAAATAAAAACACATTTATAAAAATATAAAACTTTATTGGTCTTAAAAGATTCAGTCATAAAACGATATCGACCAGCGATAAACATTTCAAAAACAAAGATAAATTTCACGATGAGTTAATTGATCGATTATAAAACGGTATTTTATCAATTTTATCTAATCGATATTAGTAGTCAAATCTAAATAAAACATGCATGCATAACATTTCTATAACCACTTAAAAACAATGAGATCAAAATAAAAACACAATTCTAAAATAAAACTTGATTTTTTAAACAGGTACAGTTGTTTCAGCTCACGAAATCGGGTTTGACATAAGGTAAGGTGAGGTGGGGTAAAGGCATCAACATCAATATGATTTGTCTCACTTACACCACCTTACCCTACCTACTTGTGTGTGTAGATGCACGTACACGTTGTCTCTAAGTGCGTTCCTGTCGTCGGCCCAGTGCTCCGATACCGGCATATTTTTCTAAACGGTTGTCTTTAATACCTAAGAAACGATTTGTTTCGATTTCGTTCGAACGCAACGTTTTCAACCGTTTTTTTCCGTTTTCTGGGGATTTCCGAATAAAATGTTGTAAAAGAACCGTTCAAAACGTTTTAAAAATGTTTTTTAACGTTTCCGAGCCCTGGTCGGAGGTACCAAAGTGTACACATATTTATGAATTCGACTGTACAATACATTACAACTAGGTACAAGTATGGCTAACCGTTTTCGTGAGATCTTTAAGAGGATTGTGAGGTTAACAATGTCAATAGAAATTTCGATAACGTTTCGTCTCCGCATAAACCTAGCCTGTACGTTTTTCTTTGCACGAGATTTGTTTGCCAGCTACGGAATTAAGTGTCGCTTCACAATGGTATTTTTAATGCATTTCGTGCATATTAAATACAATGTATACTTTCCTATTTTAAGGTTAAAAAAAACCGCTTAACGTCATCAGGACCAGGATCTCTATCATAAATTAATGGAAACGAATAATCCTTATTTTTATCAAAGTACTTACATGCTTAGCGATATGAGAAAGTTTCACTTATTGATAAAAAACCGTTTAAAAATCGATCAGTCATTTTACTAATTATTGTTTTCACATTTAAATCGATTTATCAAAAAAAAATCTCATATCAGACTTTGATAAAAGTAATGATTAATATTTCGGTTAATCTATCTTCTCTACATATAAAATGCTTGACTGACAGACGGATCAACGCACAGCCTAAACCGCTGACCTTTGAGACCTGAAACTTGGAGGGTGTGTTCGATAAGAAAGGATTTTCTGAAATTGTACCCCTAAGGGGGTGAAAAAGGGGGGCAAAGTTATTATGGGACAACGTGATCCCGTGGTCCAATCTACTTCAAATTTTGCATAAACATTCTTTAACAGAATCCATGGAAGACGTGTTTCGTATTATATAGAATTCCAAGGGGTGAAAAAGTGGTAGAAAGTTTATTTTGGGCGTGATTTGCTTCGAAATTGATATCAATACTGACAATTCTGATTTACATTACATTCGATTTTGACGCATCCAAATCCGATTGTATTCATCTATTCAAAAAAGGTTGAACTCACATAAAAGCTTAGTGGAATGCAAATACCCAAACCGCTGAGTCTGAAGATTCAAAATTTGGTAAATAGGTTCCTTATGAGGTCTAGGGGTGCAGTAAGAAAGGATTTCCCGAAAATCGACCCCCAACGGGAAGAAGTGGGAGTAGCGGGAAACTAATTCTACGCGTGCGAAGTCGCGGGCGTGCTCTAGTTTATGATACGATTGATAAACATCATAGGTATTACAAGCCACGTATGATAAATTTGTCGTGATGAAGATGACTTGATAATGTTTTAAAATGAAGGACATTATTAATGGCAAAATTATCACTTAGCGTAGAGCGTCAGTACATTTAAAGAGTTTCGCAACCGATATGATAACATGATACCAATGCAGATAAAAAGTGTTTCATACATAGAACATGTACAGGATTAACAGTGAATTTCGAGTTCGAGTACCTACTGATTTCTTAATAGCACTCCGAGTAAAAAAAACAAACACGCATGCTTGTCTTGGAAATTATTCGATTCCTTTAGGGACGGACGGTACAGACGGACGGCATGTGAAGTTGTGAACTGCAACCCAGCTGCTAAATCGCAGTTTTACTGACTGAGATGTAGTCAACCACACCTTGCTGCAGGGTGTTGTGTAGCTCAGGAGGAACAGGCACATAACACACAGGCTCCCCGCAGCCCTATAAGTTATACGAGAACGCCTCGTATTATAACGACACTCGTATCTCAAGAGGCTTCATTATAAAACAGTTGCATAAAATAAATATTATCAAGTGTAAAAAATTGTCATCGTTAGCCTGGTTAGCCACTATCCATAGTATATAATACAATATGTAAAAACAGAAGTTAAAGAATGCGGTTGTTATTATGATACAGCGCAGTAGTTCCATGAGAAGACTACGTGAGGTAGACGGCTATGTAGTCGTCGCAAGCGTCCAGCACGGCCTGTTGCAGAGTTGGGTCGCGGCGTGAGTCCAGTGCTGAAGTGTGGCTTGGCAGGAACAAGCACATCCGCGTTCCGCAACCCCACGAGTGGTTCTCTGTTCCTGTACGTAACATACAAAACAGTAGGTAGATATTCATTCATCACTTCACTTTCATGCACGCGCTCAGCTTGTGCCGTACACGTCGCATGCCATGCGACATGCAGGCAGACAAGGTATGAGAAACAAGGGTGGAAAAAATGACAAAGCCACATGGACGACCACTACAGTAAATATTAAAAGCAATAGCAAATTCTAGGCAAAGGAGACTTGACTTTTATTTTTGAAATTTCAAATATGACGAACTTCCAATAACCCATACATTTTCACTTCACTTTAGTGCACGCGCCCAGCTTCTGCCGCATACGTCGCATGCGACACACAGACAGACAAGCACACACACATATATATCTATATACTGACCGTAGTAGCGCAGCGGCCAGTCGCGCGGCGCGTGCGTGCGCGACAGCAGACAGGAGGGCGCCTGGCCGGGCGGCAGCACGCGCGCCGGCCACCACGCGCAGGAGCCCAGCTTGTGCCACACCACGTCGTCATAGCTGCAACACGACCACAAACCAGGCCCCCTAATTACACAAAGTCCACAGTGACAGGCGATAGATGAACATTCTGTATACATTGCAAAGTCGACCACTTACCATATCATATGAAAAAAAAACACTGAACCTCCTTTGACGTCGGTTAAAAAGTAAGAACACTGTAACTAAACTGAAACTAAATTAGAAACAAAAACTCAACGGCAAAAATCATATAAGCTAGTTGCACGACGTGCCGTTGGCTTTTTGTTATTTTATTTAATTTAAGTTGCCAACTAACTTAATAGTATGATTTTGACTTTCGGTAGTGCTGTCGCCAACGTCCATACCACGTTGAATACACCGGTTCTCGTCCGATCACCGAAGTTAAGCAACGTCGGGCGCGGTCAGTACTTGGATGGGTGACCGCCTGGGAACACCGCGTGCCGTTGGCTTTTTGTTCTTTTATTTAATTTTAGTTGACTACAAGGTTAATATTATATGATTTTGACTTTCGGTAGTGCTATCGCCAACGTCCATACCACGTTGAATACACCGGTTCTCGTCCGATCACCGAAGTTAAGCAACGTCGGGCGCGGTCAGTACTTGGATGGGTGACCGCCTGGGAACACCACGTGCCGTTGGCTTTTTGTTCTTTTATTTAATTTTAGTTGACTACAAGGTTAATATTATATGATTTTGACTTTCGGTAGTGCTATCGCCAACGTCCATACCACGTTGAATACACCGGTTCTCGTCCGATCACCGAAGTTAAGCAACGTCGGGCGCGGTCAGTACTTGGATGGGTGACCGCCTGGGAACACCGCGTGCCGTTGGCTTTTTGTTATTTTATTTTATTTTAGTTGACTACAAGGTTAATATTATATGATTTTGACTTTCGGTAGTGCTATCGCCAACGTCCATACCACGTTGAATACACCGGTTCTCGTCCGATCACCGAAGTTAAGCAACGTCGGGCGCGGTCAGTACTTGGATGGGTGACCGCCTGGGAACACCTCGTGCCGTTGGCTTTTTGTTATTTTATTTTATTTAATTTTAGTTGACAACAAGCTTATATGATTTTGACTTTCGGTAGTGCTGTCGCCAAAGTCCATACCACGTTGAATACACCGGTTCTCGTCCGATCACCGATTTTAAGCAACGTCGGGCGCGGTCAGTACTTGGATGGGTGACCGCCTGGGAACACCGCGTGCCGTTGGCTTTTTGTTGTTTTATTTTAATTTTAGTTGACTACAAGGTTAATATTATATGATTTTGACTTTCGGTAGTGCTATCGCCAACGTCCATACCACGTTGAATACACCGGTTCTCGTCCGATCACCGAAGTTAAGCAACGTCGGGCGTGGTCAGTACTTGGATGGGTGACCGCCTGGGAAAACACCTCGTGCCGTTGGCTTTTTGTTATTTTATTTTATTTAATTTTAGTTGACAACAAGCTTATATGATTTTGACTTTCGGTAGTGCTGTCGCCAAAGTCCATACCACGTTGAATACACCGGTTCTCGTCCGATCACCGATTTTAAGCAACGTCGGGCGCGGTCAGTACTTGGATGGGTGACCGCCTGGGAACACCGCGTGCCGTTGGCTTTTTGTTGTTTTATTTTTATTTTAGTTGACTACAACGTTAATATTATATGATTTTGACTTTCGGTAGTGCTATCGCCAACGTCCATACCACGTTGCATACACCGGTTCTCGTCCGATCACCGAAGTTAAGCAACGTCGGGCGCGGTCAGTACTTGGATGGGTGACCGCCTGGGAACACCGCGTGCCGTTGGCTTTTTGTTATTTTATTTTATTTTAGTTGACTACAAGGTTAATATTATATGATTTTGACTTTCGGTAGTGCTATCGCCAACGTCCATACCACGTTGAATACACCGGTTCTCGTCCGATCACCGATTTTAAGCAACGTCGGGCGCGGTCAGTACTTGGATGGGTGACCGCCTGGGAACACCGCGTGCCGTTGGCTTTTTGTTGTTTTATTTTAATTTTAGTTGACTACAAGGTTAATATTATATGATTTTGACTTTCGGTAGTGCTATCGCCAACGTCCATACCACGTTGAATACACCGGTTCTCGTCCGATCACCGAAGTTAAGCAACGTCGGGCGCGGTCAGTACTTGGATGGGTGACCGCCTGGGAACACCGCGTGCCGTTGGCTTTTTGTTGTTTTATTTTAATTTTAGTTGACTACAAGGTTAATATTATATGATTTTGACTTTCGGTAGTGCTATCGCCAACGTCCATACCACGTTGAATACACCGGTTCTCGTCCGATCACCGAAGTTAAGCAACGTCGGGCGCGGTCAGTACTTGGATGGGTGACCGCCTGGGAACACCACGTGTCGTTGGCTTTTTGTTTTTTTATTTAATTTTAGTTGACTACAAGCTTATATGAGCCTAACTCACTCATTTTGAGAGTTAGGCGACTAATGTGTACATTGAAAAATGACGAGGCATAAAAATATCGACGCCTTATATAATGCCGTAAAATAACTAAGACTAGAATTATTTTTGTCGATGATGGATTTTTTTTTTCCCTAGCCTGTTTTTGTGTCTCACTGCTGGGCAAAGGCCTCCCCTCGTTTTCGCCATTCGTCTCTATCCAGAGCGCACTCCTGCCAATCCCGCGCAAACGACTCAAGGTCATCTCGCCGTCTCCTTCTGGGTCTACCTCTGCTACGATATCCGTCGCGTGGAAGCCAATGGGTGGTGTTTTTGGCCCATCTCTCATCGTGCATGCGGCAGATATGGCCCGCCCAGTCCCACTTCAACTTTGCGGTCTTTACCCCAACATCAGCAATACCAGTTCTGGAGCGCAGCTCTGTGTTCCTCACCCTATCGGATCTTCGGACACCCAGTATGCTACACTCCATAGCTCTTACGTCATTATTATTACTCGAAATTTTTATACCTTGACTTTTTTATGTTTGGAAAATCGGCATTGTTATACGTCGTTATTTTTCAATATAGACATTAATCGCCTAACTCGAATTAAAGAATTAAAAGATCGATGTCGCAGGAAACCAATGCCCAATTTTCATGTAATTCTTGGGCTATAAATCAAAAAGCATAAAACCAAACAAACATTTAAAAAATTAAGCTAAATATTTACATAACCTACAGATGGACAAGAAAAACACAATAAAATTTCGAATTTACAAAGTTACTTAATACCTAGAATAATTTAACAAACCAGTAGGCGTTGTTAAAAAATCGATATTTTGAATGACCTATGTGCAGATGAGGCTCTTTGATATACGCCGCTCCATTTATTAAAATCAAGTTTAGTTAGAGATATGAATAAAAATATTTTTAAGTTTGGTTAATCAAGAAAAATAGATGCCGGCAAGCAAGTTATGATATACAGACTGACGGACTCACCATTTTTTCGAAGTGGGTCCGAGAGACCCGTAAGGTGACCGTCCGTATCATGTGTATCAGGGGTCTGCAGTGTCTCAATTAACCCTTACATTTATTAGGAATTTTGTAGTTGGTAAAATATTTTTTGAAAGGGGTGGAATTTTTTATATCCTGAATTCCTGAAATTGGCCTGCGACTCCTAAAAGTTCAAGAAATCCTGCCCCCTACGGCATGGGGCCACAGGGATTCCTATTTACTATTTCGGCACGAAAACCTAATTTTTTAGGGTACCTTACCATGTAAAGCAAAGAATATTATTTATCTTAATACATTAAGAGCCTGCCCTTGGATAGCTGTTTATAAAACCATTAAGTATTTAGGTGTAAAAAAAAACTTACCCAACTCTCGGCCCCCACATGCAGCTGGGGCAAAGCTCCATGTTTTCCTTGTCCTCGTGCTTGGAGCAGATCGTCCTGGTGCTGGAGAGGATCTTGGAGACCAGGGTCACTTGCTTCTGCGCTTTCTGGGGAGGGTTCTTGCGGTCTGGAATGTGGAGGTTGATGAAAACTTGAGCACTTTGGGTTTTTTATGGCATGAATCAGGCAAACAAGCACGCAGGCCAAATTATAGTAAGTGAAATTAGAGATCCCAAAATCCCAAGACTGCAATCTTGAGACTGCAAATACATTGCCAACCCTGAGCACTAAGATAGAATGTCTCTATGCTAGTCATTTAACCGGTTGTCTTATCACGCGAGAACACAACAAAGCGAACACTGCTGCATGGCTGTATGTTAAAAGATAAGAGTATGAGTAGATTGTTTTTTTTTTAGAGGATAGTTACTGTTTCATTTGTTGCATATTGTGATTGAACTCACGTATAATTTTGACCAGCCACTCCCGGCGGCAGGCGGGATGAAACGCCGAGGGGCAGTTAGGGCACTCCCTCAGCCTCTCCCCCTTGCCACAAACCAGGCACCACGAGATGTGCAGGGACACAGGCACCTTTGCTAGAGATGTGGAGCCCTGGAAACATTGCCGCCATTTTTTAAATAGGAGTGACATCAAATACACAAAATGACTTGGGAGGTGTTTTTTCCTTTTTTTTATTATTCGTTGTTTGTGTTGAGAGGCTTACAGACATTTTTTTTACAAAAATAAACAATTTTTTTATGTGATTACTTGATACTACATAATTTTAGACAAGTTTTTAAGTCTCAAGGAAATGTGTATAATTTTCCTTTTTTTTCGATTTTAAACAGTTAGTTACGACTGATCAATCAAACAACGACCCGTAATTAGTCATCGGAATTAATGGTTGAAATTCGAAATTTGACACGTTTGGTTGCGATTTAACAATTGGTTATGATCTTTAACTATTGTTTATTAGTATGTTTAACTACTGATCAAGCAACAGGGTGTGTGTACTGTATATTCCGAAAATATTTTTCTCCAAGTAGCGATTAATACCATTTGCATATTTTACCACTTTATTTTATCACAATAGCTACTTTTCCCGAAGGGCATTCTAACCATTCGCATATTTTCCCACTATATTTATATTTCAATTGGGTTCTTCCCCACTGCTCAACTGCCATAAATATTAGGTAGGTGTAGGTTTTGTTAGTTTTGCAGCAGGCCCAGAGGCCCAAAACTACCCATAAATAGGATGACGATGTAGACTCTGTTAAATTTAATTTTGATATAAAAAACATTGGTCAGTTGAGTCGGTTGAGCGGTGGGGAAGAAGGGAAATATAAATAACGTGGGAAAATATGCGAATGGTTAGAAACCCCTTTCGGGAAAAGTAGGTTTTGAAAAAAAATATAGTGGTAAAATATGCAAATGGTATTAATCGCCACTTGGAAAAAACGATTTTCGGAATATACACTACACTTGCACCCTTATATAATGCTTGCGTGCTTTTATTATATCATGTTACTGCCAGCAGATCAAATATCACACGTACAATATAATTTACACTTACAGCATCTTCATCAGCATTTTCATCTTTCACTGACATCTGTTTATGAACAAAGTGATACCGCCAGCACTGGTGCAGATAACTCTCGATCTCCTTCTCCGTAACAATATTCTTTATCACCAGTTCAAATTTATCCTCCGTACTAGCATCAACATTCATCAAATAGTCTAAGCTATCATCATTGGCTATTATGTCTTCCTGAAGTGTTGAATAATATCTGTCAAAAAGCATTTCTTTTCCTCTACGTACAAAGTCTTTGAAAGCGTTCTCATATTTGCCTTGCTTTAGAGGTGTGTGTCGGAAGTCATATGTTGTATTGAGATCTAGCTCCTTGTGTTTGGTTGGATTAACATCAAATGGTAGGATGTGATCTTCCTTGATTTTTCTCTGAAACAGTGTAGAATTACTTTAGTAAAATTATTACAAACTTTAACTATACTATGTTAAGGTTGAAATTGTTTATAAATATAGTATTTACTGTAAGTATGAAATGAATTTATTTAACTACTCTTAAAAAAGCGTAAAAAGGAAGAAGGCATATTAGATTCTATCCTCCTTTAATAGGTACCTTCTTCGGGGCATCATTGCTTTTTGGTGGAGATACTTTGGCCACTTTGTCTGCTGGCCCATAAAAGGGTCTGCCCCGCTCAGCTAAATGCAGACAAGTATATGGAATCCATAGCTGTTGCCTGGTACGCATGGTTTCCACGTAGTAGCAGAGTTGTTTAGTAGCTGTCATGGAGCCATCTTCATTGCATGTAATACCTAGGACTGTATTTACAATTTTACGGTTTATATTCCGTGTTTTAGAACTGGGGTGCATGGTGAACAAAGCTCTTCTCTTTAGGTAAATTAGACACTAGTTAAGACATTTAAATAAGACAATCTATAGTTTTAAAATTCAATAAAAAAAATTTGTAGAAGTTTGAAACTTTGAAACACGTGGTTAAATTGGACTACGCACCTACTTACCCAAACACCATGCCAATTACATTCAAGCTTTACAATACAATCATTAGAAAAGTATTGAGGTAAAAGAATAAACAAATAAATGATTAATACTTAGGTACCTACCTTTAACATCGTGAAACAACCCCTCTTCATTTTTTACAACTTTCACCTTTGCGTAAACTTTCTTGCATATTCTGGCCAACGCGACGTCACCGAGCTTCCAAACATATATGGGACCCATATTGGAAACTTTTATCAAGTTTACAAAGACGTGAAAAGGGGTTTAGAAGAAACTTAAACTATTTAAAAACAATTAACATACCCACGTGACGGATGCAGTATGCAGTGCAAAATAAACACAATCACAAACACATACATACCTACATACAAACATATTTTTGTAGGTACCTATATCTCTTTCATTGTCACATTTGTCACATTGATAGTTCAGTTTAGCGATTGTATTTTCGCAAAGAAGTTAATTTTTTATTGCAAATAATGAAAAATTAGCCCCAAATTTAATAACGTACAGTTATTATTTTTATGAAATTCTAAAACAAATTTAAAAAAAATACTTAATGTATGATAAAAACGCGCGAAAATTAAAATGCAGTGACATCTAGCGTCGAGTAGATGCACTTCTTAGTTCCTAACCGTGGTACGCCATACGCCAGGTCGAGAAAGATTCCTCCTAGTGGTCAGCAGTAGTCTGAAAAATCGTAAATACAGTTCATGACCTCTTGTTAGTTTTATTTGTTGTTCTATTATTATACGAGATCTCTTCGAGAGTTCTTTTTTGCTAACAATATGATAGCAATGATAAATAATCTATACTATTATATAATCTACATCTATACCTAATCTGCTAAAAAAGAAATACATTGCCATCTGGCGTCGAATAGATGTACTTCTTACGCGTAGTATGCAAAAGCTTAGACTGATAATTATAGATGTCGCTAGCAGTCTTATAAAACCACCTTTTTTGCTAATTTTGAGTACGTAAATTTATGTCTACTTACCTATTTTATTTGCAGTAGTTAAAAAGGGCGAACCGACAAGCAGTGCCCCTAAAAAGGATGCAGTCTATGGATCTTAACGACTGTTGAGATTAAATGTAGTAGGTATACCGTATGTAGACCTAACTAGCTACCTACATAGGTAGGTATTTACATTTCATTACATTTAGGCGCCTACATTTTGAAAGATTTCTAACAGTCGTTAGCATTCCTAAAATGCTACTTCACTGGACCTAGATGCCACCCGAGGTCACTTGTCTTAGGTATTTTGTTTTTTGGTAGTGTCTTATTTCCTTTCTTGGTGTGTGGTAGGTTACATAAAACAGGTAAAAACAGGTACTTACTTTTTAAAGGTAGCATGTGAAAAAATATCTCTTTTAACCCGATATTTAGCATCAAGATACAATACCTAACTACCTATTCAGCGTTTTGTTTGTCAGGTTATTGATCCTGCTGCGACGATAACATGCACATCAGCGCCTCTAGGTGCACACGGAGGAACTAATTCACTGGGGAAAGGAGGCAGTCAAAGGTAGGTAGACGTTTTTGAGTACATTTGGTGCTGTTTTTAATGAAATCTATTTAAACACTTATGTAGATACTTTAACATTTAGTTACTGTTGTTGTTGTTATTAATTATATACTTAATGACAATAATGATATTATAGGGGTATAAATGAAGAATAACCACTGAGAAATATTACAACAAAAATTAATCATGTAGGTACAGACAAGTTAATAGATATGTGTACACTTTAGTAGGTACCTTGTCTATTTAATGTTATGTTTAAACTACCATATACCTATAAATTGCCACAGCGATTAAAGTAATTCCCATTGTAAGTAGGTACACTCAGCATCAAAAGTAACTGCGCAATCAAAGACGTCAAAAGCTCTTATTCCCTTGTAACAAAGTATTTTAGCGTCTACGTTTGCGTAGCTAGGTACTTTTGCTACCTACTCTACCTACCCTAAGTACCTATCTATTAGTACATTAACTGCCGCACTTAGAGACGTCAATTAAATTTAATTAATGCTCGATTAAAGTTGCTGCTGTTACTCTCATTGCTATGGCAATAGAATAAGACAACACGACACTAAACAAGTATTAAATATAATTGACGTCTCTGAGGGCCGCCCGGCCGTAGTAGTAAACTCATCTTGACTGTGAGGCCCGTCACAAGATACCTACGTCAAAGTAAACGCCAAAACAAAGAGCACTGTCAGTTTTGACGCATCTCGAGACTCTCTCGACACTCTCCGGGCCTATGAAATAAACCCGTAGGTAACACCCTCTCAAAAGAGATTGCCCAATTCGGGACAACATTTAAACATTAAGATCAATTGTGACCAAGATGAAAACAAAATCCTCGAACTGGTTATCCGTTATACCTACAAGTAAAGATCATTTTGACCTTTCCCCATATGAATTCCGAGATGCCCTTTCTATACGGTACCATCGAACACCAATCTCAATGCCGAAATCTTGTGATGGATGCGGCAATAATGATTTTAATATAGATCATGCACTCTGCTGTAAAACTGGCGGTCTAATTACGAGACGACACAATGAAATAAGGGATCTCTTTTGTGAATTATGCCAACAAGCGTGGGGCAATGTGGTCAAAGAACCAATTATCACTGAAGGTGACACTGGCCTACGAGGAGATTTAGCATGCCGTGGCGTGTGGGTTGCACAGAGGGAGGCGTTATTTGACATCCGTGTCGTCGACACCGACGCTCCTTCTTACATCTCACGCCCTGTTGTTTCTGTCCTGAAAGCTGCCGAGTCAGAAAAGCAAAACAAATACGCCAATGCCTGTGAGTTGCGTCATGCCACTTTTACACCCCTCGTCACCTCCGTGGATGGAGTCTTTGCACCACAATTGGCTACTTTTATTAAACACCTCGGAGAAGCACTTGCATCCCGCTGGGACAGATCCTTGTCTTGCGTTTTGGGCTGGTTGAGAGCTCGTGTAATAACATCAATTATTAGAGCGACCAGCATGTGCATTCGAGGCACCCGCCATAAATGGAAACCAGTAGCGAAACTGTTTGGTTTTGACGATGGAGCTGCCCTTCCTTACTCCACATAGTCGATTTTGTTGTGTACTCGCACGATATATTTGTTTATTTAGTTTGTTAATATTTTTAAATTGTATGTACATATATTCAAATTGTAATAAAATATAGTAATATTGATTTAAACATCGCGTCTCATAGGTAGGTACCTAGGTTCTTCGATTTCTTCAGTTGTTTACGTTCGCAGTAGGTATACAACTTCTATAGGCCCACTGTTTTATATAATTTCATAAATAGTAAGGTTGTACTTAAGTTGTTCAATATCCCCCGGATTCCGCTTTCCGGGTTCGATTCCCGCTGTGGGCAGATATTTGTGCGATAAGTGCTAGATGGTACCTGTTTTTTTGTTCCTTAATCTTGGATGTTTGATATATAGGTCAGTATTTATGTATATATAGTATTAAGTGCTCTTTGGTATAAGTACTTACATATCAGATCGACGGTTCTGTGACTCAACCTCGTATATAGAATATTGTCCAGTATAAACTGACACTCATGAACTACGCGAGTGCATACTTAGTGCGTGTCAGTTTATACTAGATAATGTTCTATATGTATACGAGGTTGAGTCACAGAACCGTCGATATATGTAGGTATGTTTATAGTTGTCTAGTTCCCATGTTACGAACCTAGAGCTTAGTTTGGGACTAGGTCAATTGGTGTGACATTGTCCCCTGATATTTATTTATCCTACTAATATTATAAATGCGTAAGTTAGTGTATGTATGTTTGTTACTTCTTCACGCTGAAAGGGCTCAACGGATTTTGATGAAATTTGGAATGGGAATAGCTTATACCCTGGATTTACACAGGCTACTTTTCATCCCGGAAAAGTTAAAAGTCCCCAAGGGAATAACTATAATCTATATCTACGCGGACGAAGACGCGCTCAGAAGCTATTATCCACTAATTCTACAAAAGATGAAAACTGGTATATAGGTTACTTTTAACAAATAAAATATAAAGCTTTCCTAGCGATCTTAGCGATTTTGAAAAACTACCCCTAAAGATAAAAGTGGTGTAGAATTTTATATGAAAGTTTCGTCATTTTTGTAGTTAGAAACGTTAAAATACCTATTGAATATTGCTTTTGGCGATTGTTACTTCTTCCCTAAAACGGATGAACGAATTTGGTTGAAGATAATTTGGAATAGAGTTTGCTTATAAACACTGGATGTTAATGCAGGCTTCCTTGAATTCCGAAATAAATCAGTGTTCTCGTGGGATGGCAAAAATACTAATTCTACGCGGGCGATGTCGCGGGCAGAAGCTAGTTTTATAATATTTATTATCTAACTAGGGTGACGGCACCAACGATGGACACTTTTAACTGACAGGCATCAGTAATGGACACTTCACATTTAATTCAAATTCCATACGGCCCTAAATTGATTGTGGCAAAACAAATGAATAACCCATATCCTCTGTAAAATAAGAATCAGATGTCCATCAATGGTCCTTCTCCATTACTGGTTCCATCACCCTAGGTACCTATTCATCAAATTAAATATAAAACCTACATACCCTACCTACTACATACGAGTAACGCAGTAGATATCCGCCCACCAAAAGTTGTCAAAACAATATCACATCACAAATCTGTATAAAAATAAACAACTCTGTCCCCACTCAGTTCTGTGCTCTGATTGGTGGATCTCGAAGGGGCGTGGCCGGTACAGCGCAGCATCCAATAACACCATCTCCCCGATAGATTGCGAGGGGGACCGTTATATCGTTAGGTATATTTCTTATCGATATTGAGATATAAAATATACTAGTGGCTGTGGCTCACGAGATGGATTTCGATTCAACGATTTGATTATGTGTAGTGACCAACAGTCTTGTTGATTTAGTTAGGTATATTGGTTAGTTATTGATGTAAACTTCCACAGACAACGGACTATTAATAGTGTTTGACAATAACCTCGTTATTCGATCAAATTCACCGATACGATTTTAATTCTTTAATATCATTGCGTTACCACTTATAAACACCTATCCATACGATTGGGTCATTTCTGCCATACGGTGGCAATATTTCTAGCGTGATGTAGTGATGTTTATAGACGATTTATGATACCTTATTTGATTGTAGGTATAAATTAAATTAAGTTAACATACGAATCGATAACATTTCCTTTACAAACCTTATCGATAGGTAATCGAATAAACGAAAGCGATTTTCATTAGCAGCATCACTAAATTTGCCAAATGACGTCTGCCACAAGCCCAATATCGTATGAAGAGGCCATTTGCAACGTTAAAAGATGGCGGATGTGTACCTAATTGGTTTTAGTTTTGTATTTTCGTCTGTTTAGGTGTTCAAAGTTCTTTTCTGATAGTGATTTGTGATTTTTATGCCTTTGTGTTGTATAGTGATAGAAGACTTGGACTTATTTCGTGTATATCTGTCATGTTACGTCTCGTTTCAAGTGGACTCGCAGTGGTACAGTCAACCTTATAAGTAGGTGCACACTTTTGTACCTTGTCGCTTACACGCCTTTGACAGATTAGTCTATCATTTCAAACATGACGTTAAAGTGACAGAGTACTAAAGTGTGCAGCTTCTTATAAGGCCGACCGTACAACGGTTAAAACTATCTTGACCTCTGTCCTACATATCACCGTACAACGTTGCCACCAATCTTCCTAGAGAAGATTGGATTGTGTTTTATTGCTATATTAATTTATACTTATATATACTTGACACTGGCGAAATCACTTCATTGTGGAAATGCCATATCCCCGCGGTAGTAGCTGTTGAAGTCGCCGCGTGGCAAAAAAGAAGAAGAAGAAAACTATCCAGATTTGTTTTTGCCTGTTTTTGTTTCAGGTTGCGCCAGTTAAGAGTTTTTTTTTATTATGGCATAGAGAACGCAAACACAGGCCACCTGATGTTAAGTGGAAACTGGGACCCATAGACACACAAGACTGCAAGCCTAAGACTGCAAATGCGTTGCCAACCCTGAGAACCCTGCTGTTTGGCGGTAGGTTAATGGATAAGATGGTAGTAGCGATCCGGAAGGACCCTGCCCAATGTCCTACCACCCGCAAACCCGACCCGCATTTGTCGTGTCGTCTAATGAGTTACCGAAAGTTGGGGTTATTAGGGCGGCCACAGATTATGGGCACTAGTCGCCACACCGCGTTCAGCTAAGCCACTAACTGCGGCTGCATGCGGCCACAGGCGAGGCACAAAACGCCGCCACTAGGAGCGAGCGGGCGACTCCAGCAGCTTGTGGCTCGGACACGGGCACTGAAACGTATGAAAAAACTCGTCCGCTGCTAGTGGCGGCCACAAGTGCCTTCGCTGTGGTCGCCACTAGTGGCCTAATGTGCGGAAGAGAGCTTAGGTATATATAGGAGTATAGATAACTATCTATCTAATTGTCTTAATTAGTAAATCCTTCTTAAACGACTTCAAACAAAGAAGACTTTCTCTTTTCTTTTTTTCACTTTTTATTTCTGAAGCGGAACTGATGATGAAGACCACAGATGATCACCGGAACTCCTCAACGGTACCGATTTCGAGAGTGGCGATAAGATATCTCGATTAAGATAGTTGAACGACTACAACGAAGAACATTTCATTGATTAAAATGACAATGATTTTCCCGTGGCGTTGCTTGCGGCGAGCTTGAGTTTCATATCAACTAAGAAGTGGGACTAGATAACAGCTTATTATTATAACTAAAAAGTATAAAATAAATGATTTAAAAAACAAAAAATAGCCATCAAAAACGCAATAAATAACTTCTTTTAAAATAGTAGGTACCTATAGGTCAGTCATAGTGAAGTCGGTTTTTAAAAACCGACTTAATTCGGACTGACCTATAGTTAAGTAGGTACCTACTCTAGTAGCATTTTAAAAGAAGTTATTTTTTGCGTTTTTGAAGGCGGTATATTGTTTTATAACCTCAAAATGCCTCGTTATCGGCATGGCCGTTTTCTGGTGAAAAAAGCAACTCGAGACCACATTTTGCACACGAACTTCGTGATTTTACATCATGGATGATTTTTTATGACAAAGTTTTAGGCGAAAAGGGAGTAGGTACTTTGTTATAAAAGTGTTATAAAAGAGTAGTGTGGTTATAAAAGAGTACTTTGTGGTTATATAAGACAAGTTAGATGGTATGGAGTTTTATGCCACTTTAACGTTATGTTTGAACTGCGCCACTAATCCGTCAAAGGCGTTGTTACAAAGGTGTGCAGCTACTTGGCCGACTATTGTGTTGTGTACGTTAGTTAAGGTTTAATTTTTAGGGTTTGCGGCCGGAATACTCACTCAAAACCCAGCGGCAGACCATCTGCGCCCTTCTGGGAGGTGCCACAAGACCACGAACAAGCTCATTCGGCTTCGGCAGTTCGGCACCTATACCAACGACCCTGTACCCTGCCCTACCTGCACCTATACCCTGAGGTCTCCTATGCGTCACGGTGGAAGGAGAGGTCCCTCGACCGTTCAGGACGACTCACTGTTAATTTTACCAACCTTTTTTTATTTTTTCTCGCTTGTTAAATGCATTTACGCGTACCACCCAGGTCTAGGGGAACCTGGGATGGTTATGTGGGACTCACCAACCGAGAGCGGCCATAATACCCACTAAATACCCATCGGTAAACCTTCTGCGTCCTTCGGGGAGGTGCCATATGCGACCACGAACAAGCGCATTCGGTTGTGGCCCCTCGACGCTAATGACTCCGGGAGCGTGCCTTGGTTTACTAAGGCCCTCAGACCCTCAGACTTCCGGTGCGCCCCGGTGGACGAAGATGCGCGTAGCGCCGTCTTGCCCTTCCCCTCTGTCGTCTGCGGAGCGGGTCAGCGAGGGCGATGGTCTCTCTTGCCCGCTCTGCTTCCTCCTTGTGCCAGATGACTGTTTTGCAGAAGGAGGCTACCCTCCACCCCCTTTGGCTGCCGAGCACTGTGTTGACTAGGCTCGGCAGACCACCCTTACCTAACCTAACCTGACCTTATTAAGCGGGGAAACCTAAAATACTGAGTCCGCTATGTTGCCAGGCCTCCGAATTAGGTATTAGGTACATGACTCCCGTTTTCCGCGTAATTGCGTAAATTTCCCAATTAACTTTAGGATGAGTCACCCGGTCGGCGACCGCGGGGTTTCCAGACTACCTAGCGCGAAACCACCATCGGTGATGACCTAAAAACCTAGAACAGTCATCAGACCACTGCCTAAACTACCTAACCCAATTCATAGTTAGTTCAAGTTTAAGCGTAAAAACTATATTTTCCAACAAGTAAACGCTTTTCTTAAGCGTGGAAACAAAAAACTTTGTCTGAGATTTTCTACATAGTTAGGTAGGTAGATACTTTGTTTTAACCCTATTGTTACTGTATTAACGTTTTGTTTCTGGACCTCCTAATCTAGGGGGTAAAAACCATATCATGTTTGAGCATGTGTCGGTCACTCTCGTACCGCGTCAGAAATTGACGGATGTTTTGTCCACATTTTGTCACGCGTTAAACGCACCCATATTAGGCAGGGTCAAAGAAATATTTAACGTTTCAAAAGCAAGATGGGTTATTTCTGTAGGTATCAAGAGGATTAGAGGGTCTTGAGGCCTTTATGAAATAAGTAGGAACTTAAATACATACATACCTTCTCGCCTGTCTCCCAATATGGTAGACAGCGACTATGGAACGCCAGGTGCAAAGGTTTTAACATACAAGTCTCGCTTCCTCTACATTCATCAATCTCTTCATGCACGTACAGTCACGAGATTAAATTTGATACCCACATTAGGTCCAAAGTCAATCTGACATTCCAAAACAATAAGGTTGAGTTTCCTAAAAGTTACAAATTACTTGACATCTCTAATGACATTGACGATTTCAGGAAAAAAAATCTTGAATTATTTCCCAAATTAACGCCCGGGACCGTAGGAACTTAAGTAGGAAAATCTATAACTATTAAATAGGTAAATGTACTAATTTATTTTAAATAAAAACATGTGAATCTTCTGTGAACACCTTCATCAAATAAACAAGACGAATATAAGGTTTATCATGTACTTTTCATGCCGTTGACGCAAAATGACGTCATGCTACATAGAGTTGATTCCAAATGGTTTTATTGTAATTATTAACCATTCGTCGTCAATCATTCAATCATGTTAAAATGACTTAAGTAATCAATTGACGCGTAGAAAATAAATACCTCCTTCATACCTGAATGAAACTATTTGTTTGTGAAGCATAGAGCCAAAAATCATCGAGTAACATTAGGTATCATTTAAAAAAAACTGTTTTTATATAATAATAAAAAATAATATGATGCCAAAATTGTATCTATGACTACATAAATACAATTTTGGCATTTTTAATAATGAGTGGTTAAAAAAAAGATGCCGCGTGATCCGAATTTCGATTGCGATTATGCTTCTTTTTTTTTTACTATTATCATTTTACCGCTTCTTTTTAACATTCTTTTATTTGTACCAGTTAATACATACCTAAACACCTGGCAAACAAAAGCAGAGCCTGTGTGTAAAATTTGGTCATTTACGTCATCGGTATTAAAAATACGACCCCTGATTATCAGACACGTTTTAGTCGTGTAAATTCAATGTGATAATTTATTAATTAGCTAATTATCCAGACTTATTTGGTCTGAAATATATTAAGCTGTTTACCTATTTCACTTGATTGCTTGTTGTTACATGTTACATTAGGGACATATGCACAAGCGGTGTTAAGATGCACATACTTGTTATGAATAGCAATACTAAATAGCTTTCACCGAGATCAAGAATAGAGATCATTGAAACAATATTGTCACTGACAGGTTCAAACGACTTTTTATAAATTTATTATTGAAACAATCAATGGCCTACGTTTCACCCAGTTTCACCGCACCTACATACACCATTGATTTTGTAATGCATACTAAAAGGTGTTTTTTTAGGAGTCGAGTTGTGGTGATTCACAATATTCACGTGACCATTATCGCTTCGATAACTTACAAAACGAACACCACTTGTTCTTATGCTTTGCAATTCTAATTCCAATCGACTCGCTCTAGAGTGCAGTTTGTTTGATATTTATGATACTTATAGGATCACTCGTGTGTCTGTCTGTTCGTCCGTCTGTCACAGCCAATTTGCTCCGAAACTGCTGGACTAATTGAGTTGAAATTTGGTACACATATGTAAATTGATGACCCAAACACAGATGCGCGAGTTTTTTTTTTTTAAATAAGGTTGGTCTTCGGGGGACAGACCACAAAATTAAAAAAAAAAAGATTTGCATACTTATATACATATTTGTGTCTTAGGTAATTATATCCAATGAAAGACCTTGTTATGAGGATCTCAAATATATTTTTTATCATTGTAAAATAAAAGTTTTGATTTTATTCATGAAAGAAGACGAAAATTGAACATTCCCCCCACGATCTCCGAAACTACCGAGCCTAAAAATATAACAAATAGTTCATTGCTTGTAGATTACAGGAAAACCTATAAGGATACTATAAAAAGAAGTATGTACGGAACCCTCTCCACGCGAGTTTGACTCGCACTTGGCAGGTTTTTTTAAATTACTTTTGTATAATCTTTTTGGTTCTATAAAGCGACGGCAACGTGGTTGTTAGGGTGACTTACATTAACATCCAGTTGTTTTTAGTAAATTACTAATGACCTCATCGCGGTCGCTAGTATAATGAAAAGTTTAAATATTGGTCATGTGATGCGTTAACGTCACTTCCATACACTTTTACAGTTTTCTAAAATCGTTCCCGATAGCGTTATGCCTCCTCGAAGCCAGTCGAAGCCTTGTGTCTTAAAAAGTCTTCGCATTAACTTTAAGACTGCTGGCCATTTGAAACGTCAAAAGATGGCGGATGTGTAATTTGTTTTACTTTTTTTTAGGTAAATTCAGGTGTTCAAAGTTCTTTTTTGTTAGTGATTTGTACTTTTAATGCCTTTGTGTTGCACAGTGGTAGAAGACTTGGACTTATTTCGTGTATCCTGGCATCTTACTTCTCGTTTCAAGTGGACTCGCAGTGGGGCAGAGCAGAGGTTAAAACTATCTTGGCCTCTGTCCTACATATTACCGTACAACGTTGCCACCAATCTTCCTAGAGAAGATTGGATTGTGTTTTATTGATATATTGATTTATACTTATATATACCTACTTGACACTGGCGAAATCACTTCATTGTGGAAACACCATATCCCCGCGGTAGTAACTGTACAAGTCGCCGGGCGGTAAAGATTAAAAAAAAGAAACTTTAAGACTGTCTGTCTGGCTTCAAGACTTAGGCTCGTATTAATAAACTGATCTCAACTCTAATGCTCGTCTCGAGAGGCGTCAAAGATGACCTATGGTTTGGGGTTTACTTTGACGTATCTTGTGACGGGCCTCACAGTCAAGATGAGTTTATTAATACGGCCCTTACTTGCTCACTTAAGTGTTTTTTGTACAAAATCACTTGGTGCTTTTGATTTTGCTTCTAAAACATCACCGGCATCTGCTGCAGATGTCTCAACTGCTTTCATTTCAGGCACTCCTAAGATCCGCCTGGCGATTTTATCGAGGAATAGCTTCAATAGTCTCTCTAAGTCATCTTTATGCGATGGCATGGATGCAATGGAGGTATAAATTTGCAATTAACTCTTCTATTGAAGCATGAAAATTTGAAAATAAAAGAGTAACGAATCCATTATTTCTGCCTTTTCCACTGCAGCAACCCAACCCAACCCAACCCTCCCAAGGGTGACAGGGATCATGGCAAGTAGTAGCAGTACATGGCCCCAAGTGCCTGGCGGCTCCGGTTGCAGAACCGGCGCTGACGACGGACGCCGGTCGAGCGCTGGAGCCCGGGGTGCTAAGAATCCCCAAGCGACACGACTCTGTCGGACGACCCCTGGCTATGCAAAAACGGACAACCGACGTAGGTTGTCACTGGTGACATACAACAATCGCACACTGAGGACAAATGAAAGACTCGCTGAGCTGGAGGAAGAGATGAGTAGGTTGCACTGGGATATCATAGGGCTATCCGAAGTCCGAAGACAGGGGGAGGACACGATAGTCCTGAAGTCCGGCAACCTACTCTATCACCGGGAGGGCGACCAGCAGTCCCAAGGTGGTGTCGGGTTTATCGTCCACAAGTCCCTCATCAACAATATTATAACCATTGCGAGTGTGTCGAGCAGGGTCGCGTATCTGATACTCAGAATATCCAAAAGATATTCGCTGAAGATCATCCAGGTATATGCACCGACCCCTTGTTCGGTATATGGCAGATTCTGTATTGGACAGATTCTGCGATTGGGCAGATTCTGTATTGGACAGGTTCGCGATTAGGCAGCTTCTGTATTGGACAGATTCGTGACTGGACAGATTCTGTATTGGACAGATTCGTGACTGGACAGATTATGTATTGGGCTGATTCGCGACTAGGCAGATTCACTACTCGACAGATTCTCTATTGGACAGAATCGCCGTTTGGCAGATTCGCCATTTGGCAGAAGTAGTACAGTAAGGAACAATAGTCTTATGCACCTAATCATATATACCACCAAGCCTTCTATATGAGCTTATAGCCTGGTCGAGTTAGCCTAAAATGTACGGGAAAGGTTACATTATTACGCATATAGCTGAAAATTAGTACGAATGTTCTGACCATCATTATAAATAAAATGTCAAAAGTCCCCATCGATCGTTTGCGAAAAAAGTTCAGGTTCAAAGTTCGCTTCGAATATAGGTTTTTTGCATTTTCCATCCAAACGGTAAGTTTTATGATAAAAGTATGTAATAAAGGATTGATTGAAGATCATGCAATTATCTATCTAAATTGTCGTACATTTTTTCTCCTATGAGCCACCGTTTCGGAGATATGACGATTCAAAACTTGTAAAAGTTGTGTTGTGTTATTAAATCTAATTTATAGCAAAGGAAAGCGACGTAACTCGAAATTGATAGAAAAAATAAACAGGTAGACATAATTGTTCAAGCAATTTTAAATAACGAAATAAAGCGTGTCAGAATGTCTGGAACGATTATGCAAAATAAACTGCATAATATACAAAAAGTAGATCATATAAGTAATAATTGTTTATAATTAAAAAATTATTTAAAAATTAAGTACCTATGGTTGTGTTTTTATTTTCCCGTGGTGATGGATTAATTACTGACATTAAATATGGAAAGTTTACTATAAGTTGTTTTTTTAACATACCTACATTTTATTATCATCTTAACTGTACTTCTGGCCAATCACATTTCTATCGAATTCAGAATCTGTCCTATCCAAGATTATGCCGAGTAGCGAATCTGCCTAGTCGCGAATCAGCCCAATACAGAATCTGTCCAGTCACGAATCTGTCCAATACAGAATCTGTCCAGTCACGAATCTGTCCAATACAGAAGCTGCCTAATCGCGAACCTGTCCAATACAGAATCTGCCCAATCGCAGAATCTGTCCAATACAGAATCTGCCATATACCGAACAAGGGGCACCGACCTCGACGCACTCGGATGACGAGGTAGAAGCTATGTATAAGGATATCAGCAAAGCTATACATACTTCCAAATCGCACTTCACTATTGTTATGGGGGACTTCAACGCAAAGCTGGGCAAGAGAAGCGAAAATGAGTTGGTGGTGGGGCAATTTGGATGGGGGGATCGGAACCAGAGGGGCCAGAGGCTGGCCGAGTTCCTGGAGATGGAGGGACTCTATACCTATGATGAACTCATTCTTCAAGAAGCCGCCTCATAGGAAGTGGATTTTGGCACACATATAGGACACACACACAGATTTATAGTGTTCATTTCACTAACTGAAATAAATAATTACCAAAGTATTAAGGGGTAAATCAGATAGTTAAGACGGGATCCTTCGCTTTTTTTTGTTCTATATACAAACGAAACTACAAGCATACAAAATCTAGGGGGTGCTGCCTTCCGTTTCCACCTTCGGACTCCATTATCAGATCAGTACCTTTTCCGTAGGTCTGATCTGATACCTATATAAATAATAAAAGTATTGCATTGCCCCCCGAGGGTCTTTTGTATTCCAAATTTCAACCCAGTGGTTCCAAATCATACGAACGAAGCAAGTTAAATAAAAACTTATAATAAAGAAGATATTAATTATCCTTACGCAACTTGCGTGCGAAGGTACTCTTTATTACCGGCTTATCATTTTAATTACTGTAAAGGTGTCCCCCAAGGTTCGAAGCGAAAGTAAGCAGATGCAACTTTCGCCCAAATTGTACATAGCACAGGCATGTGAATAAAAAAATTGCCGGTTCAAGTATTTAAACCGACTTTAAAAATGGAGAAGGTTCGGAACTCTGTCATTTGTGAACTGGTTTGTGGAATTATTTTGTGTTTGAAAAGTTAATTTTCCAGGTGGGTCTATTTTTTACGAAAATCTGGTTCTGACAGACTCTAAGAGGAATTGAGTACTCCTCAAGTATTATAGCCATACTCATAGCGATTATAGTATTTTTAACCGACTTCGAAAAAAGGAGAACGTTCTCAAGTCGACTTGAAACTTTAACTTAGTCGGTTTTGTGACGAAAATTTGCCATACACTTATGGCTAATTTTCGTCACAAAACATACTGCGTTACAGTTCCTTAATTTTAGTCGTTAATTGGGGTACGTTTAACTGAAAACGCCCAACAAGTCAATTTGTATTCAGAAAGTATCATTTGGTAAAGTGTAAACTGATGAACAAGACCGCAGACAGCAACTGGAAATTCACAATGATACCTTCTTCAAGGGTGTCGATAAGATATCAAGATTAAGAGAGTTACCTAAGCGACTATGATGGAGCAAATTTAGACTGTCACTATAAAGCATTATTTTTGTTATTTTTTCTATACGAATAAATGTTATTTTTGATTAGGGTAACATTTGTTGCATGTTTCACCGGAACAATCACCGTTCCCCGGTTCCTATAAATCCATTAATTTATCTCCGCTAAGAAATCGCCAGATGTCGCCACATTAGCGTCTTAAATGCCCGTCTTAAGACGCTAATAAGGAGACACCAAACTGTAATTTCTGACGGTTCTTGCATCTTATTATTATTATTAGGTATTTGTATGTCTTTACCAATCACGGGACTATGGGAGTCCCGGACCTTTGGAAGGCGAACATGGGGCCGAAGCCAACACGCAGAGGCCCTTTAGACAAGTTTAATTTAGTAAAGTGATGGTACACCAACCGGCGATCGTCCCTGTGTTCAAACTATAGAAGTATGCTCCCACCGACAACCACCGGTTAGTGTAAGACTATTTATGAAGAATGGGAAAATGAATAATAGGTTCTATGAATGACCTGATATGGATTGGTGAACTAGGCTAAATAGTTTTATCAGAAACTACGGCGCCTGCCTGGCCAATGCTAATTACTTTGGTTGAAATGGCAGGTGGTGACTCGCGAACTCAATGGAATGGACCTCCCGAAATAGCCGCATATATATAGCAGCAGGAGGCAACAGTTCCAGAGGGGCTAAGGGTGGCGAGGTGCTTTTGGACTTTAAACGACCATAAGGTGCCCACTCACCACTTATGCAACACATCCGCCCTTCGAGCATATAGCTCTTGTGACTCCACTCTGACCGGCCAATAAAGGCGCGCCAGAGGTGAGGGTCTGTTCCTCGTCATTGCACACCGCAGCCGGCCGGTAAAGGCAAGCGTGAGGTGAGGAACAGGACCTACCCTCGGGAGCAACCAGGTCCCGTGGTGTCGCCACTCACCATCAGCTCACCACTAGCTGCCCTGCGCCTTATTATTAATTATTATTATTATCTTGCAGTCTTTTTGTCTGCCAATTTTTATTCAAATTCAGTTAGGTCGCTATTCTCTATTCTACTTTTGATATGTTATCTTATTGTTATCGTTACGATAACTCTCATTCACTTGACAGTAATGGCGGCCAATTTAATACGATACCATGTCGAAAGCAATATTATTTTACCGAGTAGAATTGAGACATAGCGCTAACGTAAACGATTTTCGAAAACTGACAAGTTTTACGGAATTAATCAAGTGCGTGAAGTCGTATAATATTTATTTATTTATTTAAATAGACGCAGCACCAATAACATTTTAAACAGATATACACCAGCAGAATACATAAGTGTCATCCTGTTTATGCGCCAATTATAGGCGTGCAGTGCAACAGCATTGGCATAGAGACTAGAATATACTATATTTTTTTTACATAGAAAAAAGAAAGAGACTAAACTTGAATATAAAGTTAACAATAACGTGCCCCGTGAGTCATGGGATGGGTGACGTTGGTTTCAGCATTCTACTATACTACTATAGTATGGTGCAAAGCAGCCATGTTTGTTTGGTTAAGCATAGGGTAAAGTCACCAGTGGTCAGCCAGAGACTAGTCAACCTCTGCCTATATTTTGTATAAGTGGGAAGAGTACGAAAGATATATTTCCCACTCCTCGCACTCATGTAAGGTCGACTACTGGTCTCTGGCTGACGACTGGTGACTTTACCCTACTACTTTTTTTAATGCATATAGCCCTCAGTACGCGATCGTCCGGCAGCTTACGTCAATCATATACATTTTCGATTACGATACTCGAAACGTTATCAGAATTCATCTTGTCTAGGGCCACTGAATGACTGAATGTTTTCTGGGTAATTCTAATTAGATATCGATATCCGATGTCCCGGTAAAAAGTGTGGCAGCGCCCGTTCGCTGCGCCGGGGCACAATGATCGTCCGGTTGGTAGCTCGTGCCGGCTTTCCGGTACAGTTAGGAGCTCAAGTGGTTTTTGTATAAATACATCGAATGGCTATTGGTGTACACATAAAAAAATTAATGTGTGTTTTGTTTCAAAATAATATTTTTTTACTAAAAAGCGTTACAATAATTAAGAACTACACGTCAAATAAACTAAAACTATAGCTGTAACAAACAACTACCTACTGGTCCCAATTGATGTAAAAATACAGATACTATTTACGGGCAATAAATCGTCTTTTTTAAATAAAGTATACATTTTGGGATCCGTTTACTTGACCAAAAGTACGTTTAATTTTGCAACAAAGTAGGTATTTCTGCTTTAACCATTACCTACATAGTGCCTACATATTACACAGGTTACGTTGGCTTATTAAATAGCTTAGTCTTTTGACCTTAAAAAAATGGAAAACAAGTACCTCCCTGTGAAATGAAAATGTGTAAAATGATGTAGTTAGCCAAATGATCACTTGGTAAAATAATAGTGAAGCCGATTTTTTTTATATTTATTTAGGCGAGCTATTTTTCGATTCCCACTTCCGTCGGCGACTGTCCACTATTGTAGCAGCATCTGCCGTCGGTTTTTTGCCGTCGGTTTAATTTCGTCTCGTTTTTTGTCGGCGATCGTCGCTTTCTTTTATCGAACAGGTAGCTTGAACTTTTACCTTTTGTAACAGGACAAGTATCAGGGGCTCTATTCTAATTAGCAAAACCATATTGTCTTTGGCATGATATTGTGTGTGTGTTGATAGTAATTGACGAGTTAAAAACAATACGAGAACAATGTCAAAAGCAATATTGTTTTACCCAGGAGATAAGAGGTTAAGATCGAGAGCTGTCAAAAAAATAAATATAGTAAATCAAGTCCGATTTCCACGATTTTTGTGTATGTTGTAGTCATTATAAAGTCTTTACGTTACTGTTTTTTGTTTTATAAATTTGTTTTGTTCTAAGAAATATTTTCTTGGAAAGTAAAACGTAGGTACAGACATAGTTTTTCATGATATCTACATTATATTCAAAAATCAAAAAAATCGGGAGAGAAACGTTTTCGCATTTTGTATGGAGATTTTTAGCGTCACAATCCTTTTAAGGCGTTTATCGCGTGACACAGTGTGGATAAGCTATCCGTCACCTTCTGACACGTCAATAAGTGCGAGAGTGACGGATGCTTTATCAACATTTGACACGCGATATACTCAGCCATACTAGGCCCGCGGTATTGACTTTTTTCTCATCTTCACTTTGCTGTAGGATCATATCCTACATGTTATTTTATTAAAACAACTTTTAACAAATGTATCGTTACGCAAATATTTTATTAAAGGCATTTCTCGCCGCATGAGTTAACGGTTTATGGTAGTCGTAAGTCTGACCTAACCTAACGTACATAATTGGGCTTGTTCATATTTTTACATCATCATCATCATCATCAGCCCGCGGGCGTCCACTGCTGGACAAAGGCCTCCCCCAAAGAGCGCCACAAGTCACGGTCTTGAGCCGCTTGCGTCCAGCGGCTCCCCGCGATCCTAACCAGGTCGTCAGACCACCGGGTGGGAGGCCGTCCAACACTCCGTCCACCGGTGCGGGGCCGCCATATTTTTACAATTACTCTAATTCGAAATCCATTTCGAGGAATAGGGTTTTAAAGCCGTTCTGCATTATTAAGTTTTCGAAATATTTATTTTCGGATATTTCGGCAAAACTATATTACTTTGTTTGACTTTCGTTTTCGGCTTGTAGCCCTCCTATGTATGTTTTAAAACACTATTACAATCGCTTTATATGATTAGATATCATTTAATTATTGTAATTCATTAGAAAATGCCAACCCAATTTCAAAATAATCATGTGGTCCATAAAATGTCTGCTAAATAAAAAAAGATATTAAAACAAAACTATTGGCTCAATACAAAATTAATGAAATAGGTCTCTTGAAATGACCTGTTCTTTCGAATTGGAATGTAAAAACCGTGAGTTATTTTTATTGGGCTATCCCAATTAACGTTTAAGAAGTCCTAGAAACATCATGGTTTCAGGAGAAAATACCATTTCATTATGTTCAGGCCTTAGGGTTAGGCCTTCCCAAGGATTCCTTCAATGGCGTTTTATTTCAAGTAGCTTCTAAAAGAACTTATTTACGATGACGCCATTTGGCGTGGCGCGGAGGCAGGCCGTGCTCTAACGTTGAATTTCGACGTTCACGATAGTTACATTCGTATTGCGCGTAGGCGCGTCGCGCTGGCTTTCCGTCCATTTGGAAGTTCAACGGATCACGCTAAGTACTTTTAAATCCTACAGTTATGACATTCACGGATCGATTTTGGCGCAGCGCTGCTCTATTCGGCTTGTTGCAGCGGTCGGAGTCTTGCATACACAAACTTGTAAAAAGAAAGAGTTAACTGTCTCTAAACTACACTGAGGAGCAAAAATACCGGGTCACAGTGCGTTTTTCTTACAAACGAGACTATTTCGAAGCCTTGGTTCCGCGCCAGGGGTTGTTTTGAGTGAAGTTTAATGGTGGATACAGTGGATACTGCGATAGATATAGAGGAGGTCAAAAGTTCTTAAGATACCTTAGTACTGATCGCACAACCAGTTAACACCACTGCGGGAGAGTTTGGGTCAGCACTTGGATTTCTTTACATTTTATTGCCATTTTAGATGTTTTTCTGAACATGCACAATTCCGGCGTTAACCGCAGATTCATTCAGTTGGGTATCCTTAGGCACTCTGGAAGTCCTGTATCGATGCTCGGGGTATTTATCATCAGATTTCACTAAAAGCATTCCCTGGCGAGGAACCAAGGCTTCGAAATAGCCTCTTTAGTATGAAAAACGCACTCTGACCCGTTATTTTTGCTCCTGAGTGTAGAAGGATGTTTTTGGTATTTTGATGTGTGTCTAGTTCACTAAAACACCACTTACTTCGGCGGACGTCAGTCAACCCTCATCAAATTGCCTTATTTTATTTCCTGTATAAAAAGGAGATTCAAAAACTGTCCACTGGAACGAATAGCACGAGCCACAGGATGTCCTCTGGATTTTTTGTACTTAAATTAAATGAGGTTTTCAATTCCTTTATTTAAAAAATGGGAGAATACTATTATTTAAATGGTGGTAGGACATTGTGCTAAGTCCTACAACCACAATAAACTATTTACTAATCTCTAGGCTTGTATTATGGGTACTAGACAACGATATAAATTATCTATACATATAATAGATAAATATGTACTTAAATCGTAGAAATAACCCATGACTTAGGAACAAATATTCGCGCTCGTCACACAAACATCTGCTCTCTGGACCAATAGCTTCGAACGCAGCAGTCACTACCAACTATGCCAGCGCGTCGTCAAAAATATCCGATGTTAATCTTTGTACTATTTTTCTCGTAGTAAAAAGGTAGGTAAAACTTTAATATTTCCAAAAGCTTTTATTGTAGCGGGGGCGGTAAAAACGCGTTTTGTGGGCAGTCAGCCGCAATTGGGCACTGGCAACGGCAATGCTGTTATGCGTCAAAATTCGCGCGTGTAGAATAAGTTGATTAAGTTATTGACTCATAATACTAGTCATTATGCAACGGTGCGTTGACTCGGCGTCTAGTAAAACGCGTAATTGTATAAATCGCACGCAGATGACGGTCAATGTCGGGTGAGTCACCGCTTGCTCTCGATTTTGGAGCCCACGGCACAAGCTGCAGCGGGTGAAATTTATTTGTTTTTAGCAAGGTGAAGACATGCTAGCACACAGGCCACCTGGTGGTGGGATCTGAGACGCATTCTCAAGACATGACTGCAATCAATGTGAAATAC
Organism: Acleris sparsana; assembly: GCA_923062465.1. Classification (NCBI taxonomy): domain Eukaryota; kingdom Metazoa; phylum Arthropoda; class Insecta; order Lepidoptera; family Tortricidae; genus Acleris; species Acleris sparsana. Next base: position 4,954,790 of record OV281305.1, on the reverse strand, counting down.
CTATATGCTAGTAACCGCAGCGGAGCACTACAATGCGAACGGTTTTATGCAAAATTCTTTGCTACAATATGTAAGTCTGTAAAAAGCTGGAATCAAGATACTACTTTTTACTAAAGTCCTCTTCAGGCACACCATACAATGAAATTTGTCAATGGAATATGAGCCGAATGTGAATTATCATAGTCAATTTTCTAATTCAATTGTCAGTCATAAATACAAAGGAAAATCCATTTTATTTCCTTTGCAATGGATGTTTATTCCAATTACTGTATTAACTATCTACATTCACCTAATAAAAATGTTAAGCATACTTAGAACCTTGTCATCATTTGATGTTCTCTTTGAAATTTACTATGACAACATTGACAACACACTAAAGTGCTTAACATTTTCGTTCCAACTCGCTCAACATTGTACAGTAGGCCTGACAAGGGTATAAGTAACTCTCACTGTCCCCAAGTACCCACGCTGTCCCAAAGTGTCCACGTTTGACGTAATGAGGTTGTGATTGCTGCAGGAGTTTTATTTGAGATGCTGCTATTTGGCTTAGCAGGGCAGAATACGTATTATCCCTAAATCAGCTCTCTGCCTTTTGGCAAAATGTATCGTTTGCCCATCCGTTTCATATGCCAATCAGTGTTTTTTTCTATAATTGTAAATATTTCAGATTTTATATTTAAAGAAAACTTTAGGGATAAAAAAAGCGGGTTGGTCAGTGAAAGTTTTGGGAAACGACTCATTTTGCCAAATGATTTTCGGCCAAAAGGAAGGATAGGTACCCCTAAATCGCTGTCCGCTTGTGGTGCGTGTCCCGCCCCGCACACAGACGCGGCGGCGGGAGATGCGCACGCGCCGCGGCAGCTGACCGCGCAACACTTTTTATTGTTTTTACAACGTCTTGATACTTTTGGCCATTGTTTATGTAACACAAGTTCGGTAACGAAGGCCGCTAAATAAATAAATATTTGGTTTAATCTTGAATAGTATACTATAATAGTAGTATGGGTCATAAATAATGATAAAAACACTTCAATAGAGGTTCTCGCCGGCAGTGTGACCAGCCAGCGGTCAACTATTAATATATGTGTCTCTTTTATTCACACGGGATGTAGGTAATCTTTTGTTCGTTTCCGTCAGACAAGTGCCTAATATTAGAGCCTAGATACAAAAGAAGTATTTGTTCTCAATAGCAAGTATCAAGACGTGTCTCATTCCGGCGAGATGCGCGCGCGCCGTGGCAGCTGTGCGCAGCATCTGTTCACGCACACAGACAGACCAACCTGTCGCACAGCTGATCGCTACCTGGCTCAATCGGGGATTTGTTTATCGATCGGATTATTGGATCAATAAAAACACATTTATAGAAATAAAAATGAAAATTAGGGAATTTTAAAGCAGCCGATTTAACGAAAAGTGATCTTTTGTAAGGGTTCATATGCCACAAAATAATGTTAAACTTTTCATGTAATGTTTTTTTTTGGGATATCTCTGAATTAAACCATTTAATTTAAATAAGACTTGAATTACATTTTTAAAATGAAAAACCCTCTGCACATGCGCATGTAATGTAAAACAATTAAAATTACACCTCATTTGTTAATATGTCGCATATCCTCCATTTTGATCCGCTACAGCGTATAACTGAAATGTTGAAGCATGTTTTTTTTTTGCCACCTTTTTTTTTAAGAGTTCCTTGACCAATCAACACTCCACACGTGCGCTTCTTTACTCTGGATGGTAACAGCTAGGCTAGCTGGCATATAGATAGATAGATAAAGACTGAACCCCAGCTGCCTCCCACCTGCCTTCTATCTTAAGGATTTAGGGTCGATGACCTCTTGGCTAGAGGGTGGGTATTCCGTAGGACTATTATTTGTACCAATATTTTGAATGTGAAGTACCTAACCCCACACTCGTTTAGTTGGTGGAGACTGGGAATAGTGTTTTTGCAATGGTTAGCCAAAACCAACTTTAGTGGTGGTAGGGCCAGGGTATAAACGACCACGGTTCCGTTCCCCCGCACAGTTGCTATTTATTCCGAATTAGAATTCGAATCTACACTCAGGAGCAAAAATACCGGGTCAGAGTGCGTTTTTCATACAAACGAGATTATTTCGATGCCTTGGTTCCTCGCCAGGGGTTGTTTCGAGTGAGGTTTAATGGTGGATACTCCGAGGTTCAATAGAGGAGGTCAAACGTTCTTAAGATACCTAACTGATCGCACAATCAGTTAACACCACAGCCGGACAGTTTGGGTCAGCATTTGGATTTCCTTATCCGTCCGACTCACGCTTGACATTTTTTTAGTATTTTTTGTTTTTCATCAGTATTTGTACTATAATCGTACCAAATTTGATGCTTGTATATTTTACCGTTTTTACATTATAACAAAAAAAACGTCAAAAAAAAGTTCCCTGTGGTAATTTGTTTTTGTAAATCTGCCGTAATAACACTTATTCTGAAGAAAAAGAACCGTTATCTATTACAGTTTAAAAGATTCAACTCTTTAAAGTTAGGACAGACGGACGGACGGTCGGATACGAATCCCTAAAAAAAGTAAGAAGCTCGATAACCGATAGTAGGTACTTAGTAGAGAAATTAGAACATTTGAGTTAATTCTTTGTTTGACAGTTGAACTATGACTCACTCGTGTCGCTCGTGCGTCACTCAGATAGTTAGAATATTTGATATTTCGCCCCAGACAGTGAATCACGCGCAATCGTTTATAACCTCGTCACTTTGCGCATGCGTAGTGTATCGAGTTCAATATTGATTCATACTTTCTTATTTAATCAGACTGTTTTAAACGATACGGGGTATATATGAGATTTTATTGAAATATCTTTATGAGCTGCTATATCCTTCAAAATCGGATTGGATCCCGATATATTGATAATAGGTAAATTCGATACTAAAAAACAATAAATTCCCAAACGCTGCGGCACTTAGTCTTTCCCATACTAAAAACGCTTCCGCCACGCCTTTGGTCTGAACGCTTTTTAGTATGGGGACCCGCTATAACGCTCCGCCTCCGTTTCCAGTACGTTGGCGGTTTAACGCTTTCGAACTGATCAGGTGGACGTTAACTGCTGGGCAAGTCTTCGCATCGACAAGTCTAATTGCAAAAAAAAAGTCCCAATATAGAATTAATTATACTTAACTTAGACTCGGGTTAAATAACACAAATTGGATAAGATAATATAAGCAAGATGGGAAAAAATAACAAATAAAATATACAGGGAACAAAAACCTGCGCATTGGCAATGTCAAAGAGTGACATAACTCGAGAATTTCAACCATGGTAAGTGTGGGGTGGAACTGTCGGTCCGTCCGCGTCGCAATTGAACGTTAATCTCATTAGAATCACATAAGCGGCGCAAGGTGCGCCCGCACCTGCGTCTGCGCACTGGACGCACTCGCCGCGGGAATTCTTCACCCATAGCTTTGTTTATGTTGTGATTAATTGAAAAAAATAATTAAGAAATATTGTCCAATAAGTGAAACGAGATTTTTTGTTAGTTTATAGTATTTTTATTGGATTTGAGTGACGATTCGCATGTTTCTAATTCGGTCAAGTTCGTATATGTACTCGTTTTACTTCTCCAAATATCATTAGTTAGATTTTTTTTCTTTATTCTATAACTGTTCCAAATGGTTAAAAACGGATGTAGGTACCTACATACCTATAAAACCTATAGCTTTGGTTAGGTTTGTTTTATAACAATCCTGGAATGTTAACGATTTCATTTAAAAATGCAGATCAAAATTTTAAGAATTTCGAACAAAAGAAAAACTATGGGCTTATGGGTTAAACGTTTTTATCACTAAATATAGAATAATTATACAAAAATAAGATATTTATGGCATGGAGAAGGCAAACGAGCACACAGGCCACCTGATGGTAAGTGGAAACTGTGACCCATAGACATTCGCATTCACAAGGCTGCAAGCTTAAGACTGCAAATGCGTTGCCAACCCTGAGGACTAAGATGGAATGCCTCTATGCTAGTCATTACACCGGCTGTCTTATCCCCAAACTGGAACACAACAATGCGACCACTGCTGTTTGGCGGTAGGTTAATGGATTAGATGGTGGTAGCGATCCGGACGGACCCTGCACAAGGTCCTACCACCCGAACACCGCCACCAAAACTAACAAAACACTTAGGTACCTAATGTAAATAAATTTACCAACTATATTTATGGACAATCCCTTAAGCAAACAAATGTCTGATTCTAATCCGGTATTGTAACATTTGTAACCAATACAATTGTTATTTCGCTCCATTCCCACATTAATTCAATATTAATGCAAAACCAATCAGCATTACTACCCCCGTTTTTATAACAGTCCCTGATTGAATCGCGTTTCCGCTCTTTTGTGGTCGCCATTTTGAACTCGTCACTAATGCATGCAAATGGCGGACTAATCAATTGGGGTTTTGGCGGCAAAAGTAAACTGTATTCATTATTATATGTATTTGACTAGCTTTTCCGCGCGAATTCATCCGCGTTGATGTCGTTTATGAATATTTCTTCGGGAACTTTCTGAACAAGCTATATTATATTCAAGGAGGCCAAGGCAGGCCACTTGAAAAAAATATTTTTCGTCACCAGAAATTGCAGATGCATTGTCAGAATTTGAGAAAAGAGTATCTTAGTCTCTTTGAAACGTCATTAACTTCGTAGCGGTCCGGTCACTGACAACAGAAACTTTTTCATAACGAAAAAACTCGAAACAAAAAGCTTAAGGTTTGCCTTTTTTTTTTTTAGGGTTCCGTACCCAATGGGTAAAAACGGGACCCTATTACTAATACTCCGCTATCTATCCGTCTGTCCATCTATCTGTCACTAGGCTGTATCTCATGAACAGCTAGCTAGACAGTTAAAATTTTCAAGCAAGATGTATTTCTGTTGCCGCTATAACAGCAATACTAAAAACGGAATAAATTAAATATAATTAAAAATATAAATTAAGGGGGTTCCCATGCAACAAACGTGTTTTTTTGCCGTTTTTTGCTAATATTGTATAGATAATGGCACGGAACCCTTCATGCGCGAGTCCGACTATCACTTGGCCGGTTTTTTGTTCATTATTTAATGTTAAAACAAATACTTACACAAATGTCTGCTAATGGCTAAAGATTTTAAACGCCACATAGTATTTTCTAAGTCACAGAAAGTGACAAACTTAAAAAAAACCTCGGGTACAAACAAAAATACGTCATTACATTACATCACTGATAAATATATTTTTTTCGTAGTAAATAAACAAAATAATAATAAAAATATATACTATATTCATTTTTATACCACCACAAGAAGATGGCTGGCTATTTTTCCCATGCCCAGAAACAGTAAATAGGAAGAAAACAACACAAGCTAACCTAACCTAACTCAACTTAGAAATAGAACGCCACTAATTGCTCTACAATTACTTCAGTCAACCTGCATCCATACTCAGGTTGACGTTCAATCCGTTATCTTGACCAGCGCTCCGCTTCGCTGGGCATCCGTCTCGGGGCATCGAGCCATTCACAATTGACAATCGCCAGTCCGCGAGATGACAGAGCTGCGAGAGCCCAGGCATGTCATTGTGTGGTGGCAAATTAGAAGGCAAGAAGCCTAAAACGGTATTAAGGTAGGAATAAAATGTCTGTACAATTGATTTGCGCTTAATCGTTCGATTATCTTCTTTACGTTATATAAAACAAAGCCTATAAATAAATAAATTAATTCTGGTTTTTGTACGTGTTACAGAAAAGTCATATAAACCGACTCGAAGTTTCTTGCGGCGCTTGTTCTCCGCAATGATGGTCTTGTCCGATGGTACGGTCTGTTTGTGTCTTGATGGTGGTATATTTACTCAATATTACCGACATGTAAAAGAGCCCTCATGTTAATGAATAAATATTTTGAATTTCGAATTTTAAAGCGAGGGCGGGTCGCTAATTGGGGGATAAATTATAAAGCTCGCCAGTGACTGTATGACTCCCTGAGAAACAACGCATGGGCCTAGGGACTAAAAATTTCGAAGAAAAATTCCTTAGCTTAGCTTTCTTACCCCTAGAATGTAGGGGTAAGAAAGTATTTTTCGAATATCAGCGCTCGTATAGGGAAGAAACGGGGAAATAACGGGAAACTAATTCTATGCGTCAAACTCAGTATCCGCTAGATTTAATACTAAGTAATAACAGTACACTGTAATCTTGGAAAATTGTAACAGGAACTGTTGTTGTATATCTACTAAAGAGGTAATCATCTACATAGGTAGTATAACTTTGTTTTTGAGAGAACTGTCCTTTTTTCCAAAATAGACCGTCACCTTGCTCAACTATTTCTGTACCAAACTCATAAAATCAATTGGTTGAGGCGTTGAAGCAATAAACACACTTTTCAAATATAATAACATATACTCGTAAGTGAAGGCTATGTAATTAAGCACATTTAGTATAGGTTTTCGACAGTCCTTAAACTCGCTGGTACTTTGTACTTGTTAACGGTCTTAACGGACAACATACCCTACATCGCAAAAGGTATGTATTGTTACCACACAAGATTTTTTTCGGACTCCTAATGTGTATTGGATGACACGAGAAGGCCATATCAATCTGCCATTTTCTTTTTCGGGTGCTTTAATAGGCAAAACAAAAAAGAACATTCGATAAAAAGTATATCCTGTCTTTTAATCGATAACGTTTGAACTTGAAATGCGAAAGAACCAATTCCTAAGCAAAAATATTCATTAAACCCAACATAACGGAAATTAAAATGACATCCACCCAATGCTAATTAAAAAAACAAAAGGTCACGACAAAATAGTTTTGATTATGCTGTGATTTAAAATTTAAATGTAAAGTTCCGTTATTAAATGATCTTATTAGAAACTAAAGGATCAGATACAGTTTTCAATGAGACAGTTCCAAAAAAAAGTGGAATGACAGGTAGAAATTTACAATGGATACCGGAAGCGCCATAGAGAATAGGGGTAGCTTTTTAATGGTTGTAAAGGGGCCGTTATAATTTTAGTTTTTTATGGACTTGCGTTTTGGCCACTAGTTATAATGGAAAGTTATGTTTACTTTTTAAGTTGCAGATGGTCAGGGAGTTTACTTAGAAATTGGCTAAGGTTTGTTCAGCTGGTCAGGATTTAAAGTTTTGTTAAAACCTAACCTAATCTAAGTGGAGATATTTTTGGAATTCTTAAAAGGCAGTCTGACAAGTAACGACAAACGTTAGCCTATGTTCTGCTACTTCATCAACATTTCGAGTCACTATATGTGTGGTTTGTACCTCTTTTGTGTTTAGCGTTTTTTTTTAAATTCTAATACGACTGTTTTGTGTTTGATTTCTTGCGACGCTTATTCTCAGCAATAGTTTTCTTATGCGAATCGCTGGTAGATTTTTGACGAGTAATACTGTCCGTGCGCACACAGTAGGTGCGGTGCCTCCCAACTAACAATTTAACGTCGTTCAAAAGTTTAGCAAACGTTATCTTAATACCTTTGATCGTAATAGCTAAGTCATACTAATGTTTTAATAACGTTTACTAAACGCGAAAATGGCCCCAGTTATACGACCTACTTTGTCGTATAATGGTCATACAGAAGTCACAAGCCGTCTTCGTTAACGTCATTCAAAAGTCATATAAACGTTATGGAATTACCACTTTTTTTGTATTGTGGTCGTACAGGTGTTTTGTGAATGACTAAAACGTTTTATTTGAGTCAAGGAACACAACACCTGTAAGACTTCTTATTAATTTTTCTTGTCAGTGGCACTTTGTGATCGTGTTTCGAGATTTGAGTGCAAAATAAATAGTTTCAACTTTCATATTTTACTAACTTTATCTGTCTCTTATGCCGTTTAGTTCGACTGGGAATTGAAGTTTTATGATAATATACCTATGTAAATACTATTCAGATTTTCATGCCCCCTCGTAATTTTGTGTTTAAATCATTATATTTTTATCAATAAAAATATGTTTGTATCTAAAAATGTAGGAAATTGTTGCTTTTGTCGTACACTTATCTCTTTACGACGTTGTAAAAACATAAAGTCATATTAAGGTTATTTTAAAACCATGCAATACGCCATGACAGCTAGCTATTAGGGTCCCTTAAAAAACTTAAAACCCTTTTCAAATTGTCAATATTCACCAAAATTAATTATCTTTAAATTTATTTCAGGAAATAACTGGTCATAGTAAACGTGCAGTGCAGTTTTCAAAACATTTAAACATTCAATATCAATTTCAAAATCTACTGATTAAAAACGAATCAATCCAGTAAAAAAAATTGATACTGAACCTTCTTTTTGTTCATGTGTTTTACACTTTTTTTCTTCAACATTTGTGACATTAGTAGCGGTGGTTGGCCTTGCATTTTTTGATAACAGGAAATCCCTATTAACTTTCCTTTTGAAAGTTCCACTACGTTTTAGTTTTCTCCACGTATTTTTTGCTTCCATTTTTCGTAGTTTCTATACAGCGTTCCGTAAAATAATGGCGGCCTAGACGTTTTAAAGTCAAAACCTGACTAAAATGCGACTACAGGTTAGATTAAAGTCAGGAAATGACATTAAACGGCCATCATGCAAATAAACGTTATATTTAAGTTTTAAATAAACAACTAAGTCATTTAAAAGTCGCTTATTAACCGCAGAAAAACAAGATAGTGGTTGTTTTATAAACGTCACTGTAAAAACGTCTATACAATGCTACATTATATAAATGTCATATAAAGGTTTTTCAAACACCTAATTTGGTCAGTTCAAATCGTTTAATGGACTATAACGTTAGTATGACAATTGCGTTGTCGTACAAACGTTTAAGCTAAGACTGTAATAAAACGTCGTATAGTTTAGTCTTACCGACGTTGCTAAGACCAGTGTATTATGACATATTCGTCGCACGACTAATAGGTTAAATTAAAGACGTCTATAGGACCTAGTAGTCATCTCATTACCATTATAAGACTGCTATCCAACTTTATGTCGTACAAGTCAAGACTTATGCGACGTTTTTGTTTGTTGGGCTCTTGTTCATAGTCTGTTTGTTTAATTCAATCTCGCAAGTTTTTAGTCAGGGTGTTGTTTAGTTTGGGACTAGGTGAGTTTGTGTGAGATTGTTTAATTATATTATTTATTGACAACACATTCGGCAGCGAGTCGGTGCACGATAGCGCGTGGTCAGATAAAGTCCATGAGAACTCGGTTATCATCCGCCGCGGTCGGCCGCAGCTTCCGATGATGGCTGATGCACGTATGGGAACAGATTACAGAACAACGGTGTTCAATAACAACTTTGTTTGTATATGAGGGAGGAAAACGTGCAGTTATTGGATATTAGGTAATCAACGTCGCCGAGACCAACTTAAAAAGAGGTACTTAGTTGGTCTGTTTAGCACGGGGTCCGTTCATTTGACCAAAAGTACGTTTGACAACGTATCATTTTGCAAACTTTCATTTCGCAAAAACGTGTTTGTGCTTAAACCATTACATGTTGCGTAGGTTAAATGAGCTTATTAAATAAGTTAGGTTACGTTACAATATCGACCACAAAAAACTTAACAATAATACGGCGGGAAGTATCTCTTTGTGAAATGAAAGTTTGTAAAATGATGATTTGGTCAAACATTAGTGAACCGTTGACTACGCCAGACGCACACGACCACATTGCCGTCTTAATTGGGCTCTGATGAATATGGTTTTTTTTTTTATTAAAGATTTCAAATCGCTTGTCAATATGCTTAGAATTAAGATGGCCTAGTCTTTTTCCGATTACTAAAAACAAAAGCCGTATGTTAAAATGGCATTTTGAATCACACTAGCTGTAAGTACTTTTATTACGAAAGTACGAGTTTGTGTTTGTTCTTCACTGAAATTTGGAATGAAGATAGCTTATTCCCCGAAATCTCTTACATTGCGAAAAAAAAGGAGGTAGTTAATAACGAATTCTGCTTGGACAAAGTTTCATAACCTTTCTTCTAAATAATTTAATTTTTAACATTAAATAAGAACAAACACAAGTGTTTTAATGTCTCGCAATTAGTTATACTCTCCATAAGGGTGTTATTCCGGTGTCTGCGCGCGTGTGTGTGTGTGTACCGACCGTGTCCCCTGTGTCCGGTCGGAAGGTAATCCGAGAGTATGGGAAGCCTTACGCTACCGCTTCCACCATGCAGTACATCTGGACGACGGTATCAACTACAGAATAAAGCAGGGCAAGTGCGAGCCGTGCCATGCTCAGTGCAGGGCTCCTAAGTTATTATTATTTATTATTATTATTATTTATGACATATAGAAGGCAAACCAGCACACAAGTTATCCCGCGGCAGTCTTTAACCGCACAATTGTCCTCGCGTGTGATATTCATGTACTTATTTCTCTAATGAGTCAATGGAATTGTCTATTAATAACTCAAAATTGGCAAAATACACTTTTCCCATATTTTTGTGTCTTGGACGACACGAAAAATCATTAATTTCATGTTTTATTTCGTAAGAATCATAAGTTTATGTGTGCTATCTTACATAATTAGAATCATTACGAATCATACTTTGTATACAAAGTGAAAAGCATACAGTGGGACACCTAGTATGGAGAAACAAACTTACCTATATCATTACTAAAAAGAATATTTAAAAATGACGAGCTACTTATGTTTAAAAATCTCGCTGATTCGTATTGTTTTCTGATTATTTAAGATACCACTGAAAAACTTATGAAATAAAACATAAAATTAATATTTTTTCTTAACATATAACGGAAAATTACAAAAAAAACAGATTAAATGAATATCTACGAAACTAGTAAAAATTGCTGAACATACATAGGGGTTGCCCTCTCAGTTTTAGGGACATCCAGTATATAATTACATTTTGTAAAACACTTTCTATTAGTCATAAGATTAATGGTGTCCCTAAGGTGCTGTCAGGTCAAAACCCTGCGCCTACGCCGGGTCAGTGGCAGCACAGATGCGCGCGCATCTGCGCCGGAGTCGCGCTCGGGCGGCTCTAACGTCTTCGATGTGTCGTGCGGGAGCGTAACGAGGGCACCGTGGGTTGAGCGCTTGAGGTAGCCTCTACATGGCTCGACTAAGTTTATTATTGTTGAAAAATTATTACTTTATTGTGACTATTTTAGTGGTTTCTTTTTGGTCATAATAGCAAAAATAGCAGATATAGGTAATATTCACACAAATTGACTTAGTCCCAAACTAAGCTCTTGGCTTGTGCTATGGGTACTGGACAGCAGCAAACATGCTTATACAGAGAAATAAAAGAATACATCGAAGACTCAAGAAAAATACACTAACTCATAGAGATATTTGCTTGTATCGGGATAAAAACCTGGGACCGCTGCTTCGTGGGCAGGCAGGGTTGCTAACATACCAACTAGGCTAACGAACTGCATTTTCAAGTCAATATACTGACTTACAATTAAAAAAGTAATGAAAACCAGTCACTTTACATAATTTTAAAGTACAGTGATTTGTTTTCATTGCGTCTGAAGTATACATCCTCTTCTACTCCTATTTTTCGAGTTTTAAAACAAGTCACGTTCCGATGCGTTTTTCAGCATCAGTTAGATAATTTGTCACTGAAGTTTTGTGTGCATAATAGATCTGGTTTATGTACAGGCGTAACAGAAATCTCACATAAACCGAAGGGAATCGAGGCCGGTCGCTAGAGCTGTATAGACCAAACGTCGAGCGCTCGACTTAACCGTAGCCACTTTATACCGTAAATAGAGGGTGCTAAGAAAAGGTTATATAACTTTAATAGTCTGAGGGCTAGAGGTCCAGTTGGCGCGGTGAAAGTGACCGCAAAATCGCGCTCTCGGACTACAATCGAGAATTTTATGAACAATTGGCTTTCTTTCGGTGGAATGTGGCCCTGGTTGAATACTAAGTAGCAATATTGAAAGCAGAAGCTTTTAATGAATGCGGTGACGGTTAATTTTTAACTGTGTTAGATTACGTATCTTAGTTTAAGTGTAGAAGTTTGATTTTTAGGGTTCCGTAACCAAAAGGTCGCTTGACAGGACCCTGTCAATATGCTGCCTTCCTACCAAAGAAGGCGGCTAACTACATAGTAATAGCATAAGCACTTTAAATGTAATGTGGTTACCAATAGAGTATAGAATGGTTCGACGCCTTCTTTGGTAGGATGGCAGTATGCTGTAAGTCCGTCCGTCCGTCGTAACTTTAAAGACCTGTATCTTTTGAACAGTAATAGATTTTTTTTTTCAAGTATGTGGTATGCAGCGGATTTACTAACGATTAAAAATACTTAAAGAACTTGGTATAAAAAAGGGGGTCGTATCGTAATAACGGTAAAACATACCGTGAAGAAAAACAACAAATACTAAAAACTGGTCAAGTGCGAGCTGGCCTTTTTACCTTCATACGTCTGTAAAAATATGTATTCTTTATTACACAGACATACTTTCACACTTAAACTAAGATATTCACGTCAACGTATTGCACCCCTCTTTGTGCCCCAGGGGTTTTTTTTATAGGAGTGGGGGCAAAACGAGCATGTAGGATGGGGAGTTATCATCACCGCCCATAAACACCAGCAACTCAAGAAGAGTGGTCGGGACCTGGCTTTACGACGAGTAGTTCGACGGTGGAACTCAGCGGCTGAAAGTCCGAATAATTCTTCAAAACACTTCTCCTTGTAAAGCCTATACAGCAGGCAAAGTGAACTGATGTGCCTTCGGATAGAGATGGAATCCAATCGGAAGAGTTTGCTGAAGTGGAAGGAGAAGGTGTTGGGGTGCCCCAGCTCAGAGATGAGAACAGTGCTCCACATGCAGCCGGACCAGAGCCTATAGAGTCGGAAGCAGTGGTCAGCTGTGAAGTACCGTCTCGCTCTAATAAGCAAGCCAAGCCTCCTGGAAGCGGGTTCTGTTTTGAATTTCGAATTGGAATACTAGAGGTGATTAACGTACAGATGTTGACTGAGATGCTGAAGGTATACGTCAAAGTAAACGACAAAACACTGTCATTCCTAGCGTGTATATAATAATATGTACCTTAGATAGTTTGGACGGAAGGCTGTGCATAAATTAAGTACTTACTTACTTTAAAGCCTTGGTACTTGCGCACGCGCCGGCCCGCCATCTGCCGCCCAGGTGCCGGTTACGTAACGTATCGGGTTACCATGTTTTTGTCATTTGCCCTTTTTTTGGCCAGTGACGTCACGACAAGTGTGTAGCCCGCGTTAAGCCGTGTAATGATTATTGATTGTGGTTTTTTTACATCATTATGGGGACTTAAAACAGGCTAAAACACCTGTTTTAAGTCCTCAAAATGATGTAAAAAAACCACAATCAATACACCTTCAAATTTTTAGGATTTTAGAGGTTTTTTCCTGACAGTTATTTTATGGAAGGCCTCAATTCCACTTTTCCTTTACTCATATTATTAAAGTAAAGGTAACTTTTATTTAAATGACAGTAAAGGAGGCTGTATTGTTAAATATACTATACGTATTTCAAATACAGATGGGTTGACAAAGTGGAATAAAGGTTTCGGAGTTGTTACAACTATAAAATAAAGTAATGGATACATAAGTAACTTTCAAAATTAAAAAAACATCGGGATTTGGTAGAGCATTGGCCAGTCATTGGCATAAGCGTTGGCCATACCAAAGAGGTTAATTTATGTAGTCATCCGAACTATCTAAATCGATATATTATATACACAGCAAGAATGACAGTTTTCTGTCGTTTACGTTGACGATACGAATATATTGAGCATCTCAGTCAACATCAGTTCGTTACTAGGGCCACTAGTATTCCAATTCGAAATTCAAAACAGATCGCCGCCGTCTTCCCGCTCAAAGTAACGGCTTCTAACGTCCGCCCTTATGCTGTCTTAAGGGGTCCTCACACACCTGACGCTCAATTACCAAGTACAAAGGCGTGTGTAGCCCCCGTAAAGAAAGTTTAACGGGTGTAGTAGGTTTTTTATACGCGGCGTTCCTAATTATAAGGTTCTTTAAAGGTGTCTTGTCAATTGGAAATCGTTATTCTTAGACACTGGCAACATTCCGTAGTATTTTATGATGAAAAGGTTATCGCTGATTCAGTTCGGTGTTGCTACACGTTGATTTGCTTTCTTACATAATTTCTAACATGTTAATTGTGGCATCTTCACTGGTGTTATAAGTTTAACTGTAATATTTTTTCTTTACTTGTACCGTTTACGCCCAAATAAACAATAAACATTAAACATGACTGAAGAGGTATTTTCTACTTTTTTTTTTTATGGGGATGTTTGTATATTAATGGTTTTAGATTGTTTTTAAATATAAAAATAATGTTTGTATTCATGGATATATTTTATTGTTGAGGAAGTTTATACGGTTTTGAATCTAATAAGCTCATCTATTTGATAAATTACCCGAAACATAATTCGTTTTAAATGACGAAACTTCATCGGCCTCGGGCGATACTTTTCTTGAAGTGTCCGTTTCTTCAATGGCGTCATTATTATCTAACAAACTTTACCTTTATTGTACAATCAAAAAACGAACTGTAAGTATTTTGTAAATATTAAGATTTGAACAATCTGTCAAAACAGTAGGCAAATAAAAAAACGCAACTAAGGATTGTTAAGGTAGGTAAGACGGGAAACGGATGGTGGTGGTGGGCGGTACGAACAATTAGCCAGCGAAATTAACCGTTATTTCGAGCAACAAAAGTTTTCCTTTGCTCTTTGATCGAGCGGAAGCGAAATGAAAATGCTCTATTTGTAATGTATGCCGTTTCTGACGATCTGGGTATAAAAAAAACAAGTTTTTTTGAGCGATGAAGAAAAATAACGAGATGCTTCTTTACTCCACTCGTCGTAAAACCTGCGTTCCTGGTGAACGTGTAAGTCTTCTGAAGATCAACTGAAAAAGGTTTTATGTCTAGTATACTTCATTCATGTATATGTATAACGTTGTTTATTACGAGTTAAGTTGACTTATACCCTTTTTCACTTAGACTCCGTGGCGGCAGGAACAAAGGAAGTGAGAGGAGGGGTGCGCACGCGCTGCAATGGTCACCTGCGCAAACGTGTAGCGCAATAAGCTTTTTTATAGACGTTTATAAATCGAAGACGTTAATTGGTTGCCTTGGGAGCTAGTGGTCCCGGTTTGGATTCCTGTTAAGGGCAAATATTTGTGTGACGATGTGATAAACGATTTTGTTTTTGAGGCTTGGACGTTTTTATATATTGATACAAGGTGTCCCAGAAGCCGACGTCAAACCGCCTTTGGCTTATACAGCAGCAAAAAAGCTATCGATTAACCCCTATGTATGTTTAGCGATTTTTATAAGTTTCGGAGATATTGATCATTTTAATCTGAATATTTGTAATTTTCCCTTATGTCCGTGTCGCGAAAAATCAATAATTTCACGTTTTATTTCATAAGTTTTTCAGTGGTATTTTACTTAAATAGAATCATTAGAAATCAGCGAAGTTTTTAATCCTATTTGCCGTTTTTGTTGGTTTCTCCATACTTACTTACTAGTTGTCCCAGTGTTTGCTTTTCACTTTCTTGAGGTTAGGATTTTGAACTCGAAACAGATAACCGACTTTATAGTACCTTTAGTTGGTAAAATGTAAGATTGTCCTCGATTATTCCCGATTATCTTGACTATAGGTAAATTCCCTAAATATCTAATTGAAGCAATTCTTGACTCTAAAGCCTAAATATTGTCAGCTAAGCGATGAAGCGTTAAAAGATGAACAAAATCAATTGGTTGATTTGGCAGACGGTTGAGTAATTAATGAACGTTTTTCAATCATTGATATTGATTTATAAAATGAAATAGATTATCTAGACCATAATATAAATATCAAACTGACACAAAATAAAATAATTATGTGTAATTTTACTAAAACCGTGGCGATATATCATATTTTGCAACAAAACGCAATTACCGTCGCACGCCATCACATGTCTCTGATAAATGATAAAATAATAAAACGGAATAATTGCCATAATCACCATAAAATAGCCAGTTTGCTGGACTACAACTGTGCATTAATGGCAATTAACTATCTTTACGAGTAAATTCGTTTTTTCATGCATGGTACAGAGCAATTTTATTCCTCGACCACCATGAAAGAGGTCATGTTAGGCAGTCGAGTCGAGTTCGAACCATGTACTTTCAGTCATAATTAAAAGTACATACCTACATACTGTCAAACATGATAATGGGATAAGCTAAACTATCCCTACTAATAGCAAGTACTACTACTTTTGACGTGTTATAGACCTATGTCTTTCTGACTGCTCCACTACGGTTTCATTTAAGGAGGCCATTTGCAACGTTAAAAGATGGCGGATGTGTAATTGGTTTTAGTTTTGTATTTTTGTCTATTTAGGTGTTCAAAGTTCTTTGTGTTGCACAGTAATATTTCTCGTTTCAAGTGGACTCGCAGTGGTAGAAAGGTTAAAACTATCTTGACCTCTGTCCTACATATCACCGTACAACGTTGCCCCCAATCGTCCTAGTGAAGATTGGATTGTATTTTATTTCTATATTGATTTATACTTGTATATACTTGACACTGGCGAAATCACTTCATTGTGGAAACGCCATATCCCCGCGGTAGTAGCTGTTGAAGTCGCCGCGGGGCAAAGAAGAAGAAGACTTCAGTTTATGTCGCTTTGCCATTGTTTGGTGCTCCAGGATTAATCTTTGTCAACAATTTCACTCACTTTACTGGTAAATTAATGTTATTAATGAATATGACGCATGACTATCTACTTAATACAACTTGTCACTTACTTTAAGCTATTACACGTTAGTTGTATAATGATTAAACAAGCAAGCCGTCCATTTATCTCCAAGCCACCATAATTAACGCTTCGGAACTCATTCTGTTGAACCCATAAAAAATGGACAAGCCCTGTTGAGCGCAAACAAATTTCTGAACCCGACTTTCGAGTCTCTAATCCCTGTCATAGATGATTTTCTGAGAGAATTATTTAAAAAAATGCGCTATTGGATACAGAGTTTAAACGCCACGTGATATTTTCTATGCCACTGTAATGTTTTCCAAAGAAAAAGCTGTCAATATTGTTGACTTGTACACTTGTAAAGTTCTGTGCGATAATGGCCTAGTTTTTCCATAACCATAGTCCTGGAGATTCATTGAATCTCTCTGATGATTCTGGGTATAATTAAAAGTTAGACACGACGTCATCTCGCTTACAAGTAAAGGGTAAAGCACTTGCATTTCATATCACCATTGAGATTAAGAAATAAAAAACTTCTAGAAATCTTCTTTTACGGTGGCAGGACCTTGTGCAGGGTCCGTTGGGATCTCTACCACCATCTTATCCATTAACCTACCGCCAAACAGCAGTGTTCGCATTGTTGTGTTCCGGTTTGGGGATAAGACAGCCGGTGTAATGACTAGCATAGAGGCATTCCATCTTAGTCCTCAGGGTTGGCAAGGCATTTGCAGTCTTAGGCTTGCAGTCTTGTGAATGCGAATTTCTATGGGTCTCAGTTTCCACTTACCATCATGTGGCCTGGGTGCTAGTTTGCCTTCCCTATGCCATAAAAATAATAATATATAATCAAATACCATTTTGGTAAGCTTTACAGTGCTGACTGATACATTTAAGAATATTCGGTAAAATGTGGAACGAACTCTCTTCGACGATATTCCCAACCAGTTTTGACATCATCATCATCATGTCAGCCGAAAGACGTCCACTGCTGGACATAGGCCTCCCCCAAGGCTTTCCACTCAGACCGGTCTTGTGCTTTTCGCATCCACCGCGGTCCCGCGATCCTGACGAGGTCGTCACTCCATCTTGTTGGAGGCCTACCTACAGCTCGTCTTCCGGCTTCAGGTTTGGCATGGGTGCCTAAAAGAAAAGACTTTTCATTTCCCCAATTGGCCGGCAACTCCCGGGCTGTGTTGATTATTTCCCATCCGGTAACCAGCATGCTTGTTACCTCCTTCTCTTAGTAAATATATAAAAAACCTCGTCGAAATTCATTCATTATTCATTCTACCAAATGCCCGAGCAAATGCTCAGGACTATCGGTACCTTTAGGCACCGAATGAGATACAAAAATCAACTCCATGAAGGGATCGAAACTTCGAAAAATAAACCCTATATCTACAAGACATACAAGATGGACTTAATAGGATGCCTACAGTGTTACGTATTACACTTGTTTCTTTAACTTTACATAAAAACTACACTGGTACACACCTAGCGACGCCGTTCAGAAACTTAAATAATTAATCGCCTATTTTTAAGTACCTCGCATGTGACTATAGTAAGTGATTGAAATTACGAAATACGGCTGTCACAGAACTCATCGTAGCTGAAAAACACTATAGATACTTACAAGTAGTTTTATCACCAGTTCCAAAGATGTTTTACCGTCGCATGTTTAAAATAATTACGCTCTATATTATCCACGCAATTATCTAGCGGCTTAAGGACAAAAGACACTAACTAGACCTTAAATACCTCCACGATCTAGGGGGGGAGGTATGCGAAACATTTAAAGCCTAGAGTACTTAAAATAAACATATCGACCCTCAGTCTTTAATCTTGATAAAAAATAATAAAAAGCAAACAACGGATCAACACATGCGCCTGCGACGGTTGAGAGGAAACTTCAGGGGTGTGCAACCCTTCGTAGGTGATTATTTATTGGAATAAATATAGCTTTTTTTTAATTTTTTGTTGTTAAAATAAATTACTTGATATTGATTATTAATTAATAAGATTTTTTATACATATTAAATTAATACACACTACTTACTCGTAATTGTAGGTTAATCGTATACGGGCTTCTACGCTAGGAGTTAAAAACCACATCGTCTTTGACCTTTTATGGTATAGTTTTTATGCAATTACTGTCAAGTAAATAACAGCTATCAAAACGCTGACGATGCAATACAGGTCAAAGACTGGTTTTTACCGTCTAGAATCACGCCCCAAGTTTGGTTATACTTTCAAATATTTACATTGACAATATATTGAAATATGCAGACGTATATGTATTATATTCAAAAGGACGCTGGATTGCCATCGCACCAAAACACGTTAAAAAATGCTAAAACACGCTAAAACTAATAGAAATACTAAATACTAATTTCCTCTCAAAAACCGAGTCTCCGCGCCCCTGCCGACCGCGAGAGGCACCTGCGCGCGCACGTGCCAACTGTCCCTGCCCCGCCCGCGCCCCGCGCCCGCCCCCGCGCCCGCTTCCGCTGCATCCGGGGACCTGGACGTTGACCGTTTACGACCTCTCTTTTTTATCGGTGAGAAAGTAGGCTGTGTTTTATTTATAGATCGATTTTGTGTTGGATTAGTCATAAAACATATTGCATTCATGGTTTTTACTGTGGTTTTACAGAGTAATAAGGACCCTATTAGGGTATAGCAATATTAAATACACCAGCTAAATAAAATCATTCTACCCGGTTCGCTTCGGTTTACCCGTACACGATACAGAATTTATTTTACATTAAACCTTTATCTTGAATCACTATATCTATAGATGAAAAACGCATTAAAAACCCTTGCATAGTTTGAAAGATCTAAGCGTACATACAGACGGACAGACGGCGGTAAGCGACATTTTGTTTTATACTACGTAAAGACGCTGTACTTTTCATTCCATCGCACGCTCGCTTCGCTTTGGTTAACGCGAGTTTTCTGTAACACTAAGCCGGTACATAAACCAGAATTTAATTTACAGTCAACTGCAAAGATATGTATCGAAAGAATCGTCTCATATATATTTTGGGAACTATTTGTTGAAAAACTATAAACTAATTTTGCAGCATCTGTCACTGGTTGTTCGAAACTGGACTGAAACAGTCCGATATTCATTGTATTCAAATTGATTTGAACGAGTAATCCTGCCCTCGTGGTTTGAGTCGGACAGTTCCACTAACAAGTGATACACATCTCTCTGTTAATGCACATTTTTCTAAATTAATCCATCCAAGTAATTAATTTTCCAGATATTCTTGTATATTTCTTAATAATTATAATGACTTGAAGGGACTTCAATAGACGAGCATATTTTTTTCTCAAAGATCGGCCACGCATCTGCGATAATGCGATTCCTCTACTGGGGGCCTAACATGGCTGCTGTCACTTTCTGACGCGTATATAAGAACGAGAGTGACGGATGCTTTATCCACATTTTGTCACGTGATAAACGCAACCATAGTAGGCCCGCTGGTTTAGCAGGTCTCCATGAGCGACGGGGATCACATTACATCAGGTGACCTGACGGATTATTCGCATGATCTACCATTAAAAAAAATGTATCACATGATAATAAGTGGAAGAAACGGGAGACTAGACCAGTGGGACTTTCATAATGAAGCCATTACTTGTGTGCCACAGATCCCAATCACCATCAATTGGCCTAAGAGCTCGTTTGACTTCTCAATTTCATAAAAGGATGAAACGTCGTTCCGCATATTTTTTTAAAACTCTGCTTGTGGCATTATTTTAACAAATTAGCTTAGTCCTAGTTTAAAAAGCAATCAACGTAAATAGGTAAATTCTGTCTGAACCAACTCATGCAACAACTCAAACGACTGACGAAATATGAAATAAGGAAATGGTAATCCGTAAACTGTTCCAACTTATTTCTAGAAATTATCACAAAATCAGTATTTGCGTGAGAGATGATATCTTGCTTGTGAATATGTAAGAACCAGGCTTCTGCAATAGTATTGCAGGATATTTTCTAAAATTCGTTCAAGTTTAAGAATGTAGGTACTAGTACTTCAGCAATAATATACAAGTAGTTGTCTATGTTGTGTGATGTTTTTAGTGTATTCAAAAGTAAAAGGAATTCAACATGTGTATTGTTGGTTTGTCTTTGAATAAATAAAGATCCAGAATGTCAGTCATACGAGCATCTAATCAACAGTCCAGTACAATCAGCTTGCACCGACCGTCGACAAAGTTCTGCTTCGTTTTACCGTTGGACGCTACTTAAATAGCATCGGCAAATCCGTTGGCCAACGGTCGCCGATGACCGAACAAAAACTGTATCAAACACACAATGGCAATCATTAAAAAGAGACCACTCTTTGTCTACTGCCCGAAGGAACCGACTTTCCCACTCCTCAAACGGACGTTACAAATTTTGCAAAGAACTAGAACGTTCTCACGAACGCAAAAATTTCAGCAATAGACGCACATGTCCAAAATATCGGTAGATAATAGATGGAGGACAAAGAAATAGATTCGCGAAGGGATTACAAATAATGCCTTGTAAGAAAGGGGTGGTTTTGTAAGGAGAGGTCAGTTGGGTCATTGGATGACCCCATCGCTCACGGTGCATTGGGTTTTGGGGTGTTTAAATTGGTGTAAAGGGTTGCCCTGACCCCACACGGGCTACCTGCCCACTGTCCATCCCCTGCATACAATTAAAACGAGAACGTAACGGGTAAATCTGGAAAATCGCGATAACCTCTCCTTTTCTTGTTTGATTTAGGAGATACATTTATAGCGCTATTTGTAAACCATTATTCAGCTAACCTGTTTTGGATAACTATTTGTTACGTACTGAATTGACCATAATTTTGCTTTGTCTTTTCTTTAACTGTTACTGTATCGGTTTGAGCAAATTTTACATTAAGATTTTCAAATTCATACGAACATTTGCATTAGGCAAATACGGCATGTTTAAGATTTTTGAAATTCTGTTAATTTTTATTGTCTTTTCTGTAACGGAAATTTCACCAACCAGTTCCACATTGCTCTATATCTATTTGATAATAATTGGTGTCTAACGGTCATATCAACAAAAGGCAGGACAATAATGTCCATAACGCTTCACATACGCTGCTATATTATTATTAATCAAACAGCCGCCTTTGGCGAATCCGTTGCCTATTCAAGGAGTTCGGACAATGCAAAAAATAGAGCATAGAGAATTGTTTCCCATAAAAATTGCAGCGAAAAGGGTTTTGAAGACCATCGCGTCTTTGTTGGGCAGTGGGAAAATTTGCAGTTAGAAAGGGCGTATTGAAATGGGTCAGTTGAGACAGTGCGCTTTGTGCAAGACTGCAAATTGAATGGCTAGTAACAATGGTGCTCTGTGAGATGCAGTGGACGGATGCGGTTTTTGACGAGTACGGAAGAGTGAATGAGTATGGATTATACAGGGTGATGGGTTATATGATATATATATTCCTGTTTAGGAGGGTATAATATCTAGATACTGCGCTTCTATTCCGAGTTTTATATTTATAATTTGGGCTTGTAATTAATTAATACAAGTAATACTATTAAATATATTTATTAGCACTCACAGCTTATAGGCAGTTCCGATGACAACAGAGCGAGGCAAAGTCTGCGTTTAGTTACCACAGCTCTCCCCCAGCTCATAGAAATTCACTTAACTAATCACTTGACTTAACTAATAACATTTGGTTAACATGGCGTTTAATGTTTCTCCCCTCCACCTCTACCAAATATGTTACCCCCGGTGTCAGGCACTCCTTGATCTCTCCTCCAATCCATTTCCTTTTCCTATCTCTGAAGTCTCTGACCATGACTTTCATTCCCACTTCAAAATTTATGTTTCGGTTTCCCTTACTGAACTCCACCAATTTCTCACTATTTACTTGTAACCTTGAACTTATAGGCTATGGTCTGAGTAAAGAAAATCTTGTCCTTAATTCTCGCTGGTACATTAACTTAGAGGGGCTGACACCAGTGGCCCGGTTTACACTTGTACGATAGTCGAACAAAAATAAATTCATGGCATATTCTAATGTGTTTCCACTACTCATAATTTTCTTAATGTGACTTTTAAAAGTCTGCACAAAACGTTCAGCCGCTCCATTAGTTGCTGGATAGTATGGTGGAGTATAGCTTATTTTGATATTTTTAGTATTACAATATTCTTTAAATTCGCTACTTGTCCACGTTGTCCCATTGTCCACCACCAAGTGGAGCGGATAACCATATCGTGCAAACACTGATTTAAAAATTCTCAAGGTGCTAGTAGCAGTTATATTCGACATGACATATGCCTCTGGCCATTTCGAGTAACTATCTATTATCACCAAAAACATTTTACCACAGAAAGGTCCAAGAAAATCTGCATGCAATCGTTCCCAGACTGACTGTGCTGAGGGCCATGGTGTCAGTGGTATTTTCTCTGGGGCCTTTCTGTTTTCTAAACAAACCGTACATGTATTTGTAATATCTGTGATATCCTTATCTATAGTTATCCACCAGAAATATGATCTAGCTATTTGTTTCATTCTATTGATCCCAAAATGGCTTGCATGTAACTCATTCATCACAAGATTTTGTAAGCTTCTCGGTACTATTACTCGTGTTCCCCAAAGCAAACAGCCCTGATCAATGCTCAATTCATTTTTCCTGGTGTAATAATATTTTAATTCATCATTAATAATCTCTTCATCAGGCCAGCCATCAGTACAATACCTCATTACAGTAGATAGAACTATACATTTTTTTGTTTCTTTCTCTATTGATTTCCAGTTAATATTTTCAAAATTTGACAATGACAAGAAATTTAGCACACTCAACTCACTGCTGTCCAATAATGGATGATTAAAGTTATTCCTATCTATTGTAGGGTTGCGTGATAAATAATCAGCTGGGTTCTTGTCTGTCTTTATATGAAAATAGTGCAGCTCACTTTGCAGATATAAGATCATGTAGTGCATCGTAGGAAACAACTTTTTATCAAAATAATTTTTAATCTGTAATTTTTTTTTTTTTTTAAGGAAGTAAAGTGAATATTGATTAAATTAAATAACTACCGTTTACCAGCTGTTGATTCAACATGGTAAAAGTTAAGAATATTGCAAATTATGGGGAAGTATATATTTAAATCTGTGTAGCAGTGTCTTAGTATCTTTGGTAAAATATCTATTTCTATCAATAAACGCCTCTAAACTATTTTCTACAAAAAAAAATGTTCATGGTTCCAAAATTACCTATTTTGCTGCAAACAGAAATTATGTATGTATATGCGTCGGCGCATAGTTAAAGACAAACACAAGGTAAGCTATAGTTGTTTTAAGAGTCGGTTTATCAAAATCGATGTAAGTGTTGTAAGTGTGTGTTGAGTGTGTTTCGGTTTAAGTAATCTTTAGTCTAACACGAATTGAACTCCAGTAAGAATCTTGTTTAATTCTGTTTAGACCAGTTAAATAAATAAAATAGAATAATATAACTATAAATCATTTAATTCAGATAAATCGATCCATGATTTGTTAGTCACAAGAGTGCTTACGAACTTTTAGTACAATTCAATGCTTAATAGAGGCTTGCCATCATGGGCTCCCACGTCTCACGTGTAAGACTGCAAATGCGTTGCCAACCCTGAGGACTAAGATGGAGTGCCTCGATGCTAATCATTACACCGGCTGTCTTATCCCTGAACCGGACCACAACAATGCGAACACTGCTGTTTGGCGGTAGGTTAATGGATAAGATGGTGGTAGCGATCCGGACGGACCCTGCACAAGGTCCTACCACCCGCTTTGCGTTGGCTTTATACGAACTTTTAGGAAATGAAGTTTCGAAATTGTGATAGGTTATCAATATAGATTTGACATAGCAAAGGCGACAGTTTACGTCGATCCTATAAGAAGTTTAAAATGTTGTATGTACTGCAAAACTATAACTTTGATTGATGCACTTTCGAGCGTCAACTTGTTGGTCCGATACAATTTGCAACAAGCATTTTTTATTTATTTATATATTTTGATCCTCTGTCACTGACATTCAATTTCAAAGATGGTAGAGAAGTCTCTTAGTCGACGACAAATACGTTTTATTTACAGCATAGAGGCATTTTTAAGAGAAAATTACTAGCATAGAGGCATTCCATCCTAGTCCTCAGGGGTTTCAACGCATTTGCTGCCTTTGTCGATAATACAAATGTCTGTGGGTCACAGATTCCACTTATACCATCAGGAGGCCCGTGTGGTCGGTTGAGTTCTCCAAGTCTTTAAAAAAGCAAGCAAATGTGAACTAATAAAATCACAAATATGCTATGAATTGATGAAACTTTTGTACGCTCGCCAAAGTCAATTGCCTCACATTTGGACAGATATATCTACAGCCGTTACTTTTAATCCAAAACAGCTACCCCTGCAAGTAAATACAAGCTGCCGAATTACCGAAAAGGTGTAAAACGACACGTACGTTTAAAAAGGCAAACAAAGAGCAATCGATTTTCTCCCTACATTTTCTTGTCAACCGATAACGGAACCAACTTCAAAGGTGCAAAACGTTGACCTCAATAAGTCAATACTTTCGTACGAACTAAATACAAACCGTATTCTTTACTGTGTAGGTTCAGAATAGCTTTGCAATATTCGGGTATAATTTCTTAACATGGACACACGTATGTGTTTTTATTATTGAAATTTCTCCTTTTTTTGTGCTCTGTAAGTTGTAGGTGGTAAGGTTGGTTATCGCGAGCGGTTTAACGGTTAACCAGTCTGTTATCAGGGCGGCTGTTATCAATAGTTCCGTCGGCAGATGCGTCAGATCGATTTTTAAGTTCATGTTTTATTTCATGGTGTTTCGTTTTGTTTGTGTTTTAACTGCAACGGCTCACTTAGGGTTAAGTTAACCGTATATTTTGTAGGTACAACTTTTATTGCCATTACGTACTAATACTTAGTATTTTCTTTTACAAATTTGTCGCCAAAATTAGTGGCATTATCTTAAAATGTGTAAAAAAATCATGACTAAAGTTTTGTTAAATTATATTTTTTTGATAATAATTGTGTGTATTCATTTTTTTATTAGGTCTATGAATCCCTTTTTAGTCAGTTTGGCTTTGTAAATCTCCTGTATATCTGTAGGTATCAGTCAGTCAGGTACCTAGTTTCTTTTTTCTGACTGATCGGTCAACGCGAAGCCGAAACCGCTGGACCTAGGGACTTTGGAGGGAATATTTCTTGTTTTTTTTTCACTTCTTCAATAAAAGCTGATTTATATAACGAAAAGTTAAAAAAAAAAATGAATAGCAATAAAAATATATTTATAGATATAATAAGCCAACAAAGATTTGTTTCTATCTCTTTCCAGCTAAACATAATTTTACATGAAGTTTATACGGCCGACCTGTTTCATGACGTCACAATGCATTACGAATCTCTCTATCGCTGTCTAATAGCTGTTTCAAATGCTTGTATCATCCGTATTTATGGACTGATTTATTATTATTATTTATTAATACGGTATTTTCATATTTTGTTAAGAAATGCGATTATAAAATCTATGTATAAACCCTATTACTTCTTTGCGTTAATGACGAAGCTACCAAGTGGCTCAAATCTACTTAATAAAATCTCTGATTAGTTGTGCTTCTTCTTTTTTAATGCGAGAGCTACATTTAATTTAAAAAAAAGTTTATATGATTCAATAATATTGAATGGTAGCTGGCTAGTATAATGTCCGAGTATACCGCCGTGTTCACGTTTCCCGAAATCCATTCCCACAGCTATTAGACTTCGCACTTTGCTTCCGAGAAGTGACTCATGCTGATCTTGATCTTTACGTTATGCTTTACGTACATCACAGTTACCTTTCAAAAACAGAACACCTTTTACCTTTCAATTAAGTACGCAAATAAATACGGTACAAAATATACCTACCTTCTTACTCGTAAAATATTTAGTAAAATGGAAAATGACATCCTGTATAAATAAACCTTGCCACATGTAAATACATTTTATTTTCAGAAAATTCTGACTTAACTAGTTAAGTGACGAATAGTCATAGAGAGACAAGCACCATAAAGGACTAATTTCTAGTGTCTTTATCTTTACATATTTAGTAGAAAACAAAGATCAACAACAACATCATCACAGCTCAATGCGCTCCTGGCATCGGCACCCGAGTGCGACTTGTTTGCGTGGCGATGGAAGGCAGTGTGTAGTGAATGCTTGAGATTCTGTGAGGCGATGGATGCTAGATGCTCAACTATTCCAATTTTTTTTACCTATTATTGTGAAATTTTATCTTTTAATTGTTCATTTAAGTTTAGTGACGCATTGGTCATACTGTAATGTCATGTAAACGTTTTTATCAATAAATAAATAAATAAATAAAATTTATTTAATACAACTATAAATACGGACTTTACATTAAAATTTAAAAGTTAAAGTTAAAACTAAACTTATTTAAAATAAAATAAAATAAAACTAAGCTACTCAAATATTAAAAATTAAACATAAACACCACTATAAAAAGAACACCCCCTCTAGCAGGTCCGCTCGCGGCATGGTCCCTAAGACACTGGCTGCATTACCTCTCTGGATGGCTAGCCCAATCCTTTGGGAAAGGTAAGCGCCAGCTCTAGGGTCTCCGGAGGTGTCGATGAGCCGGGATGACAGGGCCTTAATAAAACTTAATAAATAAATAATTCCTCTTGTATTTTCTATTGATATCAAACAATATAATACATAAGTAGGTACCCAGTTATATATTTACCTTCAGTCCTAGGCAGAAGAGATGTCAATCCTGACACATTGCACGCCCATGAAGTTTCTGACTGTTGACATTGTTGGCAGCAGTAAAACAATGCCAAACTTATTTGTTGCGTGACATTATCCATATTCAGAAACTTCATGGTTGCGCAATGTGTTAGGATGGATTTCTTATCGGCCTTCTTATCGGCTGTAAGTGAAGTTTTATTTACACGATACATCCAAAAAATCTTTAAAGCGAAGACAAAAGCATTATTTATTTCTTTCAAATTGTATTGTCATGTGTCATGTACTTACATTCAAATAATGGTGTTACAAGGTGCCTATAAGGTCAGTCCATGCCGCCCTGTAATATTTACATACAATAAAGATATTAATTACAACACTGAACAAAAAAAATTGAATTTTAATTAAATAAAAAAATAAAGACTTAGTTCGTAGAGTTAAGATGCGCTATATTATCCATAAGTTCCATAACCATAACATAATAGGCTTACAACATCCCTGGGAACAAGATCAAAATTCCACAATTACCTATAACAAAGAGCTTTTAACTAATACCCAAGTTACCCTTCTGTTTGTCCATCTCAGGACGTTGGAACTTTCTCACTAATCTCCTAACCCTACGCAAATGGACCATCGCTTAAAGAAACAAAGACCGATTGTCTATGGTGTCAGGAAACTATAAACACCACAAACTTACCTGGACACATTAGCAAAAAAACAAAAAAGCATCACAACGTAGTTGAAACAAGAAGAACTCAAGATGGAGATGCAAAATTGACTGCAAATGTAAATTGGCAGTTTGAACATCCGAATATTTCCGGAAAAAACCGGTTTGGGACCGGTTTTCGTTAACCGCCGCCATATAATGCGTTGTTTATGGTAATTTGCGCCCTTTTTGTTTTTTTTTGCGATGGATGCTGACGTCTCAGCAAAGGGATTAGTGGTTGTGTATTGTGATGTTTATAATGGGGATGTAGATATGATACTTTGGTTATCTTAAATGTGATCTATTTTGTAAAATTACTAGGATATTTATTGACGCTTGAATCAATAGACATGTTTTTTTGGAATGGAGGGTTTTTTGCGGACTCCTTGTTTTACAGTTGCCGAGATCCTGAGATCACTCTTTGTTTTATTTTACATTTTTAATCAAAGATAAGACCGTCTAAAAAAAACCATCTCGTTAATTTTGCATTTGATCCAGTAGTTTTTTATCTACTTTATTTGCGTATCGTGTATAGTATTATATATTATATGGATGATAGCATTGCTTTAACTTACAAAAACACAACGAATAAATAAAAAATAAAAATAAAATCATCAGAAGCGAGTGAATAAGGCTGTTAAAGTTAATCCTTCCATTGGTTTTTAAATTACCATAGGTATTTGAAAAAAAAAAGGATTTAATCAATCTCACACAGCACCATCACCCCACCACCACCAACTTGAACATGTAATGTATTTCAACCCTAATTATATATTTACCTATTATTTTCTTTCAAAACTCGGAATATATTTATTTATGTTACATGATATTATGCACCACTGCATCCCGCCTAAAGACATATAAATATCTTACACGTTTAACATGCGCTAGGCTTGAACATTAATATAATTTGTCAATAGGTTTCGCGCAAATACTTTTGCACACGGAAATAGGCATTATCTACAAAAAAAAGGTCATCAATATTTGAGTTGGAATTTTACTATAAATTTTAGTTGTCTAAAACAAGGCTAACAAGTAATTCAGTTTTAAACTGGCCACATTGGCGTATACCTTTGAAGAAAAGGACTGGCTCTTCTAATTCTAATATTAATTAATTATTAGAGAAATAAGTCCATGGATATCACACGCGAAGACAATTGCTCGGTAAAAGAGTATTTTCTCTAATGAACTCAACTTCTGCCATGTCCGAACAGGGGCCTACAATTTACAGGTTCCAAGTTTCTATTTGACACAACCTCGACCAATGACGAGCAGTCAGTGTCGCCAGTTTATACCTGCAAAATTGTTACTTGTGGCTTTACAAAACATGCCCCTGGCTCTTGTTACACTTTACATAGTTTGCAATTTCGAAGATGTGCAGGTAGACGGTAGCGTCAGTCATCATGTCAGCCGAAAGACGTCCAATGCTGGACATAGGCCTCCCCCAAGGCTTTCCACTCAGACCGGTCTTGTGCTTTTCGCATCCACCGCGGTCCCGCGATCCTGACGAGGTCGTCACTCCATCTTGTTGGAGGTCTACCTACAGCTCGTCTTCCGGTCCGCGGACGCCACTCCAGAACCTTCTTCTTCTTCTTCTCGTTAATGGCGGCCACACATACACGGGGCTCCAGAACCTTTCCCCGCAATGGATTTAGCGTCAGTAGACATATTTAATAAATCCTTATCCGTCATTGTGACATTTCCATTCGAAAGAAAGGGACAACGCATTCTTTAACTAATATAGTTTTATGGTGCGATTACGATGCTAATGCTCGGTCCCGTGATGGTCTACATTTATTAAATTTCTCACACTAATCCAGTGTCTAAACTCATCTCCTTCTATATTTATTTACATCTTCCGGACTTTTATTCTCAACTGGTCCCACAGACAATCAATCACGTCTATGGTCCCTTCTATTATCTATTCCCAGTGTTATGCAAATGGCGGCAATTAAAAATTGCAAGCAACGGGTTGCGAATCTTTTGTCGGACCACAGCTGGACGAATAGTCGTTGGATATTGAATGGATGATTTAAAATCTTTGAAGACGTTAAGTTAGGAGAATTATTAAATATTTTTGTCACCCCGTATTGTAATCGTACGTTGCTGTGAAGGAATAAAAAGTACAGCGTCTTTACGAAGTATAAAAAGTCGCTTACCGCCGTCTGCCGGTCTGTATGTACGCTTAGATTTTTCTAACTACGCAACGGATTTTATTGCGGTTTGCATCAATATAGATAGAGTGATTCAAGATGAAGGTTTTTATGTATAATAAATTCTGAATCATTTACGGGTAATCTCACATAAACCGAAGCGAAGCGAGGGCGGTTATATTATAGTGGTTTTTATTCTAAACTAATTTATTTGTTGTTTAACAAAATTTACAAACAAACCACCAGTACATTAAAAGTTATCGTAGTCTTAGGTTCCAATTAATTAATTTCCACCGTAAAATTGATTAAATCCATGAAATTAGATAAAAAGACGATCTTTTTTTAGTCATGTTGTTACTGTTCATACTCGTTGCACTATATGCCTTGAAAACAGAGGCCTACGAAGTAATAGACGCTACCATGGAAAGTCAAGAATTCATAAAAATGGGGATGAAGTACCCGGAGTTTGAAACTCATGGAAAAAGTAGATTCATTGTGCAAAAGAGGAAAGAACCCATCCCGGGGGGTTTGCATGATTTGCATTACACGAAAGGTTTGTGTATTTTTTTATGGCAAGAAGGACAAAACCGGGCAAGAGCATATAAAGAATTTTTTCAAGATTTTATTTTACCACTTTGTTGGCGTGACTAATATCTATATTCATGCCAAATTACAGCTTTCTAGTACTAAGAGTCTCTGAGCTAGGCTGCGGACGGACGGACGGACGGACATGGCGAAACTATAAGGGTTCCTAGTTTGACTACGGAACCGTAAAAACGAATACACAGGCAACGAGATGGTGAGTATAGGATCTGAGACCCATAGACATTTCTCAGACATGCCTTCTCAGGGCTATAGCCACAGAGTACAAATACTACAATCCCAAGACTGCAAATGTATGAGATGTAAGATTTAATATGCATCTGTGGTAGTAATATCAACAATTGTCTTCTCCTCACAAGCGAACAACGGAATGCGGATAATGATGGAACCAGTACTAAGCAAGGACCAATAATGGACACTTGATTCCTACGGTACAGAAGATGAGGGTTAATCATTTATTTTGAGACAATCAATTTATAACCTTATGATCTTTGAATTAAGAGTTAAGTGGTGGTAGGTCCGGATCGCTACCATCTTATCCATTAACCCACCGCCAAGCAGCAGTGTTCGCATTGCTGTGTACGGGTGTGGGGATAAGACTACCGGTGAAATTACTAGAGGCATTCGATCTCAGTCCTCAGGGTTGGCAACGCATTTGAAGTCTTACGATTGCAGTTTTGAGAATGTAGTCTTGAAATTTCAAATGTCTATGGATCTCAGATCCCACTTACCATCAGGTGGCCTGAGTGCTTGCGTGCCTTCTCATTGCCATAAAAAAAGTGTCCGTTATTGGTGCCTTCAGCTAAAAGTGTCCAACATTGATCCCGTCATCCTACTTAGTCGTAAGTTTTCTTCTCTTCTTTTTTTATCAACCTAAATCCACCCAGTGCTGAATGAGGGTCTCCTTCAAAGAACGCTGTAATTTCCCTCTGTCCTGTGCCACATCCACCTCGTCCCTGCGGCCTTGGCGATGTCGTCCACCGTAAGTTTAAACAAACATAACTCATAATATGTTTTGCCAACAAACACGAAACACGGTTGATCTTAGTCCGCGGATAAATATCTATATGTATGCAATTTCAGTTTTCTCACATTGATAGTATCTGAGAAAAAGTGAGCATGAAAGAAAGAAAGAAAAAAAAACCACTTCGTACGTCTTATAGTTTTAGACTTTCCCTTGCTGACCGATTTAAATGTTACCCTGTATGTCTTTCAGACGCAGTGTTTAACAAGTAATAGGTGTAAAAGGTTTTAATATCTGTAATTATTATTTTTACAGATCCAAAGAAGGATCCACAAGCTGTAAGTGTTACAAAAACTAGATTTACACTCGTTAGAACGAGTAAGAATATGAAGATTGAAACAAACTCCACTGCCAATGACGTGGAAAGTAAGAATTATATCCAATCTTTATACCGGCTCTCGTTAAAAACAACGCCAAAACTGAGAGGGCTGATAAGCAGCTAAAAAGCTATCGATTTAACTACTATGTATGTTATTTTCCCGTAATTTTTCGTGACATAGACATAAATGAAAATTACAAAAATTCAGATTAAAATAATCAATATCTCTGAAACTAGTAAAAATTGCTGAATTATACATAGGAGTTAAATCGATAGCTTTTTAGCTGGAGTTGTTGGTAATTCTGTAGCTGGGTGATTATTCGGCGTTTTAACCGCATTCATTATTGTCTTCGCATATTATTCAAGATAAACTTTTCAATTGTCTTATGATTTTAAATGGAATTAATACTACCCCCGGGTCCATTGACTTTGACATCAAAAGTTGCTGGTAATTATCATTGTTTTCGTCAATATATTGAAGACAACAATGACGGCGGTTGAAACGCCCAAATATTCACCCAGCTCTGCCTACCCCACTCTGGGAATGAAGGCATGAAGATTGAAGTTATAAGTATATGTTTTTATAGAGTCTGGAATAGAAATACAACATCCGTCGCACCCTGATGATTTAGCTGAAAAAGAAAAGCAGTATTTTCAATTTGATAATGGTGGAAAAAGTAATAATGTTAAAAAAGAGAGAAAGATACCTGGTATTGACATTGAAAATAACGAGGAATCGGGAGGTGAGTAGCTGTCTTTCCGAATCCAGAATGTTAATGATAAATAGATAAATTTTAAGAGACAACAATAAACAAATACAAATACAACACAATTTGACCTGTATATTGAACTTAGCTCTAGGTTTAAACTACACTGAGGAGCAAAAATACCGGGTCAGAGTGCGTTTTTCATAGAAACGAGATTATTTCGAAGCCTTGGTTCCTCGCCAGGGGTTGTTTTGAGTGAGTTTTAATGGTGGATACTGCGAGGTTCAATAGAGGAGGTCAAAAGTTCTTAAGATACCTAACTGATCGCACAACCAGTTAACACCACAGCGGGAGAGTTTGGATCAGCACTTGGATTTCCTTACATTTTATTGCCATTTTGTATGTTTTTCTGAACAGGCACTATTCCGGCGTTAGCCGCATATTCATTTAGTTGGGTATCCTAGGCACTCTGGAAGTCCTGTATCGATGCTCAGGGTATTCATCATCAGATTTCACTAAAAGCATTCCCTGGCGAGGAACCAAGGCTTCGAAATAGCCTCTTTAGTATGAAAAACGCACTCTGACCCGTTATTTTTGCTCCTGAGTGTAGATCAGGATTTAATCAGGCTTTAATGATACTCGTCAATAATGCAACGTTGCCTGAAACCTGTATGTACCGTTGGCTCCTTTGGCTGATAAAAGCAAAAAAATAAAAATTTACAATAATATAAGATATACCCATAATTACGAAATATTAACGGTTCACTAATGTTTCACCGAACAACGTTTGGTCGAATGTATCGTTTCGCAACCGTTTCATTTGGCAACCCACGTTTATTTCTGTAACTGTAAATATTTCAGGATTTTTATAAAAACTAACCTAACCTAACCTAACCTAGAGGGTCTTCGCGAAGGTACAGAAATAAATCCTGAAATATTTACAGTTACAGAAATAAAAGTGGGTTGCCAAATGAAAAAGTTGCGAAACGATACGTTCGACCAAACGTATTTCGGTCAAATGGACGGACCCCAATATTTACATACCTAGCTGGTGATATGCGTAAAAACATTTTTCCAGCGTGAAAAAAGCCATCCATATCCGGTTAGGAAATATTGGTTTGGGTTATTTATTGCAACGTTTTATCTATCAAATTGGTCAAATGGCATCAAATTATTGTCAGGTAACATTTCTAGTGGTAAGATTTTGTGCCCTCTTATTCAAGTAGCTAAAGTGGGCTTGAAGTATGCTCTGTCCTTATCTGCCATTATGACTTTTGAATTGGACAGAAAGGCACAGTTAATACTTTAACTTAACTAAAATTTATTGTGCGTTTATGAATAAGGTTTAACTGTTACACAGCCCGGTAGCGCACCGTGGTAGTCTTGACTTGACTGACCGACGGACGGACGGACAACAAAATCTTCAGGGCTTCCTCTTTTCAAAATTTGGAATGAAACCCTATAAGGTAAAGTAAAGGTGTATTTTTTTATGTATGTTGCTGTATTTTTTACAGAATCTGGATTATCAGTTGCCACAAACAGTCAGGAACCTGCCGAACAACAAAGCAAGTATATTTACATTTTAATAATTATGGTAAGTATAAGTATAAATAAACTATTTAAAAAACAGGCCAAGAGCATGTCGGACCATGCTCAATGCAAGGTTCCGAAGCCGCTAAGTACTACAAACATAATAAAAACAACAAATTAAAAATTAAAATAAAATTATATGCGCTTTCATTGAAGATATTTTCTGATTTTTAGTATTTTTTTACAAACCCGCAATATTGTTGAAAAACCTAGACGAGAAAAAATTAATCCCCACGTTACGAGTAGGGGACGAGTGGGGGGTTTTCTACATTTTTTTACTACTTTGTTAGCGTGACTAATATGTATCATGCAAAATTACAGCTTTCTGGTACTAAAGGTCTCTGACAACGCTGCGGACGGACGGACGGACATGGTGAAACTATAAGGGTTCCTAGTTTGACTACGGAACCCTATAAACCTGTTAAGTGCGATCTATAACGATTAACGAGTCACAAACATGAAGTTAACGGTGAAAGTAACCCATGATTTCATCGAATTTCACACACGCAAGTCGTGGGTGCAGCGAGGGATTCAAGCTCGCCCAAGACGAAACAGCTTTATCCCAAAGGAGAATACTCTACTTTTCCCACCTTTTGAGAGACAATAAAAAGCAAGGCTACTGATTAGAAACAACGTCTAATCTCAAATCACTTCCTGCCTCCACCTCCAGCTAATTTTGTAGCGTTTTGCAACACTCTCGGCTTTTATTTTAATTTCTTTGTTTTGTGTATATGGCTTGTAGTGGCCAGTTCGATTTTCAAATAAGAAGATTTCCATAGATTTCCAAACAGCGAACACGTTTAAAGTCAAATGTAAGGCATATTTACTGAGTCAGCAAAAAAAGTAAAGCTTGATCATTACGCAATCAATTTATTCAATTTTCATTTTTCAAGGCTGTAGGTAATGTTTACCTTATGGGACTGCTCTAAGTAGAATCGTAAGTAGTTAAATTCAAATTTCGCACTGAGGTACCATTGAAACACTATTTATTTTATTTCACGCACTAAGCTAAATCAACGTTGAATAGATTAATATAAATTAATTTTGTTTCGTAATCCAGCCACACCCCAAGAGTGAGAGGAGGTAAATGAGGGTAGGTACCGGTTATTCCGCTGCCGACCCGCGCCGTTTGTTAAAGCCTTATGTTGGTAGCACCGATTCGCGCTTTTACCCCTCTCCACTTCCTTGTCTCCTGTGCTCAGTTGCCTTCCTTTTTTTATTATTTGTATGAATATTATGAATATTTATATTTTACTCCTCTTTTCCATTTTTCTACTATATATTGTATTCTCTTATTAGTTATTATTTAAATCAGTGTATATGTGGGCAACCGCTGTCTCATCGTTCGTGTGTCACGTTGGCGCCACTGAAAATCAGCGTCGCGGTTCAGGCCGTGACATAGTGCTGAGTGGTGTCAATTTCGACGACAGGAATCACCCATGGCAACATTATGCTAAAATTTCTAAATTCCTTTTCCTTATTATTTAATTTTTTTTCTGTGTTGCCATTCTCTTTGTCAATGTTAAATTTAATCTGTGTTTTATTTGTTTTTTCCTGTGATCGTCGAATAAATATTTTCTATTTCTATTTCTATTTCATAGAAACCTACAGCAAAGGTTTCTATGGAACAATTATTCATACGAATTCTAATATCATTATTACCCGCCGGGTTATAATATCGTACTGAATCTCATTATAACCCGCTGGTTAGCCGATGGTTATAATGACTTCCTTTAACTGAGGTTTGCATGATATATAATTTGGCAATTTCGAGCATGTGGTGTGAAAAGTTTATTAATTGTGTAACAATCGATGCAACGGTTAGTGATAGATAAGAGTAGATAAAAGAATATAATATTTTAGAAATTTGGAATGCTAACGTGAGTGCGAATAAACAGTTAAACTTGCATCCAAACGCAATATCAACAAAATAAATATTTGTATTTTACAGAATCGCAAATAAAAATACGGAAGTATCCACAAATAGTTAACAGTGGAGTAGTTAAATATGAACATGTAAAAAAGAAAGAGAAGCCCACTGAGACTGAAGGTAAGTGCTCTCAAGTGCAACTTAATTGAGAGCCGGGGTAAGAATCAGGTGCGGGGTCAGGCACTGGTTCCACCAAGGGCGAGGAAGCGATTAGGTATCGGCGATTTTCTCGCCCAAGCCAAGAAACGGACAAAAGATAAAGATCCCCTGTCAAGAAAAGAGACACAAATATTAATAGTTGATCGCTGGCTCGCTTCCCGCTCATCGTAGGCGTTGGGACCAGTGCCTCAGGTACGATAAAGTTCGTCACCATTGCCCTCTCCCCGGCCCTCATGCACACCCCAGCTCTCATAGTTAAGTCGTACGCGTGTTGTTATACATACATAATTAAATAGAAACATTTCAAGACGAAGGAACAAATCTACGTAGTCTACACATTTTATTTAAAATTAATTTATTGTCCATGAACAGCACTTATGAATCTTATGATTCATTACATTAAGATGCGCTTCGGTAACCTGTGAGAGGTTTATATGTAGCAAGAATGAAGTCTGCTCGCTCACAAGTATAAATTATTACATACTAACTTATTGTAAGAATTTGGTATTCTGTTTATTACAATCTGTTATCACAGTAAAATGTGATACATCTATGTATAAAAACACTGTAATGTACAAAACAAAAACAATACAATGCAAATTAGAAAGAAGAATGTACAAAGAGCAAACTTATCCCTATAAGGGATGGTGTCTGAGATCTTGACAGTGTAAGGTATGTCCAAGCTCTTCGAAAACCACAATGAAGGACATACAATGAAGAAAATGAAAAAGATTTCTAAAACATCTGATCATGAATATTTTTACAGAATCTATAGAAATAGCTATTGCTCTAAACAGTGAAGAACCTACCATACAGTATCCAAAATTTGATACTGTAAAAAGTAAATATGCACCAGTCAACAAAATGAAGAAACCCATTGAAGTTTATGACTCGGGAGGTAAGTGACTTTTATCCCAATCCAAGTATACACCAAAGTATGATTAATTACATACTTATTAATGTCAAAAATCATTACAGAGATTGAAATAGGTGTTTCCGGTGAAACTGGTAAGGAATTAAAGCACACACAACCGAAAAATCATGTTAAAACTAAGCAAAACAGATTTAAACTTGTACGTAAGAGGAAGGAGTCCATGGAAAAAAAATATCACATCAAAGGGAAAGGTAAGATCTCTTTTATTAAAAAAAACATTTTTTGTTTTAACCCACGACCCTCGGCTTAAAACGCAAACAAAACTAGGCCCCAGACGCTAAAAATTAAACGTGTGTATGTGCGATTGAAATCATAAGTAGCTGAATATGTTTTTACCTTGTCGCAGCTAAAGACATACTAAATTCAAACCACTCTCAGTTTAATACGTTATTAGGACAAGGTACTACAATTTACATCTACAAGGGTGGGCTTATGAGTTCGACTCTACCCGTAAGTGTGTCATCTGGTAAACCATAATTGAACGCTATTTTCTGCTGCACATGGCTCGCAGGACTGATGGCCGATAGGGTCAGAAGGTACTGGAGTGGCGGAGATGGAGTGACGACCTCGTCAGGATCGCGGGACCGCGGTGGATGCGAAAAACACAAAACCGGTCTGAGTGGAGAGCCTTGGGGGAGGCCTATGTCCAGCAGTGGACGTCTTTCGGCTGACATGATGATGATTATGATGCTATTTTCTGCTGCATATTGCTCGCAGGACTGATGGCCGATGGGGTCAGAAGGTTCTGGAGTGGCGTCCGCGGACCGGAAGACGAGCTGTAGGTAGGCCTCCAACAAGATGGAGTGACGACCTCGTCAGGATCGCGGGACCGCGGTGGATGCGAAAAGCACAAGACCGGTCTGAGTGGAGAGCCTTGGGGGAGGCCTATGTCCAGCAGTGGACGTCTTTCGGCTGACACGATGATGATTATGATGCTATTTTCTGCTGCATATTGCTCGCAGGACTGATGGCCGATGGGGTCAGAAGGTTCTGGAGTGGCGTCCGCGGACCGGAAGACGAGCTGTAGGTAGGCCTCCAACAAGATGGAGTGACGACCTCGTCAGGATCGCGGGACCGCGGTGGATGCGAAAAGCACAAGACTGGTCTGAGTGGAGAGCCTTGGGGGAGGCCTATGTCCAGCAGTGGACGTCTTTTGGCTAACATGATGATGATGATTTTCTGTTGTAATAATGGTGGTTATATAGGGTGGAAAAAACGAACGCCACAAGGACGGGTACCTTAAATATTGTAAATAGCAAGTTCTACGCAAAGGAGGCTTAATAGACATGAATCATGACTATCAGTGTCCCTTTCGATCTGTATCATAATTATCATAAAACACGACTTTATTGATTTGTCATATAATCATATTCGACCTGTTCGATTCCCCATTAAGGAAGATGATTGATGTTTCAAAAGCCAATAATGCAGTATTTTTTGTTTTTAAAAATAAAAGTAAGTCTCCTTTGCGTAGTAACTCTATTTTCAATATATTAGTTATAGTTGGTTGTTGAGGTCTGTGGCGTTCGTTATGCAAAAAAAACTCATGCGGCGAAAAATGCCTTTGGAAAATTACGTTGAAAGTTGTTTCGAACAAACAAAAGTACTCGTGTAATCTGTGTGTGAAAAAAACATTGATTATTTCCAGAATCTGAAAGAAATAGTACGGCGAAAAGTGAATTAAAATTGTATTCTCAACCCTTGTATGAAGACTCGCCGTTCGATCAAAAATCTATTCTTCGAAGCGATGTGGGAGGGGGTAAGTGTTGGATTTTGATGATACTGTATGTTTCCAGGTCTACGTGGGTTCCACCACAGTATCATTACTAACAAGGAAAGGAACCCAGCTGTCCGACACCCATTTTGTTGATTTCGATATATGATAGAGAGTAGTCTAAAATAACAGACACGTATTATTTTTTAACTGCCCAAACTCAACTCCAAAGTACTGAAAAGTGAATAAAACCTCTAACTTCTATAGATATATTTTTTATTGTAGTTTATTACTGGTTTGATTATTATGTTTAGGAACAAAAATAATGAGCACGTGTTTTGTCATATTGGCTAAACTTCATTTAAAAAAAATACCCTTCAAAGTTGTATACTTCTCATCGAAGATACACTTGCTATATTTTTTTTTAAATATGTGTTTTAGCCGATATAAGAAAACACGTGCTCATTATTTTTTCATGTTCTTAAACATTATAATCAAACTAGTAGGAAACTAGAAATTTAAAAAAGAAGTAATCTCTATAGAAGTGAGGGGTTTAGTTACTTTTCAGTACTTTGGAGGTCAATTTCCTCAACAGGTTGAGTTTGGGCAGATAAAAAAAAATACGTGTCAGTTATTTTAGACTACTCCCTAACATATATATACCTATATATATCCACAAACTCGGAGTCGGACAGTTTGGTACCTTGCCTTGTTAGCATCTTCGATATTATGCGCAATTGCGCACCACCTAACATAATTTTTAGGTGTCACAGGCAGGCGGTAAGCGGCGCGGGGTGAGAGGAGCGCGCGTTACCATAGCGACCGCATTGTTACCTGCGCGGTAACCGCCATATTAGCTCATTTTACATGGCTGATTATAATTTAGTTAAATAAAAATCGACCATAAACTTGTAATTTTTGTGAAATTGTGTTAAAAAAACAAAAAAATCAGCAGATATTATAATTATATACCTATAAGCCAAAAAAGATTTGTTCCTATTTCTTTCTAGCAAAACAGAATTTAACATGGAGTTTATATGGCCAACCTGTTTAGGCCGTTCTGTTGTGTGTCACAGTGCAGCGTATCTCTCTATGTAATC
Source organism: Acleris sparsana (assembly GCA_923062465.1). Taxonomy (NCBI): domain Eukaryota; kingdom Metazoa; phylum Arthropoda; class Insecta; order Lepidoptera; family Tortricidae; genus Acleris; species Acleris sparsana. Next base: position 4,914,337 of record OV281305.1, on the reverse strand, counting down.
GCTACGCTGTCAAATTAGCAATTTAAAATGCTTGTATCTTCCGTATTTCTTGGGAGATTTTAATTTGAATTTAACTTTTAGTGATTTAAAAAAAACCATACATATTCCCTATTGTACGCTCTCCCTTGCTTTAAAAAAATAATTACATTTTCAGCTATTGGCCAGCCCTCCAGTCATTCAAATCGGCTTGACCCTTCCCGGTTGACACCGAAATTTGACCAAAGGGTCAGATGGACCAAACTGGACAAAGGTGGACCTCGGAAAAAAATTCGATTGGTCTTCTTTGATAAAAGGTGACCCTTTAAATTGAGTACAAAAGATCGTGACCCCTTGTATGAGGATTTTAGGGTTAAGATTAGAGGTGTAACGGTTTTGAATGGGTTGCATGAAAGGTGTTGGTTTATGGGTGTTTACAATAAGCTTCGTTTTGTTGTGAGATGTTTTTTTGTTGGAATGAATGTCCGTTAATGTGTTTTTTGTGTTTTTGTTTCAGGCCCACCAAGGTTTTTGGCGCCTACGTGTTTTTTTGGATGTTTGTGATGGTTTAGACACTTTAGATAGCTTTATTTGATGAAGCAAACTATTTTAGTTAAAGTAGTTTTATCAGGCTACTACACGAAACGCTGTTCTCTGTTTAAGTTAGTACTTTTTATTTCATTTTTGTAAAATAAAGTGTTTATCGTTATATTTAAATTTACTCATTAAGTGAAATGTACTATCTCTTCTGAGCAAATAAATGTCCTAAACCTATATTTCTGGTTCTTACATTTGAGTGCAATAGAAACGGTTACCGCCAGTTTCGACCTCTTAAGTGTAAACTTCGTTTTTGTTTATACTTTGTACTTTACTGGTTTTGGGTGACAATAAATACAGACCTACATGATTACTTCTTGTTCTTATTCTTATTATCAATGTGTATTTGCAGAAATTATTGAAAGTTTGTCCTTCAATCACGCTAGGACCCAACTAACAATTTAACGTCGTTCAAAAGTTTAGCAAACGTTATCTTAATACCTTTGATCGTAATAGCTAAGTCATACTAATGTTTTAATAACGTTTACTAAACGCGAAAATGGCCCCAGTTATACGACCTACTTTGTCGTATAATGGTCATACAGAAGTCACAAGCCGTCTTCGTTAACGTCATTCAAAAGTCATATAAACGTTATGGAATTACCACTTTTGTTGTATTGTGGTCGTACAGGTGTTTTTGAATGACTAAAACGTTTTATTTGAGTCAAGGAACACAACACCTGTAAGACTTCTTATTCATTTTTCTTGTCAGTGGCACTTTGTGATTGTGTTTCGAGATTTGAGTGCAAAATAAATAGTTTTAACTTTCATATTTTACTAACTTTATCTGTCTCTTATGCCGTTTAGTTCGACTGGGAATTGAAGTTTTATGATAATATACCTATGTAAATACTATTCAGATTTTCATGCCCCCTCGTAATTTTGTGTTTAAATCATTATATTTTTATCAATAAAAATATGTTTGTATCTAAAAATGTAGGAAATTGTTGCTTTTGTCGTACACTTATCTCTTTACGACGTTGTAAAAACATAAAGTCATATTAAGGTTATTTTAAAACCATGCAATACGCCATGACAGCTAGCTATTAGGGTCCGTTAAAAAACTTAAAACCCTTTTCAAATTGTCAATATTCACCAAAATTAATTATCTTTAAATTTATTTCAGGAAATAACTGGTCATAGTAAACGTGCAGTGCAGTTTTCAAAACATTTAAACATTCTATATCAATTTCAAAATCTACTGATTAAAAACGAATCAATTCAGTAAAAAAAAATTGATACTGAACCTTCTTTTTGTTCATGTGTTTTACACTTTTTTTCTTCAGCATTTGTGACATTAGTCGCGGTGGTTGCCATTGCATTTTTTGATAACAGGAAATCCCTATTAACTTTCCTTTTGAAAGTTCCACTACGTTTTAGTTTTCTCCACGTATTTTTTGCTTCCATTTTTCATAGTTTCTATACAGCGTTCCGTAAAATAATGGCGGCCTAGACGTTTTAAAGTCAAAACCTGACTAAAATGTGACTACAGGTTAGATTAAAGTCAGGAAATGACATTAAACGGCCATCATGCAAATAAACGTTATATTTAAGTTTTAAATAAACAACTAAGTCATTTAAGAGTCGCTTATTAACCGCAGAAAAACAAGATAGTGGTTGTTTTATAAACGTCACTGTAAAAACGTCTATACAATGCTACATTATATAAATGTCATATAAAGGTTTTTCAAACACCTAATTTGATCAGTTCAAATCGTTTAATGGACTATAACGTTAGTATGACAATTGCGTTGTCGTACAAACGTTTAAGCTAAGACTGTAATAAAACGTCGTATAGTTTAGTCTTACCGACGTTGCTAAGACCAGTGTATTATGACATATTCGTCGCATGACTAATAGGTTAAATTAAAGACGTCTATAGGACCTAGTAGTCATCTCATTACCATTATAAGACTGCTATCCAACTTTATGTCGTACAAGTCAAGACTTATGCGACGTTTTTGTTTGTTGGGGAGGGCTTCTAGCCAAAAACGAAAGTCAAACAAAGGTTTAGGTACTTTAGTCGAAATATCCGAAATAGATTAATATTTCAAAAACTTAATACTTAATGCAGAACGGCTTTAAAACCGTTTTCCTCAAAATTTTACGAATCGAGTACCTAATTGTAAAAATATGAACAATCCCAATTTGAGTGTCCGTGATTCCAGGGGATCCCATTTTAATGACTAAGGCCCGTATTAATAAACTAATCTCAACTCTAATGCTCGTCTCAAGTTGCGTCAAAAATGTTAGTGTTCTATGGTTTGGCGTTCACTTTGACGTATCTTGTGACGGGCCTCACAGTCAAGATGAGTTTATTAATACGGCCCATGTGTCGGAACAACGAACATTTAATCGAGTAGATAATTATTTTCTCTATTTTGTAAATACTTGCTACTCGACTATTAAATTAGTAATGAAGTCCGTACCTACTAGGTTGAGGTTAGGTAGGCGCGTAAAACACGAATAATAAAAGTATACATAGTTTTGTTTGGTATATTTCATTGGCATAGTTAATAGTTAATTATATTTTATTAGTAAAGAAGCTGTAGGCATTGCAACTCCGGCGCAACGTCACGTGTCACGGGCTTGCGCGCTCTAAATCAGCTATTGCGTGCGCGCATACGCACTGTTATTAATAACCGGCGTACCAAATTTAATTGAGAATATTTCTGTGTATGTTTGTACTTGTTTACTTCTAAACGCTGAAATGGATTTGTACGGAATTTGGAAATGAAATCCAGTACGGACAATTTTATTCCTTTTTTAAATTTAAAGGTAGAAGCTAGTATTTCTTTATTTGGGGATTGAGATGGGCCTTGTGTGCCACTTCGACGATTGCTGATCTGTGGCTGCCCTTTGTTTAGAGCTCACCGCAAAGGCCCGTTGCGTCCAGGAATGTCCAGATGCTTTGAGCAGTGAGGAGTTGTATCTATTGTGGGTCTAGGATATGTCGCCCTTGGTAGATACTTCTGTTGCGCATTACTGCTCTCCTACGGAGAAAAGGCACAAGTGCAATTAATTCATGGAAGCATATTAAACTCTCAAAGGTTATACATATGTGCCTTTTTCCGTAGAGTAGTTTAATGGTCCGCATTAAGCAGATGATGTGCTTGGCTGTCTCCTCTCGAAGAACCTGCATGTCGCGTCTTGTTACATACCCATTGCTAGTCGTTAATACAGTTAATGAAATTACATGTGCCGGGTTTAGTTGCGTCCTAGAGCGTCCCCAACATACTTAAAGCTGTAAATTCCAAAGTTATACAAATTACAAACACTTAAGTTTCTCCACATCGCTGACTATTGTTCTATCATACAATAAATTCTAAGATCAAATCATACATACGCGTTATGTCAACATAATTTACATACAATCTGCCACATTCCTTCGTGGGTATCAGTGATGTATGCTAAGATTGAGGTAGTATTCTGTAAGCAACTCGCCTTTGGATTCGTCAATGAATTGGTGCTGACGGGCTTCGGTTGCCACGCGCTCGAGGCGCACGTAAGGTATGAGCTATGTACTCACACAAGTCACCATGTAAGAGGTTTTAAGATGATAGAGGAGCTAAAAAATTTCATACAAAATGTGATAACGTTTTGACTAGGGAATGCAATTAACCGATTAAATGTAGCATCGGTTAATTTACCGGTTAAGACGAAATTTATCGATTAACCGATTAATAACCGGTTATTAACCGATTGATTTTTTTGCTTAAAAATAATGGTTTCCTTTAGGTTATTTAACATGAAAACTTGTGAACAAAGACGTGTAAATAAACCAGACGTATTTATTATGTGAAAACGTTTTAATTAGTGCTATAATTATTTCTTAAATGTTAGATTAGAGATCAGTATTTAGACCACCAGTATACTAGTTTCATTTCTACACATTTAGGACATTCAGTATCTTAAAAAAACAACAACTGTATAATAGAATGTTACTTATGGAGTTGTATAATATGAAAAATAGTTTTCCTCGTAACATCTAAATAAAATTATCTTTAATATAATATATATGGTCCCAGAGCTCAGATGATAACGTCCGAGGCATAGTGTCAAAATTATAACGGTGTTTTAGAAAGAGACCATTAATCGGTTAGCCTTGTTTTTTGTAGCGCGTAGAGCATTCTCTCTTTCACTCATAAACGTGTAACCGGCCGTTGCAGTGCAGTGCAAGTTTTTGACTTATATTATGAAAGACTAGGTCTGTCATCGTGTCAGCCGAAAGACGTCCACTGCTGGACATAGGCCTCCCCCAAGGCTTTCCACTCAGACCGGTCTTGTGCTTTTCGCATCCACCGCGGTCCCGCGATCCTGACGAGGTCGTCACTCCATCTTGTTGGAGGCCTACCTACAGCTCGTCTTCCGGTCTGTAGGTACTTATTTTTATTATTGGTTTCTTTTCAAGAAAATAAAGTACCTAATAATAAGAAAAACGGAAATCACAAACATCTTTTTTTTTATAAACACTACAACATATTCAAAAATCGTTTTTTTTTTTTTCTTCATTGGCTTTCACTTCTTGTTTTAACAAGATGTATTTCGCCAATATCGAGTGTTAGACAACAAGGCGAGGACAATTGTTTGGTTAAGGAGTATTTTCCTCGTGGACTAAACAGAAGCACCTGCGGGTCAGCTCCACGCGCTTCTGTCAAGTCGAAAAGTGAAATGATCCGAAACTGGATTTGATTCAAGGGGAGCGAGTGTTGAAACGATTTGACAGCTACGCGATTGAAATGTCGGCTCACAATCGTTTTAAGCTATTCTGCTTTACCACAGAATAAGTAATAGTGCCAAATAGCAGCATCTCAAATAAAACTTCTGTAGCAATCACAGCCTTAGTACTAAGAAAAAAGTTCAGTTTAGGTTGAGAGAAAGAGACAGCTATATAACTGCTATATCTCTGTCCCTTTCTCTCAACCTAAACTGAACTGCTTTGCTTTAGTATGTCATGGTAACCCCCCTGTTTATGTTCTTAGGAGGGCACGGTAGGTAGGTACGGTTTAAAAATCAGAGTCAGCCTGCCAGCGTTTACGCCGACGGGGTCGCTAGCTCGCTAGCGAATTATTTACCAGAATAACACAGCTGTACGCAACTCATTGGTGCGCTGTACTATTGTGTGTTACGCTAAACGGGCATATCTACGTAACTCTCATCTTCGCGGCGCTATAAAATTAACAATCAATAGAATCAATGCGCATGCGCGGGGTTAACAATGCGGAGAGACGAGCTAGGGAAACTGTGGAGTAAGCAGTTTGATTATTTTTACCACAAACACTTTTCTAGAGTTCCTAATCTATACTTGTACAGTAATGATCGTAGCAAAAATGTGAAAGTAACATCCGTCTGTTTGTCTGTTAGTTACGCGGCTTACCCGTTGCTAAACCGATTTCGATGAAATTTCGTAGCTTAAATCTCGGGACACAAGGAACAGCGATAAACGACTGCTACACGGACAGAGTCGCGGGCATCAACTAGTATTTATAATACAAAGCAATACGAAAAGAACGACTTTCTTCTCGCTAACGAAGATATGAAACGTAAATAATAAATATGCTGTGTCCTTATCTGTAATTTTGTCATTTATAGGATTATTTTTACATGACGTATCGATATCATACCATTAACATTACCATTACCATGTTCCATTGCACTCTGAGCGATTTTAAAAAAACGGCCTTGCACGTTATATGTTTTAGTACTTAAGGGGGTTTGGTTGGCCTTTTCTATCGCATTGGGTATTAAACCTGTAATGATAGATAAGTTGATGATGATAATAAATAAATAAATAAATAAATAATAATAAATATTACCTTAGGGGGCCATTTGCAACGTTAAAAGATGGCGGATGTGTAATTTGTTTAGTTCTGTATTTTTGTGTATTTGGGTGTTCAAAATTCTTTTCTGTTAGTGATTTGTCCTTTTTATGCCTTTGTGTTGACAGTGATAGAAGACTTGGACTTATTTCGTGTATCTGGCTGGCATCTTACTTCTCGTTTCAAGTGGACTCGCACTGGTACAGAAGTTAAAACTATCTTGACCTCTGTCCTACATATCACAGTACAACGTTGCCTCCGATCTTCCTAGAGAAGATTGGAAGGTATTTTATTGCTATACTGATTTATACTTATATATACTTGACACTGACGAAATCACTTCATTGTGGAAACGCCATATTCCCGCGGCAGTAGCTGTTGAAATCGCCGCAGGCAAAAAAACAAGAAAAGAAATACGTGACTCAAAGTTTCATTCCTACATCCCAGTAGGTACCTACTACATATCTGCGCGTTTTTATCCTCAAGAAGAGATGTTGCATCTCTGAGAAAGCCGTATTACGAACAAAACTGCATATGTCAATAATCATTGTACTTATACCAGTTCTAATCGTACGACGACTGTAACTAGGTTAAAATTGGTTCGACAACGGTGTAAGTTAGTGCTTTTGTTCATTTAGTGTTAAGGTTTGCATAAACTATTGTGTTGTTAAAGTGTAACTAACGAGTCTGTATGCATAATTATTCTATTTAATTCGATAAGTTCTTGTGGAATTACATTCACATGTTTCATGTTTTTAGATTTAAGAAAAAAAGTGTTGTTCTCGAGTTAAGACTGTTATGAGAAGATAGGAAAGTAGAGGTACCTAATTGTTATTCTGCCACAACGAACTACACTCACCGCCCTCACCGGCAAAAATACTCGCCCACCCGTCTTTTGAACGTACAATTACTAACAAATATAACTTCTTACATTAGAGAGTAACTTTTTTTTTTATTTTTTTTTATTTATTTATTAGGGAAACAAACAGCAAAATATAACACATTGAGATACAATCATAGCTTAAAAATACATTAGCCAAAACAGTTTCCACTTATAGAAGAAAAACATTTCAGTTGCTCAGGTAGACTTTAAAAAAATACTTTTTCATAAACGAACATTTTGCATTATTCGGGTAATTTAACAATGGTTGCAGAGTATTATTATCATGGCCTAATTCTTGTTAATTTTATTTCACTTTATTTCACTTTCCTGTCCTATTTTAAAGCAATTACTATATAATTATATACTGTTTTTAAGATTTCATTGATTTATTGATTATTGCAGAAACAAATTGATTCATTTTCATTCTAAATATATCAACGTCAGAAAATAGTTGGTTATGCTTTTTACATGCTTTTATGCTTTTTTGTAACTTCAAAAATACTGAAATAATCTCGATGAAGTTTGAAGTGTTTGGTTGCTAATTAACCTAGGGCCGAAATGGCACACATTTTTTTTAAATTACGTGTTTCTTTCCTCAGGGACCCAACAAATCCATAAATTTGAAAGTCGTACAAAACAATAATTTACTACGAACAGGTAATTTATGGATCTTTTGGGTTCCTTTGGAAAGAGTTGCGTCGTTTAATATAAATACTTGGCGGCCATTTTTGACCTAGGTTAATTAGTAACAAAACTCTACAAACTTCATCGAGATTAGTTCAGTATTTTTGAAGTTACTCTCTAATGTAAGAAGTTATATTTGTTAGTAATTGTATGAACAAAAGACGGGTGGGCGAGTATTTTTGCCGGTAAGTGTATGTACATTGTTTTTATTGCACGCCGAACAAGGGTAGTGATTGATTCTGAATGAACGATGACATGCGTGTCCTGATGGAATAATAATAAAAATCAGGGGAGTAAAAAATAAAAACCATGCTTAGGTGGGTATAGAGGTTGTCTCAAACGCAAAATTATTAAAAAACAAGTTATTTGCTGAGAAAATAACTTAGTAAACTTAAATGTTAATAGTCATTATAGTGGCAATTATAATAATAGGTATAAAAATACACTATATACACTGTACAGTAATAATAATTAGAATAAATAAAAACTAGTGTAACCTATTATCTACTTAAAACTAGAATTACAAAAAGAATACCCCTCTAATAAATCTGTTCGCGGCATTGTACCCATGATGCTGGCTGCGTTACCTCCCTGGATAGTTAAACCTATCCTTTGGAAGAGGTAAGCGCCAGCTCTGGGATCCCCGGAGGCATCGATAAGCTTGGCAGACAAGGTCGATATAAAAAGTTTCATGTCAGCAGACCAAGGTCCCAGAGTGTGCACTGCAAGCGCCGCGAATTCGTAATCATTGATTAATGACGAATATTTGCGACGCTTGAGGGTCTGGGCCTGATCAGCTGCTGCGCCGGCCTGATTTCGGGTTGCTTGTGATAGGGCAAAAGTGTCGACACAAGTTCCCACACCAGAGCCCTACCCTCATATAGTTATATCGATTGAGTTTGAGTTTGAATACGCTTAAAAAAGGTGCACCTACTGTACAAAAATACCGTGATATTGTAAACTATTTATAATTATAATGTAATGATGTAAACCTTTTTCTTGAAAAAAATATACCTTGCCGAGTTTCTTACGCCGGTTCTTCTCGGGGCAAAGGTTTTATTTTTCGAACCGGTGGTAATGCTTTTTGACATTCATAGGTGCATTATATTATGCCTAAATTGAAGAATAAAGAACTTTGACTTTGACTTTGACTTTGACTTTAATAGTGATAAAATACTTGTTTATTCTTCGTAATTGGGTAAAAACTACGGTATTTAACTCGTTTCAACAGATATCCCTCGCGGGAGTCGCGGGCAGGGAGGGCTTATCTGTGTACCTCCCCGGAGAGGCGCGTGCGTATTAAATATTAAAAACGTAACGGCATAGGTATAGTAGGGCTGAACAAACGGTCAGATGGAATTGGGAATATTCATATTTTAACGTGTTGACATTTAAAAGCTATTTCAAGAAGAAGAATAAATCAGGGGGTTATTATGACATGGCTATGCAGTTCTTTTTACGGCGAGCGAAAATGACATAACTATAGCAGTTACATAGCTCTGTCCCTTTCTCGCAGCGTAATCTGAGCTGCGTAGCTATGTCATAATAACTCCGGGCCTCTAATCCCCTGTTTAATTCAATTCAAATATTTTAATTCAGATAATAAATCCATAATGGTTAGATACAATAACTTAAATCTAGTGTTAGTATACTTAAATGACAACTAAATTCTACGACGGTTTAAGACGGTAAAGGAATATTTATCTTGACGTGTTATCGTATTGTCAACGTTACAATTGGGACCGAGCGCGACGACAGCGCCACGTGACAGGCGGCCATTATGGACAATATTGTCACCGCTGTCAAACAAGAAGTAAGTAAATATTGTGAAAAATATTAATGAAATCTTGTGTTATTTTACTATATTACACAATTTTGGACAATGGTAGTCAGTAACATTATTGCCAATAATATTAAAATTGTTGTTTTCAGTGAGAAATGAGCCTACTCGTGACTAAAACGGGGTTTCGTTTTTTTCTTACGGCAAATATCCACTTATTTCTTTGGTCTTGTTTCCACAATGGTCTTGGAAATTGGTAAAATTTACAGTCGCTATTCTTCTTGGTGTTACTTATTACAATTCACAACAACACATCTTACCAGGACCATATTTTTATCTCAAAAACGATTAGAAAATGTTTACTGCAATATGGATTTGACAGCTCAAGTCAGCGACAAGAATGACAATTTTAGCCGTAGCGAGCGCTGTGATCGTTTAGGCTACCCCCTCCACCCGCTTTGCACTCTGCCAATAGCTCTTATTGAATTGACAGCAATGGCGGCCGAGATAAAAACAATAGACATGAGTGAGTTTACAGTCATGAGTTGAGGTCCAGATCGATATCAAAGCGGTCGGTTTATATTATTATTTTTCTATCCCATTGTTGGCCAAGCGAGAGCCAAACAACAAACTTTCATAAGAATCCGTCAGTTTTTAGGCAATACTAACATAATTAAATTTGACTTGTGTACACACATACCTACGTTGTACAAGTGGGCATGCAGAATCTCACATACCAGCACTGTTGTGTTTCGCTGTGAGGGAAAGTCAGGCACTGTGAGTCTAGCTAGCTAGTCAAAAGTGGCTAACAGTGAGTCATTTTAGTACTTGGGGTTGGCAACGCAATTGCACACGCAACGCAACGCAGTTACAATTTGGTCAGGAGGCCTTTGTGCTCGTTTATGCTAAAAAAAATTACTTGTTCCGACTATTAAAAAAAACTCTTTTTTAGTTTAGGAGTTTTGTGGCAGCCCTGTTTGCCCGGTCGCGCCGTCGAGTCTGGCACGCACACAGCTACAGCGCACACAGGCGCAGCGTGGCGTGTGACTCACCTCACTCGCCTCACCTGAGGGCGGTGAGGGGTCCATGCAGCGCGAGGGTGGCGGGACTGTCTTGTTTATTGTTTGTTCGTTTAAATATAATAGAAAATGGATTGCTTAAATAAGTCAAATATTATACAAAGTGTTGGGTGTAACTCGGTACGCCCGAGGACTAATATGAATGTTTTAATGTTTTATTTGGGCACAAACAGTACAAATAGTACAATATAACTTAAAGGTAAAAAAACATCAAATTCAACCAGTAAAGTTACCACAAGTTACAGAAAATTATAAAATAAGGAAGCGGAAAAATTAAGTAGGTATAATTCATCAACGACAAAGTTCCATTTCACCATGATGCGTCCACCATGTCAACAGGTCCCAAGGGTCGCGGAAATCCATCCAAATCCATCCATCCGCCAGATACGTGTAGCATAAAACCTGACATGATGATGATGATGATGATGATGATGATGATGATGAACTTGAGCATTGTTGATCTGCTCGCTATTCAATTTTGTAGAGGAGTAGTTTGTGGGGGGTTACAGGGGAATCATGAGGTCTCGGGGCGAACTATTACTTAAAAAAATAAATAGCCCAACAGGACTCTCCCGCCGCGGTCCTGACGCATGGTGACACCATGGCTTGCATATCGATTGGCGGGGAGACAGGGGCTGCTCTTTTTACGTGCACCTAAAATACCGGATAAATGCGGTTCCGGATACCGAGAAAAGGGCGTTTGACGTTACAAAGTTTGGTATTGCAATATGCAGTTAGATGGTAAGATACTGACTGAAGTTATAGGATTATTGTTTATGTGCAAGTTTGAATGCACAATACGAAGCAAGTGAGTAAAGGAACGTTAAGTCATAGACAACGTATTTTGAGACGGGCATCTTCAGTCTGCCAGGTTCAGTTTCTTAATACGCTCCATGAGTCCCTAAGATCGTGTTGTGGAATTAGTTTATGCAATTCATGTGCACAGTATCCAAAGTGTAACCTATACAAGACAAAGGGGACACTACTCTACATCTATTATCAAGGCTCTGAAGTTTAACCTCCACCACATTCGCCCATGAGTCTACGAGTTCGGCGCTTCACCGAATCGTAAGCAGCCAAATGAAATGACATTTCGCCGAACCATTACAGGGTCCTCTCGACAGATTTGGAGATGAGATAACTTACAACCTGAATTAACATATAGACTACCATTTACCATTTAAAAAAAAATGGTCCCGTGGGATCAATGCTAACGAAGTCACGTGCAGAGGCTAGTAGTAAAATAATTGTTATAAATACAAAGAAACTGCAACAGTTAGTAAGTAAAAGCTTTGTGTATTTGTCTATAGGCCTAGCCAAGGCGCAAACGCTAAAGTTTCTATTTTCTATCGACTCGAAATGTATGTAACGCAATCTATCATAAGCTTACGTCACTAACTTAGCGTTATGGATCTTGACTAGGCCTTGGATTTTCGAAAAATGTCTGAGTGTATGAAATTGGTATAAAGCTCTTGACGCGACCCTTCGGCAGCTGTGCTTACTACAATTTCTTCCTTTCGATAGCGAGAACTAAGCTATCTCGCAATGTATCTTATCTAGCGCCACTGGTTGTAAACTTGCCGACGTCTTTTCCGTGTTGGTACCTATAATGACAGATGACCTAATTTAGGTGGTCATTGAACCATCCTGTTCTCATGAGCCGGCCGGTCACAAAAGAATGACAGAGCAGAGACGGTGGTTTACGCAAAGGCTCGTTTACTACTGTTCTGTGTTTGCTTCCATTGGTGTCGACTTATTTTTTGTCATGGAGGCAAGCGAGCCCAGGCCACCAAGGGATCTGAGACCTATAGGTAGCTACATGCAAAGTCAAGACCCCCTGGAGGAGGATGTTATGCCTGGGGACCGAAGTTCATTGAGATGAAGTTTGGAAGTGGTTTATAATTATGTCAATTGACAAAGCCAACGAAGTTTTGATGGATGGTTTTTTTGCCTCGTTTTCGTATGTAGTTAAATGTACCTAGTGTATGAACTAATGAAATCAGAAGATGACAGGGCAAGGAAAATGGAAAAAACGGATGGCGGAATGGAGATCGTACCCGACATTTGACCGACGCATACCGTTGTCTATGCTGAACTGTCAGTTGTAGGAGGGCAATCAGCGCTGTCCGGTTTCTACCCGCGTTTTACATAGGAAAGGATATATATGACTGAGATAGGGGTAGATGACACGCGACTTGGCGTTTAAAATCAAATGATATTTATACTGAACACCATCCTACATTGACCTGAGTCAGTACAAATTTAGTAGATCTAGTAAAAGACTCGCACGGACATGTAAATTATACTAACGGGTCGAGTTGGCAATTAAAAGTACGTCTGTATCAACGCCTCAACGGTTTTCGCTCGCTCTTGGTCCGTATCTATGAACTAATAAATTTCACCGGCTAGTCGACAACACTAGACCTAGTATAACGCTAGTCAAGTTGCTTAACGATAACGTGAATAATTTTCAAAAACTGACAATACGTATCGAATTGACGTAGGCGCTCGATGCGACCGTCCGACAGCAGAGCTTACGTCAATCATATATTATGTATTTTCGATAACAATAACGAACGCCGAATGAATCAAGTCCTCTGTTTATTTTTTAAATGTGGTCTGTATGTGTCGAGCACAGTGGAGAACGGCAGACATTATCTGCGCACAGTGAAATCCTAGAACAGCTGTATAATAGAATTAGAGACATCGGGAGGACAGTCCCACGGCGGCGCGACTAGTTTTATGAATTGCCGTTGCGATTACGCACTTCATTACCGGTAACTGTGGTTACTAACGAGATTTCTTATGGTATGGAGCGGGACACGAGCACACAGGTCACTTGAATGGTAGTATCAGTCGCTCTAAAGTCTAACTCATTTTAAACTACTCTCTAACATATATAAAAATCAACAAAATCGGAGCCGGACAGTTGGGTACCTTTCCTTGTAAGTAGGTAAATACACTGGTCCGCAAAACTAAGTATCACACTTTTAAAAAACATAGTTACAATTAGTTTTGCGGTCCAGCATAGTTAGCGGTTAATATCGGGTCTCTGTGATTGGGCGAATTATTTTAGCCGAACGGATTGTTCTCACATTTTCAATCACTAATTTTTTTACAAAAAAAAATACAAAATAAAAAATTAATAATAATTTAATTATAATTTAGTAAATGATTCGCTCAAAAATAATGCCTCAACGGCAAACGGACCTTGCACCGTTGCACTTTTGGCAGAACTTGAATCACGTTACCAGATAAGGGTTTAGGAAACTCTTTGTTTGTACATATCAACACTCAATTTTTAGGTTTTTTTAATCTTACAAAACAAAAGAATTCAGACAGTAACAATACAGTAGGCAACGTAAATAAATCCCAAGCTTTTTTCAACACAAAAGCACTTACAAAGACGTTGGAATGGTCAGATTTAAGAGGACTTTATCTTAGTTAGCGTCGCCTCCCGTTTTACCAGCGCTTTAACTATGAGATAAGCTGTCTGTCAGTCTGGCTGTGTTGATGGCATGCTCGGGAGATGAATCCAACATCCTTCATGAAGTCATATAATGTTTTAGAACTACCTTTTTTCTAAAATAACAATGTACCTATACGGCGAATCTTCTCAACAGTAGCGTCCTCTTGGGAAGAGCTGGTAATGCTTAGGCTTAGATATGTGAAAGTACCTTCTTCCTTACAGCCTGTATTACAGAGCAAGGAATTGGATAATTAAAAAAAAATATCGTCTCCGACGTAGCCCACAATAGTCCACTGCTGGACATAGATCTCTCCCAAGGCTCGACACCAAACTTTGTCCTCTATTGACGCATCTAGTCGCTTTCTGCTCTTTTGTATAAGTTGTCTCGCCTTCAAGAGAATGACATACAAACACTTGCACAAGTGGTTTTAGGCTAAGCATTTTTCGACAGATGCGGCCACTGTAACCGAGTGTAATTTGGACAATTGTGTACTAATAATATTGGTTTTTCAACTATACATATATTTCTACACAGATTGCTAAGTCATTTAACTCATTATTTTCAGTTGTTCGCTGCAAAAAAGTTGTTTATAAAGTTCTCAGAAAATGTTTGATATTCCGAGATAAAAAATACAATGTCCTTCCTCAAGGTTTAATTAATCTATCTTTATACGTTACGGTTACAGCTTTAACTGGTAGATCTAGGGACTTCAAATTTGAAGGGAATATGCCTTGGATATCCTAGGGGTGCACCATGGGACTTTTAGGGGGATTAATAGGGGGAGTAGTGGGGAACTAATTCTACGCGTAGGAATTCGCATGCATCCTCTTGTTTTTGATGTATCTTGTCGTGCCCTTTCTTACCATTCTTAAGTCGATCAATGGCGCGTGCGCGGGCGATAGCAACATTCCCGGAAAGATAAACTAAAACCTCTCCCTCTGATAAATCCTTCTAACAACATATTTGTGGCGTTTCGTTTTGCATTGTCATCCTTAATTGGTCATTCTAGTGGCGCTCAAGCGAGAGATGTAGAGGTAAAGTCATCAATAGTGACTCAAAACAAAATGGACGCACACGCGTTAAGTTGGCATCTCATTTAGCATATTGTGTTTGTGTATCGCAGTTTTGATGCCGATGACGTCAATTTTTTTTACACTCACGGTGCTCGTTTTATTTGGCAGGTGTTTAGGTAGCTACCTAAGTATGATCTGCTTTTTTTGAAATGTTTATTATGGCCTATGCAAACGAGCACACAGGCCACCTGATGGTAAGTGGAAACTGTGTCCCATAGAAATTCGCATTCACAAGACTGCAAATGCGTTGCCAACTCATCATTACACCGGCTGTCTTATCCCCCAAACCGGAACACTACAATGCGAACACTGCTGTTTGGCGGTGGGTTTAATGGACAAGAGGGTGGTAGCGATCCGGACGGACCCTGCACAAGGTCCTACCACCCGCGAATACATAAAAAATATATAAATAAGAAGCGGTAAACTGATTAAGCTTAATCGCAATCAAAATACGGATCACGGCAGCATCATTTTTTTTCATCACCCATTACTAAAAATTACAAATTGAGAAGATTTTCTTTTATGAATATCAATGCCATAATTGTATTTAAGACTATTTACTTAATCATATTAATTTTTATTACAACATAAAAACAGTATGTTTTTCAATGACAATGTTACTCGATGATTTTTGCCACTGTTATTCTCAATTAATAGGTATTTATTTTTCTACTAATGGTTCATAATTATTATGAAACCCTTTGGAATCATACTCTATGAACGTGACTTCATTTTTGCGTCAATGGCATGAAAAGTACGGGCCCTGTGCATCAGTTTGACAAATGTTTTGTTAAGTTGGTGCAAATAACTATACATAAACCCGGTAGCAAATGTTGGCCATACGGAATGAAAGAGAATATAATTACCTAGGTAGATATGTGAAGACAACTGCGTATGCACATTTAGTTATTTTGACACGAGTCCATAATTGTCAAGGTCGTGTTTTAACCTTTAGTTGTCCATTAGACCAACAATACCAATGTTTCGACAAACATTTGCCTACACATTGAGATTATTGACGTCATGGAGATGGCAAACTATTCCTTCTGACGTGTTATATGGTATCAGCACCTCATCTCAAGATTGAAAATACCAGTTCTGAGAACTAAGACATAATTCATCATTGCTAGCTATTTCATTGGCTGTCCTACTCCAACACAGGATCACAACAGCACGAACACTACAGCTTGGCGGCTGGGTTAGCGGTTAAGATGGGGTTACACGGGTATCTAAATATTACGCTAAATTCAAAACGAGTCGTTATATTACCGCCATAATAAGTAAAGGACTGTTTTGATGACTTAACAAATAAGTGGTCAATGTGAATAATTAGCCAAATATGGTATACCATGAAATAAATCATGCAAATAATGATGGGCTGACTCATGGCTGGCGTATGGCAAAGTCGAACATTCACTGGTATTTATATTATAAATCTATTAAGGCGATACTCAAATTAACAGATTGTACACAATTGAGTGACAACAGATTTATGTGGAGAAGGTGTTCTTATAAAAACCAAGCTCTATAAGATTTGCCTCAAACGCGTACTAAGATTTTTTATTATTATTAATTTATTAGCTAGTGAGAATAAAATAATGAAGTATTATCAGTGTTTCCTACACCCGCTTTGGAGTAGTGGTCGGAATGACGTCGTAAATAGTCACAATATTGACTATCATTAACTTAAAATCTGCTTGCAGACTTCAGCTAGGAGATTTTCTTAGGAGAAGGGACTTTTGTATGTTATTAATTCGTCGTTAGTTAAGGTCTGGTGCTCCTTGTGCCTTAACGCTTGACAGGAGCATAATAGCTCATTAATGGATAAATATCGATTGACATCGATCGTGGATAAAAGTGCGTTGCTCCCGTCCTAAAAGAAATGCTAATGCAAACGCCGATGCAGTGACGCGCACGCATCTCTGCATTATTTGGACAAGAACGTTCTAAAACCTCCTAACTCTATACTTAAACCACTTAAAAATGAATTTTAATCGCACTGAGTTAAAGTTAATTATTAAATGAGATTGGGTGAGTCGTTGTGACATTTTTTATGTTGGCCTGATTCGTACATTTGGAAGATTGGTTGTTTGATTTTAAATCTTAATAGCTAGTGATATGGTTGAAAGGTTTGGTTTCTTTTTGATGTTCGTAGAAGTTCGCTTAGTGAGCTGGTGTAGCCTGAATACTAAGGAGTCTAGACCGGGAGTCGAGTTAAATATAACTCGTTCAAATATTAAAATAACTACTGGTAATAAGCACCAAAAATACAAGGGTGAATTTATGGCGTATAACATTGTCCTAAAATAATGAAAACTTAACTAAACTTATTATTATTTTATTCCCAACCTGACTCTACCTTAACTAGTATAATATTAGATATCTCATACTAATCGTGATGGGCGTGTGGCAAGAAGCATGGTTATATGAGTAACATTATTTAACTTACCTAAGACTAAGTGACAGAAACAAACTCTTATTTGCACAATTTTCAGTCTTAATTTTATACCTAAAGGCATTCTCTACCAGTCGATAGATGCCTAAAGTGAAATAATAAATAACGTGGCCTTAAATTTGTCGAGTAAGCAATAATCAAAATATAAGACCCTGTTAATAACCTTTTTTTATACATCGAATCTATATTTATCTGTCCACTTCAGAAACAAATAGGTACCTTGTAATTACATACATTCAAACACAAGACCAAACTGACTCTCAATGTGATTAATCATTTCACCGCTCAGCTCCCGCGCTATAATATACCATTAGTCCATCCAAAGGAGCCGCTTAATAAATCTTAACCTAGAATTGGTCAGCTCTTATCGTGTCATCACGCATATTCATTATAACTAAATATTAACCGTCAAAAATGGCACCTACAGTCTTTGTTCTATTTTTTTTATAATAAATTAATTCATAAATCCATACGCAGTTCTACAAACATTACCCACTGGAAATTCAACCTTATTTGTAACAATCTAAGAAACTTGATATGTTTAGTCACCTGCAAAGTTGTTTTTGTTTTTAGGTAACATTACCTATTCTAAAACTGTAGAGTAGATGTCGATGTACGTTGACGAGAATCTAGGCCATAAGTAGTCGGGTGAATTGTCGCGCAGTTCGATTGGTATGATAATTAGGCGTTGTTTCGTTTTTATTAGATATCAGGACTTATTTAGCTATGTTCATTTGCTAAGTCTATAATTTTGGAGCTGGGGCCTCGCGGCATTTTCTGTGCGCGGGTCCATTTGCATCTTCTCGTATTCATTATCCGCTTCAGGCACTCTCTATATTTCTCGAGTATTTTGGAAATCATATGCGATGACTCAAACCACTTTTCAGTATAGGTATAGTCAAGGGTATAAATATTTATATGTTCTTATGGTAGGAGATCCCAATAGGAGACGATTTGCACCGGCCCGTTTATTCGATAAAAAGTATTTTATATCAAATTTAATATGCTAAGTAATATACGAATAGCAAGGTTAAACAATTTCAGTCCAGTATACAATAAATTACAGTTTTAAAAATTAACTTTGTTTAAAAAACAAAATTAGGTTGACTATTTTTTTCCCGTCAAACTATTGGGCAGGCAGGTATGAACAGGTAAGTCGGTACTAATAATTTCCGCCAAACGTAACGTTTACATATTCTATAGGCTTCTTACTTTCGATTAGTATGTAATTTGTGAAATTAACAAGCATTTGCAATTTAAAAAAAAGGTCAGTTCCACATTCCCAAGAAGGCTGACGAGCACACAGGCCACCTGATGGTAAGTGGAAACTGTGACCCATAGACATTCGCATTCACAAGACTGCAAGCCTAAGACTGCAAATGCGCTGCCAACCCTGAGGACTAAGATGGAATGCTATGCTAGTCATTACACCGGCTGTCTCATCCCCAAACCGGAACATAACAATGCGAATACTGCTGCTTGGCGGTAGGTTAATGGATAAGATGGTGGTAGCGATCCGGACGGACCCTGCACAAGGTCCTACCACCCTCAATAACATATTATTTAGCGTATTAAATTTTATATAAAATACTATTCATCGATTATACAGCCCAGTTCAAATCGTCTCCTATTCGTATCTTAGACCACCAAGACGTCAAAAATATATATACAACTTTATGCCACTAACAATAAGGACCGCGTATACATATATTAGACGCGATGGCTGTATATATATTAATGCCCTTGACTGTAACTACTTACTTGAATCGCTACCACCGTCTTATCCATTAACCTACCGCCAAACAGCAGTGTTCGCATTGTTGTGTTCCGGTTTGGGGATAAGACAGCCGGTGTAATGACTAGCATTGAGGCATTCCATCTTAGTCCTCAGGGTTGGCAACGCATTTGTAGTCTTAGGCTTGCAGTCTTGTGAATGCGAATGTCTATGGGTCACAGTTTCCACTAACCATCAGGTGGCCTCTGTACTCGTTTGCCTTCTCTGTGCCATAAAAAAAAATAATCGGGGTCCGTTCATTTAACCAAAATTACGTTTAACAAAAACGTCCTTGTGCTTTAACGATTTCATATTAAGTACGTAGGTAACATGGGGTTACTAAATGGTTTACGTTACGTTAGGTTAGAGTTTTGACCAGATTAAATTGTAAAATAATAGGGCAGAAAGTATCTTTTTGCGAAATGAAAGTTTGTAAAATGATATAATTTACCAAATGACGATTTGACCACTTATATCATTTATCATTTATCATTATAATAACCTAAACTAACCAGTTTAGTAGTGGTAGGAGCTACCACCATCTTATCCACTAACCCACCGCCAATCACCACCGGTGAAATTACCAGTATAAGAGGCATTACATCCCGGACCTCAAGGTTGGCAACGCATTTTACGTCTTAGGATTACAGTTTTGAGATTGCAGTCTTGAGATTTCAAATGTCTATGGGTCTCAGATCCCACTTAGCATTAGGTGGCCTGAGTGCTCAAGTTGCGTGCCTTCTCATTGGCGTAAAAAAATAAACAATAGAAAAAGCTGAAAAATTTGCGGACCTGTGAACTTGTTTAAAACGTCTGTCACTTTCTGACCAGTGGTACCTACGTAAGTTGGAGAGTGACGGCAGCTTTATCCACTGCGATAAAGACGATAATTATACGCCTTTATACGGGTCCATTTATAGATGTCCCCACCTGTTAAACATACATCATTGTCATACCAGCCAAAAGACAATCGCCTTTAAAAAAAACCTGTTGTCAAATTAAGCCTAGGGCCGACTTAAGCATAACACTCTTATAATCGGCGTAATAAGGTGTTTACTGAATTACATATTATAACGAGATAATAAGTATGCGCTGACGCAGGTTTGCGCGCCTAGCGCCACGCTCGCACGAGCCCGACGCAATGCACGCAGCACTACAGCAGGCAGCGGAATATTCCACTTTAGGTACCCTAAAGAATATAATAAAGACATAGGTATATCGCTCTTATCGGTTTAGGGCTTAAATAATAGTTGTTAGAAAAAAAACCAAATAACCACAGTTGTAGTGCATAATTGTTTTCCTTCGTATTTTCACGGAAAATAGAAAATAGACCAGTTTTGTTTTTCACAATTAAAATACAAACATAATACAAACCTGTACATTTATAATATTAGTAGGATAACACAACTATACAATTCGCCCGTAAGAAACACGCTGTATATACAAAAAAGAGAAAAAAATCTCTGTGCAGCGAAAAAATAATTTCGATAATTGATTTTCTTCGTTCATTCAGAATGCATAGGTATAGATGTAGTGTATAATTGTTTTCCATCTTATTTTCACGGAACTTACGAACGTGTCTTGCGATTTCAGTCGGTCACAGTACAAAAAGGGCTGAGGTTGACTGAAGTAGCATGACACGTTCGTACGTTTCCGTGAAAATACGACGGAAAACAATTATGCACTACATCTGTACCCCCTTATTCAATAACTATACACCTATTTTAGACCTTTAATTTACCAATGTCCACCACAGCGAACATACCATAATGTTCACTTATCATGTCGATTCAAAATCAAATAGGGTTTCATTGTAATTTTATATCCAACTCAATTTTCATAATGACAGAAATGGGCAAAGAATATTTCAAGCATATTTGGATTTTTTTTTTTTTTTCGGAAACGTAATTTTACAGTGCGATTTCAATTCCAAAGATTTGACCGACTTGTACAGAGTCCGCAGAATGCCATCTGTCTAACCCACAGGGCCTCTATTCTAGGCCGTAAAAACTATATCGTCTTTGACCTGTTCTCATATGAAGGGTCCTTAGGGTCCACGGAAAGAACATGTCTAGTCACATTAGTAACTTTTTGAGATATCGCGATTTGAAAGTTAGGAACCGTGTCATTTTGTACGTAATTTTCGTGTAGAGGTGTTTTTAAGAGTGAAAAAATACAAGTTATATGAAGATTTATATCTGAAACTGAGTGGTAGGTAATAGTTCATTTCGTCCTCTACATTTCGGGATTAAAAACTATTTTTCAAAAAAAAGTGACTAGACATGTTCTTTCCGTGGACCCTTCATATTGTCTACGTTTTGATAGCTCTTATTTTCTTGACAGTAAAGGCGGCCGAGTTACAAACAAAACCATAACAGTTCAAAGACGATATGCTTTTTACCGCCTAGATTAGAGGCCTACTGCCCTACTGTACCTTGCCTACTAGCAACGCGCTTTTGCAAGTGAAACATTAGCAACTAATAAACAATTAGGCAAACTAATAAACTTAGAGGCATCTTAAGCAACTAGGTCAATAATAAGAGCCGAGGACGATTGCCGCAATCTTAAATTATGTATTCGGGGCCCATGTCTAACAGAATGAGTCAAAAATCTATACATAACTTGTTCACGGGCATAATGGATATTTCATAACCTTCAGCTTTTATTTTGGACTTTATTAATGATGGAAATGGAATTTTCGATGATGCAATTGATAAGGATTTAAATGTTTTAGCGTAAAGTATTCAAAAATATTTGACGGATTTTATTAACATCCGTTACTTGTTAGTTAGTTTAAAAATCTCTCTTAAACGTGTAACAGTTCTTCAGTTCTTCTTCTAAGTGTGTTTTGTGTCGGTTGTATTCATGTTACTTGGACTCATTTTGAAATACTGTTTGTTCATGGTCTTATCGGTTTTAATGCTATAAATTATTAGCAATATTACAACTCTAAGATTTTTTTAGCAGACAATCGCCGGTGGCTGCAGGGTGACACGCTCGCTACTCTCGTTAAGGTTTACGTCGTGTCAACAGTTACTGATATTTCAGACACTTTGATGCTTAAAGAATAATACTACGTCAGTATAGTTTGATACGCTTCCATCGTAGCTGTAAAAACTTTTCCATACAAATTTATCTCCGGATGATAAAGTTTCTCACCTCCTAAATCACGTCTGATTTCCACGAGTCTTGAATATGTTTAGTTATTATGAAAACTTTTTGGTACATTTCCTTTTTTTGTGATTTCTTTTCAAGGAATATTTTCTTGGAAAGGAAAACGTTCAAAAATTGTAAAAATCGGACGAGGTTTAAGGAAACGTTATCGCATTCTATATGTAAATTTTTAAATCAGTCCTCTTAACACCTAAGTAATAACTTTCCGGAAGCTCTCTCCGTCATATTAATTCAAACCTTTTATTGTTTATTGTGTAGAGTTGACCACAAAGAGATGTAACCACCTCTTTACCTTATTGCTTTGTAATAAGGTCCAAAATTGGATACATCTCATCAACTCTACAAGAAGCGGCGCCAGTTGTGGCACAAGCGGCGCGTGCGCCGGGGCACGCCGCAGCAGCACGACACGACGGTCGTGACGTTGAGGTGTGACGTGAATAGCGTTACCAGCCGATTATGATGCACTTGTTTATTATACAATAAAACTGAAATGATTTTTAAAGTTTAAAGGAAAACATGTCTTCATTTTATAATCAAGCATAACCTCATAATCAGTGGTTGCTTAACCTTTATTAATAACCTGGAGATCGTGGAATAGCGTAGCCATGCTTGGTCAAGCCAGACAAGATGCATTCGGCGTTCGTGATCGTTATGAAAAATATGTAGAATTGACGTAAGCAGTCAATCCATACATTTTGTCAGTTCCCGATAATCGTTTATGTCTGCCATTGTGACATTTGAATTCAACAGATAAGGACAAAGCATGCTGCCTTAGCTTCTCCACAGTTTCTCCACTATTAATACTCGTAAGGGCATTTGAGTCTAACTAAAGGCACCGCTAAGCAAATATAAAACCCTGTCGCAGAAAGTCAATGTTGGTTTTTGTTGTAGCTAGTTTATAAAGGCGGATTCACAATGGGTAAAGAGCGAAAAAACTGTAGAATTAATGTGGTCCTGGACGAGATGCATTACGAATATTAAGTGATTATTCAATGGAAATGCATGTCTGAAGATTGCTTGAAAACTTCATCAAAATCGGTCCAGACGGTTAGGAGTCCAAAGGGAACATACACACGTCTATATATGTTTATTTAGATTATGGAAATGAGACTCGATTTACAGGTATATCCCGAATCCCAAACCTTTGATATTATATTTAATATTTGTAGCTTTATATAATGCTAGACTAAGTAGCACCATTGTAATACGAAATATGTTTAAAAAATGACTGACGGCTGAGTTTCTTGCGGCGTTTCTTCTCAGCACTGGTCTCCTCTTTGAAAGCGCTGGTAGATTTTTGACGTGTAAATGTGCCCGTGCGGCCTACTTACTGAATAAATTTGTTGTTTTTTTTTTTTCAGTTAACAACGCAATTAAATATTTTGCTTTGTTCTTTTTTATGTTACCAACGGGAGATATTTACATTCAAGGGGCCAGACTCGATTAATGTGCGTGTGTGTTTTCCCGTGCACCCCTCTTCAATCCAGATGATTGCATTATGCTTTTATAATGATAACATTTCCGATGTTTTAACAGACACCCTCCGCTAACAACCGTGGCAACGGGTCATCGATCAATGATGGATCCGATTTAACGCGATCATCAACTCCTGCGCAGCGCACGCCGAAATAGGGCGGATTCGTGTGGGGTAAAAGAGCGTAAAAGTCATAACTGTTGTTCTAAAATGTAACTGTAAATGTGTGTCTGTTTAATTTTAAAGGCAGTTTTTACGGTTCTGTTAACAATGAACCGCAACTAACCGCGGTTTCACTTAGAGATTATTGGCACTGCAAAGCTGTAATTTGGCATAGTTATACATTTTAATAACGCCAATAATGTGTAAAGGTAATTAGATTTTCTTTTTATGGCACATAGAAGGCAAACAAGCACACAGGCCACCTGATGGTAAGTGGAAACTGTGACCCATAGACATTCGCATTCACAAGACTGCAATCCTAAAACTGCAAATGCGTTGCCAACCCTGAGGACTAAGATGGAATGCCTCTATGCTAGTCATTACACCGGCTGTCTTATCCCCAAACCGGAACACAACAATGCGAACACTGCTGTTTGGCGGTAGGTTAATGGATAAGATGGTGGTAGCGATCCGGACGAACCCTGCACAAGGTGTTACCACCCGCAAACATCATACTTAATTCAGCTTCGGAATCCTACACTGAGCATGGTCCGACATGCTCTTTTGGCGTTTGGCGATTCTGTTGGTAAAGTACCGATGTCATTCGCTGGCTTTGCTTGGTTTGTTTTTTAATGTTGCACAAATAATGAAGTACGAGTTATTCCTACTGTTTATTTTGTCTCTTATTAACTCAATTAAAGATAGAAGGTGACAGAAGACTTATACAACAAGATGCCTGCAACTTCGAACGCGTTGAATTAGATTCCCGCTAATCCCCCAATTTCTTCCCGTTGGGGGTACCCTAGGGTACCCAAGGAATCATCATTATCATCATCATGTCAGCCGAAAGACGTCCACTGCTGGACATAGGCCTCCCCCAAGGCTTTCCACTCAGACCGGTCTTGTGCTTTTCGCATCCACCGCGGTCCCGCGATCCTGACGAGGTCGTCACTCCATCTTGTTGGAGGCCTACCTACAGCTCGTCTTCCGGTCCGCGGACGCCACTCCAGAACCTTCTGACCCCATCGGCCATCAGTCCTGCGAGCAATGTGCCCCGCCCACTGCCACTTCAGTTTAGCTATTCTTAGGGCTATGTCGGTAACCTTAGTTCTACTGCGGATATCAACATTTCTGATTCTATCACGCAGAGAAACCCCGAGCATAGCCCTCTCCATAGCCCTCTGAGTGACTTTGAGCTTCCTTATGAGGCCCATTGTTAGCGCCCACGTCTCAGATCCGTAAGTCATCACCGGCAACACACACTGGTCAAAGACTTTTGACTTCAAACACTGCTGTAATTTGGACGTAAAGACCCAACCCAAGACCCAAGGAATACTTCCTCCAAATTTCAAGTCCCCAGGACCAGCAATTTAGGCTGCGCGTTGTCACGTGTCAGTTACGAAAGAGTTTGACGTTATAGATGTATTCTTCTCTGTTTACTTGATGGTGAATAACTAAACGAAAAGCAAGCTTTAAAAACTCGACTGCATTTTTTGATATTATTACTAAACTCGTTTATGAATGCTACTATATTCGTATTTATTTGAAATGGTAAGATTAAGACCTTTTTTTTGACATAAATAATTGTCATTTTGCCATTGTTGTTATTTCAATTTTAACAGTTGGTTCTAACGATACCACACACATTTAAATCGGCACAGGCTTTTAGAAGTTATGGTGGAATAAAGAATCGTAGATACATACATAAATACATGAGCCCTGAAAATATTACACTCCTTTTTTGGGTAGTCGTGTAAAATGGGTGAAAGTCTTCTTCAGACCGAGTGAGAAAGAGTTTAAGGGCCGTATTAATAAACCCATCTTGACTGTGAGGCCCGTCACAAGATACGTCAAAGTAAACACCAAACCATAGAACACTGACATTTGTGACGCATCTCGAGACGAGCATTAGAGTTGAGATCAGTTTATTACTTATAATTTATCCTAAGACTAACCATCTCTAACTAACATTATAAAATGCAAAATACTCATTAGTAGCAATGAGTAAATACATATTATTTCCTGACCACAGGCCAGAACTATTTATTTAAGGTAACAAATAACCTTTGTTTCATTTTAAAAGTATTTTTTATCCCCAAATAAAGGAGTCAACACACAATCTGCTCCCCTCTGATCAGCGTCATCTTGTTAATCATTGCAT
This sequence comes from Acleris sparsana, assembly GCA_923062465.1. Taxonomy (NCBI): domain Eukaryota; kingdom Metazoa; phylum Arthropoda; class Insecta; order Lepidoptera; family Tortricidae; genus Acleris; species Acleris sparsana. Next base: position 4,887,776 of record OV281305.1, on the reverse strand, counting down.
ATTGTATGGCCGCACCTTTATTTGTGGGGTTCGGTCATAATAGCTGGTAATGAGATTGGCTTTTTAGGGTTGGTATTATTTTAAATTCTTAAAAGTATCTGTGTCATTATTACATTATTAATTGTGGGCAAAGATATGGAAAGTCAGATGTTAGAAGTTGTATGTTAACAGCTGCTTTTTTATTGCATGGAGAAAGTAACGAGCACACAAGATCTCTAACCCATACACATTGAAATCTCTAGACTACTACAATCTGAAGACTGTAGTCCCAAGACAGCAAATGCATTGCCAAACCTAGGGACTAAAATGGAATGACTCTAAGTATGCTAGGTAATTTCACCAGTTGTCTTACACCCCACACTGAAACACAACAATATGAACACTGCTGCTTAGCGGTAGGATAATAGATACTCGGCTGTCCTTCAAAAAAAAGATAGGTACCGTCTGGGTAAGCTCGCTCCATCGTCGACATTGTCCTAACTCTTTAGTCTCGAATAAGGTCAAGAGAAATAAAAAAGGCGCAATAGGTCCCTGCCCCCCTTTCCTCCCCACCCGATGGCGCCATCTGTTTTTTTCTCAATTTCCTGCGCTCCCGCGCCGATCTGATTCCGATCTCACGCGCGTTGCGTGCCGCGGTGCAGTTTGCGCAAACGCGTAACCATGGTTTGTCGATACGGACTGAGACATAGAGCAGGGCCTCTATGCTTTGACGTAACCATATCGTCTTTGACTTATGGTATTGTTATTAACTCAGCCGCCAACAGTAATATATATAAACACATAATTCTTAATTCAAATATAGGTCATAAATTGATTGTTGCAAAACAAATAAACAAATCTTATCTTTTAAACAGTAAGAATCAAGTGACCACCATTGGGCCTTGTCCATTACTGGTTGGTAGGGTAACGACCCTACTGTCAAAAAACACAAAACGTTGACGCTATGATCGTTACGCTAGGATCACGGCCCTGGTTACTTCCCCTGCTAGCCTACTGTCCCTAGCCAGTTGCTTAGTAAACAAACCGGCTTTTTCTATCTTAAATAAAGGCCTATCTTCCATACCAATCCATTAGCAACACACCTCTTAAAACCTTCCCCCAGTGAAAAGAGATTAAAAAGGAAGGAGGTTGTGCAAGAGTTTAGGAGAGCCGCTGGCTTTTCCGCCATAAAGTCAAATGGCGTTTAACAATTTTTGCGTCTGATCGTCGATATTATATTCGAGTTTTTCACCTTTCCAATTTGTTTCAGGTAAATTAAAACTGAAGCCTGCCGCTAACTCCGACGTAGTTTGCGATGGATATCAGCTTCCACAATCACTTTAAATTCTTCGTTATTGACTTGGGTCTCCAGCCGTCCATGGAGCTTGTTTTGTAGGTCAACATTTCCAGAACGAAAACGTTGGAACCAAAATCGTGCCGTGTTTTCTTTTACAGTAGCTGCCTCATCATTCATAGTTAATCCTTCGAGACGTAAATAACGCGATATTTTAAGCTCTCCATAATGTGAACAGAATGATCTCAAAGAAAAAACAAATGACGCGATAACAAATGAATCGCTAAATTCGGAGAACAAATACATGAGCTAAAATTTGAAATATATTTGAAGTTAGAATTCTTAACCAAACACCAAATATTTTAAACCAAAGTGGCCAGTTCAAACAAATTGAGGCCTAGGAAGCCTGTGTGCTCTGTCTCCTCCAATGTTATACTTAAAAGCCCAGAGTCTCCTCGAACTCACCTCACGGGTTCCCGCGGTACCGACCCACCCCTGTTTGCGGACCAATCTACTGATTGCTGCAAATTGATGGGAACCCGGAGAGTGAATATTATGTAAATACATTATTATATTAGGTTGGGATCGCTACAGGTAAATACGTCGATTTTTATGTTCATTTACCAAAATCAAGGTCAATATGGCTACCGCAGAGAAGGAATGGTTAGCTATACATTATGATAGTTACATTTAGTTAAATCGCACCGTAATATTTATGTTGGGACCCTGCCGTTTCGTCAAAATATTTTTGGTCAAATGTATCATTTCCCAAATTTTTCATTTACCAAACCAATGTTATATTTTTTTTTCAGAATTAATTTTAGTACCATCGTGTAGAACTCTATAGGTTAGGTTAGTTTTTATAAAATCGTGAAATATTTACGGTTACAGAAAACAAAGCGGTTTGGCAAATGAAAATTTGGGAAATGATACATTTGAGCAAATTTTTTATGACGAAACAAAGGTAACCCATTTATGTTACTAGCTTCTGCCCGCGACTTCGTCCTCGTAGATCTTGATTAGGTACCTTCATTTTTAAATTTTCCGGGATACAGTATAATATATATCCATTCAAAACCGTGTGATTAACCTCACTGCAATCTTAAGAGAGCAAATGCGTTGTCAACCCTGGACTAAGAATGCCAACAGCACAATAATCAGAACACTGCTGTTTGGCGATAAGTGACGTACTGATACGGAGGGACACTAAAATAAGAGATGTATAATCATGGTATGCACGACACAAAAATTGGTGCGCGGATTTTCGGTCTCTTGGTAACGGCCGGAGTAAGGTAAGCATTTCGACAGTGAAGTGTGAAGTCATACGAGCGGGCTAAACATCGTATAAAGCTACCAAATTGAGAATACACGACCGTAAATGTTGTTTGTTCTCTCTGTAGGGACAATTTAAACTCGCCGGATGATAATTCGTCCGTCGTATTATTTATAAAGTGGGTTGGTTAAAAGAATCATCACCTGCAATAGGTAATAATAGTCTACGGTTTGTGTCCCGAGACACGTTCCCCTGTGACTAAGTGACCGAGCTTTCCATTTAGTATGACCGATGATTCATAGATACGTCTAATAATATAGACATTCACAAGGCATTGTTTTAGTTTAATTTGACGTCTTTAATACTCACTTAACCTTGTGACGTTTGTAGTGTGACCAACTTAACCACCACCACTATTAAAGTAGGAGTAATTTGTGTTAATCATATTAGTTGGTATGACAAGGTACTAAAATTTGGCGTAGGGCGCGTTGAGTGGATTTTTCGAAAATCGACCCCCAACGGGATGAAATAGGAGGAGTAGCGGGAAACTAACTCTACGCGTACTAATTCGTCAGGTACAGTCTAGGACTTTAATTGTTGAGCCACTATGGAACCATGTCATAATAACAGCGTCAAGCCTCAGGAAAAAAATTACGCTCAAATTAATGATTGACGTTATGCGACAGGGTTCCATAGTGACCACAATTAGAGTCCTTGACTGTACAGTCAGTATTATTATACCTAGAACATAAGTATTATTATTAATGTACAGTCAGCGTCATATAGTTGGTAGCATACAGAGTAGCCAAATAGTACGTTACACGACATTATTACCGTAGTAACAAGGGCGTGTAACGAACTATTTGGCTACTTTGGATGCTACAAACTATATGACGCTGACTGTACATTAATAATAATACTTATGTTCCTTCTTGCATTCAAAACCGGTCAACTAGTCTTGCGCACCTAGGGATCCGTACCACACAGGTAGGTATAAATATATTCCAATTTTAAATCGATATCGAATCTCATCAGCGCGAGCCCAACTGACAACATGACAACATATTTGGAACACTAAAAGATAACATTTTCGAGGATTTTCGGAAATCACATCACAATTCTGAGAATGTACTTAAACAACTATAAAAATAACTTCTTAAAAAAAAACCATGACTTTCAGAAACTCTAATGTTATTACGTGTTCTACGAATTGTCTGGCTCGTATTAAAGCGGCCAAATTCCCGGAATCCGAAACTCACTTCGTTAAAAATGGCGGGCTGAACAAAATTGCGAGCTTTCAAATGAAATACCTTAATAGCTTTAATCTGAACGATCAGCTAGACTTCATTTTAATAATAATAATATAATTATGTTTTGGTACTTGATACAATGTTGGTTCCAAATATTTGTGTTGCGATCGCAAATATTTGTTTATGAGTTTCAGATGTTTATTTGTTGTTTTAGTACATACCTAGAACTTTGGCGGGTGGTAGAACCTTGTGCAGGGTCCGTCCGGATCGCTACCACCATCTTATCCATTAACCTACCGCCAAACAGCAGTGTTCGCATTGTTGTGTTCCGGTTTGGGGATAAGACAGCCGGTGTAATGACTAGCATAGAGGCATTCCATCTTAGTCCTCAGGGTGGGCAACGCATTTGCAGTCTTAGGCTTGCAGTCTTGTGAATGCGAATGTCTATGGGTCACAGTTTCCACTAACCATCAGGTGGCCCCTGTGCTCGATTGCCATCTCTATGCCATAAAAAAAAACAAGCCTTGAGATTAGTTCGCGACTAGATAAATTTGTGTTAGATAAGTAATACTTGTCATAGGTAAGTATATTTTTTTAAAAATATGTATGTATTTTTTTATTACTACTACTTATTACTCCCTATGAAAATTCTTAGCGTAGATTCATTGTTTTATATAATGCTAGGTTAAGCTTTATAATTGTATAATATCATAAGTATTATTTAAAAAAACGACTGACTGTTGAGTTTCTTGCGGCGTTTCTTCTCAGCAGTGGTCTCTTGCGAAGCGCTGGTAGATTTTCGACGTGTAAAAGTGCCCGTGCGGCCTACTTACCGAATAAACATCTTTTATCTTTTATCTTTTTTTTAATATGTTAAAGAATGACTGAATGCTGAACTTCTTGCGGTGCATCTCTCCTGCGTTCATCTCTGGGAAGGGCTGATTTTTGACGGACTGCTTACTGAATAAACACATTTTATCCTTTTATTGTATTGAGGAATTTATTCCATTCTAAAGTAAAGTATTGTTACCATCACACTTTCCCCTTTCTCCCCTATTTTTCAGGGAATTTAAACCTCAATACTACACCTACATTGAACATTGACGAGGCAAAAAGCAGAAACCTACACGTGAAAAACAATGCACTTATTCTTATTGACTCAACAAATATCAACACGGGTCGGTCGCACTACAAGTAACGATGTTTGCCCGCTCTCCCCCGAGATACCGTGGCGTTACGGGAATTACAACCCCAACCTCCCCTTTATCATAACCAAAATATTAAAAGGCAAGGTTAATTTCAATCTTATACAATAGTCATATTGTTCAAATTTGAATAGCTTGTTGATTTAGAAACAAAGTTACAGTATTGTCAGTTTTATTGGTATTGCTATAGAGTGGTATTATGTTTAGGTGTTATTTAGCAAGTGCACTTTTTGCCGGACTGCGTTTTGAAAGTTAGCGTGATGAGATTGAGATAAGTGGTTAATTAATTGTACATGTTTTGATTGTGATCTCTTTTATATTTTACGCTAATAGTAAAATCATATGTTACTGTTTTATTTAGATAATGTAAGCAATTAGATTCTGCCCGTGACTTCGTTCGCGTAAAACTTTATGGGTATTCCCATGGAAACTAAATACTTTTACAGTTTTCTCCCGTTTTTACTCCGGGCTAGCTTCTTCATACCAAATTTCATAAAAACAGGTTTCATGGTTTTACTGTGAAGGATAACAAATGAAACATACTGAACTTCAAAAAAGATTAGAAATTAAATAAAATTTACGTCAAAAATGTGAAAGTTACATAGAAAGTGGCGCCCTCATAAAATTTCTACAATTTTGTCGCGCTGTACTAATTTTTGTTTCTATTATCGAGAATACCTTCTTTAGGTACTTATTAGTTTGCAACTTGGTAACCCTAGAACAACTTATAAAAATGGTACCTGCGTGAATCTTCAACACCCATACAACTCGCGTTTATCAACCCGTGGTAATATCTACTAAAAACAATTTGTGGATTCATTCTACAAGTCTCATAATATAACATACACCCGAAAACCATTACAAAAACAATTTTAATCTCATTAAAAAATCTCCAAACAATCACAAAACCAATTGACATTTCAACATCTCAATGTTGCCGTAATGAAATCCTAATTCCCCCGGTTGACCTTTCATCTTGGTGTTGCCAGTAATGTTCCCCCCGAGATGCGGTATTTACGCTGCCATGGCGACTGCGGTATCAACACGCTCTGTGTGGGGTGTGGGGTTATGGCCATGATTTGGGATTTATTGGGATTTACTAGCAATGTTTTTTTTTTAATTTAATAATTGAGACGTTTTGGAGGTTTCTGGCTATTTAAACTATATTCAAGCGAAAAAAATTCGTCGGTCTTAGGTACGATTCAAACCTACATCTCTTCTGGCTTTCCGGGCCGATGCAGTCGCATGACCACTTATGCCAGACCCTACTTAAGACCCACTAAACTAGTGATCGCTTACTTTTTCGTACTCGGAAGGTGCTGACGCCATCTATCGTTGTTTATTAACAAACAACACTCATGTTTCGAGTTACATACGAAATTTTAAATTATATAAAGTCTTGCTATTTCATTCTTGGTTTCCCTTACATGCGCATATGTAAGGGATAGATATAGATATACCACGCAGATTGTGAGCTAAATGTCTTTAATTTGAAATGTTAATAAAATGAAAGTCTAACTGGCGCCTAGTATGACTCCGTCCTATATTTTTTATATACTTTTAGTTATTTTCTTATGTAATTTTAATTATGTACCTAACAGAAAAAAATACATATACCAATTAAACCCACTCTACCCAAATATTGCTTCGACAATCACCGTGTCAAACTCTTTTTACCGCACTTAGTGTACTTTATCGAATACAAAGCATGGTAACCCCACCGAGGGCGCGGGCGTAAAGCACCAAATTGGCGGGAAAGCTGTTTGACAGATCATTTTTTATTCCGATCGGAAATTAGGGCATGGGTTTTGTCGGACAGATTGCCAGGTGGCCAGGAAGTCAGAGCCCCGATTTATCCGCTAACTAAAAGGGGCCCTTTTGTGGAAAATTAAAAAAGCCTGGCATTTGGTTCGATTTTTACTAAGTACGGAATAAATAAAATATCTTTGCATAATGATTTTGCTATGCTTTTCGTCGGATGACATGACCGTTTGTGGCATTTTGGCGAACTGCCCAAGAAAATATTTGATGGCTCCTCGACACGATGGCCTAACATTAGCGAGCGTAAGAGACGCATTTACATCTTAGAGCGAGCAACATATTCTTGTATCTCACTCTTACGCATTACTCCGTCCCTACGTTGGCCCATGATGGGCTATCGTGGGGTGGGGCCTTGAAGTGGTGACAGCTACATAGAATGTGACATCAAGCAGCCAACACTACAGAAGCAGTAGTATTTGGGTAAAAAATGGATCATGTTACCAATGTCACACCAAACAGCTCGCTAATTTGCTAAATATTATTTTGTAAAGGTATGTGTATTATTCGTATAAATCCTCTTCAAACTGCAACCGACAGATCGAATGACAGACATTGCAGGCAGTAAACCTAGCTAACCTAGCTTGAACCTGGAGAGAGAATAAAGCCTGCCCAGAAATATAAATAACCTCTAATAGGGTAGCCACTATAAATATTCTTGTGTTTCGTGAAGTGCAATAGAAATCACAGTTCATATAATTTCCGTTATATGGCGTGGTTTTTTCATTTTTCTGGTTAGGCTTTGAACTATGAAATAATTGTTAGAAAATCAATATCAAAATTGATTCTACACACGTACAAAGTTATTACTAGATGAAACCCCGGCTTTGCTCGGTAAAATGTAGGCTCATATTAAATTCACAGCTAACCTATGTATCGATATTTCACCAGTAGATATTTCTCTATGATGTGTAAAATTAGACCCCTGAGGTTTTCTTCTTCTTTGCCCCGCGGCGACTTCAACAGCTAGCTACTACCGCGGGGATATGGCGTTTCCACAATGAAGTGATTTTGCCAGTGTCAAGTATATATAATTATAAATCAATACAGTAATAAAACACAATCCAATCTTCTCTAAGAAGATTGGGGGCAACGTTGTACGGTGATATGTAGGACAGAGGTCAAGATAGTTTTAACCTCTGTACCACTGCGAGTCCACTTGAAACGAGAAGTAAGATGCCAGGTATACAAAATAAGTCCAGTCTTTACTGTGCAACACAAAGGCATACAAAGCACATATAAATATCAGAAAAGAACTTTAAACACCTAAATAGACCAAAATACAAAACTAAAACCATCCGCCATCTTTTAACGTTGCAAATGGCCCCCCAACGTTTGAGGTCAAGAAAGAGAACGGAATACGAACCTGTGACACCTGTGAGGCTGTGATACGTGATGACGTGACACCAACGCCACATTGAATTGATGACATTGACATGTTTACTTCGCAACGCCGTTATATTATAGCAACTTGTTCACTTTTATATTGAAAATACTCGATAATCTGAATTTTCCGCCTATAAGTTGTCGACTCAGATCGACTATTTTTTTGCGCTCTTTAATTTTATGTGCATTTCGTTCGAGTCTACTGTAGACCGTACGAAGTTATTAATATAGATATCATAGATATTATAATCGCTGTAAAAAAAAAGGAATCCGTAACCAAACTACGCACCAGAACCTCTGCATTGCTTTGTGCTGTAATCTGTGAAAACCAGTGAAAACTGAAAAACTAACGTCACGCGAAATGAATCGGGGTCTAAATTTCTTGTAATTTTTTTTTCAATAAAACAAAAATATAAATAAAAAAACGGTTCGTTAACATTATTACTAACGCAAGTCTTTTAATATTAATAAAACCAAACACTAGTGCCACAAGAACTGTAAATCAAAATCATGGACCAAGAACAAATGGATGAAATCAAGGCAAACATTTATTTTACTAATTATTATTGTTATTATTCTCATGAGATATTGTATTAATATTACTGACCTTGAATACGATGCTCATCTTGGGTTGAATTCCCGGTATTGAATGGAGCGAGTATTTCGTTACTGCTTTAGAAAAAACTCGTATATGATATTTCGAGATGTATGAGTTTGAACTTAATCCTTTTCATCTTTAAGTTTAAAATCGTACGTCACGAAATATGAGATACGAGGATTTTTTTAAGTTTTGACGGTTGATGTTTATATGTATTTCTGTATATAAGTATGTTTATCGGTGCTTAAAGTAGGGACACCGAGTGATGGCACTTGACGTTTGACTTGACGTTTGCTCGCTCATGAAGTTCCCTAAATATTGACAGCAAGTATAAAGGAACAGATGTCAAACTTCATTGTTGCAGGCACCGGAATAGTGATGTACCGCTGGGGCTGTAATTTACCGAAACGTATTTATCGTAACTAGCTTCATCTTGAGATCGTTTTTATTTGCTTTTCGTTGCGTTCATCGTTTTAATCATAACTAATAAAAAACATCTCAAAAAAACAATTCGCATGATGATAACAAAGGATCGCTGACTGGTACACTCAAGGTCACAACCATGTGTACACTTTAGTATACCCTGTCACTTTAATCGCTGTGAGATTTATATACCACGTGTCCCAAAACTCAACGATAAGCCGGCACCAGAGGATGGAGCTGCTTATGATTAGTCGAGAAAAAATAAGGAAAAAAATATATCTTTTCCTTATTTTTTCTCGACTACTCATAAGCAGCTCCATCCTCTGGTGCCGGCTTATCGTTGAGTTTTGGGACACGTTGTATATGGCAGTTTTAACATGATTAAATAAACATGGTACTGAAACGTAGAGCTCGTCTAAGTTAAAATGACGCACCCTTCCACCGCAATTTAGTTTTAGTTAGCAAATTTAGCCTATGAAGTTTTATATAGGTAACCACATATATATTGTTATTTTTTTTTAGTTTGTATATTTTGACACAATATTTCAAATTTCTGACAATGTCGTCTTCTTCGAGCCAAACAGTTTATTTCCAGAGTTTGATCTAAAAACTCTATTGGCATACAATAAAACGTCTCCATATTTAACCCACGCCCTGAACTCACCTCCATACTTTACCCTTCACGCTTTTAATACGCTTTTTTTATTTATATAAGTACTTTTAATAAATCCTTTTTTGTATCCTCTTTTATTAAATTGTCACTCATTCGCTGTCAGTTTTGTCTTGACATTACTACGTATTGCGTACATGTGATCCGAATCTGTTATACCTGGCGTTAAATTTTGGACACCCATACTGCCCTTAATTGTTGACCATTGCTTTTCTATTTGGACTCCGTTTACGCTTCTGATGTGGATCTCGTCGGGATCCCCTTGGATCGCATAATGTGTTTTAGACTAATATTGTTTCGCATAATTGTTTTCGCATAATTTGTATTGGCATAATAGTACTGACGCATAATAAATACTTTAGCATACTCCTTTTTTAGCATATTACGCTATTAGAATAATTTTAGTTGGACTAATTTGTATTTGACTAATACACATTATGCATATTATTGTTTGGGCTAATAATTATTTGTCATTATCTTTAACCATAATATTAGTTTTCTAAATGAATAAAACATAGTATTTTTGTTACCATGCATTTGGATTTCATTTGAAATGATTTTATAAATTAGGTCACGTTAGGTACATTAGGTTAGGTTATGTTAGTATGATATCTAGGCGCGAAGCGCCCAAGCAACGCAGAATAGGAGGTCCGCGAAGCGGATGTCCGTCGACCTCGTTTTAGTTCCTACATATTTTTTTTAGGACAATACTTTTATGTATTTTGTAATGATGCCAATTCATTATTATGACTTTTTGCTATTATGCTATTTGAAGTTAGTCTTGATGACAATTATGCTTATTGTATTTATGCTTTTTAATGTTATACGTAATAATATATGCGTAAAGATGATTATGCACATCATTATTTCGGCTAAAAGTAATTATGCGTAACACTATTATTACAAATAATTTTATGCCATCCAATAGAGAACCGATCTCGTCACTATGCCCAAACATACGAAAAGTACTGTTTTAAAAAGTCAAACACGTGAGTTCGTTCTTCGGTTACGAAATTATTTTGAACGTGAGTCCGAAAATGGCGGGCCATTGTTACCATTGGGACAAGTGATTGATCGTGTAGCTGATGCATTGCATATTGGAAGGCGAACTGTCATCAGGATAAGTAAAGAAAAATATGGTGACACTGGCCTGGAAGATAATGTTCTTCACACTCCAAATAAGAAAACACGATCTAAACCAATTGTAGGCATTGATAGTTTTGATTCCGATGCTATTCGAAGACATGTGTACAGTTATTATTTACGCAAGGAATATCCAACGAGGAGGAAGTTAGTACAATCCCTGAAAGAAGCCGGCTTGTTTTTTGGCAAGAAAAGTTCTTTATCAAAAGTTTTAAAAGACATTGGATTTCTATACACGAAGTGTAATAAACGCAAAATATTAATGGAGAGGTACGATATTGTGATGGCAAGGTATACTTTTTTACTCCAAGTAAAACAAATAGAAGATTGGCAAAACGTGGTTTTCTTGGATGAGACATGGCTTAATGCCAATCATACAGTTAGCCGTTCTTGGACCGATAATACTGCTGCGTCTACGTCTAAAGTTCCATCTGGAAAGGGAGCCAGACTTATCATTTGTCATGCCGGCACTGCGAACGGGTTCGTTGAAGAAGCCTTGCTGGCTTTCGCATCAAAAAAAACTGGAGACTATCACGAAGAAATGAGCGGAGTAAAGTTTACAGAATGGTTTACTTCCATGTTGTGTAGCCTTCCTGAACCATCCGTTATAATTATGGACAACGCCCCATATCACTCGATGCAAATCGATAAGCCACCGGTTCAAACTGAGAATAAAGCTGAAATCGTTTCATGGCTACAACGAAACGGCGTAGATGCAAACATGAAGATGTTCAAGGCGGAGTTGGTACATTTACTAAAAATAAATAAACCGCAAAAAAAGCGATACGTTATCGATGAACTCGCGGCTGAATATGGGCACCAAGTCATACGTTTACCACCATACCATTGTGAATACAACGCAATTGAGTTGATATGGGCACAACAAGGGATATGCAGCAAGAAACAATACAGACCCTCCATTCAACACATCAAAAATGTTAAAATTATTACAGGAAGCATGTGCACATGTTACTAAAACAGACTGGAAACGGGTGGTGAACAGTACCGTGCGACGAATAAGGGAAGACTATGAAACTGATGTAAACATAGATAATATTTTCTACACAGTGAAATCATAATTAACGCAGCAGATGATAGCAGTGACGATTGTTCTTCAAGGAGTAATATTGATTTAAATGAATCAGATTAAAATACATTAAAATAAAATACTTTATTTAATTATTGAATATAGCCTTTTAATTTCATGCGTTATTTCTTTAATAAGTAAACTTTTTAAAAATATAGGTACTACTCGCACTTGACAGAATTTTTACGATAGTTAAATGGAGTGTTTCACAACACTATTGTCAGATGTGTCAAGTGCCATCACTCGTTGTCCCTACTTTAGTATCCATAGTACAAGCCTATAAAGCCTAGTTTGGAACTAGGTCAATTTACGTGTGAGATTGTTCCCTAATATAAATTTATTTATTCCTTTCCCACTGTTGGACTAATACCTTCCCACAATTGGCCACAAAATTCGGCGATCCCTTTGAAACACTCGCTCACTCACTCATTTGATCGAATGTAAAATTGCATTTTTTTCTTGTTCACGATGTTGTTCCAATGATGTTATTAGGTAACTCGAATATGAACCAAATGGATGTCGATTTGTCCATTCACAGCCTGCGCAGCGTGATGCCACGGCCCACGGCGTAAGGTTTACTCATTATTAAGCTAATCATTTGATGTAATGGCGAATGTCCAGTGGGACAACTCTGTCAGTGTCAAGGTTTCAGGGTTTGGGCTTAAAACCACAGGATTTCATAATACCTTATTCGCTAATACCCCTAATTTTCAAATATTCATGGGCTCATAATACATAAATGTCAAATTGTCTCATTCTTAAAATGAACGAAATTCATTATGACTGACCTAAAACGTCATATTCTCTAAATACCTAAACATTAAAATAAAGAAGGAAGATTTTATAAAATATTAAAAATATTAAATTGTTTTGTAGTTTCGGCACTATGAGACCAAGCTATTTTGAAGTTTGGTCATATTAAGAATCCGGTGTTTTAACAAAAAAAATAGGCATTCTTTAATTTAGGTAATTTTGAGACCAAGAAGTTGGAATATTGACAAAGAGGTAAAAAGCAATTTCCTAGTTATAAGCCCAAAGCGTTGCAAGTGACAAGTAATGAATCAACGGTTTTTTCATACGCAGATGCTGACTCATCACTTTTGTTGGATATACTACGGATCAAACGAATGTTTTAGACAAAAAAATGTTTTAAGATTTGACGTTTACGATCAAATTTGGGAGGACGTCGCGACAACTGAAGCGACGTAATGACCGTCAATGGCCTGACCACCTTAAAGGGTTATTCATAGGGCTAGGAGTTAGGCTTTTAGGTAGCACACCGTGGTTATAGAATCCATGAAGTCGCGAATTCCAATTCTTATTTAAATACAACCTTGATTTTGACTTTCGGTACCTGTTGTCAAATTTCAAAATAAACTAACGACATACTAATATTTGATTATGTACGCTTTCACAGCGGGTAAAAAAAAACATTCAATTTGGTTCAGCAGTCGAGTGGCTTTTGAAATATTTATTTATTTATTTGACATGCCAAATTGAATTAAGTAGCTACATATATAGACAGTGTTAAATTAAAGGTTATGCGCCAGCAATCATACAGGCTATTTAGAGACTAACACTAAAAGCTAAAACAAGTAATCTTGAATACAATAAAAAATTACACTCTAAGAATAAAATATGACAATACTGAGAGTCAAAATCAAGGTGGTATGTTTATAAGAACTAGGAAATAGCAACTCCATGGATTCTCGAGCCACGGTATACGACCGAAAATCCAACGACCAATAAATCCACCTTCCGTTCTACAGGGCCTAAATCAAGACCTAGTCATGCCGCAGACATTGCTGCAGAAGAACTTCAACATCCCGGTTCACGTCACCGACCTCTCGTCCTTCGACGACAGCTTCTCATTCTTGAAGGCCAGGTTCCAGGCCGAAATGGACCGGGTCACTGAGGAGATGAACAAGTTCAGGCAAGTATACATAAAAAAACAGGAAAGTGCGAGTCGGACAGAAATGTGCAGCTTCAACCCTTTCATATGACACATATGAATGAATGAATGAATGAATGAATGAATGAATGAATGAATGAATGATATTTATTTTCCAAAGTAAGTCACAATATACATTGCATGTTAGTATGCTATGATCAAATCATTTTCATTCAACCCCCGCTTCTAAACCTCTTTTCAAATATTTAGAGAAATATTTTCGTATTGATTTTACTAGAAACAGTTGCGGGCAAAATTCGAGTTGAGCTTCAATAGTTTCAGAGAAAAACTGCTGAGACATACAGAGAGACAGACAATGAAGTCTCCACCATAAGGGTTCCTTTTTGACAAGTTTAGTAAAAACTAGACAGGTGAAAGTTGAACTCGCCTGAGACCTTTCTAACTACGCAACGGTGTTTAATGCAGTTTCATCAATGGATAGAGGCATTCAAGAGAAAGATTTTTTTTTGTGGGTGTTACAGAAAACTACATAAACCGAAGCTAAGCGAAGAATGGTCGCTTGTTTAGGTATATGAGACAAAGTCGTTTAGAGATTTACACGTATTAGTAACAGGGTAATTATGAGTAAGTCCACAGAACAGAAAAAACTGTAGAAGTGTAACGTGTGGCATAGTTATGCGGACTTACGCGCAACCTACCTTAGTTTTGCCGCGATCGCTTGCGCGTGAAAGTTGTGCTAATAATATTTCTATATAGGAAATAAATCGAGAAGCATGCCTTATTGTGCTATTTTGGAATGTAAAACACCACCGTTTTGATGATAGTTTGAGTATTGGCTACAACAGGTCTGATACTGATACTAAGTGAAGCTCATGCCACTTCCACTGTTTTTTCTTTCCGTGAGTAAGTCGTAATGATTCCTACTCATGAAACTCTTGTTCCAGTACCAACGTCTCGCGGCTCTACCAAAGCCCGACCCCGAAGGAGTCCCAGGGGGGGCCCCGAATAATAAGCGCAACCTCTCGGACCTCTGAGCCATCGGTGACACAATCAGAGAGCCAGGCCTTTCCTCCTGGACTCAAGATGAAGGCTAAGGGGATGCCCACCCAAGCGACCTGGGCGGCTATCTCGGAGTCACCCCTTATACTGCAGGAAGGGGATAGTAAAAAGCTCAAGTTGCAGTTTGATGTTAGCCATTTTAAACCTTCTGAGGTGCGTGTAATATGGGGTTCTCTTCATCATTATCATCATTTTGGGAACCTGCCGTTTGGCCGTGTGTGTCGTTTCCCAACCGTTTCATTTGCCAACCCAATTTTTCCTGTAAATGTAAATATTTCAGGATTTATTTCAGTACCATCATCGTATAGAACCATCGTTAGGTTAGTTTTTTATAAAAATTCTAAATTATTGAATGTGTTAGGTATGAAACGATTTGACGACGCGTTGGCCTAGTTGGTAGTGACCCTGCCTACGAAGCTAGCGGTCATGGGATCAAATCCCGGGAAGTGCAGATATTTGTGTGATGAGCGCGAATATTTGTTCCCGAGTCATGGTTGTTCCATATGTATTTAAGTATATATTTCTCTATATAAGTATTTATATCGTTGTCTAGTACCCATAGTACAAGCCTAGAGCTTAGTTTGGGACTAGGTCAATTGGTGTGACATTGTCCTCTGATATTTTATTATTATTAAAAGCGGGTTGGCAAATGAATATATTTCTGCCCAGAGGCAGAGAACCGTGTAACAAGTATGAAAACATTCCATCGTAGTCCTCAGGGTTGGAAAAAACATGACTACTAAAGCTCTAGGAATTTGGCAGATATTACCAGTTAAACATCTTCAAAAAAATGTTTTCCACAGGTCAAAGTCGAATTCATGAATGACATTATCCACGTTAAAGCCAAGCACGACGAGCGCACGGAGAGGTCACTGGTCCTCAGGGAATACAACCAGCAGTTCATGCTGCCGAAGGGCGTAGACCCTGAAACAGTAGTACCCTCTCTCTCCAGGGACGGCGTGCTGACTATCGAGGTCCCTCTCCCTCCGACCATCCTGCAAATGGTTAAGGAAGGAGCAAGCTATACGAAACCGAAATTGGAATTGCCCAAGTCGAAATCAAATGCAAAGGAATCAGAATTAGAAGAAGCGTCAGCACCAGCACCGAATTCCCCAGAAAATGTCCCAGCAAATCCCCAATTAAATCCCCTAGAAAATACCCCAGAAAATCCCCTGCTAAATCCCACAGTAAATCCTACAGCAAATGCCCCAGCGAATCCCTCAGCAAATCCCTCAACAAGAGCCTCAGCAAGAGCCTCAGCGAGACAAGATAAAAGAGCTAGTTAGGTACAGTACTGCCAGTTTCTTAGACTGGGAGTAGCTACTTCCTTATTTTTATCACAAAATGTTAGAACTGATATTGCGGTGGTACCGTACCTATCATATCAACAATTAAAGTCCGTGATCGTACAGTTGGTTTATCTCGTGAAAGCGGGTAGGCCAGATTTGTAGTTATAGAGCGTATAGAGACCCGTTCACTCACACTACTAACCCAACTCGCGATGCTTAGCGATGACAGTTTACGCACACAGCGTGAATCTACACACACACATGTATGGCCCATCCGCTTTCATGAAATAAACCAAAATTGTACGATGCGATAGCTCGTAGAAGGTGCTTCGGGTTTGCACTTGTCTCTCGCTCGCTCTTATACACATATATGTCACTTTAGCGCTCTGACAATTCATATATGGCATTAAATTAGACAAGGTACTAACTAAAGTGTACACATTTATGAACTCGGCTGTACAAACCCGAAGCACCTAAGTGCTCACAGACTGTACCAATATGATAATGTATTCAATAAAATTATCAGACTCCTATTTCTTATATTTTTTAGGGCCATGGGGTTTTTTATTTATTTTGTATCTTAAGTTGATCTTTTGATGGCCGTCTCAACACACTAGTGTCAATTTTGACGCAGCTTGAGGCGAACATCTTGAGGTCAGCAGTGCAGAAACGGCTAGTTTCCAATAAAGATTGGCTCAAACAATGTGGAAAAGATGTGTATTTACGCTATTGATGTGTAGGTATATATGCTATTCCAAGTGATTGGAAATTGGAATACATTTTTAAAGATCAACCATACCAAAACTTAAATTACGCTGAACTTGCAAGTTATGCAGCTGCGTCAATATTGTAAATAGTTACAGGTGTAGTGCATAATTGCTTTCCTTCGTATTTTCACGGAAACGTACGAAGGTGTCATGCTATTTCAGTCAACCGCAGTACTTTTTGTACTGTGACCGACTGAAATAGCAAGACGCGTTCGTACGTTTCCGTGAAAATACGAAGGAAAACAATTATGCACTACATCTGTACTTGCCGTTCTTTTGGACGTAACGCCGACTTTCGGCGTAAAACACGCTTCAACAACGTGACGCATCGTACGCAACTTTATTCTTAGTCGATCTTTTATTGAGATTAGAATAGTGACCGTTATTTTGCACTTTTCGCAGTTAAAGAAAAAAATATTAAATTAAAAACTGTCGTCTAAGTAATTAACAACATTAGAATATTTGCACAAATATTTTTCATTAAAGAAAATAGAGCGTTTCATAAACCACCCGTTTCAATTCTAATTACCGTTTTACATAATTACTGGCGAGACACGATCGATAACTTCAAAGCTTAACCAGCGAGACCAGTGTTGTCATAAACAATTTACTTTTTAATTCGACAAGAATGACCAAAGTTAACAGGTTACCTGTCCCATGAGGCATGGTGGTCTTACTAATACGTCCATGAGGCACATGCGGCTCATGCCCAGAGATAAAGATAATGCATATTTCTTTACCTTTAAATATATATACATATGTAACGTATACCTAACTATCAATTACTATGACACAAAGTATCATAAAATACTTGAAGGCAATGACGTGTCTTATACGAAAAAATACTAAATTAAATTTTATTACTACTATGGGGACGTGCCACAAACACGCTGCACCCTGCTGCGGAACAGGGAACCTGTTAAGTAGCCCCTCACACATACGCCAGCACCATCGACGTCATGAAGACCAGCAGCATCCTAATAAAATTGCTCGCAATAACTTCTTAATAATTTAAATCTGCAGGCCTAGTATAGTTGCGTTTATCGTGTGACAAATTGTGGACAAAGCATCCGACACTCTCGTACTTACGTGTCAAAGAGTGACGGATTTTTTATCCACGTTTTGTCACCCGATAAACGCAGGCATATTAGGCCCCCGGTTACTTTCGACAAATGGAAAAGTTAGGAGGTGAGAAACATCCCCGATACAATATAATTGCGGATCTTTTTTCATCAATTCGTATAGTAAAACAAAGTTCCCCGCCGCGTCTGTCCGTCTGTATGTTCGCGATGATCTCAAAAACTGCCGATCGCTGCAGTTTTGTTGCATAGTACCAAATACGCAAAGTTACAACGCACGCATATGACCAATAACGAGAAACTCTAATTTGGCAAAGTACTACATTTGTAAAGTGACTAACTCGGAAAACAATAACTACGTTTACCAACCCGTAATACGCATAGTACCTACCGACTTCATAGTATACCAAATGTACCGATATAACACTTAGATAGGTTAAGGTTATGTTAGTTTTGCAGCAGGCTCGGAGGGCCAAACTACATAGAAATAGGAGCTCCGCTGTCCTATTTGATTTGAATATTGGATTTGAACCCAGGACCGCTAGCTTCGTAGGCAGGGTCACTACCAACTAGGCCAGCGCGTCGTCAAGCAACGCAGAGGTTTGACAAAACTCTATGCATGACTTTTTTCAAGACATCTTTTAAAAACAGTCTCTGTTGTCAATTATTTCAAAGCAAGGGCGGAGTAATCCAATATTATATTTAGTATGAGGATTGTGAAGATAAAAAAACCATACAAATGCGATACGTCTCCCCAAACCTAGTCCAGGTTTTGGTAGAGAAGGAAGTATTTTACGATTTTTGAATGATGTATATATTATATAATTTATGAACTCCATGTACAGACATGGCGTTTATCGTTTTCCTTTCCAAGAATATATTTCTGAGTACGAAACAAATTCACAAAACAAAAAACAGAAACGGGGATCCGGATCGCTACCACCATCTTATCCGCTGAGCTACCGCCAAACAGCAGTGTTCGTATTTAAGTGTTCCGGTTTGGAGATAAAACAGCCGGTGTAATGACTAGCATAGGGGCATTCCATCTTAGTCCTCAGGGTTGGCAGCGCATTTGCAGTCTTAGGCTTGCAGTCTTGTGAATGCGAATGTCTATGGGTCACAGTTTCCAATTACCATCAGGTGGCCTGTGTGCTCGTCAGCCTTCCCTATGCTATAAAAAAAAAATGGTAATGACTAGCATAGAGGCATTCCATCATAGTCCTCAGGGTTGGCAACGCATTTGCAGTCTTAGGGCCGTATTAACCCTCATCTTGACTGTGAGGCCCGTCACAAGATACGTCAAAGAAAACGCCAAACCATAGAACACTGTCATTTTTGACGCATCTCGAGACGAGCATTAGAGTTGAGATCAGTTTGTTAATACGGGCCTTAGGCTTGCAGTCTTGTGAATGCGAATGTCTATGGGTCACAGTTTACCATCAGGTGGCCTGTGTGCTCGTTTGCCTACTCAATGCCATAAAAAAAGACTCGTCAAATAGACGTCGTCCATGTCATCATCCATCATCATTAATATACAAAATACAGTCTATATTTTCAGCTTTACTCCCACCAAGCCAGCGGGATTATTAGAGCATCAAAAACTTTTATTATAAACATAACTATCGACACCTTTCAACAACAAAAACCCCCATATCCGCCATTAGATTTTCTCGGCGTTTATCAACACTGCACTTATTCAAAGAGGCTCAAGTGTTATTCAACAGCTATTAAAAATACACCCTTTACTGTACGTGAATAAGGTCGCTCTCGCGAGTGCTTTAACAGTGAGGGCAGTATGTGTCACTGTGGACAGAAGGAGCATTATGTTATGTACGCACACACGGACGTGACGGTTGACGTGGCGGCAGATAAACACCGACCTGAAACACACACATTGACAGCTGCAGAAAGATGGTGGTATACTGGGAGTTTCAGGGATCAAATTTTGTTTGTTAACAAGTGATGAAGTAAGGATAGATTAAATCAACAACCTATTCTGCCGTCCTAAGCCAATAGGCAGTATGTCAGATAAAACTCCCGTAGCAATATCAACCTTGTTACTAACTGAATAGAATTAAAACTGCTTTGGCTGTTGAATTTGGGATACTGCTTATTGGCTTACGAGGCCAGTATTTGTGTGTTGGTTTATATTTTGCTGGGGCTCTATTTTACTGTATAAAATCATATTTCTTTTGACATGTTATCGTATTATTTTAAAGTCGGCCGCCATGACTGTCAAGGAAATGAGAATGAGTTGGCCATATGATAGCATGTCGAAAGAAATACTGCTTTTATTGCTAGTAAAATTTCACTGGCTTGTTCTGGTCGCTGCTTGGCGGCAAGGAATGAATATGTAAGTGATTATAAAGAAGAGACCCTGCGCGAGGTTTAACAACCGCAAATGGTTTCATTAAGGAGACTAAAATTTTAAGGAGAATCTTTTGTTTTGTTTTGTGCCAATTCGCGTACTGAAAACGTTTAGATTCCTTGCGTCCTAGGCACACACTCTTATAAGGCATATAGCTCGCGTTTAAGGGTGAGCATCCACTAGAGCTGTACGAGGAAAAAATCCAGCAACAGGAGAGCTGCGCTAAGCAAGGCTAGGAAAATTAAGTAATCTTATGGGTAATTTTTTTACTCGCACAGCTCTGGTGGATAGCACTAAGGCAGCGAATACGGTAAGTCTGTAGGTAAATTTTCTTATCCCGTTACACAATTTACAGTATTTTTCAGCTACGATGAGTTCTGTAACAGCCGTATTTCGTAATTTCAATCACTTACTATAGTCACATGCGAGGTACTTAAAAATAGGCGATTAATTATTTAAGTTTCTGAACGGCGTCGCTAGGTGTGTACCAGTGTAGTTTTTATGTAAAGTTAAAGAAACAAGTGTAATACGTGTTTGTATGAGCTGTCACAGAACTCATCGTAGCTCAAAAACACGTGGTGGTAACACCTTATGCAGGGTCCGTCGGGATCGCTACCACTACCACCATCTTATCCATTAACCCAGACAAACAGCTGTGTCCAATAGTTGTGATCCGGTGATAAGACAACCGGTGAAATGACTAGCATAGACGCATTCCATCTTAGCCCTCAGGATTGGCTACGCATTTGATTGCAGTCTTGAGATTGCAGTCTTGATAATTCACATGTCTAATGGGTCTCAGATTCCACTTACTGATAGGTGGCCTGAGGTCTCGTGTGCCTTCTTCTTGGCATAAAAAAACATATGACAATTTGTCAATGGTGGTGTGACGTGGAATAAAAACGCAAAGGGTCTCAAACTTGGTCTAAAATCATCAATATAAAAACCTGGAATATGTCAGTTATCTCTCCCGCTGTATCCTCGCCCTTAGCAGGTCACCTGGATATTCACACGCGTGTGCGGTGTTGATGCGGCGCGTCGCCATGGCGACGGCCCTCGCTTCCCAGAAGACTAACATTACTGCTGCGCAGATATGGGAGCCTAGTACTTTACTCGTGCTGGTGTAACTTTTACAGGGTTGCTTGCTACCCTCATATTTACTAAACGCTGCGAGATCTTTAAAAAGGAACTTTAGTTGAGCTAGATTAGACGTACTATGAGTTAATTTACTTTTCATCACACTTGCTCGTAAATAGTGTCCTAATATGCTAGAAAAATCGACCGTAAATCCAAAATAATACCCGCGGGTCATTTGTACCATTACGCCCTATCGTGCGTAATTGCTTTTTTTTTTAATATAAAATGTGTAGGTACTCAAACTATCATAATATGTCAGGACCCCAATTCTTTTGCCATTCGATATGAAGTTTTATTCGAGATGAAATGTCAGTTGCATAAAATTCTCTAAAAATCTCGCATATAAACTATTGATCTCGAGTGTCACTAGAATCGGACCCCTGAACACGTTTAACATTATCTGTGGTAAGTCATAGACAAAGATGTAGTCTGCCGGTAATTTATAAATATTTATTTCATTTTATTTCATTTCCTCGCAATTGTGATGAAAAACATTGTATGTTACACGGGTGGTAAAGGAAATACAAAGCTCGAGTCATTAAAGCCTAACAGACTGAATAAAACACTGGGTAAAAACCATATTGCCTTTGATATGTAATTATATTGTAAACGTTACAACAGCTCTTACTTATTTGACATTTAAAAACAATACGATAACACAGGCAATATCGAGGAAAAAGAAGCAATACCTATCTACATTATGTTACAGAAATTATTTAGTTCTGAAACTTAAAGTAGATAGGAGGTATTGCTTCTTCTTCCTGGATATGGAACATCATAATATTATCACTTCAGCCGAGACGCGTGCACTACTGGAGCCGGAGCCTTCTCAAAAGATCTCCACCATTATGGGTTAATGATTCTCAATATACACTCCAACCTACATAATATATATTCTTTGATTTCTACATTAATGTTTATTAACAAACTGCAAATCACCTAAAATGCCTTTTTTCTGGGTTTGTATATTATACAGTTTTATAAAACTGCTAATTGACGTAAACGGTCACAATCATTAGATGAACTTAATCACTACAAGAGTATATCGTCTTATAGTTGGAGCTATTTTTGCGTCTACAACGTAATAATTAAGTTTTAACTCCAACGTTTGACGTGAAAACGTTTCTTTCACCGTAATATAACTAATTTATGACATGGGTAAGTACGAAACCACCATTAGGAGTCTAATGACTTATTTTTACTAAATGACATTATGTGAACAAGTTAAGTAGCGTGTTCAAAACAAATCAGGTGGGCGGCTACGGCTCAGTGGAGATTGTCTGTGAAGAGCTTTGTAATTTGATAGGTTTCTTATAGCCGCCATCTTATTGGATTTGGACGTTGGAGGTCTTCGCGAGATGGCGGTTTTGTGTTAGCTAGATAAGTTCTGGTTTTCACCAGAAAACTTAAGAATGTACAGTAGGTTTTAGCATGTATTCTAAGGGTGCCTTAAATTTACTAGGTTGATTGGTTTTTCGATATATTCCTTGTACAGGGCATAGTTGAGTTAATCTGTAGTTAAAGAATAATATGTAGAGCAAAAACCGGCTAATTGGGAGTTGGACTCGCGCACGAAGGATTCCGTAAAATTATCTATACAACATTAGACAGCTAAATATTCTATGCATATTTCTAGCGTCTACCAATTGCCGTTATTAAAATAAGGAAAAAACAGCAACGGAATCAAGTTTCTTGTATGGGAGCCAAACTTAAATATTTCTTTTATTTGGTTTTTAGTATTTGTTGTTATAAAATTTCAACTGTCTAGCTATCACAGACAGACGGACAGTGGAGTCTTAGTAATAGAGTCGCGATTTGAGCCTCTGGGTACGGAACCCTAAATTTACCACCCTCTATTTTTAATGTTACTTAGATTGCGAGCCCTACATTACATGTATAGTTGTATATTTACCAAAAATAATACCAACAATCCTTCCGCGAAAATCTAACACGTCAAGAACGGAAGTATAAATTGAATAATTAAATTATGAATTATAATGAGTGTCGACTTGTGACAAGATGGATGGCGGAGGATTAACGAGGTTTTTCTTTGTTTATTTGTTTTGCCCCATTTATTGTTTTGGGGTAAATTAAAATGAATGCGGCGCGTTGCGTGTTGGGTGTCATTGTTTGGTTTGCGTTTTTTTTACATGTAAAATCTTTTTTTATGTACCAGAAAGTTGATTTTTATATCATTCTAGAATATATATCTACCTATTGCCATTGTTTGCCATAGGTAGGTACTATTAGCATTTTTAGTCATTGTATATAGGCTTACGAGCAAGCATATTACCATACCTACTTACATCGTCTCTCAACAGCATTGTCAGTGTTGCCAACCTTTTAGGGAAATAGCCTAAAACTCGTTTCGTAAATTCCTTCATTGCATAACTGTTCGACGACACATTGAAGGGTTAATGGTTCCACAGTTTTATATTGTTTTCAAAACCTGCGTTCAGGGTGTTCAAAATCGCCTGTCAATCTCCCCACCGACGGACGTCCGGTTGCACCGCACCCCACTTGTATGGTGACGCTGACGCTGGCGAGGGGGTGTGATTCGGTCTTTACTGTATCTGTGACTAATCGTAATGATTTTCAACCGGTAAAGTCATTAACGTTAAAACTGCCGTTATTTATGTTGGTTTTGCCGTTATTACATCGGTGTTGCTGCTAATTTTCAGTTAATGCCTCCGAACTTGCATAATTGCCGATTTATTCCACGTAAAATCAATTTGAAAGTTGAACCTACAAAAAGTCGGGTTTTAGAATAATATGATTGATTGTATTTTTCCGGGGAATTACCCCTAACGGCAATAAATATGTCAGGGGTGCTCAATGTGTTTGGCCGAGGATGTACGTTGTAGCTGTTATAAAAAACTAAGTTATGTAAAATGTAACATGTGATTGCTAATAATTTTAATTTAATTTAAATTAAATTAGAGATACATAGTAAATTATATTCGTTTTGTAATACACATATACATAATGCAATAAAGTGAGGCAGTTTCTTTTTATGTCAGTTTAATTTTAAGAAAGCGTTCCTAATGTGCTCTCCCTCTAATGTAATGCATACAGCCCAATCACCTGTGCGAAGCTATTACCATAGCAACTTGTCGCCCTACGCAAGGGTCCGCCGGAAATGAACCCCGGCCCTCCCGGAAGGGCTTGTCTTGGGGAGCAGATGTGGAGGGTCCGGGGTTCGATTTTAGAGTATGTAAAGTAGCATTAATTACAAAATGGAAGGAAATAATCCCGTTAAGAGATAGGTTTACCTAAAGCATAGCTCTTACCCCAACATACCTTACATTTAAATATATACACAAATAAATACAGAAATGATGCATTATTGCAACATGCTTCAAGATTACGTAAATAAACTCTACCTCTTCCAACCCTTGCATATTCATTTATAAATTATCTGCTAGCTAACTCTATCGACTTTATACACCACGGTGTATATTACATACCTACTTCAACAATGGTTTAATGAACAATAAAAAATGTTTTTAAATGGCACGAGCCTTCGTCTAAACACGCTTCGTACTGGCCAATAGCAATATTATCATAAGTATCATGACCAATGGTCAATGTTTTTAATTTTTCAAGATATACAAGGCACTGAAGTCATACGTACCGCCCGTTCTAGAGTGGGTGGGGCATAGATTTCACTTTTTTTCTGCCTATGCATAATTTCTACATTGCTAAGGAAATAAATTTAATTGTGAAAAAAAACTCTGTGGAGCGAAAATATAAATTCGATAATTGATTTTCTTCGTTCATTCAGAATGCATAGGTATAAATAGATGTAGTGTATAATTTTATTGTTTTCCTTCGTATTTTCACGGAACTTACGAACGTGTCTTGCAGTTTCAGTCGGTCACAGTACAAAAAAGTACTGAGGTTGACCGAAGTATACCAAATACGAACGTTTCCGAGAAAATACGAGGGAAAACAACCATACTCTACATCTGTATGAACCTAGCAAACATAGCAATAGACATCTGAAATTAAAAATGTTTAGGATCTAGACGAATAAAAAACAAAAGCTTGCTTTTTTCTATTACGAGTAAAATATGGTTATACAATATTTAAAGGAGAATGCCCATATAATGCCTGGAATGTACAAAGATGTCCCATATTTCAAAAAAAATGTCGTAATTGATTATAACTAAACAGATTAAATAGAAGTCTGTAGAACTCCGGAGAAACAAACACTAATTAATTAGTATATTACTGGAACATCCGCTGCCGGTACGGTTTTATCTTTCGTTACGTCGAGTTGCCACTTTATAACAAAACAAATAATGATGATTTTCTGCTATCACTCACGTAAAAAGTTTTATTTATGCATGACAATTGTCGCTCGTTTGTCTTAGCGAACAAAACAGGTCACAGTTAAATATATGAATGATCGTATTGGGAGTCTAAAAGTATGATACATATACACCACTGGCAACAAAAAGATGAAGTAGGTACTAGTAGGCATGAAATTGCCTTTTTCTGTCTACCTCCTTTTTAGTTGTTTTGACATAATGACGTACTCACCAAACTTGACATTGGTGAAGAAAAATAAAAAGAAGACATAGTGACGTTTCGGTTGTGTATTGTTTCGCCATCGTGAGATTTTTTTACGATGGAGCCTTAGATTTCGCGCTGTTGAAAGTATTGATTGTTGATTGATACGTTTAGTCCACTGTAAACCTAGCCGCCGCCTAGTTGTAGTCTTTTCGAAACCCTATCTCACATTTTTATTATATACACGATAGTGTCATCTATGTCGTTCTTATATTTTAACATTCACATAGATCTGAGCGACATCTATAGTCGTTTTTTTAAGTCAACATAACCTCTTTCATTGTAAAAAAAATCTTAATAATAGCAAAATCCCAAGTTTTCAAATCATTTTTGAAGTAGTTTCAGAAACCTCAATTTTTTTAGCGTATTTTAATGTATCATTGGTTCTTGTACATCTCAGGCATTTCCTTGTATGGGCGGTGGGCATTCTCCTTTAATAGTAGATTGTTCAACAAGGGACTAAAACAAGCCATAATGACACGAGATGTTTAGCCACCCAAGCGAAGCGCGGGTGGCTATAGGTCGAGTGTCATTATGGTTGTTTAGTCTAGCGTTAAACACTCTACTTTTCACTTCGAATGCGAGAAAAAAAAAACTCTTTTATATTAGTAATCATTAATCGTGTTTCACGAAATTAAATCTTTTTGTAATAATTTTGCACCGTTGGCATTTTGAGGTTATTTCCACGGCCTAAAAATGGTCCATACACAATCTCTGAAAATGGCGATAATCCTCCATTCATTAACAACGTGATGTTTAAATGCTTGCATATTTAGCCAACAGATACAAACATGAAAATTATTTGGACCATGCCTAATAAAATAGAACTATCCCTAATATATTTAAATATATTTATATTAGTAATCATTAATCGTGTTTCACGAAATTAAATCTTTTTTTTAATAATTTTGCACAGTTGGCATTTTGAGGTTATTTCCACGGCCTAAAAATGGTCCATACACAATCTCTGAAAATGGCGATAATCCTCCATTCATTAACACCGTGATGTTTAAATGCTTGCATATTTAGCCAACAGATACAAACTTGAAAACTATTTGGACCATGCCTAATAAAATAGATTTTATCCCTTATATATTTAAATAGATTCATATTTGTAATCATTAATCGTGAAATTAAATCGATTAATTTATATTTTTTGCAAGAAAAATGATCCATATACAATCACTGAAAAAGGCGATGATTGGCAGTTTAAGGGTTTCCAAAGTAAATTAAAAAGAAAAAGTACTTTAGTCCCTAGGGAGTAAAGTGTAGTTTTATTCCCTAGAGATTAAATACATCACTTTAGTCCGGCTATACAAGCCAATTGTGAGTCATTTTAGAGCCTGAGAAGTAAAAATAACCTTTAATGCAAGAACAAAGAAGGCTTAAACAATTAAGTTATAAAATAATATTTATTGGCCATTTTATGTAGGTATTAAGAAAGGCTATTAAAGAGAGTACATTTTCTTTTCTAGTTCTTTATCTTTATAAATATATTAGTTACTCTATCAATTAACTTTCTCTATTTATAATCTATCGGTTTAGCGTTGGGAATTATCTAAGTTCGGAGGAGTTGATTATGTATTACCATTTCAAAGTCACCCTGTACCTTAATGGAAAAGATAACCTCTTAAGGAGGATCTTCACGGATTCAGTAAATTTGGGAGGCAAGATAGCCGATGAGGTAAATACAATATTCAAATAGATTTGATCAGGTGACTCGCTAACTCGTCTGCCTCCTTTTTCATAGAAGAAAAACTTGATTTGCGCGAAGCAAAGAGGTGATATCCTCTCAAAAATGATTTCTAGTTTGAAGACTAAGTACATCATTGAGAATGCTCGCCCTAAAATGTCGTTTGTACGCTTTGACAGGGCAACTTATACTCGCCGGGTTGGTTTAGAGAATCATCTACCAAAGGGCGCGTGCGCCGGCGCACCTTCCACCTGCGCGAGTGCAGGCAATTTGCGTGATCACGGTTTAAAAACGGAACTATTCAACTGAATATTCTGAAGAAAATGAGATATAAATTTTATTGAGTTGAAATTTCAATTAGTTTGTACTTGTTTATGGCGAGAAGGGAAACTAGAATATAGGCCTTATGGTAAGAGGATTGGAAGCCCTTGCATTTTCGAAACTGCATAATATGCCTTACCAACCCTAAGGACTAAGATAGAATGCCTGGTAGGTATATAGACAATTTACTGACGGAGACTAAATCTTTACATACTACCTATATAAAACAAAGTCGCTTCACTCCTTCTGTCAATCTGTAGGTAGGCTTTTCATCAATAGACAGTGATTCGAATGAAAGGTTTTCATGTGTACTGTTAAGAACGGGTGTGACAGAAAACTCACATAAACCGAAGCGAAGCGAGGGCGAGTCGCTATTTTTCCTCGACTCCCTTTACGTAGGACACGACACGTACTGCATATCCCTCGGTAGGTAATACGTTTTAAACAGAGACAATTAGAGTTCGTGCTTATTTAATGAAACGATTAATTGATCAATTACATAAGTTTATTTAAGTATCTAAGAAAAAAGACAGCCCTAACGATAGAAAATTAACACTATCATTTATTTTTAATCGGTGGCCTTCAATTATATTTTTATTTTTCACTAGTCGATTGAATAAAACATACTATAAATAATTTTGTATTTTTTATTCTAATATAATAAAATAATAATAGGTACTATAAATTAAAACTTAATGCATAAATAAATGATTGACAATGCGTCAACAGTTATTTGCGGTCTAGTAGTTCCCAGTCAGTTGGGTTCTCGAAAACGAGGCAACCGCAAGACAATAGCCAGCCTTGAACCCGGCGACCTTAACATCGGATAAACGAATCTCCAGGTTTGACACATCTCTTGAAGCATAATAATATATTAATTAACGCGGTCAGCCTAGTTGGTAACGGACACCCGACGAAAATAGTGCGTGAAGTATGTTTTTCTCTGTATAAGTATGTTTATCATTGTCTAGGTATCCATAAGCATAAATATCTAGTAAATATCTATTATTTATTAATTTTTTAATACCAATTCAGTGATGCAAAACACGCTTTTAACATCAATATGGCAATACAAATGTAAAAAACGCTCGTCTGGCTATTTTTATGACACAGCATTATAATTTTCATAAAGCCTACGACAAAGACAATGTTGAATCATAATGATACATTTATTGTAATCCTTCCAATAGTTCAGCCAGGAGATAATAGTGGATCATGGAGACATTAACGTACACGTACAAATACTGTTAACCTCATTACCCTTCTTTCTAGCCTCGCACAGTCGCATAATAAACATTAAAACGTCTTAAACACAATTCTTTAAAATGTTCTTACTTATTAGTGTAATTCATTTAACATTTTACTACGACAAGCACCCATAAAACTAATTCTTAAAAGTATTCTGCCTGTAATACAAAATGATGGCGATAAGTCTTCAATTAGGCATATATAAATCAAACCTCTATACTAACTTTTATAAAACACTGGCCACTGGCCACTACGATTCCATTGGCCCTTCGCGTTAAAAAAAAAGTCACGTTCGAAGTTCAAAGCTTTCAGATAAAATTATCTCAGTTGCGTCTTCAAGCGAGACGATCCTGCGGACATGTCTGGAAAGAGACAGTATAACGTGGAAACCGCGGAGTGGAACGTAGATAGATGATGCGCATCTCGGCTGGATGCCAGAGCGGCAACGTCGCGTCGACCAATCGGTGCACGAGATTTTTATTCTTTTTCGAAATTTAAATTATGTTCTTCCTTTTTTGACGGCGTTGGAAACTTGAAGATATCCTCTTTGGAAAGAATAGTATTCGTTTTCATACTGTTCCAGGTAGGCATAGACTAGACAAGTATGCTTTAGTAGTAAATCTCAAAATATTGAATAACGTAGGAAATTTCGTTATATGTACTGTTTATTAAGTTTTACAAAATCCTGTAATTGTAAGCATGCCGTTTGTTGCATCGATCGTAGTGTTTTTCTACATTAACTTTAAAAAAAAACGTTTTGTGAACTTATATACAATAATGATTTTCGTAAATACCTATTATTAATCTTATGGGTTGGTAGATTGTGTCACTCAATCATATTGGGTGATAACATGAATTAAATAAAAATGTTACAAAGGAATTCGTTCAGGAACTGATAAGAGAGGAACATTACGCTCGTAAAAATACATACCTACAGCGGTAAAGGCGGATTCACCGCGTGTTCGTTATTATTCTTATGGAATAAGAGTTTACATAAAATTTGTTTGACGTATGGGAGCCACTTGTATATAAAGAAAATGACTATATTGTGGATTTTCAAGCGTTAAATTTTAAAAATAAATTGATCGTTGTTTTGTCAGTGGACAGCGTGACCTATATTGATGTGATGAAAAATTAAACAGACAGATAAAACTCACTTTTTATTTGTACACACATATCTGAAATCTTCATAATATCGGTAAAGGCAATAAAAAAACATATTTTGAAGGGATATAAGGCACTGAAAACGGAACTCCGAAATATTGCGTGACATAGAACCAGTGGAATATAAAAACAAACAAATTTTATCTCTGTTGCGTTTACGTTTGGTGAAACGTGCTGTTTGTACAGAATTAAAATATCTTCATTAGCGAAAGTCTATTTGTTTTCTTTTTTTCAGCATTTTTCGGACATTGACGTATAAACACGCAGACTTGCTGAATAAACGTATTATTTTAAGGTTCGGTGATTATTAAAAAATGTTAAAAGGAAAGAACATTGAAGCAAACTCATTCCAATTCGATATTTTGGAACGTACAGACGCGTTGATGTCTCTTCGATACTGTCTTCATTACTTGTCTAATATATTAAACAACTTTCGAGTCTCAAAATGAAACTTTATTGGCTAAGTAAAGCAAACACAGGCAATACATTGGCCAAGTAAAGTCCAAAATGTGTACCCAGTTTACTTTGTTAACAATAAAAGAGCAAAAAACATCTAACTTTTAGCGAAATAACATCGTACCAATAAACAACTGAACAGATCATACTTTAAAAAAAATATCGCTGCACTGGATGTTAATGAAATTTAGTAGAGATAACTTAAACCCCGGGAAATTAGAACCTTTTATCTAGGAAAATAACTTACCCAGGAAACGATATAATCAGAGATCATAATAGGTGGAGCTAATTTGTCTAAACTTGATAACGCATTCCCATATCACTCACGCATGAATGAATATGCGTAAATAGTCAAATTAGCTCTACCTATTCCGATCTCTGAATATAACGCATGTCACGCGAACCATGTACTATATATACTCTATAAACACTAAATTAGAACCACCCATGAGAAACATTTCGAGCCCTGAGGCAAGATCCTTCTCAGCTGCGCAGGCGTCGCGCACCGTTGACTCCGACCCCTTGTACCCCACTGCTCCACACAATAAACCATAAATTACCAGTATTACGGTCCAAATTGCATCAAATCACCTTTTAAAAATACTGGCCGCCAAGAATCGTAAGCTTCCTTTTATAGGTCGATGGAGTAAAAATTCAATGTTTTTGCGGAATTGGTGCCGGTCTTGAGTACAGTTAGTGGTTATGATAGATAGAGAACTTGATAGTTGTTTATAAGCTAGAGAAGACTAAGGTAGATAATACAGTAAAAATATATTACCGCCCGTCAGTTATCTTTACCCGTGATTGGTACCAGGAAAGGAAAAGCATTTGCTTTGCTGCGAAGCTTTGAGGCTTTGCTGCGAAGTAATAGCCATAAGTGTTTGAGGTTACACAGGATGCCCTAGGGTAGATCTTGCTAGTGGAAACCACGAATCGTCAAACGAAGTGTAGAGCACCCTGTGAATAGATAGAGCAAACGGTTATACGCAGGGTTGCTGACAGCGACTAGAGGAGAACAGAGGCCCTATCTTGAAAATCAAAGTTCAAAATTATCTCCATGTCTGTCACTCGACATTCGAGACTAAATCGAGAGAAAGGGCTGGAGCTAAAGTAACTTCGAACTTCGATTTTACAAGTAGGGTCTCAACTAAAGATCGGGCTAAGTGTTTAATGGAAGAGGCGTATGTCCAGCAGTGGACTGATATACAGGCTAAATATGATTGACCTAGCCAATGGCAGTGTACACGTTGTGGGGTATCTCTACAAAAATTTCCCCTTTCATAGACACGCTTTTAACTTTTTAGATAAATAGGCGAAAGGGGTAAAACTCCTTTGAGCGTTTCAAGGTTTCAACAACTGCGAAATACACCAGAATGAAACAACTGACATGACTCTCAAAAACTTGGAATATATAATGTATGCATGTAAATGTATACACTAGGTAGGTAGGTTTAACCTTTGAGGTAAGTACAGAAAAACACACTGCCAGTTGCTCTGTTTTCAGCAATATAAAACTAAACAAGGCAATATATAACCTAAGGACAACGCATTTATTGTCACAGTAATTTATTCCACCGGAAACGAGCTAAACAAAAGATAACACCGACCAGTTTCTTCCATCGAGTTAAATGGTTCGCAAGTTTCGCATAAATATAAAGATGGGGTCATTATGTGTTTTTTCTCGTCTGGACATGCTCCGGCCAGCCGCGCGCTCGGCCGTGAAGACTCGGAGGGACATGTATCCTGCCTTCTCCTAATGAAATAAATTACATGCGGAACCCTCGACGAAACAACCTAACAGCCTTTCGAACTGGCAGCTAAGAAACAACTTTACTACACAATATGACAGCCACAATTGGATCGAATTTCAAATATCGAAGAGGATAACTTCATAACCTTTAGCACACATGTTCAATAGTTACGCACACGAACGTATGTCGAGTCGTGAGAAACCTGCGCGGACGCTCAGATGGGTGAATTGAATATATTATTAGATGAGAGGCTTGGGATACATAGTTTGACGCTCGAATGCGCCTGATTCATTTAGATAACGCGATACGCATTATAAGCGAAGCCTGCATTTAGTGGCGCGTATGTTTTATGGAGCTTTTGTTGTATTTAGACTACATTATTATTATAATTGTATTTATTGAAGACGATGAATAAATACCTGGTGATTTTGCCGCCAATTCGGAGGGATTTGAACAAGGAAAAAGTCAGTTTATTTGGTGGTTCTTGAATAAAGAAAGTTATCTTTGAACCGATAAACCGTTTCCGAAACACTTTGATCCTTCAAGGTCTTTTGTACACCCTCTCAAGTGTTCTAATGTGCAGGTTTGCTTCCATTTGTTTTCCTTTTCCGTTTCAGGGCGAATATTTAAGTTAAAAAAACACATTTAAACATGGTGACAACTGGGGATCGAACTCTGTACCTACCCTATGATCTAAGCCACTAGACTACCGACGCGCCTTTGGTACATTTGTATATGTATGTTGCAGTAACACCGTTGCAAAAGCATTACGTAGGTACGTGTCAGTTTTTGTCACCATGTAAGTAATTAGCAAATATTTTGCCAAGAAATTCAAAAATCCCCACTTTTTCCAATCCAAAGGTGTGTTCCTGATTGCCACTTGTTCCACTTGAGTTACAATTTGTCCTAGAATTATATTGTTTACGTTTACCGGTCGCTGTTCGATTTCACCAGCGACCAATGGATTCTGCGTATCAAGAGATCAGCATGCCGCGAGCATACTAATGCTGTGAGAGATGGCGTGCGTTCAGGAATTTGACCACATACATATGATATACGCATGAGATAGATAAGTCGCAAAATTATTGTGAAATCAAAATATACCTACAGCAAAATGAGAAGCTCAGTTCACAAAAACAATATTCCAAAAATAAGCAAAATAGTAATAATTAAAAAGGTACTAGTTTGGCACAAGGTTGTTGACAGTCAAACCAATTTAGTTCCACTATAAGTATTTTGAACCTTAACTTGGCAGTTTTCTATAAAGTGTTTCGAAGCTAAGTGTGTGTTAATATCACGTACCTATCTAATCTGCCAGTTAGTTAAGAGTGTTAAGACCTTAGTTTGCGACTAAGCCTTTCATTTAGGCATTTGTGAGAGTCTGTAAGCTCTGACAAGCAATCACGATTGCATACGAGTATGTTTTTATAACCTTATGGACGAAGATTTTAGACCATTTCATAAACCATAGCAATTAATTTGTTTTCTAAAGTAATTAAACTTACTCAAAAACTCATGTTATTTAATATTTTATCAAATCTGCAAAAAATATTTCTCTCTTGTCACAAACTACGTCACGTTTTGTCAGAGGCTCAATTCTACTCGGTAAAACCATATTGCTTTTGATATGTTATATTGTATTGTTTTTAAGTCGGCTCCCATTACTGTCTAGTAACTAAGACGTACACAATATAACAAGTCATAAGCATTGGGGCACGAGTATGTTGAATTTATACAGTGGTGGCCACATACTCGTAATTGGGGACGCTTGCGTTTTTCACATACAAATACAAATATGACTTTTCAATTTTTCCGTTGAAAAAGTTCATAACCAATTTCAGCCAGCCCCTCCAATGCTCGTGAAGCGGGCTCGCGTCCCACTCCCTTATCGCCGAAAGCAGTGTTGGAGGACGTCTAGATGGCCCTTCTGACGTTAGCGCTCCTCGCGCGGGCCAGCCTGGCGCGCGCCTCTCCGCGAACGTGGCGCTTGTGCTGCACCAGCGCCACGCGTCGTTGTACGGCACGCGCATATCCCTCGCCGCAGCACAGGTGTCGTGCGACCACAACTCAACTGTGTAGACGCTAGTGCAGAAACTTATGAACAATTTCCTTCTGACACCTTCGCTGCACTTGGCAAAATTTCTGGCTAGCATATTCGCCCTCACCGCAATAGCTCCTGAGTCTATAAATTCCTTTAAAATATAAGGTCCGTTTTTAAACGTAGTTCAGTGTACATCGGTTTAAACCTTATTTTATTTATTTTATTTTATTTATTTATTGCCTTACCTTAGTTGATGATTACAAATTGTATTTTTAGCAATAAAATTGGTCACGAACCTTTTTATTGGTGGTGAAAATTGAAAAGTCATATTTGTTGGTAATTGTTTAGGAAAAACGCAAGCGTACCTAATTCTGCAGTCTTAGTGGAAAAGGGTACAAGTCGACTTAACTCGTAATAAAAAAGGGTACAAACGCCAACGGAGTACACTACACTTATACCCTTTTTCACTTGATCTTGGTGGCCACCACTGTATACGAGTATGTAACCACTTTCGGTGAAGTTTGAAAACAATAAACGTATTTTAAGGTGATTTCACTGAATTCTGCGGTAATGAGTGTTGCTGTAACGTTACGGCCAAAACCCATGAGACATTGGGAGAGAGATACAAACAACTTGCGGAAAATAGAGATAGTTACCTACGTATTAGTCATTGGAAATGTAAACAGTAGCTTTTTTAAAAGGTGTTCTACAATAATTATTATAGAACTGTTATTACCATGGCAACGCTCATTATAGAATTGTTTTCACGCTTCGGTTACGCTATAGGTGGTATTTTGATACCGTTAACAATATCAATATTAGCGGTTTATAGTACGCGAGTAGAAAAAATACGTATACCAAGATATGTTATTATTATTTAATGTCAACAAATCATTAATTCAAAAAATCAATTACGTCATAGAATCATTATGATTATGTATTTACTTAACGATTTCAGCTAATATTTACATCATTGACGCACACTAACCGCGTACATGAAAAAACAAATAGTTTTAATAATCCAAGCGTTTCCCGGATTTAATCATTATATGGGTGATTTTGTAAGCAAATATACAGGGTGGTAAAAACGAAAGCCATTTATGGATTTTTGGAAATTCGTCCGCGGTCGAATATGACAGGACAATAAAGTTGGGTTTTTCACAGTATAGATTTAATTTAAAGGTGTACCCTTTCGATCTGTATCATAAAATACGACTGTATCGTTTTGTCATATTCGACCAGTTCGATTCAATAATACAGTATTTATTGTTTTTAATAATAAAAGTTAGGTAGATTTCTTCATTTCCTTCACAGTACTCGCAAGTAGCTGACTCGCAAGACCGGTCAAGTGCGAGGCTAGGTTAAGCTTTATAATTGTATAATATCATAAGTAGTATTTAAAAAAAACGACTGACTGTTGAGTTTCTTGCGGCGTTTCTTCTCAGCAGTGGTCTCTTGCGAAGCGCCGGTAGATTGTTGACGTGTAAAAGTGCCCGTGCGGCCAACTTACTGAATAAACATCTTTTATCTTTTTTTATCTTTATTTAATATAATATGGTTGAAAACGCAAAACAAATAACTCATTTTGTCATAAACTTTATATTCTATCTAATAAGGTTCAGTTTGACCAGCCTAAATTTTAACATAGATTTTTAAAGGGTTTTGATTTTTTCCAAAACTGTAAAATTTGACAACTTCATTTTATGTTTCCCGTAAAATATAAATAATTATCATGAATTTTTCAGATATTTGGTCCATAAACTTCGGAGATAACGGTCATTTTTTGTACATTTTTAGCTATAAATCAAAAAAGTACGTCGAAATTTGCAGATTGACCCCTTTTCACATGACACCCCGTTGGCTATAATCAAACCACCATGATTTTTCAACTATCCCTTCTAGACCTTTTTCAATCATTTAAAAAAAAAAAACATTTTTTTTTATTAAAAACAGATGCGGGCAAGCAAGTTGTACAACTATGCCTAACTTCAAGTTGATAGCATTTGTAGTTGCTGTGACATACAGACAGACAGCCAAGTCTCATAGGGGTTCCTTTTTTACCATTTAGTACGAAACCCTAAAGATCATCCATTAATAAAATCAAATTTGTTATCTCTTTACCTCAATAAATCCAAAACTGATGCAAGTAAGCCTCCATAGACCACGTTGTCCTCCTCGGGAGATCGTTGCCCGCGCGCACGCGGAATACGCAAGTACGCATGCGCACAAACACGGCTGAGCCTTTCACATTCATCTTAAAGAGTCAGTGATTGGAATAGATAGTGTTAGTTTACCTTAACTTTATGCATGTTCATTGATGAATGAGATTGTAATGAAGTTTTAAATCAAGATGCTGATGATCTGTACCTATGGACAGCGCAGTGTAAATACTGCCATTGTACTAATGAAACGCAAAAATAAATTTAGAATTGTTTTACTGTTGTCCAATTCAAGACCAAAATCCCAACCTCAACATTCGCTGTGATTACTGCATTTTGGTTTAAGTGTAGGTAGTTTATCAATAAAACTTACCTTAATATTTCTAATTACACGAGTTCTTCATTCATATTTTTATAAAATAATGTTAAAATAACGAAATAATCAAAATGGAAACTGTTAGATTTGGGGTCTTGAATTATATTTTCGAGTATAGATACTAATGATAAAATAAACGAGTGTTACGTTTTTCTGCGTAATTTTCAGAAAACAGAAACGGATTTTGAAATAAGTACGGAATTATTAGAATTCAACATACCCATTTGATTATCAAGTAGCGACCCGCTCTCGCTTTGCTTTGGTTTCCATGAGTTGTCTGTAACACTCGAAAATAAACCATAAAAACCTTTCTCTTCAAGCACTTTTATCTATTGATGAAAATCGCGCGAAAAACCGTTGCGTACATAAACTATACCATGTTCGACCACTATATTCAAGATTCACTTCAGCGAGGAAAGAAAGGAAGCCAAATAACATTACAATTAACATTATGTTATATTACAAAGTTGTTGCGGTGAATTATTAAATGCGATGCGATTGCTTAGTAACTTTACAATATACCTAATAGGAAAAAACAGAACAAGATGAGTTTTTTAAGCGGAAATCCCGTAGCCATGTTGTATTTTGCAATAGCTCTCTGTTAGTTTATTTTATCATCGTCGTGTACCGCCACAGAAAACGG
Organism: Acleris sparsana; assembly: GCA_923062465.1. NCBI lineage: Eukaryota > Metazoa > Arthropoda > Insecta > Lepidoptera > Tortricidae > Acleris > Acleris sparsana. The sequence continues at coordinate 4,849,612 of OV281305.1, read as the reverse complement.
CCAGCCTAAATAAACCCTTCAAACTGATACATACTTGTAATTTGTAGGATGTACTAAGAAAGGAAGCCAACTGTCCGACTTCGATTTTGTAGATTTTGATATATGTTAGGGAGGTCTACAATAACAGACGCATTTTTTTTTAGCTGCTCCGGTCTTGTGCTTTTCGCATCCACCGCGCTTCCGCGACCCTCACGAGGTCGTCACTCCATCTTGTTGGAGGCCTACCTACAGCTCGACTGACGAAGCCCTTTAGGTCAACTCGATTTAATTACTTCTTCATTCCTAAAGGTTGGCAGCTCCGCATATCAAAGCGTTTTGCCTAATCTTTGCCTGACAAGTTTGCAGCAGTTGGTCTCGCTTGCTTTTGAGAATGTGACTTTCCTCGATTTCCTGTACATAGGAATTTTTCATGTCCAAATACATATACAAAGTAATACGTATGTGCGTATCTTCATTGATAAATCAGCAAAACACAATGGATGACTCGGTACCAGGAAAACAAAGCGGTGATGCAAGCCGGTTATAGCTTGCTGGTACCACTGACGTCGACTAGTTGGTAGTGACTAGTGACCTGCCCACGAAGCTGGCGATCCCGGGTTCGATTCCCAGTACTATTTTTATAACAAGAAGGCAACTGAGCACACAGGTACACCTCATGATAAGTGGGATGTGAGTCCCGTAGACATAACCATTTATTTATTTTTTCTTTGCCCCGCGGCGACTTGAACAGCTACTACCGCGGGAATATGGCGTTTCCACTATGAAGTGATTTCGCCAGTGTCAAGTATATATAAATATAAATCAATATAGTAATATAACACAATCCAATCTTCTTTAGGAAGATTGGTGGCAACGTTGTACGGTGATATGTAGGACCTCTGGCCAAGATAGTTTTAACCTCTGTACCACTGCGAGTCCACTTGAAACGATGAGAAGTAAGATGCCAGGATACACGAAATAAGTCCAAGTCTTCTATCACTGTGCAACACAAAGGCATTAAAAGTACAAATCACTAACAAAAAAGAACTTTGAACACCTAAATACACAAAAATAAAAAATAAAACAAATTACACATCCGCCATCTTTGGCCGTTGCAAATAGCCTCCAGACATAACCATATTAATAAACTTATCTGGAATCGCCCGTCACAAGATACGGCAATGTCTAATGGCTCTCAGATACCACTTACCATCAGGTGGCCAAAGTGCTCGCGTGACATAAAAAAGTAAATATCAAGCCATATAAATCTGACATTTTTGACCGATCTTGAGACGAGCATTGCCAGTCCAGTTATCAATACGTCTCTGAGACACGGATTAGGTAGGTAATAAGAATCAAATGCGATGCCATGTGCCAACCCGCCTCCGCCAAAACTAATGAGTCCTAACACGGTGTGTCTAGGTTAAGGATAGCGGAGAACCGGTGGCTACCTTCCGACGCCATCATCAGATAACCTCTTAGATACCATAATATTGCATTGTCATCGGGTTTGCTTGCATACGTGGTCTGAATTTCAGCCCATTCCGGTTACGTGAAGTTGGTCACAATTTACTAGCAAGATTTGACCCCTACATACATTAGAAGTTAAATTAAAGCTTGTAATAACCGACGAACTAAAAACCTCCTTCCTATTCTAAAATCGGTTCAAAATAGAAGCTGTGTAAAAAAACCGGTCGGTATAATAATACCTTGCGGGTGGTAGGACCTTGTGCAGGGTCCGTCCGGATCGCTACCACCATCTTATCCATTAACCTACCGCCGAACAGCAGTGTTCGCATTGTTGTGTTCCGGTTTGGAGATAAAACAGCCGGTGTAATGACTAGCATAGAGGCATTCCATCTTGGTCCTCAGGGTTGGCAACGCATTTGCAGTCTTAGGCTTGCAGTCTTGTGAATGCGAATGTCTATGGGTCACAGTTTCCACTTAACATCAGGTGGTCTGTGTTCTCGTTTGCCTTCTACATGGCATAAAAAAAAAACTTGGATCCCACAGATAAAGCGACGTAACATAAAGAGTTATTCACCGGTTCTCGCAACGATAGATCGTTGCAGAGCCAATATTGATTTTCCATAAACCGTGTGATACATCTGTTATCAGCTATCCAGCTTATCGTGTTTAAGAGCAGTCAATACCAGAAGGTTTATCTGAAGGTTAGTAAAATGTTATTCAGGAATATTAACGTCCTATGAAACCAAAATGAATATAAGTATAAGCAAGCTTTAACTAACCCAGCTACTGTTTGTTATTATCATGTATATATTTTTGAATTTCGCCAATTTCACATTTAAATAATTTTAATATAGCCTGTAATACTCTTGTGGTGAAGACGAATCTAGCCACGTATAATTTATTTAAATAGGTTTAGCCGTTTTTGAGACGATGGGACATATATACAGGTCAAACACATAACTCTCTTTTTGGGCTTTGCCGCAGTCGGGTAAAAACATTTTAAAGTGCCACAATGACGGATTTTTAATGATTTAAAATCTAAATACTTTTGTATTGTCAACGCTATGATAGCATTTAGTTACTCGATGGTAATGGCGGCCAATGCCATGCAAATATCAATTTGATAATACGTCATCAGCAATTAGGTTTTACCAAGTAAATTAGATCTGCGGGCCTAGTATGTGGAAAAAGCATCCGTCCCTCTCGCACTTATACACGTGTCAAAAAGTGACAGCTGTTTTATCCACATTTTTTCACGCGACAAACGCAGCCATGTAAAGCCCCCCGTAATTTTTTAAAGTCCCATGTTACCCATATACACTTTCAACTCCGCGATTTTTCCCAAAATAAAGTAGCCAGTAGCACTTGGGTTATAGGTTACGAAATCAGCGGTCCAATGATCCGTCACTTTCATACTTATGTACGTGTCAAAAAGTGACGGCTGTTTTATCCACATTTTGTCACGCGATAAACGCAGCCGCATTAGGCGCTTGGCCATGCATCGAAGCGTAGATATCATAGATATGCAATATGGTTTTGTGGTTTTTACTGTCGAATACAGCCAACCAACTACAGAACTCACGTTTCTATGAATTGGGATTTACTTATCGTGTAATGAATTTCTCAATACGGCCTTAGCTTTAGAGCTTCTACAAAAATCAACATAAAATTGAAGGTCCAAGTTTCTAATCTGTGTATAGCCGCTCCGTCATCAGTATGGGCGCCGCATCGCGGAGCAACGCTCGCTGCTTCCGTACCATTTCGTTTATTCCCTTCGCGCAAGATGAATTTGCATTTTTATTTCGGTTGCGTCCGTACATGTTTTTAAAGTATTAAAAACCATTCATATTGGCTTATATTGATGGGTTTACTAAAAAATTACACTAGCTGTTGCTCGTGAGTTTGTCTGCGTTTATGTCGTTATCGCTCGCGAAAAAAATCACATCCTTTCTCGGGGTTCCAGCAATATCAATAGAAAATTTCATCTAAATAAGTTCCGCGGTAAGCGTGAAAAGTTAACAAACAGACAGACCTTCAGCATTAATAATATATGTATATGTATGTATGTGTAGTATTTTTATGTATTCTGTGGTATGGATGACATTCCCGCAATAAAGACCTATCCAATAAACTCTACAGTTAAAAATCCGTTAAACCCTTTTAGCTTTAAATGTCTGGAAATCATATTCATTATCTTTCTTGAGTAAGAGACTAACAAGAGAAAAAAGATGCCGTTGATCAAACTTTTAAGACATTGAATCACTGACACTCATTTCATAGAATGTTTGCTTCGGCAAATTTTCTTTTCATCGACAGGGCATTTACATGCGCAGGAGTTATAATTGGTGGTCGCAGGTCTAATCTAACCTAACCTACGCAACCCATGCTTAAGATAACCTAAAAACAATAAGTCTTCAGCAAACATTAGCATTCGATAAAATTATACATTGGATTGAATGAGTGTCGATGATTCAAGGTTACCATGACGCTAAGCAATTCAATTTAGGACGAGTGTAAGGGACATATATAGCAGTTATACGGCTCCGTCTCTTTCTCTCACCGTAAACTGAACTGCATGACTATGTCATGTATCCCTCGTGATGGTGAGCTCTGTGGCCCGTTTCACGAAGCTAACAAGTTACTAATTAATTTGTAACTTGTAGCTTCATGAAACGGGCTCTGGAAGTTTATGTAATTCTTTTACTCCTTCCACACGACTGAAGCAATTTTAATGATACTTTCACCATGACATAGACAATATACGTATTAAGCTGAAGGATGGTTTGAAGGATGTTCTTAATTGTTTGCGGGTGGTAGGACCTTGTGCGGGGTCCGTCCGGATCGCTACCACCATCTTATCCATTAACCTACCGCCAAACAGCTGACAGCGGTGTAATGACTAGCATAGAGGCATTCCATCTTAGTCCTCAGGGTTGGCAGCGCATTTGCAGTCTTAGGCTTGCAGTCTTGTGAATGCGAATGTCTATGGGTCACAGTTTCCACTTACCACCAGGTGGTCTGTGTGCTCGTCAGCCTTCCCTATGCCATAAAAAAAAAAAAAAGAAAAAAATTCAAAAACATGCCAAAGCAAAAACAGTTCAAATCCGTCCAGCCGTTGCAGCACGAAGGAGTAACAAACTAACATACACACAAACTTTCGTATTTATAATATTGCTAGATTGTGCGCGTACATTTCGATTATCGATATTCCTTCGGGATCTTTTGAATTTTCCGGCAGCTAGACTATATGTGTTAGGTAATACAGGATATAAGATATCTCCAGTTCCAATTTCAACCAAATCCGTCCAGCAATCCGTTGCAGCAGCGTGATGGAGTAACTGCAGACTAACAAACTTTCGCATGTATGATATTAGAAGAATTGAGATGTGCATTGTACAAACAATGCACATCTTTCAAATGTTTTGAAGGATGTTCAATTTTATTTTACAATTATCGAATTAAAACCATTACAGAAATCGAAGAATGACGAGGACCTTGTAATTTGTCTATGCCGTTTGTACATATTTCCGTTTGTAGAATATATTTGAGCTAGGTCTAGAGTAAAACCTAATGAAGCCAGTATCAATCGCCGTAGTTACCTTCCCATCAATGGAATCCTACACGCCAATCCCTCTCGATTTCCCCGAACCGATTGAATGGATGAAGTGTTCATTCACTTGCATTCGATCATCGGTATAACGGTGACCGCTGGTCTATCAAAACATCCACCATTACACCTTGAGCTCTGTTGTAACCGGACAAACCTCCGCTGTGTTGTTCCTTGGTTCGTGTAAAGAGGGGAGAGCGGGTTCAGTGTTGGATGGTCGGTTGAGAGGATGTGTTGAATTCAGATCTCGTTTGTCGCCTTCCGCGAAGCTATGCCGTGTACAGTGTGGGTACGTGGAGTTGTGGAGTTATGTGATTGGAACTAGATGGTGTTGTATTGCAAAAGTATTTTCGGAGAGAGATTTGGTTGGTTTCATTCACATCCGAGTGATTTTAACCGTCACTTAGCACTTTTACTAATGTTTGTCTTCATATTGGCCGATCAGTTGACTAGAGAGCAGAGTAGACTAGAGCTTCAACCACAAAAGACCCCTTTTTTTATGCCACGTCTGCAATTTAATGTGCCCTAGACCTCACGTCGTCAGACGACGACACAATAGTAGATTGTGTCTCAAGGGAGCAAAATGACATAAATATTTACGGGGAGGGCGTACATTGAATCCTGAGCGTAAAGAGGAATTCAAGTGTTAACGCCCAAGGTGGAAATAATTTTGCTACCGTGTGACACATACTACTTTTTACGTCACCTATGAGGGAAATAAAAATATTTACACTCTCTAAAAGTGCAGATATTATCAAATTCAACAAGATTTTTTTTCAAACCATCAAAATATCCTTGAACAGAAAAGTGCAACTTTGATCCCTCTGAAAAGTTACCTTTCCGAATAGGTGATGCGAAAAATGTATGGAGTGTAGAACAAGGCAATGACGACAGACCTTTCGCAGCAGGTTTTTAGGACAACGCAAACGAATACAAGCCACCTGGTGGGGATGGGGAAGACCCATAGATTTTTGTGTCCTGATGACTACAATCCTATCAAATGCGTTGCCAACCCTGAGGACCAAGCATGAAATTCCAGTGTTATCTAATAGGTACCGACTGAGTCTAATCGTTAGAGTATTTTTAATTAAATTGAATTATTTTTTTCCAAAATTCTAGTCTTCCCCAAACATTTTGTCTATAGAACCAAACCGATCTTAAAACTAAACAATACTATCTTGGAACTGGGCTAGGTCGTTATCTTGATAATGTCTCAATAATTTGTTACAATCTGTTTGTCTTGCACTCTACATGTTTCAAATACGAGTAAGTTAATCTTATCTAAGTTTCTAAATTGTATCGAGATTATCGAGAGGCCTTAGTGTAAATAACACCACATATTTCTAAGCTGACAAGCGTGCGTAGTTTTATCTAGTTAATAAAAATTTGAAAATTTCCACAAAAAAACTCTGACTTTTGATAAAAAGATAAAAGATAAAAGAAATTTATTCATTAAGTAGGCCGCACGGGCACTTTTACACGTCAAGAATCTGCCAGCGCTTCCCAAGAGGAGACCACTGCTGAGAACAAACGCCGCAAGAAACTCAGCAGTCAGTCGTTTTTTAAACATATTTCATATTACAATGGTACTACTTAGTCTAGCATTATATAAAGCTACAAATATTAAATTAAATATACTATCAAATAACATGCGTAGTTCAGCAGGAAAACATGCCAAAAATCTTACAGGAGAGATAAAGAGAGAAAAAGAAAATAGAAAAAATAGAATCAACTACCTATGTGTATAATATAAGATGGTGCAAGATGACCACATAAAAGTTTCGATATGTTTTCCTGCATCAACGGTGTCCCCTAGACAAGACAAAGCAGGATAAAGCTTTTGCATTTGAACAAATTATTATTGACTGTTTCGGGTGTAGGCCATGCATTTTTGTAAATACATTTCCAATAATTTCGTTATAGCGACACGCGGCTTTATTACTGCCCTCCTAAGCCAATAAGCAGTATCCCAAATTCATCAGCCAAAGCAGTTTTAATTCTATTCGGTTAGTTATAAGGTTGATATTGCTACGGGAGTTTTATCTGACATACCTACTGCCTTTTGGCTTAGGACGGCAGATTAGTGGTCAAGCCAAGATGCAAACGCCACTAACTTTTCTGTTTTCTATCCCCTCGAAATGTATGAAATTGACGTTTTGTCGTTTATGTCAATCCAATACATTTTGTCGATTTTCGAAAATCGGTAATTTAGCGTCTTGACTTGGCCCCAAGAGGTAAATTAATAAACCTACAACAATTTATTTTCATCTCTCCTGTTCGGAAAGTTTAATTTGAATGGGTGGATAGCCGGGTGGAAAATTGCGTTTTCATCTCTAGGGTGGAAAGTAATTTTTTTTTAATAGTTACGATTGGCCACGGAGTCTAAGATAATTGAGCTAAGTCATATTATTAAAATAAAAGATTTTCATATATCTAAACTCGGCAATACGTTAAACGATGTATTTATTACGGCCTATAGGTTCATATGAAAATCATTTCAAGACTGGTCTATTTTTTTCGCAATTACAGAAAATCAACATTTAAAATTATTCCTCTATTCTGCTGCCCGCCATAATGCCGTGATAGCATAGCATGACACTTTTTCTTTCACGTTTCGGCATGGCCATCTAGAAAATACACTACTGCCAACATTAGAAAAGTTTAATCGAGTTGGTCACGACCAAGAAGCTTATTATACAACAAGGAGGTTGAACACCGAACATCCGTTCGAAACAAGAAATTTGACCTTTATTACGTCACGAATATATTCCATCTCTATCTTTAGTTAGGGTAAGAATGAGATGGAAATCATGCTCCTTGGCCGTGACCAACTCCATTTAACTTTTCTAATGTTGGCAGCATGTGTATTTTAACTTTCTTATGAATCTAGAAAAAAAAAGTTTTCAATAGATAAAGCGGGAAACGAGATTAAATATATTTAGGTATACCGTGTCTTTTTTCCTCACAGTCGAAATGAAAAGTAGAGTGTCTAACTCGGGTGAAATTACCCATTTCCCCTCGAACTATTGGCGCTCTCACTTCGTTCAAGCGCCAGAAATATCTCGGGTGAAATGGGTCACTTTCAACCCTTGGTTATCAATCTACTATTACTAATCAAATCTTTCCGACCTATAACCAATTACTGCAGCGTTCCTGAACGCATGCGTGGTCTTTCTTCTTTCTATCAAAACTTAGCGCGTTTTCCATTTTCAACCGTTAATTCATTTCTACTGACTGGGGTCCGTTCATTTGACCGAAATACGTTTGATCGAACGTATCGTTTCGCAACTTTTTCATTTGGCAACCCACTTTTATTTCTGTAACTGTAAATATTTCAGGATTTATTTCTGTACCTTCGCGAAGACGCGATAGGTTAGGTTAGGTTAGGTTTTATCCTGAAATATTTACAGTTACAGAAATAAACGTGGGTTGCCATATGAAACGGTTGCCAAACGATACATTCGACCAAACGTTGTTCGGTGAAACATTAGTGAACCCTACTGACTATACTTATATATTGACAATTCCTTCTACGATTTTAATGAATTCATCTTAGACTAATTAATTATAAAATGACCTTTTAATTTCTAATTGTGTAATCTATAACTTATTTTGAATACTATCTAAAGTACCTACTACGAGTATAATGCAACTAACTATGACATAACCAAAGTTTTGTAATTATTTTGACATGTAATATTTTATAATATTATAAATAAATGAGTATGAGTATGAGTATGAGTATTCGATGCTTCAGTGAGATCCTACCTAATATTTTAAGAGTAAGTTTATGAAGATACACATCGTATAGTCTTATTACATTGCATAGTTCTTTACCCATAACTCCCAGGAAAGGTTAATGCCTCAAGCAATGCGATTGCGATTTTTCTGTGGTTTATTTAGGTGTTCACTAGCTTTCGTGGTCATCATGCTCGCTTACCTAAAGGCTCGTTATAAGGGCGATAACCTTTTTCACCCCCTTAATCACGGCCGATTTCCACCATTTTTGAATATGTTGACTTGAAACTAGGTTTGTACGTATCCGTTTTTTTTCCATGTAATATTTTTTTGGATAGGAAAACGTACAGACCTAGGTTTTTATGTCTACGACATATTCAAAAATCGTTTAATTTTTTTTTAGCTTCACAATCCTCTTCATGACGATATCACCTTAGTGTTCCTTAGTGAAGATTTCTCATACACAATTTTGAAAATGGAACGGGTTAATGGTCTCCTAAGTATCTCTAAGATACGGCGGGGAGTCCTTAGAGTTCCGGAAATATTGTGAAAAATGGCAAATTCCCATGAGCCTTCTAAACTTCATAACCTTCTCCATGCAAAAAAAGAACCGGATCAAAATCAAAATTCTCCGTGAATGACTAGGAACCAAACTGATTTTATTCTGACAACTTACACAGAATCTACTATCGTCATGATCGGTAATAACAGTCGATTTTCACGTATTTCAGGTAGCGATCGTGTAGATAGAGTTATCTCGAGTGACGCCAGTCTCCTAAAGATACCGACTCAAATGACATACATCCGGAAATAGTACCGATTCTAGGCGTTATTCGGACGGAGGCATTTGATAAGTCTCTACACAGTATAAAACAAACTCGCTTGCGGCCGTATGTCCCTCTGAATGTACTCTTGAGATATTTTTTCGAAACTACGCAACGGATTATAATGCAATTTTCATCAATAGATGAATATTTGGAAGAGGAATGTTTTATGTAATAAATTCTGGTGGATTTGTTGAAGAAAACTCACATAAACCAAGCGAAGCAAGGATGTCATAAAAGTCGACTACCTATCACTTAGATACCTCTTTCATATCTTTATCTTTCTTTTATGTTATGCCTTTTTCAATAAGGTCAACAATCTTGACCCTGGAATGTCTTTGTCTTCTGGCGGATGAGTTCAGATGCGCTTGCAAATCCAGTCTAACTAACTATTAAAAGATATTAAACATTACAGTGGAGCTGGCTAACTGACTGATTAACTGGCAGACAATATGCAGAGTAAACTACTGAACTTAGTACGGTTAAGTGTGAAATAATACTCTTTTAGTAATGTAGAGATAAACTAGCAAAGTATGTTTTGACTTGGATCCTATACGTACGATTTCACTGTCATCCTCTACTAAATATTCTAATCTAAATAGCCTATTTATAGTCTGCGCAAAGGCAACTTGTGACCCAACCTTAGGTACTAAGTCAATCTGACACTCTACAGCAAGTTAAGGCTTTGAGTACCTGGAAGATTTCCAAAAATTAAACCTAGCATACTAAATTTCATAAAAATCCTTTGGAGCCGTTTCTGAGATTCAGATTATATATAAATATATATACAAGAATCGCCCTTGAAAGGATTGACGACGTAAAGCACTTTTTTTTAAGCTGTCTTAGGTTTACGTAAATTCAAGTCATTGTACCAGACGATCTTGTTAAAGTTCCGCTGCATTTCTTCAAGAATAACGGGCACACTCACGCGCAAGTGATCGCAGGCGATAAGTGTGTTTGCTTCAAATCGCCGGCTAGCGGCAGAGTGGCAGATAGTCGATAAACATGATCTAATTTGACGAAAATGTTTCGAGTAGCAGGTTGATTAGATGCCTTTTGATATTGCGAGGAATGTGGGGGGAGTTTTTAGGTCATCGGAACATGATATCATAGAACCAAGAGCCCACAATAAGACTCAGGCCGAGCAGCCTCGACTTGAGTCAAACAGCCGTTGTTAGAGGCCGCTCGCTCTGAGGTAAAGGCTCGAGGCAAATTGCGGATCAACCCGAAGTGAATCGCCTCAGCTTGATCCGCAATGTACGCACACGCCCGTCTCCACCAGATGCACGGCTCGGACTAAGGCTCTTTTGAGCCCGTCAAAATATGGCTGGGCTCGCAGCGACGAATTTGAGTCGTGTTGCGGCGTACCTCAGGTTGAGGCAGCGTCTTAACTTGCCCGGCCTCGGAGCGAGGCTGCCGCTCGACCCGAGGCTGCCTCTAATGGATACGCGGCTATAGGCGTTTGACACATCAACAAAGATTATCATGGATTATCATTATCATGCTGTGTTCACGTCTCGTAGAGCGTAAGCCATACATAGCACCCGATAGTATATGACTCTATAAGTATGCTTGTGGAACGTTCAGTTTTGTGGCAATAAAAAAAGGTGTAAGTTGAGTCACTAAATAACTTGCTGTTGTTACTATAAGCTTTAGTAATATTATAACTATTGTATTCAATTTATGTCAACTGAGAGAAAATCTCTCTTGGTTGCCTCACATTTTCCCTAGTGAATATGCCAGCTAAACAAACTACTCGTAAGGCCTAGACGAATTGTATTTCGTAAACTACAGGGTGGTAGGACCTTGTGCAGGGTCCGTCCGGATCGCTACCACCATCTTATCCATTAGCCTACCGCCAAACAGCAGTGTTCGCATTGTTATGTTCCGGTTTGAGGATAAGACAGCCGGTGTAATGACTAGCATAGAGGCATTCCATCTTAGTCCTCAGGGTTGGCAACGCATTTGCAGTGTTAGGCTTGCAGTATTGTGAATGCGAATGTCTATGGGTCACAGTTTCCACTTACCATCAGGTGGCCTGTGTGCTCGTTTACCTTATCTATGCCATAAAAAATAAAAAAATCAAAGAATATGTACAGGACCTCTATTCTAGGCGGTAAAAACTATTATTGCCTTTGACCCGTTATCGTATTGTGAACGTTACGAGAACACTTGACTTAATTTAAAAACAATACCATAGCACGTTAAAGACGATATCGTTTTCCCGCCTAGAATAGATGCAGATGTAATGCCTAATCATAGATATATCGTATTTATTAACCGCCAACGCAAAAAGAAGGGACTAATAAATAATAATAATAAATTTATTGCACATAAATACACATCAAGTTCAGTTGAAAAAGATACATATGGAATATTGATTATTTTCATACAATAAGAACTATGTAGATGATACTCATATTACTCATGCACTTAAAACATTGTCATAAGAGATTTACACTGGTCCCTACACTAGGCGTAGCCTGTCCTATAGGTAACCAATACAGAAATGAGTTTGCAGAAAGTTGCGAAAAGCTAATAAAATACACAACACAAAGGAATGAAGTCTAATTTAAGATATAAATTTTATACTAAGTAAAACTAGAACTAAATTACAAAGGCACAAGCTGGAGTGTGAGTGTGCGTGTGTGTGAGTGTGTGCGTGTGCGTGTATGAGTGAGTGTGTGCGTGTGTAGTGTGGGTGTTTTAAGATTGTAAATGTATGTAAGAGTCTCTTTGAATGACAGGAAAGAAATTGCCCGTAATTGCGTTACTTAGGTTAAATGCAGTGTTTTAATTCAAAACTTTGACAAATTCTTCTACATCTTCATACGAGAGGGTAATGAGCCATGCGGGCAGTTTATGATTAAGCTCTCTAATTGAGATATTTGCTAAGGGAAATTTAGCATTTACTTTGTTATAAACGAATGGGTGCAGAAAATTAGCAAATCTTTTGGCAAAGACTGAGCTAGTCAAAGGCACAGGGACCCTAAAAGTGCGTTTCATTAACATTGCCTTATAATTTGGTAACCTTACCTAGTGGTAAGGTTACCAAATTATAAGGCAATGTTAATGAAGTAGTCTTCATGCGTCTTTAAAACAGCGCGTGTGACAAATATTTTACGAACGCTGAGAACGTCCATATCCTTGTACACAAGCTTGGTTGGGTATCTAATAGGTTTCCTGAGTATAACCTTGAGGACAGCTCGTTGTGCTTTTTCGAGCAGGACCAAATTAGATTTGAGTGCCCCGCCCCAAGCAGTAATACAGTACGATAAGACTGATTGGCAGATGCTTATGTACACAGTCTTGAGAAGCTTCCTATTGGCAGAGTTACGTAGATTTTTAAAAACATAAATTAGCTTGCGTACTCGCTTTGCTGTAGCCATTAAATGCTCCCTGAAATCAAGTTTTTCATCGATAACAACTCCGAGATATTTAATGGAAGACGCTCTACAAACGCCCTCGCAATGACAAGATGACATCGATAGCTCGCTTTGTTTACAGGTGTGAATTGCTATCCTAGGTAATACGTTGGGAGCAGAGACTATGGTCTTATGGAAGCACAAGAATTTGGTCTTAGAGACATTAAGTGTCAACAAGTTACTCTTCAGAAGGCCAGCAATGACACTCATACCTTGTTCTGCAGACTTGGCCACTTGGTTCCAGCCGTTCCAGGTATCTGCATGGAAAAGTATTGCTGTGTCATCAGCATAACAAACAACGTCAGCGTTTACAATTTGGGTGGAGGGAATGTCATTGATGTAAATTATAAACAAAGTTGGACCCAAGACACTGCCCTGTGGGACTCCGAAAGTGATATCATTGAGATTGCTCAAGTCCTGATCTATTTTTACACACTGCGTACGGCCTGTCAGGTAACTGGTGAGCCAGTTTAGGGCAGTTCCTCTGACACCAACGAGCTCCAGCTTTTTTAGGAGAATAGGAATGGACACGGTGTCAAACGCCTTGGCGAGGTCCAAGAAAATACCAAGGCAGGACTTATTGTTGTCCAAGTAATCCGAAATGAGCCCAGTCATAAGCACTACAGCATCGTCCGTCGACTTATTTGCGCGGAAGCCAAACTGGCGTTCCGAAATGGTGTTATTAATATCCAGGAAGTTGACCAACCGCCTACAAACCAGTTTCTCTAGAATTTTAGAAAAAGCCCCAAGCAAAGAAATTGGTCTGAAATTATTGGGAATAGATTTATCTCCGGCCTTGTGTATCGGTATGACGGCAGCCACCTTCCATGAAACTGGGAAAGTTCCTTAGGACAGACTAAGGTTATATATGTGTGTAAGTGGTACAATAATGTGTCTCTTAGTTGCCTTCAGTAACCGGTTTGTGACTTCGTCAAGACCAGGCGCGCTATCAAGCTTTAAACCATCTATTAGAGACTCGACTTCAAATTCGTTGGTCGGAGAAAAGAAAAGAGATTGCAAAGGTGATACATTTGAGGACACTTCACGCGCAAGATCCTCTTGCTTTTTATTGTCAGTTGCCAGTATTTTATTAGCGAGAGTCGAACCAACATTCGCAAAGAACTGGTTACAATAATCAAGCGACTCCGTTACAGATCCCTTTGATTGGGTAAGTTCTATCGGCCTCTCTACGTTTTTCTTGGTATATGTAATACTTCTAATTGAATTCCAAAGTTTTTTTGGATTGTTCTTATTCTGTTCCAGTTCAGCTGACTCGTGTTTATTCTTCAGTTTACGTAGCAGATCATTATGAAAGTTTTTGTAGCGGGTGTAAGTCTGTTGAAGAACTTCGTCATTAGGATTTTTGCGGCATTTCGCATGGAGACGATCTCTATGTCTTGAGCAACGAATAAGACCAGGAAATAGAACGTGTAGCTGCGTATCTATGTATTACAGTTTAAATAGATATACTAGCGTCGATTATTTATTCCTAGCTTTTGCCCGCGATTCCGTCCGCTTGGAAGTCGTCTATCGCTATTCCCTCGGAAACGGTCCATTGTCCAGACACAAAAGTATCCTCTGTATACGGGCTATAAACAAACCAACAGACTTTCCAATGAATTAAATATTACTAGCGTCCGTAATAAACAATAGCCCATGTCCATGTTATGTTGTGCTATCTCTGCTCTACAGTGTAGAATCTAAGCCCTGGATTTGTAGGAATACTAGTGTCATTTCTTGTTTAACCTATCAGTATAAGCTAGTTTATTTTCATAACTCAGTTAGTTCATAAGAACATGATTACCGTTTAACACTTTTCAACGGCACTTCCGTTTCTCTAATAAAAACATGGTTTAAAACTGTAACAAAGACTTGATTTATCGTCTAACAGCAATTAGAAGCGATGTATGTATGAGTGTGTATGGAAGGTAAACAGCCGGGAACACCGGAACCCGCATGCGCAGGCGCGGCCCTGACTCAGCTTATCAGTTGGGCGGCTCTGCAATACAAGAAAATACAAAAAAAGGTACAGAAAAATCTTAAAAGCTTGTTTAATACTTACTAACGAGTACCTATATTATTAATAATTTATTGATAGTATTTTTTTTGCTTGTTATTTAGTTTTATCTTCACTGTTTAACGTCTTAACTTTCCACATACATTATAGATAGGTAAGTATTTACGTATGTAAGCACTTTATACCAAAACAATTATATCACTTGCACAGATAAATTTAAAAAATATAGTAATTAAACGAATACAAAGGCGAACGCATCTGTTCTAGAAAAGGAAGTATTATAATTATTATTACAGCCTTTATTCCAATAAACATAACATACATTTAGACATTAAGTACATTTTAAAACATTGCTCCATATAATTGAATTCTTTATTTACTAACATTACATTTACATTTATGTTAGTTTCGTTTGTTATATGTATTTATCAGTTTGTGCACAAGGCAAGACCTCTGGAGAAGGAAGGACAGGTCCAGGAAAATAGGGCAGACCAGAGGGCCCTGCCACGATGCACTACGCTAACTAGCGTTTCTATTCGTTTTCTTATTAACCAATCGTGTCACTGGTAGATCACGTGACTTTTCGTATCACGTCATCTTCCAGTGACGCGATTGGTTAAAACCGAAATGAATAGAAACGGTCCCAAGACGCGTCCTAGTCTATATTACTTTTCTTCGCTAAGGTTGAAATGCATCACTTTCAACCCGATTCTAAGATAAACAATGGCCTACTTTCAGAGTATGGGACATGAAATATATTTAGAATGTCCCCACCCGTTATCGCCGTCGTAAGTGCCGCTCTTCTTGTACTGTGAACTATTACGGCTTGCACCGTACGGTGTTGCCATTATACCTATGGCTTGTAAGTTAACAACATTTTACATCTTTTTACAGAGCGGGCAAGTGTACTGTTTTTTTTTTTTTTTTAAAACAGGAACGACACGTCACGATGTTAGCTTAGTTAGTAGAGACCCTGCCTACGGAGCTAGCGGTCCGGGTTCCGTAGTATGCTTTCAGAACACCTTTTAAAAAAAAACTATTTTCGAAATTTAACCGTAGTTCAGTTAACTACTGATCAAACACCTCGCCCTTATCGTTATCAATGGAAGGGAAATATCTTCATGTCAAACATAGCGGTACATGTCAACAAATATGACTGTCTACGATTCAGAGAACAGCGAGGTACTTTACCCTGACAGCTAGATTATTTCTTAGTAGCCGGAGCAAAAATTAAAAAATATTTCTTATCTACCTCGTCAGGATCGCGGGACCGCGGTGGATGCGAAAAGCACAAGACCGGTGTGAGTGGAAAGCCTTGGGGGAGGCCTATGTCCAGCAGTGGACGTCTTTCGGCTGACATGATGATGATGATGACGATTTTTGTTTTTTATTAATGGTGGTCACGATGATTCCGCCAATGCCAAGTGAGGGATGAACCACCTGAACCAACGGAGCTTAAAAAGGCAAAGAGAGCTATAAAAACAAGATCACATTTAGCCAAAATAACCCTGAGTCACCTTACCTGTTCCTGTTATACTTACTATACGTTACTACAAACATTTTCCTCCCGATTTGTTACTTTTTAAACTCCATAACTAAGCACGATACTCAAAACCGAACATCCAATCTCATTAACAATAATACAGCTATACATACACTCCGTGCATACATAAGAGAGCGGTGTACACATTATCCGCATTATACTACCTCTTTATACGTTATATAGTATAGGCAGGGCGGGCGCGAGAGAGAACAGATGTGGGGCGGGCGGCGCCCTACGCGCGGTCAATACCGCGAATGTGTCGCAAGGGGCCATCCCGCTATCTCTATACGATAGCTGTTAATCCTGCCAAGTTGTACTCAGTGGTGATAGAGATAGAGCTATAGGATTCATATAACTTTGTCTCTTGTGTCCACACACTTACTTTGTCACTTGTCAAGTTTTTGATAATGATTAACGACGAATTCTAAAGAAATACAGATAAAGAAATATAAGTAGTGGATAAAAATGGCGCGGGGGAATGTTTGTATTTGTATACATTTACCTACTATAATTACTTAAATCACTTGTGGAATATTTTACAGCACTGCCAAGTTTCGGGTGAAGAGGCGTTTTATAAAAGCCGTTATTACACAGTTATAAAAGGTGCGATTTTACAGCTGTCAATTCAAAACATGTGTTTAGAACGGCACGACTTAATAAAAGCTCTGCATTAAGTCTTTATCTAGCGGATTAATGTGAGTAACGCAACATTTCGTCAAACTACATTTAATAAACCTGAAAAACTGCTCCAAAATACGCCAACATTTCAACTCAGTTTTTCACAATCGCCATTTTGAACGCTCAATGACGTGGCCCCTTTTCTCCCCAGAGCAAATCGATAACACAAAACACCACAACATCCTATCTCACAACCATTCAACCCAAAATCAACCTAAAACACAGCACCGTACTTGAAATACTAGTAAAAACCGCATGCGAACACCGTCTGTTTTTCCCTAGAGAACCATCTTGCAACGTTCCATATTTAAATTGGTCTATCCTTTCTGCGCATCCAAATGAAAATGAACTCTAGCGTGTACGTGATAGGGTTGATATTGGGATTAAGGCATCCCTTTTAAGAGAATCGATCTCGTTTTATCCTGAAACGAATAACGTCATATCTAACGTTTTGTATTCTTATTTGAAATGAACTTTGTAGCTAGACAGTTTGGTTTCATTTTCGTTTAAAAGTGTTTTAACAGGGAGTAGTGAAGTATCTTTTAAAGAGGAATTATTTTAACACGTTGAGGACCGAAGACTCGATTTAGGTTCAATTTTATGAGGAGATGAGGTTCTCGGGCGCTCAGGGTATTCTAATGTGTTCCGAGATTGGTGGAGATGGTAAGGAGGGCTGAGAGAGATGTGTACCATAGCGCTATGTACTTCTTGAAGTAGTATTGTGGTAGTATTATGCGTATTATAGCATCTTTATTCTACTACGTACAGTCAATTTGATTCCTAGGCTACTATGGACTATATCAAAGTGACGTTGCCAACCAAATCATAATAAGTTTCCTACGTTTGGTACGAATCAAATACGGTCGTTTTGCGGGTTGTATGACCTTGTGCTGGGTCCGTCCGGATCGCTACCACCATCTTATCCTAATGGAGGTTAATACCTACCGCCAAACAGCAGTGTTCGCATTGTTGTGTTCTGGTTTGGGGATAATACAGCCGGTGTAATGACTAGCATAGAGGAATTCCATCTTAGTCCTCAGGGTTGGTAACGCATTTGCATTCCTACGCTTGCAGTTTTATAAATGCGAATGTCTATGGGTCACAGTTTCCACTTACCATCAGGCGGCCTGTGTGCTCGTTAGCGTTCTCTACGCCAAAAACAATAATGAAAATTTGGTTCAAAACAAGAAAGCAGCATTTAACTCTAGCCTTGGTAGCTTCAAGTTTTAGGTATATTTAAAATTGTATGGTATGCTCCACTATCTCTGGAAACGACCCGACGACCCTTCTCGTATTGGAGCCATTCCATACATATAGCCGGGTTTTAATTCAAATTCAAATTTAAACTCTTTATTTGAACTCTGCAAGGACACTGCAAAAGGGTATCATAAGTACCCAGGAACTTAAAAGTAGATATAAATTGAAATGTATCAAATCAAAACATTAATGACATTAATTTACTAAGTAGGACCTTACTTATATAACGTTTTAAAATTAAAATAACAACAACAACAGTCTTAATTAACTAACAAATTACCTACTGTACGCCGTCCTCGTTTGTCTTCGTTTAGGTATCTCCTGCCATCTTCTTGCCTGTCAATACATGACCACGTTGCCCGTATTTGACTAATCTATCACACAGTACTTAACAGATGACTGGTGATAATATATGATATACTTGTAAAGTCGGCGAGATCTTACATCGCTAGATTTTATACAATACTAGAGGACGCACGCGGCTTAAAACGTGTAGAATTCGTTTCCCACTACTACCCCTACTTATTCCCGTTGGGGGCCGATTTTTGGGAAATCCTTTCTTACTACACCCCTAGACCTCATAAGGAACCTATGTTCCAAATTTGAAATCTTTAGACTCAGCGGTTTGGGTACTTGCATTGCACCAAACTTATGTGAGTTCAACCTTTTTTGAATAAATTTGGATTGAGTTTTTAAACATGTAATTCAAAAGCACTAAAGAGTATGGATAGCAAATCACCCCCAAAATAACTTTCTACCCACGGAATGGACGACGAAATTTTGACCAAGGAATCACGTTGTCCCATACAAACTTTGCCCCCCTTTTTCACCCACTTAAGGGTAGACTCTCGGAAAATCATCTCTTATCGGATGCCCACGTCATACAAAGAACACACCCTCCAATTTTCAGGTCTCTACAATGAGCGGTTTAGGCTGTGCCTTGATCCGTCAGTCAGTCAGTCAGTCATTCAGGACAAAGCAATGTATAGATATGCCACTACGCAATACAACAAATCGTTGGAACATTTTACCTTTACCCTCTATAAAACATGTAGCAGAGCGAAAACTGCAGCTCCAAACAAACCCTGGACAAGCTACCACCAAAACCCTGAAGTCATCTGTTAAACCATAATTCCATTTCCGATGCGCTCGCGTTTCCGAGGCCCTCTCCCAAATTCACTAAAACAGCGAGCTCCGTTTACCCCTAGACTACCGATGAAACTCTCAATGTCCCCCCATCTCCCGACTCCCACCCCCTCCCGCCCCCACTAACGTGCACAATGCCCCTCGACTTCAGACCCGCTTCGCCACTTTTTCCGTGAAAACCTTTGTCCGTTCCTTTGTTGAGAATCTTGCTTATAGGCAAAGAGGGAACGACTATTTTGGGGTATGTTTTAGACTGGCAATATTTTTGCCGCGGATCTAATTTCAGTGGCTACAATTTTGGCGGTAATTTTAATTGATTATTTTGTTTCGATGAATACATTTCATTGTCATTTGAAGATATCATCAAAATAGTCAGATGTTTTAATAAAACTTAGTCTACCAAAATTAAATCAGGCTTTGTATTATGATCCACATTATTGTGTTGGATAATAATATGTATAAGGCGTCCGTCACTCTTACGCTTATATGCTTGGCATGGCATCATAATTTTCTATATAGTTAAGGTTGTCATTACGTACATCATTTTAGGTAATTCTTTATATCTATGTAATATTTGTAATTAAAAACTAGATCAATGCGGTAATATGTCAAATCGTAATCAACTCTTTCTCTCCATCCTGAATTACAAATAAATTACAGAACCAAGATGAGCAAGTTCTGATAAAACTGAATCGTCCATGAGTGCATGCGTGCGTTTGGTTTTGTAACCGATGCATTTAGTGCAGTCATGCAGACTTAATGGTACCAGTTCTGATCGACCAGTTGGAATTAGGGCAGTCTTGCGATATGTAACGATATAAAAAAAGATGTAGTTTACTGTTGGTATTTCTGGAATCTTTGAATAGTTAATTACACGTGAAGATATGCGATAAGTAGATCGATTGATACACGAAACGATGCAATGTTTTAATGTGTCTTTAGATATCCTGGTAAAATTTTGAGGTGAATATTTCACTAATATCTAACACATTTTCAGCGGCGCCAGCAGTGACGTCAATAACGGTCAACTGTAAGAATATGGCCGAACGAAACATCTCAAAAATATGTCCCAAATGTCTCCTTACTCCAGTGTAATAAGAACTTCGTAACATATATATGAGAGGATTTTCTGCATTCTAATCGAGTCAACAATATTTCTATTGACATGCGTATTTGATGTTACGATGACTCTAATTTACTATATTTAATGGCACACGCGTTAAAAACAAAATGATAACATATCTAAAGCAATATTGTTTTAGGATAGAATAGAGACCCTGACTTATTTCATGTTTTAAAATATTCCTACCAGTCCTGAGCTCCTGACTCTTAGCTTACCCCAGGATTTCGGTGCCAGGCGCTGACTCAAGACCCCCTCCTCCCCCTCCCCAGGGAGATGCGCCATAATTAATAATTCGAACAGCTTTTACCTCGCTTCCTGCTGCTTTGTAGGCGTTACAAAGAACTGGCAACGTCACTGGCTTGAGTCAATAGTGAATTGGAAAGGACTTGAAACTGCGTCGTTTTAGGTTGGATTTTCCGAACTATTCTTAGTAAATACAAAACTTATTTACTTACCGAGAAACACAGTTAAGGTTTTACAGGATTGTGTCGTAGGATTAATAATAAAAACGAGTAAACATTAGCAAAGTAACAAAACATGTTACTCCAAACTCGAAAACAAAACTGCTGAAGAGGATTGTGAAGAGCCGCTAAAATCGCGTAGCTGTCAAAAAAAATCCATTCTAATTTAGCTCCGATATCCTTTTTAACCCCCTAAATCAAGTTTTGCGGGTGGTAGGACCTTGTGCAGGGTCCGTCCGGATCGCTACCACCATCTTATCCATTAACCTACCGCCAAACAGCAGAGTTCGCACTGTTGTGTTCCGGTTTGGGGATAAGACAGCCGGTGTAATGACTAGCATAGAGGCATTCCATCTTAGTCTTCTGGGTTGGCAACGCATTTGCAGTCTTATGCTAATGTCTATGGGTCACAGTTTCCACCTACCATCAGGTGGCCTGTGTGCTCGGTTGCCTTGTCTAGGCCTTAAAAAAAAAAAAAAAAAAAAACCGATTTCCACCATTTTTAAATATGTAGTTGTTATAAAGAACTAGGTCTCTACGTTTCTGTCTTTTATTTTTTAAACAAGTATCATTCTAAGAAATATTTTCTCGAAAAGCAAAACGTACAGACGTAGTTTTTCATGATATCTACAACATATTCAACAATCGTAAAAATCGGACGACGTTTCAGGGGAGAGAAACGTTATTTATCGCATATTGTATGGACATTTTTAGCTTCACAATCCTCGTAAGCATGTATAGGTGCCAGAATATATTGGAGGATAAACCAGCCCGCGCTGTCAACTCAGTACAAAAACAAGGAACTAAAGATGTCGAAGTAGAAGATATATTAGATAGATATAATAGTGAAACCTTCTTTTAAAGCCCACATTTCTTGAACTTCCCAACTTTCATAAAACCTGGAAACCATTCCAATTTCGGACGTTAGGATGGGATAGGATAATTGGGATATTTACAGGGTTCCGTACTAAAATGTTAAAAAGGAAACCCTTTGGTGAGACTTTGGTGTCTGCCTGTATGTCATAGCTGTTTTTGTCAGCAATTATAGAAGCTGTCAACTTATATTTTGGCACTGTAAGTATATTGCCCGTGGTCCTATATTGTAAATTTTTCTGGAAATTTTAGCAGACCTTATCGAAGTTGACGGAGCTCCGCTGTCCCGAAGGTCCTATTTCTACCTAATTTTGCCCTAGAACTAACATAACTTAAACATACCTGTAGATTTTGTCCAGTGTATGCTCTGTAATCCACATAGGTGGACCACGGGGAATACACTGTTTTGGCATAGATGATATACCTAAGATAAAAAAGATATAATATGTTTATTCAGTAGTAGGCCGCACTGACACGTCAAAAATCTACCAACACTTCCCAGGTGAGACCACTGTTGAGAAGAAACACCGCAAATTTAGATTTTTTTTCTTCAGCAAGCATTGTAAAAAGCAATGAATATACAAATAAAATATCATGCGTAGTTGAGCAGGAAAACGTAGTTGTACCTATAACTTACTTTCCCGAATCGGTACAACAATCGGGTTTTTTTTTCTTAATTAATGGTGTCATTCCTTGCGCGAGGACAATTGAAGGACACGGAAAGAACATGTCTTAGTCACTTTTTTTTAAAATGAGGTTTGAATCTCGATATGTAGAAGACGATATTAACTATTACCTACACTTAGTTTCAGAAATAAATAATAAAAAAATAGTTACACGAAAATTACGTCCAAAATGACATGGTTCCTAACTTTAAAATCGCGATATCTCAAAAAGTTACAAATGTGACTAGACACGTTCTTTCCATGGACCCTTCAATTATTCGGTTAAAGACTTTTTAGTGTTGTGAGCTACACGCGCTTCTGTCCAGTCCCTGGCCATTTAAAAAATAAAAGGATTTATACTTCAAAATTTACAAATAAATTACCGTTTTCTCCCACTAGTAGAGTTGAAAACTGAGAGCCAACCAAGAGAGATATTCTCTTAGTCGACAAACAATTAATACAATAATTATGATATTAGTTAAATCAACCAAAGCGGATAGTAGCAACAGCCAGTTCTTTAGTGATTCAACTTAGTTGATGTACGTATATCTAAGGCCTTGTTAGGCTCGTATGGAATCAAGACGTTTATGTCAATCAATCACAATCCTGTCAGAAGCGACAAATATTTTTTTTCAGTGTTGTGTTTGAATTTAAGCTCGTAACGACTACAACCACACTATATAATTACTAGGGTTCGGAGTTTTCATAGCACGGTAAGATGAAGAGAGCTGAGGAGTCGACATTGACATTAAATTTCAACTCTTTCTCATACTCATATTCATTTTGTTTACATAACTCTAAGCTGCTAAGCTAAGTAATGAAAAATTACAATTATAAACATAATAATTTCCATGTACAAATTATTTAATAATCTAATGAATATTAAAAGTGAAAGTTCTCATCTATATTTATAATTAAACTAAAATTTCCAATTAAATAAACGAATGAGTATGAGTAAGAGAGGAATTTAATGTTAACGTCGACTCCACAGCTCTCTTTCGTCTTACCGTGCTAAAAAACTCAAAACCCTGATCATTAACCAACACAAAAATCACCAACAGGTTACCGAAACCAGTATCACACTTAATAATATTCAACCGATGCTTATTAGATCGTGGCAGCAGGATGTAATGCAACACATAACTGCGTTTTTTACGCGTTGGTTTAGCGAGTCGAGAATGCTGTTGCAACGAGATCCTTTGGGTGCGTCTCTAATGCAAGAGACTAAACTTCCCCCCACTTTGCTAAACGTAATTAACGAAAAAATCCAATAACTACACTCAGGAGCAATAAAATCGGGTCATTTCCTATAGTAATTCAATACAGGGACCCATTCTTTCAGAGCTGATATCTCTAAAATGGCCCAACTGTTTCTGATGAAACCTAGCTAAGAACCACCGCTAGGAACCATGCTTTCAAATTAAAAAAACGCATCCAAATCGGTTCACCCGTTTAAGAGCTACGGTGCCACATACAGACACACCCTCACACATAGCTGTCAAACTTATCCTCATTTTGCGTCAGGAATTAAAAACGGTGAGAATCAATATGGATTGAGACTCAATTTTATCTGAGTCCTACTCAGATGGGACCGCTCATGTAGTTTTTTTTTATAGCCATAAAAGGCAAACGAGCGGACGGACAACGCAATGCTAAGCTTAGTCATAGCTCAGGAAATATCGTGGAAGGAAGTTCATTCCATAATTTCAAAGTACAAGAAAGAAGAGTTGGAAACGGGGTGTCTCTTAAAAATCTCCAACCTAATTATTTTTCTAATGCCGTTTTAATGCTCACACTTTTAGATGAATCGAATTAGATATCTACAAAGCCACGGACTTTAACTAGTCCCTATCTAAAAACCACCAGATACGCGTACACGTAGGTACAACTGTTCCCCCTGAACCCCCCAGGTACCTAAAATCCCTCCAGAGTATGTTTAGATACCTCTAGATATAGGCGAGATTAACGAAATGGCTTCTACCCCTCGATCAATACTGGCTACCCCACTGCGTTTACCCCTCCACTGAAACATGGGGTTGCCAGCTTTGAGGGAAAACGTGACACATGTTTAGTTTTTTGAGTGTGTTTTGTAAATGGACATTTACGAAAACTGGGGAAAAAATAAGCTTCAACTGGGTAAATGGAATTTGAGCATTTCTCATACAACTTGGTTCTGAAAATATTAAGGCCGCGTTTTGAGGCTTTTAAACATATGATGTACAAGTTCACGAGGAGGTTAAGAGGTATGAGGTAAAACGTCTATGTTTAAAAGACGTATTCATAGTGCGATATTATGGCATTTTAGTACCTTTAGTATAAAGTAGCGGGGAGTGTCTTCATGGATTCAAAAACATAATTATGTTTATCTTTGCTCCGGCGAATCAAGATTTTCGAAAACACCGACCTGGCAACATTCCCGTAGCAGTTTTCCGGGCGCTAGCCGAGGGGGGCAAAGGGGGAGGGTCTCGTCATCATGGCAACGTAGCTCTAATCTCGCGCGATCTTGTGTCCTTGTCGCGCGAGATGAGACGTGCGATTGGACCGTATTTTGAGAGGGATTTGGGTGGTTTTGGAGTAGCAAATTACTTTAAGACGTAGTTATGTATACTTGATACAAAATACTTAAATATATGGCGTTAAAAGATAGGTATATAAGTGGCTTCATCGCGGCTCTACCCTCTCTGCAAATTTTTGAATTATCAAGGATATTTTGGTTTTTTTAATATTTGCCTGTGTGGTTGCCGGCTTGGAATAAATAGTACCACTCCATATCTTGCCGTGGAAGTGGTAAGAGGCGACTAAGGGTATAAAGGCTTGAAGTATCGCTAGGCGAGCTTGCCACCTGTCCCTAATATACACTGATAAACATCTTAGTCTCTATGTGCAAAATGTGGTTGCAACATGAATAACAAGTTTTCAGAGTTGTTGGTAATTCTGTAACTATGCCTACCCCACTTTTTTTATCATAAAAATTTTGTTCAGACAATAACGAACACAACAACAAAAAAACTAATTTGGTGCAGTCGTTCGGACGTTATGTTACACACAATTCGGCGGTTCATTTCTATTTATATAGATGAAAAAAATTGTACATGCAAAGAATTCGAAATTTGAACTATTTCTTCAGCAAATTAGCAACATGAGCGCTTTTTTACATGTTGGTAATATGGAGCGAATCTACTAGCGCTTCAAATGCGCGGGGAACAAGCGTCGCAAGAAACTCCAAGCAAAACATAACTGTGTTCAATTTCATGCTCCTATAATACCATATGAAATTGAACACAGTTATGTTGAATTAAACAGTGCGAACTACTGGGATTTTGATTTTCCCATTTGTCCGCAGTGCGAACTACTGGGAATAAAAATTCCCAGTAGTTCGCACCACTTTTTACCAACATTGATAAGCCAAAAGCAACCAGGAGCACAGGAAAGCTCAAAACCACATTTTATAGACTGGCCAAAACTTCAAAATCATTCTTAGGAAATTGTATAAAATTCTACAATAAAATTCCAAAAAGTATTACTGAACTTACTGACTCTAAATTTAAATCTGTCGTAAAACAAAAACTAATTTCCCGAGCATATTATAAAGTAAACGATTATATCATGTTCATGGATAGGGATGTTTGGCGGTGAGTCGTCCGTCCTGCATGAGTAATCTACGCATAAATTTACCTACGCTTAAAAAAGGTGCACCTACTGTACAAAAATACTGTGATATTGTAAACTATCTATAATTATTATGTAATTATGTAAACCTTTGTCTTGAAAAAAATATACCTTGCCGAGTTTCTTACGCCGGTTCTTCTCGGGGCAAAGGTTTTATTTTTCGAACCGGTGGTAATGCTTTTTAAGAATAAGAATAAGAATAAGAATAATCTTTATTGCCACAACCTTAAATTTAGCAAATATAAAGAAATCGATAATAAATAAAAACAAGTTAGTACATGAGAAAAAAATAAAATAAAAATAAAATTTATAGTATCTAAGCCAGGTTGAGCAAAGGGTCCCAATCTCAGCATGTGCTAGGCAAATATGCCCGGCGCTGGTTTTCAGACTGGTCCCTAGAGGCGGGACGGTCGCAAACTGATACAAAGTGTTGATGATACTATAAAGGTGGGTGCAGCTTTATATAAATAAAATGATTGATCTCCGATGGTAGAGCTTATTTATTTAACTTTGAAAAATAACTGAGAAAGGACACGTGTGTCTTGTATCACGTTCAGCGAGCGAGTCTCCAGAAAACAAACGAGATAAACAGTCGCTGTTCAATCGAATTACTAAAATCGAATTCAAAATATTAGAAGTAACAGCGACGTTTATACAAAAAGTACAGTGCAACAAGGTTACAAAAACCTTCTTGCACTACATCCCTCGTCCCTCTGGGAACTAGGATGGAACCTACCAGTCCCTATTGCCCTACCTAAGCGGGGCCCTAGCATCCGTTCTGTTGTACAGAATAGCTAACTGTGCGAACAAAACATGTCGGTGAAAAGTTTAGTTAATAAAAAGCAAACCGACGTATAATAGTACACAGTGAGCTTTCACCTTCTTGGTATCCGTTCCAATCCCTTCTGCGGATACTTCATGTCCCAAAACTGTCACTTTCTGATACCCGAATTTACACTTAGACGGTTTCAGGGTTAAATTGGCAGATTTTAGTCGTAATAAAACGTTTTCCAAAGCCGCTAAAAAATCGTCAAATGTTTCACCAAATACCAATATGTTATCATTGTTATCAACATAAACTATTGCATTCTTGTATTTTATTCCGGCGAGCACCTTATCCATAACTCGTTGAAACATAGCTTGGCTCGTCTTCAGGCAAAACGGTAATACATTGAACTCAAACAGTCCAGTATGCGTCACAAAGGCAGTCTTCTCTTTGCCTTCTCCTAATGCCAATTGCCAATATCCAGAATTCATATCTAAATCGGCAAAATATTTTGCTCCCTGCAAACATCCCAATAGATCTTCCACTCTCGGAATCGGATATGAATCCATCTTTATTTTTTTATTCAGCGCCCTGAAATCAATACAAAATCTGGGCGGCCCTTCTGGCTTATCCACCAACACAACTGGAGAAGCATACGGACTTCGTGATTCTTGAATGATGCCATTTTCCAGCATCTCTCGCACCTGTTCATCAATAATTCTCCTTTGCTTTTCCGAGACTCGATAGGGTGCTTTATGGACTGGTTCATCATCCGAAGTTTTTACCGTAATTAGGGAATCTCTATAGCATCCCAACTCGTGCGTTGCAAACGAAAATGTCTCCCGGAACCTGGTTACTAATTCCGTAAGTTCTGTCTTCTGTTTGTCCGGCAAATTTTCATTTATGTCATAGACAACGGGTTTCTTCTCCGAGAGATTGCATAAAAAAATTTCATTTTTTTTCACGAAATCTGTAAAATAAACATAATCAGTTTTTTTCATAATAACATCATGAACAAACTCTTTGGTTTGAATCGAGAAATTCATATTTTGCTTTTTATTTGACTTAAATGCCACTTTGATGTCATTTCTAAGGCAAATTTCTCCTTTTGCGAAGTCCATGACGACGCAATTTTCTCTTAGGAAATCCTGACCTAGGATTAAAAGTTCTAGGGGATCTTCTATCAGTACAAAATTGTGGCGAAAATATACGTGACCTATAACGAGGCCTACGTCGGCTTTGCCTATCACTTTAACCGAATGTCCACCTACGGCTCGCAGTGGTATAAGAGGAGAATCAGTATAGTCTGCCAGCTTCAAACTCGTCCAAAGTGCTCGCGACACACAAGAGACTGATGCCCCTGTGTCAACTAGCGCCTCACAATTAACTTGATTTATCTGCAAAGGAATAATGGGTACAAAAACATTCTTAACCCTATCCGCGTTGGATTGTTGTTCCTGAATAACCGGATTTAAAGACCTACACCTCGCCGTGTCCCGGTTTACTGACGACGGGTGCTGTAGTTTGGGGGTTGCCTTGATGAAGACGGTGTATCTTGCTGCCTCCTGGGTCCCTGTTGCTGCTGACTCCACGGACGCGGGCGTAAATTATGCGACGGCGGTGTACCCGGTTCGAACTGTACCCGGCGCGGTGTCGCTACTGCCGCCGGTGCTTTATACGGCGTCCTATACTGCGACTGTGGCGTGTGCATCCCCAGATCTCCACGACCACGGACGTCTTCAAAACTGACTTCTGGATTGAAGACTGGCAATTCCACCCGTTGTGTATAAGTGTGTTCGAAGTTATAAACATCTTCCACCTGTATTATTGTTTTTCTTAATTCATCTTTGGAACTGAACAATCTTGAGGCAAACAACCATTGATAACGTTCGCCAACGGATGTAATGTAGTGCTTGATAAACTTCGCATCCTCTTTAATTTCTGCCTTCGCGGCTAAACCTTCCAAGGCGTAGAAGTACTCAATAAGCGATTCATGATTCTGCTGTTTTCTATAATAGAATTTTTGAGCAAAATCAATTTGTGACGCGAATTGGTCTTTTAAACCTTTGACGAGTAGCTCGTACGTAGTAAACGCAGCATAATTTGTTTTATACCACATCAATGCTGGTCCGTCCAAATAAGCTGCTATCGCATACTTCTTCTGATCATTCGTCCATGATTTTATAATGCCGATGGCTTCAAATTGTATAATAAAATCCTCAACATCCGATAATCCGTTGAATTTTTTCGCCGGCATATTTTCTGCGCTAAACATGGTTTCTGTGGGCAGAGAAAAAGTACACAAGTAAACGACACAGAATACTCCCTGTTTTATACTCTTCTTTGACTTCCTTCCTTCCTTCCTTTGTTATTGCAAACAATCACATCTGTGTCGGGGATCGTACGTTTATTCCTCCAACAACGCACCGCACGAAAACGGGAAACGCACCTCCACCATATAAAGGTGGGTGCAGCTTTATATAAATAAAATGATTGATCTCCGATGGTAGAGCTTATTTATTTAACTTTGAAAAATAACTGAGAAAGGACACGTGTGTCTTGTATCACGTTCAGCGAGCGAGTCTCCAGAAAACAAACGAGATAAACAGTCGCTGTTCAATCGAATTACTAAAATCGAATTCAAAATATTAGAAGTAACAGCGACGTTTATACAAAAAGTACAGTGCAACAAGGTTACAAAAACCTTCTTGCACTACAATACAGTAAACTAGAGAATAAACATTTCATGCTTAAAAAGATAAAAGATGGAATAAATTACAAATGAAAACATTTGGTTGAAGAAGTTAAAAGAAAAAGAAAAAGAGAAAAGTGCCATGCGATGTGATAGTGTGTGTAGTGTGTGTAGTTTGTGAATGTATGTATGCATGTGTGAGTAGGTATGTGACTGTGTGGGCGCGATGTGTCATACGTTTAAAAAACACAACGTTAAGATTATGATATGACGTTATGAGGGAGAATAAAATTTGCTTTGAGTAGTTATTAGGTGCGTTCGGACCAACCGCTTGTATTTTTGCAGAGACATAGGTTCTCGCAGTGGTGGTGGCAGGTCGTTCCAAATTTTGGCAGCAGCAAATTTAAAACACCCTCTAAAAAATGCTGACTTGTGCTGAGGCACTGCAAGCTTAGTGCATCTTCTTAGCGATCTGCCGCGTGTGTCTTTTACCCATTTAAGCTTCTCAAATAAATAGCGAGGTTTCTCAAAGTCAAGAATTTTACGAACCGTGTAAGCTAGATGCAGTCGTCTTCGATTCTCCATATTTAATAATTTCCTATCATTAAGGAAAGGGGTAATGTGCGCTCGTTTGGGAACCTCATAGCAAAAACGTACACAAGCATTTTGTACCCGTTGCACGGCTTTTTTTGTTTTAACCAAGATTCTCGGCCCATAAACTATATCAGCGTAGTTCAATTGCGAGAGCACTAGAGATTCAGCGAGAACTTCCCTGACCTGTACTGATAAGTATTTGCGAATCTTATACAGTACCTTAAGTCTGTAGAAGGCACTTCTTATCTTTATATTCAGATGTTCAACGTACCGCAATTGTCCGTCCATAACCACACCTAGTTTTTTGCATTTTCTACCTGGGAAATAGCCTCGGCTCCAACTGATACTTTTGGGTTTTGTTCCTTAATCTTGGTTCGTTGCCATTTATTTCCCATTACTATAAACTGAGATTTAGTCGGATTTAAGATAAGGTTGTTATTGAGCGACCAGTCCGCTACTATTTCTAAATCTTCGTTAATCTTACTAAGTGACATATCCAGATTATTCGGTGCGAAAGAGTAATATATTTGGGTATCGTCTGCGTATAAATGCGTACTACAGTGCTTGAGATTCTTAACTAGGTCTGCTGTGTACAAAATAAAAAGTAAAGGGCTTAAAATCGAACCCTGTGGCGTACCGCGGCTGATTTCTTGTATTCTTGACTTCACCAGCCCCCCCTGATCCGCTTGGATTTCAACAAACTGCTTTCGTCCAGTGAGAAATGAGTGGAACCATTTACACGACGGGGAAGATACGCCATAGTATGCCATTTTAGAAATCATTAGGGTTGGGTTGAGGCAGTCAAATGCACGTGAGTAATCTAACAGTACAAGTATAGATCCCATTCCCTTGTCCGATGCTGCAATAATGTCATCTGTAACTTTTGCCATTGCAGTGGCCGTGCCATGCTTCCCGCGGAAACCCGACTGTATACATGGCAGCAGACTGTTAACCTCTAGGTATTTTGATAGTTGCTCACACACGACTCTTTCTATAACTTTAGAAAGCACCGGAAGGATGCTTATTGGACGTAAATCCTTGTAGCCCTCGGTCCTGTTTGACTTCGGTATCGGTTTTACCCTGGCAAGTTTCCAAGCCTCAGGAAAGGTATTGAGCGCAATAGATGTGTTTATAATATGCGTGATTATGGGTAGAGTGACATCTAGCGTAAGGCGGATCATTTCTACAGTAATATTGTCGTGGCCACTTGCGTTTGTTTCAATTGAGGCAATTATTTTAAAGACTTGATTTTCTGTGCAACATTCTATGTTAAATACGTGATTATCTAGCTTCTTATTTTCGAAAATTGCCTGCATTTCGCGATTTGTGTCCGAGTTTCCTGGAAGTGACAAAAAGAAGTTGTTTATCTCGTCCGGGTTACACAAATGCTGAGGAATTGTAAGTTTATCTGAGTCGCCCAAACATGAAGAGCTCCTTAGGTGCTTCCACATTTGTTTCGGGTGCGACTTGTTTTTATTAACGTAGAAGGTAAAATAGGCAGCTTTTTCACGTTCTAACGCTCCATTTGTGTAATTACGTAGCTCTTTATAGTAATTTCGATGTGACTCGTTCTTAGTTTTATGTGCTCTCTTCGAGGCATCATCACGAAGGTTCATCATGCTTTTAATGTTATCTGTAATCCAGGGGTAAGACTTGCAGTCGACGCGTAATCTACGTACAGGTGCATGCTTGTCGAACATGCTTGTAAACAGGTAGTTAAACCGGTTCACTTTGCTGTCAAGGTCATTAATTAAGGTCATTTTTGACATTCATAGGTGCATTATATTATGCCTAAATTGAAGAATAAAGAACTTTGACTTTGACTTTGACTTTGACTTGCCGGAGGTGCGGACTACGTTCGCAGTGCGAACTACGGGGTGCGGACTACTGGGAATAGCCCGCTAGTTAGCGTAGTGCATTTTGGCAGGGCCCTCTGATGACAAATCCAGGGCCCTAGCCAAGACGCATTACGCTAACTTGCGTTTCTACTCGTTTTGTTTTTAAAGCAATCGCGTCACTGGTGGGTCACGTGAATTGACGTTATACGTGGGTATATGATTATTTGTATGCTCTTTCGGCAGATTATTCATTTAACTATTTACATAGCCAATAACAGCGGCCCCGGGTTTGATTCCTCTTGTATGTTTTGTACGTATTTAAGTATATTTTCCAAACAACGATTCTAGTCAATTTGTATGAGATTATCTCCTTATATTTATTTATATTAATAACAAACTGCTATAATTACCACAATAAAGCAAACAAAAGTAGGTAAGCCAACTATGTAATTGCTAAACCGGCCATTTTCCACTCGCTGCGTTTGCGCATAACACCAGCTATTAACAAAGACCCTCCGATTCAAAGAAAACATAACAATTCAGAGCTCTTTAACAACTAGCACACTTTCAAAACCAATATAGCTTGAACTCTTTTTAGTAATCAAGCGACATACGTGTAGAAGGTCGGAATAAATTGGGTTTTGTGATACGAGTGTCTAGTTTAACTTGATCTGTTTGAAGTATGAGTGGAGTCGACGTCGAAGGTCGTAATATGGCGGTTTTATTGTGAATGGTAATTCATGCGCGGGAGTTGTTGATAATAGATGCGCTCCGCTGGTCTCTCACCTGCGCCTGCGGCTATTGAGTAACGACATATTACAGATCTATGCTTATGATGATTTTTAACCTCTTTGGAATGTTAAGTTAACTGGCTATAATAATTAAATAAAAAATTTAGCGCCACATGGTCTTTTCTACGTCACAGCTAGTGTGCTTTATAAATGTAACGCGGTGACAAACAAAGTGACGTCATTCAGACCACTAGTCTAAACATTAATAATATTCAATAGGTAGGTACTTTTTTCTCAGTAGCTAATAATTTAAAAAAAAAAGAAAAATTGGTATGCTTTTGAGACAAACAAGTTGGCAAGATTTCTTTCCGAACACATTTAAAAAAAGTTCTTGCTTTTTTTTTTTTATGGCATAGGGAAGGCTGACGAGCACACAGGCCACCTGATGGTAAGTGGAAACTGTGACCCATAGACATTCGCATTCACAAGACTGCAAGCCTAAGAGCAAACGCGCTGCCAACCCTGAGGACTAAGATGGAATGCCTCAATGCTAGTCATTACACCGGCTGTCTTATCCCCAAACCGGAACACAACAATTCGAACACTGCTGTTTGGCGGTAGGTTAATGGATAAGATGGTGGTAGCTATCCGGACGGACCCCGCACAAGGTCCTACCACCCGCTGTCAATTTTCATTTCATGGAAAGGTATTTCTCGCCGCATAAGTTAATTATTTTTGGTAGTCACAAACCTAACCTAACCTAACCTAATTATGTATTAAAAATGTTCGAAAAAATCATGAATTTCGCAGAAAATAGTGTACGATGAAATAAAATGCAATGATACAATCGATAACGTGAAATTCGATAAGATCACGGACTTTAATGATAACCCACTATACAACCTTGTCGTATAAAACCAACGATTACTTCCTATGTAATTTATATCTCGTTAGTTGTCGCTGCCATTATGACAAGGTTCAATGGTGGACATTTTAAGTCCTTGATGGTACCATAGAAAAAATTACCAGGGGGAATGGGCATCCTCCCCCTCCACAATGCAAACACTTATCTGGCTGCTGTCCTGGTCCTAGTGTATATTTAGAAGGCATTTAGTTGCGCCTACGCTAGCGAGACCAATGAGTAACAATTCTAGATATAAAGAAAAATAATAGACACCTATAGAATTTCAGACTAGTGTTTGTTAGTTGGTCATGGGAGTAAGATCCTGGGGCCAATTGTTAGGATAATAGATAACAAGTACCATACGATACATGGTTAAAAATGATTAAAAAAAAAAAGACAATGTAAAGAAAATAATTTAATGCGCCATATAAATTAAAAAATAGTTATATGATTATTCAGTAAGTAGACCGCACGGGCACTTTAACACGTCAAAAATCTACCAGCGGTCTCCAAGAGGTGACCACTGCTAATGAGAAACGCCGCGAGAAACTCAACAATCAGGTTTTTTACAGCTGCGTTTTTAGTAGTTGGAATGGAAAACGTGTCGAAAAATATATCACAAGAGCAAATAAATAAATAAAAACAAATATTTACACTCACCTAAAGCATACTATGCTAAGACGATGCCAGAGAATCTAATAAAATAAAGTTTCGATACGTTCTCCTACAGTATCCGTGTCCCCTAAACTGGTAGAAATGTTAGCGTCAGCAGCATTAAACACTGAGGATAGAGGAATAGAAACTTATCTATCATACTAGACGTATAAGAAGTCAATCCTGAATTCCTGATACATGCACCATGAAGTTTCTGAACGAGTAATGTTGAAAGCAGTAAAACAATGCTCGAACAACTTATTTGTTGCGTGTTCCTTTACACGCAAGTAACTGCATTGTATGTATGTATGTATATAAACTCTTTATTGCACATAAACAATTACAAAACATTTTGCATCACTATAGATAATGTACATAGGCGAACTTATCCCATATGGGATCTCTTCCAGTTAACCTTGGAGTAGAATAAGCCAGGATAACGCAAGAGGATAGGCAAATTTACAAAATATCAGATAAAAGAAAAAAGAAAAACGGTACATACATCTGAAAAACAGACATTAAAAAGTAATTATATCTGCTTTAATAAAATAAATACATATATACTACCACATATGTAAACAGCAATTAAAACCTACAACAGGGCAAAGGAACAACACTCACGAGTCACGACTCACCTGTACATTTAACCACAACTTCTTTAACTGTTCCTTAAATGAACCGACAGATTCAGATACTGAGACACTGCATTGTTTTGTTTTAATGCTGTCAACATTATCAATATTCAAAAACTTCATAGGTGTGATGTCAGGTCCTCTACCCTTTGACATGTTTCCGTATTGACAACGTTACAAAAGCTCTTATTGACTTTACATTAATGGTGTTACCCAGCAGAATAGAGGCCCAGGATTTACGTCTGATCTCATCTGCCTGGTGCTGTAGTGGAAAAGCCTTTACTTCTAATAGTTTTAGCACAATTTTTTTTTTTTATTTATTTATAAAGTTTTGTAAGTAGGCCCTGTGGGCACTTTTACAAGTCTGAGTCTACCAGCGCTTCCAAAGAGACCACTGTTGAGAAGAAGCGCCGCAAGAAACTCAACAGTAAGCCTTTTTTTTAAATAAATCACAATACTAAACTTAAGCTACACAATTTAAATGTCACAGGGATGTACAGGTCCCAAAAACCTCGTGGCCGTTGGACTCTGTGTCATATGGCTTATTGGTTAAATGCAACAACCAAACTAATACAACCAAAATTAGTTATCTACCACGTTTTAATTGTTCACAACAGATACAATAAATTACAGAACCCACTTCCAAGCACAGACTCAAAAATCCACAGACTTAACTGAAACAGAACGCCGTGCAGTACTAAAAAAAACATGCTTAATAAAAACCCACTAAACAATAAACGTTAGTAATACTTTTTAAATGTCACTTCTATTTATGAAGCCTAATATTATTAATTACCTAGATTAGAGATATCATTCAAGACCTTGTTTAAAAAGAAGCATACGTCAATTTCTTCGTCAACATTTCAATTATGACTATTATATCCTCGTCAACACCAAACACACGGAAGGGTCCAGTATACTTTCCAACGCGTATCATTTCCAAAACCGACTAATCAAATCACTCTTGATAATTAATAGAATATCTACCCTATTTACCTGTCAATAGAGCATAAAATGCAGGAGGAATAGTCATGTCAGTTAGTCGATTTACGTAGAATAAAGGTTGAGTGGTTAGGTGCGTATGCGTCGATCGCATTGTATTCTAATAGCGACCGGGTGATCGCGTCACGAGTCATGACACTCACGACAGTCTTGTTTATGTGCATTTGAGAGTAAAAATAACTTCAGCCTTATTATTCTCTTAAAAACGATTAACTAACTTTACCAAATTAGCGTTTGGAAAACTATATCACTTTTAGTAGTGATACTCGTAGGACCTTTTGCAAAGTCCCTCCTGATCGCTACCTCAATCTTATCCTTTAACCAATCAGCTCTGTCAGCATTGTGGTGCTCCGTGAAGGGATAAAACAACCCATAGTCCACAAACACATACAATCACGCATCTTTCCCGTAGGGACGTGCAGAGACCACTTCATTGGCAACACATTTGCGGTCTTAGGATTGCAGTCTTAAGATTGTAGTCTTGAGAAAGCAAATTTGTATGGGTCATAGATCCCATTTACCATCAGGTGGCTTGTGTGCTTGTACACCTTCTCCATGCCGTAAAAAAAGGTCGCGATCTCACAAACAGTCAATTTTTCCGTGATAAAATGTACCCCATAGGGTCAAGGCCATAGCCTTCCCCGGTGTTCAAGTTATCTTCATACAAAATTCCGTTCAAATCGGTTCAGCGTTCTTGCTAGGAAAGCGTATCAAACAAAGACACAGAGTTTCTTTCGTATTTATACTTTTATAGAGAAATGGATGGATATGGAATGGATAGCACGGAAATATTGGTTTTCTCTTGAAAATATTTTGCCACAAATATATATTTTCGCTACGAGTCAGCATCTAGCACATAACATAGTTAAGCAATTTTTTGGCTAATGATAGATGTATAATTGTATCTTGGCAAAGCAGAGTTTGAGGGCGTTGTTACAAGCGAAATTGGAAACACGATCCATATGTACCAGTGATGACTGCTACTTAAGAATATTGTATTTAAAAAATATGTTATAGTCTTTTTTGCCAAATTATACCTTGGTTCTACCGAGTATCTGGTCATACCCCTATTATGTCAAAGAATTTCTGAAGTCTGCCAATCAACAGCAGTCAGTTTCAGTTCAGCATTAGGCGCCAATGAACTGTGGTGTCATGTGGCAACACCGCGGTTGCGTGAGACGCGCATCCTGGCCGCGCACGCGCCACATCTCCAGTGGTGCGCGTCAGTGTTGCTGTGCTTCAGGAAAAACCCGAGTTTTAGGGGGAATAATGGAATTACAGGTAACAAGAAGCCGCGAAAATATTTAACTTCAGCATCTCCACTCTCCAGTTGTGTAGAAGTGGTACAAGTGAGACCCTAGTATTAAGAGAAATGAACGAAAAACTGAAAATATGAAAACATGAATATGAAATATTTTTTTAATGGCCTGTTATTAAATATTTTTTTCATTACACTTTCACGTAAACAGTATCTAAACATACAGGTTAACTGGGCCGTAAGCCCCATATAAAACCCTCGACCTTTTTTTTTCATGAAAATCTAGGTCGGTAAGTAATTTTTTTTTAATTTATAGCGCAGCACACCGTTCATGCAAGTTCAAGCAAGGAGTTAACACGAAATTGAAAAATTGTTTTAAAATGTTATCTAAACAGTAATTTCATCACACTTTCACGTAAACAGTATCTAAACATAAAGGTTAACTGGGCCGTAAGCCCCATATAAAACCCTCGACCTTTTTTTTTTTCATGAAAACCTAGGTCGGTAAGTAATTTTTTTTTAATTTATAGCGCTGCACACCGTTCATGCAAGATCAAGCAAGGAGTTTACACGATATTGAAAAATTGTTTTTCATCACACTTGCTCGTAAACAGTATCTAAACATACAGGTTAACTGGGCCGTAAGCCCCATATAAAACCCTCGACCTTTTTTTTTCATGAAAACCTAGGTCGGTAAGTAATTTTTTTTTAATTTATAGTGCAGCACACCGTTCATGCAAGTTCAAGGCCGTAAGCCCCATATAAAACACTCGACCTTTTTTTTTTTCATGTAAACCTACGTCGGTAAGTATTTTTTTTTTAAATTATAGCTCAGCACACCGTTCATGCAAGTTCAAGCAAGGAGTTTACACGAAATTGAAAAATTGTTTTAAAATGTTATCTAAACAGTAATTTCATTGCAATCTCGCTACCTACATGTTATAAATTTTAATAAATAAGTTTTTTCTGCCCTATAATTTCATTTATTTACTCGCAAATGTGATGAAAAACATTGTATGTTTCACGGGCGGTACGGGAATTACGAACCTCGACTCAGAAAGCCCTCAGTCTTCGACTTCGGGCTTCTACTAGAGCCTCGGTCGTAATTCCTTACTTACCGCCCTTAATACACAATGTACTATTAAAATGTTATCTAAACAGTAATTTAATTGCAATCTCGCTACATGTTATAAATTTTAATAAATAAGTTTTTTCTGCCCTATAATTTCATTTATTTACTCGCAAATGTGATGAAAAACATTGTATGTTTCTCGGGCGGTACGGGAATTACGAACCTCGACTCAGAAAGCCCTCAGTCTTCGACTTCGGGCTTCTACTAGAGCCTCGGTCGT
This sequence comes from Acleris sparsana, assembly GCA_923062465.1. Classification (NCBI taxonomy): domain Eukaryota; kingdom Metazoa; phylum Arthropoda; class Insecta; order Lepidoptera; family Tortricidae; genus Acleris; species Acleris sparsana. Next base: position 4,810,714 of record OV281305.1, on the reverse strand, counting down.
AATTCCTTACTTACCGCCCTTAATGCACAATGTACTATTAAATATAATGTAGTTTTTTTAGGTTTATATCCTCCTAATTGCGGACCGCTACTAGGGACCTTAAAGAGATCATCTCTTCTCAAAGGTCGGCAATGTATCAGTAATTCCTTTTCCAGTGTTGCAGTGTTGCCATGAGCAGTATTACTACCATCAAGCTAATCATCCTCTTCATCAACACGCTATTCAATTCATCGACGAAATATTAACGCGGCAAACTATAGTTGTCTCGCACTGAGCTACTTCGTTGACGAAACCTGCGACCAAATTAAAAATACATGCACTGAAAGGTTAACAATGTTTTGGAGGGATAACTAAGATCTAGCTATGCAAAAGTAAAGTCTATTTAGGTTACTGCAATTTTATAAGTATCTGTAGCAACATAGCAAGATCCGCATATTACGTGTGACAAACATTTAACAGATAAATTCACTCAAGCGACACACCCTCCCACACCCCACTCCTGGGACCTCAGTGTCGCCCGTAATAACAGTTTATACACCCCTTCAACTCAGGTAATTATTACATTCGTAATTTGAACCATAATTCCCCAGACTAATGGCGGGAATGACTGAACATTTGCTATGAAACATGTGACTTTTTTATTAAAGAAACTGAAATATCTCTCATGAGGTTTGTCTAATGACGGGTTATTAATTAATTTAGCTTGTTTTTATAATTGCTATATTTTGAAAGATGCATTATTGCGAAATTATTTCTATCAGTAATTTAGTTTTAAAAAGCTATTTTACGGATTTTATAACATTCAAATCAAAATTTAGTTCAATTCGCAAAATACAGAGAATCCATATCCATCTAAAATAATAAATGTCAAAGTAAGTTTTTCTGTCTGTACGTTTGTTGCGCTTTAACGGCTAAACTGCTGAACCTATTTATAATATAATTTGGTATGGAGATAGCTTGAACCGGAAGGACCTATTGTACTTTTTACGCCGCGGCAATTACAACAAAAAAGCTAGTAATTATCCAAACAAATTATATTTTTATTTTAGTTCAATATATGAAACGATTGACACCACTTACAGAAAGCGTCTGTGGCTACGCCGTGGTGGTGTCAACTCTTGATGGTGAGGCACGAAGTACGAAGATCGAAGCCCCGTGGTCGCCATGGGCGGCCGGCCAAGAAAGTTTTTTTTTATGCATAGAGAAGGCAAACTAGCACACAGGCCACCTGATGGTAAGTGGAAACTGCGACCCATAGACATTCGCATTCACAAGACTGCAAGCCTAAGACTGCAAATGCGTTGCCAACCCTGAGATGGAATGCCTCTATTCTAGGCATTACACAGGCTGTCTTATCCCCAAACAGGAACACAACAATGCGAACACTGCTGTTTGGCGGTAGGTTAATGGATAAGATGGTGGTAGCGATCTGGACGGACCCTGCACAAGATCCTACCACCCGCAAAAGTGGTCGACCAGTTATGACAAAAGTTTCTGTGAGATCTAATTATCGCTAAGGTTGACACTTGTCACTGTCATAATATTATTGCAAGGGAAAACTTGTTGTATCTCACGTGCAAATGAACTTCAACCGTAGGGTGGTAGACCACATTTTTTGGCCGACTGTACCTATCTACAAATGAGTTTTTCTAACTTAAGTACATTATTCGGTGAAAGAAAAAAATCGTGGACAAACCTGCACATTCAAACAGCTGAGTGTGTAGTGTAAGGGTCTTCCCAGACGTATCAACGCGGAATCGGGTTGAGCCGGTAAGAAAAAGTTTTATGTCTATGCAATAAGAGCGAAAACGAAGCCGCTCCGTTCGCGACGCCGCGTCGAATCGAGTCGACAAGAGCAGAACGACGCCTTTTTCACTCATTCTGCACTTTTTCTTCAAGCCAATTCCTCGTCGATAAGTCCGGGTAGACCCTAAGAGGGTGAATGCTCGAAAGGGTCCTAAAGGGTCGAAATGTATCCGAAAGCGACACTTTTCTCCAAACATATAACAATCACCACATTTGCCAAAATACTGAAAAATGTGTTACACAGTTATAAATCTGGCCACCTGATGGAAAGTGGGATCTGAGTTCCGTCCACATTTGAATTCTCAAGACTACAATCTCAAGACTGCAATCCTAGACTTCAAATACGTTGCCAACCCTGAGAACTAAGATGGTAGCCTCTATGCTAATAATTTAAAGTAAAATTGACAATATGATTAACCCAAAAACTGCTGCTACATATGAAGGTTGCCACTTGAGAATATTGTAGTTCCATCTATCACCACGTTAAACCCTTTTTTGCCAAGCAATCATACCGATTAATCTGGCAACACTAAATCACAAGAATCGATACCCCGATTGCCCGGACGGCCGTTACGAATAGTTTTTTCTCTGTGCATTTCGTGTTGTGTTGCCACATTATTCATTATCTCTGGTCATGGTAGCGGTGTCGAGATCGAAAACGTGTAATTGTTTTTATTACATTAAGTTTAAACGAGAACTTGTTTTTCCGCTAGCGTAAGGCGAAGTGATATTCTCTTTTTTACCCAACCGGAAAATCAAGATGATAATCCACTGACTGATTCCATCTTATGTACTTACTTCATAAGTTTTATGACATAATGACGTAGGGTTCTTTGAATTCGTACATTTATTTATTTTAAGCTTAAATTAATATTATTATGTAACGACGCAGTTTGTTCAGGAGTTACTTGATAAGATTTAACTTTCGATTGCGATTGTCAACTATTTCTACATTTCACACACGTGTGCAACGCAAGGCTAAAACGATTTAACGTAACATCTCGATAATAAATCCAAGTCCACCAAAAGACTACCTTTCCAAGATGTTGATCTACTAATAACTGAAAACACTTTAAGATGTTAACAAAGAGTCAATTAACTTAAACTGTAAACAAAAGGACAATTATCTCTTTGACGTCTTAACCACGCATGCGCTTTACGGTAGTGTTTAACCACTTTAATTTTACATCCAACGTAAACTAAAAAACATCTTATCTCAAGGATATAGAGCTTGTGAAACGGTAGAGTTATCTAAGTATTCGTGTAACGATGCGCACGCAGAGTAGAACCGACCAATGACCGCGCTTTCACTGTCGTCCATCTTTGTCGTTACGTTCGATTTTGATTTGAAATTGGAATTGTGTCTAGACAAGATTGTTGGTTGTTTCGTTGACAAATTGATGTTAGTTTCACGATAAATGGCGGTAGCTAACAAGGAGGGAGTGGTAGCTTTCATTTTTAATATATTTCTTATGGTTTATTTGACGCAATTCTTATAAACATCGTTAATTACATAATGGAGGCAGTTCGGATCAGTTTTCTCTGATTTTAAATATTTTTAAACATTGTTTTAGTGGTGGAAGGACCTTGATGAGGGCCCGTGCCGATTGCTGCCGCCAAAAATAAATAGTAGTGTTCGCATTGTTGTGTTCCGGTGCGGGGTAAGATAATAGTTAAAATGACTAGCTTAGTATGCATTCCATTGAAGTCCTCAAGGTTGACAACACGATTTGTAGCCGATTGTCATCGTAAGATTGCAATCTGCAGATTCGAAATGTCTATGGGTTTCTGATACCACTTAGGTACCTTCTTAGGAAAAAAACAAAATTTTCAGTTTTAGAAAATGGCTCACGTTAGCGTTATGCACCTTTTCTAGGCATGGCAACATTGATGACAACACTTTAACTGTCAAACTAGTCCGTCTAATAGGGAATATTCATGACTAGTGTTGTGCCGTTGCCAATTTCCCAAATTCCCGTTATACTGCCACCGGCAATATTGCCGGCAACATAGGCCAGTTTCCGGCAAGATTGCCGGCAACATTTACGGCAATATTCCCACGCTGGGCCATATTCCCGGGCACGGCACATGCTCATGACTTTTTCAAAGCTTCGATATAAGCTGATTGATGTAACAAAAAGTTGAGAAAAAAATGTTATTATGAATAGCTATAAAAATAACCAAAATATAGGAGAAGTAGGGGATCAGTGGGCAGTCGGGGGGTTCGGGCACTATACCTTATAAATTATAAGGTAGTGTCCGAACCTCCCGATTGTCCGTCCAATGGTAAACCATGATTTGTTCCCATCTATTTCTAGCAAAATAGAATTTGACATGGAGTTTATATGGCCTGTTACATGACGACCGTTCATATCGGATCTCTCTGTCTAATTGCTGTCTAATTAGTGGTTTAAAATGTATCATCCGTATTTCTTGGCCTATTTGAATTTCACTTTTGATTTTCACATTTTCACATTTTCTCTTTTACGATATTTTCATATTTTGTTGCAATTTCAGAAACCTATATACACTCAGGGGCAAAAATACCGGGTCAGAGTGCGTTTTTCATACAAACGAGACTATTTCGAAGCCTTGGTTCCTCGCCAGGGGTTGTTTTGAGTGAGTTTTAATGGTGGGTACTGCGAGGTTCAATAGAGGAGCTCAAAAGTTCTCAAGATACCTAACTGATCGCACAACCAGTCAAGACCACAGCGGGAGAGTTTGGGTCAGCACTTGGATTTCCTTACATTTTATTGCCATTTTAGATGTTTTTCTGAACATGCACAATCCCGGCGTTAACCGCAGATTCATTCAGTTGGGTATCCTAGGCACTCTGGAAGTCCTTTATCGATACTCGGGGTATTCATCATCATATTTCACTAAAAGCATTCCCTGGCGAGGAACCAAGGCTTCGAAATAGCCTCTTTAGTATGAAAAACGCACTCTGACCCGGTATTTTTGCTCCTGAGTGTATATAAAAGGCAAACCTGACTGACTTATATATCAACGCACAGCCGAAACTACTGTACCTAGAAACTTGAAATTTGGAAAACTACGAAAGGATTTTTGTAAATTCACCCCCAAAGGGGTTAAAATAGGGGGAGTAGTGGGAATCTAATTCTACGCGTACGAAGTCGTGGGCGTCCTCTAGTCCATGCATATTGCCTACTATAGATTGTATGGACCTAGTGTTATCCCTAGAGCTAGAGTAGCTTCTCAGGATGTTTACGTAGCCCAGCTCAGGTGCGCTTTGCTTCGAACCGCGTGTTGATTCTGCACAACGCCAGGGCTGGCACTACCATCATTTAGAAATATAAACTTTAGTAATTAAATTTATATACCTCTACTCTCAGTACTCTCAGCGTGTTAATAGAGTGCGGCTGGCTATCGCTATCACCCTTGCACCAGCAAATGAGAAAAGAAAATGCTTGCACTGTATGTTAATGGGTTTCATTTTTTATACATCTCGTGTCACGTTGGTTGTGGTGGAACTCCTCCGATACGGCTGGGCCGATTTTTATGATTAAAATATGTATAGTTGGTAGGTCGTAAATAATATTTCATAAGGTTTGCATGAAAAAAATACACCCGGGCGGCGCTGGGTGCGGACAGCTAGTAAACAGATAAAAACTGCCAACATAATCTTGACCTCTTCAGAGCTGATAAACCATAATATTAAATGAACTAACTAATTTTCATTAAGCTGTGCTATGAACCAACCAAATTATACTAGAGCTTCTTCTGAAACGCGTCTGACTCCAGCTTGTTTTGAACTAAGTACAGTTTACAAACAGACAGACACAGCCATAAGGGTGGAAATAGAAAATAGAATAGCGCTTTAAGAAGTGAAATTGGACATGATTCTTTTTTTACCTAAATATTGCTGAACGTTGTTAATTACCTACCTGAGAATATTGTACTAGCTTCCTATTTAACCACCTTGACAATGATAGGTGAAAATTCAGTGTACATTGCCGAGTCAATAAGTTTTTACGCCACTGGGGTTCATACAAAGCGCGCAATGCACGCTAAAATGTCACCTGTCACCTGACCTACCCGGTCAAACTATTTAAAATTACAGATTTTTAATAATTGGGCATTTTGACTTACGATACAAAAATAGTATTTTCACAACAGACCTTCTTCTTCACTTTATATTATATATTCCTTATTTTGAGACTATGGTCAAAGTTGTAATTTTCCCACGGTATTGAAAGAGGCAACCCTAAATGAGATCATCTCTTGTATTCCAGTAAACCGCGGCGTGGGAAACACCGCCCACGTGGCCGCATGCTCTTGTATGTTGGTCCTTGTGAAGGGATGAAGAAGAAGATGTAGGAATCAATGGAATATAACTAGTTATTAATCCCCAATATAATGACGAATCATTCCTTGAGTGATATCTCTTATCATGATTGATGATTTTCATGAAACCTAGAGAAGCACCACCGATAGAAAACCTACTTTCAATTTAAAAAAAAAAAGTCCAAATCGGTTCATCGATTCAGGAGCTACGATGCCAAAGATAGACATACACAGATACATACATAGATAGGTACCCCTTTTTAAGGTAAAATAGAGTCGGCGTTCTAACGACCGGACAAAAAAGGAAAAAGATCAGTGCCTGCCTCCTTACCATGAGCTACAATTACCGTACTTGCTAGCGAGTCGAATGCTCTGTCCCTCGCACTCTATAAAGAATACTGCAAGATCTGCGAGGGACAGAGCATTCGACTCGCTAGCAAGTACGTTAATTGTAACCCATGGTAAGGGTACAGAATGAGGCTAGGCAAGTCGCTTAACGCTAACGTAAACGATTTTCGGAAACTCCTATTCGTATGGAAATAATGAAATAACTTATACACTCGACGCTTCCGTCAATCGTACATATTTTGATAACGATAAGGTTCTCAATGCATTTTGTCAAGGGCTACAGAGGAAAGTCTCACATAAATTGACCTATACTCCGTTGGTAAAGGTATTCCTTAAAAAATGTAAACAAAACAACCACGTGATATACAGGGTGTTTGGTACATCGATGGACATACGTATATAGGAGATAGCTGGGACCATCTGCTACGCGGTCCGCCACAAAAAAATTGCCTGGGCCCTATAATTTTTTTTTTTTTAATTTTTTATTTTTTTTCGAAAATATTCCGTTTTCAAGATTTAAAACCTCAATAACTTTTTTAAAAATGATAAATGGGGCAACATTTTTATTTTATTTCTATCTTGACTGATCGTAAAATCTTACAAATTTAATATTTGGTGCACACGATAGCTAAAAAAATAAATACGAGCCCTCAAACCTCAAAAATAGGTAAAAAAAATATTTAAACGCCAACTTTGCATTACATTTAAAAAAAAACTAAAAACGATCAACTAGTCCTAATTACTCAAAAACATCTTCAGTTAATACGCTTTCGATTGGTATACAATAATTGCAATTTGTTTAAAAGCAGCTGGAGTTATTTGTCAACTTTAACTAAGGGGACAGTTTTTTATGAAACTACTTTTGAGGAAAGTACATTCCTTGCGATAATAACCTTAAAGAAAACACACAAGTTGATCACCAATCTTGAAATTTATTTATAAAAATTGCTCAAACTGCTGTCCTTGATTATTTATGCATGCTCGACATCGTTTTCTTATTTCTGCTGTTGTCACTCGTAGCAGCATCTCGGCTTTCATTACATGAAATGCAGCATTTATGCGATTTATTAAATCTTCACGATTTTCGACTTCGGTTACGTACACTAAATCTTTAGCCCTTCCCCAAACGTAAAAATCGATCGGAGTGAGGTCTGGCGACCGCGGAGGCCAGGAAATTGGACCACCCCGGCCAATCCATGAATTGGGGAAGGCATTATTTAGATGCTCCCTCACAGCAATACTCCAATGTGCCGGGCAGCCGTCATGTTGGAAGACGATGGGTCTGTCTTCTTGGAATACTTGTTCCACTAATTCGGGTAGATCGTTTTGTAAAAACTCTAGATAATTAGCCCCATTTATGTTATCAGGTAAATAATGGGGCCCGATTAACTTGTCTCCAATCAGACCAGCCCAAACGTTAACGCTGTATCTTCTTTGAAATCCTCTAGGTCGCTTTACGTGAGGGTTTTGATTTTTTTCTCCCCAATGGCGCAAATTGTGGAAATTCACAATTCCTTCTTGATTGAATTTAGATTCATCCGTCCATAAGATACTCCTCAAAAAGTTAACGTCATCGACATCTGTGTGAAGCAAATGACGGCAAAATTGAATCCGTCTCTCAAAATCATTTTCTTCAAGTGCTGTAACAAACAAAGTACGCTTCAGATTTTTTTCAGGACTAGTAATCACAGTCACATCACCGGATTCTCTCTTAGTTAAAACACATACCTTGAACAGGAGTGTAGTGAAAGGGGGTGCTGTCCATTAGCCCGGAGAACTGACCACACTTTCCAAATGCTTAGACCAAGTGCATCAGCTACCACTCTAATGCTTTTCGTAGGGTCCTCGTTGAACTCGTTAAGAACTTGTTCGTCAACAGCAACATTGTGATGTCGCACTTGCACTCTTGGCTCATGAAAATTTAAATTGCCGGTTTCCCGTAAACGCCGGTAAGTAGTCACAAACGTCTGGCGGTTGGGTAATCGACGGTCCGCATAACGCTCCTCATAAAGTCTTCGGGCTTCGCGTGCATTGGAGTTAGCTCTCCCATACGCCAACAACATGTCCGCGTATTCTTCATTGGTAAATGTGGTCATTTTACCAGTAACACAATAATGCAACAATAACAAAAAACTTAACAAAATGAATGGATAGGTGAAAAATCTTTTACTTTTTGCCGCCTTTTTGTTTATGACAAAGAAAGCGCAAGCTTTTTTTTAAAAAAAAAATACTTAAACAAGCTATTCCAGACACAGGTAAAAAAGTTGTTTCGATTAAATGTAAGACTTGTGCCCTCAATTTATTATGGCCCTTTTCACTTTTTAAAAAGTTACAAACTAAATAATAATGAAATTTCTTTGCAACATTGTGGGCTCGCTACACATGCCCCTAATGTTTTTTTTTTTAATTTGAGAACTGTCCGTAAACCATGTACTTCGCGTCCAAAGAAGATAGTAATGTCAACTTTTACGGACATTTTTGAGAAAAATACTTATCAACCCCGGTACAGTACATTCCTTGCAAGGAATGTACTTTCCTCAAAAGTAGTTCCATAAAAAACTGTCCCCTTAGTTAAAGTTGACGAATAACTCCAGCTGCTTTTAAACAAATTGCAATTATTGTATACCAATCGAAAGCGTATTAACTGAAGATGTTTTTGAGTAATTAGGACTAGTTGATCGTTTTTAGTTTTTTTTTAAATGTAATGCAAAGTTGGCGTTTAAATATTTTTTTTACCTATTTTTGAGGTTTGAGGGCACGTATTTATTTTTTTAGCTATCGTGTGCACCAAATATTAAATTTGTAAGATTTTACGATCAGTCAAGATAGAAATAAAATAAAAATGTTGCCCCTTTTATCATTTTTAAAAAAGTTATTGAGGTTTTAAATCTTGAAAACGGAATATTTTCGAAAAAAATTAAAAAATTAAAAAAAAAAAAATTATAGGGCCCAGGCAATTTTTTTGTGGCGGACCGCGTAGCACATGGTCCCAGCTATCTCCTATATACGTATGTCCATCCATGTACCAAACACCCTGTAGTTCGTCAGCCAATAGTATAGTTCGAAGCAGAACACTGATACGTCAAAGTGCGATAAAACAGTTTTGAATGGCTGTTTAACAATGCCACGTGGTTTGGATTGTTTACATTTTTAAGTACCTTACTACTTAGCTTTAGTCTTGTAAAGAGCAGAGAAAATTAACCCTAACCCCTGCATAAGTTCCCTTTTTCGGTTCATTCATAGAACTTTTTATTAATATTCCCATCCTTCTTAAATAGTCTTCCACTAACCGGTGGTGTCCGTGGGAGCATACTCCTATAGTTTGAACTCAGGGACAATCGCCGGTTAGTGTCCCATGTTGTTGGTGTGTTGGCCTTCCAAAGGTCCGGGACTCCCATGGTCCATGGGTAAAGACATACTATCATAAATAGGTACATAAAAAATCACCCAAAACTCAATAACAGATGGCCAAACCCGGGATCGATATAGCTTTGTCTTCACAGGCACCTGAATATTAGCTTGTTCTTCAGTATCACTTAACCAATGTCAAATTGAACTCATGATTAAATCGTCACGCAAACGTCATTAACTTAACCAATAATGTGCCGATATTCACGCAGCCAGCGAGTTCGTCGGCCTCGCGCCACGTCGGATTTAAATTATTTATTCAGTAGGTAATTGGATAGAGGAACTTTTTTAAAACGAGTTATGAAAAAAAACTTATAGAGAATCGTCTCGAACGAAAGTAAAGTTTTTTCCTATAGAGTTCGAAAAATATCGTAATTTCGAATTTAATACTTCCTAAGCAAAATTCAAACATACAAATTACATCCACAACACAGGTTTCGTCGAGAGGGTAGTTGTACAAAATATCGTAAAGGGTCAGTGTCGCTCAGATACGAACGCTAATGTGAGATACAAAAACAATACATAACATGTTATAGGCAATATGGTTTTACCCAATAAATCGAGGAACAGAATAATAATAAAATTAAAGAAAACAGTTGATACGGGGTTTCTATTATACTCGCTAAAACTATAATTAGTTTCTACTTGTTATCAAGCGGTTATTCAAAACGGCCGCCATTACAGTCAAGTAAATAAATATATAAGTAATATATAAATATCAGAGGACAATGTAAACCAATCGACCTAGCCCCAAACTAAGCTCTAGGCTTGTACTATGGGTACTAGAGAGCGATATAAATACTTATATCGAGAAATATATACTTAAATACATAGAAAACATCCATGACTCAGGAACAAATATTCGCGCTCATCACAAAAATATCTGCCCTTACCAGGATTTGAAACCAGGACCGCTAACTTCGTAGGCAGGGAACTACCAACTAGGCCAGCGCATCGTCCAAATATGTGCTATCATAACCTCGACAATAGGATAACATTTCAATAGCAATTACGTTTTACAGAGTGGAATAGAGCTTCGGATTCTCTTCTTTCATTCTCGCCCGGCGGCGTTTGTTCTGTGAAGTTTGAGACGAAGTTTCTGGTTTATAAAGTCGGAGTACCCCTCATTCCCCCGGAATCACGGATATGGTAATATTTCGCTGACGCTTTACACGGTGGTCCGCCGTGAGAACACCTCATGACGCATCCTGCATGCAGATGAAATTGCATCTCGAGAATGCACCGGCCAACACGCTTAAAGCTTTGAGATAAGATTCAGTTTCGAAAATATCATATGTTTTAATTTTTCTTGGCAGAGATGAAGCATCTTTTAAAAGCTCGAATGACGATGTATGTTTTGAAGGAAAGTGGAACTAAAGTGTTTACGATTATGTTCTTTTATGGAGAAGCTTTCTTGTGTTATGTACGAGATGTTGATATTTTTAAGTCTAATATATTATGCCTGGTTTATCCGTTTTTCTTGGATTTGTTATGAACTTTAAGAATTGAAATTTATTCATTTGAATTCAGATGACAGATCTTCTTTTTACCCGACTGCGGCAAAACTCAAAAGGAGGGTTATGTGTTTGACCTGTATATATGTATATCCGACTCAATGTCCGCTTGTAACGGCTGAACGGGGGCTCGATTTCCACAAGCGAGGTATCGTCACTGGGTACTTTATTTTTTTGTTTAGTGTGAAATTTGCGTAATAAAAAACTACATGATCCAATCAGCAGGTTGGTTTTTTTAAAGCTTGGCTTTTGTTAGACTTGTGATCTGTATGTACGGTACGGTCACGTCACGGACGTTAATTTGTTACCCATTTCAAAGAAAATCTGCTTGAAGATGTCATTGTCATTAGAGATGCTAAGTCATTTGTAATTGATAGGAAACTCAACCTTATTACTGTAGAATGTCAGATTGAATTTGGAACTAAAGTGGGTCACAAATTTAATTATTTGACTGTATGTATAGTTCTGTTACCTCGTAAAGGCTGAATCGATGTCCTTCGACAAACGCCTCGTCTCGTCGTCAGATTCGTCTTAGCGTCGCGAGTGTCACTGCGACATGGGTTCATTAAATTTTAAAATATCCAAAATGGCGGATTCAAAAGTATGGAAATTTTACATTGACGACAATATTAAAACAATGTTTTATGATACTAGTTATTACACCGTAGCAATAAAAACGTAAATTTGAAAAGGATTTATATAGTTCTAAATATGTGAGTCAGATTTCGCGCAACCAATAAACTTTTTTATTTGGCCTTGGTTTCATTTCACATCAACGTTTCATTAAATGTTTTTCCAAGATGCAAATCTAGTGTCAAAGTGCATCGGCGCTTCCCGCCGCTCAATATGCAAACACCTCACAAACACCTGAACACTCTGGACTGATTAACAGAGGCTATCACAGAGTAGATATCACTGGCAGAGAGTACTACTGTACTCTCCCATCGATAAAGCCATCTCGACAAAGTATAAATAACAAAGAAGGTGAATCTCTAGGAGTTTCTGTTACATATTTACACACATACACTAGGATTGCTTTGATGCGGGTCGCCGGGTGGGTACTTAATAAGCACGCAACCAAAAGCAACCAAACGCTACGGCGCTGCCTCGGTCTCGACTGAACCGGCTTGATGCATCCTGTTGAGTTTGTTTGTGGTGGCTGGCGGCGCGTACAGTTAAGACACGCACACATGCAAGCCACGCGATATATATTTGTTTGAAGACGGACTACTGTTTTATTTACAAGGTAAGTATATAAAAGCTCGAAGAAGGCTTAGAGCAGTCACTACATATCAGCTGTCTTGTACTGTCACTCGCTCTCGCATTCGGCTCACATATAGTTTTTCTCAAAGACTGCGCTGACGCAAGCTATGTTTCCTGTCAGTGTGTATTAATCAAGTTTTTGTATATATATGTATTGTAAATCCCCATTCCAGGTTTCTTCAAAGCTGGCCTGTCTTAGTCGTTTTTATTGATGTTAATGTGGATAAAACACCCTGTCTTTTTCTGACCAATAGATAAGTGCAAGAATGCAAGATTCTTTATCCATATTTATCCACCGCGATAAAGGTGACCATATTTAATACGGTAGGGACGGGAATTGTCATTCTGGAAATCTTCAGTCTTGGGAATCCTTTGTGGGACTGATTTTAAGACAGGTACGGTTGTTTTAGGAATCTGCTCTTTTGGTAACCCGTTCTTTTGTTTGTTTAATTGTTGAAGTTAAGAAAATCAACGAATGCCTTGGTCTCTAGCGCTGTCGATTCAGTCAAGTGGAGAAGCTGAGGTCTGAGCTTCTTCTTCATTTTCCTCTTCAGGTGTTGACCTTATTTTAAAGCCACTCAAATAACGACCTTGTGTTCATTCCGTACCACTTTCTTAAGTTTTTGAGCAAAGCCATTTTTATTTGAGCATGTTTATCTCAGCGGTATCTATGGACACTGATTCAATTTAATTTGTTTTAATGTATTGCATCTTGCATCCAGTGCAAAGCTCAAAAGTACGAATAATATAATTATTCCCATAACGACTTACTACGCACGCTACTAATCATAACTTGAGTCATCGTTAACATTATTAATAATATGATGATTTTTATATTTGGAAATCATGCACACTTGTATATATTTATATACATAACAACAGATACTTTATTGTACAAAACACATAAAATCAAATACAATATTTACAAAATATACGAGTAAAAACGGGAAACAAGGGAGACCTTGTTTCCCGTTTTATTATTAACATTTGTGGTCGCACAGTCAAATTTTCAAGAACTAGTCGCGCAGAGGTCTTCAAGAATTAGGTAAAAAACACAAACAAATACTTAAGTATTTCTATCTACACCTGTGCAGCGGATGTGGTGGCAAAGGTGACTTCGATCCAGCCGCTTGAATATGCATGCCGATCTTTATTACGTCTTTCGATTCGATATCGTTCAAGATGTTTATCGATTTAAATTTAGACGCGATCGATTTTTGTTTGCAAATTACAAAGCTGATTAGTTCGGGGATTTACATTTATTTCAGGTTTGCGATTGACGAAAAACTCAAGTTAGATCTTAAAACCGTTCTTCGGGTTTGTATTTCTGTCTCGCTTTCATACGTTCTTATGATGGTCTAACAGAGTTGACGTCATACTTGGAAGATTTTTCAAGACCTTTTTGCACTGTACCAACGCCTACAACTACAAGAATACCGTAACAGATCAGAGGTCAAAGACGATATGATTTTTACCGCCTAGAATACCAGCCCAGGGCCGTTAATCTACAACGACAAACAGTATTGGTTTTTACAGTACTGTAAAGTAAATAAGAGCTATCATACATAACGTTAAAAATGTGATAACATGTCAAAAGCAATTTGATTCTACCGAGTACTATAAAGCCCCTGATTACATTTTAATCATTGAAATAACTCTGTTCCTATCGATTTTTTGAGCCAACTTATTGATAAATTCGGGGAAATATTGCTTCACTATCATTAGAAAGAACTCGCAATTACTCTGCGCTATCTCTATCCTTATCATTCAGATGTTAAGTGTTCTCACCTGACATTAGTCATTAGGCAATATAGATTAAGGAAGGAAAGAGAAAGCGCATTACTTAATGATCTAGAGACCGAGAGGAATGCTAATGCGCTTGCGCAAGTGCGCTACCTACCAGATACTTCCCTTGGGATGGACGTTGAGGATTTGTGAATTAATGCGATTAGAGCGTTAAAGCAATATCATTCTAGATTAGATTAGAATATTACGATTATTTAGTGTCTAAAAGATATAAAATGGCGATTTAAGGACGATTTATGAGCTGTTAAACTTACCAAATTATAGTTAGTAGATAGAGAGTGTTTTGCGGGTGGTTGGACCCTGTGCAGGGTCCGTCCGGATCGCTACCACCATCTTATCCATTAACCTACCGCCAAACAGCAGTGTTCGCATTGTTGTGTTCCGGTTTGGGGATAAGACAGCCGGTGTAATGACTAGCATAGAGGCATTCCATCTTAGTCCTCAGGGTTGGCAACGCATTTGCAGTCTTATGCTAATGTCTATGGGTCACAGTTTCCACTTACCATCAGGTGGCCTGTGTGCTCGGTTGCCTTCTCTATGCCATAAAAAAAAAAATAGAGTTAGACTTATTTCCCTTTCTCTACAAGATACAGCCAGAAGTCAAAACGCTGCAGCTGTACCTAACGGCTTTATCTACATTCGGAAGGCACTCTGATAAGTAGGTATCTAAGCTACTTCACATAACAGAATATTACAGTTGGGCTAGACAAGTTAATGCCATCGAATACAAACGCTAGCGTTTGGTGATCACGTATCGCTTTGCGTTGTCAAAAATGAAAAAGCTAGCCAAGTTGCCCTTAGATACCGACGTTTATATCGTGATAGTGCTCGTGTTGAGTTCAACCTGTCAAAATAGTACCGCGTAACGACGGACAAAACGTCAAAACTATCACTATTCGATTAGCGCGAGTGATAGTGATCACATTACAGCGTGTCATTGTAACGAGTGATGTATCACGTGACTTGCGTCAATTCCATACATTTTTTTAAGTGACAGGTGATCACTAAACGCTAGCGTTCGTATTCGACGGCAACTTGTGTAGCCCCGCGATACAGATACAACATAAAGTGTACTCAAGCATCAGTATTCGCAGTATTGTGTTCCGTCGTAGGGATAAGACGATACGACTTTCCGAATTTTGTTTTTTTTTTAATATCGAGTTGACCCACCTATTAGTACCGAGAATTCCTACCATTAAGTCTACTGGGAATGTCCTTCCCATTATTACTAAAAAAAATAACAGTCTTACGGCTGGTATTACCAACTGTGTTTCTTTCTCACTATTTTTATATAGCATGTACATTCGTACATAAGTTAATAATGAACAAACGACAATATTTGAGGCAGTAGCAAATGTAACCCTACGAGCAAGTAAAACGCAGTTACACACAAAATGACGCTATTCCAACCACTAGCAGATACTGGATAAAATTCAATAGTTTTTTCTTAGAAAATAATAATAAAATACTAGAAAAAAAATTTTTTTAAGACAAACCTATATACCTAAGCAAGTTTGTTCATCAGAACACTGCTTTTCAAAAAGAACCTGTAAGAAGGTCGTTCCCAATGTTCACACAAAAATAACTAGTCGCGGTTTGAATGTGATGTGATGATTGTGATGTTGAGAACGGAAAAAACTTGATTTAAGACTCGTTAAGTACCTTCTTTTCCTTCCTTCATTTCTTTTTTAAGTTGAGGAAGGAAGCTGAACACTCTCTTTCATGTAGGTAGGTACACATAATGCCGCCAGTGGGAAAATAATTCAATCTTCCTTCCTTTTAGCAAAATTAACAACTGTTTTATTACCACAGGGTCATAGCATTCCAAATTCGGATACAGATAAGTAAAAGTAAGCACAAAACTATTAAAAAAAACCCGGGAAAGAGCATGTTGGACCGTGGTAGGGTTCCGAGGCCTTTACTACAAACAAAAAAACCTTTTACAAAACATAACAAGTGTGAACGAATTTTCTATATTTAAAGTCTGGATGATTTAAGGAGGTATAAACACTTTAGTCGTCTGTATCTCAGGAACCAATTGAATGGACTTAGTCAGTTTTTGGCACATTTTTCTTCGCGCACCTCTCCACTACTTCGCACAGCTCTGGTGGAGAGGAGCCACTCATCCTCGATACCTTACAAACACTTTCTATAGGGTGATGGAACTGGTACCTACTGAACAAGGATCAATGGACACTAACCCCCGTATTAATAAACTGGTCTCAACTCTAATGCTCGTCTCGAGATGCGTCAAAAATGACAGTGTTCTATGGTTTGGCGTTTACTTTGACGTATCTTGTGACGGACCTCGCAGTCAAGATGAGTTTATTAATACGGCTCTTAATTCTTATGTTGCAGAAGATAAGTGTTACTCATTTATTTTCAGACACATCAATTTGTAACCTTTTTTCAAATTCAATTCAAATAATTTAATGCATATCACAATTCACATACAATTCAAGGTGGAACAAACAGGAATAGGTATACATGTGAGACCCTGCAAGGGCGCAGCAACACGAGAGGGCATGCTATATTAATCGTTAAAGTCTGAAGCTATTATAGGGTCGAGGACTATCTAACAGACAAAAATGCATGGCCTAAACCCGAAACTTAGTCAGTAATAATTTGTTCAAATGCAAAAGCTTTGTCCTGCTTTTTCTTGTCTAGGGGACACCGTTGATGCAGGAAAACATATCGAAACTTATATGTGGTCATCTTGCACCATCTCATAAGTAGTTAATTCTAATTTTTTCTTTTTTCTTTTCTCTCTATCTCTCCCGTAAGATTTTTGGCATGTTTTCCTGCTGAAACATGTTATTTGATATTATATTTAATTCAATATGTAGCTTTATACAGGGTGTCCCAAAAGTACCACGCCACAGTGACACTGGAGGTAGGTCAGCTCAAGAGGAACCTAACCAGCCTAACATGACCTCAGTAAAAGTTGCACGGTTTTCGAGTTATTAGCGAAATGAAGATTTTTAAGAATTTTCCCCTTTTCTTTTACATTTTTAGTACCAGTATCGACTTAGACAGCTTTTAATAACAGTTTTTTATGTGTATCAAATCACGAATAGCTAATTTAGAAGTCTAAAGTGTTATTTTGTCAATAACTACTACAAGAAAGTTCGATTTATCTCGATTTAAATTGTCACAAAAACATTAATTTCAACTTTGATCATCTGCCACAAAAAAAAACAATTAGAAACGAAACAAACAAGTAACGCCAATAAATTAGATACATTATGCAGATTCAGAAATGGTATAACACATGTTATCTTACTGCGAAAAGATAGGCATTTTTGTAACCTTCCTGATGCTGCACGCCATCACTGCTCACACTCCCGCACAAGTTGTCTGCTACCTGGACACTTATTAGTGTTATTACAAACTCTGTACTTTTGTCTCGTCTCTGTACGTTTGTCTGTACTTTTGTTTTGTTTTTATTTTCATTGCCATTTTATCCGGCCCATTGAAATTAAAATAAGTTAACGTTCAAAAAGAGTGACAAATTAACCCTCATGATATTTTGCAAAACCGCTGTCCACAACATTTTTGTAGCACTTAGCGACTGCTTTCGAAGCTCAAGTTTTAGGTTAGTTCCATGAGGCATCACTAAAATGACAAAAATGCTTATCGTTTTCGTAGTAAGATACATGTGTTATACCATTTTTGAATCTGAATAATGTATCTAATTTATTGGCGTTACTTGTTTGTTTCCTTTCTAATTGTTTTTTTTGTGGCAGATGATCAAAGTTGAAATTAATGTTTTTGTGACAATTTAAATCGAGATAAATCGAACTTTTTTTAGATTCTTGTAGTAGTTATTGACAAAATAACACTTCAGACTTCTGAATTAGCTATTCGTGATTTCATACACATAAAAAACTGTTATTAAAAGCTGTCCAAGTCGATACTGGTACTAAAAATGTAAAAGCAAAGGGGAAAATTCTTAAAAATCTTCATTTCGCTAATAACTCGAAAACCGTGCAACTTTTACTGAGGTCATGTTAGGCTGGTTAGGTTCCTCTTGAGCTGACCTACCTCCGGTGTCACTGTGGCGTGGTACTTTTGGGACACCCTGTATAATGCTAGACTAAGTAGTACCATTGTAATATGAAATATGTTTAAAAAATGACTGACTGCTGAGTTTCTTGCGGCGTTTCTTCTCAGCAGGGAGACCACTGCTGCTCTTGGGAAGCGCTGGTAGATTCTTGACGTGTAAAAGTGCCGGAGCGGCCTACTTACTGAATAAATTTCTTTTATCTTTTTTATCTTTTTATGATTTATATAATAACCAAATTAGGTCTAGGTTATAATATAATAGGTACTTTAAATAACTTTCTCTTTAAATTAAACTACAGGTATATGTTATTGCACTTCTTATAACGTAGCTAAGTTTCAGGGGAGTAGAGTAGGAATTAGGAATTTTCGTTGAAATAATCGTTTAATGTGTAGTAGAATTTATCGATAAGGAATAGTTTAAGTTGATTAATGAATGCAGTATAGGTTATCAATATTTAAAAAAAACTAGGGTTTTGATCATCATGTGGTGGGGGCTGTTACTAATTTCACTCTGGAGAAGGGTAATATAAGTTTGTTGAGACATCGATCGTTTCTTCTAATATCTGTTTTAGGCGTGTAAAGATATAAATGTTTATTCATAAATGTACTCTGATCCTTAATGCCAAGTATCCTATATCGGTGTTTTCAGCTGAAAGTGTTCAAAAGTGGTGCCGTCACCCTACTCGTATGTAGGTACCCAATAATGCGGAAGAAACACTGTGTAAAGTAGTTCATTCCATAGCCTCAAAGTACGAGGAAGAAATAACCTCTGGGGCTCTATATCTCATTCGACCACTAAAGCTCACCAAAATGGCCGACTTTTGCAGATTTCCCGAAATTCGTTTGTTTTTCATCGCACTGGTGACTATAATTAAAACACCTAATATCAAATACGAGTGGCCCAGTCTTATACGTGAGATTGAAAAATTGAACTTCTCGAAAAGATCTGTACCTAATGGAATTAGATGGTTTGAGGTTTGTTGTGTTGAGATGTTCGCCCTAAATCGGATCTGCTCTAATGGCCGTTGGATATTCGGAGAATTAATTTTAAGCAGCTAATTACGTAGTTTAGGTTAGGTTAGACTACCAAAAATCATGCGGTGAGAAACGCCGTTCGATGAATTGAAAATTCTGCTGATACATTTCACAGGCCGATTTACCCCCACGTGATTCCACGGGAATTTCTAAATGCAATTAAGCGGTATAAAACCCTATGGACTGCATCTTATCTCAAGGAAACGTTTATAGTGATGCAACGGATTAATATTTAACTGGAATTATTAAATGATTGACCAAACTTTTGAATAATTAAATTCATTCAATTTGGTATCCTCGCTTAATTAAATGAGTCTTAAGAAATTGTAGTGGTGGTAGGACCTTGTTCAAATTCCAGATAACTACCACAATCTTTTCTTATCTTACCAGCCCAGCAGCATTCGCATTGTTTTGAGGCCCTTGTCTTTCATTACGCTAACTATCGTTTATATTCGATTCGTTTTTAACCCGATGTATTTTAAGAAGTTCAAGTAGTTCAAGTTTCGAAGTAGATCACGTGACTTTTCGTATCACGTCATCTACCAGTGAAGCGTTGGGATTGGTTTGGAAAACGAAACGAATAGAAACGCTAGTTAGCGTATTTTATCTTGGCAAGAGCCTCTGTTCCGGTGCATGTGAGGATAAATCAAAATGCGAAATTACTAAAGCATAGAGGCATTCTATCTTGTCCATAGGGTTGGCAACGGATTTTGAGTCTTAGGTTTGTATTCTTGACTTCTTGAGAATTCTTATGGCCAGTAGCGGTATCAGATCCCACTTGCCAACAGGAGCCCTGGACCGAGGTTGTAGGTGGTAATAACCATATCGTCTTTGACTTATTATCGTATCGTCACCGTATTGGGTCAGCGTTTTTATTTGCTTGACAGTAATGACGGCTGACGTCAAAACAATACCAAAACAGGTCAAAAAAGATATGTTTTTTACCGCCAAGAATAGAGGCCCTGTGTGCTCTTTTGTATTCTCTTTTCTATTCATGTCGATTTATTTACGGAAATAGCAACAAATATCTATTTCCACACACAATTAAACAAGGGAAGTATGGATATAGTAACTACCTATATTCCTTTTGACTCAGCGACCGCAGTGACGTCACACTTATACGAATCCAAGATGGATGACTGATCGAAAATTCCTCCGGAGAAAAGTTTGACAGGCAATTACGCATGCGCGGCGGAGGGCGCACGCGCCGCCTCGCGCTTTCGCGCTGCGCCCGCGCACACCAACCTGCTGAGTTATATAAATACATAAATAACACGGGGCATTGTTACCGGGTGTCCCAAAATTTCAAATTCTGACAAACGATGCATTAGGACTGATGAGGATTAGAGATTCCATAGGGGAACCATTGTTATTTGTTACCACCAAGTGTCAAACTAAGTTCTAGGCAGAGCTCGGAAACCTGGTATTTTTTTTTTAATCAGCTCGTCGGTGATGCCATACATTTAAAATAGAGCATTTTCATTTCGATTCCGCTCGAACATAATCGATACTATTTCGGTTCTGATCAAAGAGCTAGAAACTGTTCCTGTTTGAAATAACGGTCAATGTCACCCGCTAATTTGTTCGCACCGCCCCCGTTTTCTCGTCTCTCCTACCCTATTAACTTTAGTTACATTTTCACTTGCTCAGCTTGAAGTGAAGCCGGTCTTATCATCTTGGTCGCCACACCATCAACACCTACAGGAAGAATCAAAAACCAAAAATACCAGGTTCATCCCAGCCATCATAACGCTTGCGAATCGCTTCCGCTCCGAGCGAGCGTTTACGAAATACCTGGTTAAGAACCATAATTAAAGCGGTATTTTTCGAATCGTTCCTAAGCCCTGGTTCTATACTTGCACTATGGGTATTCGACATAGACAATATAAGTCTTAAAAGACACTGACAAAAAAGTCATCCCTCAGGCACACAGGATAACTCAGAGACGCAGCACTCGCTCCCTCCTGGCCTTGCCAGTTGCGCACACTGTGGCGTACAAAAACACACCTCTGCTTTGTGCCCTGGGGCTGCTGAATGCGCTGAAGGCATCAGCGCCGGAGTGTGACTTGCTTGCGTGGCGATGGACGGCTGTGTGCTCGGAGTGCCTGAGGTTTTGCGAGGTGATGGATGACAGGCAGTCGAGTACTCTTTTGTAATGGGTTTCTTTTTCATATTATATGTAAATATAAATATATTTTGAAATAACTTTTAAGCACCCTATCTCAAAACCCAAAGGTTGGTGTGGACCCGCGTATTCCTAGGCGATTTGGGCCTGATAATGGCATTGTGTTGGTATCGCACGATCGAAATGATTCGGGTACAGTCGGTATAGATTTCCATATTTTACCATTCGTGTTCATCGCGAATAACCTAATTCAAGCCTTGAAATTACAGTTGGAAAAAATTGAGAAATCAATTCTGAAGAGTTCTTTTAAAAACCACTCAAGTGTGAGCATTTGTCATAAGGATGAATAATAACTTTATTTCTTATGCCTTTGTACCGGACCGGGTAGGTCGGGTCGGCCAAGTGGTCACTGTCATAACATAATATTATTGCAAGGGAAAATCGAACTTGTGGTAGACAACATTTTTGGCTTACTGTACCATTAGCCCAATGGAACCCTGACGTACGATAGAACGGTGTCACAGTGTCATTACAAAAAAAAATGTATGACACATATTACAACTTGAATCATATGATCACTGTGACACAGTTCTATGGTGGGTCAAGGTTCCCTTTGTCTGATAATCCATATTGGAATAAGTATCGAAAGTTAAAGTATCGAAGTCCGAAACATCGAAAGTTTAAATGTCGAACGGTTATTATGCCGATGGTTGAAATTTCGGACATAGGTACTACGGTATGCGTATTCAAATAACAATAATCGATACATCTAGTTACAAAATGTCGAAAATTGAAATATCGAATGGTTATTGTAGTTGAGTTCTAAAAGTTAAGTACGACGACGAGCGTAGCGAGTGTTAAGTTGAAGTTGACAGAGTTGCGATAATTTACTCAATCCGTTTATTCAGTATACATATGCCCATTATTTTTTGGGCAATAAAAAAAAACCTTACATGGAAGCCCAAAGCGGGAGCGTAGCGAAACACAGTGCCGTGCCGCAATGAACTTTTTTAGAATATTATATACTTGTGATATGGTCTATTCATCTATTTCCTAGGAGACGTAATTTATTTATATTGTTGCCAAGCGAAATAAAAACCCTTTGTTGTATGATATTGGTCAATGACTTACGAACTTACTGAAATTAACCAACCATATTTACCCAATGTACTAAACAAGTTAACATGTCGTAACTTGCTGACATAAAAATTAAAATATTACAAAACATGTGTGAGATGAAACCCTCGGCTGTTATAATTAAGTATTGCGGCGAGGCCTTGCTGTTACTTTACGGCTAGTAAGCACGTCGTAATGAGGACTTAGGTATGAATGATTCAAATACAAGATTATTTAACAAGGCAAGACTGCCTACACTGCATTGCAGCATCAAGAAACCTCCGAACAAGATTGCCTTTAAAACCAAACTTCATTTGTTTCTGGTAGAATTGACGCCATCTTGATTTTCTGATTTGTTTATCCGTATTGTTTGTGCTTATCTTCACATTTATAATTAAATTTAAAACACTAGAGGAATTCTTTAACCCCAAGGGATTGAATTTCCAAAAATAATTTCTTAGTGCATCCCTAGGATATCCAAGGAATATAGAGACTGGCAAATGACAGATGAGAATGAAACAATGGCAACCCTGTAGTGTCGTCCCAGTTTTCTTAGATTGTTTTGAAAGGGATGACACTACAGTGTTTCCATTTTTTCATTCTTATCTTTAATTAGCCAGACTCTCCACCAAACTTAAAGTTCAGTAGTTTCTTTGTTTTTTTCTCCTTTATTCTTATGTGCAATAAAGATTAAATAGATACTTCTTGTGTTAGGACCTTCTTCGCCCGGGACGCTACTACCATCTCTCGTACCCTTTTACCTGCCTCCAAACAGCAGTGTCTGCATTCTTATGTTCCGGTGAGGGGATGACCACCGGTGAAATCCGGTCCTCAGGGTTGGCAACGCGTTTGCAGTCTTGAGATTATCATCGTAAGATTGCAAATGACAAATGGCTTCAGAGTTCAATTACCATCAGGTGGCCTGTGTGCTCGTTTGCCTTCTCCATATTTAATCTATCTATCTATCTATCAATAACACAATTAAAACTAAACGTATTTAAATTAAAATAAAACTAAGCTCCTCAAATAATAAACACCCCCTCTAGCAGGTCCACCCGCAGCATGGTCCCTATGACACTGACTGCGTTACCTCTCTGGATAGCTAGCCCAATCCTTCGGGAGAGGGAAGCACCAGCTCTAGGATCTCTGAGTCTATGAGCCGGGATGACCGGGCCTTAATAAAGCTTTTCATATCAGCTGACCAAGGTCCTATGGTCACCACTGCAAGCGCCACAAATTCGTAATTATTAAATAATGATGAATATTTGCGGCGCTTGAGGTTTTGGGCCTGATCAGCTGCTGCACTGCCCTGGACGTGGGAAAGGGCGAATGTGTCAACACACGTCTCGTCCCACATCAGTGCCCTACCCAGTTTCCAACCAAGCCACCAATGTAGCTCCGTCTTGACGCATGCCATCGTCTCTATGCAAACCTGCTGAGTCCAGGACAGCTAGTAAACTACAAATGCGTAGAGAATTAATGCCAAATTGGTCGAAAGTCAGACAGACCGTTGACTTTGGAATAGCTTTTTATGGCTTTCCAAGTAAATTAAAAGTAAGTAAGTCTAGAAACTATAAAATTTACTTAGTCATACTGCTATGAGTCAGTTTTGCGAGTCGAGCATGAGAAGAAAAGTAATCTTATTAAATGGTCTTATTAATTGCCTATAGTGCCCCGCCGATAAGAAGTCAATCCTGACATTCCTGACACCTGTCATTCCAGTACAAATTATAACCTCAAACCCAAGAATAGGTTATAAATTGTACTGCGATGACAGCTGTCAGGATTGACTTCTTAACGGCCGGCCACTATAGTTGGTTAAACTATGTAAAACAAACGCTTATTTTTTTTATGCTAATCTGAAAGCCATGCAGTAGCGAATTATAAAATTATAAACGTGCCTTAAAAATGGACGGGAAACGCAATTTTTGAAATCTTATGTATGTTTTTTCTTATAATAAAATATTACGCTTTAGGTTAAGATGAGATGTCTCTCTTTTTGTACTACGGCCAAAAACCTAGAATCCGAACGTGAAAAAAACTTGGCATACACTAGTAACATTATACAACAACATCCTTAAAACCAACCTACCAACCTTAAAACCTTTCGGTATGCTTCTCTTTCACTCCCTTAACGCTTGTGTCACTCTTACTCTAGTCTAGCCAACTTTTCTTGACTTTTATGTTTTCTAAGAGCACTGTACAGTACCCCACCCCAACGTAAATGTTAAGCAATTAAGTACGATGTCATGTCATAGTAAACTTCATACAGAACATCAAATGACACACATGACAATGATATTGACGTTCACAATTGCGTCTGCGATGATTTGCGGGTGGTAGGACCGCTAGGGTTCTGCAGGGTCTGTCCGGATCGCTACCACCATCTTATCCATTAATCTACCGCCAAACAGCAGAGTTCGCTGTTTTTGTGTTTCGGTTTGGGGATAAGACAGCCGGTATACTTAATGACTAGCATAGAGGCATTCCAACTTAGTCCTCAGGGTTGGCAACGCATTTGCAGTCTTAGGCTTGCAGTCTTGTGAATGTGAATGTCTATGGGTCACAGTTTCCACTTACCATCAGGTGGCCTGTGTGCTGGTTTGCCTTAGTTTAAGTTTATTTATTAAATAAAAAGTGAAAACACCGTCTAGATTTATTATGCCTTTGTAGTCATTTTGTAGTTCAATAAACCTGCAGAATAGAAAACATTTTCTTGTCGAAGTCTTGCCTATTATGAGCTATTTATTTAATAGTTATAGCAAGGTCAATGACGTCCCGTAGAATCAAAACATGTTTAGCACTGGACTTTATATGCACAAGTGTTCTAGTGGTACATAGCATAAAGAAATCATCTGCCAAGATGTTTTCAGCAGAGTTCGCGCTACCATACAATAGATGGCGCTTTGATAAAGTTTTGTTACTTTTAAAATATTACTAAGCGTAACCCGAAATACTTGGGCTTGGAGAGCTTACTCACTTTTACAGCCTCAGAGTAAATTAATGAGAATTGTCATTCTTCAATGACGTTTTTTTCATACACAAGTCTCTCTGAGTACGGCGGTTTTTAGGGTTCCGTAGCCAAATGGCAAAAAACGGAACCCTTATAGATTTATAATTATGAAGAAGGTAATCTTTATACCTGCCTATGCATAACGTCTTGACATATTCGGTCAGCCTTTTAAGTCGGCCTTATATCTAAGTAGCTGCAAACTTTAGTACCTTGTCGCTTTAATGCCTTTGACAAATTAGTGCAGTAGATCAAATAAGACGTTAAAATGTGACAAAGCACTAAAGTGCGCAACTACAAGGCCGACTGTTACCTATTATTGGATTCAACTGACGACCGTTATTTATTTCCAAATTTAAAATAATTCTACAACTGTTTACCGAAATTAAAAGCGAAGGCCATGCCAAAATTGACATAGGTAACGATAGGAAAACGTTCGAAATTCGATTGTCAACGGTAAGTGATTAACATGGATATACACCTTTGAATAGATTATAAAACAGTTGCTTTTTTTTTAAGCATAACTATATTGTTTTATAATATTGTATGAAACGCTTTAAATAACAAGACAGATGCCTTGTTATTGAAAAATATATCTTACAACGGTAAATATTAATCTTAATACTTACATGCGCACCGGAGTGGCGCTTACATGAAAATAAAGATTTAACGTATAAAATTCTAACTTTCTTTATCTTTTCTACCATTTCCTAACATAAAACGTAATAAGTTAATAACATATTCTTGTGCGCGATGCAACTGTAGGGTCGTTGACCGCTCTGACAATACGAAATGACAATATTGACTCGCCAAGAAGAGGAGATATCGCATACAAATACATGCCCAAATACGATAGGGCTGTTGAATGGGTGACCTCTATGCGTTTCTAGTCTTAGAAATAATATAATCTTGTTTCGTAGGTTGGTGTTACAATAATAACATTTATAAGAGGGAAGAGAATAAAAAATATATAGGCACAGGCGTGCAGTCCTTGGTTCAGTGACCTGTTTTTTTTTTAATTATGAGGATAAAGACAACAGGCAAAATAATAAAAGAGTGTTATTTATGAGTCAACAATGTTGGTATGAATTTAAGGGAACGTTTTATACGTATTCTATCGTTTGCCCGAATTTCATTTGCTATAATCGTATCACTTGCCATAATATTTATTTGCTATAAAGGCATTTATTCTGAAACCGTTAACCTTTTAGGTAATTTTTACATGCCATCATATAGATCCCAAAAGGTTAGGTTAGGTTGGGTTTTTAACAATTCTGAGTACTTCACGGTTTCAGAAAAAATGCCTTTATAGCAAATAAATATTATGGCAAGTGATACGATTATAGCAAATGAAATTCGGGCAAACGACAGAGAACCCGTTTTATACTTATTCAATTAGATGTTTGGAAGATTGTGATTGTTAATAACTACAGCTGTTACATTTTTTTCTAAATAATATGTTAATAATACGTACGTATATAATACGTACGTATTAAGTGTTTATTAATCTTTATTTTCATATTATAAAACAAAGTTGCTTTCCGCATTAGTCTCTGTCTGTTTGTCCTAAACGCAACGGATTTTGATGCGGTTTTCACCATCAGTTAATTTTTTTACTGGTTTTATATCTAGGTATGTACCTAATAAGTTCTGAGTTATTTATATACACGTGTTACAGAAAAATCACATAAAACGATACGAAGCGAGGGCTGGTCGCTAATGTTAGATGTAAAACCTGCCTGCTATACCGACTTTTAAAGGCCTACGTAAACGACTGAAATAATTTTCATTTGTTATATTTATTTATCTAAAATACGAAAACATGTGTGCGTAAAAATCCTGTGTATATATCCGATTTGTAATTACGTACTAGAAAAAAAAAAGCATGACGTGAACAGGTTCCAACGAAACACTGAGTCAAAAAGTAAATATATAATTATTACAATGTCATTGTCAATTTAATAAGGTAATTGCGCTTTTTACTACTCAAACAGATTTCCTCTAAACTGCTTGGAGTTAAAGAGTATTTATTCCCGACACCGCGCGAACTTTTTAAAATATTTATATTTCTCACAGAAAAAGCGCATTAATAAAGACAAAATGGTTTAAGTTGCTTTAGTCATTACCTCTGTAACAATTATTGCACAATAGAATCATCGGCACACGCCAGCCATCATCTCATGTTAACGCTCGCTGCATAATTGCATGATATGTAGCTAGTGCATTACATGCAGGTGCACTTGTGATATTGTCTATGTTTTTTCATTTTTGTCGTTCAAAAGGCTAGAACGTTTAACGTTGAAAATAAAATACTAGATCACATTATGCGCTGACGCAGTAAGGTTTTTTTTATATTTGATAATTTAATAACAAGGCTGCCTTAGTGTTTTGTACGGTAAATCTGCTTTTACTGGGCACCTCTGGGTAAGTGGCTACCTTGCAATAATATGTGTAAAGCAAAAGATATGATGATATTCCTGTAATTTAACTAGAATACCTAGACACATAAATGTTCCAGTTTATAAAATTGGTGGCCAGTGACTACGTATAAAAAATAACTTCTTAAGTGGCCAGTTATTGATGATTTAAACCAATTAAACCCTAACGAATAATGTCTGTGGTAAAGTTTATTTTATGAAAATAACACCTACCTTAAATAAAGTTAAACCAAACATCCAAACATCGTTATGATATTAGAGCAGAAAAACAGCTTGCGGTAACTGACACTGGCCGGTAGGAATTTCTAACCAACAATCACGCGCGCTAAGAAAAAAGTTGAGATTCAATTTCGCGCTCACGCTTCCGCCTGGTCGCGTGATGAAAATGATGTATCGGCCGCGACTTTCTTTCACTTTCATACGAGAATAAATCGCGTTTTTTTAATGTTTTCCCGGTTTGGCTTGGCTGTTTCCCGTTTGCGTGGTATCTGTTGCCCCGGAAATCATTTTTTTTTAATTATTAAAAAGTTTTTATACGTAAACTTTAAGTTGCACATTTTATCTACGCACATATAATAAGCCCTCTATTATATGCGTTCAGAAACTGTAGGATTATTAAACCAGAATTATTACAACCAATTTTACTATGAGAACATTCTTGTCTGAGGTAGTACGTTAAATCTGTACTGTTATGTTATTACAGTATCGATTTTGGTAACAACGTTATGAGATCAAATTTGGAACAGCTGTCAAAACTCGAGAGGGTCTCTGTTCTAGTATCCGTAGATATTAAAACAGTTACCGATACGCAACGTCAATTCGGTATGCTTTTTTTATAATATAAACCGCACGACATTTGATCTTGAGTGACATGAGCATAGGGACTTCATTCGTTTGTCTATAATTTTTAAAAAACCCTTCATAATCGTGACACTGTCACGGCACAAGTTGGTTTTACGAACCCGTCTTAGAGTACGAGTACTTATGTATGATATGACTGTGTTTAGATAAAGTAGTGTATGCAACTGTACATAATCAATCCTTAAAACACTCGTGTGATCCTATTATAAAACTCACTGACGCTCGTTACATAAAACCACACCCGTATTTTAACGCCCTCTCATTATGCATCAGTTGCATAAACTACTATTAATCACGATTAACAAATACAATATAATAAATGTTTAATAATATAAAACAGGCTGTATTTAGTAAATTATTGTTTTATATTTGACACAAACGATTTTAAAAAAAACATCGTGATGTTTTTAATATCGCCTATTTACGAAACAGCTAAAGACGTGCTCTAGCATAATAGTGAAGATGTTTGA
Organism: Acleris sparsana; assembly: GCA_923062465.1. NCBI lineage: Eukaryota > Metazoa > Arthropoda > Insecta > Lepidoptera > Tortricidae > Acleris > Acleris sparsana. The sequence continues at coordinate 4,781,144 of OV281305.1, read as the reverse complement.
CATCTATTGTGTTAAGGGATTTAGCTAGTCTATATTTTGTAAACTTGTCGCCCGAACGTCCCGTCCAACTATTTTTTCCGCTGGCAGCCATGTTTGTAAACGCTAAGCTCGTGAATGAATTTCGAACGGTTTCCGCAATTTGGCGGGAGCGCGTTTTGTACGCAAACAACGGCGATCAAATTAATAACACCGTTTTGTGCTCTGTGAAAGGTCAAATACTATTTCAATACTATTTCAACACTAATTATGTAAACAGGGTGGTAAAATCTTATATGTTGGGAATGGCAAGTTCTACGCGAAGGAGACTTACTTTTATTTATGAAAAAAAAAACCTGGGTTTGTGGAGTTTTGAAAATTCGTCTGCCTTAACCGGGAATCGAATTGGTCGAATATGACAAAATAATAAAGAACGGTTTTTACGATCTTTATTTAATTTAAAGGTCTCTGTCAATGGACCCAATTCTACGTGCACATAGCTTAATTAGGCTAAAACTAAATTTTCTAACTTTTAGACTTACACCCTTACTAATAAACGTTGAGTAACAGTTGTATAGCTATTACAATGTTTTGTCCTTATCTGGCATCGTAACATTTGAATTTGACAGATAAGGACAAAACATCGTATACCTAAACTGTAATTCTATGGAACTTGCTAACTATGTAAACAAACAATATATTGAAATTGACATCTAATGTCAATTTTAGTATGGCGGCTTGTTTACATAGTTAGCAAGTTCCATAGAATTACAGTTTATACCACCGTTACTCAACGTTTATTAGTAAGGGAGATAGTTTAGACGGCCTGTTTAACAGTGCTATTCCAGCATGTCAATGTAAAGTAGAATAGACCGCCTAAAATAAGAAGCGTCAGATTCAAATTAGCTCTGTCATTTTGATTATGACAGCTGCTCATTGAATAGCAAAGTGTTTAAGCGACACCTAAATACAATTAGGAAGTTTAAAATCGGGTCCATCGGCCGGTTCGATCTATATCAAAAAACACGAATTTATTGTTTTGTCATATTCGACAAGTTTGATTCTAGGTTAAGGGAGCCGAATTTTCAAAAAATCCTTTAATGCGGTTATTTTTTTAATAAATGGTTATTTGCGTAATTTTTGCTATTTCCAATGTTTAAGGTAGTTTCCTCTAAGTAGCGTTTGTTTTTCAAACTTAAAATAGATGAATATTTTCGCGACATCATTTCGACCTCTACTTTCATGGCTGATAACTCTTCAAAGGACAACCGATTTTTACCAAATTTATCTTAGAACCATCCTAGATAAGCTAGCTTTTTATTTAAAAAAAACTGCGTGTGAATCGGTACATCCGTTTATGAGCTAGATGATGCGGCGTACAGACACGCCGATAAACACGTTAAACTTGGATTCCCGGTATGGCCAAATATTTTTGTGATAAGACGTTTTCTATGTAAACACAAATTGGCAAAAAAAGTCGTGAATTCAAACGCTATTTGATTTGAGATCAGCGTATTATTATTTTTAATAATATGAAATTAACACTATAGTATGTGCATTATTAGATACCCTGCCAGTTTAAGGGTTGAGTATTTATTGTTGTTTAGTGCACATAGTACAGTCGAGTTCATACATATCTGTACACTTTAGTACCTCGTCTATTTAATATCATGTTTTAACTGCGTTAAATATGAATTGTCACAGCGATTAAAGTGACAAGGTACAAAAGTGTACACATATTTATGAACTCAATGAATGCGTTTGTTTGGGAGTAAAAAAAACAAAAGTAAGATTTAATTTCTTACAGTTTTCACATCTAATAAAATGCATAAACTGTAATGCATGAAGGAAATTTAATGAATATTCCTCTAAACTCTTTTTGAATAACCAAACCACAATCGTAATTTGTCCTTAATTAATAAAGTTGAGCGAATTTTATTACATTTTCCTTATCAACATAATATTCAATGACTAATAGTGACGTACGTAACATATCGGCTGATGTAAAAGAAGTTCACTCACATTCTGACTTTTCCTGAATGATCAACTCGGCTGTTCCTACGCAGAATGCACTATACGTGACTAAACGGACTAATACGTAATATAAAATGATGATGTTATGGTTGATGATTTAATATTTGGTGAAATACATTTTTGGTTAAAGTTAACTACAAATTAAATCAATTACTTATTATCAAACTTAGGGCAAGATTAAATCAGGAGCAAGCTCACTATAAAAAAAGCCGGCGTTCCTGTGATAAGCTATATTTTACATTCCTATTTGGGTGATTATTCGGCGTTTTAACCTCCGTCATTATTGTCTTCGCATATTATTCAAGATAAACTTTTTAATTGTCTTAAGATTTTAAATGGAATTAATACCTACTACCCCCGGGTCCGTTGACTCTGACATCAAAAGTTGCTGGTAATTATCATTGTTTTCGTCAATATGTTGAAGACAACAATGACGGCGGTTGAAACGCCCAAATATTCACCCATTTACACATCAATGGTCATCTTAAATGACAATAACAAAATGAATATTTCTCATACGATTGAACTTTAAAAATATTAGTTTCTCTAAAACCAAACTCGTAATTGCGTCAACCAGTGGCTCTATTCTAAGCAATAAAAACATATTGCCTTTGACTTGTTATCGTATTGTCACGACAGGTCTTATTTACGGGACAGTAATGGCGGCCGAGTTCAAATAATACCAACACGTGGTTGATGGTTATGCCCAGAAGCATAGAGGCCCAGTTACTGCTGTCGCATTCCGAACAAAAAAGCAATACTGCTTTTGTTTCTTTTTACATTAAACTGCAGAGCTATCTTTTATCTATCACTTAAGTTATCGCTTTCCTTTTCTCTGGAATATGAAAGAAAAGGATTGGCTGAAAATGAATCTACCAGATACTGTTATCTAAAGATTGATAAGTCAGCCTAAATATAATAAATACAGGCTATAAATTCTGTTTTTGCTATAGACAATATCTGTTTCCTTCAGTCAGAGACAAAGCGTTGTTATCTCTCTTCGTGATATCGAATATCAATTAATGTCATGGCGAGAGATTATTCTTTAATAAAAACAAGTAATGATAATTATTTGACTCAGTTTTCAGGACACGGGATTTTTTTATTTACCAAACGAATGCTGATTAAAAATCACACTAATTTATGTAACTTAAAACTTACAACAATGCTTACTCATTTGGTTTATAATATACGTAATACTTTTGACGCGAAATACATCAAAACCACATGTAACGACTCCTTCTTTGGACACAGCAAATTAATTATGTTTGGTAAGGTATGTCCATATGGGATGAATTCGCTTTTATATTATATTATCTATGACGGTGTAATCACTTCGAACGAATTTTCCCAATGATGACCACTTGATAGATGGCTTTTTCGCCCCGTAAACGTGCAGCTCCCGCCACGAGTCCAGTTCATCCCGCCATCCCGTCTTAAGGTCTACCTCTGCTCCGGAGGCCATCACACAAATTGCTATAATAAAATAATAACAACAAAAAACCACAGAACTGTTCCCTTGCAAACTACATCTACAATTCGACACTACAGCGTTAATTTTTGCCCCTATTAAAAGAGCCCAAAACGTTTTACAAATCCAAAAAGAGTTTCATTAAATTATTTCCAACCGATTGGTGCTTTAACTTATTCAATCTCCGTTCTGTTATCTCCATCTAAATCCATAACCGAACTCAAACACGCCTTATCACCTCAATATAACGAGGCCCGAGCTCGGGCCAACATTGACCACGTGTTGACAGATGGTGGGTATGTTTGAACACATTTGACCGATATTAGAGGTCAGTGGAGATGTAGGAAATGGTACGATAATGTATTCAATATTTAAGGATATTTGTATCGTTTTCTTATTAATTAATTAAATAAGTTGCTTGCTGTTGCGTGGAAGTGCTTTGTATAGATATGTACCCTGGCGAATTACATAAGGTGTCCTACTAATAGGACATTAGTGCTAGAGCAACAAACCTTGCGTGTGGTGTTGAGTTTTAATATCTGTTATTGCACCTCGATGTCACGATTAATATTATATATTTAAAAATTCCTTCAATTTCTACCTAGTTTAGGTTGTACGCTTTATATGTAGTATTTAGGTATGATGTCGGTATTAAAAGGGGAAGTAACAGTTTGCAGCACTGAAATGCTAAGCTTTGTGGAATTTATTGCCTAGCTATGTTATCATTAATCCTTTTTTTTTCGTTTTCAATATTTTTTTCATTATTGTTTACATTTTAACTACCAATTAGTTTCTTATCAGACTTATAATACAGATAAGTTTTTTTTTTTAAAAGCGTAAAGAGTTTCTTATTTGAATTGTTTTTAGCTCAATATGTCATGATACCACGTACATTCTCAACGCCATATAACAGAGACAGTCAAATTAAAAAAAGTTCTTGTACAAGGTCTGTAATCGTACCCACCCGAGCTGTAGTCATCAATTGACGGCTGATATTAGAGAAAAAACTTCTTCTTTTTCGCCCCGCGGCGACTTCAACAGCTAGGTACTACCGCAGGGATATGGCGTTTCCACAATGAAGGAATTTCGAATACAATACAATCCAACCTTCTAGAAGATTGGGGGCAACGTCGTACGGTGATATGTAGGACAGAGGCCAAGATAGTTTTAACCTCTGTACCACTGCGAGTCCACTTGAAACGAGAAGTTAAGATGCCAATAGACGAAATAAGTCCAAGTCTTCTATCACTGTGCAACACAAAGGCATAAAAAGCACAAATCACTAACAGAAAAGAACTTTGAACACCTAAATACACATAAATACAAAACTATGAAAAATTACACATCCGCCATCTTTTAACGTTGCAAATGGCCCCAGAGAAAATCCTACTGATGACGTCTGTCACGTATGCCTGATGTATGTATGATGTTACTATTACTAATCAAGGTTTGCGGGATGTGACTCAATTTACAGGTTATTTGTAACTTTGTTACCTTTTTAGGTGAAACTTTGCCAAACCTTTAAGGATACTAGATAACCCTTTTTTTTATGGGAAAATTTTCAAAACACCCGACTTCTTTTGGGGAAGAAGCTGGGTTAGGCATGTGGGATTAGCCACTGTATGAGTAAATAGATACCCGTTTTGAGATTTTCAAAATTTCCAAATACATGAGCGCAGTGCTGACCATTATCCTAGAGTAACCTAGGAATTATTTTCTAGAGCGATTCTATTTGATTATTTATTATGTTATGATTGACAACCCTCGCCAAGTCTCAGGTAGTGCACGGGACAGTTGTTTTTATTTTTAACAACCAAGACAGGCCTTACTTTTAACCTAGGCTACGCTGTTCTCAGGTCATAGGCACAGACTGCATAATTCTTAAGAGCGCACGGCTTAATTATGCTGGGCAAGCGTGCGTAGTGTTGTCTAAACATTTTAAGCTTTAAAAGTTACCCTCATTCGTCTTTTATACCTATAATCTAAATAGCAATGATAACAAAACAATAAAATACTGGGTCTAGTCTAGATCATTATTCTTATAAACATAAGTTACATCTATGTATTTTCCTTAATTTTATTTCAATGGGTATAACGTACTCGAATAATTTATAGGTTATAGTAATAACAAATACTACCAACCATATCAAATTTAATGACATTCGGTTTGTGCATTTGGTAAGACCGCACACAAATCCTAAATCCCTATAAGTATCTACCTATTCATACTAACGATTCCCCATTTATAAAAAAATAAAAGCTACCTATTAGCTAACCTGCAATCGTTATGGAATATTAATGCCATGAAGAATTACAAACGTTCTTCACACAATATGATTTAAACCGATTAAAATTGCTAATTAATAGGCAAGCACTTAATTATGCATTTGTTTCTCACGCCGTGAAATTGTACTACAGAAAGAACAGCTGAAATTAAGATATTTAACTTCTAGATACCTACCAACTCATGATAAACTACTTAGTTAATCAAGATAATTACTATTTTATGACATTGTTTTAAATATTAATTATAATAAAATTAATAACCTTATTATTTGTAGGTATTATTAACAAAGACGCATTAAGAACTCCTGTACAAAGTGTTTATTCGTATGGAGCGACATGATTGTTTTACGAACGGCTCCTTAAAATTAAACATTAAAAAAAACAAAGACGCGGACTCCCTAAACGAAAATAAAAGCTGTAATTTTTTCGCTACAAATACAACTAGGTACCTAACAAGTTAGTTTATTAGGTAGGTACGTTTTTAAAGACGCTCTGAATATCTGTAATATTTAAATCATTTGTTAGTTGTTTTGTCATTTTCTCTTTTTACCCCAAAAAAAAACCTAAATGTATCTAGACTAAAAATTAAAAAAATAAATTACTCATAGGTACCTACTTCGAAAGTTTTAAAAGTATTATCAATTATCTCGTTTGCGTTATTATAATCTTTAGATAAAAACATTAAGTGCGATAAATATAATACAAAAGTCCCGGCATCTCCATGCTATGATAGCGCGCTCTCACACAATGATCCACCGACTCAGACAATCTCTGTAGCCGAGCGACGCAACGAACGGCGCTATCTATCTTGCTCACTCGCGGCTCGGGTGAGATGCGCCCTCTCGTTTTCCCCTTGCGCCCGGCCGCCGCTCTCGACCAATCGGCGGCCATCTTTTGCTCCCCCGAGAGCAGAGCGACAGTGCGTACTCTCATCAAGTCATCACAAGGAGACGACATCTCACCGGGTGAGGTTGTCGCTCGCGCAAGATGCGCTGCGGACGCAAAACCGTAACAAAAATCCAATAAGTGCCTTGAACTTTTTTATAGTGTTTTAACTGAATTTCTGTGCTCAAATATTAAGTTAAAGAAGTGTTTTTTGTGGACTTAGTTGGTGAATTGGACTTTTAACAATTTAATTTCGGCGTGAACTGATACCGCGAAATTATCCACGATTGGGTAAGTGCTGCTATTTTGATTAGATTACGATGCAAATTATCGTTGGCCTGTCGCCCTGTTGGTCTTTGTAGAACCAGTAGGCCGCGGGTGGCCGGAACGATTGTCAAATGTTCCGAGTTGTGACCCCGGGTCAACGGAATGCGCGGAAAAAAATACAAACCTCGTTTAAAAATCGAACAGTGGCGAAAAACGGCCAGGAACAATTTTAAAAATGGATTTAACGTGTTTTGGAAGTAAAAGTAAGTCCGTGAAATTTAAATGGTCTAATTAAAAGTGGAATGTACGTTGGTTTTTATTTAAAGTAATGCGAATAAAGTTTATTCATATTTTACTGTCTGTCTACCTACTTATTTAGCAAATAAGTGATATTGAAAAAAAAAATTGTAGTGCATAATAATACGTACGTAATTATAAATTTAAATATATCAAGTATATTGTTTATTATTATAATAGAGACTTAACTTACTCTAAGTGCCTAACTATAATATGTACAAATATGTAATCAAATAATCCTACACTATTGTTGCTATAACTTTAAACCTATCGTTTTCTTACCTTTAAATTGAATAAGAAATTATACATTTTTTTAATAAACAAAATTAATTAGGTACCTAAATTCCACGCAAGTTACCTAGTTAATTTAATTACATACCTACCTAGGTACATTAGCTAAAAACTATGTAATGTCCGTGTTAAATACCTACTTACCTAGGTATCTAGATTTGCAATTTGTAGCCAGGAATCTAGGAAGGTATTACCTAACCATTTGTTCTTCAGTTAAAAGGAATGGTAGGTACCTACCTAGGTCTATTTAATCGTTAAAGTTAAACGGTGAAAAAGATAGCCTTTATTATATTACTATTTTAAATAGGTACCCCTAAAATATGAGTGAGCTTTTTCCTCAGTCCCCTCAGTTGGTACTTACACATGTGTTAATTAAAAGACCTACCTAAACTAAAGATTTGTTATAGGTAGGTATAGCAATTTCCAAAAACGAAGTACCTAAGTAAAACATTCAATAGGTAGGTTAGGTTAAGTATTAGATAACCAATGTTTAATTGATAATGATAATAAGTTTTAAGAAAAATAATCTGATTAGAAAAAAAACACCGTTTATCAAAAAATTCTTGCCTTATCCTGTTCTAATCTGTTAACGACGGACTTTAAACCAAAATCTATCCAAAGATAAGAAAAAACCTATTCGAGAGAAGGTACTTAGATTGGGTACCTACACGACATATCTAATTCCGAATTGATTAAAATTCCGATTTTTTCACAATTCCGAATGCAATATTTTGATAGTAGTTTTTTTTTATATTGCTTTTAGGTTATAAGTCCTAAAATAAGCTTATGTGTGTAGCAATTAATTTTATTATCTAAAATAACTCCAGCTTAACGGTAATTTCAGAACAATGAAAACTTGGACAAATTAATTGGAACATAATAATTCTGTATTTGTTACCCATTTGTTTCATATTAGATTAGATAGTAGGTAGGACGGAATTTCGAACTGTCATCATCTCCCACCGTAGGTACCTACCTATTTTTTCGAATTCTAATTGTACGCGCAAACACATTTTATTTGTTATCTAATCAGGTAGATAGGTATTTATAATAATTGTGATCATATTTCAAGCTTATTTACCTATTATTCATTCCTATTATTTACCTATTATTTATTATACAAAAAAAGTGGTGGATAGATACCTATTTCTAACTTTATAATTTGCTTTGTCACCCAGACTGCTACAAAAATCAATTGATTGTTGAATGACGTTAATGCGATTAAAATCTATAGAATAAGCAACTTTCATGCATAATAGGTATCATCATTTGGTCACCAACAAACCTTTTTAGAAGTTCTGGAATAAGCACAGGGAAAAAACGGAAGTTATATAACGCACAGATGAAACCGCTGAAACAGACTTGAAACTTTGTAGGGAATATTCCTTGGAAACCCTAGGGGTGGGGCAAAAGAGCGGGAGTGGCGGGAATCCTTTAGTATTTTACAAATAGGTTGGTAGCACATTTTCATGAAACTTATCTAAAAATACCTACAAACTTTTAAACAAAGCAAACCGCATTGAATTTGCTTCAACCGTTTGAGCTCAAAGCTATAACAAATAGACGGCACAAACTCATAGACAAAGGCTTGACACTTTTAAACTCATAACACAGACCTCCTTTTACTTTTTTTTTTTTCTAAATGCTGCACCGACTAGCGATTGACCTCTATCTCACCTTAAATAATGATAAAGTCCAGGACGAAGTTGGCTGGTTCACAAGAAGCCCATTCACTATTGCTTCGTTAGTTTACTTTCCTGTTATTTCTACTAATATTAACAAGTTTGAAAACGCATTTTCATTCACTCACTTGAGAGCAAAATTGAAACACCTTAAAATTCCGTTTTTTTTTCTTCCAAATATTCATTTTGTCCGAATTTTAATATTTACGAAGGCTATGTTATCCTGCTGCCGGAGCTGTTTTACCTACGTTAAATGCATATAATTACTATACGTAAGTTAGTTTAGGTTTAGTTTATATTATAAGAGACATCAAAAAACAGTCTTCTATTAAAAAATATTGCGTTCGTTTTTTTTAATGAAAATTCGGAATTTTGACTCTTCGGAATTATGTATACCTAACCTACCCAGTTAAATGTATAGATCATCCGCCATAAGAGATCTCGGGGACAATTCACCCGTTTCCTGATGTCGCCGAAAACAATAGAACACAATCAGCTCTCGCAGATGATTGTCTTAACGTTTCCTCGCCACTGGATGTTGATGCCGTTCTATTGAGTGCCGTATCAAGAAATTGACTCCGTTTGCGAGGATATTTCAGAGCCTGGGAATGAAGGTTTCAAAAAATAAGGTTACATTAGGTCCCAGGAAATTATGAAGCAAAGAACCCATCCACATTTTTGCACAACACAGAGTAGTCCAGATCTCACTTTGGTTTTCTCAAATGTACCTATATACATAAAGCATGTGACGAAGAACGACGGGCAGTGAGTGTCCTCTAATAATTGTAAGATGGGTTGCTTTCCATAAAAAAAAAATCAATTTTTGATTCTAATATAATGTTATCCAAAAAATATCTTACGCATAATTGATTTTTCGCTAAAACCAAGAAATTAACATGAAAATAAAAAGTTCCGAGTTCAAATTTGGAATTTCTCACAAAGGTTTTGTTACAGATAAAACAATTATTTCTTAATTTGATGTCGCAAGATCTTTATGTAACAACTTGTCTTCACTATCGGAATAATCGTTATCCGAAGGCTAGTTTTATCAGTTTCAAGAGATCTGGCTATTAACTAAGATAAATAAATAACACGTAGGTATCGGCTAGTTGTAACGTAACAGGTACATTTTACAACACTTGCTATAAAATCACTTTAACCAGCTTGATACGTTTTATAATCGGTCAATTGGATTCTCGCACCGAGGGTTCCGCACCTAGATTACATAAAAGCACGGCTTTAATGTACGTACTCCTTTTGTGGCGGGGGCTGGAGGGCTGTGTTTTTAATTCAATTTAAAATCCATCAACCTTTAGAAACAAATATATCAAGTAAGCCCTTTATAAAGCTCATTTATCCACTTACTAACTACAAGTGACCGGCCCTTGCTTTGCTTCGATTTATGAGTTTTTTTCTGTAGTACAAGTACATAAACCATAATCTAATACACACACACACACATACACACACGCACACACATACCTTCACGGCACGGGTAGGCAGAGCTTCAGAATTACCTGCAACTTTAAAAACTTGTTGATAACTCTGTAACCACGTTTTGCACAAATAGGCTAAGATGTTTACCAGCAGCGTATTAGTGATAGGTTGCAAGCACATTGCCTAACAGTACAACAAGCCTGTATTCCCTTAGTCGCCTCTTACGACATCCACGGGAAGGCATAGAGTGGCACTATTCTAACCCGGCAACCACACTGGATAATCTATATAATATCTGCTTAGCCATGTCATGATAACTCCACAGTAGAAATAAGCCTGGCCTGGCTTTGTTCATTTATTCGTAAAATATGCATCGTACCTTAATGAGGCCTCAAGATGTTCGATAGCATTATCACGTCTTCTGATCCTGATTGATTATTATTATCTTGTTTTCGCCAAATGTGTTTACTTAAAGATATCTTCATTTTTGGCTTTGAAAAAGTCCATTGTAAAACTTTTACTTACTTAAACCGACGACCTGGTGACGATCGCAGGAATCTGCGATTGGCACCGATTACATATGGCTTATGGCAAGCAGCAGATTTCATTCGGCCGATATTGGTAATACCCACAAAATCTAACTTAGTCACATCACAGGCGTATAAATATGCGTGTCAGTCGACGCATTTAAAAAAAACCAGGCCGACTCACTCTTAAACCAAGTCCGGCTTCCTGAAATACATAAAACACACCTCATTTCGCATTATTAGCTCCGAACACCCAATGTTGGCCACCCCGCTCTCCCGATTTGATCCTAAAGCATTACAAATCATCAAACCATACGCTGTATAAGAAAAGTAGGTATGCTACCCTTTCTCATAAAAAGAAAACCGCAATGAATGTTCCTATTTTTGTTGTTATATTGTATTTGCGACAATCGTGAACACTTCAGCACTCTAATAAAATTAAACGGCGTCCTATCAGAAAATCCGTGACAATGTTGCCATAACATCTCACAAGATTTTTGACGCAACCTGTCATTACCAACGCTTTTCGTGTCTGCGTCCTAAAGATAATATACTTTAACGATAGCATTAAGTACATAATGGTTTTCTCAAGAGCACAGTATCTGATACGAGATATATCGTTGCGAGATATGATGGAACTAATGGCTCAATCTGAGATGGAGATATGGAGTTGCGACAAAACTGTTTACGGTTGGTAGATTTTTTAACTATTCCCTAAAAAGGGCTAAAGCACAAGATTCCATGCTTTGCCGCTAAAAAGTAAATATTCTACTTATTCACCAGTTTTAATCGCGTTCGAATTTTTGAAATAAGAATTGTAATCGAACAAAGTACACTTATCACTTCGCTTTTGTTTGACTAATAAAAATGGCGCGCTATTTCCGAGAAAGCCTAATTAAATTATAATCATGTAGGAGTTAACGTAATGATTCTATTGCAATTGATGATTATGGAAATAGCGTCATAATTTGGATAAACGGTCCTAATTAATCATTAATAGGAACACGTAACGGATAATAATAACGTGATGATGTTCGGGTAGATTACCGTTGATCTAATTTGTAAGTATTTTTTAGACAGTGTAGAAATGAAATTACGTATGTTTTTTTGCGACAGCATAATACCTATTAATAACAACACCGTCCGCGTAATAGTTTATCGTCATTCCCTCGAGAACCGTCACATTTTCTGCGATCAAAAGTATCCTATGTCTTTCCGCGGAACTCGAGCAGTTTAGCCGTGAAAGCCTAACAAACCGAACCACTCAGAGTTCACGTTTATAATATTAGTATTATTTAACCATGTGCTTCTTACTTATTCAACGGCCGAATTATGTTATCCTTCATGTGCATTTATTTTAAATACTGATACATTTTACAATTTCTAAACACGCTTATCGACATATATGTAATATATATCGTATTACTGTCCGAGTATTTCCCGCAGTTCAAACGGGCCGCCGCGGCGGCGTCCTTTGTCTTGCCATCGCCGTAAATTGAGATATTCCTAACCTGTTGTTTATTGTTACATTCTAGATAATTGTCAGATGTGGGAAATATGAGATAATGTACAATTATTGATTTTGCTGACACTTGAACTATCACATTCTGTGTCTTTTAACCATTTAACTGAGATTCATGTTTAAGATGCTTATTTTATAATGTTTCTGACGTACCCTTGTCGAGAAAAATCGAAAATCTCGAAAAGTCATGATCATAAACAGCTCTCGTTACATCACGAGCCGGTATATAAATGCCCGTATTATGGGCGATAAAGCATCCGTCACTCTCGCACTAACGTAATGGTCAGAAAGTGACAGATCCTTTATCCACCGCGATAAACACGACACAACCATAATAGGTTCGCAGCATATAGGTAATATAGAATCGGCAAAGGCAGCCACCACCATCAACATAGCATTCATATCGAACGCAAGTTTAGTTGCGTAGCGAAAATGCGCTTAAACAGCCGTAGCACGATTTGAAGACTTGAAAAAAAAAAATGGAAATAAAAATTAATGTAAGTAGTCGTAAGTTCCCCTATCACTACATACATTTTGACAGATTCCTACAGTACCAATTTTTTCTCAGAAAGCGACTTAACTAACCCTACCAATCAATAAAAACTAGAGCTGCCCAATATTTCACCATCCTCACAATGACTGGTGATACATGACATTTCAGTATACATGTCGCTGCTGATTTGAATCCCACTACTGTAAAAGCTTTTTTAACTTTGCAATGTACAGCGAATTGTCACCTACTATCACTGTCAAGATGGTGAAATACGGCTGATATCGAATTGTAATCTTTACTTATACAACCTTAAAAGCATAATTAATTTAATACAGCCCCTTAAGACACGCGGTCCTATTTCTACGCGCCGCGTTATGCGCAAGCGCAGGTTGTTAGCACGCATTGTCTGCGCTGTAATAGGCGCGCGCATGGCTCGGGTTGCGCGGTGACCAGGCTGTGTGTTCTTCTGTGGATAGTTCCGTTTTTTTAATTTAGTCTGATGTTGTGCATGCAAAACCTGCATGCACAACATGCATGTGCATGCTGTGTGTGTTTGCAAGTGTGAAATTTGAAGTGTTTAATGAAATTTGGCAACTCATTGGCAATCGTTACATTGCCCACGCCATTGCTATAAAAAAAACAATACCAATACGGGACTGTGTCATAATGTGGCAATATTGAAGAGTAATTTACACTTTAATTAAATCCTCTGCTATAGCAATAATGCCGATAGAATCCCCGTTCTGTGTTTTAAAGGACACGCAACACAGACTGGTTACAGAATTAACCACAAGTTTTTAGAATTGTTGGTGATTCTGTAGCTCTGCCTACCCTACTCGTATGTACACAACAGTAGTCTGATTCTCCCAAATTCCAACTGGAAAAAAAAGCCATTAGGCATTCAATTTACCTGCTTTACTCAAATTTGTATTTTTGTGAGATAGGATTTAATAAATAAAGACGCTAAACCCTGAAGAATTGTTACCTGGTCACCCTAGTCGGCTGTTACCTACTACTCTGAACCGATCGATGTGGCTAAATACGGGAAGTCATTACTGATAAGGGTTTATCATCAGCACTCGGCACTTGACTCACTCTCAGGCAGAGCACTGCTGATTCAGAAATACAAAGAAAATTCAACACATCCGTATAAGTTTCGAGAAATAGTGTCTACTGTCTATGCCATCTGTCAGAGGCATTGGCAGAAGAAAATAGTTAACATCAGTGTAGGTTTCGAGAAATACTTCAGTTTCTATGCCTGAAAACCCAGACTTTATGTCATCTATACACGCTCTTGTTAGTGTGTTTTTTAACCGCATCTGACACAGCTTTTTTCAGAACTTACCACCCTTGCAAGTGTATGCTCCAGGCTACAAATGGCTTATCGAGATACAAGCCAGTGGGCTTATTATAGTCGCATTTATCGTTGTGGTTAAAGCATACGTCACTCTCGCACTTACAACGTTGTCAAAAAGTGTCGGATGTTTTATACACACCGATAAACTCTATAACGTCATGTTTACCTATTATGTACCCTTCTTATAACACTACCAAATTGAATCTTCAATATAATTACGTGCGCCATTTTGTCCTAAAGCTTAATGACCGTTTGTCTGCACAGGCGCCGCCGTGGACGCAGTGCGCGGGCCATGCAGGGTGCTGCCAGTGCGCCCGCGGCCCCCGCGGCCGAGCCGCCGGCCTCCCAACGTAAGTAATCCAAAGTACCACCTGAATTCTGGGGTCCTAATGAAAAACGGTACAAGTGGACTTAACTTGAAATGAAAATGAGTATATACATATACTGAATATAGGTAGACTTACACCCATTCTGACTTGATCTTCAGGAGACTTATACCCTTTTTCACTAGGACTCAAGAATTATGACTTGGCCCTTGGCCCTTATTCCTCAATGGGCAGACGACTTTATCCGCGTAGAGGTAGTTCATCTCTTATCCCTTAAGAACTTTGCAAGTTTTCGAAACTAAAAGTACCCTTTGACCTTCCCCGGGACTCAAGCTATCTACCATATCATACCAAAAATCATAAATATCCGATAAGCGGTTAAACTGTGAAACCGAAGCAAACAAACATAAAGAAACACAACTTTCGTATTTATTCTACATCATTTGGGGGCAAGCACACGAATACTTTTCTTTCAAACATTAACCATACGGTACGCGAACCCAATCCAAAAGTATTTGACCCCATCAAATCTTATCTCCTGTATTCGAGGCGGGTAACTTGACCGCTGAATGGACGGCACGCGCCGCACTCGACACCGACGATTACGTACTACCCTCAGAAGCCGTATAACGGGCTATAAACCCGACAAGTTCCATTCAGTGAGAAGGACAGAGCTAAAGCTACTTTTTCTAGCTCGAATTTGGTTTATAATACGTTCTCAGATCATTCAGTCAGGTCTTGGAGGGTCCGAGTCTCCGCAGTGTGATGGATAGATAGGTATTTTACGTTTGAAGGATATTCTACAGGAAATCACGACTCCATCGCCTTTGTCGCGGTGGGTAAAGCACCTGTCATCTCGTACTTACATTTTAGTCACAAAGTGACATAGGTTTTATTCACATCGATAAACACACTGGCCGCTAAGACAAAGATGCTATATTTGGTAGAATTACGCTTTAAGGATGATTTCCAGCAAACGGCTCGCATCGCATCGGATCGGAAAGGATACGGATCCTGGATCGCGTCTATTAAAATTATTATGGTTTATGACGGAGCCGATCGCGCGTCGCAGAAGACGCCCGCGGTCAAGTTACTGTGCGCGGCTTGTTAATATATACTTTTAATACTGTGAACATGATTTAATATCGTTTAAAGACCATCAAGTTCTTTCTGTTCCGATCCGTTGCGGGCCGGATTATAGATATTTATAGATAGCTCAAGTTTTTCTGCCCTTACTGGATATCACGGTTGAGGGTTTAACAATAAGTCAATTTTTAATTAAATGAGAATAAAATCTAAGTAAATGAGACATCTCATGTTAGTATTAAAGTTAGTAGTAAAGTTTGGCAACGCCTTTGCATTCGTAAGATTGTCTTCAGAGACCACGTAATTACCCTTAGGAAGCCTTTAGTTAGATTAGACTCCTCAGTGCCAAAACCAAGTTGTTCCATATCTAGGTTAAATCTGGACAAAGGATGATTGATACCTTTCCACGTGCCTTCCTGAAACAGGCATCCATTAATATGCTAGTTATTTTGCGATATACTTCGTTATAGTTATGTTAATATGAAACCTTGGCGCTCAATGCGTAGTTAAAGCAGGAATTTGCTGTGAATGTTCGTTGTTAATTTTCTAATCGTAAGTCGTAAAGCAAAATATGCACACTTGTGTCTTTGTTAATATACGTCACGAAAAAAACAATGAATTGCATTGGCAAATAGATTAACACTTTTCTTGATTATTCTATATGGATCAATTTGTAAGTATCAGAACAGAAATAATAACGATTTTGTGAAATTATAGCCCATGATAGCAGTTCAAAAAAATAGGGATGGATATCTATCACTCTAATGAACTAGTGAATGCTTCTCTGCTTCTCTTCCGATGCCTGTGATCGTGGTGTAGGAGCATGAATATGCTCATATTGTATCTTATTCTTATTTGTATTTTAAGCGGCGGGCGCCTCAGAGGCCCCGAGATCTTTGTGGACACAAGTGGTCGCACAAAAGGATGCCAACTCCTCTCGCGAGAGGCTGAGCAAACCGAATTCCAGTGTCGCAACCTAAACCTAATGAGTTGATTTCTCTTTAATTGTTGTTCAGTTTGAGTTTGACTTCAGTGTGTCCATATGATATGTTCTAGGATCATCGCCACCATGGGCACCATGGAACATGAGCACAGAATAAGTAATGCGTGAGCTCATTACTCTCTAATCTTTCTTGTTTTGTTAATCGTCTTTATTTGTTTTGTTAACTGTCCTGTTTTTTATAGATATTTTAAAACATTGTTATTCTTTCACTAGGTATTACTTTTGTCAGGTTAGGTTTAATATTGAAATTGACTTAATTATTATTTGTTTGCACCTGAAGTATTTTTATGTAGTAAGTGTACCTATAGTGCATTCATATAGATTTAATTTACGTATTTTTTAGAGATGTAATTGTTGTTTTTTCGTTTATTTATTATGCAAAAAAAATGGTTTAATAATTGATTTTAATAGGTAATTAAAGGTGCCAACCAAAAAACCAGCACTGCGGTCCCCTGAGCACAGCATTATGCTGAGGTTGAACCTTTTTGGCACCGCAACTCGTGCATTCCGGGTTTCTTAGTGTTGTTTATTTTTATCTTTTGGTGTCAAATTAATTTATATTCTTCTATTCTATATAAAAAGACTGATTTCTCTCTTCAGGGAAATTATAGCCTTTGCTGAAATTTTGTATAATTTTGTTTAACTCGTGCAATGCACAAAATAACGTATAGGTATGTATACCAAAGGATATATCAGATAGTACCTGCTTAAAAAAGGATATTGCTAACCTAGGATATGCAAGTTGAGTCACAACATCAACCTTCTAAGTAGGTCAGTTCTCAAAATTCAATTTTTTACTAAGCTCTGTATCATTAGTTTGTCCAAGGCG
This sequence comes from Acleris sparsana, assembly GCA_923062465.1. Lineage (NCBI taxonomy): Eukaryota > Metazoa > Arthropoda > Insecta > Lepidoptera > Tortricidae > Acleris > Acleris sparsana. Next base: position 4,763,375 of record OV281305.1, on the reverse strand, counting down.
TATTCAAGATGTAACGGTACTTTTTATCTTCGAGATAAACGATTATACGATGTGTTCCGGCACCAAGTTTGGACAATTGGACCAACCCGATAAACAGATGAGTAATGAGTTTACCTGAAGTGGTTAGGAAACAGATAATGGTATCGATGACTTTAGATTTGAGGAGTTCTGAATTGTAAATGAGCGCTTAAATAGTAGAAACAGGTTCTAACCTGCTTGAGCAATTTGATTATTAATACAGTATTAAATGACTATATTTTTCAAAATTGTAAAACTGTTTGTACGAGTATATTTTCCATGATTGGTTGATTGATTACTTGAGTGTAATTGAGTCAGACTTATGGTATACTTATTTAGGCACAAAACATTCTTAAGTTTCGAATTATTTCGTGAAATGCAAATAAAACCTCGTAATATTAAGAAAATCATCAATTTCCTGTGCACAGCTGAAGAGGTAAACAACCTAGACACGTGTAACAACTTAACATATTTACCGAACGGCTACGTGACACATTTCGTAATAATTTATATGAAAACAGTGGGCTGCTCACTTCCTGATTAGAAAATCGTGAAAATAATCTCTAATGTGCTTTTTACAAAAATACGAAAGATTTCAATTAAAAGCTATTTAGGTATAATGCTTAAATAAGAAGGTTTAAAACTGGAAACTAAAGCTGCGAGGCACATTAGGATGATCAAATTACAGTTCATAGCCTCGGATTGATTTGACTTTGAGTTCTGTAAGATCAAAACTGTGTTATACTCCAGAAGAAACACACTAAGCCTTTCTGGTCAAACTATTTTCGACAAGAAGTCTGTAAGAAAAATAGTACTGCAAATGTTAGCAGTCGTTTTGCTTGGCAAAGGTCTGGAGTAAGAGGTAGTCCATGGCGATAACAAAATATCATTATCATTATGTTAGTTACAAGAATCTAAAGAAACTTAATTAAAGCTACTAGCCATAATAATGAAAGTATCTGTCGATATTAGCGTCCAAAGAGAAACGAATTTTGGTCTCCGACAAATCAATAAGGCTGGCCATTCTGGCCAACATACCAGACATCGGCCATCTTGCCAGGGACATCACTTATGCGAGTCAGGAGCGCGCCTTCCGCGCCGCGTAACGGTGGTTATGATGCTTATTCCACTCCTGAATCCTGAGTGGCAGCCCTGAATTTATATAGCGGTTCTGTGCAAAGAGTTTTGACTTCAAACGTATTCCATAAACGACCAAAATTTATAGTTTATGTTTTAAGCAGTTTCACTTCTGCTTCAATTCGAAAAATGGACGTACAAGTTGAAAAATGTTAGATGTTTTATCCATTTAAATAGTGATGGATAAAAAGTACCATTATATTTAATACGTACTACATTGTTAGGATGTATTATTAACTATCTATCTGTCCACTGTTACATAGTCACTCGTACCATTAATATTATTAATAGCGGTTTTTAAAAGATGGCGTGTCACGCAAGTAAGGCCAGACATCCGAAAATGTTTTCCAATCGATCGAACTTTCTCCGAACGGAAAAGCGTCCTAATTGCGCCTGCGCGAGTGACCGAGAACGATTGAACGAGTGAATGAGAATATTAATTCTTAAAGGGCTGAGATGGTAACGGATCGGAGAACGTGCGTCGCCTATGTATATTCTATAAGTGTACTGTATTTATGGCTTGTATGTAAGATGTTTATATTATTAGACCTACTGTTATGTTTGAATTGGATTGAAATTTTGGATCTTATTTAGAAAAAAACGAGACAAATTAAGTATATTTAATATTTACTTTATGAGTCGACCGTTTTGCGTTTTTTGGACAATTTAGTCACGAAATAACACCGTCTCACCAGATCTGTCAAGTCATCATGTCAGCCGAATGACGTCCACTGCTGGACATAGGCCTCCCCCAAGGCCTTGGGGATCTGTCAAGTATGACTTGAAAATTTCTCCAAAATACTGCCACAACTTTATTTCGAATGAAATTTTGACGTAAATTACCAAAATACAACAAACAGCTCATATAATTATGTTAAAATAACATGGGAACCCGTCCAGTCTCCCACGTAATTTCGGATACCATTCTATTAAATTTCTCCTGAGATACATACGCAATATTGCAAACTACGAAATGACCGGGGAACTATCAATTTCTAGACAATAGCCGGCTTACGGTTGTCACATGTGTACCTGCCTCTTTATCTACGTTCAACCGTTTCATAGTGCTCTATTCATAAGGCTGAAAGAATCTTATTGCCTTGGCGCTGTGTTTTGAAATCGTCGGTTATCGAACACGGTAGGTAGTAATTGTCTATGGGGACACCATAAATGAGGGCTTGGAGATACGACACGGTGTAATTCAGTACCGTTGTCGATCATTGAAGTGTGGAAGAAAGCAGGCGCTAGGCGGGACGGGCGACGTCCTCGACATATCAATCAAAAACGTTTATAATATGCGTGCCCCGTACGATCCGCCACACTGCCTTATTAGCTCGCACTAAGAGCTCTTGTGGTGTACCAAGTTTAAATCAAGCCGGGATGGCGATAGGTTGATTTAAATTCAGAATAAGCGGGAAGGAGGAAGTCTCGAGACGTGTGCGCATCTATGTCACACCTTTTCTCCGTATTTGAACTCGATTGAACCCGTGGACGGTGAATTTGATGGGTTTTTTTTCTCATGATTTCCAAGGGAAGTATAAATTGGCGATGTGATTTGAACGCTGATTTCTGCGTAAATCGATAGGATCTGCGGATCGATGTCGTTACTTTGTAAGATAGATCGAATTTCGCGTGATTGCAAATAAATAATGTCAGGTTACAGAAATCAGGATTTTTTTTACTGATAGGTAATTTTGCATATTTTTCATACTTTTTTTCCCCGTTTGCCAAATGTGTCATTTTGATGTAGCTATTGCTTACACAAAGGTTGCTACGGCTGTAACGGTGTTTGACATATTTTCTGTCAAAAAGATTTTGTTTATGAAAGGAAAAACCACGCCCCCATCGATTATTTATAATCAAAATATGGCCGGAGTAATTACTACTCTTAATTGAGGTCCATACCTGTTTTAAGACTGGTCAGAATTAATTTACCGTGTTTTAAACCTAGAAGCTCAGTCTAAATGAGATTATTAATACGGTTCTAAGATAGCTATCTATTTTTCAAAATGGCGACTCTATCAACCAAATTGGAAAATGAACTTTTAAACACAACCGACACTACTGCCATCTATTCGATACCCTGATAAACATTATATGTTTTTGGAATCGTTTCGTTTCGAGAAATTCTCTGCAATTTATTCCAAGAAATCTGGCGTAATAGTTTTAAATAAATCGTATTTTTAATGCGGTTTGAAACAATCGAATCGCTATGTCATCGCAAAGATACCGTTAGCGTTTTCCGCCTAAAATCTGCATTTCATGAATATTTCTTTGGAACCCGTGCGCATGTTTTGCACATAATCGATTTACGGACGTCAAGATTATTTTTAAAAGTCTGGTCATATTTTCTGCTAAACTGAATGATGCTGACAGACCAAGTCATAAAAAGCTTCAAAAGTAACTGGCCTGCGTGTTGGAAGAGCATATCACAGGTACCTATATGTATACACTTAATGGTATTTATTTTTATTTACAAATAAACTCGGGCTATTAATTTTTTCCCCGGACTCGCCTGAGTGGAATCTATGTTTAGGTAGCTTTTGTCTTTGAGACCTATACGAGTTTCCAGGGAGAAAATTATTCTTAGTGTCAATCTAAGTGAAAGACTATCTGTGTGAAAAATTTCCTGATATTAAATACGTAGGATACACCTTCCAAAATAAATTCTCGAAAAATGATGAAGCATCAAAATCTATTGCACACAGACTTTTACTTAGAGCAAAAACAATGGCTACTTTGTTTTGTTCTATTTAGAGTTTGTCTATGTGACATAAACGTTGCCAATGTTGCCATGCTCTAAATTAAAAGCTTAAAACAACCTCATTTTCTCGGCCTTTTATCTGCCGCCGCCGCCTCGAATTACTACAGATTCTGGTAAAACCCGACACTTTACCTCATTTACGTCATAAGTAGATAAATAACTTATCATAAAACGCAATAAGGCATTTTATTGTAGGTTGACCAGCCTGTATTCTACGCGGTAAAATAATTTTGTTTTTAATGTTTATTGTTCTCAACTCGTCCGCCATTACTATCAAGTAAATAGGCTTAGTTTAGCTGTAGTAAAATAAATACTTAATATTATAATGCAAAAGTGCAACGGCGCAACCAATAAACGGAAAAAAAAATACATATAGTTTAGAGCCTAGCCGACGAGCATAAGTACAAACAGCATCACTGGTTAACTGACCACTGAGCGTTATTGTAAGGTGACAAGATTCACAAATGGTCAGTTAACTGTATTGCTGATCGTACTTTTAATCCAGGACAATTTGACAGTAGGTAGAGACTTACAGGAATTGCAAGAAAGTACCTTTACGCGAAAAGAGTAAGTATATAAATATATATCTGGGAAGAACATCACATAAATTGACCTACGCCGAAACTAAGCTCTAAGATTGAACTATAGGGACGATAAACATTAAAGTCTACGTGACTTTAATGTTACAGTAAAGAAGAAGCCTGCTGTTAAACTGTCTTTGTTTGTGAAAGACAGGCAAATAGGCTGGCGGTCCACTTGATGAACATGGTATACGGCCGCCAAATAGATTAGCATAGCGCACTGCTAGACCAAAACATTTGCAACTTAAAATACAACTATTTCAAAATCTATTTTAATACAACCTCAATGAACTCAAAACCAATCTAGCAAGTTTTCCTAGTTCATACTATTTTGATCTAGTAATGTGATAGGAGCAAGAGTTCAATCACGAAGTCGCGCCCCGCCCTCGCCATTTAAATTAACGTTCGTTGCGCAGTCGTCAATGTAGTTAGTAAACGCGCATGCGTGGATTCGAAGACGTCCTATTTAAATATCCAGTACAATAATAAACAAGCTTGGAAATCCCGACCCCTGCAGCATCATTAGGTACTGAGAAAGTTATATCACAATCATAACAATGACTGTAGGATTGTTGAATCTTTTCCTTATAGTTCACGTATTGCTCACAACAATCCAAACTTTCCTCACTCGCTGGCCTTTGCCGTTTATATTCTCCATGACAGTGACTGCCGGTGACAGTGTTGTCAGACTTATATCGCATGGACTACAATGACAATTTTGGGTGAATCTGAATACCAATCCAACTACTGCTTTTTAAAATTCGTCAAGCGTTTTAGTCTACAAAGACTCAAAGAAACATTGATTCATACATCCATACAGTCGAAAAGCGTTAGTTACTCACTGTTTTTTCATGGCTTATTCTTAACATTGCGATCCTTAACAGCGAATACGATGCAAATCATGAGGACTAAGATGGAAAGCCTTTATGCGTGACTCCACAAAGTCCTACTATCATTATACTTACTGAATAAACTATCCTAAGGCAAAGTATTTTACGTAACTGCCTTAGATTTCGAAAGGAAATGTAGTCACCTGAGTTTGCGAAACCGGACGTGGTTATCTGCAGTCGATACCTCGTTTCTAATTAATGAATAAGACACTATTCCGGTGTCCTATTCTGTGTCTCGAAAACAAAGGCGTCGCGATCAAAAACGTTCAATCCGTTTTAAATCTTAACTCAGCTGGGTAAAAAAGCAATTGTAACGGAGTGTTGGTGTTAAATACGTCTGTTTTCTTTGATAACTGCCGTTTTGCAACTGTTTTGAGGCTATGTCGACAGTCTTAAATGAAAACAATGTTTCATTGATGAATTATTTGCGAATTCGTCTAGTTTTGTGTAGTAAGTATTAGGTAAGGAAATAACCTTTAATTTAAATTAGAGGATTCTACTTAAAAATACTTCCTAGATGAAGGCAACTGTCTGATGTTGCGAACTCGGAAATACCGCGGGTGGTAGGACCTTGTGCAGGGTCCGTCCGGATCGCTACCACCATGTTATCCATTAACCTACCGCCAAACAGCTGTGTTCGCGTTGTTGTGTTCGGTTTGGGAATTAGACAGCCGGTGTGATGACCAGCATAGATTCCATCTTAGTCCTCAGGGTTGGCAACGCATTTGCAGTCTTGTGAATGCGAATGTCTATGGCATGTATTTCGGTTACGGAGTATTTTACTCGTGGACTAAACAGAAAAACAAGGGGGTTAAGTCCCGCCTAAAATTAAATGTTGTTGTCTGTGCTCTTCCAGTTTAGTTGCGGGTAAATAGGTATAAGTTGTGTGTGACATCATAAATTGTCTTACGGCCGCATTGCACTCCAGAGCCAGTTAGTGACGATTTATGTCGGGTTCCTACGAGTATATTCAAACCGCGGACAGATAAGGCTTCCTTCAGGTTAAAATTTGACATTTAACAATACAATTGTGTCAAATATTTATCTGACGTAAGCTTTATCAAGGGGGCCCATTTGCAACTTTAAAAGATGGCGGATGTGTAATTTGTTTTAGTTTTGTATTTTTGTGTATTTAGGTGTCCAAAGTTGTTTTCTGTTAGTGATTTGTCCTTTTTATGCCTTCGTGTTGATAGAAAACTTGGACTTATTTCGTGTATCTGGCAACTTACTTCTCGTTTCAAGTGGACTCGCAGTGGTACAGAGGTTAAAACTATCTTGACCTCTGTCCTACGTATCACCGTACAACGTTGCCCCCAATCTTCTTTGAGAAGATTGGATTGTATTGTATTGCTATATTGATTTAACATACTTGGCACTCATTGTGGAAACGCCATATCCTCGCGGTAGTAGCTGTTGAAGTCGCCGTGGGAAAAAAAAAAGGTTCTATCTATCTGCGGTTTGAATATAAGAACCGGACATAAGTCGTTACTGAGTTGCAATTTTTGTTACACATATTTGAAAAAGGAACATGTTGATTCTGGGGTCCTGGTGCAAAAGAAGAAGAGTCACCTTAACTCGTAATAAAGAAGAGTAAGGTAAGGGTAATGGCTCGTAACCTAAACCCTTTTTATTCTAGAACTCTAAAATGCCATTGACTACGGCGGCGGTTAGTGTCCGTATGGCGACAAAGTCCGGAACAAACGGTAATTTGTTTAATATTTTATCAACAACTAGGTTCTCATTTCTGAGTTATCAAACAAACTAGTGAATCACCGTTTTATTTAGAATAAAATGTATGTGTTGCCATATACTAATTAACGTCAATATTTTATAATTGTTTAACTGAAAAATAAACCCAAGACCGTTTTTAGGGTTCCGTACCCAACGTCCTAACTTTAAAGGGCTGTATCTTTTGAACCGTATTAAAAAGTGTTTCTTTTTTAAATACGGCGGATTTATTAACAAAATAAAAGTTTCTTGATAAAGGGGGAATACATCAAACTTTTTTTTTCAAGTTATTTTTGTTGTAGCTACTTATCGTAAGGCACTGGTCCCACCAAGGGCGAAGAAGCGATTAGGTATCGGCGATTTTCTCGCCCAAGAAACGAACAAAAGATAAAGATCCCCTGTCAGTAAAAGAGACACATATATATTAATACTGATCGCTGGCTGTTCACATTGCCGCCGGCGAGAACTCGCTCCACTAGTTTGTCGATACAAAAAATATATAGGTAGATCCCTTGTCAAGCAAAGACACAAATATTAATGGATTATCGCTTCCTGCTCATCGTCGGCAGTGGGACCATACAGTAAAACATCCAATTATTTGATTATAGGGTAAAGTCACCAGTGGTCAGCCAGAGACCAGTAGTCGACCTTATATGAGTGCGAAGAGTGGGAAATATATCTTTCGTACTCTTCCCACTTATACAAAATATAGGCAGAGGTCGACTACCGGTCTCTGGCTGACCACTGGTGACTTTACCCTATTACAAACATCAACTAAAAAATGCTTAAGTGTGTGTTGCGCTCGCGCGGATACGATTTGAAATCCAATTTAAATTGGTATATAATAACACCCTCGGTGCGCGTGTCCGAGTTGCATATGACCGGCTTTTTTTTTTAATAATTCTTGGCAGGCTCGTTTGTTTAATTAAACGTAATTGTTCACTTGTCTTTTCATTTTTTCAACACAAGAATACATTCTGAAAGTTGATTTTCAATTTCAATTTATCTACTGTAAATATCTGCAGAACGGTCGGTTGTCTTCCGTAATTTAAGTAGAGGCAAATAGGTAACACCTAAGTATCGATTAGGAGCTATCTCTTCCTTAATCTAACTGATAAAATAGAGCATCCCAGTATTCTTAGAACTAATATAACCGCCATTTTCTGTTCGATATGAGTCATGTTCATACCTATAGCAGTTATATGCAGGTAGGGTTTCGTGATGAGGCATGAGACGCGCTAGGGTGTCGGCGGGACTATTGATTTTTTTCGCTTCTAACCGCGACAGACTACGCAAATACCTTCATAGGTCAAACACTTGTGTTAGTACGACGATCTTTGAATGCTCGCTTGAGACAAAGGGCGGTGATTCAGACAGAAAGCTTTGTTTTGTAGTTAATAGCGATCGATATTGTTACTGTTAATTGTTTGAAGACCGTGGCGCCATCTGTTGGCGAGTAGCGGAAATTGACACAAAGAGAATGCGTGCATTCGTTTTTGAATGGAAAAAGGAAATAATATGTTTAATTTAGAAACGAATTTAAATATTCAGTAATGTGATTGCAAATCTATTAACTGATTGATTTACGTGTAATTTCCAAGTCATCCACAATGAGCGCGATATCTCATTGTATTATTTTAATAAAACCGTATACACTAATACTATCGTTGAATTGGCTGACTCACCCATTGTAGGGTTTTCTTGGAAACGACTATTCAAACATGGGATCAATCGTAATAATTCTGTTTTGTTGTTGCAGATATCAAAACAGAGGTTATCAGCGAAGCGAAGATCGAGACAAATCACGAGGACTTGCAAGAAATGAGGGAGAAACAAGAGCCAAGAGTGACGAGGACTATGAGCATTGACAGCGATAATCGCTCAGACAGGAGCGAGGAAGAAGATGCTAGAAGAGCCCGGAAAAGGGCTGCTTCTACCTCTCCATCACCAATGCCGTTGGACAAAAGGTTTGCGCGGTTCGAATGCCCTAAATGCGGTCAGCGCTTCGACTCTGGCAACGCGTTTGATCTTCACCGGTTTACCGTTCACGGTGACGAAGCGCGCGGCTTCAATGATCTCACCTTCGTAGACTTTTCCAGCAAGAAATTCCCGGAAATAGCACGAGGCGTCTGCGAACGCAATCCCCACATTTCAATAACGGAACAGCGTTTCAGATGCGAGATGTGCTACAGAGATTTTCCATGCGGACAGGCTTTGGACATCCACAAGAAGACTTGCGCCAATCCTGTTAGGGTACAAAGCCCTGAACGCGTCGATCGTAGAGACGACTTCTTTGCTAAACTGGACCTAAGAAACAGGTCTTTCGGCATTCCTGGTACCTTAACCCCACCCATGGAACGGTTTGTATCCAAATTTGAAGACGGACACTTTACCGGCAATGGAATCAGACACATTGATGCCGCGAGAGACTTGGCTGACATCCAGTCCATCTTAAACGTAACATCAACTGGAAGTCTTCTTGAGAGACTCACTGGTACTAGAGTGCCTTTGGAAAATTCTGTACTGACGCCACCTGATACTATCTGCAAAGACAGAGACCAAGAAGAAACTCAAGATAACTTTGCTGCTGAGTTTAGGAGAATGAAACTCCGCGGTGAATTTCCTTGCAGATTGTGCCCCGCGAAATTCCCTAACCTTAGAGCGTTGAAAGGGCATAACAGAGTGCATCTTAGCGGGACTGGCCCTGGACCCTATCAGTGCAACATGTGTCCTCATGCATCTCTGGACAAAGCGGCCTTAGTGCGCCACATGCGCACTCACAACGGTGACCGCCCTTACGAGTGTGCTGTCTGCAACTACGCATTCACTACAAAGGCTAATTGCGAACGTCATCTCCGCAATCGCCACGCTAAAGTAACAAGGGAAGACGTTAAACGCTCAATCATATACCATCCATCTGAGGATCCTAACAACGATGAGGTGAATTCTAAACTGACGCGAGATGAAGTGAAGAGATCTCTGGCTTTTCACACGCCTGAACCTGAAAGACGGGCTGAACCCACCGGCCGTGATACACCACTATCCCATTTTACGCCAAGTTTCATTACCGATAGGCATCCAGTTTCTGCACTGACCCCAAAACCAATAGCAGATATACCTATGATACCCAGGGATCCCGAACAACCTGTTCCTAGGATAAAAGTGAAAGGTATCGGGCAATTGACGCAGATTCCGGAGTACAGGCCGCCTGAATTCTCAATTAAAAGTAATGAAGAAGATAATTATGATGAAGAAGCGCCAGTTGATCTCAGTACCAGCGACAACCACTGCGACGTTCTTGATCTCAGCAAGAAAAAACGGGATGTGGATGAAGAAGACGAAGTTAAATCAACTCCACGACCGACATTTGAGCCTGATCCAGCCGTTACTGCTTCCGCATTAGAAAAGACACGGTTCCTTTTGGCCCAGCAAAGACTATTCGAGACTTCTCTCCCTAAACTCGATCCCTCATACTATGCAAATCAACTTTCACAACTATACGCAGGAGCCGTACCAGGTCTCCCTGGCATCGGCCTCCCGCCGTCATTTCCAATCAACCCTTACTTTCTGCAACCCTCTTTTTTTCCCCATCCTACCGATTCTCAAGAACTGGCCGAAATAAAGCAGCGAATACAAAAGGAAATCATTCGCGGTCTGAGCATGTCAGGCGGGCGGCTCGTTACCAATGAACATGAAGTTCAGCCTAAACAAGAGCCTGAAGATGATGATCAGCCTATGATACGCGATAGTTCCCCTGTACCGCCTCCCCGCTCTGAATCTCCCCCGAGGCAGCTCAACAATATCATTCAGCAAAACGATTCCGTGAAAATGGTCATTAAAAACGGTGTGCTAATGCCTAAGCAGAAACAAAGACGTTATCGGACGGAAAGACCGTTTTCCTGCTCGCAGTGCTCGGCTCGTTTCACTTTGCGATCGAATATGGAGCGTCATGTGAAACAGCAACATCCTCAGCATTGGAGCGTTCGGCGGCCAGCGCCGCGGGCGCCGCCGCCGTACCCTTCCTCGGACGCATTAGCTGATCGAGTTAAATTTGCTCTCTTAGCGCGACATCTTGAGAGACCTATCCAGCAAGACCGCTCCCCTATCCGCCGCGACTCTGACGAGGTCGCTGACAATGAAGAAGACGAAGACGATACTCTAGTTATAGACGAAGAGCCTGGACCTGATGCTAAGGCCGAACAGCTCCTCGCAGCGCATCGGGCTGCCGAAGAAATTCTACTCGCGTCTCGTCAACAGGAATTGCACAAGGATTTTGATCTCAAAATTGCTGGGAACCTTATCAACAAGCCAATCCCAATCCCTGAGAAGACTGAAACTGGCACTGATCCTATTCCTGTGCCTGTGGAGCCGTTGACTGTACCCGTGGTACCCACCAGAAGTGACGAAGAGGAGGATGAGGAAGGTCTTGTGGCGTCCACTAGTGAAGGAAACATCTCCGGGAGTGATGAAAATAAGTGAGTATGATTATTTATCATAATACAATCCGTTTCGTAGTGTTACATATTGTAACCAACTGCCACTTTATGCAAAATACTCATGATAATTTTGTTTGCAGGTCAGAATCGGACACTGGCAACCAACCACCGAAGAAGAAGTCCGCCTACAGCCTGGCTCCAAACCGAGTGTCCTGCCCTTACTGCCACCGGAAATTCCCTTGGTCCTCATCCTTACGCCGCCATGTGCTAACACACACCGGACAAAAACCCTTCAAATGTCCCCATTGCCCATTGCTCTTTACCACCAAATCCAACTGTGACCGCCATTTGCTTCGGAAACATGGCGGGTCAGCCAGAGCTATCCTGGCAGAGCCAATAGCAGATGCAGTATCCCCTCCTCAAAACGACCTCAGAACAGTCCCCGAAAGGCCTTTCAAATGTGCCAATTGCCCCACAAGTACGTTCTCCTCAATGGATACTTTAAAGAAACACATGTCATCAAGACACGGGACTAGCGATTCACAACCAGCGTCTCCTATCCCTGAAGTTGAGGATATTCCAAACGGAGAGCTGGCTTTCAAGTGCCATTTGTGTGAGGGCTCGTTTGGAGATAGAGGTGGAGCGCTGAGACATCTGGCTACTATGCATACGACGGAGTACGATCAGCTTGTCAGTAAGGGAGCCCTGGACGCCGCGAGCGACCGGAGCGAGAGCGCTGATGATGATGAGAAGGGGAAGTTCGCAGACCATGCTAACCGAAAGGTAAGTTTTAATCGTTTAACCAAAAAAAAAACGTGATATAAAGCCTACAAAAGAGTATTTAAGTGGCGTCATATAATCAATACAAAAGTAAACTTTCTATGAAATTATATACCATCAGTCCATCACTGTCACATCTTAGACGTCTAAGAATCTGTTCGCTGCCTAAATGGAAGATGGGTACTTCTATGTCTACTCCAAACACATGTTAAATTACCAAACTTACTACGATTCCTTTTCTAATACAAATCTCTGCTCTCCGCAAACTCTAAATCCTTTCGATTTTGATAACATGACTTCTCTTTTCAGGTGGTATGTGCCTTCTGCGTTCGTCGCTTCTGGTCAGCTGAGGACCTGCGTCGCCACATGAGGACTCATTCAGGAGAACGCCCGTTCGCTTGCGACCTTTGCCGGCGGAGATTCACTCTCAAACACAGCATGCTCCGGCACCGGAAGAAGCATAGAGATGAGACTGATGACGAGGAAGTCACGCCGCCAGACACGCCTGTGGAGCAAGAGGCTATGACCAACGGGTAAGTTTAAACTACGACCTTTGGTTTACATTCAGGCCAGATATTTTATATTTCCTTCAATCAAATTAAAATATGACGTAACTTATTGCCTTCCCGAAGTGTTTAGGGCTATGTTTCAAAGGCTAACGTTAATTTTCTTTACAGATACAGTTATCATGATGATGACGGCTCTGGCAGCGAGATACCCAGCAACGTCAACAACAACAACTCTCCTCCAGCGTCCCACTATGACAAGAAACTCAAAATACAGATGACCTCGCGCAAATACTCCTCCGAGACCGAGAACGAGGGTGAAAATGGCAGCGACCTCATTGGAAAACTTCTCGGCATCCCTGACAAGACTATCATCAACAAACTCCTGTCTTCCGCAGACGAAGCAGCCAAATTCCTCGGAGTAAACAAATGAGAGTACGCTTTGGTCTTCGTGACGCCTGCTAGGCTTATCCTGGCGCCGCGGGGACTAAAACTGCCGCTCCAAATTCAAACGTCAACGAACGTTAAAACCTGTACAACGCCATCTAGCAACGAGTAGACGCCACTATTCGGCGCATATTTAACTTTACTTAATGCAATTTATTCGTGTGTGTATTTTTAATGATTCAAATTTATCGCTATTCGATAACTAGGTGCCTTTAGCTGCCTTAAATTTTATTGAATTGAAAGTGTGAACCGTCCGATTCTGCCTTAAATAATTGTACTTTTTAATGCATGTGGGTATCGAGCAACGATTTAATTTAGTGCCAGTTATAAAAGTACATAACTGTATTTTATGCGTAAGTTAATTATTACGATAAATATATTACGATTGGTGTTTTAGATGTAACGATGGATACAGCAGTAAACTCTTGATATTTAATTATTTTATTAAGCACGTTTCAGTAACTGGGTGTCTGTAAGCCAGAATTTATTGCATTTCCGTCTAGTCGAGTTTATCCCACTTTGGTCTTTTTTCACTCTCTATCTTTCAAACGTAGTGAAGTCCAGCCAAAAAATTGTAAGCAAATCCAAAATTTCTAGTCATTTACCTAAACGTTATATTCTTGTATTGAACCTAAGCTACGATACCAAATTGCGAGTAATGTTTAAATTTCATATAAGTAATATAAGTCAGTTGAAATAGACCTCATAATATCAACCAATGAATAGATCTAGATTTCGAAGTAAGTGTCACATTTTTAAGACTTTCATTGTATTTCATTTCAGCATACCTACTCCGGTATTTCTGATTTTCTTTCTCTGTTTCCTTCACATCTTTTAGGTCTAAAAATAAATGTACTTAAAACGAATATTAATGCCTAATCTAAGTACTTAACTAATGACATTTTGTTTGCTCAAAACCAGCATTTCTTTACAGCGAATTTTAGATATTTCATAGTTTAGGCATATTTAATGGATATAAAAAAGTAAAATAAGTTTTTTATTCGATTAATGCAAAGTAGGGTAATGCTTTTAAGGTGGACACTGGTGTACCAACGTAGCAAGAGTTTTATCAAATTTATTTGTTAGTCAGAGGTGGCGAGATGCGATTTATATTATTTTAAAATGTCTATTGGTGGGGCAATATATTATAACAAAGGGTTAAAAATCCTGTAGGATAGTTTTAGATTAGTTATTCAGTCTCCTTGAATGGATCGACGAATCATACGCTAGAATATACCTAAGTCCGAACGTGCTTTGTATATTTTGAATTGCTTATAAAATACCAAATATAAAATATATGGATTAGAATAAAATATTATAAAATGACTGTATAATTAGTATAATTACGAGAAAACTGCAAGTACCGTATGGTTTCATTTTAATCTTAGTAAATTAGCAATAATGTTATTGTATTTTTATTAGCTTTTAATTGATATGTCATATTTAAAACTTATTCAAAATTAATAATTAATTATAATATTGTATACCAAAGTAAGTTAAAATCCTGCTTCATGTCAATTATAGTTAGAAAAATGCGTGCTCTCGACATAATTACGTTATTATTTATTTCATTCTCAAATTAATTGCTATTTTTACTTAGGGCCAGTTCATGAGCGTACGTTTTTATTTTTTTATTGTGTCACTAAATTAATTAGTAGTGGTTAATTATAACTTAATTAGAAATTAATATAGGTAAGTTAGTTTTTAAGAGTGGCAACACCGCTTGGCCTTTCAATCGTAGTATTCGTGTGTAATGTGTAGTGTGTCGTTTTAAATAAATACATATAGCTTTATAATTATACCTTAATAATTAATTATTCAATAAATAACTACCAATACTGAATTCATGACTTCATAGTTATTGATCTTAGTAATAACTAATTACTTATTCACTTTATGCCTGTCTTTCTTTAATGCAATATGGGTGTCGTTTTAAAAACGTTTTGTGAATTAAATCTTGTGTATAATAAATACAAATGTTTTATTTTCTTGGAATCCCTGAAACTGTTTTAAGAGCGATTCATTTTATAATCCAATAAAATGACGGTACAATAAGCAACTGGTTGACGAAAATTACGTACACTTGTAATGAGAATATCGAATTAAAATATTAATATGAATACACTCTTGAACAGATTTATAAATTATAAGTGTAATAGTCTGGTAATTATTTTAGTTAGCATGTGAGAACTTGTTAAACAACCCGACTACTAAAATCAAATTAATACTGAATTTTGAAACACAGACGTATTGGCGGATAAATTATTTACGTAAGACGGCGGATTTCAGGAAAACTGTAGGTACCTAGTTAAGCATTAAAATTAACAATCTGTAATTTTTTATTTTGTCACGAAAATTAGTCATACATTAATATACTGGTCTCACGCTGATTGATGGTATCTCAAATTTAATAACCAAAGCAGATTCAATCTCAACCCGTTAGTAATACGGTAGTAAATATTTTTAATTCATTTGCGTAGTCGTTGGGCTACTCAACACAAGATGGCGTTAGTAACACGATCGTACTTATTTTCTTATAAACCAGGAAAAAAAATGTTGCTTATTACTCATAATGATATTACACATAAAATAATACCAATTATTGTATATAAAATATCCAAAATTAGTTTTGTACTCACTTTTTATTACACTCTGAACGCATCATAAACCATATGCATCCAACGGTTAACCAATCAGCGAAAAGTAATGCCAGACTAAAATGCTTTTGCCTAGAAACAGGAAAGTTACAAATGATTTAAATTTACAAAAAGTTTATACGGTTTTACGCAAATATACGCTATATTTATAATTGTCAATAGTTACTTACATATTCCATCTCATTTTGACTTGCATGAATTAATGAAAAAAAATTGGACTCTAGCGTTGACTTAGACATTGTATAGCATTTTGCGCTTATTTTATTAAAAACAAAAAGTATTTATTTAAGTTTTGTGTGCTAACACTAGCTAAAAACTACTTTTTTCATTTATACATTTGTTTTTGTAGCGGATTTTATATTTACTTTTAGGAAAAAATAATTTGAGAGCTTGCAACCCCATAGGTGAGTGAAGGAATTTTTAAGAAATAGAAAGAAGTCGCTAATTTATGCTATACGGCGTCTTCGTTTTTAGTTTCAGTTGCTTAACTTTTTGTGAGAGTTACGAAACATTACGCTGTGTCCTTGGTTAACTATCAAACTTAGTTCGTTTAAGAACTATACTTGTAGAAAAATAGTAGGTAAGCTTGTTTTCTATGCTATGCAGTAAGCATTTCTCATAGTGACGTAGGTACACTATTTCTTTCGGTGGCCTTTGCCGTAACATTTACAATCTAATAACTTCAAACACATATACATTGCGCCTAATCTTTGTATGTTCCTTAACTTCTGCCAATATCATGTTGATATTTATTAATAATATTGTTTCTAAACATTGTTTACATTACAGAATTTAGGATTTATATCCAAAATGGGCGATCAACAATTTTTCCTGAAATGGAACGATTTTCAAACGAATATGGTGACTTCGTTCAGGCATTTAAGGGATGAGAAAAGCTTCACTGACGTGAGTTAACAAAGTTATGGTCTTTCTAACTTATTTGATTACAAACAAACTTGCATTTCTCTATCCAATATCTTCAATAATATGTTCTCAAAGTTCTGTGGTGTTCTGTATTTGTTATTCAAAACTTCTGTATAGTGATATGAATTATGCAATTGATATTGAAATTCAAATTGATGGAGGAAACTTGAGAATAATCAAACTGTAGGAATAGGATAATGAAAGTGGTCAAAAATGTAATATACATAGTCCACATTTAGCTTTAGAATCTCTTAATCTTGACTAAAATCGAGGTTGATCTCCACAAAGTGATTAACAATGATGTTTCATGGTATTTCAGGTTACCCTCGCATGTGAAGGACAGACTTGTAAAGCACACAAAATGGTCCTGTCAGCATGCAGTCCATACTTCAAAAGCTTATTAGAGGTAAGTGTTTTTGTTAAAGACCCCTTATACATTAGTAGCAGACTAACTGTCATTGTTTTGATAATGCAGTTAGCGTAGTTAATAGTTCCACCCATCCTTCGTATGTAGCTAATGATCCTGAGTTTGATCCCATGATTACCAAGTCTCATTGTTAGTGGACAGCCACCTACAAACAACGGACAAATACGGGGCTCTGGGCCAGCCTGATCAGTGTTTACATTGTGCAGATGAGTAGGCCTAGCCAAAATGCAAATGCTGCTAATGTTTCTGTATTCTATCCTCTCGCACTATACTATAGAGTTGACATAAGTGGTCTACATGATCTGTACTCTGCAAGCTTATATCAATTCTATACATTTTGACAATTTTGAAAATCATTCATATTGGGCTAGGCTGCAAATAGAGGAAAGGCTAAGTGACTAACTAACCACAAACTGCTAATAAAGTCGAAAGCATTAATATCTGCACAGCCGTCACATCAAATATATGCATTCCTTATTTTTAGTGGCATAGGTGCGTTTATACTTTTGACATCTTGGGAATGTGTATAAATTTATGACTGACTGTACCTTGAAGCCACGGCTAATATAGAATAGAATTGAATCATTTATTGCTATAAAGTTCATTATAGTTATAAGGTGGTTGGTACTTAGTAGTAGGTACTAGATACCCTGTCAGGGCACTGCAATATGATGTTTTCCGACTGGCAAAGGAGAAGGGTAATGTTGTTGACTTTATACTTCTTTGATTCCTTGTAGAGTAACTAAATGGATAGCCCAATTCCAACAAACAAGGTGCAACAATTCATCTTTGCATCATGAGTGTCACTCCAGTATCCAACCAGTTGTACCCATACTTCAATTTAAATAAATAGGCTAAATGGCCAATTTGGCAAAATACTTTCAACCAATCATAGAACATCATAATTAGCACTCAGGGTCTTTAAGCTTGCTTTTTGTCAGACTTGTGACATTTTTGACTCATCAAGTCATCATTATCATTATCATTATCTGCGACTGCAGGGTTTGTCAAATATAAAGCCCCCCTATTATTTTTTCCAGTCGTCTATGAACCTCAATTTTATCTTTATTTAATAGGAAATGTATTGAATACTTTTGCGAACCCTCTCTCATCAATGGAGAACCCCTGGAGTTTCGCCAACCCCTACTTTGACTACCCTGCCCTATTGGGTTGTATATTTATTCAACAGAAATAAGTACAAATAGCGGACCTAATGCCAAAAGGCATTCTCTACCAGTCGCCCAAATAATCAAATAGAAATTTGTAATTTGTATATAATATATCTCTCGTGGAATATCCTTGAGCTGCGTAACACGCCTTCTGCCAGGTTTTGACTCAAAGGATTTGGTGGAGAAAGGATCTTTCATGGCGCCACCTAACTGCATTAAAGTTTCCAATATACTATGTAAAAATAAAGATAGTTGAAGCAGGACACCATCTCAACCCTCCTTATAATAAATATTACAGTTCTATATTCAAAAACAAACATTCACAATTCAAAAAACATTTACTGTCACATTACAGGTACATTACATTACAGTGCAGTTTTAGATATTAACAATAATAAACATTATTACACCTACAGGCATTTCACATCCACCCATCTCACAATCATACAATCCAAACATTAAAACTAAAAACAATACAAAAACAAAATACAATACAGAGACAACATCGAGGGCTCAGCCTATGCCACGATTTGTAAAACCGCAGCGCTGATTTTCAGCCTGCACCTTGGCTCACTGCGCAATTACATAACTAATGGGTAAAGTGGTAGGGCTAAGATATTAGTTAGGTACAATTAATGAAAAAAAAAAATTTACCTTTCTTGTCTATAATATACCTTTATACTATACATTCTTCTACACCTTCGATAATGTACCTTTCAAGTTTAAATTTGCTCTGGTTTGTCACTCATGTCATGACCAAGTTTAGTTAAGAGTGAAAAACCACAATCCACAATGCACTGTAAACTAACATTGTGGAATGTATACTTTACAGGATAAGGTTAACATGAGTTTTAGTTGTTAAATAATAAAACTTAATTGTGGACCCTATTGGGCACCGCAAAATTCATGAGGAGAATTTCTTTTGTACCCTAATATTACTATGAACTATAGGACAATAAAACTTGTTTGAATTTCATTTGCCAACTGTTATGTTTGTCTGAATTTTTCATTAGAAAGTTTTTATTTCGGAAACCGTTTATCTCTTCTGGATTGTTATAAAACAAACCTAACCTAAAATACAGTTTCTGTAGGACATCTCTAAAAAAGCTAGAATGAATTTTCGGATAAATTAAACTGTGGAGAAAGGGGTGCGGTGCGCACAACTGGGAATAGCCCAAAATACATAGTAAAAATGCCAGATTAAGCAGCAAAAACAACACTCAAAACAAAAATGAAAATATTTTATTGTTCGAAGTAATAATAAAAAAGGAAAGAGTCAAAATCTCCAAAACAGCATTAAGAAGTGTAACAAAGAGCATTATATTTAATAATCACATAGAAATTATAAATATCCAAAATCAACTAGGTAGGCGTATATGACGTATGACGCCGTAGTTTTTCTCTATGGTCTTTTTCGATTCAGAAATCTCCAAAAAGCACTAAACAAATTTCGAAAAAATTGCTCGCGCTAATGAGTGGCAATAGCTTCATTATGTACCAGTTTCATTAATAATTTATTAAATTTATTGACATTAAATAATACAAATTATATGTTAGACAGTAACAGAATGAAGATCTCAACAAGAAAGGTAGCATCTCTCACTAATTCCGATGTTGATTGGATAGACATCCTAGTGACGGATGCGATGTGTAAACACGGGCCGGATGTGGTCACTGTAACGTGACACAACTAGTGTTATTGTGTACAAGTCACTGTGACTAAGGTGTTTCTACAATAAAAATAACACTTATTTACTAACTGTAAACCAATTTGTTAATAAACATTCGAATCTTATATTCTCAATTGATAGTAGACACATTACTTATCATGCATTTTAGTCCTTCGGGTTGGCCACGCATTTGGAGTCTAAGGGCCGTATTAGTAAACTCATCTTGACTGTGAGGCCCGTCACGAGATACGTCAAAGTAAACGCCAAACCATAGAACACTGTCATTTTTGACGCATCTCGAGACGAGCATTAGAGTTGAGATCAGTTTGTTAATACGGGCCTTAGGATTGCATTCTTGGGATTTTAGTCTTGAGAATTGAAATATCTATGGGTCTCAGATCCCACTTAGCATCAATAAAAACGCTTCACAAATAACCGTGTGGATGAAGTCTTTACATAGTGTATAAAACAAGACACTTCTCGCCGTCTGTCCATCTGTATGTAACTACGCTTAGATTTTTCAAGTAGGTACGCAACGGATTTGAATGCGTTAAATTTTAAAAAGGTTTCAGTGGGAAATTAAGACTACTAAATATTAGTAATGCCAAAGTTTGTGTGTTTGTTTGTTATTGCTTCACGCTGCAACGGCGGGAATTTCAAATGAACGTAGCTTATACCCTGGATTAACACATAAGCTACTTTCATGCCGGAAAATTTAAAAGTTTCTCGAGGGAATAACAATAATTGAAATCGATAGCAGAGGGCAATTTATAATAACCACTAGGATTTTTTTTAATTCACCGCCAAACAGCAGTTTGCATTGTTGTGTTCCGGTTTGGGGATAAGACAGCCGGTGTAATGACTAGCATAGAGGCATTCCATCTTAGTCCTCAGGGTTGGCAACGCGTTTGCAGTCTTAGGCTTGCAGTCTTGTGAATGCGAATGTCTATGGGTCACAGTTTCCACTTACCATCAGGAGGCCTCGCTTGCCTTCCCAATGCCATGTGTGTTTGCTCTTGACAAACTCTTGCACTTGCAGGAGAAAGATTTTGTCGATGATGAAGCGATTTCCTCCTAAGGTGCCTATTCACCCTTGCTTTAAATAAGTTCAGATTGTACGCACTCGGCAATACAGACGCCAAAAGCGCATTCCCCTCTTATGCAGTACGCTTTTTGATCCTTAGATGCCTGAGCTGAGGCCTACCACTCAAAATTTATGAGATGACATTCTCGTGCATTGCGATAAACCACGTGGTCAACTGTCATCCCATACATTTTGAGTCATAGAAAAAGAAGCATCTTGGCCACGGCCCCTGACGTGTGTATTTTTATCCCGTTTCACTAGGGCTCCAGAAATAACTTGATTGTCTGTTTGTTCCCAGGAGAACCCTTCGAAGCACCCCATAATAATCCTGAAGGACGTGTCCTACCTCCATCTGCAGGCGATACTGGAGTTTATGTACGCGGGGGAGGTGAATGTGTCCCAAGAACAACTGCCCGCTTTCTTAAAAACAGCTGCCCGACTTAAGGTGAGAACAATACAACCATGATGATGATGACCGTCGTACAAATGAAGAGACAACTTAAAGGGTATTTGGCATAAATTAAGAACAATTTAACTATGAGTGAGCTATGAGATGAATCGGAGTGGCCACCTTTTTCCGTTAAGTTGACTACATAAAGGGCTTTAAACTTTGTCTTATGTGCTTAT
This sequence comes from Acleris sparsana, assembly GCA_923062465.1. Classification (NCBI taxonomy): domain Eukaryota; kingdom Metazoa; phylum Arthropoda; class Insecta; order Lepidoptera; family Tortricidae; genus Acleris; species Acleris sparsana. The sequence goes on along the minus strand of OV281305.1, from coordinate 4,741,530 downwards.
CCCTCCATTTAAAGACAGTACTTTAGTTTATTAGTAAATATAATGGACGCTCGGCGTAGTCTATTATAATCCTTTTTGTATATGTAACATTACGGTGCGTTAAACAATTCGGCTGTCAAGTATTACTTCACTTTTAAATTATTTGATTTCAGGTAAAAGGTCTGGCCGAACCCCCGCCTCAAATGCCGAGCATCAAGCGAGAAGGCTCCCAATACAGCAGCCCTAAGCACTAGTGAGGCTCCGACGTAAGCACCCTTCAATCTACCCTTCAGAGACAATGGCTGTTTGATTACCATGCATGGATCAACTGGGAATTGGCCACATACGCGGATTCCAAGACATTAAAAAAATAGTTTACAATATGCGGATAAATGACAGTTTACAGTGCAGTTACACACTCAATTTTTGTGGCAACAGCTGTCTTACTTTAGTTTTGTGCAAAAGAACGAGACGTCCATAGATTGCAGGCTAAAAAATGCTGAGACGTTGCTTGTTAACCTACTCTTTTAGGTACAGTCTAGGGTAAAAATAAATATCCGCACAAAGTTGCAAAAATATGTACACATAGATCTTATTGCTATAGTAATAAGGTCTGTACATATTTTCGACACTTTGTGATGTATTCATATTGATGCACCCTTGACTGTAGAAGAAGCCGTTCATTCGATTACTACAACGAATAGTGGCTAAAGGCTCCCACAGAGCAATAGTCGGACCCCAGTATAAACAGCAGTTCATCTTCAAACAAAGATATATCGTACGGCTTGCATGTGTGCGTGCCGCGACCATACGCACCGCGAACCGCCACAAGCAAACACAACAAGACGGCCCAAGCCGGTTTAGTCGGGGCCGCGCCGTCGCCGCTATTGGTTGTGTGCGTATTAAGTATCAAGCGACGCGGACCGACCCAACCGGAGCGGCAATAGGTAACAGAAACTCCAAAAGGGTCAGTAACGAACTGCTTTTCTATTTATACTATGGTCGGACTGACAGGCGGGCTGGTCTGTTAAAATGTGACGACGTTTATAAATTATAAGTTTCTCATTGTAACAAATACATCCCTTAGCCTGTCTGTGAGACTGTTACGTCTGTTGAAGCCTTTAGCGTCAACCGGTAGACAGGCTGCTAACTAAAGATTATATTAGATTATAAATGACTTTCTAGCATTGAATTGAATTTGATAAAGATGATTTATAATGATTCATTATCCAATAGATGGTCCAGTTCGCAAATTACTGCGGGAGTGTAACTAAAATTGTTTAACTGTGAACCATATGGATATTGTCAATAGAAACATGTTATCTCACCAACTTTGGATATTATCGTATCCAGGGCCTCAGTCGTAAGACATCCTTTGCTGGTCATTAGACTAAGGGTCATTGTTTAAAATTAAAATATAGCTGCTAATCAACACGCCGGACACAAAGTGATCCCTTGGGCATACATGAAATTATATTTTGAAATAAGCAAAGAGTATAAATGTTACGTTGTCATCGTATCAGTTGAGGTAAAATCATTTTTTATCTTTCTAAAATCATTGTAAATGTGGTAATGGAACTGGTGGCAGACACATCAATGTTTTTGGATTTTGAGACAAAAATGGGCGTTATCAGTATTTTTTTATCGAGACGAATATTTGAAGCGTATGTTATACAAAAACTAGCGACCCGTCCCCGCTTCGCTTCAGTTTGTGTAAGTTTTCTGTAACAGATACTAGAATTGATTATACGTAAAAACCTTCCATGGAAAATTATCTAACTGATCCATCTTTTATCTTTCCCAGCAGTGGGACACTAAATAGGATACCTATGTAGAGACATGGTGAAAACTGCATCAATCTCGTTTGCTTGGTTTAGGGTGCAGTTAGTGTTTGTCCATGGGAGCATATTTATATTCCGGTTGGAGTCCCATCACTTTACTAAATTAAAGTTGTCTAAAGGTCCTGTTTTGTGGAATCATTGTAATGGAAAACTTATTCTGCCACCAGTTCCTCCAATAGTGAATCTCCGCATGATTTTATATTTTTAAACATATAACATTTATATCCCGTTGTCCAAGTATTTTAAATCGTGTGTCACAATAATAAATGAAATTTTAAATACAAAGCACTAAAAATAGTATTAAAAATATAAAATTAATATGAACACGTCTAAATTAGTAGATCGATATTGTAGAGGAAGTATGTTTGTATGAAGTATGGCACGATCTGCTAAAAAAAAACCTTTTTTCCTCAAAAACTGACAGAATTTAAATGATCATTTAGTTTTATATGACATTTATTACACCGTTATTAATAGATAGCTGTCCCATAATATTAAATAAGTAATAAACACCAATAGTTCATAAGTTACCGAAAGGCCTTGCGTTTGATACAAGGCTGCAGTTTTGTTTGATCACGCAGTTTAGTATGTAGTTTGAATTTTGACCGTACATTGATGTGGCACGGAGAGAACTTCTACCTTCCCCCTTCCATAACCCGTAAGTTACCTAACAGCCAAAGTCTTGTAAAAGTAGTATTTTAATACACAACTTCAATTGTACCTTTTTACTCATAATTGATAACTTAGCCAAATATGGAGCAAATGAAGTTGGATCTTCAACATAGGCTGCCACTCATTTGGATGGTCAGCTAACCTAATACCAAATATAGGCTATTCAGACCACTCAAACCAATTAAACTCAAAGATTAAAGTCCAACTGATGCTTTTTCCTAATTTAGAACCAAAATGAAGTGCCTATAGTGAATTTATTTGCCAACCATTTTGAGGCCCGTACTATTCAGCCAACAGAGCCAACTTTCAAAACTGAAGATTCTAAGCATGCTGGGTTTTTTTGTTAGCTATTTGTAACCAGTATGTTTTTATAATTATTTACAACTATGAGTAAAAAGGAATGGGTTCTCTCTGTGCTGTCATATCAATGTATATAGTGTTAACAATTCATGAAGTCGCGAATTAATTTTAAGATACAGTGACGCAACCGGGCCACGTACACTTTGCGTGGTGGGGCGCGCCGTCGTGAATTGATAACGCTATACTAGTAATTTTACCAATGGTTGCCTTACTATTACTGAAGTTTCTCAATATTGAGTTTGTACATTAATTAAAGCTCCTATTAATCCTTCAACAACAACTATAATGGCTGAGGAAAAGAGACAGACTTTTTTTAAGTTTAAAAAAAAATGTCTACGCTTCTCGGAACTTATGGGCCACCAGGTGGCCAGTGTGCTCGGTAGCTTCTCCAAGCCTTAAGAAAACTTGTATTTTTTTAATAACTGTTGATATTGATGGATGATAAAACTTTAATCGATGTTCAATTTCATTATTAAATGAAAATAATAGTGACACAATTTAATAATAAGGCTGTTGTTGTTAAACCTGCAATAATTTATGTGATTAAAAATAAATAAGAGGTTCATAACTTAGCTTAGATTTATGTGATTTAATGCTATGTCCACAAAACGCTTTGCTTTCAGTCTCATTATTTTAGGCTATTCCTAAGGCAATATGCAGGAAAGAACTTTAGCTGTCAAATATTATGATATATTTTGAAATATAATTCTAAGTCTATAATAAAATTATTTTCGTAATGATTGCTCATAACAAACCTTAAAACTAGAAACTTGAGTGGACGGGACGCCATTATAGCAGCGTCTCCTCCCCTCAAGATCTTGAATGCCGTTTTTCACTTAAGTATAATTGTGTATTATTTTGGTATGTAAGTATTCTATGAGCTGAATCCAATGAACTGATTGGCGTAAGTTTCTTTTTTATATTTTTTTAACCGTACGTTTCTATTCTTTACCCCCTAATTATACATGTAAGCTTCTTTTTGGAGTTCAGCACGACCGTTCTCAGTGCTTGCCATCGCAATAATTATGTATTAGATGAGTGGTTTGTACTAATCCTTTTCCCTTCTGCATCCTTTAATTGCGCTCCATACAATTTTGAATGTTTATAAACAGTGTGCCACTATAAAATATTAGTATAGTGCTGTGCATCAATTATGTGCAGAAAGAAAAGGTTATATCGTTGGTTCTCACAACAAGCATCTTGAGCAGATCTTGGCTTAACCTTGAACTTGATTTTCAAGGTCTTTTGTACAGAAAGAATTATTAGTGCCGTATTTGGGGCAACTTGCATCAAAAATATGGTGATAAATAGAATAACAATATTGTCAAGTCAAGTGGCAACCATAACAGCACTAGACTGGGTAAAAATTCGTTAAATTTTGCCAATTTCATGCCGAATAAGGCAATTATTGTTAACAAACTTTTTTGCCAACCTGGACATGATTTTACCGTTGCGGGACAAAAATAATGCATACAATTTTAGGAATACTTTTCGTTGCACAGGTTCTGCGACTACGCCGCTTGTGTGGTTAACTACTAATATTTACTAGCTGTCCAAATTTTTGATTTTCACCCGAGTACGGTTTAGTTACGATATATGGAACTGTGTAAATTACATGACGTTCAAGATTTTGTTGCGGGTGCTATAATGTGTACATATTTACGACGGTGACTGTACAGTCACCAGTTACATTATCTTAGCCACCATTATCCAAAAATCTGCCTTCACTATTGGCTCTAGTAACAGAGGCTAATATACTTTTGCTAGATACTGTACAGTGTACATGTTTTGTAAGAGTACACATTTGCTGTCACCACCTTAAGTAGTAATACTTCAAGTCGTAGCTTGTCAATAATGCCAAAATATAAGAGAAATGTTTTGACTCATGGAAAGCTAAAGCCTTAGGTGATAACTAGAGCCCGTTATCTTGTCGCACTGCCATTACTTTTCAGTGGAGCGTGAATGTTTTTTTTTATCGACTATCTAAATGTCGATACTGTATGTCACTGATAATTTCAAAGAGAAGTCACTAGGTTCTATTACTTTTGTATAAAAATATATCCTACTAATATTATAAACGCGAAAGTTTGTGAGTATGTATGTATCCGGATGTTTGTTACTCTTTCACGCAAAAACTAACGGACGGATTTTGGTGAAATTTGGAATGCAGACAGCTTATAACTTAGATTAACACAAGGCGAAAGTTCGATTGCATTATATAAATATCGATATCAAGAAGGTCGATAAAAGAAGCATTCACGCTCTACTGAAAAACAATTTCAGTGCGACAAGATAACAAGGTCTAGTGATAACCGAAAAATTGTAACCTTTTCTTAGAAATGCTTAAATTGTTACATCTTATTTTGTTTTGCTCCCTTTTAAAAGTAAGAAACAGTCGAGCATATATACAAATATAATAATCAGTATTTTTTTAAGTAATCATTTTTTACATATCTATAAAGAAGCAATGTTGTATGGAGCCTTATGTTAGTAAATGTTGTAAAAAATGTAAATCTGATAAATATTTTTAGACAGGAAATGAATGTGCTGAAATATCACATGAAGCTAGTTTTTAATGATTGAAATTATGAAAGATTTGTAATTTTAGATAATACAAAGGATTACAATAATATACATGTTTTGTTTTTATCCCCTCTATCTCCTGGTTGTTAGGGTTCCGTAAAAGTGGCAAAGGTATGAAAACTAGACGCATTTAAAAAAAAAGGTCGTAATCATAGTATTTTAATAACGAACGCACGTCGTTTTCTGTCGGAATGAGGTCATTTTATTTTTTACCACGCGACGACGCATCTCTTAAGCCATTAGCAGGAATTTGTTTATTTGCTCAGTAAATAATGAGCAAAAAAGTATACTTTTGAGACACGCATGAGTTTTTTCAGAACATCTTTAAAAAAGTATATTTAACGCATTCACTGCCAGCAACGCATATATGCGTTGACCTGACTTCCATCCAGTGCCCTCAACGCATATGTGCGTACTTACAGTAGGCAAGCTCCGTGTAAAACAAAAGCTGTGGCACCTGGCGAAAGTTCGAAAATCCGTACTGGCAGTGAATGCGTTAAGTAGTGTGGCGGGTGTTCGTGGTTTGTAAAATAAAACAACGCATTATTCAAAAATATTTCCATTTATTCACAGTAACAAGTTTATAGTGAAAACGTCAACGCAACATAAAACTACTTATAAATAGCACCAAGAAAAAATAACTATAAATAGATATGTAGATAAACTGGAATGACAGAATTTGGGATAATTTTGGTAAACCTAGCTCTGGGCCGAGACAACAGCGTAAAACATTGTTCTTAACGCGTTACCGTATTGTCAACGTTTTGATAGCTCTTATTTACTTAACAGTAATGGCGGCCGAGTTAATAATAATACGATGCGATAACACTTCAAAGGCAATATAAGTTTACCTATAGGGCTAATTAACATCTTGAGAAAAGACAAAAGACTTATTAACCACTCTATTAGCTTGAAAGTTAATAAAATCATAATTGTTGTTAAAATTACCCTTAGGCCAGAGTTCACCAACCGATTTAACAGTCGGTTTAATCTTAATCAGCTGTTAGTAAATATATTTGACAACCGTCAAACCGCTAACCGTCCGTTTAATTGTTGGTGAACATCTCCACTGCGGGACATAGGCCTCCATCCATATGGGGCCAGTATTCCCCGCCAAAATTAACTTGCTTGTTTTAATTGAAAGCCGAGATGAGGTGCGGGGCGCGCGTACAATAAAAGTGACCTAGACACTGTTGCCCTCTCCTTACAGTGCTTACTCCGGCTTTCAATTAAGTTCAAAACACAATCATTAATTTTAAACACTGCATTTGTCCAGCGGTAAACATACGGCTGAAATGACGATGAGCATTGATTATGTTTTGGTAATTAATGAATTAAATAAACATTTTTGGCGACAGGTCGGGAGATCTTGCTTTATTGTCCAAAACGACAAACCCATCAACCTATAATATATAAAGCAAAAAATGTGGAGTATATTCTTAATAAAGCCTGATAAATATAATCAAGTATATAGGAATTTAATATTACATATTTGTCTCATTAAAATAGATATTAAATACTTTGTAACCATCATGCTCAGCACTAAGTCACTGTAAGTAATTTGTTTTAATATATAAAAACTTAATAACAAAAATATTTGGTAACAATTCATGACAAGACAATATATTAAAAATGCAATATAAATATGCCAAATACGCACAATTTACAATTTGCTACTATATAAATTCACTAGTACGTTTGGTATAACTTTGGTATCAATAACTTTCAAAAAATAAATATTAAGTAGGTATAATTTGTACTCGAGTACAAGTAAATATAATTATGGCAACATAATAGGAACGCGATACATGTAAACTAAATAGTAACTTAATTCATATTCGATTAAAATTCTTTTCATAATGGCACTGAAAATAAAAATAAAAATAAAATTACATTTATGTAATAATTCTAATCAATCAAAAAATAAAAACGCTCAGGTCTTATTTAAAAACAATTATCATTATTTTATTTCACTCACGTCGGATAAAATCGATACCTAATCAATTAACTTGTACTTAATCGTATAAGGGCTCTTAACCATTGATATCTTTGTTATCTTGCTGTAACTTGCCTTAAAAAATTAACCAGAGTCACGCTCAACAACATATCCCCCGGTCCGTTTCTCTTTGACGTTATGAATAAATAAAGAACTTCGTATTATTACCGGACTATCCAAAAGAGAGTATTATTTTTCGGGTGAATGCATATTTCCTTAGGTCGGGTTTTCAAGAATGATATTTGTTGTGCCGGATGTACACACTCGTCGAGGCCTCTCGCAGAATCTCAGACCAAAACCGACCGCGATCGAGAAATGTCGAGACGAGACAAGACGAGAGCAGTATGTTCACACTCGTTCTTGGTCTGTCTCGGGTCTGGACGAGTGTGTACAGCCAGCATTAGACTTGTGTCATTTACCTTGCTTGCTCAGCTTAGGTCCCATCGATAAGCTAACTTTTAAAGCAATCACGAAGTCTGCCGACAAAATACGATGTTCAATACTTATTAATTAAGTCAAATCTGTCTTGAAGAAACGGTGGGACAGGAGCGTTAGCCATAAAGTCTCAGTTTGGTCCTATTGTTATAGGTATTTGTGCTAAAACTTACCGTCTTATTCATAAACGTATAATAAAGGTATTTTAGTTAAAGTATGCTTTGCCGCTTTCTATCAAATTCAAATGGCATAATGACAAATGACAGATAAGGCCAAAGCTTACTTTTAATTGAGAGTTTTTAAAAATATGATAAATATTAAATAAGACCCAAACTATATCAACTTAGATCTTCTTAAACCCATTAGGGTTCCCACTCTGCCACCTCCAGGTGTCTCGGCACATGTCCTCTAGCGTCCTTGTCGTACGCCAGCCGAGTAGCTTGTGCGAGAGCGAGACGTCGGCATAGTTGGCAGCTATGTCGCCAGCGCGGCGGCCGACGATCTTGTAGGGGATCTTACGGCCGCTGGCTTCTTCGAAGGCTTTGACCATTTGCAGGACGGAGTAGCCGACACCAGTACCTATGAAATAAAATATAACATGTCTAATTGATTAATTAATACACTCAGGAGCAAAAATAACGGGCCAGAGTGCGTTTTTCATACTAAAGAGGCTATTTCGAAGCCTTAGTTCCTCGCCAGGGAATGCTTTTAGTGAAATCTGATGATGAATACCCCGAGCAGGATCGATACAGGACTTCCAGAGTGCCTAGGATACCCAACTGAATGAATCTGCGGTTAACGCCGGAATAGTGCATGTTCAGAAAAACATCAAAAATGCCAATATAATGTATGGAAATCCAAGTGCTGACCCAAACTCTCCCGCTGTGGTGTTAACTGGTTGTGCGATCACTGCGATCAGTAAGGTATCTTAAAACTTTTGACCTCCTCTATTGAATCTCGCAGCATCCACCATTAAAACTCACCCAAAACAACCCCTGGCGAGGAATCAAGGCTTCGAAATAGTCTCGTTTGTTTGAAAAACGCACTCTGACCCGGTATTTTTGGTCCTGAATGTAATAGTGAAAGGCCTCGTGGGTGTAGTCGCGCACGGCGGTGCCGTCTACGGTGTTGCAGTCTGTCTGCTACTTAAGTTGACCTACTAGGTTCGTGGTGTTGTTTTTTTTTTTTTTTATGACATAGAAGGCAAACGAGCACACAGGCCACCTGATGGTAAGCGGAAACTGTGACCCATAGACATTCGCATTCACAAGACTACAAGACTAAGACTGCAAATGCGTTGCCAATCCTAAGGACTAAGATGGAATACCTCTATGCTAGTCATTACACCGGCTGTCTTATCCCCAAACCGGAACACAACAGTGCGAACACTGCTGTTTGGCGGTAGGTTAATGGATAAGATGGTGGTAGCGATCCGGACGGACTCTGCACAGAGTCCTACCACCCGCAAAAGCCCCTAGCCTGTGAGTCACCTATCTCGACAACATGGAACCTGCTAGCTCTGCGGTGTTGTAGTCGGTATTCTAGGCTTCTGGTGGTGTAGTCTATGAGTCACCTATGTAGACAGCATGGAACCCTATAGCTATGCGGTTTGTAGTCTGTCTGCTAGCTAAGTTGACATGCTAGGTTCGTGGTGTTGTAGCCTGTGTTACTTAGATTGACCTGTTAGCTCCGCGGCGTTGTAGCCTGTGTTACCTAGGTTGAACTGCTAGGTCCGCGGTGCTGTAGCCTGTGTTACCTAGGCTGACCTGCTAGCTCCGCAGTGTTGTAGCCTGTGGTTAACCGACTAGGTCCGCAGTGTTGTAGCCTGTGTATTACCTAGATTAACGGCATGGAACCCGCTGGCGCCGGGCGTGCGCAGCAGCGTCACGGCGCTGACGTGTCCGGCGGCGAGGTCGGCCACGTGGATGTAGTCGCGCACGCCGGTGCCGTCTGGGGTGTTGTAGTCGTTACCATACACGAGCAACTCCGGGAGGCGACCCACTGCCACCTGGAAGTAAACGAGTGCTATAAGACGAGTGAGTGTCGATACTCGTCTTAGGTTTCTTACAGACGAGCGGCATTTTGCTAACGGCAGAGGCTACTGCAACCGTTGAAGGAAATACCTATTCAATGGTACCTCCCTTGTCCTGCATGAAGTTTTTTTTTCTTTTTGACAATATTGCCTCTGGTTGCCGCCACTCTCGGGTCGGGTCCTCTCGTTTAGTTTCTAGAGCGCGTCAAAAATACCAATATACATGCATTGATACACATATAGCCTGATAAACACATTACACACGTAATCTTATCGTACTAATATGATAATTGAGAATTCGGATGTTTGCTACTCAATTACGCTTCAACCACTGAACGGATCGAGATGAAACTTGGCACAGGTCCTGGAATAGGACATACGAGGACGGAGCCGCGGGCAACAGCTAGTAATCTGTAATCTGATATTTGAAATCATTACCCTCCTCCTTCGGCACTCGGGTAAAAATACAGTTGTCAGGACTGACCTGGGAGATGAACGGCATGAGGTTGTTGGGCGTCCCGGAGGGGTCCTCCCCGAGCCGGCCGCTCGGGTGCGCGCCCACCGGGTTAAAGTAGCGCAGGGACACCACCGTCCATTTCTAAAACATGCACTCTTGAGAGGATTGTGAAGCGATTACCTTCACGCAAAAAGTCACATATAACGTAATAACGAGTTGGGGAAAAACACGCGGTACAAACTTTAAAAAAATTGAAGAACGTATTGCTAAGAGCCGTATTAATAAACGCATCTTGACTTTGAGTTTTGTAAACGCCAAACCATAGAACACTGTCATTTTTGACGCATCTCGAGACGAGCATTAGAGTTGAGATTAGTTTATTAATACGGGCCTAAGTGTCAGGGATGTTGCGGATATTCGCTCCGCACCGCGAAACGTCATCAGGGGCCCGTTTCTCAAAACGTATTATTCTAATAATATTATGTTTTGTCTCATTTTTTTAGTTTTATATACGAGAGAAAACAGAAGCATATTATTAGACTGATACGCTTTGAGAAATGGGCCCCTGGAATGTTGCGGATCGGATATCCGCAACCGCGGGACTTCCGCAATCATTTACGAATCTGCGTCCGCAAAAAATGATGCGCAGCTTATGCGGATGTGGGTCTGCATTTGCACAGAGGAGTACGCTGCAAGAGCGAGGCAGCGGGAGCACATGCCACGTATGTGCGAATTAATTTAGTACTTTTGTCGCGTTTTTGTAATAACATTTTCACGACTATAATATAACTTAGGTACAGCCCTTTGGAAACTACGATGCCAGGCTGGACAAAAAAGGGAGGAGGGTGGTGTGTGCCCTTTTTTATGCCGAGAGTTTTAGTCAATTATACCTTATCGCTCCTGCACAGGTCCTTCATGATCTCCTCGCAGAAGTACTTGGACTTGCCGTAGGGGCTGGTGAGCCCTAATCCGGTGGGGTGCGTCTCGTCAATCGGCAGCTTCTGCGGCTCGCCATATACTGTGCTCGAGGAGCTGTAGATTAACTTGTAGACGCCATGTTTACGCATCACCTGGGAAATACAACTTTTTAATATAATAATAATAACATAATATCAAGGGACATTGTCTCACAAATTAATCTAGTACCAAACTAAGCTCTAGGCTTGTACTATAGATAGGTGCTAGACAATCATATAAATACTTAGAGAGAAATGGATACTAAAATACATTGCGTGTGGAAGGGCCTTGTGCAGGGTCCTTCCGGATCGCTACCACCATCTTATCCATTAACCTACCGCCAAACAGCATTCTTCGCATTGTTGTGTTCCGGTTTGGGCATAAGACAGCCGGTGTAATGACTAGCATGAAGCATTCCATCTTAGTCCTCAGGTTTTACAACGCATTTGCAGTCTTAGGGCTTTATTAATAAACTCATCTTGTCTGTGAGGAACGTCACAAGATACGTCAGAGTTAACGCCAAACCATAGAACACTGTCATTTCAGCATTAGAGTTGAGATCAGTTTATGAATACGGGCCATAGGCTTGCAGTCTTGTGAATGCGAATGTCTATGGGTCACAGTTTCCACTCATCATTAGGTGGCCTGTGAGCCCGTTTGCCTTCTATATGCCATAAAAAAAAAAAAAAAAGAAAGACATCATTAAAGGCTCGGGAACAAAATGTTCGCGGTCATCACACAAATCGTAGGCAGGGACTAGGGTCACTAGCAACTAGGCTCAACGTGTTGACATAATTAACACACTTAAATTAGCTTAGATTTGCTTGTAACAAACTAATTGAGAATATATACAAATGTAGTGAGACGATTTTAACCTAACCTAACCAGAGATTTGCAGCTGGAATGAATTAGATCCACAGTGCAGTTTTTAATTAGAAGTCAGATTAGGATGAAGCCTGAATAAACTAACACAAGCTTCCTCAATCCCGATATTCCCGATAAAAACACTGCTCCCATAGGAATTCCTAATACTACGCGTAAAAATGAGTTACAGGCGTCCTCTACTTAAATATATTTTTTTATCTAGACATGGCGTTAATACGGAATATGCATTAACTTTTTAAATCGCATTTCTCAACAAAATATGAAAATAACGTAAAAGAGATCACCAAGAGTGAAATTAAAATTATAATCAGCCAAGAAACACGGATTATACAAGCGTTGTAAACTACTAATTACACAACGATTAGGTAGACAGAGAGATCCGATATGCACTGTGACGTCATGTAGCACGTCGGCCATATATATACTCCCTGTTAAATTCTGTTTTGCTAGAAAGAGATAGGAACAAATCTTTGTTGGCTTTATGTTTTTTTTTATAGATAGTCAAAAAAAAATTCAACTGTTTCTTACATGATTCAGCTTTTATTGAACCTGTGATAAGGTCATGAATATTATCTATTCCATTTGTAATAAGCAGTGTAACTCACGTCGAAAAGCGTGCACGTCCCAGATATGTTGACCTGGTAGTATTCCAGCGGCTTCGCCACGGATTCCCCAACAGCCTTCAGCGCGGCGAAGTGTATCACACATTCAATATTGTGCTGAAACAAACAATTACAAAATTATATACATACATACGTAAACCCACGCCTTCGTCCCCAGAGTGGGGTAGGCTCGATGTACCCTTGTCCGTCATATAGTCACTTTATCGGAGTAAGGAGTCTACTAGACTTTCTCTCTTCCGTCCTACACTTGAAACCTAAGCAACTCAGTATCGTAACAGGGGCTTGTTGGGCTCTAGCTACCATTTATTCTTGTATACATAAGTACATATATACCTTCACGCCTGTAATCCCAGTGTGGGGTAGTCTAAGCTGCAGAATCACCTACAACTCTAAAAACTTGTTGATAATGTGTAACGTCATTTTGCACAATTAGTGTAATTGTAACATATTTACCAGCGTATTAGTGCCAGGTTGCAAGCCCATCGCCTCACAGTACCCCAAGCCTTACCCTTACATCCATCTATATCTTAGAATCATGTAAATTCGTTAGAAAACATATACATTTGTCCCAGGCTCACACAATTATTAAAATACTTTTTTGCGGGTGCGACTTCTGTGCAGAGTCCGTCCGGATCGCTACCACCATCTTATCCATTAACCTACCGCCAAACAGCAGTGTTAGCATTGTTGTGTTCCGGTTTGGGGATAAGACAGCCGGTGTAATGACTAGCATAGAGGCATTCCATCTTAGTCCTCAGGGTTGGCAACGCATTTGCAGTCTTAGTCTTGTAGTCTTGTGAATGCGAATGTCTATGGGTCACAGTTTCCGCTTACCATCAGGTGGCCTGTGTGCTCGTTTGCCTTCTCTATGTCATAAAAAAAAGAAAAAAGAAATGATCGAAATCTAAATAATCTGAAATGACCCTTTACCAAATTAAAAATGATTGCGTCCAGTCGCCACCAAATGGTGATAAAAATATACAACCACATCCCAAACTCCATCAAAAACATAGATAAGCCGATATTATTTATAAAACAATTAAAATTATGTTTCTATAGTATAAGTGAATTTATGAACAGTAAATTTGGCAATGAATAATTCTGTAATTGCCTTTTATTGTATTTATTACTTCATTTTAATTCAAACTCATGTAATAGTTAATTCTCCATGCAATATTTAAGTTGAGTATAATTGTAATGTATCGTGTTAACAATAAGCCCTACTGTCTCATGTTGCTATGCCCTTGCAGGGCGTCACATGAATACCTTTTTGTAATTCCATCTTTGAATACTTGTAATGTGACATGCAATAAATTGAATTTGAATTTGAGCCTTGATTCCCTTAGTCGCCTCCACGCGTCTTAAGACATCTACGGGTAGACATGGAGTGGCACTATTCCAACCCAGCAACAACACGGGTTACAAAATTAATTGCAATATTAGCGAGGTTACTGGAGATGTCAGGGGACGCTCTAGACGCACATACAGTGGTCAGATTCAAGATGTTCAGTACATAAGGGCCAAATCCAAGCCAAGTAGGTGCACCTAATGGAAGATCTTGATGAATGTGAAGGAAGCGAAAGTTGTATTGTATGTTTAGCCCGGTGCACTTGGTGTTCCATTGTCTCTGCCTAGCCCATTGGCAGACTGGCGTGAAGTATGTATGTATGCAATTACAAAAGTTATTTTTAGCTATTCAAACCAGTTTAATAATTCAAACTATTCAAAGTACAAGAATGTTGCCACAGTATGGGTTTTTTATGGCGAAGAGAAGGCAAATACACGTTTTCCTGCTCAAGTAATCGCATGATATTTATTTTATATTCATCTCATATATAAAATTCTCGTATCAAAATGTTTGTTACAAAACTCCTCCGAATCGACTTGACCGATTCTTATGAAATTGTGTGTGTGTATTCAGTAGGTCTGAGAATAGGACGTAAACAATTTTTCATAAGGTTTGTATGGAAAAATAATTACACCCCGGCGGCGCCGGGTGCGGACAGCTAGTCATTTTGTATAATGAGATTAAGTATTAATTATTATTATCATAGGTAATATGTTGAAAAATGGCTGACTGTTGAGTTGCTTGCAGCCCATCATCTCAGCTGTGGTCTTCTCTAGGAGGGAGGCTCTGGTAGAGATTCGTCGTGTAAAAGTGCCCATGTTTTATTTTATTTTTTAACTAGTGCATACGTCATGGTTACTTAGTGGGTTCCGAAACCCAGACAATTGTTTTCTCAAGACTGCAATCTCAAGTTTGCAATCCTAAGACTCCAAATTGCGTTGCGAACCATAAAGACTAAGATTTAATGTCATGCTAGTAATTTGGTCCGTTGTCTTATCCCCACACCGGAACACAACAATGCACACTCTGCAGCTTGGCGGCATGTTAAAGGATAAGATGGTGATAAGCAAAAACGCGTAACTACCAAATTAAATAAGGTGCAAAAATACTCCTTAGCAAGTAAGACATAATGTACATTCTGCAACTAATTGAATTTGATAGTAACACCTCTCTAGGCTGCCGCGACGACATAATTATTATACGTCAATGTTTTTTTATCTACGATCTCATGATTTTTTTTAATTGGCTTATTATTATTAACGTCGTGTATACCTTTAATTGACATTCATATCAGATTGTGTTATTTATTATAATCCTCTTTGTAATGTAACATACTTTTATCTATCTACAGACATATCATAAACCCTCTATGATGCGTTCAAAAAAATCTCGCAAATTACAATCAGCAAGATAAACTGTTTTGTTACAACAAATTTCTTATCTGTGAAAATGTTATTATTGCTTAAGAATAACATCAAATTCGATTTTATTTTACATTCAAATTTCGAACATGTCTGACAAACAACGCAATTTCATTTGACCCCAATTCTAATATCAGTCGAGATGACATTTTATTCGAAATGAAATGTCAATTCTATACAATTCTGATGATTATTTGATATGAAAAAAAGGGTTGCGTGACATCATGACATGCGTGAGAAAAGGAGAAAGGTTTTAAAATACAGCCATTTTTGACGATCTGTTAATCTTGTCGCAAAAAATAGTTTCTTTTGTTGTTTATAAATTAACTATCGCACCACTTCGTGAAAATGAGCGATAAGAATAGTGATCGAGATATTTCGGAGACCCTACCTGACCTGATATTCGCGACAGAACAACGAATGTTAGAAATTACTTGTTACCAGCAAAGTCAAGGAAGCAGTACGAAAAAAGTTACCAAGATTTTATGGATATGATATTTGTGTAGATAAAGCAGTGTACATAATTTGGCATTAAAAAACTCGTGTGATGTTATTATGAAAGTGCAACATAAACTACTATTTAATATTACCTATTGTATTTTAAGATTGTTTTCCTTGCGGCGCTTCTTCTCCTTTATTATCGTCTTTTCCGAAGCGCTGGTAAATTCACTCTATATTACCGACGTGTAAAAGAGCAATCATGTGGCCAATTTATTGAACAAATATTTTGAATTTTGAATTATGACTTTTGTTTTATGAGTAATGATCAAATTACAAAATTGACATTATTTAATTCACAATAGATTTATGACAAGTTTTGTTGTATGGTGCTTAGGAGATATAAGGAGCAAGAATACACCTTAGTAAGACAGTAAGGAACATTTTTAATTTGTTACACCTTTGCATTATCACCGAAAACACCATATACACTGACCTGATTAAAAATCTCGCTCAATTTCACAGCATCTCTAATATCAGCGTCATAGAAGTGTATCTGCTTCCCCGTGAGCTCCTCCACGATGCGAAGGGACTCCGGCTTGCCCTGCCCCTCGCCCCTGAACGTGTTGGACACGTTGTCCACTACCACGAGGTGGAAGGGGCAGGGCTTCTCCAGGAGGGCCGCCACGGTGTGGGAGCCTACGTAGCCTGCGCCGCCAGTTATAAGGATTGCGGAGGACATGCTCCTGAAAATAAATAAAAATAGGCATTTGAGTGGGATTTGGGAATAAAGTTTATTTTCCTATCTTTATAAACTGTAAATGGTATCATAGAACAAACGTAATTGAACTTTATGCTGATAGATTCAAAGCCCCACTGACAAAAAATCTCCCTGTTTGCAGTATTAGGATTGCGGAGGACATGGAACTGGAAAGATAAATAAAAATATAAGCCTTGTAAGACCCAGTGTGCAATAGGAAGCACATAATCAAGGCAATTTAATTTGAGCGGTATTGCAATCGAAATAAAGTTTATTTTTCTTTCCTTATAGACAGCAAATGGCATTTTATCCTCGTCCTGCCTAGTGTTCTTATCTTATCTTATTGGCGGGGTCCTTGACACTTCCACCCTTTGAGAGCGCTACATCCAATGCAGCCTCCACCCCTTCCAGAAAGCGGATAGTAGAGTGCAATGGCAGTGCCTTGAAATCACTTGGTTCTGGGTAGCCATAACCGATTTTCACTCCGGCGAGGGCATCACATTCACACAATAAGTGTTTCATTTACTCAGCCTCTTCGCCGCACATTCTACAATCTGTGTTGTCATAAAGACACATCTTTGCTAGGAGATGTTTACCCCGAAGTGCCAGGTAAGCACTCCGATAATACATTTAGGAGTTGTCTTCTGCTGAGTTTCCAAAGGTTTTTGGTCCAGCTCTGGTCAACTCTTTCTATGAAGAGCTTTGCATGCCCTAAGCCTACAATGGTTTTCCACTCTTTTTGGTGGTATTTGCTCAGTGTTCTTAATAAAGGACACATTCGATTTGGTAGTTTCTGCCCGGGAAATCAAATTTTATATATGTAAAATTGTCCTTTATAGAGGACATCGGGCAGAAACCGGTAGTATTAAAAAAATGCTGGGCGGAGAGGAACAAACGTAATGGAACTGTGTTGCTGTGCTGGTAGAATCAAAGTCCCACTCACAAAAAACTCCCTGTTTGCTACTGCAAACGGCATACTTGCCGTGGGTGAAAGGTAGGAGGTTAAAAGTTAGTCAAATTATATTAAAATATTTGGGTTAATCTGCTTTCTTGGCCCGTGGCTTTTGCTCTGCTTGAGAGTGCATTTAACAATTCAACTAATATCCTGCTAATCTTACTAATATAAATGGGAAAGTTTCTGTTTGTTCTTTACTTCTTCACGCTGCGACGGCTGGACGGATTTGAATGAAATTTGAAGCTTTATACCCACCGAGGATTAACACAGGGACACGGAGGAAGTCGCGGGCAGAAGCTAGTAACCATATATTTTCAAACTAGCCTCTGCCCGCGACTTCCGCCACGTAGATTTCGATTATCCTTGTTCATTTAGGAACTTTCAAATTTTCCGAGATGAAGTTCGTAGGGCTATATTTCTGTGACGAGTGCCAGTATTGGTTTCTGAATCTTCAATGTTTTAAATTTAGTATCACGATGTGCGAGTTTGTCCCCAGATTTACGAGTCGATGTGTTGGTTTTTTACTTTTTGCTTTGTGGACAAATGGAAAGAACGCGAGTTCATTCGCGTAAAACAATATATTAATAATAGGTAATAAATAACGCAAATACCCGTAAAAATACCTACACTAAATCGATCTGAAACAAAAAAAACTCCACCATATGCAATTTGGCTATGACAAAAAACAGTAAACAAAGACTTGAAAAGTTGTATATGCCTGCAGCGACTATAGGTACTTACTTAGTACTTACCCTATCACTATCCGACGTATAAAACATGTTACTCTGGACATAACGATAACATGTTAATACTAGGATTACCGATTAACCTATGAGATATAAATTATATAATAATAATAACTGATATGACTTCATGCGCATAGAATGAATTAACTATTCCTTCAAACCTATCCCATTTTCAAGGATAAACACCTATGTGAAAAACAATATAGATCTACATATCCGTTAACTCTTTACTGACACTTAGAAGACAAACTTTCACACTTTATTCCTATAATATTTCAAATAAAACGATGTACCTATTTACTTAATATTTTTTTCGTATATATTACATACTTACAATTAAATATTAAGTACCCCATTCACAGACATTTTTGGCTGCTGGAGAAAATACCAGAAAGTGTAATCATTGTATAAAACAACGTCACTAGATTGACCAAATCAAATCCAGAGACCATGCGATATTTATAAAACAGAAAAACCAGCCAGTGTCTAATACTAAAATGTAACTGGCCACTTACAACCGCTTGCAACTCATTAAAAAAGTTCACACCAATTAAACACCCAACTCAAACATAGAACACTTACTTTTTAATTTTTAGTTTTCGCTGTGGATTCGCGTGTATTGCCGCGTTGGAGTCGCTACGGTCACTGAGCAAAGTTATCAATTGCTCACTCATTTTCCCATTACGAGTTGAATTCAGATTACCTTATCAATGCTTGTATCATAGCTGTTGAGTGTTTTACAGTAGCGATAACACATTTGCTTGTAATACGTAAATGATGATTGATGCGAAAATTAAGAAGCCTATGATCAATTAAATAGAAGAGAAGCAAACACAAATGATTAATTTGAAGAGCAAACTAAACGTGTGACGTAGAGTTTGACGCTGCTGATTCCACGTAATTTATGGCCACGTTAATGTTTTAAATTAAGTACCAAGACTCGACAGTTGTGTATTAGCGAGTAATGTAATATTTTAGAAAAAGTTTTCTGGATGATTCTGGAGTTTGACATAAAAGAAAGACAAACATAAAAAAAACAATCGCATAGTCATTTCTCATATTGCTGATCATAAGGACTTGTAAGAGGTACGAATCTCTAAACTTCTGACTACTTATAAAGAAGACTAACTTCCTGAATGAAGATTAACAAAGCGAAAGGCTCTTTAGTAAATATATTACCCATTCTCCCAGACCTAAGAAGCAATAAAACCGAAGGATTTTTACAAACTATACTATACTCTACGAGCCCCAGAACCTACCAACGGGAAACCGGAGGGTTTTAAAAACATCATTGCGGACCCTAATTCACACAGCAGCGGGCGGGCGCGGGTCAGAAGTTCAACAGGTGTTTTAACATGGAGTTATATGAAAGCAGACCCGGCGCGGCGCCCGCCGCCCGCTACTACAAACAGCGCCAGCGCGCGGGTGCGGCGGGTCCGTCGCTGGCGTCCATGGTCGTAATAACACTCATTCTCCTATAGGCATTCTCACAGAGCGCGTGCGCGGGAGCGTGTGGCGCGGTTCGTGAATGCTTTGTGGTGGAGTTGTAAATTCTACTCTTTATACACGCCATTAGGATCTGATCCCTTCATAATCCTTGTAAATTTTTGATTATTTTTACTAAATATGTTTCTTTTTGACGTGAAATTTCTATTCGCTTTTTTTTCCTATATTATGTTTTTACCGTCGCAAGTAAATCTCATATAAACGCCATCTGCATTTCTCATAAGCGCAGTTTTTCGAAATAGGTTAGGTTAGGTTTAGGTTACGTTCGTTTTGCAGCGGCCGAAGGGCCAACCCACCCAGACATAAGAGAGAGATATAATATAACAGCCCAGCAAATCAAATTAGATTCTGAATGAAAAATAGGCGCCCGCCACTGGAAAAACACGACTGTGAAATCTTAATTCGGAAAAAATGCGAATGGAAGTTCTGCTACTAAGAAATAACGACTTTGGAAAATTGATCAGATAAATCCCTTGTGATAAAATACATTTATTAGATAGGTACGCTGCCATAGAATTATATACCTGGTACACTACTGTGTCGAACTAAACATGCGTAAGACTAGACAGTACTGTTCTTAAAGTCTTCCTGCAGTCAAACTGTCCTAAAACAGTTTTGCAGTGCTTTGGTTTATTTGTAATTTGTGTTGTTGGTTTAATAACTAAATAAATACAGCAGTGGATAACATGCAACTTAAACGACTTCGAGTGAATTAAAAAACCATTTAGTTCTAATCGTTCCACGATAAAACAGGTCAATGCATATTTGTGCATTGCATTAAACAAACAAATTTAAAGTAGGTTACACATGACTATTAACTAAATCATATCAATGTTACGTCTGTTGGAGTGTGTTGGCACATACGACTATCACAGCTATCATGGACACTAACACAAGTACCGTGACGTGTGTGCATTGATTTTGTTTAAAATAAGTGTCATGTTAGTTTTACTCCTACATACAGCGACCGCAACCTTCCAGTGATTATATTATTGTAAACAAGTTGGATACAAGACACGTATGATGGATTGATTATTGGACACGGAAAACTCGAGCTCGTAGGTAGGTACTTATAACCTTGACTAATAGGTACGGTGTTCAAAAATATATATGCATTAAAAAGGTTTCAGAAACATACATACTCCCTTATTCCCTTGCCGCAGAGTCGTGTTTACATAGTTTTGAATGTTTTACTGTGTCCATATTATTGGATGTGACTGTACAGTCGAGTTCATAAATATGTGTACATTTTAGTACCTTGTCACTTTAATCGGTGTGACATTGACATGACATTAAATAAATAGACAAGGTTCTAAAGTGTATACATCTATGGACTCGACTGTACCATAACATTTGCATTGGCCTTACTTGTTTAACGCTTTGTAGATTCGAAAGAAATAACGATACGTTTATTATTTATTAGTCATACGTGGATACTAAAACGGTGGTAAAAGCCGCTATAATTATAAATTATATACCTACGTAA
This sequence comes from Acleris sparsana, assembly GCA_923062465.1. Classification (NCBI taxonomy): domain Eukaryota; kingdom Metazoa; phylum Arthropoda; class Insecta; order Lepidoptera; family Tortricidae; genus Acleris; species Acleris sparsana. The sequence goes on along the minus strand of OV281305.1, from coordinate 4,720,050 downwards.
TGACAATAACAAAAAATGTCTATAAGCTATTGAGCGCACCTGTTTCAACCCATTATTGTTTGTTTTTGTGAACAATTAATTTTGAACAATGTTTATAGTACACACACATACAAACGAATGAAATAAAACTGCCGACGTAATTACGACTAAATTTATTTCAGAGTTAACAACTCTTGAACAGTGATTTGTACTTTAATTTTGTATTGCACAATAAAGTTTAAATAAATAATAAAAAACGCACTAGCATATTTTCAGCAAACCTATAATCTGTTTCGTCTAAGATAATTCCTGTGACAGCCGTAATTCGTAATTTCAATCACTTACTATACTCACATGCGAGGTATTTAACAATAGGCGATTCATTATTTAAGTTCTGGAACGTAGTCGCCAGGTGTGTACCAGTGTATTTTTATGTAAAGTTAAAGAAACATGTAAAATAGGTGTTTATATGAGGTGTCACAGGAATCAGCTTAGATGAAACAGAGTGTAGCTAAGGACCACCCCAACTGGCTTTCTATTTGAAATACCACGTCCGTATCGGCCCATCCGTTTGACAGACAGACACACATAAAGACAGAGATACGCGTCAACAGTAGGGGATCCACAGGGGAGCTAAGGAGCAGTTAAGTTCGCGGTCCCTTTGACGCGAGACAAAAAATAGGGAAACAATACGCGCAACCGCAAAGAATATGCGAAACGACTCCTCACTTACGGTTCGCGCCGTTCGCGCCGTTCGAGCGCGATCCGCAGTCTAAGTGTAGAGCTGTGAAGGCTCACAATAACAATTTTGAAATAGCTGCAGTGGTTCAGGAGATGACCGAAATGATCCTCAAAAATGTAAAAAAAAACTCAAACAAATGTATTTGCAGCTTGGTCATAAAAGTGGCGATTAGATTAGTCTTTCCTTACTTAAATTAAAATAAGTTAAATAGTACTGAGCGATGGCAGCGACAAATAAACCGCATACGGTTTCCGTTCGCTGTATTAAGCTAATATCTTTGTAATTTTTTATAAATAATATGAATAATAAATTTAAAAAAAAAAAAAAAAAACCTTAGCTTGGGACTAGGTAAATTTTTGTGAGTCCCTGATATATATTTTCATATTATTTCTATAAAAACTAACAAAATCCACAATCTTTTTTATAAGTACCAATTTCACCAAACAATGTCAAATGTTAAACGACTGTTAGTTCATACATTTTGACAGCTGTTAATATTAATCATCTGTTAAGTAGTTGGTGAAATTCAACGTAGGTATAGATCATTTGAGCTCAATGTTGACCAAGATATTATTGCTGCTAACCAGTAAAATAGGCAGTAAAAAATATTTTATTGGTTAGTTTCAAAGAAAAAGGTTGGGCAATTAAAACTGATGTTCTCATCAATCAATGTTCCAACCCAAGTTTACATATCATGTAGAGAAGGTCAAGAAAATAAAATATGAAATATAAATTAATCATAGTCATCTATAGACCAACATACCACAACATATGGAAAAAATAGATCATACCCTTTTTATTTAAAAAACAACAATAATGTGTCTATGGATATTTTCAAATATTAATATTATTTAGATAATAAGGCTCGCCATATCAAAATTTATTTTGATAAAAATAGTCCTTTGATGAGTTTAAAGTCCGTTAAGTTATATTTTGTTAAACCAAACTGATCATAAATCAGCTGTAGATTTTACTTAAACAAACAAATGTCAAGAAAGACAATTTATAAAAAATTATGAGACTGATCTGTCAATAAAATGTAATTTATTTATCCTTTATCTGGAGAATTATGCCAATTGGATTAAGAAGATACTCAGCATACAGATAATACTTGGCTTAGATTAGAAGATACAAAGAAAATACATATTCTGGATGACATTGCCGGCCTAGACTTGTAATTCTATACATATCCTTATCCTGCCCAATGCTCTCTAATAAGAACAAATAGATTTAGTGTGTTCTGCCTGGTAATTCAAATTATCCATACAAAAAGGCAAGATTTGGAACATGTTTAAAAAATTAGAATTTAAAACTCTTCTGTGAATGAGTGACTGGCTGGAAGACCACACAGCCTAAACCGCTGGACCTTAGGGCTTAAATTTTAAAGGGTATTTTAATCGATCCCTAATGATTAAAAAATAATTAGTAGGCAATATTTACACTTACCCATTTGTAAGTGGTTCCATTGTAGGACACCGACGACACCGTTAACACAAAGTCTTGCTTACACGACTCAAATGCTTGCGTTTCAAATTCAAGATTTGTTTATTCTTTTATATTTAGCAAACCTTTTACTCTAAAAGCTATTCTTAAAATGTTTAAACGTTCCTATTCAATACAATATTTGCCTTAGGAATATATATTGTACAGCTTAGTAAGTAATCGCAGTAACTAAAGTTAATTATTCTAGTTATTTCAGTAACCAATTTAACTATTGAAAGTATTGAAATGAAACTGGATTTTTACTGTAAAACATTTTCATAGATTTTCCCCGAAAGGAGTCACTTGGCATTGACACTTGACATATGGGAAATCACTGAAAGACAGCTGAAAATCCGTTTAGAAACACGGTATTCAAACGAGTCTTAAATCTTTTTTATACTAAAAATATCTATCACTATTGGTAACTACATTTATTTATAACTAAAAATACAAAAATGGTTATTTTATTCATAAAGAGATACATAAGTATAAATATAATAATATGTTAAAATCGTTAACCTAGTATTTCTTATCTTATTCTTAAAAAACGTATTTATTGAATCAAGACGAGCAGAATACCCACCTGCTTTATTTATCTTTACATAAATAAATATTATCTTCATGGACACATTGACGACTTAACACTAGCGTCAATTTTGTCCAGGATCTTAATTTCCGCACGATTTCCAATGTATCCAAACCTAAAAAATATATAATATGGGAGAATATATATAACTGACGAAAGCTAATTCAACTGCTTTGTCTATAGTTACTAACTTATCTTTGACAATTAGTTATAGTAACCGGTATTTTCTAATGAAAATTAATATTAAAAGATACTATCTTGCATTTCTTGGTTAAAACTATTAAATACACTTTGGAAGTTTTATCTTTTCAACGCTGAGCACACTGAGTTTCTATCTCTTTCGCTCCCGGTTAGTTCTCAAGGTAGCTGTCGATGAGATTTTTTAAATAATTTAATATAAATAAATAGTAATATCCCACAAATAATACATTTATCCCCTTTTCTGTTTTATCACGGCTTTATTCCTTTTGATAAGCCAGCAGTTACGGTAACGATTACATAGATATTTTATGGTGACACTTCGGATCCCCCAGTGTTCAACGTTGTTTTTGTTGGTTAAAGTGGAATTGGAGTCATATCTTGGCATTTAACCACAAAATATGCTACGTTGCGGCTTTCAGTGATGTTACCTTAGCGTTGTTTCGTGCTAAATCCAAGATTCAGTGCTAAATAATTTTCTAACCTATAAATGTATGGTCGTGTAGGTCGTGTTTAAAATTGTGATTGTGGTTTCTAGATGAGTACTAAGATAATCAAAGCCAGCGCGGCTGAGGCCGACCCCTTCGAGACGTCGATCTCCCAGGCCCTGGTCGAGTTGGAGACCAACTCGGACCTGAAGGCGCAGCTTAGGGAGCTTTACATTACAAAAGCTAAGGAAATTGAACTGCACAATAAGAAGGTAAATGAATAGTCACTTTATTACTTTTTTAACGTCCTTATTGAAACACTATGGTATAATGTATTTGTTTATGTTTTAAATGTTATGTATGATATTTGTAATATCATCTGAAAGGCAGTTTCATAAATATAACCTAAAGATGGCCTCTGTCATCACACCTAATGGATGTAGATGCTTATACAACCTTCCCGATAAGCGTTAATATGGAAACTCCGTTTTTGTGCATAATTATATAAAGAATCAATTTATATGATTGTGTGCCCTCAGTTGTCTTAGATCTAAGATGTCCCTTGCTGAATTTGATTTGCTTGGCACTTTTACATGCTTGTGTCTGGGCTAAATAGGAATGGGATAGACATGCATTCAATATTACTGTGTTACTGAAATAATAATGCATGCGGCAGTATTGTGAGGGTGAATACAAATATTCGGAAATCTGCATAATATTGACATACCAGTATCAAATTATTGATAGTCCTATCCTTCCCTCTCGAGGTCAAAGTTTAATCACAAACTAAATCCAAAATTATCTAGTTTTTGACCTAGATAGGGTTATTGACCCTATTTTCGCTCACTGTAGAGTAGTTCCATTTTACCACAATACTTCTTGTTTATTATTATTATATATACCAAACAAACACTCTAAAATACCTACTTTCTCTTACAGTCAATCATCATCTATGTGCCGATGCCCAAACTGAAGGCGTTCCAGAAAATCCAAATTCGTCTGGTCCGTGAATTGGAGAAGAAGTTCAGTGGCAAGCATGTCGTGTTCATTGGTGACCGCAAGATCCTGCCCAAGCCTAGCCACAAGACCCGCGTTGCTAACAAACAAAAGAGGCCGCGATCCAGGTTAGTGCTTTATTTTTACATAGAAGAGAGAGGGCATACAAGCGCAGAAGTTTGCAAATGCATTACCAGCCCTGAGGACTTCTTCTATGCTAGTATGTTTTGTCATACCTTGAATTACTACTGGTTCGTTAACCATCCGAGGGCAACAGTGATCTTATTTCAATATTACGGAGTACTGCCGTCCCCACCACAACCACCATACAATCCACTTACGTCGAAGGGGATACCATACAAAAAAAAGTAAAGTGACGAAAGGTAGCCTATATGTCAATTTCTCAATATACTGAAATTCCGAAACTCAACAATGTTTGTCATCCTTACCTAATATTTCAAAGCTGGTTTTTAGGGAATCTGTAATGAATGAGAGAAGTCTGGTATTTTGTGAATGAGCATTATGATATACGTTTCTTTTCCATAATCTGTCCAAATATTTCAGTGTGAAGGAGTTACAAATATACTAACTCACACACACGAACATTCAAATAAGTAAATTAATGTGATTTGTTTCCGAGTTTTGATGGTTTTCAATGTACATGCACTTTTTTTTTGTACTTTGTATTTATATCATTTAGGTACAATCTATACTATACCTATCTATTGTTAGAAATTGTCCCGTAAAATCCAATTCAAAAAAATATCATCAGACCATCATGCTTTTCTTAGACTGCAACAGAAAACTGACCTTCACTAGTGATGCCCTGCCCCCTGCCATTTCTTAACAGATTCAGCGCCAGCAATCTGGTAGTCAGGTTCTCTGTTCTGTTCGAATGAAATCCACTCTATTGAATTTTGGATACCGCCTATTGTCCCCACTGTCGGCCCCGCGCCCCTGTACCGCGCAGGCGAGGGCTCATTTAAGCAGTTTACCTATAGCTTACGAGGGCAGAACAGTTTGATGCTGTAGCAATATTCTCACCCCACAATCCTCCTATTCCAGGACACTGACGTCAGTATACGACGCCATCCTGGAGGACCTGGTGTTCCCCGCGGAGATCGTCGGCAAGCGCATCCGCATCAAGCTGGACGGCTCGCAGCTCATCAAAGTGCACCTCGACAAGAACCAGCAGACCACTATTGAACATAAGGTATAATTTGCTACTTGATAAGTGCTTCGCCAAGAGTTTACAATAGTTAATCAGCAACATGACTTGTCTAATCTTGTAAATTTATCATTATTTCCTGGTTCAGGTAGCACTTGGCTCAATGGTTTCAAATATACTGGCAGCATTGCCAACAAAATTTGTTTTCCTCTGTGCTTGAAGTACTTTACTTTCAGCCTATTGGAATGTACGTCCTCTTAGGCGCCTTTCGCAATAGAATAGTTGGTATTGGCCCTACCTATGGAACTAACTGACACGGGTTCGATTCCCGGTATTGAAATATATGTGACGCGAATGTTCGAGTGTATCGAGGCGCCTGTTAATACGCAGTGCGCAGTTGCCCGCTACCCTTCTACCGAAAACCATCTATACTGCTGGGGTATATTAATCTCGGTAAAGCTATGCTTTTGTTACAGCTCTTATTTACTTGACAGTAATCGCGACCGAGTTATAGCAATAAAATAACATTTCAAAGAGAATACGGTTTTACCCGGTAGAATACAGCGTTAAAGTACCAGTCTTCGGTTCTATCGTATGAAATAAAAGCATAGATAGATGCAGGTTAAATTAGTGTGTCATGTACTGTTTTACAGATTATGCATTTAAAAATCTAACCTAACCTAACCCTAAACTAAGTTTATAACCGTTTTGTATGCAATTTTTTTTATTAATGTTAACACTTTCACTGTCCACGCATTACATCTAATGCAGTGGTGATCTAGCTCAGTATGTCCACATATTATATGTAAAGCACTACGCCCACCCAAGCACCCAGTCATGCAATTATATGTAATGCACTATAAGTCGGCTGATTGATGGTAGGGAGGGACAGTTCAGTGTTGCCAGATGTCCCGTTTTTTTCAGGACGTCCTGATTTTAAGAGGTCTACGAACATGCCTAATTTAAGCTTAATCAGGACTAATATTGTCCCGATTCTCAGCACACTGCCAGACCAATCATATACCACAATACTACTTTATAATAACCGAAAGCGAAATACTGTTCGCCACAGTTGTCATTTAAGAGGGCTTCACGCGATTTTTATTAAAAATTATAAAAATCCCAGATCGCGTTTTTTTTTATCACGGTCATGATTTTTATATTTTGTAACTACACCTGGCAACACTAGTTCCTTCTCCATTGGTCTTGTTCTTTTTATGATAACATAACTAAGGATACGGCCAGATCTAATTGTAGAAAGAAAATTGACATATTGTCTATTGTTTGCCCCCAGGTCGACACCTTCCAGTCGGTATACAAGAAGCTGACGGGGCGCGAAGTCACCTTCGAGTTCCCGGAGCCATACTTGTAAACTAGCATATGACTTTACAATAAAAAAAAAACCATAAACATGTTTTATTTTCTTGAAGGTGTGCCAACAATAAAAAAAGAAACAAAACGCTCACATACGCTTTACTTTATAATGCGTAGTCACTTTACCATTATCATATGATTCATTAATTGTTTTATATATTACAGTTATTAGCGTAAATTATGAATCTTAACAGGTTCCCTGTCCCGAAGCAGTGCAGCGTGCTTTCGGCATGTCCCCATTGTAACAATAAAATTTAATTTAGTGTTTTTTCGGGTTATTCCCACCTGTTACCACCAATTTGTTACCACTGGTAACAGCTGGGAATGTTTTTCCCACCTATTACCACTGGTAACTACTGGGAATAAAAATTCCCACCTGTTACCATTAAATACTGGGTTTTTTTTTTCCCAGTAGTTATCACAAAATATTTTAGTGGTAACAAATGGGAAAAATATTCGCACTTGTTGCCACCGAGTACTTTAGTGGTAACAGGTGGGAAAAAAATCCCAGCTGCTACCAGTGGTAACAAATTGGTGGTGTTTAATGATACTAGTCTCATAGTACGTGATAGATAGGTATACAATTTTTATATATATATATATATGTATATTAAAAGGTAAAGAAATATGCATTATCTTTATCTCTGGGAATGAGGCACATGTGCCTCATGGCACAGGGAACCTGTTAAACAGTTTTATCTCTTGTGGCAGGGAAATGACAGCCTCGAGGAACGTACTAAATGTATGGGAGCGTTAAAACTTAATATTTTTAATATTACTATGTTTATTAAAAAAAAGTTCTTAATGTGATTTTACTCATTGGGTAACGTATTTTCGGTATCAGTTTAAAGTTATCTGATATCTGTTATATTAACGGAATAATTGCCTGGCTACACGTAACGATTACTGGTGGCAGGTCAACGACCAAGGCCTGAGCGACAAAGATATCGGGAGGTCCTCGTGCAGGGTCGGTCTGGATTGCTGCCACGTTATTTCTTGATTGCATCTCAAAAATACGCTTGACTCAATTTAATTTTAACTTTAACACTTTGTAATATAAGGCATTTCTTTTACCTGCCGCTTAGCAGTAGTGTTCGAACGTGTTCCGGTGTGAGCAGAACACGACCGACAAAATACCTAGCATAGAGGCATTGCATCTTAATACTCAGGGTTGGGAACACATTTCGTCGGTGATACAGTAGACCGCGTAGATATCAAATTAAAAAAGGTACAAAATACACCTTAGCAAGAAAACAGTACATTTTGAACCTAATGAATTTGTTAGTTACGCAGAATCACCCACAATGTGCAGTCTTGTCTTATGAACCACGGAGCCCACTTACCATCATTAACATGTAGACTAATCTTGTGCCTTCTCTCTGTCATACCATGAAAATAAAAAACACTCCGAATGTAGTCCAGTTGAGTCGAGTTGAATCAAACTCGGATATGTCCTTGAAATTTGGTGTACGAATTTAAAACTTAATTCGTTTAAAAGTGACGCAAATTCCTCCTCCTCCTCCTCCTCCTCCATCTCCTTTTGCAAGGACTTATCAGAGTTTGAAGAGAAACGACTCAATTATACTTACAGATTGTGAGGAATAGAAATAAAAGAAAATATCAAATATCAAAACGTTTATTTAAATCTTAACAAATCAGTCCATTCCATCCCATGTGTTTATTGGGCACAAATATGCAATAATGTGACCAAGTAATTACCAGCTATCGCATATTTACACACAATCTTATAACTAATATTATTATTGCTTTTAGGTAAATTACAATTTCACACGATTATACAGTCTTAGAAAATGCAATAGATAATAAAAAGGCCGGATAATGCAATAATCTCGATACACAAAAATAATTAATAATTTTGTTTAAATAATATTTTAGGCTAGGGTTGCAAATTATAATAATATTGGCTTATTAAAGCTCTCTATGATTAAAACAATAAACTTGACGAGTATATCAAGAGTTTGGTAAAAAACTTTTTTTTTATTCGAAACCTGGGTCGTTAATATAAAAGTTGCCACTTGAGAATATTGTATTTCCACTTGTTAACGGCCATTTCTTTAAAAGTTTGTACCTAGTTAAGGACTAAAATTAAGAAACGTTAACTTTTCCGCTGAGTTACAAAAATTAGTCGTACATTTATATACGACCTCTTAAAGCCAATAAGCAGTATCTCAAATTCAATAAATGAAGTAGATTCAATACTCACCCGTTAGTAATATGCTTGCACTTGCTACAGGAGTTTTGTCTGAGATACCACCATTTGTGTTAATAAAAGTTTGACTAATATTCGTAACTCAGTGGAAAAGTTAACGTTTCATAATTTTTCTCCGTAAGGTACAAACTTTTAAGGAAATGCCCTAAATCGTCAAACTATTTTGTCAAGCCATATTAGTTTTTTTTTTAATTTGTCAACTGTTTTTAAATTCATTTGTCTATCCACGTGAAGATGTAAATCAATTCTTAATATATTTTATCTGTCATCAATTATGAATTACAGTCTGTGAGCACTTTTAAGATGCTTCGGGTTCTTACTTCTCTCTCATTTACTCTTAATAAGAGCTAGTGAGACACAAGTGTCACAAGAGAGATTGACAGACTCCTGAACACGCAAGCCGTGTAGATTTTATTTATTCCCTTTCATCCCAGCCACAAGACCTCGGAGAACTCCATGACCCACACCCCGAGGAGTACATGGTGTCAGATAAGGGATCAACGCAAGAAAAATGTCAGAACAGGTACCGAACATAATTTTAGCTAATAACCTAAAACCGTTAACGTTGAACAATGGCGGCAATGACGGTGCAACTGTAAATTCATCTGAAAAATGGAAGCTCTGGAAGCAAAAATTTTAAATTTACTTTGTAGCTACAAAGTCTAAACAGATTGCTATTTTCTTAAATTCAATTGGAGATGATGGAATAGAAATTTACAACTCGTTTAACATTCAAAAAGAAGACGAAGAAACGCTAACGTCTATCTTTGAAAAATTTGATTTAAAATTTAATCCTTGCAAAAATATAACTGTTGAACGTTATAATTTTTTCACTAAACATCAAAATAACGAGTCATTGGACGAATATGTAACAATTTTGAATAATTTAGCGACAGGCTGTGATTTCGGTGAACTAAAAAAATCGCTAGTGAAAGACATGTTTATACGAGGGTCAAACTGAAAGTTTCGGGAATAGAAAAAAATATGCAGTTAAATCGAATAAAAGTATTTTTATCGTTTTTCAAAGTATTCTCCTTTATATTTTATGCACTTTTCCATGCGATCAAACCAGTCATTAAAGCACTTATTGAAGTCTGAAGTAGGGGTCGACAAAATGGCCATTTTGAAAGCCTCTACTGCTGCTTCCGGCGTCTGAAACCGCTGACCACGCAACTTATCCTTAATTTTGGGTAATGTGAAAAAGTCATTGGGGCTTAAGTCGAGGCTGTATGGAGGATGGTCCAGTAATTCGACTTTTTTACCATCCAGGTACTCAGTTGTTTTCCGAGCGGTGTGAGGGCTGGCATTGTCGTGGTGAAGGATAATGCGGCGACTAGGGTTTTTTTTTCGGAGTTCAGCAAAGATACTCGGCAAACAAATAGTGCTGTACCAATCGGCATTGACCGTTCTACGATCTTCAAGAGGAATAGTAGCCACGTGACCCGATTTGGAGACAAACGTAGCCACCATCTTTTTGGCCATGCTGCGAGAACGAATAACTTTTGTCGGCTTGAGCTCATCTTCGTAGACCCATACTCGAGATTGGTTTTTATTTTCAGGCTCATATGCATATATCCAACACTCGTCACCGGATACAATGCTAAAAACTGCAGTTGAGCTTCCTCCGTTGAATTTATTCAAAGTTCTGAGGCACCAATTGACAGGAGTCGTTTTCTGCTCCTCAGACAATTAGTGAGGGATCCAACGGGAAAACAACTTTCGCACGCCTAATTGTTCCTGTAAAATGATTTGTATCTGACTCATTCCAATGCCCAAACACTCTTAAATCTCCCGATATGACACATGTCGGTCTTTTTTTATCAGCTGACGCACAGCATCGACGTTTTCTTGCGTGACTGCCGATTTTGGTCGACCTTCACGCACGTCGTCCGTGAGGGATAGACGGCCACGTTGAAATTCTGCATACCACCGGTATATTGTCGTCTTTGAAGGTGCTTCATTACTAAAAGCAACAATCATCCGGTCTCCACATTGTTTTTGTGATAATCCACTTTTAAAGTCGTAATAAATCATAGCTCTTAAATTTTCACGGGACAATTCCATTTTCAGCAGCGACTCGACGACTTCAAAAAACAATTGAAACCGAACCATCGCTTTTTTTTTCTATGTGGCCAGTGTGTTAAAATAATGAATCTTTAGAGATTATAAAAAGGTATGATATGTGTCAAAAATATGTTTCTAAGTATTAGATTCCCGAAACTTTCAGTGCAGCCCTCGTAATTGGAATTAAAAACGCACGAATAAAAGAACGTCTCTTACAGAGTTCAAACATAAATGATGTCGATGAAGCGGTTCAATTTGCCAAAAATATGGAATTGTCACAAGAGAGATTGACAGACTCCTGAACACGCAAGCCGTGTAGATTTTATTTATTCCCTTTCATCCAAGCCACAAGACCTCGGAGAACTCCATAACCCACACCCCGAGGAGTACATGGTATCAGATAAGGGATCAACGCAAGAAAAATGTCAGAACAGGTACCGAACATAATTTTAGCTAATAACCTAAAACCGTTAACGTTGAACAATGGCGGCAATGACGGTGCAACTGTAAATTCATCTGAAAAATGGAAGCTCTGGAAGCAAAAATTTTAAATTTACTTTGTAGCTACAAAGTCTAAACAGATTGCTATTTTCTTAAATTCAATTGGAGATGACGGAATAGAAATTTACAACTCGTTTAACATTCAAAAAGAAGACGAAGAAACGCTAACGTCTATCTTTGAAAAATTTGATTTAAAATTTAATCCTTGCAAAAATATAACTGTTGAACGTTATAATTTTTTCACTAAACATCAAAATAACGAGTCATTGGACGAATATGTAACAATTTTGAATAATTTAGCGACAGGCTGTGACTGAGGTGAACTAAAAAAATCGCTAGTGAAAGACATGTTTATAATTGGAATTAAAAACGCACGAATAAAAGAACGTCTATTACAGAGTTCAAACATAAATGATGTCGATGAAGCGGTTCAATTTGCCAAAAATATGGAATTGTCACAAGAGAGATTGACAGACTCCTGAACACGCAAGCCGTGTAGATTTTATTTATTCCCTTTCATCCCAGCCACAAGACCTCGGAGAACTCCATAACCCACACCCCAAGGAGTACAACAAGTACAAACCCGAAGCACCTTCTAAAAGGTGCCACTGTATACAATTAGCTTATGGTAAGACCCAAAACCTTATTTATATTTAAAACTACAATGACAACGCCTTTTGCAATGTAGATAACTAGTTTAAATTTACAAATTGCCGATTGGCATAACTTGGAATGTGTAGCTAATATCCCCTATTTTGTTGTATGTGGAGTGCGCGGAGTATTTTTGAAAGCTATACTGTCCTAGTCTAATAAACAGTATCTCGGATTGAGTTGTCAGAGTAGATTCAACCCTCTTTCTTCAATAATAATGTTGTGATTGCTACAGGAGTTTGATTTCAGGAGTCGTAGTGAAAAAGGGTACACGTTTGGGACCGAGCGCGACGACAGCGCCACGTGACAGGCGGCCATTATGGACAATATTGTCACCGCTGTCAAACAAGAAGTAAGTAAATATTGTGAAAAATATTAATGAAATCTTGTGTTATTTTACTATATTACACAATTTTGGACAATGGTAGTCAGTAACATTATTGCCAATTTTAATACTTGTATCAAATGATAACGTACTTTAAGTGAAATTTTAGAGGTTAAGTAACTTACTTTTTTTTTCTTACGGCAAATATCCACTTATTTCTTTGGTCTCGTTTCCACAATGGTCTTGGAAATTGGTAAAATTTACAGTCGCTATTCTTCTTGGTGTTATTACAATTCACAACAACACATCTTACCAGGCCCATATTTTTATCTCAAAAACGATTAGAAAATGTTTACTGCAATATGGATTTGACAGTCAGCGACAAAGATGACAATTTTAGCCGTAGCGAGCGCTGTGATCGTTTAGGCTACCCCCTCCACCCGCTTTGCACTCTGCGTTTGTACCCTTTTTTATTACGAGTTAAGTCGACTTGTACCCTTTTTCACTAGGACTGCAGATTTGAAATGTTTCTATTTGGCTAAGCAGGGCAGTATTGTAACTTCTTTACATAACATAAAACAAAGTCGTTTCCCGCCCTCTGTCCTACTGTATACGCTTAGATCTTTAAAGTTTCGCAGTGGATTTTAAAGCGGTTTTCATCAATAGTGATTTAAGAGAAAGGTTTTACGTACAATGAATTTGGGTTTTGTATTACGGTAAACTCACATAAACCGAAGCGATCGTGGCGGGGGGGAGGGGGGTCCGGTAGTATATTATGACATTTGCGTTTTTGAAAAGACAAATATGATCGATGTACCGTTAGGTTTTTTATTTATTACGTCATAACGTCTTGTTTAATTAGATCTATAGGTATATAGATATCTACGGGTATAATTATGAGGGTTGCAATTTTTCTTACAAATATAGTAAACATTGTTTACTGCCGATATTTATTATTATTCGTGTTTCTTAGACATACGAAGACAGCTAACAACAGTAATAACTGCTAATAAATTGGACGTACTATATTCTACGCACGACCATTTAAAAAAACATTCATGTTTTACACATAAATTCCAAAGAAATCGATCATAAAATCAAATAACCATAATTCCGTTCCTATATTTTTTTTTGATTTCAATTAATTTTAAGGGGACTTAAAAAACAAGATTCTTTTAGTACAGCAAAACCTTGCGTATTTAAGTTCGAAAAATTCCAATAGAATTAATAACACATTTATAAATATAAAATAAATAAATAAAAACAAAATAAAACAAATCAGAACGTCACATAAGACTTAGTCATTATAGAAAGAAAGAAAGAAATATTAAGTCGGAAACATTTAAATATAGACCTAACGGTCTTAAAGTAATTTTTTACGCCTACTTCACTGTAGTACACATCTCAAACACCATCAATGTTTGCACTGTTATGATCTGGTCTTACGTTAAGACAGCCTCATGCACAGCATTTGCAATCTTGGGAGACGCAGTCATACAAAAACCAAAGAATCTTGCATCTCACGAACTCCTTCGAATGTGCATTCAGTAGTCTCAAGAATCTGAGGATCATTCAATAACCAGACATTCCACCTATCTTACAAATCATTGCGTGATTAAAGAAATTCAATTTTTACATTGAATTCCAATAACATCGTCCATCCAAATGCTCTTAAAATTCTGTATTTACCTGGACTAGTATTTTTTTATAAACCTGAAAATGGGGTATATGTCCAGGTTTACCTTGTGGGTATATAATTAATTCCCCGCCGCATGTCTACACCTCACAACTCCTGGCCATAGTATTTATTCAATTCTTCAACACTTGCATCCTTCTCCCCACTAGGCTTTATAACTTTGATATAGTTGACAGGCACCAGTCCTGCTGTCTGTCTGTCCGTTGAACCCATGAGCCAGCCACTGTTCCAGTAGTGGCCCTGGAGGTATTGTGGTGCGAGGGTCAGGACCTGGTTGGCGTGGAAGCTGATCTCCTGAGGAGATGAGGCTTGGAAGTCGTGCTGAGCAACGGCTCGGAGCGGAGTCTGCCATGACGTTGGGTCGTTTACTAAAACGAGTAAAAGAAAATTAAATGAAAATGAGTACCTACATTATCGCAGAAAAAAATAATTAACTTTTGTATGGAATATTTTTTGCATAGTCTTACTATGGTATTTAACGTGCGTATTGTTACTAATACAGTAAAAATAGCATATTTTGTAGGCAAAATATGTGCAGCAATGAAACTTTGTTCATGTTTTTATCATGGCACTAGAAATGAGGATCATCGGATTCCCGAAAAACCAGTATTTTAAAATACCTAATTCTAAATGTATCGGAATCCAAAAGCTAAACATACCAATCAGGGTATTGTTTATTAAGTTCACCCAACATTTCGAATCTGTTTTCTTGAGAACCTGGTGAAAAGAGTACCTAGTTTGGTATTTTGAAATACTGGTAATTCGGGAAATCGGCGGGAATGAGCGAAAAGAATGGCTACCAATAATGGCACATCCTTTATGCTTCAGTTCATGCAGCGAATACTCACGTCTCTCTTGCACGCTGGTGCTAATCCCGTTGAGCATGCGCAGCACGATGTAGGGCGCGGCGGCGACGACGCCGAAGAACAGCAGGATGGGCCAGCTGGCGCCGCGCGCGCGCTGCTCCGCCGTGCCCGTGCCCGTCTGGGTGGCGGCCACCGCCTCCGCCCACGCCTGGGCAACCAAACAATACATACATATACACTCACGCTTTCATTCCCAGAGTGGGGTAGGCAGAGCTACAAAATTACCTTTAGCTTTAAGCTTTATTTATTTATTTATTATAAAAATCTTCAATTAACACTTACAGTCATGCTACACGTATTAATTGTAAAAAAATACATTCACAAAAGCAAGAACAACTTATTATAACAGATATTATGGACTAAGTATGAGGTTATGTGAACTTTATTTTATTGAGCTTGGGGTGATAATGGTCTCCAAATATCGGTTGGCCGATCTATAGAAGCGCTGCTCCGAGGTATGAAAGATGTCCAGTTGGCTGTCGCTTACCAGGATATTATTGTTGATGAGCTAAGGCTCGGTACCAACAAGTTTAAAAAAATGTTGTTAATTCTGCTACCTTTATGATCCATTCCTCGCACTTTTATGAAACAATGTAACATTTATCATGAAACTAGCAGATGCCCGCGACTCCGTCCGCTTAGAGTTTATCAATGGACTGAACAGTTTTACGGGAAAAGAAAGAAGAAAGAAAGTACCCTATGTCGTTCTCCAGGACTCAAGCTATCTTGATACCTAAGTTCATAAATAAATAGAGTTACTCTTGCGTTTATAATATCAGTATGAATATTAAATAGTTTTTCGGAAAAAAGTAAAAAAAGACTATCAATTTTATTCTTCTAAATAAATAACACATTTATCAATACATCGAAACAATTTAAAAGTGAAAGTAGGACAATCGCCCGTGAATAAAAATGTGATAAACAATAGGTAGTCAGGTGTAATTGAACTGGTTTAACCTGGCAACAATTTTAAACGATAATATGACTGTCCATTGTTTATCGAATCTGCCTACGACATTTAGGGAGGTAGCACACGAGGACTTTTTGTAGCGATGCAAGCGCGCGTTTCGAACTGCTGTCTTACTCGCTCGTTATAATTCGTGCTACAAAAAGTCGCCGGGTTCTACCTCCCTTAAACAACTAGTAGGTACCTCGAAGACCGAGTGTGGCTCGGGATGAAAACGAATTTTCACAAATATGACAAATTTATTGATCTATTTTCCCTCCGACAAATTTTAACGAGACGTCACAACTCTATCCACGGCATTCCACGGTTTTGAATATAGGAACGCACCATTAATAGTATGATAGGATAGGATCAAAAATGATGCTGACTGACGGGCCAAATCGGTAACATTTTAAAAAGTGTCAAAATGATAGCTTGTATGAAGCCCGGCGCACTCCGTACTTTAGGTAGGTAGAAAGTCCGAGTAATCACCATGGAGTCTATCACTGGACGCGTTTATTTTTGGTTTTGTGTTTATCAGCCTTTTTTATTGCTACATTGTTCAACCTACTTGGGATTACTGATGTCATGTTATCGTTATAAACTATGCGAATATGACGATAACAATGAACCCGCGTAATACACAAAAAAAGTTTGACTACGTAAACATTACGTTTATGTAAGACTGCTTGTTTTATGTTTTCATGAATAAATTATATTTTGCATGTAATACAACATTATGACTTTGTTATTGTGAGTATGCTCGCAACTGCGTCTGCGTAGAAGTTTTTTATCGAAATATTCTAGTTTCCGGGATATAAATGCGGGATCGGCGCTCGCGGTCACGCCCAGGTTTAATGTAGACGAGTCAGATGAGGAAAATTAATATGCGAATGGTTAGAAAACCCTTCGGGAAACGCAGCTATTGAGAAAGAATAAAGTGGTATAATATGCGAATTAATCGCCACTTGGAAAAATCTGCTAGGGGCTCGTCTAATATGATGCTTCATAAGAACCCAGATTTAAAGTAAGCTCTTGAATAAATATAATTAGCCGAACTACACGTCCAATAATCCCCTGCGCTCAGGGCGCGGAAATTGACGATATAAAAATGTGGCCGAGTTAGGAAGGTGACAATTCAGGTATTACATGCTGACGACATGGCATTGTGGACGAGTTAGGAAGGTGACGAAATAGGACTGTGGACGAAGTCGTCCTGAGCCAGCCTGTTTGCCAATCTTGGCCTATAATAAATGACTGACCTTGAACTCGGTCTCAGTTCTGATCCCCAGCAGCACCAGCAGCTTCCTGACGAGCCAGTTCAGCGAGCGCACCACGGCGAAGGTCGACCAGAACTGCGCGAACAGCGACCTTAGACGACCGAAGTTTTCTGCCACACCTACAATAGAATAGAATAAAATAGAAAAAAAAAATACACAAGCAGGTGGATTACATACTAGGCTGAGCCTGTATCTTGGGACCCACGGAGTCGGTTTAAATATTGCACAGGGAAATTAAAGTATTGGACCTGAAGGGTTTTAAAATTATTACAAGCTCATTCCAGTTCTAGGTGAAAGAGATATCGATAAATAGAGGTGCAACAGAAAATACATTAATTGATATTGCAATAACTATTGTAATACTGAATAATGGATGCTACTAACTACGCATGTTATTTGACATTATATTCAATTGAATATTTATAGCTTTATATAGTGCTAGACTAAGCACCATTGTAATATGAAATACAGTCAGGAGCAAAAATACCGGGTCAGAGTGCGTTTTTCATACAAACCAGACTATTTCGAAGCCTTGGTTCCTCGCCCGGGGTTGTTTTGAGTGAGTTTTAATGGTGGATACTGCGAGGTTCAATAGGGGAGGTCAAAAGTTCTTAAGATACCTAACTGATCGCACAACCAGTTCACACCACAACGGGAGAGTTTGGGTCAGCACTTGGATTTCCTTACATTTTATTGCCATTTTAGATGTTTTTCTGAACATGCACTATTCCGGCGTTAGCCGCAGATTCATTCAGTTGGGTATCCGAGGCACTCTGGAAGTCCTGTATCGATGCTCGGGGTATTCATCATCAGATTTCGCTAAAAGCATTCCCTGGCGAGGAACTAAGGCTTCGAAATAGCGTCTTTAGTATGAAAAACGCACTCTGACCCGTTATTTTTGCTCCTGAGTGTACATAAAAACCTCCGTTTTTGAATCACTCTAATTATTGATTGTGCAATAAAGTATTTAAATAAATAAATAAATTGTGCATGTTGCGAAAAACATCTAAAATGGCAATAAAATGTAAGGAAATCCAAGAACTGACCCCAACTCTCCCGCTGTGGTGTTAACTGATTGTGCGATCAGTTAGGTATCTTAAGAACTTTTGACTTCCTCTATTGAACCTCGGAGTATCTACCATTAAATCTCATTTAAAACAACCCTTGGCGAGGAACCAAGGCTTTGAGATAGTCTCGTTTGTATGAAAAACGCATTCTGACCCGGTATTTTTGCTCCTGAGTGTATAATAAATTCTGGATTATGTACGGGCTTACAGATAACTCACATAAAACGAACTTTATGTAATACAAGAATAATGAAAACAGATCTCGTCACATACAATAATCATGTTCCATTTTAATTGATTTAAAGTGTATAATGTTGGTTTCGAGGTAATTGGCCTCCTGGCATATTTGAATACATTGACCTCGAATTGTCTTTGTTATAAAAAGTCGCCAACGACTGGCAATTGTAACCTGACCACTGGCAATTGTAACCTGACCCGTCAGTGCTTTTAAAGTGCATGTTCATGCGTAAGAACTACGAAGTCAAGTTATATTTGTCAAGCTAAATAAGGAATTACGTAGCATCAATGTTTTCTAAAGAGATTTCACAGTTGCAAATTGCAATGTTTAGTCATAAGATGATATGTTTCCTCAAGGAACAAACATGCTGAATGCAGTAAAATCAATAGGAATAGGTAATTTATAAGTAACTTGGCAAACCATTTTATATGTTATAGTACAAACTATTTAAAATCACCATTTCCACTTGAGAACTTACCTGCGATGAATGGCATTGTTATCTTTTGTTAAATCAAACCTCTAATTGCCTGTACAAAATGAAATGCATTAATAATAAAAGATGGAATATGAATTAGAATTTTAGTGTCTTAAGAATAAGGTTCAAATTGGAAATTACTAACTCACTCACAATTGACTTAGAACCTTTTAGAAATGACTAACACTTGCTAACTGCTACACCCGGTGGTCCTTATTATATGTCATGTCCAAAAGGTTCTATGTGAAGTCTGTCCTATTCCAATTTCAACCTTATTCTCAAGTACGTAAAGTTGTAATTAATATTCCATCTTTTGTTATTAATGCATTTCATTTTGTACACGTTATTAGTGGTTGAGTTTAACAAAAGATAACAATGCCATTCATAGCAGATAAGTTCTCAAGTGGAAATGGTGATTTTAAATAGTTTCTACTATATGATTTGTTTCTTATAAAGATAAAGAAAGAATCTTAAGACTGCAATCCTAAAACCGCAAATGTATTGCAAACCCTGAGGACTAAGATGGAATGCCTCTATGCTGGGACTTTCATTGGTTGACTAATGCCCACACCGGAACACAACAAGGCGGTAGGTTAAAGGACGAGATGGCGATAGCGGTCCAGACAGACTTTGCACAAGGTCCTACTACCACAAAACCCCCACCACCTATCCATCTATCAGGAGTTTTCTTATTTCTAGTCTAGTTAGATATTTTTATTTCAAATGCAAATGCTCTTTTTTCCTAAACCTGTAACAATAACTTAGACTACAATTTTTTTTTCTAACGTTAGCAGTGCTAAAAATCTTGACTTACCTAAAATAGCTCTGAATGAGCTGGTCAGTGCGAAGAACGTATTTTCTAGCATCATGGCAACACTGCCCACAGCATTCACTAGACTTTGTATAGAGTCAAAAGCCGGTCTTGAACTTTCTTCTGCCATTTGAATAAATCTAGAAAGAAGAATAGATACATGTATTTTTATTTATATTGATCTGTGGGTCTCGAGTCTTAGCGCATCACCAAATATTGCGCTGTTGCATGTTAATGACACCGCCCTGCGGTGAAGTGGCCTAACTTGCTTTAGACATGTTTTTGCTATTTGTGTTATGTTATTGTCTTATTCAGTATACTGCCTTTTGGGAGATATACCTATGTTTGGCTGAAAGGTATCATTTGCCCACCCGCTTTTTTTTCTGTAGCTGTAAATATTTCAGGATTTATTTCAGTACCATCATTTAGAATTGTATAGGTGCGGTTAGGTTAGTTTTATAATAATCCCGAAATATTTACAGATTACCAACGAAAGAGGGTCGGCAAATGAAACTGTTGGAAAACGATACATTCGGCCAAACATATTTCTGCTGAAAGGCAGAAAAGTTTATCAAAATATAATATAATAGTGAATACATTACTCTCCTTTTTTAGAGCAGTCATGCAAAAAGTACAAATCAAATGTTTACAAACAAGATGAATCATCCTAAACAAAAACTATTACACTTTAAAACTTACCTATTTTCAATATCACCGTGCATCGGGCCATATCTGTTGTAGCCCCCATAGGGTGACATGCCCATTCCTCCCATCCCCCCCATTCCATATCCACCATAGCTTCCTAGTCCATAATTCCCATAACCCCCCATACCACCCATCCCACCCATCCCCCCCATACCATATGAGCCCATTCCACCATAAGAGTACCCAGGGGTCATGGTATAACTAGGCTGTATGCTTAAATCAGGTCTAGGCGGTAACACGGGTGGTCCTAATGTACTATTCGCAAATGACGTAGAAGGAATCGGATTTCTATACGTAGGAATATCCCCTCCAGGCGATAAAGCTGCATTAGATAAACTAGGGTCAGAGTTCCCCTCAAACTTAGCTTGTTCCGTCATCGTTTATAAGAAACGCACTAAAATCACTGTAACCTTCACGTAAGTTTTACGCGGTTCACTGATACTCTTTTGACTCCATACGGTGTGATTGTTTTATCTGGGTACAACACAATCTCGAGTTAAAAGATAATGCGATGCGATAACACGCAAATAAACTAGGAAGGATCGAACGATGAACTCTTGAACGGAACCACAAACAGAACAAATACTCTCTGTGCAAACACTGACTGACTGTCACGGACATGACATGACGGAGTGAGTGACGTGAAGCAATAAATAAAATGACGTTTGACGTTATTTAACAGTATTGCCAATAAAAAAATGACCTACTGTGAATAATATAGGTGTATACAACTAAAGAATCCTTGTCTTTTTTTTTTTTTTTGGTAATCGCCTGAGGGGCCAAAGACAAAAGTCCTTGCTTTTGTTTGCTTAAGAAAAGGGGCAGAGGTGAAAATCCCTTCCGGAGACCTGGGAATGGAGGGCCCAGGTACTGCCGGGCTCGCACCGGCTAAAAACACCAATGCCCCTATTACCAACTAGAATTTAGACTCCCGCGGATACTACCCCAGCCAGTGCTGAAAGGCCGGAGGAGAAAGTCGTTCCTGGGTGGATTCGCCTTTTTGATTATTTCTTAATATTTTTTCACTTTTTTGAAAATTGTTTGTTTTTGCGTGTTTAGCGACTGAAATTTAAAGATATAGTAATAAGCTTTAAAAACCTGCAGGAGGCACCATTATCCAATCATTAAATTAGAAGTTATTGGTCTTCAAAGTTAACTGCTTGAAATGGTAATGACGTTAGTAGTATGGAATGACTATTTTAGCAATGGTAATGATTCCAAGTAACTGGTAATGACGTATAATAAAATGTTTTTTACACACATGTTTATGTAATGTATTTTATTGAATATAAAATAAGCTGTACGACACTACGACTACGAATATCAACAATTTCTTAAAAAAAAATAGTTTCTATTAATATACGCTCTTTGGTAATCAACATGATTTTGGAACAATTTTCTTTAATTAAACTAAAATACGTAGATCTTTTCCTTTTTGTTTACCTTTTTAACGACCAAACGTAATAAAATCTTAATAATATTTTACGTAAGGTAACTTAAATCAACAATATCTTCAAAAAATATAGTTTCTATTAATATTAGCTCTTTGGTAATCAACATGATTTTGGAACAATTTTCTTAAATTAAACTAAAATACGTACGATCTTTTCCTTTTTGTGTAGGTACCTTTTTTTACGACCAAATGTAATAAAATCTTAATAATATTTAACGTTACTTACGTAAATCAACAATATCTTAAAAAATATAGTTTCTATTAATATTAGCTCTTTGGTAATCATCATGATTTTGGAACAATTTTCTTAAATTTAACTAAAATGCGTACGATTGTAATAAAATCTTAATAATATTTAACGTTACTTAATTAAGGCTGTTACTTTTTGTTGATTACAATTTTACATAAAAATATAATATAATGCAATGAACAAAATATATAGCCATTACACAATATGGAAACACAATAATATTATAAAAACAATAAAAAATCGAATAAATCAAATTATATAAATACAAGACATTATTATAATCTTTGAATCAACAGCCATTGATGGAATAATTTAATTAAGTAAACTTATTTTAGGGTAAGAGATAGTTTAGTTTTTTCTGTAAAATATCAGTTTTTTTTACTATGATAAGTTTATTCGACAGAATCCTTATATTTGAAGGACCCGCGACATTGACATTTGTTTCAACACTTGAAGTCGATGCCTTTGGCGTGTTTGTAATGTTGCTAAGAACTTCATTACCGTGACTTTTTGAGGCTATGAGAGGTTTGTCAAAAATAGATGGGATTAAATATGCTTTGGGCAATTGAAGGAAACCAAGATGTTTCCCGTGCAAACATATAGTTCCACAGCCACACTCAAAGCAACTTGCTTTGCGAAATGTTAGGTTTAGAGTCCCTTTTTTCCACAAAACTTGATGCACAGCAAGGGTGCCTTTGAATGGTGGTACTTTTATTGGGAACTTTTTATCTTTTTCTTTGATGACTGCTTCAGGGACATCAATTGTTATGACATTCTCCACGTTTTCTTTGATTACACGCATGAACTTATCATAACTACCTACATCAACGCCGTGATTAACGCAGGAATCAACTGTCCGCTTTAGCGTTCCTCCCACACCATCAGGGGCACCTTTGCCGTGACCTGCCTCTGAGTAGTTCCATGTTATTGCATTTATCGATGGAAAATCTTTGTGAAGTTGTGATATCATGTAAAAAATATATTTATTTCTGTACTGTGAGGTTGGGGAATCTGTTTGAAAATGTAATGTATCTATGAATGGGTTATCATTTATAGCTCTTTGAATCAATGGTGTAATATGAGCCCATACAGCGGAAGCATCGTGTCTCAAGCAAGAACTCGTTGTACAAACGGATGTTGGCTTAATTGAACTCATTCCAAAGTCAAAATTATATATAACGGCTGTATGAAGACTTACTTCCTGTCGGCTTCCTCCAAAATGCATCGACTGCACTTCTTGATTGTATTTCAGACCATAATTTTCCGAAAAATCTGCGTGAATTACAGCACAGTTTACGGATAGTGAATCTTTTAATTGCTTCATGTGCGTATATTGGTTATGAATTTTGTAACAATGTTCAAAGAATGGTAGTAAATTTGCTTCCAGAGCTTTAACTATTTCTATTGGTTTTGCTACAACTTCCTCTTTCTTCGTTATCGTTATGATTTTTGGGCCTTTCTTAGTTTGAGACCTTTCTCTTGCACGAACCCATCTATAATAAGTAATATTATGATCATTATTAAATTCATTGAATTTTACAACTTTATTATTGCAGGATTCACATTTTCGTTCTAGACACTTCGTCTCATATATAGAACAACACAAATTCTTAATCAATTCGGTTGAGTTCGCTTCATCTATTATTGACGCTGTTTTCAGAGCTTGAATCGTGAGTTCAATATTTTCATGAATCAAGCACTTGCATGTATCTCTTTGGGAACTCTTTGGTGTTAACACCCAAAATGGTCTATGCTTACAAAAAAAGGTGTAGCTAACTTTCACCTCATTTTTTTTCATAAACTTCTCGTGCAAATTTTTTTGTGTATTGGTCATGTAGCGCTTTTGTTTCTGTATTTTCAATTTGGTAATATACTCTTTCTTTCCTGCTCCTATTGTGCTGTTTGAATCATCGAGATAAAATTCCCGAACTTTTTTCACTAATTTTTGTAGTCTTGTACCTTCTTTTTTCTTTTTCTTAACAATGGCACTTTTCCTTATTTTAGCTAAAATACCTTTATCCTTTTTCTTATCCATCCTTTCTTTTTGTAATTGATGTAATTGTTTTTTTATTGTTTTGTTTTCGTCTCGAAGTTGTTTAATTATACTTAACAGGTACCTTCTTTTCTTCTGTTCTTGGTATCTTATTTTTCTGATTTTTAAATCAGGACATACAGGAGATTCTGAGATCACCAATGGATCATCTGTTTCATTTTGATCTTTATCGTTATTGACTGCATTAATAAGCACTACCTCAGGAGCTGTGTTGGTTTTCAACATTTCTTTCTTATTTTGTCTGTATTTCTTAGAAGCTTCACGCCATTTCTTACGCTTCTCCCGTTGATCGCGCGGAGATTCCTCATGCACACTTTTAATTTGCTTCTTCCTCTTCCTTTCTTGATACCTTCTTTTTTCTTTTTCTTTTTCTAACGCGTACAGTTCTGGATCTTCTTTTATTTCAGCATATTTCTTGCGTCTAGTTCCTTTTAGTTTTTCTAAGCGCTCATTTTCTTTGGTTTTTTTTTTTCTGTTCATGATAGTTAGAAGTACGTATCTAAAAAAAAAGAGGAATAATTACACCAAACTATGAAAACAGTCAAGAAAAAATAGTAAATTTTTTATTCCCGCAATTCAATAAACTTAATTTTACAACGATTCCTGCTTTTCCCTAAAGTTTCGTGGTAATAATATGTGATAATCTATCGAAATAAGACAGCAAATGATTTGAGATTTACTTTGGTGTATATATAATAGTTGTACAGGAGAGCAGAATGAACAAATTCAAAAATTCACAAACTTGTTTGACAAGCATTGTAAAATATTAATAAGACAAAATAGGTACCTAAGAGTGGAAAATCTTTCTACAATCCATCATCTAATCAAATATAGGTACATTGTATTTATTAACGAATTTATTCTATTTTAGTCTAATTTAGTCTATTTTATTTCCGGTAAAAACCGAAACTTACTCGAGTCGCGTATAACAACACTAGCTAACAACACTAGGTAACTAAACTTTGCATCTACCCAACACTTCAATCCAGTCAGTGTGTCCAGAAACCTTCGCACTACGAGAGGACGTTCTGTTGAGCTTTATTAGAAGTTTCTCGAATCAAATTGAAGCAAAAAAAACTGTAAGTAGTTTAGAAATTGGCTTCAATAGCCTTTCCTGTTTTAATTTGAATTAGAAATTAATGCAATGTCCGTTTTTTAAAGGTATATCAATTTACGTGTCATCGACTGCCTTGAAAAAATAATAGATTACCACAGGATTATAAAAGGAAGATGAAGCTTCAATATTACATATTATATATTGACTTTAATCGACATGTTATAGACTCAAAGTATTTTTTAAATATACTACAGAATTATAATACAATATTTGCCACACAACAAGGAGGACAGTGTCGAGCGTTGTGTGAAGATAATGAACAAATGAAATTACATTTGGAGTTCATGCACAACATTTTTAACATGAGTATCGTCGTTGACATAATGGAAACGGGCAATGACAGAGAACAGTTAATAAATTTATACCACTTGCTTAAAAACCGCGGAGGGGTAATTTTAATTGATAATTTGGAGAAGTGGGACATTGATGATATATAGATATGAAAAAAAATCGATGTTGAAGTTTTAAAATGTGACTAAGTGTGATAATTTCGTTCCTTGTTGATTATTCAGTGTTATTTAATTGTAAGAATAGTTTCTATAAGCTAAAACGATTAGGTTTAATCATTAAACGATGTAAAAAACATTTTTTTTAGTTTATTTCGCTTTAAAAATCCTTAAGAAGCACCAGTTCGTCATTACCTGTCACGCTAAATCATTACCATTTACACGGAAAAAATGGTAATGACGGCAATGGTGATGACGAATATGGATTATTTTCAACAGAACTCTAAAATTACTGTTTAAAGCAGAAAACTCGTCAGCCATTTTGGGAATACACACAATATACTAAAAGCACACAACATGGTATAAAACAATTCAATGTTATCTTACCTGGTTAACTGTGTTAATGGCGATGACGCAAAACTGTGACAAACCACTTTTAAAACTATATTTAGGGCTAAATATCGTATTTTTATTATTAACAACTTGACGTGCGCTCGACTCCGCTTTGTAGTAGGGACTGAGGAGTGGGGTAAGCGTGGCGGTCCAGGTAATAAGCCGCGTAAAACAATAAAAAAAATACTTTGACGGTACCGCAATGGTGTTGACGAATTTCCGTGACAAATTTAAAAAAAAATATTACTCTTAGATGTTATGTATTGAATTGCATGGTATTTTTTTATATCGATCAGGGCAATATGTACTTACAAAATATTTAAAAAAAAACGCATTCCGTTCGGTGGGATTTCTATGACAATTATACAACTAACTATACCTCCGATATTTTCTGATATGGTAATGACGTTTAGGGCGTGTTAAATTAATTTTAAAATCATGTATAAGAAATAAAAGATTTTGTATTGCGGCGCATTAAAGTGAAACACGTACCCTAGCGCTCTCCCAAAGAATAAATAATGAAAAAGTAATGTGTATTTTTTTATTGGCCGGAACACCTATTTTTATCCAAAACGCGAAATGACCCTCCTCCGTTTACTTATCCGCGGGGTTAGGGGGGATAGGAATGGGGGTTGGGATGGGGGGGAGACTTATAGCTATGTGAGTCGCGGAGTGGAAATCCTGACGCATGCATGCTTACAGACTACGGGCTTCCTTTCTTTTGCCCGACAATGGAAGGGTTGGGTCGGAGATCTTTTAGGACCACTTGTGTGGCTGTTGATACCATCTTTATGGGTGGGGCTACCCTTTTTGAGGCTTTCTCTTTTGCCTGGAGATACTATTTTTGCGCGGGTCTCCTTGCGCTGCCCTCTTTTGTGACCTCTTCCGTTGCAACTTAGCCTATACATTTTTTAATGGGAGGGCCGGTGTCAATTTGACGGGGGACCAGTGAATCGCGCGCGGAACCTTACCCCAGCCAGTGCTGAAGGGCCGGGAGAGAAAGTCATTCTCCCGTTTAGGAGGCTGCAGGATTCCCCATCCCCCGTCCTACCGACACCCGTTAGGTGTTCGGGAGGTGCGTGCGTCAGGAATATATCTAACTCTAACCTTAAGTGTATGTTATACACTGAAAGTTAGAGCTAGCTCTGGGTTAACATAGATGTAATACAAAGAAAGATAAAACAGAGGTTATTAGAGATGGGGGTAAGGGTTTGGAAGATTTTACTTATTGCATCATCCTACAAGATTAGGGGTGCGTTGGGTTGGGATTGGTGAACAGGATACGGCGAAGGGGGGAGGTTTGAAGGGGGGGTACGAGTACGAAGGTTTAGGGAGACCTGGGGGGTTGTTTCGGCGTGGGATCCTGCCCGGGTCCTGTGGCCGAAGGGTTTTCGTGGTGTCAGATTTCAGCGTAGCGTTTTACACAATAGTCCGGGCTCCGAACTATTTGTTCCTTAAACACGCTACGCGTACCACTTTTTCTATAAAACCCTTCGTGCTTTCGCGGTTGGCTTCTGTTCCCAGCAGGGCTTTCCAGCTTGAGCTATCTGGAGAAACTTTGACTCCGGTCTTTTGTTCAAGGTCGAACCTTTCCACGCCAAAACGCGGGCATTCGCAGACAATGTGCCAGATGTCCTCATCAAGGGTCGGGTCGCAGACACACGAAGGTGAATCTTTGATCTTAAAACGGTGGAGATAGGCGGCGAAGCCTCCGTGACCAGTAAACGCTTGAACCAAGAAGTTTGTGAGTTTGAGTTTCTTTAATATGCTGCTCGCGTCTCTCACAGTTGTAAAAAACTTCTTGGTTGTCGCACCTGTCCCGGATGCCCCGTAGCGAACCTGCCACTGTTCGAGCGTGTTTTGTCTTATCGACCTCTTGGCGTAGGACACCGGCACCATGTCATATTGGGGGGCGGTCTTTTTCCTAAGGGCTGCTTGCTTTGCCAGTTCGTCTGCTCTCTCGTTTCCTGGCGTTCCAACGTGAGCTCGCAGCCAATAGAACCTGAGATCGGTCCCCGTTGCTCTTGTTTGGGTTGTGGCATTTTTGATCTCTTGGACCAAGGGGTGTGTCGTGTCCGGTGATTTGAGGAGCTCCAGTGAGGATCTTGAGTCACTGAGGATGCTGACTCTCTGCGCCTTGTGTTTCCCTGCGATCTGCACTGCCCTGAGTAGAGCGTACAGTTCGGTTTGAAACACGGTGTTATAGGGCGCTAGCTTAAAGGTTGAGTGGCGGATTTCTCTTCCATTCTCCCACCATGTGAGTGCCGCTCCCGTCTGGCCCTCAATTTTACTCCCATCGGTGTAAATTTGAGGGCCTTCGATGTCGTATCTATCGATCACGTCTTGGCTGAACTCCTCCAAGCAGACGTAGTCGATGGACACAACCCTTGACGGGTGCGGTCTCTTCAGGGCGTCAGTTTTTTCCTCAATTTCTCTTCCTGGTGGAATGTGGTCCTCACTGTAGCCCTTTTTGACCTCGTAGAGGCTTGCCGCTTCGTGAATTCGCAAATCCAGTGGGAGGGTTCCCGACAGGATCAGCGCCGATGTCAGAGAGACCGTCCTGTACGCTTTGCAAATTTTTTGGGCGAAACCACGCTGTATTGAGTCTAGCTTGTTTCGCACCATCACCTTGTTGGCAGACTTGTGCCAAGCGCTTGCTGCGTACAGGACGATCGGCTCTATCACCGCCACGTAGATGGTTTTCACTATCTCGCTATTGAGCCCCCATGACACCCTCGCCGCACGTGACAGCTGTCTGTAGATATCCGTTACCTTTCGGCACGTTTTTTCTACGTGTGCGTTGAAGGTCAGCTTACGGTCTATGGTGAGTCCCAACAGTTTGATTTCGTCGACAAGCTCCACCACGGTCCCAGCCATTGAGATTCGGATGGGATCCCATTTCAGCTTCCTCGTTATAACCATGGCTCCCGTTTTGTGAGCGGCGAAGTTAAGCTTATTTTGGGTACCCCATTCGACCACTTTTTGGAGAGTCCGTTCGGCTTTTGCTTTTACTGCGCCTGATTCGTTGCCAGAGAACACCAGAGTGACGTCGTCAGCGAAGGCCTGACAATGGGCTTCCGTGTCGTTGAGCATCTGAAGGAGATCGTCTAGAATTACATTCCAGAAGATTGGACCTCCTATAGAGCCTTGGACACACCCCTTTGTGGTGGGCTTTTCGCTGGTTTCGCCCGCGTAGTGTACCCTTATCATGCGGTCGTCCAGGTAGGAGCGGACCATGTGATAAAGATTTCTCGGGCAGCCTTTCTTGGCCAGTTGGGCTCTGAGCTTCGGCCACCAGGCGTTGTCAAAAGCTCCCTCTATGTCTAGCGAGACGAGTAGCACAATGCGTTTCTTCGTTTCTACTTCGGTTCTTATGTGTCTCATCAGGTCATAGAGGGCGTCTTCCGTCGACTTCTGGGGCATGAACCCGTACTGGCGTTTGTTCAGGGCCGGGAGGATATGCCACTTGATCCTGTTTACTAGCATTTTTTCCAGGATCTTCCCTAATACCGACAATAGACCAATCGGTCGGTATGACTTGGGGTGGGTATAGTCCTCCTTACCGGGTTTCCGTAGGATGCAGACATGTGCTGACTTCCAGGCTTTGGGGAAGTAGGCTAGCCTAAGGCAGGAATTCGCTAAGCACAAAAATACTTCTCCATTGCACTGAATAGCTGCTGCGCATATATCTGCAGTGAGTCCGTCTGATCCAGGTGCCTTTTTCGGGTTCATACTTCTGACTACTGTATCCATTTCCGCTTGTGTGAAAAGTGGATCATTGCCAGTGAGGTGTGACTCCACTGCTGGGTTGTCTCCCTCCGTATCATCCCTGGTGCTCCTGTGATGATCGGACTCACCGTCCTGGCGGTCATCCGGGTAAAAGCATTCAGCCAGTCTTTGAGCCGACTGTTTCGGTGTTAAGGTAAGCCCCCGTTCGTCTCTGAGCAACGTGTCTTCCTGACGTCTAGCCGTTTTCCTGATTACTCGGTAGATTTTGTCCCACATAGACTCCCTATCCTGCGCGGTGCAAAAATCCTTCCAGCTAGCCGTCTGAGCCTCTGTCGCTTTCATGGCATACTCTTCCTTTACCTGGAGGTATTGGTCGAGTACGTACTGCCTTCGGTTTGGGGCTGCGTTCCTTATTCGCCTTTTCCTTCTTAACACCTCTTTTTTCAGTCGGTCCAAATCTTTGGACCACCACGGCGGCTTTGCGTTTGTCTTGGGAGCTCCCGGTTTCGGGATGCATTCTTCACATGCTTTCGACACCGCACCGATGTAGGCGTTGGTCGCCTGCTCCAGTGCTTCTGTGTCTCCAATGTTATTTAAAGAATGCGTCGTCAAGTCTCTTTCCACAAGCTCCACTGACAGAACGGTCTTAAACTTGGTCCAGTCAGCTTTCTTTGGGTTGTAAATCCTGGTTGTTGGTCTTGGTACTGGCTTCGGGGCCGCTTCACTACCCACTGCAAATTTTATGGTGTTATGATCGGACGTGACAACATTCCTGTCTACTTCCCAGTCTTGGATCCTGGACAGAATGTTGGTACTGCACGCTGTCACATCAACGATGCTAGTGTATAGCTTGCCTCCCCGGTATGTCTCGAATGTCGGAGTGTATCCAACATTCAAAACATTCAGGTCTACCTCATTGAGGAAGCTATGGTAAGCTACCCCCCTGTGGTTCTCCGATCTGCTTCCCCACCAGTAGCTCCAGGCATTCACATCCCCTCCCACGATGTAGCTGTCTGTACCCAATCCAAGCATGATCTCCTTTGTTTTGTCAATGTATCCCTCCAAGTCTTGGTCGGGCTCGAAATAGACCGAGATTACTCCAACTGATACATTACCAAACTTCAGAAGTGCCGCCGTGATGTTCTCCGTGACCAGCTGTGGGTCGTGTTGCACCTGGACTCGATCACCCAGCACTACTATTGCTGACTTCACTGGTTTCGCGCGATTCTGTGTACACTGAATCACCTTGAAACCTTGTTGCGGCGTCATCTCTCCCTTTCCGCCCACATACGGTTCCTGTAGCAGTGCTACTTCGCAGTTTCCGTTCTGCATGGCCTGGTGGAGTTCAGCTGTTACCAGCTTGGACCGTTGCAGATTGACTTGCAGGAACTTTGTCTTGTGGGGGGCGGCGGGGGGGTTTTGCTTGTTGTTCGCCGGTACAACTGTGTCAACAACAGTATGCTACTCTCGACCGTGCTATGGTGTCCCATTTCTGACGTTCTTTGCAGTCGGGGCTAAACGCCTCGTGCTGTACCTCCGTTGGTTCCTTGCCTGCCCTGGTGCAGTTGATGCACTTTGGTGTCTCTGGATTTTCCCGACATTTGCCGGGTCCGTGGCAGGTCAGGCAGAAACGACAGTTGGTGCTCGCCTCCTTGCACAATGTCCTTGTGTGTCCATAGGCCAGACATTTAGAACATTGTACAAGGGGCGACTGGTCTTCCACTTTTTGCCTTTGGATGCCGATGTAGACTTTTCCAGTCTCCACAAACCTCCTCCAGACAGCCGGTGGGAGCTCAAACACCAGGTGACAGCAATGCGGGTTTCGAGCTTTCCTGCGGTACCGGAGTTTTATCTGAGCGGGGTCCACGTTTAGGCCTCCCAGTAAGTGGTGGTTTTGAGATAACAACATCTGCGGTAGGTCCTCGTCTTTAAGGTAG
Organism: Acleris sparsana; assembly: GCA_923062465.1. Taxonomy (NCBI): domain Eukaryota; kingdom Metazoa; phylum Arthropoda; class Insecta; order Lepidoptera; family Tortricidae; genus Acleris; species Acleris sparsana. The sequence continues at coordinate 4,687,864 of OV281305.1, read as the reverse complement.
GTGACGACGTCCCTGACGCAGATTAGGGGGTTTCTCATTTGTGGGTATTCCGCGTTGAGTTTCCCTTCCGTTATCTTTCTGAGCATCTCGAGGTCTCTCTCGCTGGCACAGCTAACCACCACCTTTTGGTTCTTGGCCTTTCGTACCCGCTCGATCCTCAACCCGGTAGACTTCACGTCACAGACTTTGTTAAACTCCCGTAGGACACCATCGCTGGTCTTTGTCGGGTCCTTGGACGATAAGATCGCGGTGTGGTTGGGGGTGCCGGCCTGCTTCGGGAGCGCTGCCTTCTGGGCGTATGTGCTTGGGCCGTGGGCTATCGTTGTCCTCTGTTGCGTGACCTCCTTACTCACTTCACTCACCGACTGTTTAAGTTCGGCTAGTGCCATCTCCGTATTCAAGGTTGAGGCCGGGGCTGAGTCACGTTCCTTTTCGGTCTTTATTTCCTCCGTTAAGGTTCTGACGAGCGAACTCATTGCCTTCATCCTCTCCCTGATGTCGGATAAGTCTTCCGATGGTTGTGTCGCTGTGTCGGGGTCTCGCTGGCTCTTAAGTTCCTCAGTGGAGTGCGTGAGGAGGTCAATCCGCTGCGTGAGCGTGCGGATGGCCTCCTTCAGCTCTGGGTCTTTTGGTGGCTGACCTTGTGTCTCCATTACCTTTGGCAACATTCCCTCGATGGTCTTCGGGATGGTTGCCGTGGCACTCGCTAGGGCGTCCATGGTCTTCCTCATTTGGTCTATCTGGTTAGAGACCATGTTCATGTGGACGGACAGCTTCGACACTTCTTCTGCCACTTTGCTGACGTTGGCTGGGTTTTCCTGGGCTCCGTTGCCTTTGCCTAGTTTCTCCACTGCCAATTTGACTTCTTCCACCGAGGTTCTTATTTCTCCTATTTTTTGGAAAGGAGTGGCCGTTTCGTAGCCCAGCCAATCCCTCACAGACTCTGTCTGCTGCAGAGTTCTGGTGGCCAGGTCTTTTAGCGCTCCCAATTCGGCTACCACCTCCTGCCTCACCGCCGCCATTTCCTTGGCGTGCTGCCTCTCCATCCGGACCACCTCTCTAGCGCTTCTGGACCTTTCGCGCTCGAGGTTGAACTTATGCCTTGACCGGGAGTCGGATAGCGACAAAGCTGTCTCATATAAGGTCTGCATGCAGTCAAGAGCGGTTGCTTTGCATTCCCGCTTCATCTTGCCCGCAGACTCCAGAGCGTCCTTGCCTTCCAGCAGTTTCGCATTAGCCAGCTTTGTCGCCATGTCCATCTCCACCCCCGGGCCCCTACCACTTCGCGGCACGAGGATGCTGACCCTACCGACTGATGACCCCGGGGACATCGAGGCATTGGAATAGCATTCTGAGTTCACTTCGTCTAGGTCTTGCCCGGATGTGCTATCCCCGACGTAGGACTCAATTCTTTCCATGTCCGCGATGTCATCGGGGTCCGGAGTGGGGGTGGCTGGCGCTGGATCTTTGGCCACCGCTGCCGCTGCTTCCTTTTGCAGGACTTTCTCCCTTAGCGATTTGACCGAAGAGGGGCCTTTTTTCGCTGCGGGAGGTGCCTGAGTCCTGCTCGTGGATTCGTCGGTCCTTGCTGCCTTCTTTGTGGGGGGGGTGGGCTTGGGGGGCATTTTTATTAGGGCTATAAGCGGAGAAGGGGTTGGTTAGTGGGGGGTGGGGTGAGATTTGGAGACTTGAGCCAAAAAGTGGGAGGGGGATTTCCCCGCGGCGGGGGGGGGGGGGGGGGGGGGTTGGGATATGACGGAGCCAATTGTTATTATTTTCCCCGGCCCGTCGCAGCCGTCGAAGTCGATATTAGCGTCGATATTAGAATCCTTGTCTTTGATCGTCTATTGATCATACAGGAGAGGGCCTACTTTGAAAATCGAAGTTCAAATTAACATTACAGTGCGTCAAAAAAGAGGACAAATTAAATAAAATGGAACTATCTATCTATCTATCTATCTAACTAAAAAAAATCATACTAAATTGTTGCCACGTTTATGCATTTTACGTCAAAAATGTGACAGATACGTAGATGCGTCAATTCGCGTTTTTCATAAAAAGAGATGTTCCAGCCAATAAAAAATCACAAATTGCTATTCTATATCATCATTAATTTTTTGGGATAACGCTTAGGGTTCAAGTTTCGCTTTTATGCGCCGCTATACAAAATCTTTTATTTCTTATATATGATTTTAAAATTATAATTAACACGCCCTAAACGTCATCAGGAAATATTGGAGGTATAGTTATTTGTATATATTTTTTGGGAAATCCTCCGATAGGATTGCGTTTTTTTTTAAATTAAGTAAGTAGGTACGTATAATATTGCCTTGATCGATATGAAAAATCACCATGCAATTCAATAAATAAAATTTATGAGTAAATATATTTTAGAATTTTGTCACGGAAATTCGTCAACACCATTGCAGTACGGTCTATGTATTTTTTTTTATTGAACTACGTGGCTTATTTCCTGGCTGGCCACGCTTACCCTCTCCTTAGTCTCTAATACGAAGCAGAGTCAAATACACTTCAGGTTGCTGCTAATAGAAATAGGATGTTTGACCCTAAATATAGTGTCAGAAATTATTTGTCAGAGTTTTGGCTTGCATCGTCGCCATTAACACCGTTATCCAGGTAAGGTAACATTAGATTGTTTTGAACCATATTGTCTGCTTTTCTACATTGTGCAAGTTATCAAAGTAGGTGACGAGATCTCTGCTTTAAACATTAATTTTGGAGTCATATTAAAAATAATCCATATTCGTCATCACCATTGCCATCATTACCATTTTTTTCGCGTAAATGTTTTTTTTTTAATTCTGCGTGACAGCTAATGACGAACTGGTACTTCTTTCGGATTTTTAAAGCGAAATAAACGAAAAAGTTCTTCTTAACATTGCTTAATGATTAAATGTAATCGTTTTAGCTTATGGAAACTGATCACGGCAAAAGTACCCCCGATAGTGTGGGAAGAACATTAAAGCGGACAGTTGATTCCTATGACAATCACGGCGTTGATGTAGGTACTTATTATGAGATTATAATTGTGATCAGAGATAACGTGGAGAATGTGATTACAATTGATGTACCTGAGGCAATTATCACAGAGAAAGAAAGCAAATTCCCAATTAAAGTACCGCCATTTAAAGGCACCCTTGCTGTGCATCAAGTGTTATGGAAAAATGGGACTCAAAGTTTAACATTTTGCAAAGCAAGTTGCTTTGAGTGTGGCTGCGGAACCATAATACATCCATGGGAAACATCTTGGTTTCCTGAAATTGCCAAAATCAGATATGACCCCATCTGCTCTCCAATAACTAGTGTTATCTCTCATAGCCAAAAAAAGACAGTATGGTAATGAAGCTAATGAAGTTCTGAGAAATATTATAAACACGCTCAAGCTGCAACTTCAAGTCAAACAAATGTCAATGTTGCGGGTCCTTCGAATATAAGAACACTATCTAATAAACTTATTATTTAAAAAAAAACGGGCAACAGCGTGTCTGACCATGCTCAGAGTATGGTTCCTAATCCTAACCCGTTACTACACAAAATCCATCTCAAAAATAAACAAGTAATAAACCAATTCCCTATTTAAAGCTATTGGGTGCTTCCTTAGGTGATTTAATAATAATAATAATAAGGATTGACTACAAGAAGGCTTATGACTCAGTGCCTCATTCATGGCTCGAAAGGATCTTAGAGTTGTATAAAGTTGATGCAACCCTGAGGTCCTTTTTAGGTGTGTGTATGAGGCAGTGGGTCACAGTCCTTCGTCAACCAGGTGGCCGAGATGTCCCCTCTGATTTGCCTAACTTGATAAGGATTGAAAGAGGCATCTTCCAGGGTGACAGTCTGAGTCCTTTGTGGTTTTGCCTAGCCTTGAATCCTCTTAGCTCTTTGCTGTCGGATTCTGGGCTTGGCTATCGACTTTGTAGAGAAGCTGAAGTCATTTCTCACTTATTGTTCATGGATGATCTCAAACTGTTTGCATCGAAACGCCAAGATCTTATCGCACTATTGAAAATCACACAAGAGTTCAGTAGTGCGATCAAGATGGAATTCGGTGTAGATAAGTGTGCGGTTATGCATGTTCAACGAGGGAAAGTTGTAAATTCATCGAATTTGCAACTTTCTGAGACAATGACTCTCAGATCTCTCTCCGAAGTTGAAACCTACAAATATCTTGGTATGTCACAGTCTTTGGGTATCGTGGTGGGCGATGTCAAGCAGTCAGTGAAGGAGCGCTTCTTCTGTCGCTTGACAAAAGTTCTTAACAGTCTTTTGTCGGGTGGCAATAAGGTGCGCGCCTTCAATGGCTGGGTGATGCCGCTGCTCACATACTCCTTTGGCATACTAAGATGGACTCAGACTGAGCTGGATGCTCTGGATAGGAGGGTCCGTCTACTGCTTAAATCACATCGCATGTTGCACCCGCGCTCATCTGTTATGAGATTGTACATCCCGAGGAAATGTGGAGGTCGAGGCATTTTAAATGCTAAGAATCTCCACAACCGCGAGGTGTGCAATCTCAGGGATTATTTCCTTAACAATGAGTGTAGGATGCATCGCGATGTGGTTGCAGTAGACAGGAACCTCACGCCTCTCTCCTTGGCAAACGGGAACTGGCGCAGACCAACGGTGTTGAGCACTGAGGACCGCAAGAACATATGGAAGAGCAAGGAGTTACACGGACGCTTCTACCGGGCCCTAACCAGGCCTGATGTAGACTTTTTAGCGTCCGTGAACTGGCTACGTTTTGGTGACCTTTTTGGGGAAACCGAAGGTTTTGTCTGTGCAATTGCTGACGAAGTCATAATGACGAACAATTACCGGAAGTATATTCTGAGGGATGGCACGGTTGACATTTGTCGAGCGTGCCGTTGCCCCGGCGAGTCCCTCAGACATATAATTTCCGGTTGTTCGCATTTGGCCAACGGTGAGTACTTGCACAGACATAACCTCGTGGCCAGGATCATCCATCAACAACTTGCCCTTCAATATGATCTTGTTGATTCTGAAGTGCCGTACTATAAGTACGCACCGGCGCCAGTTCTCGAAAATGGTCGTGCTACGCTCTATTGGGATCGATCTGTCATCACGGACAGGACTATTGTCGCCAATAAGCCTGATATCGTGTTGGCAGATCGATCTCAACGCCGGGCAGTGCTCGTCGACGTCACCATCCCGCATGACGAGAACCTTGTGAAGGCCGAGAAGGACAAGCTCAGCAAGTACCTTGACTTGGCTCACGAGGTGACCGCCATGTGGGATGTTGACTCGACGATCATTGTCCCGATAGTTGTTTCGGCCAACGGTCTTATAGCGAAGAGTCTCGACCAACATCTCAAGAGACTCTCGCTAGATGGCTGGATCAAGGGCCAGATACAGAAGGCAGTACTCCTTGACACGGCACGCATTGTGAGGAGGTTCCTCTCTCTGCAGCCCTAACCACCGGTAGCTTGAGCCCTGCCCCGCTGCCGGCGGCACCCGTAGGTTAGGTTTTTTATAATGTATATTTTTTGTATTAGTATTGTTATTTTACTTTTATATTTGAATGTTTATTATAAAAAACCTAATTTGCAGAAAATTAAATAAATATCTATGAATAATAATAATAATAAATAACTTTATTTTCAGGCTACTAGGCCCATAGATAAATACCTTACTGACTAAAATACATATATTTATAAACTTAACAAAATTCTAAATTATCTTGGCGACAAAACAGCATGGCTCTGTTGTGTCGCAGCGTTCGAAGTCACGCTCGCTGGCAGGCCGCCCCGGAACCGCCGGAACACGACATCTTTCGGCCAGAAGGCAGGCGACTCGACCGTCCCCAGCAGCGGCCGCGGCACTCGCACCACGAAAGAAGCGAAGTGCACATAGCGCCGCGATTGCAGCTGGAACACCCTCAGAGTGTAACCTGTCTTCTGACTGACGTAGCCCACCACGTCGCCCACCGACGTGGAGTGGTGCAGGCGCGACACGTAGAGCGCCGTGTTCGGTGTGGCAGCTTGCAGTCCTGACTTTGGGTCCAAACTAGCGGTGCCGCACTGACTCTTACAAGGCTTCCTACGAGCCTTACTCTTTTTCTGTACCAGCGTGAATCCCTCCTTATCCACGCAAATACTAGGGCGCTCGCTCAATGTTGGTAGAGCACCTTCCTTTTTAGACCGTTGTTGGAGTCCCACGGTCTTGCCAACGACGTCAGCGTAGCCGCGCGTCTTCGGCTGCTTTTCTGAGGCGGAATTAAGAAGGTGCGAACACTTTAGTCGTCTGTATCCTAGGAACCAATAAAGTCTACTTAGTCGTTATAGTTCTTCTTTATTATTCGTTATATGTGCTTTCATTTAAGATGTTTTTCAGATTTTTTTGTATTTGTAGTTTTGGCTGTTTGATGGACGGACACGTGACTCTAGCAAAAATAAGCACTTTCACAAACGAATCGCTTAATCGAAAAAATCTTTATATAAACCCGTAATATTTTCGAAAGACCTATCCCTTGACACCCCACACGATGGGCTAGACGAGAAAAAAAACATCCCCACGTTACAAGTAGGGGAGGTACCGAAAATAAAATATTTTAAAGATTTTATTTTACCACTTAGTCGACGTGACTAAATAACACTAAACAACACTGTTTATTCATGCCAAATTACAGCTTTCTAGAACTTAGATTCTCTGAGCAAACTATATGTTTCTAGTTTGACTACGGAAACTCATAAACAGAAGAAATGAGACTTTAAAAGATCTGTTATTGTATAATAAGTTCAATTATTGTTAATTTACGTATTCGTTGCGTTGTACAGTTTATTTTATATAAAATAAATACATAACATGAAAAATGTTTAAATATTCGTCATAACCAGTTCCTTTTATCATTACTATTTCTAAAATAGTCATTCCATAGTACTAACGTCATTACCATTACGAGCAGTTAACTTTGGAGAACAATAACTACTGATTACATTATTTAATAATGGTGCTCTCTGCAGGCTTTTCAAGCTAATTATTATAACTTTAAGTTTCTGTCGCTGAACACGCACTCCCAAACAAATTTCAACAAAATGAAAACAATTAAGAAATAAATCAAAAGGAGAATCCACCCAGAAAGTGGCGCCCTCATTTAATATCTACTCTTTTTTGTCCGTTTTTGTTGCACTGTAGCCCTTTCTCTCGATTTAGTCTCGAATGACCAAAGACTGAATGACGGACGAGCACCCGAAGTTTCGAATTTAGTGTCACTTGTATTTTTATAAAACGTGCCCCTGGTATTTTTTTCCATGTCCATGGGCACGTTTTATAAAGCTACAAGTTCAAATTTTACAAGTGTAAACTGGCAGCACTGCTCAAATGCCTGTTCGTCATTGGTCGAGGTTGTCTCAAAAGGAAACTTGCAACCTATAAATTGTAATTTGTAGCATTATAAATCAGGCCCCAGGCCCAACTCCGGTAAATATAAACAGAAAACAACTATCGGGATATACAATAAAATTACAGAGAAACCGACTTTATTGTTTTGTAGCATAATTGACCAATTATTATTTTGTACACTAGTCATAGACAACAGTAGTAGATGATCTCATACATTTTTTTTTTGTTAAACGTTAGTAGTGAAATAACAAAAATAAGAAATGTATTTTTTGTTTTGTGCTTATCACAACTGTTTAATTAGTGTCTTTATTTTGCCCTTCAGAAATCTTCTACAAAAAACTAAATCGAAATCTGTAAAAAAGGAACTCTGTGTCTATGGTTCAGTCAAAGGGTGTCAATAATTTCAATATTTGGATTTAGCAAATTGTGTTTTTTTTAATTTTTAATGTTATTGTGACTGTTTATTATTAATTACGGACGTTCATAGTGCAATTTGTGTGTTTTGTAGTAACCAGTAAGTAACATTTTATTATCCTCTGATAGATCATCCGAGAAATTGATCTTTTCATTCTGCTTCCGAAGTGTCATCCTTCCGAAACTAGATTTTCGATGTTTCTTCTTTTGTTTTGGGCTTTTGTAATTCTTAACAAAGGCTTAATTATAATTAAGTGCGCTTAGGAAATTTGGTTTGTTTTTAAATTAAATGAGTCTAGTTTGATACGGTGGCATTCTTGAACCGGTTGGTGTAAACACCGACAAGAAATCAGTGTCAGTGGTCTTGTTTAGATAGGGCGGCTTCTGTTTATGAGATTGAAGAAATTTCACCTATTCGAAATTTAAATGTATTCCTTTTTTTAATTTAATGGTTGATGTACAGGGTGAGAAAAACGAACAAGATATGAAAAGAGACTTGCTTAAAACTTAACTTACTTACTTAACTTATAATAGCTAATTTTACAAGGACACAAAAATAAAATATAGCCTATGTTACTCAGTGATATTTTAGCATGATACTGGTGAAAGAATTTTCAATAATGGTCTATTTATTTATTAGTTTATTTATGTCAAACTAAAACATAAATCTTTTCTTTTTATAATATTATTATGTTATGTTATACAGTGTAGATCAAAAAAACCTACCTGAGCCACGAATCAAACCAATTTAAAATACAAAACATAAACATTCGCTACTTTATTTTATCATTCAATGGTATAAGGATTAAATGTCTCTGACAAACATGACTTAAAAATTAAGTACATACTGATATTAAAAATAATAATGCTGAATACATTTTGTGCTTATTAAGTTAGCTCAATTATATAAGTTTAAGCCCCTAGGATATTTAAGGAATATTCCCTACAAATTTCACATCGCTAGCTACTGCGGTTTCAGCTGTGCATTGATTGTTCAATCAGTCAGTTTCTTTTTTTATAAATATCAATAAAAATTGTGAATTTAAAACCTAACAAAACTTGAACTGAATTTATACTCTTCAGAGTAATCATAAGTGCCAGTTTTTATTAGTGTAGTAGCAACTATAGTTAAAAAGGATTCTATGTTCCGATTTCTCTGTCACCCAATGCTTAATATTTGAGTCTAACTAAATGAAGGCGCTATATCACATACAGCACGGAATGATATGATTGTAGGAGGTGATTTAAATTTAAAATTTACTCTTTTGTGTTACTTAAATAGGTTTAGCTAAAACAAATCAATATGAACTCTTAATTATCTGGTGAATTAGGTGATTTTGTTTTTTTTATAAATTGTTTATTTAGGTGTATAACAGATTCAATATTATTCTTGATTGCTTGACTTTTTTATCATACAGGATTGACATCATGGCTGAAAGTGTTAATTATATTATAATATCAATTGGCACCCACATTCCATTTGCTCCGGTCATATCCATACATCTGAGTGATACACATCAAGGCTATACTCATTAGCGGAACAGTAATAGACAATTATTACTGAATCATTGCATGCTCTGTTTAAGGCTACTCATATGTTATTTATGAGAACAATGAAGTATCCTTGTAAATTGGCATTTGTGTTTTGATATCTGTTATATAGTATATAGTATAGTATATGTATAGATAATACAGTATTTACACATCTCAACTTATTTGGTGAATATGATATCATCTTTACATCAAAGTAGTAAAAATAAATAATGACAAATACCAGCACTTGTGATTGTTGATTGCTTGATGAATAGTATTTAGATTGGATATTAAACGCCACAAACCCGTTACTGTAAAAAAAGGCTTGAATTCGTGAAATTAAAAACTTGTGAGCAAACCCGATACGCGTCGAGCGGAAGCTTTGCCCGCCGGCGTCATTTCCGCTGTCGCACGTAAACGGAACCCTAAAGCTAGGGTTCCACTGGGAAGAGAGCTATTTAGTCAAATAGCTAGCTAAAAAAGGTCAAAAGCCAGTAAAATTTCGTCACAAGACACTTGTGTAAAGGATAAGGGTCCCAAGATGGGCGCCAAAATACTACTTGTAGTATTTTTTTAGCCTATGAATAAATATCGGAGGAAAATCACACATAAATTTTCCTAGTCCCAATCTAAGCTCTAGGCTTGCAATATGGGTAAGGGAAGACGTTAACACACTTATAAAGAGAAATAAATTCTTAAATACTCAGAAAACTATTTATTTATAAAGACACACCAACAGTAACATAAACAGATTATACATTACCAGAAATATAAGTCGCATTCCCGTTAAAGCACCAATTATAGGCGTGCAACAGCATTGGCACAGAGACTATAAACAAATAATTAAAAATTAAAATTTCCAGACAGAAAAACGTAACGAGCAAAACTACAATATAACTAAAAATTTACACTAAAATATAAACAGCGATTACGTGCCCTATGAGTTAGGGGTGTGCGGTGACGATGGTTTCAGCAGTCTACGTCGCAGAACTGATATTGAGTTCAGGTAAATGTCAATGCAACGAACGGGCTTTGGCTAGATCATTGTATTGCTTTTGCAAACGGTGGAGAGGTAAGGATTTTCCTAGCTTAGTCCTGGTAGGATCAAGGCGGAAGAACGTGAGGCGACAGGTCCGTGTACGTTATGGGACAGCAAAATTTAGACAACGCAGCAAAGACGGCTCTTAGACATCTCCACTTATAAATTTATGTAGCAGTTCTATATCAAGCCCAAAGTCATTGAGTCTTGCACTGTAATCAGCTCTTATATACTCGTAAATACGTTTGCCGCCGACTTTGGACACAAGAAATCTCCATGCGATAAATATGCACCAATGCGTTGCGTTATGATCTGATGACCCACTGGTGAGTAATGGGCTACTCATTTGCCTAAAATTATCTGTAGACTTGTGTTGGTTTATCTTTATTCTGTTCTTCCCTTCTCGTCTTTTGGCGACAATTCGTCCTGGTCCCGGTTCCTTGTCTTGAAATAGTTCCTAGATACATTTTACTTGGCTTTACACCCTTTTCGGTTAAACTATATGTGGTAGTATATTTTACATTATGAGGTCATGACGTCATCAATGATATCGAATGCTGTCAACGAACGAGTAAACAACAAAACAAAATAAGCATGTTTATCATTGTCTTTCGTCTGCCTTCTTTTCCACATAAAAAAAAGTTTTTGTATTTAATACGCTTTATTGCTAAGTTTTATTTGCGATATCCTACAACCTTCAATCATCCACCAGTTACAAAAAAAAACCACCGAATGGTCTTTAAACCATAGATCCCACCCAGGCGAAGCTGGGGCGAGTCGCTAGATCACACTAATTCTGAAAGTTCGTGCTTGAATTTAAATGAGATAAAGTAACAAATAATGTAGGTACAGGCAGTGGATGTTCAACTTTAACGTAGGCTGGAAATAGGCTAGCAGGTCGGGCGGTTGGACGTTTTGTGTCTCGCCTCGTCTTTTGTGCCGGTTAATGTTGTCAGCGGAATTCCTAGTTTTTGTTGTTCAAGCAGAACGATGCGGTTGCTGCGTTATTGTGGTTTGCGCGTCCCACTTCTGATTTTGAACAAGTTGTAATTTTTTAAAGCACTTGTACGTTAACTGTTTATAACTATCATCATAGGTTAATCACGTCAACGGATTTTTATGCTGACTTAATCGTTACCAGGGATTTTTACGTTTCATACATTTTGTGTTGACATCTAGCAGTTATTACCAGATCGTCGGAACAGTTTGTGAGAGGGTGTCCTATCGCAAGTTGGAAGTTTCGTTTCCGAACTGTTACATTTGTCCGAAAAATGAAAAGTTAGATACTTTTCTGAAGATTACGTTTGTTTGGTGGTCTTAGAAAAAAAAAACTAACTTATATGTGAAAATTTGGACAAACTTGACCTTGGAAATGGGACCACCTAATAGGCAACCTTGTGAGAGGCCTACCTCGGTTTTGGGTACGCCGACGATGCCGGGAAGCCGATGGATACAAGAAGCCCAAAACTGACCATCGCAGAGATCTTTGGGAAGGCCTATATCTATATAGAACTCCAACAATGGACGTCTTTCGGCTGATATTATGATGATGATCATGACATCCTGAATTCTGAAACACATAGAATTGCAGTCGACCGTGTCGTTCAAAAGGTTGATTGCTAGTTTTTTCCGATTAGATGAATAGTATTTTTAAAGGTAATGTATAAATGAGTCAGATTAACTAATATTAATAGGCACGGTCAAAGTTATGAATATATTCACTTTCAAGACGTTAAAAAAATGTTTACTTCTTTTTGCGATAACTTCCCGTGCTATTCTTACAAATATCTTTTGTTAATTGATTTACTTAGTGGTCATACTTTTCGGTTGATTTCTTAGAGTTTATTAAGTGGTTTAAAAGTCTTGTCATGTTGTCTACCGAGTTGATATCTTGTCAAAATTTGATTAATGAATAAATTCTAGAATTTAATTAAGTTTCGTAAAATGTTAAGTTGTAATCAGAACATAATGTATGCCGAGCCAATAAAACTTCCAAAAAATATATACAGACATTATTACTTAGGCAATGTAGTCAATGTATATATACATATGTTTGCAACCTTCAGTGCATATTTATTTGAACCCTTAATTGTAGGTAATTTCGGACTGAAAATTATGATGCAAAATCTTGCTGAAGTCAGACATAAAAAGCTCATAATCCTGTCGTAAATTATAGCAGTCTCATAAAAAGTTCGCCATACGCTCCACGAACGTCTTAACACCAGAACTTCACCATTTTTCTAGGGATTTGGGAACATTATAATGCTTGATGGTCTGGCTGGTTATGTTGAAAAATTATCGTAACCATTGTAATATTAAAAATGGATTTTCATTTCCAGGTGCCTTTTTTTGGTCGTCTGAAGAGTTCTTTTTGGTAAGTAAATTCATTATTTGTTGTTAATATAATACATATCACGATATAATTTTAATAATACAATACTATTAGTAAAAGTAAATATAATAAAATGATTAATCATTGTATTATATTATTATTTACATGTTCTTTAAAAATAATAAACTTCGTAGTTGTAATTATATTATAAAACCTATATTTCTAATAAAACCGTATTTATACGAAGTAGGTCGGTAGCTACATTTACGTATATGCACAAGTTCTCATTATGTCAGCAAACGCGGTAGTTGGTTGAAGGTGTTTGCATATTTACTTTCGATTAAGCCTATGCAAACATATTACCTATGTACGTGCCTCCTGTACGATGACGTGAACTACGGCCGCGTATATAAATATATATTCAGTATAAATGTTGGCTCGTACGAAAGCCAGCCTTACTTTGGTCCTTCGAACTAAATCCCATGTTTACCATAAAGATTTAAATGTGAAATAATATCAAAAATATCTCTCTCCACTTTGTTTCTGTTAGAAAAATATTCCTAGATAAAAGAAATGAAAAAGATAAAACTGCAGAACCGTCCACATAGCTCTGTGTGGCAAAGAAATTGCGTATGCAATTTACTCCCTTCCCAGACTCACGTATGCAGTCAGATTTACCGTTTTATTTTAGCACAAACACGAATGCTATCCTTTATCTCATCTTGCTTTATTTGTTAGTTATCTGTTATTTAGTTTATTTTAAGGAGGAGAGAGAGATGAACAAAATTAGAACTAGAACTCAAGATTTTCAAGATATTTCGGGTCGAGCAAGTTCAAAATTAAATTCAAGCCATTGAAAATTGACTGTACGCTTCTTTAAACTAGTATTTCACTCAATATTTTGTGTATACGAGCGATCCTTAGAAGCTTAGAAGAATCGTCGTCGTCTGTAAGTTTGATATACATTCGGAAAATCATTGTTCATAGACGTTCCATTGTTCAGTTCGCTGTATTTTCTGCTATAAACTAAAATTGTTATTTTATCTTTATTACTAAACTGTCTTTTCTTGTTTTTTTATTGGCATGGCTCGTGTCGTTGGTTAAGTTTAAACTCATCATGATTTACGATTGTCATGGATTCAATCGATTAAATAGAGTCTTGAATAGCCCGATACAATGCATTCTTACTTGGACATCTACTATCATTAAACGTACCTACATAAAAAATCGGTTCCGCATAGTATAGCTTTTACTCCTAGGATTTATGTAAGAAGCTGTCTCGGGTACAACACTACATAATCTCGATTATTATTTTTCCGAATTTGATAAACACGAATTTTAGAATTCCGATTTAGAAATTGCTGAATCATCACTATTCCGAATTATAATTTCACGAAACATCACAATCACGATTTTTTTAAATCCAGCCGTTCCAGAATTTAATAGATTAAATTCTGGAACGGCTGGATTTAAAAAAATCGTGGTTGTTTGGCACAACGTAGACGTTGTGCCAAACTTCGTCCAGATCCGTTCAGCCGTTCGACAAACATCCTTCCATCCAGAATTTTGCATTTATAATACTTACTAGTATAGCGTATATCGTAGCTTATATTACTCTTTTTGTCTTATATAGAATATAGATATCAGACCTATTTTGTTTGCTAATTTGTACTCTGGCAATAAACGTTCTAATTAGCCGTCCTCATAACCTAGAACTGTTCCCACACTTGAACACGCGCCGCAGGGGAAGATTCGCAAAGCGCTCGACTGAATCTTTAGAATGAAACGGAACACCAAACAGGAATAACAAACATTCGTTAAACAATGCTGAAACTAAGGTTCCAAATCTTTAATGACTAACTGGTACAGTAGACTAAACCATGTTACTGCCATTTTGTTTTATACATTAAGACGGTAAAAAAAGATAAAAGATGTTTGATGTGAGAATGCCATGCTAAACCTCCACACACCTAAGTTAAAGTCTATATTTACATTTTTTTCTATAGGTAATGCTTCGGTAAAGCATCCGTGGAAATTGTTGACGATTAAGCCATTCCTGAATGCCATTGGTCATCAGACTCGACCATGGCCCTCGTCATTCCAACAAGAATTACATGACGAATTATCTAGTGCAGTAAAGTCATGCATAAGCTGTGTTCAGTAATTACACGAACGCAAAATTACGGGTTGCTCGCTAGATGTCTATAATTATTTGACATTACTTCGCCTATAGCTGATTTTATGATATAGCTTACATAAGACTTAAAACAGGCTTATTTAGACCTTGTTAAATCTTTGAGACGTAATGAAAAAGGGGAAATGACTCATTTTAAAACCACACGGACTTATAACGGCAAAATTAATGCCTCGTCATTTTGAGAAGTCGATATAGATTCAAAATTAAAATTGTTGGTACCGTTTCTGTTAACACAAGAACGGGGTTAACGCGATGCAGAGCTAATTACTGTGTAAATGTGTATCACTTTGATTCCATTCCGTTACTAGCCAGTGTACAATAAGATTTGTACAGCAAACCATTTCACACGTTTTTACGAAGTCAAAAAGACCGCTATTACTGTACTGACGCTGTAATGACTATTTGATGGAGTTTTTTGATGATGAAAAAACTGGCGTCAAAGATAACAATGAAAGCGATGTTTGGTCTCTTAAATAGATCCCTAATCTTATATCAACAGATAAAAAACGAAGGCGCTAGAATATCTCGGTGCATTATTAATACAAACTCTTATCATAACATCGTAATCGGGACCAGCTGACGGCTGTTATCGTAACAATGGCCCCGACGCTTTTCGGCGCGATCCGGATTAGATATTCAGCTTTAATTACTTGAAAATAAAGTTTGAGTTAAAAAATGTTATTATGATTGCTGCAGTGATTGTTGCGACTAGAATATTTCCCACGGCGCGGTCGCGTAGTGGAACCTTGTCGCTCTTCTTACAGCTAAATGGTGGTTTGATGAACTCGAAGTCTTTTATGCGAATTACGGATGGCGGCGCTTAAACACGCCTTTGAATCGCAGAGGTCATAGCTTGCTTTTATTTTATTTTTACCTGATTACGGCGAAGCAAACAGTCGGTTTATGAGTTAAACAGACTTTGTATGTAAGTTCTCCTAGTGTATCGATCACATGTTGACGATTTAGGTGTTGTGGGATTTGTCGTAGGCTATGTGACGTTATGATAAGTCAATCATGGTGGATTTCACATACAAAATGGGTTTTTTTCCGAATATAAATAGTATAAAAGATGACGTGATAAAAATGAGTTGATTTCGTAGTTAGGTAAACTAACCTACTTAGAGCTGTAAAGAGCGTACTCTCATTTGAAAGGCCGGCAACGCACCTGTGACTCCTCTGGTGCTGCAGGTGTCTATGGGTGACGGTAATAGCTTTCCATCAGGCGATCCGTCTGCTCGTTTGCCTCCTATACCATAAAAAAAACCTAGGTATATTTTTGAATTGTTGACAATATTTTTAAATTACCGCTACTTTAAAGTACTCTGATTGGGTTAAATATAGGTAATGCCTAATGCACCCCTACACCCCCTTATCCTATCCGATTTTTGAAGCTAGAAAAATAGCTTTAACTATCTTTGTACCTTTGACAGGTTTGTCGCAACGAATCGAAGAAAATCGGTTTACAGGTACTCATAACATTGTCCGTGTAACATAAGACGTATCATGTTTGGTATTGAAACAGGAGCGTTCCGATCGGCTGGTGCCGAGGAACGCTCGCAGGCTGAAATAAAATCTGCTTCAACCGCACACAATTCAAATATTCTTGTTTCATGTTATTCGGATTTAGAATACATCTCATCTTTGACATCGTATGTGATTTTGAAATATTTGATATCAGGGTTTCTTGGTGTCAAGATGCCTAACGTCAAATTACAGTCAAAAATACCGACGATATATTACAGCGCAAGCTACATCGTCGACGTCGACGGACTTGTCACTTTCCTTTAAAATTTACTTATACTATGTTTCTTATTGTTTAGTTTTATGAAGGTAACCGAAACGTTTACCTATCTATGCACAGTATGCACCCATCCCTGTCCAATTATTTATCTAGAATTCGGTCACGTAATATTTCATTAATACACTTTATTATAAAAATCCTCCGGATTAAATATTGGGGCAAAGTTATGCGAAAAGCTTTCCGATCTCGAATTCCTGCCCAAAAGCAGTCCAAACTTATCGGGTAACAAGCCCCTTACGCGGATTATGAAGTTGGGTGGATGAAAATAGGCTGACAGAGTTCAGTCACAAGCTGTACATGGCATTATGAAATGAAAAGATGGAATTCACAATTATAAGCTCAATTCAATTCCAGTTTATTTACGCTTTTACAACATTTTGACTCTCTCCCAAACAAATTGCCGATAAAAAAGCGCGACAGTTTTAAAACGTTTTAAAACATTAAGTGAAAATCGTTATACGTTTTACGGCCCTACTTTAATTTAACTCCGGTTCGATGACAGTCGATTTGCAGTTGTTTATAAAATTGCGTACTGTTTCGAAACGCCGGTGCCGTTGGCGTGGCGTAGGCGAAATGTGATGGGACGGAGGCGCGGGCCGAGATGTGTTGTCCTGTTTCAGGACATCGATTGGAGTTCTCACAGAGTTTCGTTCGAATTTGGCCTTTTTACGCCAGTTTTTAGGGCATACGCGGTTTGTGGCGAGCTGGGAGTTAGGTCGTAAGGTGTTTGAACTGTTTGCGGGCTATACACGCGGTCGGCACCCGCAGTGCCGCGCCGGCCGCCGGTGCCTCCGCCCGTGTCGCTTCCCCCCAGGAACGTTCGCGAGCGTTCGATAACTGCCGACGCGTTGCGGTAGGCACGACCGAACGTCGAACATTCGCGCGAACGCAAAATAAACGCGATCGAAGTTTTTTACCTATTATACCATAATATTTTTCAAGACGATTCCGTGTTGACTGCTAGTGTCGGATATTTTATATCGAATGTAAAGTGTGCGTAATTGTTAAGTGAAATTGTGACACGAATTTTAAAGTTTCGCTTGCGGCTCGTGTACTCGTAGGTTGGAGTTTATGATTATATTTAATAATGGCATATATTTTCACAACTTTGTATGGAACACCCTGTTATGCGCGGTATCCGTGCCAGTAAACTTGGTCGTAAATACAAACGCTTGATTAATGTTGTTTGAGGACATATTTATTTCCAAGTACGCAAAAACAAAAACAGGTCACGTCATGCTCAGTTTTAGGAATAATATGGTTACAATTGTTTGTTGTTGCTGACTGTGTTCAACCAAATTAATATAAAAGCGGCAGACGTTGGTACTCAGAAACGTCATAGATCGATGTCCAATTAATTGAATCTAAATTGTGTTTGGGAAGCCTGCGAGGTCTTTCTCTAATTAACAAATTTGATTAAGGACGCGATGCCAACAGCACTATACACTTGGAGTCACTGAATAAATGAAAATATTGAATAATAAATATATACCTAGTCTCGCGATAAGTATATTAGTAGGTTCTTATTTGTAATTATGAATATATTCATTCGAGTGTTTATTAATAGAGCACTTGAAACCCAATACTTAACATGAGGCGTTTTAAATATTAAAAAAATACGATTTACGATTTTTTAATAAAAAAACCCGGAATTAAAAAGAAATACACGACACTCGCAAACTTAGAACATGTACTTATGCAAGTTATAATGATCAGTCGAAGTCACTTATATCTATTCAGCAACCTCAACAAATATATGTATACACGCCATATCTCTTGGAAATCTTATTTATAACGTCCGTATTTATTTAAAAAACCTTAATCAAAGAATCGAGAAAATAATTCTATGTTAAAACAATACAAAATCCCTTTGGGCTCATTACAATTCTCTGAGGCCCCTGAGGCCTAAAAGTACATTCATCTCCTGCAGACTGCCCTATAAAGCTTTGTTTGATTATTTAATTAGAGAAGGACGTTGCGGGTCAAGCCATGTTATTTATACGTTTCAAACATGTTTGTCCGCTGCTCCTCGTAACACGATTTACTCTGTATCAATTGCCTCAATTTATCCTGTACTGTGACCTGCATAATCGTAATTTGTCATACATGACGAATACTCCAGTGACGGCTGTATAACATGCGTTGGAACTAAAAATAGAGACAATTTGTCTTGCAACTGTAGCATAATTATGCTTCGATTGGATCGAGTTTTATTATAAAGAGCTGTGAGTTGGGGTGACCCGGGTGACCAGCCTTGAATGGGTGATTGAAATCGCTGTTTATTGCGTCTGGCAATTAAAACAAATGAAGTGGAACCTTCATGTTTTGAATTTCGAACATATTGTTGTTGTACTATCTGAAGCGTGTTTTCCATGTGTATGCGTTTCATGAGGACGTTTTCCTAGTTGTTATATAAACTTATCCTAGTAAAATTCTAAACGGTTTAATTATTTTAAAATGGAACGGAGAGACTTAAAATCCTAATAGAAACAAACATGCCCGCCCCAGTTCTATTATTAGCGTAAATTTAAATAATGCCAAGCTGTTTATATGAGCCATTAGTTCTGCTTCCATGCAACATGGGTACTCCTCATTACAGACTGGCTGGGCCAATGTCCGTTCTACAACTAGGCGGCTATAGATACGTGCCTACGTGTTATTATAATTAAGTATGAGCTCCGATGAATCACGCATGTGGATATACATCGGAAACTATTACTCGAAGAGCCGTTCATATTGAAATTATTGGTAAATAATCGGCTATCCTTGTTCCTAACACATGTTGGAGGATTTATGCGATTCAAGTTTTTGATGAATGATGATATTTATGATGATGTCAATGTGGTTAGGTACATTATTATGAAGCATTATTAAATATTTTCCTTTAACAAATCGAAATGTACGAAGGAGCGGCATTCAAATGTTCTTGGAGAGTAGCTATTGAGTAAACGATTTTCTCGGATACATTTTATTTGACGTCCATTGTGTCATCTGCATAAATCGCTGTATCTGTCAGTAGCAATACGTTCTCTTGGAACTAGCTACAAACTCGAGTAAATGTATCTTTTTTTTTTTATAACGAAACGCATTGTGGGGTTTATCCAATTCTAGGTGTGTAGAGATGGGTATGAATTTAGGTATTACCCAAATAAAATGCATTTGCCTACACGTCGTATATATGTGCCGTGGATACTTTGGGAATTTACCCTCTACTGCCCTCTAGTTTTATTCTCGAAAGATTCTCAGCCCGGATCGTCGACAAAGATACTCTGATTGGCCCGTTAGCGCGTTAATTTATCTATACGGACGTGTATCGACCTTGGTCAAAGTTTTCGTCCGTGAATTTAATAGAATAACCCTACTACGCTAGCTACTGCCATCTTGAATTTTTGGTTAGTTTAAATGTTCCTACGGCATTCATTTTAAGTAACTCATTCAGAACCCATTATACACAGCATAAAGAGTTTGGAACAGTTTATAACAGTGTGTAATGTTATCTGTGTCGACGATATGATTTATCCAATCAGAAAGCTTTAAACAAGTGGCTTGCGAAAAGCCTGACGAAAGTTTGTTAATTGCGTACATTTATGATTTCTGAGACTAAATTCCATTAACGTACTACTTTTTTTTTTTACAAAATTTCCGTTTATAATGAGGAAGCAATAGCAAATCAATCTAGGTGTCAAAATCATATACCTAAAATACTTGCCTTAAAGTATATCGAAAATCGCTAAGTGGGAAATAGTTCGCTACCGGTTCCGTTCTCGTAGACACATGCTCGCTCGGCGTTAAGCCGTGGAACGAACCTCGCTTTATTGGAACACTGTGTTACAATGTTACTCATTTTGATTAAACCCCGAGTGCCCAAGAATTTACTGCGTTTTACCGTGACTCGAACACTGAAGTTTATTAGCTGTGAAATTTACGATAATTTCGTTACTTAGGTTAGTTTTAGTTGGTATTTAAGTTTCTGGAGAATTTTAGAACGCTCGGAGGGTACTTTGAATTTTATCCTAAGGCCTTGCGGCTTGCAACTGATTAAAACTCACATGTATGTACAGTCAGTTGTGGTCTACAACCCTAAGGTTGAAGTTCATTTGCACGTCATGATACAACAAGTTCGATTGTCCCTTGCAATAATATTATGACAGTGACAGTGACAGCGATAATTAATCACACAGAAACTTATGTCAAATCTGGTACACCTCTTTCTTGGCCGACCGTACTCTACATACTAGTCTCACAGAAGCACCGTGACCGTGCATTTAGTTTTAAATCTGTATTATATTGGTGTTTAGCTCTACACTTAACCCCCTTACTAATAAATGTTGAGTAACGGTGGTATAGCTATACAATGTTTTGTCCTTATCTGTCGAATTCAAATATAACAATGATAAATAAGGACAAAACATTGTATAGCTATACCACCGTTACTCAACGTTTATTAGTAAGGGGGTAACCGTATTGTGTAAATAATATGATGCAAGTATGAACTAAAATAATACCTATGTATGTTCTAATGTGATGCCTCTTCTCTAACGCCGGCTATCATTTTGAGTTTTAAAGACAGCTACCATAATTTTGGTAGATTTATTTAGTACGGGGTTAAATATTTGACTTTCTTAAAATGTACGAGAATTCTTAAAACACACAAACGCGTCTCTGCCAGACAAAGAAAACAATAACACTTCTATTTAGCCAGTCACCTGTCTAAAAATATGTCATTTTTTAAAACATTCCAAGTTATTTCAGAATAACAAATGGAACATGCATGCTTAAGGTAGGTAAGTTTATTTGTGTCACACACGATTAACATAACAAGGGAACGGACCCGGGTCCATTCAAAACTTGCGTGTAAGATTATCATTGGGACGAACGACCTTCGTCCCTCGTCCTCGCTGCCATTTTGGACCGACAGGAAGTACGAGTATGACATCATCGGAACGGATTTCAGAAATGCAGCCCATAAGCTAGCTATTGCCAATTGTTGAACGAGTCAACGCTTGGGATTGTTGAATAGACCACTGACTTGTTGACTAGTTGGAATTTGAGGTTGGTGTAGAAATATAGATAATTCCGAGAGCTCTTTGCAAGTGCTGTCAAATCAGTTGAATTAAATTATTTTTGACGCAGCTTTAGGATATCGTAACATTCAGTGCGATAACTCTTAAAACTTCGGTTTTGTACTTGTCTCACTTGCGCTTACGCACTTTACCCAATACCTTCTAGCCTTCGCACTTTAAGTATTTGCGAGAACTTCTTTAAAGCTGGGTTCTCAGCAAATTAGCAGTTGGCCTACAGATACTGAACAACCATTTATCCTTTGACCTTTGAGGTTATCTGTGCTAGCACGAATTTGCATGTGAACAGCCCGGACCGAACCCGTCACGCTTTCGTCAGGGCGTGCGACAGACGTGCCCAACATGACTATTCTATTCGACATTGATTTTCACTCTACTTTTTTGCTGGTACTTTTGGCCCACTAACATATTTTTTGCGTGCACGGCTAAGGAGTACTCCGTTATGTTAAGTGTAGTAATTTGTAGGGTAACGTTACTTTGATATTTTAATTTAAATTCCACGGGTTGACAGCGCCCCTTAAGAGTTGCGGAGAATGCGGTGAAATGATAATGGTAATAACATGTGAAACCCTAAGATTACTCTTCGTAAGCCGGTTTCTGTGTTATTTCTTGGAGTAAAACAAAATCTGCGGTTTTTCTCCTACAATCAATCTTCATTTCGCAAAAGCTAAGACATTCGTTTGAATTAACTTATAAGATTGCGAGTTTTTTCTGTTCCTTTAATTAATATTGAGACTGACAAGAAATTAAAATATTCGCTGACCATTTAAAATACACACAGTAAACGGCAATTATCTGAATTAACCCACAGTACAGTCGGCCAGGTGAGAATTAAGCACGTTTCCGTTTTCACAGACGCCTTTGTGCAACCTCCGTCCTTTTATATAGGTATGTACTAATTATGTCGTAATGAGAGTTTGTGTCGTCTCTGTTCCTGTGTAAGTTAATTGGACAGTCTGAGATTAAATGCGCAAAAACTTGTTTTCCATTTAAATGCTTGGAATATTAGAAAGTTTGCCAATGTCCCGGTTAGATTCGTCCTTTAATGTGTCGAGGGCATTTGCAAATATAATCAGACAGACCTAGAAACTAAGCTAACGAGCTAAATAACGGTATTATCGCAGCCAGTAAATCTAGCTATTGCCTGGCCTTCAGGCCGATACCATCTCGAGCACTTGTGAATAATTCTCGATTCTCACGTCGCGGTTTGTACTGCTTGAATGTTTAGGTTAGACGTCCTGGCTGTCGCACTGAGCTAAATACCAGACTAAATAAACACGAGGGTGCCGTGGGATGCAATCCCACAGGCGAAATCATTGAATTCGACTAGTAGGACTCTAATATTTGCTAAGTATCAGCAGTTGCAAATGCTCCAGTCAGTATACTTCGAGTGTAAATTAAGTCTATAACTTTGACAGTACAAAGGAACTTTCAAGATTAATACGGATAAAGTAACTCTGAGATATAAATCTCCAATGAACTGTCAATTTACTCATTGATATTGATGTTAAAAACGGATAACGTGGTTAATCTTACACGGCGTTATTTTGATCAACTTGATCGGAGCTATAATCTAGTTTTGGACTACTTTCGGTTTCCAGCAAAATCTGACTAGTCTATTTCTAAGCAACTTGGCACATTGCTAACGATTCTAGTGCAGCTAGACACGATTTCAGAAATCATTCATATGTCGTTTGATTCCATACATGTTGACAGATTTATACTATACAGTCAGTAAATTTTCCAGAAATTGCAAGGTGCAACTTGCATGTAGCTCTACTAGAGTGTTGACTCAAACAACACCATTCATTTTGCAAATATTGTAGTCGTTATAAACATTGCGCTAAAACTGTTGGAACAGATTAGAAAATGCTTTTAGCAAATTGCTTCATCGGATAGTGCCGTACGAATATATTTCGGGAGAAATATTGCTCAGAATCCGCGGTATATAATGATAATTTCTTTCTTTAGTTCATTGGTATAAGAAATAAGGCTGAAATGAGAAGAGCCTGCCCTTTAGCCTTGTTATGATGATCTAATAGCAAGGCTTGTGTACATTCCTTTAACGAAAATGTTCTCATTTTTCTATTCTTCGTGGCTTTGCGAAATAGCGTTGATAATCGCGTTAGGTAAGACATCAAATTATGCTAAACTGTAGTGACATAAAGTGTCAAGACGGCAAAAAGAAACACCGTCACAGACTCATTCTGTTAGGTGCGAGCAGTCCGCACAGCGTAATTTCGGATTATACGGAGCGATGCGTTGGTCCATCTACATAACTCAGTCCTGTAGCGCTGTAACTGAAGCGAAGAGGCGCGTTCTTTGTGTGGGATCTGTAAAACCGCTTTTTGCTGGGTCTTAAGACCGAGACGTTAGTTTAATGAGATAGGTTTGCTCTTGACGTGTTCGTAAAATGAAACTGTAGGTTCAATGACACAAAATTTCATGCCGCGTATTCTGAAAATGATATATTAATTTGGGCCAACCTCAATCATCAGGATGTAGGTACTTTAGCATGTATAATTCAGTGACGAAATGTATGCCCGAACTTTTATTAGATTACAGAACTATACAAAATATTTCGACTGATCGTGTTCAAATTGGAACAGTTACAGGTACAAATAAGAGAAGGAAACTAGACGGTCCTAAATTGCACGCTCTACCTATTCATTAGTTATTACGGAGTCTGCCAAGTTGCCGGAATGGTAGGTCAGACTTCAGAGTTCAGAGTCTGCAGACAACACACATTAGAGTGAGATCGTGACGGCTGCCGGGCAAGCACGTGCCGAGTCTTCGAATGACGGAAATTAGCTGCGGTATCGTCTGAATTTGGGATATGGAGTTTAGTTTTGTAATGACACGTGTGGAAAATGACATGGTCTCTCTCAATGGTTATTACAGTAGTCTAACTATCGAGGTGGATAGAAATAAGATTTCGTTTTTTCTTAAAATTAGGTTCAATGTTGTAGGTATTATAATGTTAATGCAGAATACGAGTATACATACGCTTCTAGAACATATAGGTATGTGATTCATGAAAGGAACTTAGTTTGAAAATATGCCTGAGACGAGTTATTAGATCCATAAATGATCAACTTATAATCAATTGCATCATCTATTTACTATACTGGGCCGCAAAACTAAGTATCACACTTTATATGACATGTTCTTTAAAAGTGTGATGCTTAGATTTGCAATCACGTCTATTTAAGCCAACTTTGAACAGAAAACAAAGTTTATTTCGTAAACTTTATCAATGTTATTGTTTCAAGAAAATTATTCTGTTTATTTTCTCCGATAAAATATAACAAAACCGATATCGAATCGACAGGCCATCACCTTAATTCGACTTTTGTCTCAACCCTTCACGGTTGGTTGGAATTCGATTCGCTGTGAAGCGCTCGCAGCAACGAGCCATTCAGGAAATGAATTTAAGACAGAGCTTCAGCCAATGGTTCACTACATTATCTTTAAATCGAGTCTCCTTTCGAGGACGTCGGTTATAATCCGACTTAGCGGACTTCATCAAAGCTATCTATCCTCCGGCTTGTTATCAAGGTTGTGGTTGTTTTCGCTTAACCACTTTTTTAATAAAAAATTATCTGTATCCTACGTATCGTTCTCATCTCATCCTCTCAAAACAAATGCTGTGCGAATGAAATAGAGCCGCTCTTTTGTTTGCATCGTGACATAAATTTCAGCGGAGTTCGTATAATCATGCTTTACGTTTTTGTGCTGCATTCTCCGTGTAAAACGGGAACGGTGCTCGCACTTCTATTTACGCTTAAGTAACGGGACAATTTAAAAATATTTTCACTCGTTGCCTCGTGCATTATAATTATAAACAAATCGCCTACATTAGCGTTGATACACAAACGTGGACGGCTTAATAAAACATTTCTAGTTGCATATTTAATATCACCGTAAGTTATTCAGACAGTCGTTTCAACTTTCCGCGTGTAATGTCTCTAGAGAAATTAAAATATGAGCGATTTCCTTTCGAATCGCGTCGGGGCAGGCTCTATATATATATCTAAGTGTAGTCCGATGCTGAAGCCTGTGGTAATTTCAGCAAATTGCCGCCATTGTTCTGTAGGGATTGTGTAGCGTGGAAAAACTTCGACGATCCCGCCTCCGACTCTTGTGCTGTGTTGTTAGTAGGTATACTTATATACAAGCGTCTCAATTGTTTTATCAATTACCTACACACATCGGTCTTGACAATGTTTAACTATATAAAGAAGCTTAAAGACAAATAATCTGTTTTTTATATTTTTAATTTTCGCCGCTTTTCCTCACTGGACAGTTTCATTTGATCGCTTTAATTTCATTCTAAAACTGTCTAAGTACCCAAAGAGGCTGAATATGGGCTGAATTCCTTTTTTTAAGCGATCCGCAACAAAGATGTTCATTGCAATTTCAAAATACTTCACATTCAAAGTTAGGTATTAGCAGACTGGGAAGAGCTTAATATCAATTAAAATGCGAACTCCAACAAGATGCTACTTGGCGTCTGTATTGTTAACGTAAGTAACCCCAGCAGGCATGTTAAATTCGATCCGGGCACAAACACTGTTAAACAGCCCTCCGTATGAAAAGAGTCCAATTAGTGCCGACAATGGGGCGATGTGCCGTAAATTAACAATTGCTGTATTGTTTTTGGTCCGGCAACTTTTCAATGGCCGTCCACGAGGAACGATGGAAAATTCGCTGTATTTCGTTGAGGAAAAATGAAAACAAGCTTTATTGTGATTGATTTGACTCATTGGGTATTCCCGTGTATGTTTTGTTTTACTTTTCCGTTGTATGAAATCAATAGAATATTTTTTGTATTGGATTGAATTAAATGTAAGTAACTGCGACTAATAACGACTAAGATTTCGTAATAACAAAGGTTTATTAATACCGTTTATTATCGTTTTGAACAAAGCAATACAACCGTAAAATAATTTACGTAAAACGTGGGTAGTTCGGGCGTACTCCAGCGATAATGTAAACGTTTCCTGTCCAAACGATAATTCAGAGCGATATAATAATATGTTGCGTGTATACCAACAATAGTAATTCCCCGATTTCTTTATCAACATAATTAATTCTTTAATTTGCATGGCAATTAAGTCCTTTGAGTCGTTTGTATTTTGAATGTTTTGGTGGGGAAGTATTTTTCCTTTATTTAAGAAATGATTGCGATGATTTATATCGGATATTACGAAGGTGCGTCTCAAACCTGGTATTGGAAAAGTGTATCATTTGTGACAGGAAATTGCATTTTGTGTAGGAAGACTCCGATATTATATGTATTTAAGTACTACAGTATAAATGAGTAAGTCATGTCATATTTATGTGTAAGCGTCCCAATATTTACCGTATGTTCTGTTATGATTCAGAAAAAACAACGTGAATTATTCGCTTTTGATCCTCATTGCACAGGTAAAGAATATGAAGTAAAACGTAGATGAACATGTTTTGAGCATTTTTTATAGTGTAATTTATTGACCTTACATTTGTATTGATTTTATTGGTGTTTGTTTTAAAATAATAATTTATTACTTTATTAGCTTGTAATGTTACTTTTAATTATTATTGTATTTTATTATGGGGAAAAATGACCTGCTGGAGTCTCTTGCGGCGCTTCTTCTCCGCTTCTCAAAAGAGCCATCATGTGGCCAATTTACTAAATAAATATTTTAAATTTTGAATTTTGAATTTTGTCTTTAATAGTCTTTGGGATTCGGATGAAGAGGTTAGTCTCGCGTGGGAGCGTATGATAGCGATACATTTCGAGCTGATTTAGTGAATCTGTTAAGATTTTTTTTGCAGAATTATCACTGTTTTCCCCTACGAATAATAAACAAATGTTCCTATATTTTGCATAGTTCAGTCGAAGCTGCAAATAATACTCCTTTATCGCTTAGACAACCGGAAAAAACAACAAAGCTGGGCGTTATAATTTTCTCATCGAATGAGCTGTCAACATGTCGCTTCCATTTAGTGGTCGCGGCCATTGTTCGCTGGAATGCATTATCCTATCGTCTGCGGAGTCGGTTCGCAGCAGACGGAAAATGGTCGAATTAGTTGAACAATTTTATAAGCTTTAGATGTAACCAGCTGTTTACAAGAGTCACTTTTCAATTACAAAACATTCAGCACGCTAATTGATTTTCTTGTTTCATCCATTAAGTATTGTATCTATGAGAATATTTCAAGATGCATGCTAGTGGTTCAGTATTCAAATAACACGGTTTAGGCTCGGCTAGCTTGCTGCCACGCAGCGGTGTTCACTATCAGCTGTTAAAACTACTGCCATTAAACCCTTCAGTGTTAGCCCTCAGGGTTGTCAACTCATTTGCAATTTTAAAACCACATTATGTCCATGGGGGCCCACTAACCATCACGTGGCATGTGTGCTCGTTAGGCTTCTGGCCATAAAAAAAGACTACCGTCTAATTCTGGCCAGTACTCGCAATTTTATAGCGAGTCATTAGCCCAAAGTTCAACGGCCCTCGCCATCTGATTGCTAGACGCTTGTTTATACCTACAAGCATTCATTAACGCTTCGGATGACGTTCTCAATGCCGGCTAATTAAAGGGTAATTGGTTACGAATTAGGCCACCGTTTCAACTTTAACAGTAAACAGCTGATATATATCGTATTCAGATGATTTTACTATTGATACTAAGGATCTGAAAGGTTTGAAATTTTAAGCCGTCTTACTTAGCATTTGAAATCGGAAAATCTTACGATTTCTCCAATGAAACACTGAGAATCTTTGAGAGCGGCATTCCTTATAAACGGAATCCTTCTTGAAATACCGGTAAGCACTTTTGGAATAAAGTGCCTAACATTAAACCAGGGCACGGGTTGGCGTGCAAAACGCTATTTTGTTAGCAAACTTCTAAGCTTACATTGTAGTTGCCTTTAATAGACATGAAAGCGTCGATACGTTTGTAGCCATCTCTAGGAATAGATAGGTA
Source organism: Acleris sparsana (assembly GCA_923062465.1). NCBI lineage: Eukaryota > Metazoa > Arthropoda > Insecta > Lepidoptera > Tortricidae > Acleris > Acleris sparsana. The sequence goes on along the minus strand of OV281305.1, from coordinate 4,659,112 downwards.
AGCTATTATTTCTTAGTCGTGAATAGTAGAAAAAATATGATTAGCTTCTGCACACCTATATGCTTACAACAAAACCGGATTGAAAGCGTAAGAGTACACAATACGATCAGGCACTAAAATGAGTACATTTCTCATCTCGATTCCAATCGACGTACATGTCCACAGCAAGGTTTTAAGATTACCCTGGACTAATCTATGGAGTGGTTTATCTAGTAACCTGTGTAGCTGGCAAGTGGCAACTCGGAAAGTTGTTATGCTCATAAATCCAAACTGCAATAAGACTGCATGATGCATCAGGCAGATTAAATTTGTTTGGAAACTTGATTAAATATCTCGCTTTAGGTAGATCATTTGCTTAATTACGCTCGTGGATTCGCCATGTTTTTTTAAGGACAGGTTAGTGAACGGCTATGCTATAAATTTCTGTAAATTGATATTTAATAAGATTTTTCTTGATCTTAAAGTCTGATTTGTGTTTGAAATTTATCGCGTCATTCTTGTTAATTAAATAAAGCTCGTCAGAAATTAATAAAGGCTGATATATAATTAGGCAGGAAATAACTGTTTATATAACCGTTAAATCGCCCTTAGCCCTTAAAACAGTTGGCACTGCATAATTTCCAGACAGGTCATTGTTCCATTGCATTTTGGTATTCAAGCCGCGCGACAGGTGGCGCGCATGACACCTGCTTCCGGCGCGCGCGCATATTCGGATGTAGAATGCGACTCGAGCCTTCACCGTTTTATTGGTCAGTTCAGATGTAGCTGTCCATGTATCGGCAAGTTATGTGAATCAAGAGAAGGTATAATATTGAACGTGGATGATTTTATTGCAAGTGCGAAACGATTGGCAGGCGCAGCCGGAATTTTGATGATCAATCTTAAGTTGCAATCTTGTTAATATCAACTGATTATAAATTGCAGGTAAACATCTGTACTCTTTATGCGTACGTTGACCTGTTTTACGTACGTAAATAAAATACAACTTTATTCAGCAACATCAAATTAAAAGTTTCTTTATTTTTAGTAACGTGGGCTTAGTTTACATAGGCGGATCATTATTCTCGTCTTGTCAATCATGTCAACGACTTTTTGAATTTCCAAGAAAAGGGTACGAGAAAAGGTTATTGACATGTTGCTAATGATGTCGGCAAAAGGCAGGGTTTTGGAATCGGAATATAAGTATTGGATCTGAAAATGTATGCCATTGTATAAATAAATATATTTGTAAGCTACATGTTATAAACCAGGTATCTTATGTGTTGCAGCTACAAAAAAAGTCTGCCAAATATAAAAAAGTGGACTGTGATTGCCTGACCGGCGTTAAAACCTTAGACATTAGCCAAAACTAAGTGCTTATCAAAATATATCTTATGTAATCATTGAAGCAGCCTTATAATAACTTAATCACCTTAAAGGACCAAAATTTGTATCCATTTAGTAGTGTAAGGACGCCTTAATTTTTGAACAAGTGTATGAGTGTTTATAAGTGGTCAGGAGTAGTTGGTATCATTGAATAATGACATATCCGGTGCGGGAGGACCGTCGCCGGTGGTCGAGTGGCCACGAGAGGCTGTGAGGATTGTTCGAGCCTTGTTACTGCACGCGATGGAGAGGTGCGACGGTTTTCTCGTATACCGGAAGCCGGTTTACAGGGTATTCCAGTATTTGGACACGTAAGTATATACATATACAATTGATTAAGCTGTGAAATTACTACATTATTAAGAATTTGATTTGATTTAAGATATGTAAATCAATCGACCCGTTTGCTAGGCGTGCAGTGCCACTATTAACTCGTTCACTGCCAGCACCGCACATAAGGGTTTTCCTGACTTTCTCCCATTGCCGTGAACGCGTATGTGCGTTTTTGTAGTATTAAACAAAAATGCGGCACCTGGAAAAATAGTAAATACCAATGGCCCTAGACTAGACGCTTAACGCTAACGTTAAAGATTGTCGAAAACTGTCAAAATGTATGTATGACTTGACATGAGCGCTCGACGTGACCATCCGGCAGTTTGTAAGCTACGTAAATCCTATATATTTGCGATAACGCCATGTTCTCAAAATGTATCTTGTCTAGGGCCACAGCAAATGCGTTAAGTTCACGATCTTTACATTCTACCAAATGGTGTCAGTTGCTTGTTTATAATATAACATATAACACGTGTCACCGTTGAAACTTGACACACAACTCGTTACGGTAACGGCGTAAGCCTTCCCTACTCTTATAATGTCTTCTTTGCGCGTTTGATGTTCTTAAAGTCGATGTTACATTGTTTGGTTTGTTAGAAACAAGGTTTAATGGTATAATCCTCTTAGAAAATATATTATACTCTTCTTTAGTAGTATTTCTGTTCGCGTAAACTTAGAAGTAAGGTACTTATTTCAATATCTGTGATGTAAAAAGTATGATTTTAACATTCAAAAGCAGGATTCGTTTCGTTCGCCAAATATCAATAATTTAATGAGAATTCAGTTTTGCAAATTCTCCGCAGGCGTCTCCTCATATTTGTGGTGTTAATTATTTTCGATCTAATTTCAACGCGTCTAAACACGATGCTTTGGCAGTGATAAATTATGTCCGCTTCGCTTAGCTGTATGAGTACCGACCCTTAATGACGACTTTTCATGTTTTGAAAAAGGAACGAGTTAATTGAATCTAAAATGTTTATAAGTACCGCGGTAAGCTGGAACAAGAAAACTTGGTAAATAAATACATGTTGACAGGTAGAACTAAAAGGTGGCAACTGTATGATGAAGCAGCAGTTTTTAGGTGATAAATGGATCATGTTCCCATAATTTTCCAAACTCGTTTAATTGCCAAACGTTCGATATCCATCTTCGTGTCAAAATCAGATTGCCTACATATCTCATAGTTAGTTTGAGAGATATTTCAGAGATTAACAATCAAATCCCCTACCATAGGTAGTGAATTCTTTATTATTCCCTCAGGGAACTGGATAATTCAAATGGTCCAATGACATTTGGCATGACAGTCTGTGCTTTAGTGTTGCAAGTTTAAACAGGCTCTCACGCCCGTCCCATTCATATACATTTTTAATAGCGGCTCGGATGACTTTGCTTACTCTCACTCATTGTTTCAATTTTTTTACTATTTCTTGTTGGGTGGACTTTACTGGGATGAAAACAACATTTCATTTGAATTTGCTGTTTGCTTTACAAGGTTGTTTTATTAAATTTGATATTGGATTAAGTAAAACATTCTTCATAATATACTCGTAGAACTACGCACTGTCAAAGTACTTTTCGACCCCTGAATTTATTGTCTATTGAAATGAAAATGGCCACGTTAAAATAACGAGTTGCCATAAAATAAAATTCAGAAGTTTACTTCAAATTTACCTCGAGGCGGACGGAGCGCAATCGATAATGTAGCCAAGCCAACCAGCATCATCAAAATTCAGACCGTATGGAATTTATCAGACACATTTTTCAAGCGTCTTCGGCTTTTGCTGTCAAGTGTCGATAGACTCGAAGGTAGTGGAGATTTCAGACGCTTCCGTGCCGTGTAATTGACTTCAGTTTGTTTCTTTATTTAATAGTAAAGTTTGTTGAGTTCGTTTCGAAATATGCTTATGCATATTCCATTAAGCATAAGTCTGTAAAGGAAAGTTCTTGTAGCACTGGCTAATATCAAGATTAGACTTTTAATTTATCTTAGATAAAACCTAATTTTAACTACTTTTGTTTTAAGCAGTTGTTTTAATAAAATATTTTTTGTAACGTCATTGGTGTAGGTACTTCATATACAATTAGATGATTTGACTTACCACGCAGCATCCCTAGTATCCCTACACTAAAAATTTAACCCGGCATTACTATTCCACGACGAGAAACAATATTGTTTCTGACCTGTTATCGTGTTGTCAACGTTTTGATAGCTCCTATTTATTTGACAGTAATGGCGTCCGAGTTAAAAACAAAAGCATAACACGTCAAATTTTTTTTTTTTAATTTCGTCAAAATTGTCGTTGTTAAATAGAGGACCAGTTAGAGGTTTTAAAGTTAAAACATTAACCGATGCCCGATTGGGCGAGCACTTTTTACTAAAGGGGTGCAGTGTTTTCATTGCGCCCATTTAAATATAGCGTATCAAAGGGGAGCTAAGTGTTTTTAAAGGTGCATGGTTTTGTTGTGACTCTTGCTCGCGCGTACGTGAGCGTTACGTCAAAATAGAAGTAATTGCTTTTTGGGCTTGTTTTAGAATGTATAATTATAGCTTGAGCAGTCCTATTTTATTGGTAAGTTCGGGAACATTATCCGCTACGAGTTTTAAGTTATTTTAAAGTCGTGCGTTCCGGTTTTTAAACGATTCGAAATTCGTCTTTGGCTAATGATAATGAGAGCTTATATGGCGAGTTCTCTCTTTCAAATCGTACTCATCACCGTTAAATTAAATTGAACGGAATTCCACATCAGAGACGTTGCTATATAATTCTGCAGACACGTATTTACCATTCGAACGTTAGCTTTTAATCATAAAATGGGACAATCGTCACAGAGAGGCTCTATAAATAAATGCAGCAGGACGTCCGCCGTTTGTGCAAACATTTTTCAAAAGGGTAGATAGAGCTTTAGTAATTTAGTTAATGGACTTTGAAACTCCGCTTCTAATTAGCATTCATGAAATTTTCTCTGTGTATTATTTATCGCTAACCGTTAAGTTCTTTTAGTTTAAGAGCGTATAAAACACCCCTTTAGTTTTCATGGGTTCACTCAGCCCTGTAATGGGTCTTCGTTTTTAGTCTGCAATTTACGTTTCCCTCCTCTATTGGCGTCTAAGCGACTTTGGAAAGCGCTCTGTTGCACTTTTAGTGTAAAAGGAAAAATATAGTATAATTATGTACATGTGTCCTAAAGTCAGATAGGATCGACCATACCGAAGCTTAAAATACGCTTACGCAATACGCTAGTCTTTTATGCCGACTGGTGTGGCCAGTTCCAAAAGAACGCCATGTAATCAATTGGGGAAAAAAAATCCATTAGGCTATTTATTTTGATACATTAGGCTTATTAATTTTAGGCGTTCTGTTACATTCCCAATCAATTACTTTTTTCTATTTTGACGAACCAACTATGCGCTTGAGCGTATTTCAGCTTCGGTATGGTTTATTCTTCACATTATAATAACTCCTTCCTCAGCCTCGCGTATGGCGCTAAGCTCTCGTATATTGTCTGTGGTCATAATACTTTTACCCTATTTCTGTAGCAGTAGGGTATCGCGGGACTGCAGAGCGCTAATGTCCTTGCTGGGTGATTTATAGCGAGACGAATAATCGATACTATCGTAGTCGGCGCGTTGTGTTGGCGCCCTGCTTTGTGGTCTATGGTTTCAATTTTTTTTGCTTCTTGACCCTGATGATTGAAAAATATACTCCTTGTAATGTGTCGTAATTTTTAATACCTACGTTGTGAGACTTAAGAAATTGACTAATTAATCAAAGACTACTCGTAGAACTCCACAAAAATATAAAAATAACTCTTTTGTAGACCATGCTAAATCGGTTTGTTATCGGTTCATTGTTTGATTAACAGTGCGCTACATTTGTTTCAAAAAATGAGAATTGAATACATTATTCTAGTCAGTCTAAATACCCGTGTTAGCACGGTTGTGATTGTATCAAATTCACCCGATGCATTTTATCATGAACAATTTGAACCAACAGTAGTTATAGTATGAAGTATCTGCACGGAGACTAAGGAGGATTATGATTAAAAATCTAATTAAATTACAACTTCCACAATCACTTGTAATTAATCATGACAATAATACTAAACCGAGGGGGCTTAAAAATGCGTGCCCATTATCGTATTGTGTAACGCAGGGCTCGAGTGCATATAATATAACTGAGTGCATTCATAATGCAAGCCCCCAGTAAGTGAATAAACGCACGGCACGAGCAGGGGGAGCACGTGTTGAATTTCACGCTTTATTTCATAATATAACCTAACAGTGGTCAAAGGGCAAGCGATTTATCGTTGTAATATTACGCCCACGAAATTTTTCCGGTTTTGCGTTTGCAAGTAAATGTACGTTATTCGCAACGCACCTCTATCCTACTCTGAAAACTATATGCCTTTGACATGTATTGTTTTTTTTCTCTCCCGCCATCACTGTCAAGTAAATAAGAGCTGTCGTAACGTTGACGTTGGCGTTAATATTTTAACATGTAAAGGCAATATGGTTTTAGCCATTTGTAGAGAATAGCTAACCTTTGTTAGTTCGTCGTCGTCAATAGTCGGTTGCTATATGGTTGAATTTGGTCTTGGTTTCGCTGTGGCAAAAGGGATGAATTAGTGGTTTAAAACTCGCCGGATTTTACAGTTTGAATTATTAGCTGGGTTATGTTATTATCGTGTAAAAATATACGAAACTATAGCTAGCATCCTTGGGTTCAGTGAAACCCAATATTTTAGTGATAAGCACGACTATTGCTTCATAAAGTCGAGTAGGTATGATTTTTAATTACGATTTATTTTTATTTTATTACTATGTTCTATTTTCGTTTTTGTATGAAACACGAGTGACAGGTATACTGTCAGTTGCGAGTGCAAGGGTGATAGCGATAGTACTGTATACGAAGCGTTCTCACATAGGTAAAAGCCGTACAAGCAAAGATACAAGCCTTGGAATAGACCAGTTTCTGTGGGATAGTTTCTGCTCTTGATGGTTCCTGCGGCAGGATGTAAATATAAGTTATACTAGAGGACGTCCACGACTTTGTAAGCGTAGAATTTGTTCCCCGCCACTATTTCTTCCAGTTGGAGGTCGATTTTCGGAAAATCCTTTCTGCACCCCAAGACCTCATAAGGAACCTACGTGCCAGATTTGGAATCTCTGGACTGGCTGTGCGTTGATATGTCAGTAACCCAGTCAGTTTCTTCATTTGTTTTCTCTATTTAGACTATGAAATTGGTTAGGAATTTAAAGATGAAATTAAGGTCCTCATAACTTCACATAAACGATAAAGATAGAAGAAATCAAGCAAGAATATTATCGAAACTACGCAATATGCTTAAAAAACCCGAGCGTGAGTAACAAGTTATAAGCTTCGATTATCCGATCTTTTGTTGCGAAAACAGTTTCATCCCCTCGTTGCAAAGGGTGGCGTTGATGGGGTTCGCAAATGGTCCGGTTGATGCCGAGTTTTATGTGCTTTCTATTATCATTACTGTTCTGATTTCGGGAAGCATTATTGAGGGTAATTAGGGAGTGCTACCTTATCAGTAAAGCGAAAGCCTTTTAAATGATATGCAAAATTTAGGTTAGCATGAATTTTATAGAGGAGTGTTCTTAACTAGGTTTCATTAGCGTGGATGGAACTCTTTCAGGACTATTGCCTCGGACACTTCTATTTTTTCTAGAATTAAATGTACCTAATGTCTTTTTCTAGGTTATGACTACATACTCTCAATATATATTTTTGAAATTGCTTCATTAGCTGTTTATTCGTGAAAGCAATTTAGGTAAACTGAAAAACGCACAATTATAATATGTATATTAGTACGGATTGTAGGGACAAATATTTACATGAGATATTGTTAAGGGTCGCCATCAGTAGGCCTGTGCGAACTTTGCCCTTACAAAATGATTACATTAAAAAAAGCGTTGTCTATGGACATCAAACATTCTGCCATCAAATGCAAAAAGGCGGTATACGTATTAAGCATATTGACTCATACTCTTTATAATATGTACGAACGTTTTTCTTTTGGTTTGCAGTATTGGCACTGAATATTCTGCATAAATAATTCTACGTACCTAAGTGTTGTTTGTCACAAACTTCTAGCAATATGAAGCGACAGTTGGGCAACTAGTTTCGCTCTGGAACGAGCAACTTTTGCGTATTCCTTATAAATTCTCCACAGTGCGGAAGACTCCAAGAGTTCCTCGGTTTAAAATTTTAGTTTCAAAATTTTGATGGCGAAATTGGTTCATTGTGTTTTGAAGTAGTTAGACACTGCTTTTCTGTGGCGGCAAGTTAAATAAAAACCAAGCTTTAAATACTTGACTGCTTGTGTTTTCTTGAAACGACTATTCTGGTTATAAATAACCTTTTCGTATATTTTAGGTCATATAAAGCCATCGACTTGTATGTATATATTACTTCGTATGGAAATGCCTCTAGTACAGTCAACAGCATAAATAAGAGATCATTTAAGTACCTTGTCACTTAAACGTCGTGTTTGAAAGGCATACAATATTGTGTAAAAATTGAAAGCTGTTGACTGTACTATAAATTTGGCCAACTCTATCTAACCCCGTGACGTCATAGTGACGTGCTCAGTCTCGGGCATTCTCCGAACGAACCAAAAAGTCAATTATTTAAAGTCCAAAATATCGAATTGTGTTCTTTTGAAATCTGCGAGACAGTGGTATTAAACTATTAAGTACAACGTAGTTCGTAAGAAATCTGAGAGATGGCGCTATTGTTGCTTGGCCAAACATTTGACATACATGGTATGGCTTTATCGTTCTTTTTGCAAGTATTCAATTGATTTTTATTAATATTATGGTTTCCTACTACGACTATTAAACCTATGCTGCCTGTTAATTGAATTTTTTATTGCGGCTTCCATCGAACCGTAGTAGAAGTGGATAAATGATTAAAAGGGCATAAATGATTTGCTTTGATCCTCGGCCAACCCTTAACCGAAATCAAAATGGCGTTATATCGTAATATACTCAGAGTTGGTTACGAGGAATACGGAATGATGTGAGAAAAAATACTAACCACGAAATGCCAATAAGTCTAAAAAACACCAAAGCAAGCATTAATAACCCGACTTCATGTTTTGATTATGTCGTCTATGTGTATGTTAAATACCTATATACTTTAAAATCCGTTTTTTTTTTAATTGAATTTACCCAGTGAAATCTAACTCAGACATATATACATACATATAATAGTCAAAGATACTCGTATTACTTACCCTCCTTGGGTAGGTAAACAAGTCTTACAAAAAGCAAGACTAAAAACCCAACTGGAGGGTTATTATGATATAGCTATGCAGTTCAGTTTACGTTGAGAGAAAAGGACAGAGCTATATAACTGCTATAGCTTTGTCCTTTATACTCGCCGTAAAATGAACTGCACAGCTGTGTTATAACTGGATAATGTCTTCAATATAATGTTAGTTATTATGTATATACTTTTTATTTCGCCAATTTTCTATTTAAAAAAAATCCTGCGTGACACCCGCGACGCTAACACGAATCTAACGATACCTCGCTTCTCGAAATCGGGCCGTCCGTTCATCCTCTACAAGGGTACAAAGAAGCATACATACATAAAGGTCAAACACATTACCCTCCTCCTTCAGCAGTCGGGTAAATATATTACCTTCCTTCGACAGTCGGGTAAAAGAATTCGTAATTTTGTATTGTTAAATAGCTAGCATGAATTAGGTAGACATGTCTTGCTTAGATGTGAGGAGACGATCTTCACTATACAGCGTGTCCCTTAAACCAACGTCAACCGCCTAGGGCTGATAGAGCAGCTAAAAAGCTATCGATTTAACCCCTATGTGTGTTCAGCGATTTTTACTAGTTTCGGAGATATTGATCATTTTAATCCGAATTTTTGTAATGTTCCAAAAATTACAAAAAATCACGAATCATTGAATCATTACGAATCAGCGTAGTTTTAAAACTTATTTGCCCGTTTTTTTTAAAACATCGAAATACACTCAGGAGCAAAAATACCGGGTCAGAGTGCGTTTTTCATACAAACGAGACTATTTCGAAGCCTTCGTTCCTCGCCTGGGGTTGTTTTGAGTGAGGTTTAATGGTGGATACTGCGAGGTTCAATAGAGGAGGTCAAAAGTTCTTAAGATACCTGACTGATCGCACAATCAGTTAACACCACAGCGGGAGAGTTTGGGTCAGCACTTGGATTTCCTCACATTTTATTGCCATTTTAGATGTTTTTCTGAACATGCTCAATTCCGGCGTTAACCGCAGATTTATTCAGTTGGGTATCCTAGGCACTCTGGAAGTCCTGTATCGATGTTCGAGGTATTCATCATCAGATTTCACTAAAAGCATTCCCTGGCGAGGAACCATGGCTTCGAAATAGCCTCTTTAGTTTGAAAAACGCACTCTGACCCGTTATTTTTGCTCCTGAGTGTAATAAGTCATATTCAAAACTAGTAAAAATCGCTGAATGTACATAGGGGTCAACCAATAGCTTCTTAGCTGCTCTATCAGCCCTAGGCAGGTTGACGTCGGTTTATGGGACACCCTGAATGAAAGACTACTAATGACTTGACTACCACTTATCACTGGAAGATTAAACGAAGCTCATATAAGCAGATATTTTGAATGTTTTGACCTTAATATAGTCTAAGAAGCAATTATACCAGTTAATCTAGTGCAAATTAAATTAAACCATAAGCCTTTAATGGAAGGTGAGCAGTGTCGTGCTGGCAATGGACCAAATACCGGAGTGGCATTCCGAGAGAAAGATGTGAATGGATTGTAATTGCCTGGCTCTTCTGATTCAAGCTGCGGGTCATTTTCATTTCGTATTCAACTGTTTCTGTACTGTATAAACTGAACAATAATTAGGGAAACGGCTCTATTGTTGACACCTTACCAATTATTAGCACAATGGACTGTGCAATAGCGTTGTAGAAGCTTCTAATGAGCTAATTCTGCAATAACTTAGTGACAATTAAATAAATAAAATAATAAAATAAATATCTCGGGACAATGTCACACCAATTGACCTAGTCCCAAACTAAGCTCTAGGCTTGTGCTATGGGTACTAGACAACGATATAAATACTTATACTTATAGAGAAATATATACTTAAATACATAGACAACATCCATGACTCAGGAACAAATATTCGTGCTCATCACACAAACATCTGCACTTACCGGGATTTGAACCCAGGACCGCTAGCTTCGTAGGCAGGGTCACTACCAACTAGGCCAGCGTGTCGTCAAATTATGGATGCGCAAAAGTACATATAAAAAATTGTAGTCCGAATGTATCGTCGCAAGTCATCAAGTGTTTTTTACTGAAACGGTTTTTTGAAATATCTAGCTGGTAAATGAGGTTAGGTTAAGTAAGGTATGTTTTATAAAAACCGTCTCAGAACAAAACACTATAACTGGCGATACTTTATGAGTAACAATACGTTCGGACTACAAATTTTATATGAGCCAATATGGATCCGATAATTATTGGTATTGGCCTGTCTAGAATTCCATACCCTATTAATATGCCTACGCTATCCTTCCGTCCGTCCGTCCTAACTTAAAATAGTCCTCTTTTGAACTGTAATACAAGTAAATAACGGCTTTTTGGCTTGGTTTTTTTTTTCAGAATGTATTATATCGGGCGGAATTACATTTTTTTTTAAATAAAATAATAAAGGCGGTGCCCATACCGAGATTTTTGCAACGTATTGTTGTTGTATCGTTTAACCGGTAAAACTTACCAACGTCAAATTTGATACGATTGCATTATAAATCCTCGTGGGCTCGTGCTGATTCGATTCAAAATAGAATTCCAATTGGAATATACTAATGGAATATAATAATAGCCTACTGTGCGACGGTACGGCCGACTTGCACTGGAGCAGTGTTTTCTTGCCTAAGTGTTCGCAGTGCTTGTCAAACGTCTCCCTTCTTTTCCACCATTCGTCCTTATTGAGATCAACATGCTTCTAACGCGAAGTTTAAAAACTCGTCCGGCCATCTTGTATCAGAATAACATTTATTCTCTGTGACTTTATACTCATCAATCCTTTGTATTCTGCATTAATTGTTAACTAAATTGTCAATATTGTGAATCATTCCACTTCGTGCCGTAAAAAAACATTAAGTAAATCTCAAAACATTCTTTCAGTAGCCGTTCTTACTAGCACTGGCTTGAATGTCACTAGCAATTCTCACGACCAGTGTAAAATATGACTAGAGTCTATCAAAGTTATTTATAACCCTTGTCTAAGTCGGCTAGGACTGATAGCAAAGAAACACGCAACGCAACGCGACTGACAAATTGCAGTAAAAACTTAGCTGAGGAGCCGATCATGTGTAAGTCTAAGTAATAGTAATTATTTTAATTGTGAGAATAAACTAAAAACTGTTTCAGTTTATATGCCCATATTAATCATCATTACTCTCCTTTATATTGGAGAGTGAATTGGATACTTTGTATCCCAACGCGGTACATTGCAAATATCACAATAATCTAGGGATCTTATGAATCTTAGGACATTTTTGATATGTGTTTAGCGCCTTCTCTTTGACACGGCACGCCTACTCTTTCTCTCATTTGATCCTTGAGCAATTAAGTTCATGTTAAAAATATTATAGAAATTAAGATGATAACTACTAGACTATTTAACGACTTACTATTAAGTTACATTTATTTACAGTTTCAGTACATAAATATATGCTTTAATTTGTTCAAACTAACGATTTTAACCTTTTGACCGCTAAAGTTGGACAATCACGTCATCCGAAATCGCGGCACTGACGCCAAACGCTGGCAATTACCGTCAAACTTCATGCGCCACAAAACTGGGCGTCTAAGGGCCGTATTAATAAACTCGTCTCAAAACAGATACCAGTCACAAGATGCGTCACAAGACTGAGCTTTAATTAATAAACCTATCTCGACACGTGAAATGTAATCCTCGTATCAAATGAGGCGGTCATTTGTATGAGGAACTAATCCTGATCCTGATTATGGTCAATAGGTGACTTGAGACCATCTCAAAACATGAAAAAATGGCGGACACACTAAAACATATGTGCAACATAGTCGAACATATGAGTTCTTTTTATCAGTTAAATCGGTTTAAATACAATAAAGTGTTATTTTTAAATTCTCAGAGGCAAATATTTATACCTAAAACGTTTTCAATAATAGTAATACCTAAATGTTAGGTTTCATTTTGCCGCTAAATAGGTACAATTGCTTTCAAAAATTGTGTGCTTTAAGTTGTGTTTAGGTATGTGAAATTATTCTGAGTGCTAGATAATTAATATAACGTATACTAGTGATTACGAAAGAGAACAATATAATAGCCCGATATGTTGGTTTAACAACACATAAGGGTAACCCTGCGACATGAAAGAATTACCTCCACACGGACTCATTTCTCATAGGTAAGTAAATACCGACAATTGACATTAATTAAGTACCTAGTTATTTTATGTTCATTATGTGTAAATAAAAATCATCTGATCATAAATCTGTCAAATATTAAGCCAATGCATTTCTAGTAAGTAGATAATATGTACGAGATATTAAAAGTAAAAACCTGCTATTTGGATCAGTAGGTACCCTAACCTAACCTAGCCATCCAACAATTTAAACCCGATTTGCATCACAACCACAATGTGCCTAATATTTTACTTTACTGCCGTTTACCAAACCATTAAAACCTTATTAAATTATTTTGTTAATTATTGAAATTAAAGTAACGAAACACTTCGTGAAACGTGTTGCCAAAGTAAGAGGAGGGGAGTGTTTTTGTTGACATTAGTTTACAGACAAGCAAGACAAGACAAGGCCGGCCGAAAAAGGCATACTTAGTTTAATTTTGTTATTGTTTGATACTTAAATGAAAACTGAGTGATTTGTTTAAAAACTTATACACACAATCAACTAGTAATAGCAGTGAGATATATACAATTTCGGGTCCTGACATAAATGTGGTGCAAAAAGTATACCTAATTGTGAAAACGAATCGCAAACCATCCATAGAATGTTTCAATCATTTTGAAGTGATTAGATAGTGTTTATAACTTTATGTCGTTTTGTAGGTTGTCGTCAGACCAATAATGTGGAACTTGGGTAACATTGCAAGGATCGCCGGAAATAATCAAGACGCCAAAAACGGTAAAAATGGATATTTTGAGAAGTCAGTGTTCACGAATCTCAACAGCCGGCCCCACCCAGTTGACGAGTTCAATTCGCTTGCCAATTGCCAAACAATAAGTATGTCCATCAGGTATAATAAAATTGTTTACAATGTTAATCAGTCAAAGATTTAGTTTTTGATGTACTTTACCTGTTCGAAATTATCCTATCTTATAAAACAATGAATAAAGTAACTTCAGATAATTATGTCAGGCAAAAGAATACCTTCTCAATTTTCTTTTTTCTAGGTAAGTACCTCATTGTAAAGCTAATAGTTGTTTCATTACTATTTTCATGCTACTGTGCATTCATACTATGTACCCAAACTTACTATAGATAGGTTAGGTTATTTGCATTATGATGATACTGTTCAGGGTGTCATGTCTTGTTCTACATAAAAGAGGTACCTACTATAAGTAAAGTTTAGTGTGTTGATTACTTCCATGATGCAAATCATTAATATCAAAAATATTAGACGGCCTTATGCAGGTAATAGAATAGAATAGCTTCATCGAGTAACAAGTTAGCAGAGTCAGGTGTGTGCTATGAGGGGCTATGTGCAATATTTTCATTGTAAAATTACCTACCTACTTTCTTTCTATTTAGTACCATTAAATTTTATAAGGATGAATAATATATTATCTTTTGCAGCTATGAAACAAGATGGTTAATAGTTTTTTCAATAAAGACTATATGGATGGTTTAATGGTGAATCAGATATTTACAAATAATATTAGGTATTGAGTTTATTTTGAAACCTATTAATATGTATAATTGAGAGACTCTAATAAAATAAACTTGCTACATGCTAATAGTAGTTTTATTTATTGCTGAAAAGACATGCAGGGTCCTTTTATGCTTGAACGTTAATTCATAAATATGTGTAGGTACTCCTACACTATTTAAATGAGGAAAAGGAAAGTATTTGGATCCAAGATTCAGAGGCATAACATAACAACAAGCTCTCTGAACTCTGTAACTCTTCTAGCAACCTCCTAGTGGCTATGGAATTCAGAAAGCCTGTGCTGAATATGTTATAAAACAATGTTATTTAGTTCTCACATTTACAAATAAATTACTTTTATAAACACCAAGTCAACAAGGATATGTGGTAATGTTATTGGATGTTGGTGTGTTTTGGTGTTTATATTGTATTTATGAATGTTTATATTTTTAATGAATACTGCAGCCAATTTTGATCAGTGTTCTCTGATTTTTAATATCTGAAGACCTACTTTAAAATAAAATCAAACTTGATTCCGATTTAAAATATCTTTTAACTTAAATTTATATATAAATATCAATCTCTATCTAGTAGGACATTATAAATTTAGGTTTAAAGATATTTAAAATTTACTAACTCTGATCTGAATAGGCCCAACTGAGACGTAAATACTTCCACTAACTTTTAAGAAGAGACGACGAAGTCCAGTGGCACGCATTCTTTAATTAAATTAAATGTTACCATAAGTTGCTTGTAATTGGAAAATGACAAGTGTACTAATAGGATAAAGTGCTAACATATGTGAATTATAATTGTGAAAGGTGCTAACAAATGTTTGTACAATTGGGTGTTAGTTAAGTTTTATGTCACATCCATGTGCGCATTGACAGAAATATAGTTTAATTTGCTAAACAGTTAGCACAAGTTATAGTAGTAGTAGCAGTAGTTATAGTCTATAAATAAACCAAGGCAATGAGTGAAAACTGAGAAAACACAACTTGTGCGAACCACTCTATTAAACATGAAAAAATAAAACATTAAGGTAAATTGCATCTGAATTTTAATAAATGTATTAAAAAATAATAAAGGAATTATTCATTATTTAGCAGCCTATAATGTCCCACTGCTGGGCACAGGCCTCTCTCCCTTCCTTCCATTTAGCCCTATCTTGGCCAGCCTCCCACCAGTCTTGATTGAAGGCATGAAGCTCATCTCGCGAACGTCACCTTGGTCTGTCGCGACGCCGAATTCTATCCCATGAGACCCATTTGGTACACACTTTAAACCACAATAGTAAAGGAATCAAAATCAAATTAAACACCAGTTTTCCAGGGGCAGGGGTTGGCTGTACATAGTTAAAATCATCTGGAAATAACAAAAACAAAAAGTTTAATGTTACCTACCTATTCCTACCTGTTTTACACACTTTAACAGTTCCATAGTTTGTTCTTTTAATTTACATTCACTAAAAGCTTGACAATAAATTACGGAAAGAATATTGCTTATAAATTGCCTGCCAATGTCGAAACTATCTTTCATATTTATAAACTACCACTACTTAAACTACATTCAAATAAGAATTTGTCAATTACATCTTGGTGATCATACCTAATATCCTTATGCCGATACACTGAGGCAGTCTGAGGACTTTGATTTATAATAGATTCCTATGTTGGTAGTGATATCCTAAGGTATGTAATAACTCAAGGATAATTTATTACCTATAGGTAAAATAAGACACCTTTTGGAAACGGTACAAAGTAAGCATTTGGCTTGGCCTGATTAGCCTTTCATTTTTCATCTTATGAACCTATTCCAGGCTCCAGTCCCCGCGATGCTTGCTGTAGGGGTCGGCCTTCGTAGGACACATTCATTTTTAAAATAGATCCTCAGCCAGGTTGCCGCCAAGTTGAATTCGAGAAGCTGCACTTCTTCACCTTTATTTAATACTTAAAGACACTGAAGTTCACTTTAAAAACAAATTCGGTAAGAAGAACTCGTAACCTGTAAACTACTTTACTACTGTAAATATGAAGGAAAGAACCAAAGAAATTCGCGCTATGTGCGTTTCGTTTTTTCAATATTACAGAGATTTTAAAACGTAACATTATACGCACCTGATCAGCTTGAATGATAACAAAGGAAAACTAGCTTAAAATAATGTTTTTAAAATAATGACTTGCTTTTGCACATGAATTTGAAAAAATATATGATTGTTTACGTATTTTACGTGTCACGTCTAAACGAAAAATCACGTTTTTTAAAACCATGCATAGTCTAAACGTTTTGTTCAAAACTGTCATTGTTGGGGTTGGGATGTGTTTATAATATTAGATCATGCATATCTAATCTGTGTGCATATCACCCGAGAGCTTCTCAAGATGAGTTTATTAATAAGCGACGATCTTAGCTCCAGGATTACGAATCGAGACGGTATCATCTGAGAAGCTCTCAGTTCACGTATTGAGACGAGTTTATTAATACGGCCCTAAGGGCCGTATTAATAAACTCATCTTGATTGTGAGGCCCATCACAAGATACGTCAAAGTAGACGCCAAACCATAGAACACTGTCATTTATGACGCATCTTGAGACGAGCATTAGAGTTGAGATCAGTTTATATTAATACGGGCCA
Source organism: Acleris sparsana (assembly GCA_923062465.1). Taxonomy (NCBI): domain Eukaryota; kingdom Metazoa; phylum Arthropoda; class Insecta; order Lepidoptera; family Tortricidae; genus Acleris; species Acleris sparsana. The sequence continues at coordinate 4,641,841 of OV281305.1, read as the reverse complement.
ACGCCCGTAAACTGATCTCGATTGTAATGCTAGTCTCGAGATGCGTCAAACATGACACTTTTCTTCAAGATGAGAAATACGGCCTTGAGACACTTCGCTGTCTTTCAAAAGGTTAAAAATTGGCATTGTAACTTTTATTTTGAAGATGTCAAATTTATCCAAAATGTTTAGGTACCTTCCTAAAAAGTAGGCCTGCAAAGTTTCGAACTCGTTTCTGCCAAAGAAGCATATATTCGCCTAAAGGAACTGGTGTACTATCACAAAGGCGAGATTGGGTTACCAGTCGAGATCATCGTTGGGTCTGTTTGCTTTTGACGCCCTTGAAACAAAATCTCAGGAGCAATAACCCGACTTTGAAAAACCAACTTGGTTGGTACCTGATTTGAATAGCGAAAAATATAAATGCTGCTGCTGCTGTGCTGAATAAAGATCAATCCAACGATATATGCACACTTAAGGATACATCCAGCCGTTTAGTCCCAGAAGGTTATTAAAAAATATTGTATTTCATTTTTCACCTTTCTTGGGGAGTTGGTTAAAAATAAGATATTTGCTTAGCGATAATTATGTGGAAACTGGAAAGTCGTTCAAATTTAGAAAAAATATCATCAAAACTTTGGGAAATTGTTTGATTTTTCAGGATAGTAAGTACCCTTTTACTATCTTCCGTTGCATATCGATGCGTATAAGCGAAGAACAGTACAGTTCAAACCAAACAACACAGTTTCTTATAATTTCGGTAAGAATTGTACGCTTCGTCGGTTGCTTCCAAATTGATCGAGGCAAGTTTTCGTTACTATGACTAGCAACTCCTGATGACTCAGCGCACCCCTGTTGATACAGTAACACTAACTGAATAGTATGGAGTTTGCTGCTGTATTGATCGAGGGTGATTCAAAGTATTACGCTGTTTTACATTTAACGATGTCGCAAGTATACCTTAAAAATGTCTCAAGTAAACCCTGGCACCGTTTATTGTTACCAGCAACGTCACCTGTTATTATCACTGGCCACCTTTGTGAAATAGGAGGCTGTTTCGTTCAAATTATATATTGTATATTTGAAAAAATCGAAGTGAGATTGTTTAACTTTTATTTGTTTATTAAAGTCATGAATCGCTATTACTAACTGGCGTGCCCAGTTCTGTTATCTCCACATGTTTCCTTTCTAAAATGCAATTTCTTCTTGAGCTGCTTCTGGGTCTGCCTAAACCTTTGTCATATTCCATCAACAAAAAAAATATATCAAAGAAAATTTCATCCGCTTGCTTGCTGCTGGATCATGTAGCTTGGTCAAAATAAAAGCTGCAAACATAACGATCATACAATCACCCCGACCCTTTCGCAGCCGTATAAAAAGCAACGGCAGAAACCCTCGCTAAATTGAATTTTGACAAAAGACTCGGCTTGCGCTTTATACTGACGCGAGTGTCGCTCGGTCCGCCATCATTCAAACATTTGGGGCTTACCTAACAATCTGTAATGGCTGCATTTTTTTTCGACTGGCAAATATGATGGAATTAATGGTGAAAAAATTTGCGCAACGTTTCCCCATTTTTAAAACGTTCGGAATAATAATAGTTACTATTGGGTTTAATTAGTATGTTATATCTTATAGGTAAACTGAGGTTTTTAATAACAGATTAGGCAAATGTATGTGCATATGAAAACTTTTACAATACCTAAAGCCAGATAACTTATTTGCCACTTTGCCTTCTTCCGACGATTATGTTTTTTTTAAATATTTGGTAGCAATGAGAGTAAGTCATAAAGTATATTTCATAAGGGTTTGTATGAAGAAAAACAGCGGACAGCTAGTATACATAGACATAAAAAGTACCTACATAAGAATACCCGGCATATATTCATGAAGCACTTGTGGCAGCGCTTTAGCAAACTAAAGACGCTCAAATCCAATGTCAAACGCGACCAAACTTTTCCCATTAAGACTCGCTCAGTCGAAAGTGTTTAAATTGAAAAACAGTGGATTATCCCTAATTTACTCAAAGGATAGTTCCGTCAGCCCACTCATCGAGCGCTCAATGAAGCGAGGGCGACCACAGTAACGTCATTCAAAACAGTAATAAACAATGAGCTGTGAAACTTATAGATTCTAACCTTGAATCGTGCTAGCTTAGAACTTAGAACCATCCTCTAACTAAAACGCGTGTCATTGAAAGGTGTTTAAAACACAACATCTACTTAATTACTTATTATCAATGGATTCTTATTATATTTTTAAATTACTAATCCAACTCTTAAATAAATCGCAGACTTCCAAATGTTTTTGTGCTACGGATTCCCAACTGCCAGATAGTTGTTCTACGGACATCTTGCGTCGTCATAATAAATTGTGGATATGTTGCTACTAATATGAATTACGTGGTTCAATTTGTTATCAGTCCGTCTACTGCTGTGGTAAATTAAACTAAATTCACAATGAGGCATTGAACGCGATTTTTGCGGTTACTACAAAACGCGAGGAAGGCACTAAGCAGGTAATGGACGTGAATATTCATGAGTTTCCACAGCTTCAATAAAAGCTGATTCATGTAACAAACAGTCGAGAAAGGTCATTTTTACAATAGGTAAAGATTTCACATCTCTTTCTAGCAAAATGGAGTTTATATAGCCGACCTGTTACGTGACGTCACAGTTGCATAAGCAGTTGAAAATGCTTGTATCATCCGTATTTCTTGGCCGATTTTGATTTTTATTTCACTTTTGGTGATTTCTGTTACGGTATTTTCATATTTTGTTGAAATTCGATTTAGCTATATCATCGTGTCCATGTCTCATTATGAATTTAGCTTAATAACGAAACATACTTCAGCAATAGTTTTACTGTGTCACAGCCTGCTCGATGCACCCTTTACAATGTTCTCGGCAAACTTTGTGTGCAAACAGGAGCTTGTTCCGGAGAAATCTGCATTGTTCGTGGCCCCGCGAGTTGGAGCTTAATAATCATACCTATATTAGACAGTTTGCGAGAAACTTACATCGCTTTTTTATTATACCTACGTATAAGGCAGCATGCGAGCCGTCTGTTAGGTACTGCTTAGATTATCCGTTTTATTGATAGAATTAGTCTTATTATAAGTAAATTGTTTGCGTATTATGTATAAAACAGCAAACAAGATATCGTGTTTGCTGTATGCTGCAAAGAAAGAAAGACAAAATAATAATAATAAATAAATTAAAAATGTGACTATTGATCTTATACAGTTATTGCCCATACATACAAATATTATACTTTTCAAATTTGACAACCAATCAAAAATCTCTTAACCAATTTTATTTTATTTCCTCTTATTAATAAAGTTTTAATTAATCAGTGAGGTTTAAATGTATGAACAATTAATCTGTTGAAAAAATTGGGGAAAAACGCAAGCGTCCCTAATTATTTACCTACGTGACCACCACTGTATATTCAGTTTCATTCTGATGTTTATCAACTGTAAAGTTTGACTTTTGTTAGTTTTAATAGACGCGCTGAAATAAACCTTTCACCTTTTTCAAAGTTTACCATTTAGCTGTCATTTAAAACAATTAACAGATGCAAAATCTCAAGGTTCTTATTACCCTTTCCTGGAAATCTTAATTAGTTTTGTCTTTCCATTCCAACGAGTAATTCGCGACAGTCTCGCAGATATCCTTTTATCTGCTAACCGAAAAAGAAAAAAAATGGTGCAACATTTCGTCGCAAATTGAAAAATATTTTTAAACTCACTCGCGATATTACATTCCCAGGATGTACGCGTTTGAGTTTGCAATGGACTCTGTCGAAACGGCGTCTTCCGGAGTTGGTACGAATTTTTCGCGCAGGTATTTTACATAGTCACGTCTTTGACTGGTAACTTTTGCTATTCGGTATTTGTATACTATGTAAACCAATTTTGATTTATATCACTATTATACCTATGTGTAGAATTCGGTATGCTGACTTTGTACCAAATCATCATTTGGCAAACAATGTCATTTTACAAACTTTCATTTCGCAAAATTGTAATTGCGCTTAAACCATTATATATTACATAGGGTACATGTGCTATGTGGTGGGAAATACATATTTGCGAAATGAAAGTTTGTAAAATGACATTGTTTCCAAATTATGATTTGGTAATATTAGTGAGCCGTAGAATTTGTGTACTTATCTCAGTTCCTTGTTAAAGACTAGCTTAACGACCGTTCAAGCAAGTAAGTACTCAAACAAGTTACCAAACATAAAAGCATATAGGTAGGTACCTACTTTTAATCCATACAAATGTTATAAATGTACTTTGTCTGTTTGTTTCGCTTTCAAGCGCGTTATCAATTAATAATTTTGTTGTCATATTTATTAATGTTATTGAATGAAATATTATAACGCTCTGGTGTCTACTGTCAAGTTATACATGACCTAAATAAATAAAATGTTTTTAATACTGTTAAACCTTTTTGTAATTGAGATTTGACCCCATCCCCTAGTTGTGATGACGACTGATGCCTTTGTTTCACGCAGAGACCGCAGTTCTCAATTGGAATACATTACCTTATCTAATAACTCAAATTTTGTTCGTTAGGTATCCGGAAAAACGTTAAATCAAAGTCCACCTGCAGCTGGAAACAGTTATAACTCAAAATGACCGGTTGAAATGAAATTATTCCCGCTACTAAAATGAGTGGATATTTTAATTAAACCCCGTCCACGTTCGCCGCGAAAGAGTTCAAAGCCAGACTATTTAAATATTTCAGCGTCTATCTGCGTCCCCCTTCTCGTGCAGATCGATCCCCCCACATTTGTACCTAATGCCTTTTTTGCTCGTTTTGTTTATGTTTAGTAATTAAACCGCTCGTGGCGTTTTTCACTCGCTAATGTTCTCAGAATTTTGCATTATCCTGTTGAAGCGTCAGATTTTAGGAAAACTTATGAATATTCTACTGTAGAATACCTACAGCTCATTTAAATTGTGTTTTTTTTTGTATATTAGTAACAGAGTTTTTTTTATATTATCAGTGTTTGCTACTATAAAATCAAGTGTGGTTTTAGCGCTTAAGTCATTATCAGAAGTTTGTTAATTAATTTGCTCACTAAATTATGTTTTTTTTTTGTGCTTTTGAGAGAAACCTTATAAGCATTTTTTTTTAAGAACACCTTTCAAAAAAGTTCCTTTGTCAATTATCATATGAGCCGAAAGTCTTCCATCGCTGTAGAAATGAGTTCTATACGACCTCCAAAAACTTCTTTGCTTTGATAGATGCGCGTTTTGTGCTACTCTCATCGCGTCCATCAGTTTCCCGCGATCTTCAAAAGATCGTTAATCCACCTTGTTTGTGTTGCCACCCGTGATTGTGGCCAGCACTTCGCTTTTTGGCACGCAGTCGCCATTATATAATCTTTACGCCTCAATTCGTATTGTACGAGTTAAAATCACTTGCACAAAATCAATAAAGCTTTACGTAATTCAGAGATAGCACAGGATTTACTCAAATCTACGACTACACAAAACACGTTACTACGGAAGAGATAACGCCTCCTGAATTGTGAAGAACTCCCCCACAAGTATTTTCTTTTTATGCAGCGAGCCGCAGTGGCGGTATTAGGTTTCCTTGTTAAAGTGTAACCGGATTGTCCTCACTTGCTCCCGGCGGCCACAGGTCTACCTACCGCTTTGTTTATAGGGATCTCTTAATAAAAATACTGGCAACATTACTTTTTTCAATCTATGCTAGACCGTGTCAGGGTATTTTTAAGGGCGTTTGCTGACATTCGAATTTTAAACATAGAAACACAGTTGTTTACCTACAAGTATAGACTTTTTGTTTGTCATAATTGTTTCAATAGTTTATTGCACGAAATAAAAATTGTGCACAAAAGGCGGACAGCAGTATTAAAGATTGTTGATTGATTGTTTTCAGTTTAAAAAGTCTTGTTACTATCCAAAACTTCTCATTTGCTTTTGACAGTTATTTTGTAGAGTCAAAATTTATAAGCACCATCGTTCAGATTCGAATTTTAAACAGAAACATGTTTTCATCAGTTACCTTCTAGAATGGAGTCGTGGATTGGAAAAGCTAGAATATCCCCTTAATAAACAATAACATTTAAAAGATTTTCATTTCACCCAACGAATTGCTCTTATGTTAATTACTTTTAGAGGCAAAAAAGATTGCCGCAGGAAGTCTAAGACTGTCTTATTTCAGACATAATATGAGAATGGACAGGTGTAGCCCGGACTACTCGTAACTGTTTCACCTCGCGAGAAGTAGAAAAGAGTATGTGGAGCATCGCTCATTATTGTAGTGGGTTTTAAAAGCCATAAAAAAAAACTGTAAGGCCGCACGGGCACTTTTACACGTCAAGAATCTACCAGCGCTTCCCAAGAGGAGACCACTGCAGCAGTCAGTCATTTTTTAAACATATTTCATATTACAATGGTACTACTTAGTCTAGCATTATATAAAGCTACAAATATTAAATTAAATATTATATCAAATAACATGCGTAGTTCAGCAGGAAAACATGCCAAAAATCTTACGGGAGAGATAGAGAGAGAAAAAGAAAAAAAGAAAAAATAGAATCAACTACTTATGTGTATATGAGATGGTGCAAGATGACCACATAAAAGTTTCGATATGACTGCTAAATATTCGTGTATCCTGAAAACATACCCTTAAATTTGTCATATCAACATAGTTGCCAGTGTTCCAGCGCAATGTAATATTTTCCCGGCCGTTTATCCAACCTGCTTTGCATAACGCCGTGGCTCGACAAAGATAAAACATTTTACGCGGCGTTCGTTCCGTTGATAGCTGAGTTTTATAAACTATCTAGGCATTCTGCAACCCTGGTATCCGTACTTGAATAGCAATGTGATCGAAACATGTTTTATAGATATATGAAAAGTTACTTTGATTACTGGCGACGGTGAACCAGGTTAGGTAAAAGAACTTTTAACTGAAAACGTATGAAAGCTAATTAAATACAGTGGGGCTAGACAAGTTGCCATCGAATACAAAGCGTTCGGTGATCCCTTATCGCTTTGCGTTGTCAAAAATGAAAATGCTAGCTAAGTTGCCCTTAGATACCGACGTTTATATCTTAATAGTGCTCGTGTTGAATTCAACCTGTCGAAATAGTACCGCGTAACGACGGACAAAAAGATAAAGATAAAAGATAAAAATAGATCTATGATTATTTTCGAGGTGTTTCTTTGTAATGTTTGACTCTAAAACAACTAAACCTAGGTTCGTTGAAGTTATTGTAATAAGTGTGTATTGTAGAAGTTATTAAACGCTATTTCCTCAAGAACCACCAAATTTTCTAGGATATAAAGTATTCCATGTCCTTCTCCAGGGTTAATTCTATCTCTATTCCAAATCTGTGACGCTAAAACAAACGGTTTTTCACATTTATAATATTAGTATGGATAACGAATGTCTGTCAGGATACGACCCTAAAACATGTCCAACAAAAAGGAATCTTTAAAAACCAAACTTGTTTGGATAATTTGGTCAATATAATATTAGTTACGTATCATGTAAATATTTCTAATTTCGCCAATTTTGATATTTCAAAAACCCAGTGACACTCGCGACGCTAAAACGAATCTAAGGACGCCCCGCTCATCGAAATCGAGCCGTCCGTTCTGCCTGTACAAGGGAACAAAGAACCATACCACGCAGTAGCAGTCCTGGGTTCAAATAATATTTGTTTCCAAGTCATGGATGTTTTTTATTATCATCATCATCAGCCGCAAGGCGTCCACTGCTGGACTAAGGCCTTCTCAAAGGTTTTCCACAACGATCGGTCCTTTGATGTTGTCATCCAACGGTTTCCCGCGATCTTTATCAGATCGTCGGTCCACCTAATGGAAGGCCTGCCGACACTTCGTCTTCCGGTTCGCAGTCGCCACTCTAGAACCTTTGCCGCTGCAACGGCCATCGGTTCTACGAGCAATGTGCCCCGCCCACTGCCACTTAAGGTTTTCTATGTATTTAAGAATATGTCTCAATATAAGTATTTACATCGTTGTCTAGTACCCATAGTATGTAAAAGCCTTGAGTTTAGTTTGGTACTAGTCAATTGGTGTGACATTGTCCCCTGATATTATTATTATTATTATACATACAAACACACATGCAGGTCGAAAACATTACCCTCCTCCTTGAGCAGTCGTATCAAAAATAATGTTAATTTTGATTTATAAACTGCCTTTAATACCATTACTTGGAGAAAACTCAATCAGGGACGAATAATATCTTGTTAATACCGTCTCAAATTAATAACGCCATTGTTATTATCCGACGTGAAGTCCGCAAATAATGATCAATTTGTTCGGGATTCCGGGACTTTATTGTGAAAGGTCTCGGAATTTCCGGAAGAATTGTTTTGTATTGAAATAATTGAGATGAAAATGATGTTTATTAAATGGTAAGCAGGATGCTTTCAATACCATTGATTATAAACATGTATATATGCTTAATTGCTTACTTCTATCGTGGACTCTTCTATTCTATCTTCTAACATGTAAGTAATCAAGGCAGTGTATGTCCTCTATGCGTTCCGAAACCATTGATCCGATATTGTGATGAAACTTGGTATCATGTTCTGGGGACGCCTGCGACGGTTTCTGGCTCACAAATTCAGTCTGACTTTGATACTTTACGAAGGCATTGCAACGCATGTCGGTTACAGCTAAAAATAAATAAAAATATGAGGTTTGGTAATTTATCATACGAATGTGAGCCCAGAAAACAAGGAATTGACGCAAGGTGAAATTTTCAATACATTTGCTTTCTTCATTTCCAAATGCCGTATTTTTCGGACCCCCCCTCCATCACTGTGTCTTCTTTGACCAGCACGGGGAAGGAACAAGGAGTAGACGAACAACCAAGCCGCTGGACTAATACCCTACTGGAAACCATCCAATATTGATTATGGTTGTTACGACCTCACGACCTATATAGCCATGATCAAAAAAATCAGTCAAGTGCGAGTCGCACTCGACACCCAGTACCGCCACACAGTATAGGTATTATATTCTAATTTGAATTCGATTTCCAATCATTTTTTACTGTTTGACATATTTGTTCAGGGTTCGTATTATAACCATACCTAATTTGACGTTTGTATGTTTTACCATTTATTAGGATACAACAAAAAAACGGTTCATGTATGTGGACTTTTTTTTTTGTTATATTATTATTTGTTTGTAAATCCGCCGTAATAACACCTATTCTGAAAAAAAAACTACCCGCCATCTATAGTTCAAAGATCTCTTCAAAGTCAGGACCCAGTGACCGACGGATGGACGAACGGACAGCAGAGGCACATTAATAAGGTCCCGTATGAAAACCTAAAAAACAAATCACATTTCCATGTGAAAACCTGACTTGGATTTGAACCAAATTTTTTGTGGACTTGCGGAAGGCTACATTACAATTACACAGACCCGCAGACACGACTTTTTATGTATATTTAATACGGAATACAATCATCGCGGTCAACTCGCCAAAGGGTGTCCTGGAAGTTTTCTAATTACAACTTTCCCGGGACTTATTCGCTAGTACAATGTTTAAGTCAAACACAGTGAACTTCGCGAGGCTATAGGGAAATCGCTAAGATACGGTCTGAGGATGGCGTGATTGGCCAACACTGTACTTGCAATTAAAATACGTAATTGAAATACAAATACGTATTTGGTATTTGTATTTCAATTACTTGCCTATAATGTAATTTGTAATTCGTATTTCAAATACCTGACGCTAAGATATTTTGTAGTTAGTATTTGAAATACTTATGCCTTCAGAATACTTTTTTTAAATATATACATTTAACCTCCATTTAGCGATCTTGTTAATGTTAATAGCGCTCGATAGCTTTCCTTAGCAAAATGGCGACCGCTGAATATGTCGATCTTTAGAGTTGGCAACATTACATTACATTACTGGATTGGATTGCTTTTTATGCTTAATAGTATTTAGTAATTTGTATTTTGTGTTACAAATAAAAATTGCTAAAAATCAAATACATTACTTAAAGATATTTTGTATTTTGTATTTTAAATACTTGTAATTTAGTATTTTGTAATTTGTATTTCAATTAAAGCGAAACATGTATTTTGCCCAGCCCCGCTTGTGGGAGATTACATTTGTTATGATCTTATGATTGTCATCCATTTGTGTAGTCATAAAGAACTACGGAGATGTTTTTGCACGATGTGCCCTACTACTTATGACTGCAAATAAACTCCTGTGGCGCCCTTATTACTATTATTGTGTTTTCAACTTCAATCTGTCAAAGGCAATATGGTTTTACCCAGTGGAATAGAGGCCCTGAAGTTTATATGACAAGGTTCTAAGTATGCTCAACATTTTTATTGGTTGGTATTATCCTTTATTTAAATCTTACTTTTTTATTTTTCCGCTCTTCGAAATCTTGAGATTAATTTTTGAACTCGGAAGTTCTATTAATACTAAAAGGCAACAGGGTTATAATCGGGCGAAGTTGGGAGCCTCTCGGGTAACTTTTATATTGAACGGGAGAATGACAACAGCTGGTTTTCTCGGTTCGAAACATTGAATACGACTCTCGCTCCTTTTTTTTCGCAGTTAAAATGCGATCCAGTGAAAGAGATAGAGTTAACTTATTATTACATTTTGATTTGACCTTTGATCAGTCTCAAGTGATTTGTCACTTGCCAAGATGCATTACGCTAACTACCGTTTCTATTCGTTTCATTTTTAAACCAATCGCGTCGCTCTTAGATGACGTGATACGAAAAGTCACGTGATCTACCAGTGACGCGATTGGTTTAAAAATAAAACGAATAGAAACGCTAGTTAGCGTAATGCGTCTTGGCAGGACCTTCAGATGTTTAGTAACGATAAGGTCGAGGGTGGTACACGCTTACCCAGAAAAACTCTTGCCTTGACAATACCAAGGTTATACGATTGCGGGATTTTAATAAATACCATTTTCTTTTAAAGATAAGATAAGATAAAAAAGATAAAAGATAAAAGAAATTTATTCAGTAAGTAGGCCGCTCGGGCACTTTTACACGTCAAGATACTACCAGCGCTTCCCAAGAGGAGACCACTGCTGAGAAGAAACGCCGCAAGAAACTCAGCTTTTGATTTTTAAGTTGTGAAATAGATAATGTAGAGAATGCGAATCAGTTAAATAATGCCAGTTCCTAATATCTTAATATTATTTCGTTAATTTACGTAAAAATATCACACTTTTTGTATGTGAGAAATGTCAGTTTTTATTGACTGATGGACATACAACTGAACGAAAAATCTAGATTTTGAAGTGTTAATCTGCAGTTCTGCGTTAAGGACTATTTTAAATCAACCCCTATAAAATGATTACTGTTGCTATGCGATTTATCTTGGTCAACGCAGACTTACATATAACTTGAATGTTGTTATGAGCTCTTTTTTATTCTAAATATTCAATCATGTTTTCTTCCTCTTGGTTCCCTCAAACTAGTCAAATTCGAAAACGAATGTTCGAATACAGATTACGCCATTATATTCTGAATTGAAGTTGGTGTTGCCAAAGAAGGAAACAAACGACTGGCAATCGTAAGCTTGCCATTCCGCACTCGCGCTCCATATGTTAACACAACACATGATATAAGACTTGAATATGTAACGCCGGCGGTGACTTGCGATGCGGTACAGTCATCCAAATATCAGAATCAGATATTTTTTTAGTGCTTCTCACAATACGTTACTTTTTAACCTCCGATGCAAAAAGAGTGGTGTTATAACGTTATAAGTTTGACGTGTGTATGTCTGTTGCATCGTAGCTCCTAAGCGGGTGAACCTATTTGGATGAGGTTTTTTTTATTTAAAAGCAGGTTTTCTAGCGGTGATTCTAAACCAGGTTTCTTGAAAATCGGTTCAGCCGTTTTAGAGATATTAGCTCTGAAAGAAGGGAACGCCATTATATCCGGGTTTTTTTCATCTAACAGTTATAATATGTATTTTTTTTAACAAATTAAAAAACATACTAAAATAAAAATTCAACAACCTGTGTGTTGTGTACCTCCCTCTCAATGTGTAAATAAGCCTGAAGAACACATTGCATTACATCACAAGTAATCACGACATAACAAAACATTACACGTATAAATTAATTGGAACGACAGCTACATAATGGCTGCAGAACGGATATCACAAGATGTATTATATGTCACTTGTCGCTCAGAGCGTCTCTTTCGTTTCAGACTAGGCAGAAAGAGATAACCAGCGACAAACAAGTCGCGGGCAACTTTTGCTACCCGCCAGATTTTCATTATCTCTACTGACGTGATCTCTTTCAACTTTTTTTAATTCCGTAACCTGCTTGTCATGTTTTCTGTGAGGAATTTCAAATTTAGTTTTTTTTTTTGGTGATTAAAAATATGTCTGTGATAATATAAAGTTCCCTGCGTACAATCATACAAACTTACTTTTGCATCACTAATTATTTGTTAACCGTTGTGGTAGGACCGTATGCAAGGTCTGTCCGGATTGTTACAACCATCTCATCCGCTAACTTGCCATCAAAAATAGAGCATCTAATATCGGAGGTTTTTTCTAATACCGGTATTTTTTCGATATCGGAAATTCAAATACCGGTTTTCCGGTATGTCGATATTTTTTCGATATTCGTTATTTAAATAGTACAATATCGATTTTCCCGTTACCAACATCTTTCCGGCACCTGCAAGAGGTGCAAGTTAGATTTTAAATTGTTAGAAATGACAGGCTGGATATGTAAAAATCAACATTTATTAAGCAATAAAATAAGAAATAATCACTCTCAACTCAATAATGTACTTTATATATGTACTATTATCATTTAAACTTAATATTCTTTCAAAATTCAAATAAAAAATAACTTTAAAGAACTAAACGTTCTCGTTAAGTATATAAAACTAAAACAAAGTATTATTATTAATCACAGCATTTGAGATCACTAATAAAAAAAAAAAATTTCGTTATCTTTATAAATTGTAATATTCTATGTAATTTAAAGTAAATAAAAACATTACCTACATGAGAAACATATTATTATTATTACTTGTGACATTTGCGAGTGTTGAGTTGAGACTGCATTAAGACAGCAATACTTTACTCTTTGAAAATTAATTTCTTCTGGAGGTTTTAATATCGAAATAATCGAAATAACGGTATTGTAAGAGTGCATTTGCCAATATCGGAATTATGGTCCAATATTCCGGTTTTTCGATATTATCGAAAACCGGTATTCATGCTCTAATCAAAAAGCAGTGTTTTGCTGTTGATTTGGTCTGGTTGTAAGAATATGGAGGTATTTTATCTTGGTGCTCCACGATTGGTTATTTTTTTGCAATCCTCACATTAGCAGCCTTACTTACATTTACGACGGCCTGTGTATTTGCCTGTTACATCAATACATACAAGAAGAAATTAGAACGTTTTTACCTTTTGACACTTCAGTCGCTTAAAAGCAGTTCTCAAGTGAAAAGAAGAAACAAGTGGAAAGGAAACGCCTAATGCTGAACAAACATTCAACTTTCCATTGTCACGGCGCCCAGTTGTGGCCAAGCTGAGCCATCGAGGGCCATTGTTGGCCATTGTTGGCCATCGCACGCCATTGTTGGCTTGTGGGCCATCCCAGGCCATTGTGGCGCGTAGATTTTAAACGCCGAACAATAGAACTGGCGGGTAAAATTCGCTGTTTCAACATAGAGCTAGCTGGAAAAGTACAATGCAAACTTGGTTTTAAAAACTCGTTTCGGTAAATTGTGTTAATAACTTTCGGCGCCAGACTTTTCGTCTTTCACAGCGGGTCCAATCTGAAAGTGTTAACACCGTAAAAACTTAATGAATTTAAACTTAATTTCGTAGGATGAAACTTCAGCGCCCTTTTGTTATTTAGATTTTTTTACAAATACCGAAAATAACATTTACATGACTTTTTTCGGTGAACTTAAACTAAACTTGGGTAATTACATGAATAAATTAAATAACCCAAAAAATTGTAGTTTCGGTAGGTTTATACCGAAATTAATTCTGTAAAATGTACCTGACATTTGTGGGTGGAATTTATCCAAATGTATAACCGTTTCGATTTAAAAACGACCGTAATACGCCCGCTGGTTGGTATATTGGCTATTTGTTTGCACCCTATCTATAAAATAAGACTTGAAAACCTATAGAACTTCTTTATAATTTTGGTACTTGATACGTACTATGTAAACCTATCTCATTATTATTTTTTAAAGTCCCATTCGTCACAATTAAGTTATTCCAGACTTCATTATTTCTACTACCTTCTGTACTCAAGACAAATTTACACGAAAAGTCAGCCATTCCAAATAAAAGGATTATATTAGCTGCTATAAAATGTTGAAGCGGTCGCGAAGTATGCTTCTCTCCTTACAAAACTTGCAACAGTTATATAACTCCAATTGTATTTGCGACCTTATTAATATGCAGGGAAGGCCTTGCTTTGACTACGAGATGGTAGATGCGCCATTATAGTATAGAGTTAGGGTAGTATAGTGCACTCGCGGCAAATTGGCCACTCGTGTTGCGGCGGCTGCAGCTCCTTGTCTACCTTATCTGGTAACTGTATTCTTTAGTGGGCTTCATATAAAAACTGACATTATTTTATGAAGTGATATACCCCTTCTAAAACGTGATAAAACTGTCGTTTAGACGTGAATAGTGTCTTCTCTTGATGTGTCTTTAGAGGACGCCTGCAGCTTCGTACGAGTCGGTACTTTTCGGTTTCGTTTTGGCTAGAGGTTAAATTTCGAAAAGGTTTTCTCCATGCACCTTTAGATTATTTCAGCAGAATATTTTTTTTTATTCCACTGTTACTCAGGAAAAACTCAGTGGACTTGGTAAGTGTTAGGCACCCTAGTTGTTAGAGATTATTTTTAACGAATAATGTTTGTAAGATAAGGGCAAGTATTTTTTCCTAAGTCTTGAATGTTTTTCATGTATACACTCGAAAGTATGTTTATTATTGGTTAGTAACCATAGTACAATCCTATAGCTTAGTTGTCAATTTGAATACACACAAATACTAATTTACTTATTAATTTCGCACCATTTTATTTGTTAGGTGTACACGTCCCCAGACTTCTAGTTTTTCATTATCTCTAACTTTAGCTACACCGTACATGGTCTAGCAGAACTCAATAAGTCATACTCCACGTCGTAACTGACAAGACAAATGGAAAGCAAGCACTTGACCGGGAAACCGGGTAACTGCCCGGGTGTTGAACTTTGAGAAAATTTTGTTGTGATGTCCATGTTTTGGTGAAGTGTGATATCATTTGTTTTGTCTCTTTATACAATGAAACGAAAAAAGATTACAGAGTTTATAACATACAAAAATATTTATTTATTTTCCTTGCCAAATTATGAGTAAGACAAAAACAAAGGGTCTTATGCATGTATTTATCTATAATAAGTATGTTTATGTTTATCGTTGTCTAGTACCTACCCATAGTACAAGTCTAGAGTTTTGTTTTAACTGGGTCAATTTGTGCGACTTTAACCCTGATATTTATTGATGACTACTATTATTTATATTATTATTTTTATACTTTTGTTAGTTTCTGTATGATTATTTGGTTCACTGGTTGAAAATGCCATTGAGCATTAAGTCCGCCATTTGGACTTTTTTCTGTGCGATTAAGGTTTAGTAAATAAATAAGATTTAGCTATTAGCTGAGCTACAATTAGTCATACTACACGTCGTAACTGACAAGACAAATAAAGCAAGCACTTGTCGGGAAAACCGGGTAACTTAGCCCGGGTGTTGACCTTTGAGGAAACTTTTCTGGTCGATGTCCATGCTTCAGTAAAGTGTGATTTTTTTTTTCTTCTTCCTCTGTTTCCCTTGTCATAACATAGTAATACGAGTGGGTGTTAATAATTAAAATACGCATGTACCTATTAATAAATTAGTACTGTTTAAAACATAATTTAAAATTTTCATCTTAAATGTTTCAATAATAAAAAAAGTATAATTTACTAGCGACCCGCCCTCGCTTCGCATTGGTTTATCTATGTATTTTCTGTAACACGTACATAAATCTGAATTTATCATACATAAAAATTCGTGTCGTAATTTAGGAGGAGTTAGCGGATGTACAGTTATACAGACAGACGCGGAAATTGAGTTGGTTTTGTACTATGTAAATAAGATAAAATAAAGATGAAGAAGATAGTTATATCCTAAAACGTATACTATACCTATTAATAATAAGGTGCATACGTCATAACATAAACAATACCTAACTTGATCTCCCAAAAGACGTAAGACGAGTAATGAATGGTAAATTAGGTCGTTTGGTTTAGTTTACAACCTTGCTCATTTCAATTGAGTTTCAAAACAATGTTATTATAATGTTTAAACAATGGAGCTTAGGCTTCTTAAAACCTATGTTTTTAAATATAAATCTGTTAGACGTCACAAATATAATCTACTTAGTTTATTGGGGATCAAGATCTTGCCCGGCCCGGGTAATCTGCCGGACATGACCCGGGCGTTGAACTTTTGGGCAAATTTACAATTGTGTGATACCATACAACAGGAGTCGGGCTATGCCTCTGATAATTGGAAGTGCTTGGATTTATCTCCATTATGCTTGCCTGTATTATGACCTTAGAGCAAGTTTTAATAATGACCTGTTTCCTTTTTTTGATATAGTAAAACTAAGTATATTTTTAGTGAGTGACGTCACAAAGGTGTATTTAAAATATCACTAGCTGGTACCACGAAATGCAAATCGACTGGATAGGTAGGTACCTACGCACAATGTGATTGTTGCATAGGTTAAATTGTGTCCATGTAAAGAATTAGAAAAAAAAACATATTAAACCTACATTACTTTATTTTTGATATTTTAAAATGTATCACAAGTACGCAATTCACTACTTACCTACATCGAAAAATATCGCAATCATGTAAGAATATTGCAGTTATTCATAAATCATATAGGTCTTACTACCCGCAAGTGGTCTTAAGTTTTAAGTGTATTAAGTATCTAAGTGGACATATTTCTAATACTTGTCCCCTCGGTTACTTTTACACGTGTCTTCTACTTTACCAGACTTATATGGACCTGTGACTTTGATGCCTAATTAAACAGGTTTGTGTAATTATTAAACATTTCCCTAAAACTGGGACGCAAGTCGTTATATCGCGCCTTTCTCAAATTGAATAAGCAGTTAATTACAACGCCTTAATTAACGCTTTGGGATGCTGAAATTTGCTAATTTGTATTAGGATGTTAACTTGATTCAGGCTTGAGCTTATTAATGTTAGAATTTGATGCAGAACTTACTAAAATACGCTTGCTTAGTTTCATAACTTATCTCTTACGCATCGTTTATTACATGATTTCGAGCAAGAGGCAAATACATTTTATCACGAGATCACTTTATGCATAATTATCAAGTATTTTTTTATACATATACATATATCAAGAGCCGGTCTCACATAAATAGACCTAGTTCCAAACTAAGCTCTAGGCTTGTACTATGGGTACTAGACATTGATATAATTACTTTTTTGTACTCGTCGATTAAAATCTGTGTATTAAGATTTCATAGAGAATACTGCAACGTCACTCTTTTCATCGTTGATACTTCCGAAACAACCGAAATAACCATTTCGATACGCTCAAGACAACTGAAAAAAATTTGAAAATAGAACTTCGTGTTTCAATAATATGTGTCCTTGTTTAAGGAGACTCGATCCGATACAAAATTGCCACTCTATGGCGTTTCGGAGCGTAGCAGCGTCGCGTCATCTGTCAAAAATCTATTTAAACCTGCTTCTGTATCCAGGGCATAAAAAAAACTAAAAAACAACGGTTTGTGATTGGCTAGTTTTTAGCCAACAGAACAGCACATTACGGACGCCGTGGTTTGATACAAATGTCGATGTGGTGGTGATTGTATTAATGACTTAAATTATTAATTTTAATGAACTCGTACAAAAAGTATTGTTCACAATAGTGTCATAATCAAGCTTTTTAATCTCGTACCTTACTTAGGCCACTCAGCAAGCTTCGTGGCCTAAACACGGTACTCGACTAAAAAGCTCTCTATTATAACACGATTATGAAAATAACTAATATAGAGAAATATGTACTTAAATATATACTGGTGCTCATCACACAAATATTGTAACAAGTCTAACGAAAAAAAAAGCACTTTATAAAAACCCAAAGCTATTTGGATAATGTCATCAAAGTAATGTTACTTGTCATATATTTAATTTATATTTTGCAAATTTCAAATTTAAATAATTCTAATATAGCCTATGACGCTCTTGTGGTTCGAATCTAACCACGTATTTATTAAAATCGGTTTAGCCAATTAGTAGTTACGAGCGGACATTGAGTCGGACATATATACAAGTCAAACACATAACCCTTCTTTTGGACTTTGCCGCGGTAGGGTAAAAAGGGAAACATACTAAAGTCGACGAACTATGACAAGTGGGTATCATTGAACACCTAAGTATTTAAAAAACATTTTTATGTTCCTTCTATGATTTTTGATTTTCAATTATCATTTAAGATTTAAAACGATTGCAATTTGAAATGAAATGTTTATTGCGTATAGATAATATGTTTCACTAAACCCTACCCTTGCACGTGTACACGCCTTAGAAAAAAAAAAACTATAAAATATAAAAATAACAAGGAGGAAGGGAGGTTTAAAACAGCTTTTTCCGAGTATTCCTCTAAAACACCGGCTTAAAATCGCTGTTTTTCGTAAATTTATTTACAAAGTCCTTATGAGACTTAAGTGCTCGTAGGAAGTGCAAATCGCCGGCTCAACCCTCACGGCAAAGGGGTTTCTTTGAAGCCTGGCCCCGCCGCGATCCAATTTAAACCTGCGGGGTTAATGATGCTTTTACCTTAACCTTCTTTGTGCTTTTTGGGGAAGGGGTGTGCATAGTCTGGACTAGGGGTGGTATGGATATGCGTGCAGGGCCTCTATTCAACCTTGTAATAAGGTTCAAAAGTGAATGCATCTCTTTGTAGTCGACTGCAGGGATGTTGCGTAGGCCGATATTTTCACATCGGATCGATGCAGATTGAAAAATTAAAACAATGATAAAGTAATTATTAACATTTTTTACTAATAAAAATGTGTATTATTATTTGTGCTTCTATATCTTTTTTTAACTTTACTTATTAATTTGTCACGTGCAAACGGCACGCGCCATTCGCCGGCCCCGGCCAAATTCTTGTCGCAACTTGTATAACATTCGCATCCGCATAGATTATTGTGGATGCGAATGCAGATGGCCAAATCTATTCGGAAGCTCCGTATTTGCGGATGCAGATGCGAATATTCGCAACATCCCTGGTCGAATGTTTTACCTGTAATTTGCATAGTGTCCCTAAGTTCCAGGCTTGTATCTGTAAGGTATGGAGCTTAGTTTGGGACAAGGTAAATTTGTATGAGGTGGTCTCAGTAATATTCATTTATGAAAAAAATACACTATATACACTGTACAGTAATAATTAGAATAAAAAAAACTAGTGTAACCTATAATCTACTTAAATCTGGAATTATAAAAAGAATATCCCCTCGCGGCATTGTACCCATGATGTTGGGTGCGTCCTTTGGGAGAGGTAAGCGCCAGCTCTGCGATCCCCGGAGGCGTCGATAAGCTTGGCAGACAGGGTCTTTATTAAAAGTTTAATATCAGCAGACCAAGGTCCCAGAGTCTCCACTGCAAGCGCCGCAAATTCGTAATCATTAATTAATGATGAATGTTTGCGACGCTTGAGGTTCTGGGCCTAATCAGTTGCTGCGCCGGCCTGATTTCGGGTTGCTTGTACGTGTGATAGGGCAAAAGTGTCGACACAAGTTGCGTCCCACACCAGAGCCCTACCAAGCTTCCACAGCACCAATGTAGCTCCGTCGGGGTGTTTAATTCTTTGATAATTTATTTCTAGAACATTATCTTACTATCTTATTTGTTTTGTTACAGGTAAGGAACAACAATAGCTGCATGCCATGGTTTTTAGACGAGTCACATTCGCACCGCCTCGGTAAGGCCGCAACTTACACAAGAAGCTTGACAAACGATCACTTTTTAAACGTTTGAACCCATTTTAAAGTTTAACCTTTTGAACGCCAGACTGCAAGTCACGTCAACGAATTTTCGTGCCACTGATGCTTGACTTTAAGTTACGCTTTGTACTTCTTGCTTCGGTATGTAACGTCTTGGACCGGACCGGATATTGCGGATACACATATTTTGAGACATCCGCGAATGTAGGTTGAAACAATTTTTTAAGAGACAATTTAGGGGTTTTTTTTTTGTTTTGTACTTAGGTAATCATTAAAGTAAAAAACAATATTATGACAGTTCCCATCTTGATTATTTCGTTATTTTTAACATTATTTCATAGAAACATGAATGTGATCTCGTATAATTAGTAATATTAGGGTAAGTTTTATTGATAAAAATACCTACCCTTAAACCAAAATGCAGTAATCACAGCGAATGTGCGCCCGTTGAGGTTGGGATTTTGGTCTTGCAGCGACTTGCACGGATCCATTTTTGCGGATGCGGATTCTGATGTTAGGCGGTTTTCATATTGGATCCGTACTTCGCTTCTGTGTGTAAGCAAGACAACGCTCGGCACGTCTATAGCGATGTCCCGCTCACACACCGGAGCGGCGCGGCGTGCAGATGCGAATACAAATATCCACAACATCCGTTCGAGACATAAACGGGATTGCGTCTCAGGCACAAAAAATGCAATTGACAGTGGCGTAAGAAAGGTTAAAAATCTTGTTGTGAATTTTTTTGTAAATAGTAAAGACCGCGTTATAAACTGTCAAGAACGGTCAGGGGGTCTAGACCAAAATCGACAAAATGAGGACGATTGACGTAAGCTGATGACAGTTGCGTCGAACGGCTCCACACATTTCGAGTCGATGGAAAACATCTTGACTAGATCTAAACTAAAAGTAGGTACCTACTTACAAAATAAACCGTATCAACTTGTAAGTTACCAACTTACAAAAAGTTATCGTTTGTGCTTTATTCTCGTGGTGGTGGTTTTGTGTTCGTCTATTTAAATATATTCCTATTACAAAGCTTTAACTAGTAAAATAACTTTGTGAAATACCCAGTCCTTTACAACGCAAACACACCGAGAGCGGAGGCGGGGCGGTTTCTACACTAAAGAGCGTTTTCAAACCGCGCAGCCTCCCTTTAATGGCCGAACCCTACTCAAACCGCGGATAGATAGGCTTTACTTCGGATTAAAAATTTACACATTTTGTATGGGCTATTGTCAAATATTAACCTGAAGTAAGTCTTATCCGTCCGCGGTTTTAATTTAGGGATCACCATTAGTCAGTACGTTTGCGGCTTGAAACGGTCATTATACCTAAGTTCTTTTAGTTCCAATTGGTTCCAAGTTCCACTAATTAAATAAATTGACATAGCTGCTATAATTCAGGCAAAACCGTGAACAGCGTGAAGCATCCACCACACCGATGCTCAAAATAAACTGATGTTTACGACACGCAGTGACGTGCTGAGTTTACGGTGCGTCGTCGATATACATTAAAAACGTGATGTTGCCGTGACAGGAACAATCAGCCAATCAATTGCGATTAAGGTATAAGATATTAAGGATCGTTCACACCGGTCAAAATACGCTGACGCACCGTAAACGCAGTGACTTATGCGTCAAGTCACGTTTATAACACATACCGTTCACACCGGGTTTCAAAAAACGCTGATGTTTTGTGTGTAATTACTTTCTAAGAAGATGCGTCGCCGCATCAGCGTTTTTGGGATCCGGTGCGAGTATGCGTTATAAACGTGACGCATAAGTCACTGCGTTTACGGTGCGTCAACGTATTTTGAGCACCAGTGTGAACGATTCTTAATATCTTATGTCTCAATCGCAATTGATTGGCTGATTGTTTCTGTCACGACAACATTGATGTTTTGACATTTGAGTCGGATATAATCACGATCGTGAGAGGCTGTGGCCACACACTAAGCGGGTAGCGAGACCACGAGTATTAACCTAATGCGGAGGCGAGTGTGATTGCTTGTTCCGTCTTCACCGATCGATCGATGTGAAATTTAGTATAGAGTTACTTTTACAGTCCCGGTACAAATAAAGGATACTTCTTGCCTCGAAATTAGAGCAGTTCCCAGAGGAATATATAAATAAATGTATAAGTTTAATAAGTACGCACTTACACAAAAACCCTTGCGCAAATATAAGCAAAAATTAAGACCACTGCTAAATACCAGCCAAAGGGAGATCGCCAAAAGGTTCTCTTTTCTAGAAACGGGGCAACGTCTTTCAGGTCAGTTAGCTAGTTTCAGGTAAGCTAGTTATAATCTTTTCATTATATAAAACAAAGTCGCTCCCGTTGTCTGTTCGCTTAGATATTTTAAACTACTCAACGGATTTTAATGATTTCAGTAATATAATGAATGAATGAATATTTATACAATAAAATATAAAGATAAAGATAAGAGACATTTATTCGCAACAAAACAAAACCACATTACATAGATACAAAACGATCAAGACACAGAGAAATTGTGGCGAAACTGTCCCAACTCAGCATTCGCTAGCCGTAAAGCAAGCACTATTCTTCCGTTGGAACCGCTTGGTGAAAAGACGGAAAGTGACACACTTAACACAAAACAACGCTAAAAGAAAAACATCAAGGAACAAATACAATCAAAATTTATACCCTGCTAAAATTGGCAACACAAAAGAAACAGAAAAAAATTAGAAAATAACTATAGTCTATCCAATCCTGTCTATAATATCCTCGCTCGCCTCGCTAGGCTCTCACCACATCCTTCTAAGACACATGTTTCCATGTAAGGGGGAGCCTCACGTCACGACGCCGTTATAAATTATAGCAGTATCAGAATTGCGCATAATTATCAGCTGATATTCATGCACGACATTTCCCAAAGGAGTAGCCTGTACCTACCGACTTCCGCAGTCTGTATCGCAAATTATTGCCTTAAATGGACTCGAACATGATAAATGTTGTTTGAATATAGTAATATTATTTTTGCATTGTGATATTGCAACTAGGTTTTACCCGCGACTCCGTCCGTGCAGGTTTTAATCGCTATTCTCTTGGAGAATTCAATTTTCGACCGAAGTCGGCGCAAACGATATTGTAAAACAGCTGATGAGCATTTAATATTTTAGTAAGAATAAGGATAAAATATAATGCCTTGGTAAATCCAAGTTTAATAACATGACATTGAAATTGTAAAATAATATATTTCCCCTAGGTAATTGCAGTGTAGCTCACAAAGCAATAATGCAATGTTTGATTAACTAAATGAAGTCATCAAGGTTATTAATAAACCTTAGTTCCTTCCTCAACTTCCTGGTATTTCTCCATTGTAATCTTTCACCATATTGAATACTTCCTTGGCAAGAGATCTCTTCTGGTTACTTAGTCATAGTATGTCTTGAGGAAGATAAACGAGCACATAGACCTGATGGCAAGATGTCCATGGGTATTTAAAAGCACAGGAAAGAATATCGTTATTTCCTCGGGAACTATATTTTTTTCCGAAATGAAAAGTAACCTATGTGTTATTCGGGTTTCGGCTATCTCCATTTCTAATTTAATCAAAATCCGTCCAGCCCTTGCAGCGTGAAGCAGTAACAAACAAACACACAAACAACAAACAAAAACGGGCAAATAAGATTGAAAAAATTCGCTGATTCGTAATGATTCTAATTATGTCAGACACCCCTGAAAAACTTATATGTAATAAAACATGAAATTAATGATTTTTCGAGAGATTGACATGTCTCCGAAACTAGTAAAAATCGCTGAACATACATAGGGGTTAAATCGATAGTTTTTAAGGGTTATGTAGTACATGAATTCCCGTCACTGTACTAGAGCAAACTATTCCGTAAAGTTTCTGCTCCTAGTTCATTTAGTACACGCGGAGCAAGAACCGAACAGAGCCGCGGCCATTCATTCGGTCAAAGGACACAAATAAGGTTCAAGAACCGACGAGTTTCTTTCACTGTACTAGTGAACTAAAAGAACTGAAAGACCGAATTAGTACATTTGAGCGATTGTACTAGTTTAGAGCGACCAGCTCAGTGAACGAGCGCGCACAACTCTATAGCTTTTTAGCTGCTCTATCAGCCCTAGGCGGATCGACGTCGGTTTCTGGGACACCCTGTATGTTCATGACTGACTATACGTCTCTTAGCTAGTAATTTTACCAGCTACGACAGCCGACTGGAATAATAGTGCGACCGCTGCTGTTTGGTCGTTTCATCCAATCCCATAAAATTTACATACAACATGTTGAGGTTATAACAAAGATACCGCTGAGTTATGGTCTGTATGCATCAGACAAAACGTCCAAACTGTTTTCAAATATTGAGTTGCATAACCAACCTTATGTATAAACAGATAGTGTTTCATTTGCTGTAGGATTTATGTTTCAAATGCCCTTTTACCTTAGCAGTATAGAAAATCAGCCTTATATCAGAAATATCATAGGCTAAAATGTCGTATACACGATTCAAAAGTTAATGCAATTTCGACTTCGCTACTTTAAGTTTAGGCTGCAAATGCTACATAAGCAATAAAGCAGTCTGGGTGTATTTACTGACGAGCAGAAATTCATAGTCTTATCGCGTCCGACAAAGTTTTGACATTAACCGCCATACACAATCGAAATAGATTAAGTTTAACTTAAATCTAAGGCAAAATGGACGTTAAGCGCTAAATTTGAAGGTTTAGATTGGAAGTAGAGATTACTGGCAGTATTTTGACGGTCTGCTGTCTGATTTGTGCTTTGAATGCAGTTGGTAACTTTGACTGCATTTTACTGGTTATTATTAAGTTGCGGTAAACTTGGATTCTGCGCTGCTGCGTTATGAAATTTACTTACATTTAAAGTAGGTAAGTACGTTTACGTTTCGAGTTTGCGTAGGTAAGTTATTTGACCACAGAGCTGGCAGCTTCCTCGGACAGCGTATTAGCATTGCTATACAACGAGGAAATGCTGCCAGCATCTGTGGTACTTTGCCACGGGGGCCCTCACTTTTCTAGTTTTTATTTAGTTTTAATTGATTTGTATTTAGTTTAGTTATAGTTTAGTTATATTATTAGTTTATAAGATGTATTTTTTATGTGATATTAAATAAAATTTATCTTAAATAGTTATTTATTGACTTACCAACAATACCAATGTAGTCGCAGACATTATACCCAAAAAACCTTAATCCAATCAAAATCCTTAGAAGCTTTCGCGTTCGAGAACGCGATAACAAACAAATAGAGGTATTATAAGCATGTAGGCCTTGAAAGTTTTTTCATATGTTTTGATGTTAACACATATCTGATTATCGAATATCATCGATAAACAACCTGTCAATTAGCACGCGAACTGCGGTGATTCATCGAGTCTTAGGGCCGTATTAATAAACTCATCTTGACTGTGAGGCCCGTCACAAGATAGGTACGTCAAAGTAAACGCCAAACCATAGAACATTGTCATTTTGACGCATCTCGAGACGAGCATTTGAGACTCAAATGCTCGTCTCGAGATGCGTCAAACTCAAATTTTGAGTTGAGATCAGTTTATTAATTCGGGCTTTAAATTGAGATATTCGCAATGGCCCGTATTGACTCTAAAAGGGTTGGCGCTCATTCTATCGATATCATACATATTTAACTTAATATGTTCATTTTACGCTGTCGACGATGAATGTTTTTTATTTTCGCCAGTCCCCCTATTTCTTCCCGTTGGAGGTCGGTTTTCGGAAAATCCTTTCTTAGTGCACCCCTAGGGTATCCAAGGAATACTCCCTCCAAATTTCAAGTCCCTAAGGTCCAGCGGTTTAAACTGCGTGTATTGATGTTAGTCAGTGACTCAGTCAGCGTACTGTTTTATATACACGGTGGGGCCTGTAACTAAAGCAAAAAATGAAAACGTAGATTCTTCTCCTCAAACTACGCAACGTTTGTTTGAATTTTATTACATTACAAAGTTAATTCGAACACGCAATGTACTATGAAATTGGTTATGCCTGTAGAGCAGTGGCGAAGCGTCACGTAAATAAATAGGCAAGCCGGAGAAAAAAAGGTGTATGGCGTGTGTCGGTTTTACGTTTTGTTTGTATACCTACTCTATGCATAGGAATTTTTGGTAAAGCCGTAAATAATCGGCTTGTACGAACGCCTCGCGACTGCTGTAGAGTGACTAGACTGACAGGCGAAGTCAATTAGACGGAGTTTTAAGTACATTGAAAATACTATTTACTTTGTTTGAAAAATGAACAATCAAAAACTTTATGATTTAAAAAAGTTGCTAAACAAAAGCTGTCTAGTTTGTGGAGTAGAATCTACGTTTTAATTTTTTGCTTTAGTTACAGGCCCCACCCTGTATATAGATCTGTGTTAAATTTATTTTCAATTCAATGAATACTAGCCAATACACGTAATAATATACAGATAAAGTTAAGAAAACATTAGTCTCCCTATTATTATTATTATTTATAAAAAACGCCACTCTGAACAGAAATGCTATCAATAAATTTTGCACATCATCGATAACATGTCGACATCGATATCGACATGTTCCCGCCCTACAACGCAATCATCTCGTGCGAGATACGTTATCACAGCGTCCGCCCGCCCACGCGGCGTTATCTGTGCGTAACAGAACACGTACAGGGATACGTATGTGTGTGTAATGTATAAAGGATGTGTTTATTTTTGGAAATCGGCCAATTCTTGGTTTAAGTTGACGGTCGGTTTGACGAGAACAAAAGGAATTAGGTAATATTGTTTTTTTAACTTGGGGCTCTATTCTATTCGGTAAAACCTAATTGCCAGGACATGTTATTGCATTGTGTTTAACTCAGCCGCCATTAATATCAATTAAATAAGAGCTGACAAAACGGTGAC
Source organism: Acleris sparsana (assembly GCA_923062465.1). NCBI lineage: Eukaryota > Metazoa > Arthropoda > Insecta > Lepidoptera > Tortricidae > Acleris > Acleris sparsana. Next base: position 4,614,875 of record OV281305.1, on the reverse strand, counting down.
AATACGATAACATGTCACAAGCAATATTGTTGTTGCCGAGTAGAACGTAGGTACAACTGTATGTATAAACTAAAAGCTGAAACCCCATCGTGTGAGGTATCAAAATTCTTCTTTAGCCCTACCAGCGCGTTGTGCAGGGTCCGTCCGGATCGCTACCACCATAATATTATTGTCCTTTAACTTGCCACCAAGCAGCAGTGATCACATTGGTGGCATATTAGTGTGTTCCAATGTAAACGGTGATATTTCCAGCATGGAGGCATTCCATCTTAGTCAATTAGTACTCAGGATTTGCATTCCGAAGAAGCATTTAAGCTGTATTCGAGTTCATTTGTGTACTTAAAGCTGTATAAATGATGTATATGCGCTTATACAGCCCTTATAAGAGAAAAAGGCCCTAAATTTGGATTTCTCCAGGCTAGATTATGCGACCAGTTAAATGAATGTACCTCGATCGCGTCAATCGTCAATGTATAAATGAAGCAGTCGATTTAAAACACGCTACGTATAACTTATTTTATTATAAATATTATCTCGTGTGGCTCTCGGCTCAAAGTAAATATAAATATTTGGGCAAGCGTCGTCGAGTGCTCGTCGAGTCCCACACTGATACGCGCACAGGTAAGAGAAACTTGACGGTCAGTGCCAAGGACTCCACGTGGAGTCATTTTTGTAAGAAGGGAACTAGTGCTTTTGTTGAGGTAGAATTATGTTTATGTACCTACTTGTAATGTGTTTGGATTGATAATTAAGCTTGATTGAATCAATTTTAGAAGGAACTAGGGATCCTTCGCTACGCTTCGGTGTATGTGAGTTTTCTTCAACAGCCGCACAAACAGAATGACCGCATGCAAATTCCTTTAGTAGTGTTTTGAGATTATCGCGAACATACAAACAGAGGCGGGAGGACTATGTTTTTAACCGACTTCAAAAAAAGAGGTGGTTCTGAATTCAACGGGATCTTTTTTTTTATAACACGTATTGATTAAAAAATGAATATTCTTAGTGTCTCGTGGCTTTTCTTCAGAGCAGTGGTCTCCTTTTGGGAAGCGCTGGTAGATTTAGACGTGTAAAAGTGCCCATGCATTTTTTTTATTTTTTTGTCTAGACCTTTAAAAATGAGTTTTGTAAGTATTAGTAGGTGGGACGCTATGTTTGTAAGCAATATCAAAACCGCGAATTTGAAACGTCTGGTTAAAATTTGACACATTCTGTTTGTGTAAAATATTTTGTTTATATTCCGAATGGACATTTGTTTACGATCCTCTTGAGGAATTGATGAATATAGACACAAATATTTAATTTAAACGAAAGAAGAAAAACGACACTGAATTCACAAAAACTACTCGTAGCTACAGGCCTAAATAAACTAAAAAATAAACATTTAAAGAAAGGAAAGAGACGCTACGTTAAAATACAGCTTGGCAGTTGTTGCGAAACGGTTCCAACTCAGCATGTGCTGGCTGTGATGCCAACGCTCTGGTCTTCAGTTCCGTTCCGTTTAATATTTAATGGTGAAATTCATATCCTACACTCAAGCACAAAGAAAATGGGTCACTATATGCGTAATTTCGAACACACTTTTATTGCATTGTAGTGAATTTCAACAGACTTTAAATCGTCGAAATCTTCTTTTCGCGTAAGTAAACTTGGCTATAGTTACTATTATCTAGCAATGTTATAATTTACACACACACACACACACACACTCCCTTTAAGATCTTATGTGCCCCTCTTACACACTCAGCTGTTAGAATTTGCAGGTTTGCTCACGGTGTTTTTCCTTTACCGTAAAAGCATCGAGTTCGAGTATTTATTTATGTTAGTAAAAACAACTGGTACATGGCCAGGTTGGGTTCGAGTTGGGTACCTTACAATCACAAGATTCACGAAATGACACTCTAAACCTCTATTTTATCAAATAATAGTATATGGCGAACGTTGGCTTCGAGTTGGATAACTTACGACCACGAGTTGACACTCTAAACCACTAATTTATCTAACAACTGTACATAGCTAACGTTTGGGTTCGATTTGGATAACTAACGACCTTGAGTTGACACTCTAAACCACAATTTTATCAAATTTAACAATGTTAGAACGTAACATTACCACCCTTAGTATCTTGGTATCAACAAACATCGTTCTATATCATATTCTAGAACATGCAACCCATATATGAGCCAACTTGCGAGGGATAAGTTGCTCGAGTTGCTCTTAGTTCCGGAAGCCTTACCGTTTTATGGGAGTTGTTGCAAGCTTTCAGTATCTGAAGATGGCTGTAGTTAGTTAGCTTGACCACATTAGCATAGACATTTGGAAATATTATAATGGGTGGTTAATTCAAGCACCATCAGAGAGTTGCATTGTACGTTTTAATAAATAATAAAAGTGACCCTGGATATGAAGCTAGTAGTGCCCATGTTTCATTCCCGAACACCAAATATTTGTGTGACGAGTATTAGGTCCTAAGTCTTAGATGTTTTCTATGTATCAAAGTGAAGATTCTCTAATCTGTAACTAAACGCCGCGCCCGCTCCGCTTAAGTATGTGTTTATGGTAAATATGAATGCATTTTTCACAGGTCGTTTGGTGGAAGCGCGGTTAGTTTTAGCTTAGACGATCTCTATGTTTTATCTGTGTAAGTAAGTATAGGTACAGTCTAAAACCCCTGATACAAGTCTAGAGCTCAATTTGGGACTAGGTTAACTGGTGTGAGATGGTCCCCTGATTGACCCTGATGTGTTCTTTCAGCTTATGAAGGCCTGGCGACTGGAACACGTACCTAAACTTTAAATTTTTAGCCATCGTTCGCGTAAAATCTGGAGACGATAGTCCCACAATAAAACGTATCATTGATGACTGTCCCAAATAACTAAAACGTAGATTAGATGTTGAAAAATATATATACGACTGTTTAGATTTTTGGATCGTATCTTTACAGGCATTATTTTGGAGTTTTATTTTATAACAGTCGTAAGTCCAAGCCATTGACCTTATACTATTTGAACAGGAGACGGCCACCTGCTAGACCCAAAATGTGTTACCCAAATGCGTCCAATGCGTCTGTACATGTTAACTAACCCATTTATTTAGAAAATTTAACAAAATAAACTCAAGCACCACATGTATCGAGCAGATGCTAACAATGCTAGGTTTTAATAAAACTGTTGGGCTCTGGCGGCGCGCCAACACTGCAATTGCCGTCATAGAATAACTTCATTCAATGTAGAATGGTAATTTATTGATGCGATATTCGATTCTTGCCTGGTTGAATGAACTTAGCTGTAAAAAGGGTTTAATATTGATTTTATGCAGTTTGAGTCTTTATGTTCGTCCGTATGCGACGCAAATTACACTATTTAAGTCTCTTTATTGGTAATCCATCATTTTATCGAATTTCATTTCATCAAACGCTATTTACTCCTAAAACCATGATGATTTCAGGATACCTTAAGCATTAATTACGCTTAAGCATTATTATTATTAATTACGTATGTTAGGTTAGGTTTAGGTTAAACTTGAAACTGCCAAAAAATATCTCAAGTGGCGAGAAAAGCTGTTCAGTGAAAAGAAAAACGTTCGTTGAAAGCAGTTTCGATGAAATGACCCGTGTTTATTTCTCTTAAATGTCTTTTGAATTTGACATTACAAATTAGCAACTATTATTTTAATAGTGTTTTTTTTAAGTAGTTATGAAGACGACTTTCATGATTTGTTATCTGTGGAAGACTTTATTTTCAAGCAAAACTTTACTGTAAGAAGGATGGCTTGTAAACAATAAAACTTACGAGTATTATCGGATCCCACAAAGTTTTATTAAAGAAACTTGACTGAGTGAGACAGGTTTCGTTCACACCTTATTTGCATAGAGTCAGGTCATCTATGGAATATCTAAGCAATCTAAACGCAAGCCACAAGACTGTAATCTATGCAGCGACGCTACATAAAGTCATAGAAAGCAACCAGTTATTACGCATATAAATACTCCATTGAATATTTACGAGTGTCGCCTCTATGCATTGTTTTGGGGGTGTTGAACTGTACAGGAATATCTCGCATGTTTTACATCTATGTAATAAAAACATGGCGATTTTGGCGCGCTTCTACATTCTTTCTGGCCAGGAAGAAATGGTTGTTAATCTTGTTGTTTGTTCCAAATTCAAATCTGGATAAAAAATTAATTTTCTTGTCGATGTGTGTTTCCAGTAGTATAAAGTAGAGACTAGTTCTTAGTGAATACGGAATCTAGTAAAGACGGAATCGATACGATTAAATGTAACAGTTTATGGATAATCTATTCCTGGACCAAAGTAACTGGCAACTCCAGCGTTTCATATAGCAGGTATGCTAATCAAGCTCAAATAAATAAACAACATACAAACAGTAACTTTACAGTTTTATATAACCTTGTTTGTTGATTCAAAGAATTGCGTTGTCGTGCCTTATATGGAATGCTGGTTTCAAACCTTTATTTTATTACATAAACCACACAGCTGACTTTGACAATGAATAAAAATAAAATAAATCATGATTCAAAATATCATGATTTATAACGTGATTTTTTACTTTGCACTTGTTAATCTTCTTTACCTTTATCTTATTGTTCAAAAAGTAGGCATCTTTTCGCGTCTGTCTGTCTTCCTCTCTGTTTGCCTGTCTGTGTGCCCGCTAACTCCTCCTAAACCACGCAACGGATTTTGATGCGGTTTCCACAATATAATAAAATATTCTGGTTTATGTACAGGTGTTAGAAAACTCATACAAACCGAAGCAAAGCGAGGGCGGATGTGCCGCGTCTGCGTAAAATCGTTGTTGGTTAAAAAGTAATAATAAATCCACTTATCTCTGAATGTGGTTGTGTACTCAAGGTGCGTAAAAGCGTCAAGATGCGGATCTTATTAAACGATAAAACACATATATATTTTAGTTCTTCGTAAAAAGTAATAATAAATTCCCCGGAATTCGCGCGTTTTACTTGCAAAAGCCCGCAGCTACCTTCTACACAATATGTATGTATACTTCCTGACGCAAGCATTTTACTACAAACCCTTCCAAACCATAACAGAGTAGTGGAACGTCCGAGAATTTTCCAGAAAATATGGACGTTGTCAATCATTCCAAAACAGGAACCTTAGACAATCTAGCAAATATCGTGACTAAAACCTTATACCTTATAATCTAACTTAGTGTCAATTGTAAATCTCTGCGTAATTACTAGCCGCTTATCGTGGTGATTGATTGTGTTCTCTATACGGTGTTTTAATGGTGGCATTATTTTTAATTACATTCTGTTTTCTTCCTCCAACGCGTCGTGAGTCGTGACCCAGTATCCTTGTAACGAGACTTTATTAGCATTTATTTATGTTGTAATTGTTAATTGTAACAAATAACACCTTCAAAAAATTAATTTCGTTTCATTCTTAGTTGTTAATTAGAATAAATATCAGGGCACAATCGCACACAAATTAACTTAGTCCTATTTAAACTCTAGGCTTGTACTAAGGTTGTCTGGAAAAGATCGCTAATCAGCGATAAGATCGCATTTTAAATTATTAGGAAAAATATCAGGGTAAAGTCAAGGAAAATAAAGGAAGCAAGGAAGGGACAGGAATAACAAATACGAATTGAGAACCTCTCCATTTTATTTTAAATTTGAGTGAAAACGAAGCGAGTTGAATAATTAAGAGTGGCTATTTCTACTTATAAACGTAGGCTAAGTAACATTTATGTATTGTGCCAACTTAATTCTCATTTAGTTATATTTATTTTACGTTTTTCCCTGAGCCAAGGATAAATCCGCGCCAATACCGCGGTCTGACGCCTCACTGATCAATTCCAACGCCCATAACCCGTGGGTCATTCAAAACACAATCAGGATCCTTTGCCACGCTAATGCTGTGCTCTGATTGGTTTTAAAATTATCGGCTACTCCTGTTTCTAGTTACAATATTAATAAACTCGGTAGTGTTCCGCGATCTGGATCTCAACAACCTTAATGCGTATATGTCTGTTCTTTTGTTAAGCATGACCGTTACGCATGAAAGCACGATAAGAAACAAACATCTCGATAGTTTTCTTTTTCAAACATGGCACCTTTTTAGTATGTTTATAGTTGGATCTTCGAAATCCTACGATCTTTAACGATGACATTGGATTCTATAGTTGAGTACTTAGAAGTTCTTAATTCTGGTAAATCATTATTTTAATCAAAGTTCTGGTTTTAAAGTAAACAGCAATTATTTGAATTTGACGCTGCATTCAAGGCGCGCGCAAACTATTTGCATCTCACGCTCTTTACGCGGAAGCACATAAAGCCATCCCTTTTGATTACATATGTGGCCTCTTAAGATGTCTTAATGTTGATTATTCTATTTAATCAGCGATATGTCAGATAACATATATTACATATTATTATGTAATACGTATGTTATGTATGAGTGTAATTAATAGCATAAGAATGATTGTATTTATATTGTTTTTTTATTCTGTGCAAACACTATTGTATCAATTCATAAATTAATGATTCATAAAATATACAGTTATAATATAATATTTATTCTTTTGTCCTGTTTATATTGTCTATGTTATCCATAACATTAGTGGTTAACTAAGTATGTTTACTAAATCACATACATCTTCTAACATATTGTTGTTAAAACTTCTTCTTGTATTAATACTCGTACTTTACTGTTTGTTGTCCTAAATGAATTACCATGTCATATTGTTTTATGAAATTAAAAATATTTGTTATTGGTAAAACTAAAAAAAATATTTTACCTTAACTTAGTAGATTGTCTGCGTTATGTTTGGAGATAAAAGAAGTGTTGTTAACAATTTATTCTGCACTACCGACCTAACCTAATATTCTGCACAGAGTCAAAAATATCTATCCAAATTTATTAACCGTAGCTACCGTACTGCTTTAAAAGTTAACAATTGTTTTGAAAGTAAATGGGTTAGGTACTAATTATAGATTTAAAACATGACAACCCGGCCGTTAACTCAGTTTCGTAACTTTTCCTTCACGGTTATCCCACCTGTCAAAACTTCACAATTTCGAAATTTACGATTCAGCTCCGGTTGGAACTGTTGCAAGGCTGAAAATAGCTTAAATATTTAAATACTATTGTTCGTGATGCGAGTGAACCGGCGACAACGCGGCCATGTTCGGAACAAACCTTGTGCGTGTGGTCTGTTGTTTTCTAATGAGTAATGTTGAGTGCTGCTGCGATATGCCGAAGTGTCTGGAATGAAATCTTTTGCTGTACCTACATAAAGCTGAATCATCACTATTTATTTTGCGAAATACTTATTGTATTGCATTTAGACGCAACCTTTTATACCGATGATAGCGTTCGATCTATTGACGACGTGCGTGCTTAAAAAATCAAAATGTCACTTAGTATATTTTTTCTTAGCTGCCAGCATCTGTCACAGATAAGTAATCAAATCACGTTTTAACGCGTCTAGTGTAGTGAATGGTTTCTCTTAGAACGCCTGGGTGGTGGTGTTTTATGATGCGAATCGTTCGGGCAGGTCAAGGTTGCGCTGATTGACGATAAACACTTGAGTGGTTACGTTGAATGGACGGTTCATGCTCTTTCACGCTTTGAACCGATCAAAAATGGTTCGGTTTTTGAAACATAAAATGGGTTTCGTGCCCAACAAATTGGGTGTCGAATTCGTTGTTTTTTTAATAAGTAATATTGTGACTTATGTTATGAGCGACATAACACAAACGTTATTTATTGAATGATTAATTAAGAATCATAGTTTAAAATTGTTTTTTGTTTGATAACTGTTTTTGCTCTGGATGTTATGAGTACGTGAGTATTTTTGAAAAAATAGACATACCTACCTGTTTAAAATTACATACGATACTAAAAACTAAACCGTTTTGTGCGATCCTTCAAATCTATAAGAAAACCATATTTACAAAACCGGATGTGTTTTGAATTTGATAAAGACATAGAAACCTTTATAATCACCAATGTCCACAAGTTTTGCGCTCATAATTATTAATAGTGTCAATCGTAAAAAATGTACCACAGATTCATAAATAATTGCCAGCTAATTTACCTTCGTTAAGTCACGATCCCGCGTCACGTTTTAATGTATGGGGAAAGAAAAAGTCATTGGTAATAAATCGATCACGTGTGTGTGAGACTATGAATCACAGTTAGGGCTGCCTCATACAGTACTGGTGCTTAAACTTCAGTTTGTTTGTAGTGAGCGTGCCGCTGTTTATGCGGAGGTCCGTCGAGGGTCTTGACTTGACTTCTGGGCAAAAGGTGTCGTGTTCCGGCGGTTTTTCTTTTTTATAAGGTTTTTGTAATTACGGGCCTTTGTGCTCAAAACTTATTTTAAAAAACATGTAACTTTGTGACAGTTACTGCAAAGTAGGCCAAACTATAAAATGTCGTAATTTGTAAATGCACAACTAAACAATTTTATAGTATTTTTTTGTATACTTAGCACATTTGATATAACTTGAGTTGACTGTTGCTGTTTCATTGTGCATTACGAAATTGGCCTCATTTACCAAATAAACACAATTTAACAATAATTAATTTGATCACACTTGTAACAGTTGTTGTTATCATGTTAAAGTTTATTATGCGATTCAACAGCAGGAAATTAATGCTGTCAATAGTTTTGAACCTATCATTAACCAGCCCTAATGTTATTCAATAATTCATAACATAAAGTCTGTCTTGCTCAGAGGTTGCTCGACGCGACTCGGCTATTTCCGTATCTTGTGAACTGAACTAGAAGTGGTTTTAGCAACTGCTTCTAACGATATCTTATTTCCAGCTGATCTTCTGATGATGCTAGTGACGCTTATAATATTTGAACTTTATTCCAAAAACTCACTCCGAACACCTAAATGTCTATGTCTCATGATATGATCTCATTTCATGAGTAAATCTTTATTTTTTTCTCGGTTTAGTCGCCATAATGGTACGTTTTCTGTCGTCTAAATGTTCGCGGTGATGTGTGCTGGAGGAAATTGGTTTTCTTTGACAACACCTGACTTTTGTGACAGGTTCGTATCAGATAGCAATACTGTGTAAAAGGATATATTTAAAATGAATGTCACAAATTGCCTAGCCCTAGACACTTAGATACAGCAAAATAAAAAAATACGAAGTGAGTAACAATCTTGGGCCCGTATTATGATCACCTTTATTACGGTGTATAAAGCATCCGTCACCTCGCATTTCTGCTTCTGTTAAACTTTTAGAAAGATACAAATTCTTCCGAAATAGATATAGTTGTAACTGTCTCTAAAACGCACGAAAAAGGTACCGTTTCTTTTTGCTTCCAGGCAGACGATTAAAATACATATGAGTCAGTTTCTCACGTTACATTAAGTGCCCAAGTGACCTATATTCAGGGCTTCCTCGGTGACCTGCCGCATTCCGACCAAGATTTATCGGTTAAAACTGGAAGTAATTAATATTGTATAGCAAGAGCAAGGATTAGTAATGACCCTTTCCACGAGTATAAAGGTCCAGTGTAAAGTGTAACTGTGCCATGTAAGGGCAAATAGATTATGTGAGAAGTAAGACACCGCCGTAACCTTGTTCGGAGGCATCAGTGAATAAGCTACTAATATGGATAACGGCAATAAATTTTCAATGTAATTAGCACTTTAAAATAGTAAATAAAATGTCAGGGGACGTATAAACATTGACCTAGTCTCAAACTAAGCTCTAGGCTGTACTATAGGAACTAAATAATTCTATGAAACTGCTTAGTTTAGAGAAAAAAATGGCTTGACAACGTCTGGCAGTTAGTCTGATTTTTGAGGAGATAGATTTTGGATCAATTCCTAGTTTTTCAAACTCATAAATAGTAACCTAGAATTGAAATAAATGCGTCCTATATAGTACCTGTGTTAGGTCAAAATGAATCATATTCTAAAGTGTGTGGTGTAGCTGGTTTAGCTGTCGACAGTTCAGATTGTTTTTCTAACTTTTCTCAATCTAAATATAGTCTGACAGCGAACGTCTGTCATGGTGAGATTTAATAACAAACTTTCGTATTTAATAATAGAATGAGATGGGATAAGACTGCTGTTACTGTAAGATTTGGCACGTCTATCGTTTCATCTTCTACACATATTTTTATTTCGTTTTCCGCGTCTTGTGTATTAAAAGTTCATTTTGTTTTGTTATCCAAGCTGCTATTAAAACCAGGAACAACCATTAAGTATTGAAACACTGCAATTTTAGCCCATTTTACAACCACAACAAGTAGCCCTATGCGTACAGCCTCGAAACGATAATGCTCATGAATAACCCAATAAACAACTTTAAAATAGCGCCTACAGCTGGTATGTGGACCAATAAATACCATATACGTAAAAGACATTTCGTTAAGTTTTTTATTCATATTTATTCAGGTAATAGTTTTGTAAACCGTCCTTGACTTGCGAAACTTACGCCCCCGCGGCATCAACAAACTCATTAACCAATTTACCACTGTCCCTGTCATTCCACCGTAAGCTTGCTAGGTTAGAATGGGACGGGAAATTAAAGTTTAACGATGTGTGTGTTATTCTGTCTCCAGCCAGTCTCAGGCGGCTGCGCGTGCGCCGCGGTCGGGTCTACGACGCGCTATTTCTGAATACAAATTAACGAATTGACGCGTACGTTCGAAATACGAAATTTGAAATTCAACGAAGTTTATCGATGCGTGTGATTGTGTTTTGTTTAATGGTGATTTTTCGGTGTTTTTATGTTTATCTGAGTATTAACGCCCCTGTCCCATTTTTGGGATCCACATGCCTTGCCATATAAGTCAAGTTGTTTTATGACTGCTTCGAATGTTGGTGATTTATTATATGTCTTATCTTGTTTTATGTTAAACTTGATGATATCCTTGTAACCATAAATCTCGCTAGACTCTTAATGGTCATTTAGAACGTAATTTAAACCCTAAGTCCACAACAGCTCATTTTTGCAGTTTTGTAGATTACGGGGACCTGCACGTGGAAACACTCGGTACGACGACGACCCTATTTTTTCCACTAGGGCCTAATTGATCTGAAATATCTAACACCTATTTAATCTAATTTAAATCTATAATATACTACTTATGTGAAATATGTAATTCAATAACAAAAAATATGAACTATTGGATAATAAAATAATGTAAATAAATTGCAACAGTTATCTTTAAATTAAATGACATAATAAGCAATATACTCCTTTTGTAAAGGTCGATTCAGAGTCTGACTAAAGTTTTTTGGTTTGATGTTATACCTAGGAGGTTCACTTCAATATTACCTGTCGATTTACTGAATAATTCATTTGAATTCAAACTTAGAACATATTCTATCCGACACATTAAATACCAGACCTCATTTCCGTATAAAAGAGGCTCAATATCATAGCCCTAGGCACTTTTATTAAACAAAGCTACTGGCCGGTTGTTCTGAGTCATCGCCATTAGGTTAGAAAAACGAAAGTTAACGCCGCGTTCAAAATAGAAGTCGTTTTAACTGTCGCTCTACACGCTGTCACTTTTGTGTGTGGACGAGCTTTATTTAGATTTCGGCTCCTGTTTAAGAAAGCAGTTAAATTTAACTGCCGGATTGCGTATGTTACAATGACAGAGTGATGCTTTTTATACTTGGCACATGTTTGAAATGAAAAACAAACAAATCTAGTTCCTTTGTGAGGGAAAAAAGCCTTTATAACCTAAAAGCTAAACTTTGGCATATTGAGGTTTTCTTACGCTTAAGAAGATTGTTACGCGCCGCTAAAATGGCGTAACTGTCAAAAAAAACCATACAAATTTAGCTCCGGGCGTTAACGTTTCTCACCCCCTAAATCAAGTCCGATTTTCACGATTTTTGAATGTTGTAGTTATTATGAAGACCTATATAAGTCTGTACGTTTTTGTTTTTTAATTTTGTTTTGTTCTAAGGAATATTTTCTTGGAAAGGAAACGTACAGACATAGTTTTCATGATATCTACAACATATTCAAAAATCATAAAAATCGGACTTGTATGGAGATTTTTAACTTCAAAATCCTCTTAAGAGAAGACCTTGTCTATAACAATAAAAAAAACCTTTGGACTCCACTCGATATCCGCTCTGCAGAAGTCCTAAATTTCTGTGAAAAATTCAGCCCTAGTCTTAAATATTTATCTGCCAAATAGTTTTTATAGTTAAGCTGAGGAAACATCACAAATAACGAGGAGAACCACAAAGAAACAAGATCTGCACACATGACATGCACACCCTTATAGGTCGACGAACTGCGATGTTTTTAAAGAGAAAACACCGCACGAAGTTTCAAGTTTCCTTAACTCAGTTTTATAATTGTACTTTCCTATTACTCAAGTGCAGGTTGCAAACCGCATCACCTCAAAAGCTGAGGTGGCGATGACGTCAGCTGTAATAATTTAGTAATTCGTATAATTATGACGGGCTTCGTGACATTTAACTAATTGTTGACGTGGCCGTTTTTGTTGTGGTGAGGGAATTATGTCTATGCGGAGCGAAAGTACTGGCTACAGTGCCTAGTACAGTGTAGCAGTAGTTTCTACCTATACATTACCTATTTTTGTGTTTTCTGTTCTGTAAATCATAGAGAAACCATCGACTTTCGTATGCTTTCTTTGATATCTAATAAAATAAACAAATAGTTTTCATTTTTCCCGTCTTAAAATTTTCTATCGCATATTTTCCGCTTCGTAAATTTCTCACAATCGCTTTATTTGTGGAATTTGTGGTCTTTGACACGTGGAAAAATTGGACAGTGAAAAAAGTGCAGATAAAAACTATGGTAAGGTATAGGTAACTATTGTGGTAAACTGATCTATCATTAAACACGCGTCAAATAACAAACTAGATAGTTTTGAAGTCAGCAGTCTTGCCAATTGTTTGTTTAGGCATTGCTGCGACGTTGACAGTGTTGATGAACAGACATAATTGCGTATCTGGAGACCACACAGGCGTTCGTATGTCCACACGCCCTTGGGGAATATTCTGTTTGCTAAAATCATATTACTTTTGACATGTTATTGTATTGTATAAGAGCCGAGAGCCCTCACAATATTGTCAATATTTACGTAGCTTAGTTTTATTTATATTTTAATACATTTAGTTTTCAGTCTGAATAGTAATTGTATTACTTATATTTTAACGTTATGGTTTTCTTTTTTTTGGCCGCCATTGCTGTCAAGTAAATAAGAGTTATCAAAACGTTGACAATACGATAACACGTCGAAAGAAATATTGTTTTGCCGTGTTGAATAGAGCCCGCGAGCTGGTTTGGCATTTCCATGGCTTAAAAAAATTCAAGTTGGCACAGGTAACCACTTTGTAACTCCGAGAGGCTGTAACCAAAACATGTAATTTCGCACTTGATCGAGTAAAAAATAATAAAAAACTGTAATTAAAACGTGTCGTCCTTTTAATTCAGTCTACTTTCACTCGCCAAGGATACGACAAATTGTTAATTAAAATGTTAATTTATCTCCTCCGGTGTTAAAACACGTTGGGCGCCAACGACCCCGTATCATATCACTTTTGTATGATACATACAAAACATGGCGCTGACTACGGTAATTAACATCAACTAAAGTTTCCGGATAACTGTAGGCTCAAAACAAAATGTAAGTATAAACGTACAATTTTATAAGCTTTTAATACCTTTTGGTTTTGGAACTGTTTACTGATAAGAGACTTGTTAATTAAAGGTGAGAAGTAGCGAATTAAGTGGACAGTTGTCAGGTTAACTGGTGGGATTTCCTGACATGTCATGTCACTTTTTATTTGGTCTTTATATCACTAAAAGGCGATTAGTCAGGTTTATGATGACGATATTTTTCCTGTGGATAATCTCACGCAAAATTCACCTAGTCCCTAACTAAACATTAGGCTTAGAACTGATTCTTCTTAGTCGTTACACTCTTGACAGAGTGGTCGTGGTCGTCAATCAGGAACAGGTTGAGTGATGCGTTTAGTTAAACGGCGCCATTCTTGTCGGACCGCAGCCTTCCTGGTACACTCAGCAACAGGGTAGTTTGTTGCCGCCTTTATTTGTTCTGTCCATCTCATCGGGGATCTGCCGCGCGCTCTGGTACCTTCAACTTTTCCCTGCACTACCAGACGCTCTATGGAGTCATTGCTGCGACGTGATATATGACCAAAGAAAGTTAGGATGCGTGCTTGTACTACAGACGACAGGCGCTGTCTGATGCCGAGTTCGTTCAGTATAGATGCGTTCGTACGGAACTCTGTCCATGACACCCTAAGCATCCTCCTCCAGCACCACATCTCTAGAGCGTCTATTTTAGAACTGATAGACAACGTTTTTCGAAAGTTTCCCAAACCGCTTCATTTCCCAAACATATTATTTGGGAATCGCTTCTTTTCCCAAACTTTAAGTATTTCAGGATTTATTTCAAGACTAACCTAGGTTAGTCTTATAAAAATCATGAAATTGGTGTTGGAAAAAAAGTGGTTTCCCAACGTATATGTTTGGGAAATGAATCAGTTTGGAAAACGTTGTCGGAGAAAAGGCATTACCTAAACCTGGACAACGATATCCTTGTGCTCATTACACAAATATTTCCATATCGGAAACCGAACCTGGGACCGCTAGCTTCGTAGGCAGGGGTCACTAACAACTAAGTAGGCTAACGCGTCTCATCAAACACATACAGTAAGGACTGTGAGCACTTAGAAGGTGCTTGGGGTACCTACTTCTATTTAACTCGCTCTTAATAAAAGCGTATGAGTGAGTGAGAGACAAGTACAAACTCGAAGCACATAAGTGCTCACAGACTGTACATAGGTTTATATTTACCGTGCCTAGTACTGGCGACTCTTAAAACCATTAAAACTTCCTGAACATTATATAGTCTGTCTACATATTTTTGGACTAGCACAGGGAAATCATAAAGAACGAAGACAAACGAGCGCGAAGCGTTTTGCCGCGATTTATGCGCTTGCGCATCTCGTGTTGAACACTCAGTTTCGCCGCTGAGTCATGCAGTTAGTCGAGTGGCATCGGTTTAGTGTCGGGTTACTAGTTGGCCAATATTTAGATGTTTAAAATAATGTTTA
This sequence comes from Acleris sparsana, assembly GCA_923062465.1. Taxonomy (NCBI): domain Eukaryota; kingdom Metazoa; phylum Arthropoda; class Insecta; order Lepidoptera; family Tortricidae; genus Acleris; species Acleris sparsana. Next base: position 4,599,781 of record OV281305.1, on the reverse strand, counting down.
CTCCATTGTTTTTTACACATAACTACTTTTGAGTTTTGTACCCAACCAAAGGGTTTAAGGACCCTATTACTATCTCATGCACCTTAATAGGCATACAGTTAAAATTTTATATGTACTGTTTATATGTATTTCTTGACGACGTGCTGGCCTAGTTGGTAGTGCCCCTGCCTACGAAGCTAGCGGTCCTGGGTTCCCGGTAAGGGCAGATATTTGTGTGATGAGCGCGAATATTTGTTCCTGAGTCATGGATGTTTTCTATGTATTTAAAGTATACATTTCTCTATATAAGTATTTATATCGTTGTCTAGTACCCATAGTACAAGCCTAGAGCTTAGTTTGGGACCAGATCAATTGGTGTAACATTGTCCCCTGATATTTATTTTATTTATTATTATATGTACTATCTGTGCAATATGTTAACCGACTCCGTGGGTCTCAAGACACAGTCTCAGCCTAGTTTGGAATCCATGTATTTGTAAAATAAATTGGGTCTATATTACAATAAATAGGTACAGCCTGTTAAACAGCCAATCAAAACTGTGTACTCAAACTTTGACGTATCAGTGTTCTCCTTCTATTGGCTGACGGACTATATCACGTGGTTTTATGTTTACATTTAGTTCAGTGCTTAAATAAGTGGAGTATATAAGTAACAGGCAGTTAAGAAACTAGTAAACCCTAGGTTGCTTCACTATTAAAGGTCCGTTATAACTTAAAGTGACGTCACACCTGCCTGACCTTTGCTTGGAATGCTAAATGCCAGAACAGTCCAGCGGGTCGGGAATCCAACTCAGAATGCTCGGTCTTATAATACAAGCTTAATTATCCGATAAAAAAGGGAATGTCGGCGCGGTGTTGAAATAAAGGCGGAAATTTCATTGTAGCGCTGATATTTTTTAATTATCCTTATTATACTTGTACTTCTAAATTCACTCATCTACTTATTACAAAATCTCGAGGGTTCTAGGTACTTACACTTCGAAGGTGCTTCGGGTTTGAACTTTTCTCGCCCTCGCTCTTAATAAGAGCGTATGAGAGACAATTTACAAAAGAAGTTATGTTTTGCGTTCTTGAAGGCGGTTCTTTTGTTTTTTAAAACATTTATTTTATTTTACACTTTTTAATGATCATAATAAGCTTTTATGTAGTCCCACTTCTTAGTTGATACGAAACTTTGAGATATATCAAGCTCGCCGCAAGCAACGCCGCGGGAAATTCATAGTCATATGTTCTTCGTTATAGTTGCTCAACTATCTTAATCGAAATATATTTTTCCTCATCAGTTTAGACTGACTGAAGCGCACCTTTTCAGAATATTTGCATGAAATTTAAGTGAAAGTTTTACTATTGAAACTTAAAAGCCACCCATCACTGGGCGTTATTAGCCTAATGGTGTCAACTTGTTTGTTCCATTTAATTTTACTTGGCAAGTAACGCTCACTAGCCGAGCCTTCACTAAGTAATTAAATACGACTTTTGTATGTATCTTTTAACTGCGGCTTTGTTTCGTATGTTTTGTATTAGTTTGCATGGTTTGAAGTCATTTTTAAAACTATTAACTTGGCAAAAAAGAGTTTGAATAAATAGGGGCGCTCAGTAAAATTGGCAACATCCAATTGAGAATAAGCTTTACCTGTCACCGCGTCAAACTCTTTGCCAACTTATACGGCATTCGAAAGGTTGTAACAGTAATTTTTTATTCATAATTCGAATGATGAATTTTAAAGAGTCCGAATTCAATATTCCAAATTCAAACTTGGCAGCTATTCGTTTCGCAAAATGCAAAATTAAACTACGGACCAGTGTTCTTATTATTTATTCGCTGGCTGTTTGCCAAAGGATCTGAGTCAGGTGACTGATTCCTGTAACCGATACTTGTTTATGTCACCGCCGTTATTTTGGTCTTCCGCAATAAAATGTGCGTGTCTTTGGTTTTTTTAATGTTGCTAATTATTTAAGAATCCTAATACGGAACAGATGCTTGGAGCACACATGTACCGCTAGTGTGAAATTGAATGTAAGTTGCGATGTTTATCTATTTGCATAAGTTTACTCACACTTATACAAATGCAAGGATTAAGCGATTTCGGAATTACATTTCGTTGATTAAATACCTAAATCCCTCAAGGCAAACCAAGTTTTGAATTACCCATCACGACTAACCTGTGTTACTGACAAAGAAGTTTGGTTAGTTAGGGGTAAGTTACTTTGATCAGATTAAACTGTGGTTTTCCTTTTGAACTCTTAGAGAATTTAGCTAACATTGGTATTCATAAAACAGTCAAATTTAAAACGTAAAAAAAAACATCTTTTGTTTGTAAAGGTGCTCGTAATTTTACGCGCTGGTCTTTTAAGTGTAGGGTTAAGGCATAACACAAACAAAACGCACACACATAGGTCAAGGCACTTCGTTAACGTTAACACACGATTTTATACGCAACTCCCCAGTGCAGAAAGAAGAGAGGGCAGAAATTCAACCAACTTTGAAATTTGTCACTGGCCAGTAAGAAAATTAAAAGTTGTTCTTAAAAAAAACGAATGCCTGTGCTACTATTGGACCGTTTGTTTGACTTACGCTTCAGTGGGATGAGTTTGCTTTCCTGAAGCGAAACGAGACGTGAGAAATACAATGGTGTTCCAAATCCAATTGAAAAAAACGAATGAATATAAAAGTACGTTTTACGTTAGCAGTTTGGGTATATTTTAATAGCTTTTATTTTAAGCCTGCTAATGACATAAGTATATTTTTCTGCATTAAGATTGTCTGATCGAATAGGTAAAAGTAACTGCTGTACAAACGATTTACCACAACACAGGTTAGGAAATACTGTGATAATTTGATCAAACTCAATGAAAAAGTGGGTCAGTGTTAGCAAAGGAACATTAATTGATAACAAAACGTGTTACTGACCTTTTTGAACAAATTAGATGGTAAATAAACATTACGTAACACAGTAAGAACTTTTAGCTTGATAACCGATCGAACATAGATGTTTCATTTATATTTATTTTCGCTCAGGAACCACATTACTATATTAGGTTTGTTTTATAATGTAATCTATTAACACGTATGATCCAAAAATGCTCGGAATAATTTATCCTCCATTTGAATTCTTAAACATATGGGAAATAACTTTTCGACTCTAATTTATGTGAGAAACAAAACAATAGTAACACTGACGTGTCACGATTGTATTGCCAGTCCAATAAAAAACATTTTTTATTGCTAACGTTTGTAAAAGATTGACAGTTTTAGCCGCATTTTGGCACAAGCATTTAAAGTAAGTATATGATGCGAGACGGTCTGTCTATTTGGTGATTTGTAAAAAAGTGCCAAGTACAGGGTAAAGCTTTGTTATATTATGAACCTTGTTCTTTAACCGTTAAAAATCAGTCGTAGATTTAGTTCAGCTATTTCCGAAAAATATGGCGTTCAAAAATTCCATGAAGGTTCGTTGTTTGTCTACATAACCTTAGAAAAAAGAAAGTATTCCTATTTATACTTTTTTAAATAGTGCTATCGATTTTTTAACCAATTCAATATTTATAGCACGCGTTAGGTACCTGTAATGTGTTGCCAGTGACCATAATTAAAGTCTTTAAAAACAAGAAAATCGCAAGAAAATTAACACAGAGTATAATTAATAAATACCGTACGGTCTATTGAACACCTATTTACTAATGACAAATGAAAGTGGGACGCACACACATGCGAACTTAAGAAACCACTACTATTATCGCTGAACTGAAACAGTTGTCTTAAACAATTAATATTGCAACATTACATTGATGAATAAATAACTAAACTAAACTAAACTAAATAATCTGTCTAAGTTAAATTGCTATCTTTGACTGTTGTATGATCTCTACTGTGGAGTTTTCTAAAAAGGTCGACGACACTCAATCAATAGGTATTTCAGCCTTGTCGATGTCTACATAGATATTACAGAAGCAACTGTTTCTCCCTACGTTCCTTGGCTAATGCTCATCTCTAGTCTCTACCGACGAATGCCTACAATCTCGGATATTCGCACGTCGCGTTCCATTTTGCACAATTTCCGTTTCGCAACAATACGCTTCGTAATCCGTACGAGGTGTCTGAACCGGATCGATCGTCTTCTGTTTACATGAGCACGTGCAACATCGAAACGCTATCTTGCTAACATGTTTAGGGAATAACAAGTCTAACCAAAAGGCAAACTTAAAAATCCTACGGCATGTTTTGATACTATCGTCTATATACTTACTTTAATACTCGTGTTATATGCTATTAAATCCGCCATTTTGGATCTTTTAGATTGTATTCAGTGATACTCACGAAATCGGGCCGTCGTTAAGCCTTTCCAAGGAAATGAGAACAATACAATTACACATTAATATATAGTTATACATACATCCAAAATATTACCCTCCTTCTTCGACAGTCTGATGAAAAGGAATTAAATGTTCGGAATGTTCTAACATGTTCTTAATCTCGTTATTAGATTGGAAAATTCTCTAGATCTGGATCATGTAGTCCATTGGAATTTATAAATTTATTATTATAAACAAGACGACATATTTTGAACATGTATATTAGACGTCTTCGAAATTCGCAAAGTTCGTTGGCCGGGTTACCATCGGTCTATTTGTATATTATATTTGGTTCATGCTAACAGATTTACATTTCAATTCTAAATCTATTTCATCTCTGTTGATATTTTGGTTTTACATGCTCAGTAATAAATAAGTTTTGGTTCTGTCTGTCCCAAAATCCCAATCAAACTTCAGTAGCAAAGTTCTGCTGTCTGTAGCTGACTGTTTAAACAGTTTCGAAGCTAGATAGTGTTTATCTAATCGAGTAAGTTGTTCTTTTTTCTAGAAGAAATGCCAATCTAAGACGTTTCTACAATTTGTTTAGAAGATCTTCTCTTGAAATTATTTACCCTTAACTTTATTTTGTTGCGTCCATGTAGATCGTATTTATTGTTTTTCTCACGTCTCCGCGGGTACCATTAAATTTTCCGGGAGAAAAACTTTATCCTTCAGGACAACAAACAGACAAGACAAATTTACTCTCTGCTTATAATATTAGTAGGAGGAGTATTTTTCAATATGCTGAAGATGCTTTTAGTGTTTTTTCTTTGAATTGCTAAACGTAAAGCAAGCAAACTCGCTCAGTGGCCCTTGACAAGATGCATTCTGCAGGTCGTTGTCGTTATTGAAATGTATAGGACTGACATAAGCTGTCGGATAGTGGCGTTGAGCGCTTACGTCTCTATTTTCGAAATTAATTTACGTTTGCGTTAAGCCCTTCATCCTGCCGTGCCGTCTTTATTGTGTGTTGATAATTTTGTAAATTCCAAAGTAAATCAAATTATATTTCCTAAGTCCCACGGCCTATTCAAGAGCCCTGCACCGGACTGCTTTCTGCCAACTGTCATTATTAAAAGCGTTTGATACAGTACATGTACCACCGCACAATGGCCGGAAGGCGCAGGCGCGGAGGCGCGAACAAAGCCTCAAATGGCATCGGACGCTTATTCATGTCACTGCTATGTTGCGAGTTGTGTGTGAGTGTGCCTTAGTTGCACAGGGAAATTTGATTATAGTCCCGCCATTCTAAGAGAGCCGATTTGACAGCTGTCAACGCAGTACAAAATATAACCTTAAATTTGCCTTAAGCACATATTTGCGCAACTTTGTCGAGTCTGTTATACATATACAGGCTGTTTTAGCATTTCTACGTTTGTGGTAGGTAGTGGACCCAGTGCGGTGACCGACCGGATCGCTACCTTCTCACCCATAACTGGTGTTAGAACTATTGTTTTGCTCTGGTGAGATATGTTAAATAGTCGTTAAAAATATCAAGCTTAGATAGTCTTTCCGGTTGGTTAAGTATTTACAATCTGAGATTGCATGTCCAAATCCAAACCATTAAATTAACCATTACTTCTTGCAGTAGTAATAATAATCATGTTTTCCACTGACTCAGCTTAATCTTTGAGATAGTGTCTATGAGAATGTGCCAACTCAACAAAACTTTCGTATAGGTATGCCTTAGGAAGCGTCTCAGTGTTGCATTTCTTTATATCCAATTGATGACACATACTAGTAAGAACTTTTTTCCCGGATTTGCCATCACCCGCCGGACTGGCCCGGAACAAAAAATAAACAATATAGAGGTGCATTGCGATTTATGTAGCTATGATGGGCATGGGCAATTCCGCATGACTGAGAAAAGGCCTTCAACATATTGGTAAATAGCGCGATCTTCTTCTTAAAGGTTAACGATAGGATAAAACCAAGTAACGTACTTATTATACCCAAGTAGTTTGAATGACTTTTTCGATCAGTGATGCATTTAATTGGTGTTAACGTAATCGTTAGTTGTGGTGCGTTGATGTATGTAGCTATCTATATCAGTTTGTTTATCGTTGTCTAGTACCCATAGTACAAGCCTAAGAGTTCAGTTTGGAACTAGGTCGTTATTGTGACAATGTCTAATATTAATATTGAACGTGTGTTTGTATCACAAAAAAAGGCTACCTTCGCTAAGAGTTGCGTAATTCGTTTGTAGAATATCTTGGTTTACTGGAACATATACGCATCTATATTGTGACAGCGTTAAGTATATTATAAATTAGCATGTTAGTTATTAACAAACGTTATTTTCTTACACTATGGGACGGGACATCGATCTATTAACATCAGGGCTGAAATTCTTCTACACGGTAGTAGAAGAATTGTTTTTGACGCGTTTCCGTACTGTCAACGCTTTGATAGCTCTTTTTTCATCATCATCATAATAATAATAATCATCATCATCATCATCATCATCATCATCACCATCATCATCATCATCATCATCATCATCATCATCATCATCATCATCATCATCATCATCATCATCAGCCTATAGCAGTCCCCTGCTGGACATAGGTCTTAACATGTCTCGCCAACTGGCTCGATCCTGGGCCACCCTCATCCAACCTCTCCCAGCAAACCTCACGTCGTCCGTCCATCTAGCTGGTGGCCTACCCACACTACACACTACGCTTGCCCGTGCGTGGTCTCCACTCCACTATTTAGTTGACAGTAATGGCGGCACAGTTAAAAACTTCAAATGCCATATGGTCTTACCGAGTAGAAGAGTATAGAAGCCATGAAATCTCGTTATCTCATACCATCCTTCAAGTTATTGTATTTACCAAATTGTCATAATGAGGCTATGATAAGAGGCTAGGCTATTACAAAAGTGATGTCACTATTGCGATTAAAATTAAGTTGTTATTTTCCTATTGCCGCATCCTGTAGGTTTGTTGGAAAACATGTCTTCGGAAGTTTTATTGTTAAATAATCATTTTACGCATTAGTATTCAGTAACTTCCACATCGTTTAGTCAGTGATTACTTCGAACTAATTTGTGTACAAGTATCGCACAATTTTCCGGTACATTAACATATTATGGTGACACCGGAAAAAACCTATGGTCTAGGTCTAGGGACCTAGACGCATAATCTAGGATTATACTCGTAATTGTAAGCCTAGTTACGCTTACAGGGATATTTCAACCGTCAACAAAATATAAGAAGTAAAGATTTTGATGACGGTTGAAATATCCCTAAGTATGTTCATAATAAATGTGCACGTGGGGAAAACCAATTTTTTTTTAAGGAAATATATTTCAAACCAAAACTCACGATATCTGTTTGATAAAAACACCATTACATGACTACACACATAGTACCTAGAACATTTAACAGAAAAATTAAAAATGAAAGTATAGAAACTATAGATCACAGATAGTGAATTTAAAGGAACCACAGAGCTAGTTTTCAGCTGAACTCTGGTATTTACTTCTTCTTCTTAAAGTGCCTCTCCAAGTGAAGGTTGGCTATCAACTGCTGGAATTTGTCATTTGGCAGAATAGCTGGGACGCGCTCGAAATTCCAGTCCACTCCCGGATGTTGCGAAGCCACAACTTTTTCCTTCGCCCAACTCTTCTCTTGCCAGCAACTTTGCCCATCATAATTAGTTTCAAAAGTTGATATCTGTCATGCCTGAGCACGTGCCCTAGATACGAGGTTTTTCGCTTCTTGATGACGGACAAAAGTTTTCGTTTCTGCTGGGCCCGACGCAAAACCTCCTTATCCGCAACATACGCCTATAAGCCCTCATCTCGAAGTCTTCAATACATTTCTCGAGATTCGTTTTCATTGTCCAAGAGTCACATCCGTATTGAACTATGGGCCGTATGTATTGGTATTACTGAGATCATAATATTATTACTGTATTTTCATCGATAGCTTAAATATAGTTCTCCTGTGGTCACATTTTCCTGAAAATGCCGTTTCTGTTTCATATTATCTTGATCGAGATAATGTCTAGTAACCCGAATGGGGGGGAGGGGGTGTCTGTGTTTCAATGCAATAATTGAAATAATTGGAATGCTCGTATTTAGGCAGTGGTTCTTAGCCTAAGATTCATGAAAAACAAATCGCCCAAGTAAGAGCAACCCAAAAATCAGCTTAAATACTGTGCAACTTCAAAATAGTAATTTTCAAGAAATAAAGTTTCCTTAAACATACGTGACAGTGACTCAGTAAATCTAGAATTCAAATTGTATTTTGTATAAACAGGGGTTATCTGAAGTGCATTCCGAGAAGCGAACCCTTTTTTACGATTCTTAGTATTGCGATGATATCCGACCTCGCTTAAGGCTATAGCCGTAAATATTGTTTTGTTTCAGTTTATTACGTACATAATATTTGAGTTTAATTTGAGTTTGAGTTTAATTAGCACGTTCATTTGCTAACAGTTCGTTAGAGCATGATTTATGTTCATTTGTTATTAAATAATTTTATGCCCAATTCACATGGTCCAGCGTAGGTACGGAGTAATGCGTAAGAGTCAGATGCAAGAATTTGTTGCTCGCTTTAAGGTGTAAATGCGTCTCTTACGCTCGCCCGTGATGGGACTCTAATGACAACTAGAGTTGTATAAAACAATTGCGTTATTGGATATTTTATAGCACTGAGTATGTTTTGCTAAAACGATAGTGTACCTAATGCATACAGTACAAGCTAGTCTCATGAATCCCCGCCTCTATACATACGTATAGGTACCTATATGTAGCTACTACATCAATAACATCACGTATGTACGTCCTGTCATAGATCAGATCCGTTTCCGGGCATTTGGTATGCAGCTCAATTCGTTCGCATCCGATAACTCAGCATCGTGTTCAAATATGACAAATATAGGACGCCATGTTTGATTTCATATCAAAATGGTAGTAGATTAGGATTTAAAATCGAAACGCGTTTCATAGGAGTTGTTACCTTTCCTTCGTGATGAGCGTCATGAGCTACACTTTTTGTCAATTTGAAGTGTGAGGTTTTTTCCTAGAATTATGTGACTGGATTTAGGAGAATTTATTGATGACGTAGTATACAGAAGATTATTTGCCGAAATAATCAGCTGTTCTTTTAGACAGCGTGTAACTCATTATGTGAACGTATGTATGATACAATATAAATAAATACGATATTAATGCCCTCTAACGTTAGTTAACTAACATAAATGTATGTCTTACTAGGCACACATAGTTTAGAGTTATAGTAGGTACTTACAGTCCAGACCTTACAACTCTATCAATGAACATTATGTAACCAAATAAATATGTAAATAAGATACCTCAGTAAAATTACATTAACTATTAATTAGTGTGATTTCTAATGTAATTCTTTCCTACAAACATACTTATCTACTTTCTTTACCTCTTTAGTGGAGAAGTCCGCACCTGAGTCATTGTTATCGGAAAACCGTGTAATGCATAATTACTACGTGGGATTTCGCAATGCGTTTTTATACTTCATTCAGTCTTTGACGAGCGCTCGACTGTTGTGGACGTCGGCTTATATAAAAAACTATTGTAACGTGATCTATCATTAATTAATGACATAAATCATTAGCAAATATTAGCTAATCGATGAAAATAGACGATATTGGCAGTTATAATTCGAAATTTAAGTTTAGAAATCGTTTGTGTTCTTTATTCGTGTAGTTTTGAGGTTAAGTTTCAAATGAGTTGTTCATTTAGTGTATAACATTTAAAAATCACCATTAACATTTGACCGTTTATCTTCAGATTTAAAAAACTTAATTACCGATAAAGTCGATCAAATGTGAACTGTGTTTATGTGAATGTGAAATAATCAGTGCTTAACGAAAATGGTCATGGAACCTCCTTTACACAGTGGCAGATTCTGGCCACTCTCACCAAGACTCTGGAGACGAAGCACGGAATGTTCCAAGGTCGTCTTCGAGCCAAGAAGACCACCAACATACATAAGGAACCACGAGAGAATAGACCTCACTCCTGATTTGCTTCGATCGAGAAATATCAAGGAGAGGTTGCAACACTTAAATTTAGAGGAGAATTTAGAAGATGATAAGAGATGGAGTGTAGTTTCGAAACCACCGATGAAGGAGAAGAGAGAGGAAATGAAGGAAGTGAAGATGCGAGTGAAGAAAGAGAGACAGCCGAGACCGAACAGTCTGCAGCTACTGCTTTGTCCGTCGAGCTCTGGGCATTACAGCAGTAATACTTGGAGATACACGAGAGTCAGATCCAAAAGGTAAGTTTTATGTTTGCAAGAAACTCATTGCAAAGTTATTTATAGTTAATTTAAGCGTGATTATTCTGTTTTTATCTGTGGTTATTTGACCTTTGGGTTTGGGTAACAACATGAATGCAGTGTATGTAAGCATACTTGCTGATATTCATTGCATAAATTTCATGGTATTTTGTAGGAGTTAAAAAAAATTGCGTAAGCAGACTACATTTCGCCACGTAGCATATTATGCTTAGGTATAATTATGTACTAGAATGACTATTACTTTCAAATATTACATGAACACGATCGATTTCAAGTTCACACATTGCATTCGTTAATCCATTTCTGATAATTATGGTTAATGATAATAATGCTACTTCAATCACTATCATGTCTCTACATAAAAATATTTCTTTACTGATAGTCAATGCACAGCCTAAACCGCTGAACTCAAAGACTTTAAATTTGAAACGAATATTCCTTGGGTCCCCTAAGGGTGCATTGAAAAGAGATTTTTTGAAAAATCTAAGCTCAGCGGGAATTGGGGTAGTAGCGGTTAGCTGATTATACGGGTGCGAGATCGTGGGCGGTTCTTTAGTGTTTCTGATTTCTTTCGAAGATGGTTACTTTTGGACTAAAATAGAGTCATTGTAACATACTTAATTGACAGTTTGATTAAGATTTCAACGAGCGTCCAGTGGCGCCCTCATTACTATTACAGTATTTTGTAATAAACTAAAGTATTGTCTTAAAAACGAAGAGTGGTTTTTTGTTGTACATGAAATAAAATGTAAAGCATATAAATATGACAAAGTTTAATAGCCTTTGACCTTCATGTAACTTCACGGAAAAGGTCCACTTTTGTTATCATGGGTAAAAGTGGGATAGTTGCCCCATGTGGATAGATGCCCGGAATTTTAAATCAGGAGTTACAAACGTTACACAGCCACAGGGAATATTTTTGAGTAAAGGTCGACCCCTAGCAGGCAAAATGCAAGTGGCAGCCGCGTGCTACGGAAGTGTTGGGAAAAAAAAAGATTTCGCTCACACACACTCGCTCACACGACGAATTACGAAATCGAACGGATTTTTGCTGCTACACAAAAGAATACACAATTTATATATAACGTAACTTGGGTAAAAGTGGGGTCGTTGCCACTCATTTTGAAAATGTCATTTTTTTCCAAAACAATAATAAATCAACATTCTATTTAGTTAAGAGCAATTGCGTAAAAAAGTTGGTTAAAAAACACAATAAAGGTTTTTTTTTTTATGATATAGAGAAGGCAAACGAGCACACAGGCCACCTGATGGTAAGCGGAAACTGTGACCCATAGACAGTCGCATTCACAAGACTACAAGACTAAGACTGCAAATGCGTTGCCAACCCTGAGGACTAAGATGGAATGCCTCTATGCTAGTCATTACACCGGCTGTCTTATCCCCAAACCGGAACACAACAGTGCGAACACTGCTGTTTGGCGGTAGGTTAATGGATAAGATGGTGGTAGCGATCCGGACGGACTCTGCACAGAGTCCTACCACCCGCAAACACGCGCGCGCGTTTATTGGAAAACAGTAATTGTGATGAGGGCGCCACTGGACTCTGTGCAGTCTTAACGAGACCAACCACTATCGTTTTCAATGTCATCATCATCAAACTTTGTTTCATCACAAATATAATACAATTCATTATTTGTATTCCTTTCTTTTCTTCATTGAACTTTATTTGGTTCAAGTCCAACGTCTTCTTTCATTGACAGCTGCGCCCACGCTTGTTTCGGCTCATTTACAAATGAGGTGTCGGTGGATACATCGAGATAAAATGATGTCATATAAGATGAACTATAATTAGGAGTTTTTTTTGTGTTTTCGTGTTTATATTTGGTTATAAATATTCTACGTTGTCTAAGCCACGTAAGCCACAGTAACCGTCTTTACATCGCTGTCTTGTCTAAAACTTGCTTCGTGGAAGGAGAGAGACGAACAAAATATAAAATAAAGTGACAGTCTAAATTTGACCTATATTTGTTAATTTCATGGTCACGGTCCTAATTTAACTGTAGATGTTTTGGTGATGAAGATAGTAAACAAAAATCTTAAAGACTACTCACGAACCGGTTGGATTTAAATGCCTATGTTTAAAATCTAGGGCATTTGAAACAGGTTCCACAACCTCCAAATGACAACTATGTTATGTGTGTAAATTGATGAATCGGTTTGTTTATACTTTTTACGAGAACAATTTTATTTTCAACTAACTTCTGCCTGCGACTTCGTACACATAGATTTCGATCATCGTTATTTCCTTAAGAACTATATTTTTTTCCAAGATCAAAAGCAGCTTATTAACTTAACAAATAGTCACATAGGCTATAAGCTGTCTCCATTCCAAATCCGTCTAGCCGTTGCAGCGTTTTTTCCATATCAGTGTATTTTGGCTTTTGGCTAGTTTTTTGCATTTCGAAAATAGTACCCGAAAACTTCTAGCCATATCGAAAATCAATAGAAAGTTCGAAAGCACAGGGTAAAAGTAAGATAATTTACCTTTATTACTTCATATTCACGTACTTTTGAAGATCGGACATGAAGGTGTTGTTCCACCATGAAGGCGAGCGAGACGGGACGAAAATTTAAATTTCTATTGAAATTTGTAGGTATTGACTTATAAGACCGACCGTACAATATGCGTCGTTTACTTCCACAACAAACTCCTCGGACCCTTAAAGTTACACAATATACTTTATTTATTTTGCCAAAACTGCTCATAAATAAGTCACCTCTTTATGCCATGACTGTTATGAAGCTTTCCCCATTGTGCAACACGTGTGGGCAGCAAGTGGGTGCTCTTGGCGATTTCCGACGCTTGCTTATCGCCGGTCATCGGGTAATGAGCCCCTTGACACCGTTATAAAGCCTGTATGGATAAGTTACCCGCTAATACAGCTGCCAAGCAGCAACTGTTTGCGCTGTTGTGATGTCTATGGGAGTTAGAATGGAGTTGCCTAAAAACAGTCCACAAATTTCATGTCGAGACCACCATGGGACTATTTAGTGAATGTCAAAGTTGCATCTGTCTGTCTGTTATGCTTTCGAAGAGATTTGGTATGAATGCCGATGAACCCTGAGGTAGGACATAGGGTCGGTACTTTCTTTCCGCGAGTAGCGATAAACGATTACTACGCGACGCAGCCGCGGGCAACAGCTATAGTCTGTTATATAGGAATCGTTGTGACCTACATACAAGCTTTTTTGTGTTTTGAATCATAAAGTCCTGATAATATACTAATTTATTACACACGGGCAGTCGCCCAAAAAGGAGTATATTTTTTTCAGGGTTCTTCATTCCACCATAACTTCTAAACTTCTTTATAGGATACCTAAACTGTTAAAATTGAAATAAAAATTTCAAAATGTCAATTATTAACATTAACATTGGTATATCGACGACAATATAAAAAATGCCTTCGGTTTTTTATAGCTTGCTCTTTTCATTTAATATATAAACTAATTGCATATTCACATCACACCATAAAACGGAAACTTTTTACTGCAGAGAATTTCGTAAACATTAATTATCATAATGAACTAATTAAATCAACGTACTAGGTGTCAGCCATATCTAAGCCTTCGACACACGCCCACACGCAGCTAGAACAACACTTGCGCAAGAGTTTTGATTCAGGTAGTAAAAATCAATCTGATTGGGTAACATGAGGCATGACATTTCGGAAAGAAATTCAGTGTAGCATAGTGAAAACGACCTAATTCTTTGCAGATTGTAAATTAGCTATGAAGGTATTATCCAACCAATGGAACCCTGAACCACCATAGAATTTTTTATAATATCACTGACACACCGCAGTAATGTGACTATATTATAAAAAAAAATGTTTGAGACTTCTTACGACTTGAATTATAACATAACGTCACTGTGACGCAGTTTATGGTGAACCAGGGTTCCATTGGGCTGATACTTATCAAATCAAAATCAAATCAAAATCATTTATTTCAGCCATCTTTAGACCATAATATTATTACAAAGTGTTAGTAAATTAAATTAAAAACTTAACCTAATGTTAGTATTACATATTTTTACTGAGCACATAGGTTTTAAACTAAGCTAACCTACTTAGGCTGATATGCCAGTACGTGAACCAGACAACAATGATTCACATACTGACAATCGAACCTCTGGGCGAACGTCGCCAAGATGCTGTTGGAGCTGGCCCGCACCCTGCGCACCAGGGATGTGCAGCGTTTTCGCATGATGGCGTAAAAGCAGTCCACTCTTGCATCCGCGAACATACCTGATGCGCTGCAGAATCGAGGCAGCCCCATCAGCATCCTAAACGCGTTGTTGAACTGCACGCGTAGGGCGCTATACTGCCTTTGCGTGTAGTTTATCCACAGGCTGCTCGTGTAAAAGTTGGAACAATATGCTCAATATGCTTATAGATCTTAAGTTGATCATTATCTTTTATCTAAGAGAATATTTGTAACTTTTAGGAAACTCAACCTTATTGTTGTAGAATATCACATTGACTTTAAACATAAGATGGGTACCAAATTTTATTGACTGTACTTGTGTTTTGTATTACCGCTTGTACCATTACAATTCTTGTAAAAGTCCAGTCACCTGTCAAATCATCGTCACCTCACAATATCAGTGATCATTGACCCTCGATCATTTGCTATCGTCCATCAGCTCATTGGATGATTCATGATCGTAAATCATCATGGGTAATAACGACTCAGGACGTCATAGGACGTTAACTCGTAATGAGAGTTGGAATTATTACGGAATTGTAGCTAGTGTAGTGAAATAAGCGATAGATTAGTTAGTTAAAACAAAACAGTCCGTTGGAGCTTTAGTTAAACTAGGCGTGCCGCAGGGCTCCATGTTAGGTCCTTTTTTTAAGTTAGTTAAGTTAGATGGAATATATAATTGTGAGACTATACTGTATGATCCGTATCTCTAGTACGATCTTTTTCCTTCTATCGAGGAAGAAGTGTTAACGTAAAGTCATCTAGAAAATGTTTACGTCGATTTGAACGGCGCTCGAAAACGTGAATCCATTTTGGGGGTTTGTGTTACTGATAGGTTCAGAACAGATTTACGAAAGGTTTTCGAATGGTAAAAGCGATTCTCGAAATTCTCGAAACGTGACTTATGATTGAAATTTTCGTGCTAATCTTTCTACATAAATAAAAGAGGAAACTGACTGGCTGATCGATAAACCCACAGCCGAAATCACTAAGCTAAGGACTTGAAATTTGGAGGGAATATTCCTCGGATATCCTAGGGATGCACTAAGAAGGGGTTTTTGGAAATTCATCCCCTAAGGCAATTCATCCCTTAGTCGGTGGATTTGCGGACAACCAATTCTACGCGTATTAAGTCACTGGCTTCCACTAGGCTTTCAATTATATTAAGCATTTCATGTAAAATATCTCCAGCACAAATTTTGGAAACATAACATTTGTTCAAATGTTCTTATTCCAAGGGAATAAAAACGATAGTTTAAGGTTATATTCTCTTCTACGCATCGGAACACACCCTTAGTTATTGGCTTTACTTATGTTAACGGTGCTGAAAGCTATCAAATCCTAGGATCATAAATTTTCCACTCCACTTAGTGTCTCGACGACCCGAAACACGCTCAACGTACGCTCGGGTGCACCCGTAAAATAGCTTTACTGTTCGATATTTTTACGTTATCACGGTGACGTAAAACACAGGGTATATGCGAGTCAGACTGGCGCGCTGAGGGTTCCGTCACACAGTGAAAACGCTATTTAAATGGTCAAGAATATCTAGATTAAAATTAGTATATTCTGCGCGGTTAAACAATATGACATGTTGACATGTTGACATGTTATCGTGTCGTCAACGTTATAATAACTCTTATTTACTTAAGAGTAATGATGGCCGAATTAAAAACAGTAACGAGAACATGTCACAAGCAATATTGTTTGACCGCGTAAAATAGAGACACTTAGCAATCACAAAAGCAGGATGAGTGCTCAAAGTAAAACCATTGGATCTATTGGCGTTTCGTAATTACTAGCTTTATTATATAGATTGGATTTTTGGCGATTTTTTGTATGTATAACAAACCACTGCAATTGTTTGGTCGGTAATTTTTCTAGGTTTCTTGTAATGGGACCTTCAATGACGACGCACTGGCCTGGTTGGTAGTGACCCTGCCTACGAAGCTAGCGGCCATGGGTTCAAATCCCGGTAAGGCCAGATATTTGTGTAATGAGCGCGAATATGCGAATATTTGTTCCCGAGTCATGGATGTTTTCTATGTTTTTAAGTATATATTTCTCTATATTAGTATTTATTGTCTAACACCCATAGTACAAACCTAGAGCTTAGTTTGACATGGTGCCCTGATATTTATTTATCCGCCTATGTTACTCAGTTGTAATATAACACAAAACTGGTTTTTTTACAATTTTCTAAATCCATACTTATGACGAAAATACAAATCTTTTCTCTTCATAATCTTTATATGGATATATAGTACCTTCATAAAACCCTCTGTATGTATGCTTACATCTTTCAAACCACGTAACGGAGTTAAATATAGTTTTTGTCAGATGATTGAATATGAATATGATGATGAGAGTTATTCAAGAGGAAGGTTTTCATGTATAATATATTCTGGATTACGTATGTACTGGTGTCACAGAAAACAATCGCCAAAATTGAAGCGAAGCTAAGGCTTTTTTTGCTGTAAAACACAGCAAAATTGTGCCTCTTGCTCTAAAACTAAGTTTAAGTAAGTCAGCACTTCTGCAATTTTTATTGCTAGTCTATTGCGCCCTTTAATCTTTTAAATAAATAAATAAAATAAAATAATCTTTATATCGGACCACAAGTTATCCACAGGATGTTAGTAAAGAGTATTTGCTAGGTTAATAAATCTTATTTAAAAATTAGGTTCGTAAAAAGAAAAAGTACAATTTGGGCTACGCCCTTCATTGGTCCCACCCAGAACTTTTAAAATCTGACAGTCACAGTAGGGTTCCGCACCTTTTAGCCACTGAACCCTAAAAATATTCGTACGCTATATACATTCACGTCAGCATTAACCAGAGTCCTTCGACGGTCTTTAAACGTTAATATCTCAGTTTATATTCGCAAACACGAGCTATCGATTCGTTCTGCATATTCATGATGCGTTCTGGGGGAGTGGAGACTGTCTGTCCATTTTCATTATCAATGTCTGGCTCAGCGGTGGATGACCTGTTTATTCCTAGGTTCGAATCTAGGTACTGCCCTAAGCTTGAGAGTTAGCTCTGGAGACTCTGGAGTTAAGGAGTTTAAAACTCTTCTTCATAAGCTTAGTCTTTAGAAGAAGTTTATTTGTTTATGCTATATAAGTACTTACGTTTAACGCTGTATAAAAGCTCTCACTGACAAACATTCGGACGGAGGTTCTATCGTACTCGGGAAAACGATAATGCTTTCCACGTATTGTCAAGCTCTCAATTACTTGACAGTAATGGCCGCCTAGTTAAAAACAGCAACAGGACGTACAGTCAAGGAATTAAATATGTCACCAACCTTAGTTCCAAAGTCAATCTGACATTCTACAGCAATAAGGTTGAGTTTCCTATCAATTACAAATGACTTGGCATCTCTAATGACAATGACATCTTCAAGCAGATTTTCTTTGAAATGGGTAGTTAATTAAGTTCCGTGACCGTACCTATCAGAAACGTATATAAGTTTATGGGAGATAAAAAAAAGATAAAAGATGTTTATTCAGTAAGTAGGCCGCACGGGCACAAATCTGCCAGCGCTTCGCAAGAGACCACTGCTGAGAAGAAACGCCGCAAGAAACTCAACAGTCAGTCGTTTTTTATAAATACTACTTATGATATTATACAATTATAAAGCTTAACCTAGCATTATATAAAATAATGAATTTAACATAAAATAAAAAATAAAAAATATTCAAGCGTAGCTTGAGCAGGAAAATGTGTCGAAACTAAGAATTTTCATAGGGAGCTTAGTAATGCTTAGTTTGGGACAATAAATTTGTATGATATTGTTGCTCTAGTTATTTAATAAAGCTGGAGATTCATAATTCCACGCATAAGATATTCAGCACAATATTATGCAGGTTTTGATATGTATTACGAGTATGTGTCCGGCGTGCCGATACGCTAACCTTGGTCAGTAATACTTCTGCGACATTAAGTAAAGACCAAGTATTACGTCTGATTAATAAAGGCGTGGTTAAGCTAAAGTTCAAGGTGGAAAGAAAGTCGAGAGGCGCTATTACGTTGTGTGCTAAATGGGGTTGGAAGCCGCTAAAATACGTAAGGAGGAAAGAAGGCATAGAATAGAGGCTTTTAAGTCTTCAAGATTAGCAACGCTTTACAGTTCCTCCGAAATGGATTTGCTATAAGAAAAGGACCCATAGATATGGAAGCTTACCATGTCAATTGGTTTTTATATTTTAAGTCTTTTAAACATGACATGTGTCAATTTTTATCCGAAGTAACCAAATCTGCTTATCTGTAGTTCAAATTCTGGGAACGGACATTAGCGTACGTCCTGTGTGTAATTGTAGTCTGGTCGGACAAAAGAGAGATCTCTCTCCAGGCGGCTGTTATGCCTGGGGACCGAGGTCCTTGGGATAAGGTTGGAAGTAGTCGACTGATGGTAGCGCTGGCGAGTTAGTTGATACAAATTGCCGTTAGATGTCGCTAGGTCCAAGTCGCCACATAATAATTACTAATGCTAGTGTTTTTCACACATATGGCCTTACCATCTCCAATTAGGCTAGCCGCGTCGTCGGGAGTTTACCCACGCTGCGTCATTCGGTAGGCGGCACTCGGCGGCAGTCTTTCGAGTATCATCTTACTATAAATGCGAAAGTTTGGATAGATGCACGTTTGTTACTCAATCATGCCAGAACGGCTGAACGAATCTGGATGAAATTTGGCACGGAGATAGATTATAGTCTGGAATAGCACATAGTGTATTTTTTATCTCGGAAATTTGGAGAGTTCCTGAGGAAATAGCGACAAAGGTCTTATACGCGAAAGAAGAAGCAGGCAAAAGCAACTTTGTGGCTTTGTAACTGTTAGTTTCACCGAAGAACTTTTCAAAATGTCTGTTAAAATCGATGGTAGCGGCCTAATATTTGAACTCTCAGTTAAACTGAACGTGTGTAGGATGAAAATTGTCACGTTTTTCTTCTACATAAGGTTTGCCCTTACTTATAACCGTGGGATAGCTAAACCGTGCTTTGTCCTTATCTGTCAAATTCAAATGTCACAATGACAGATAAGGACAAAGCATGGTTAAGCTACCCCACGGTTATTCCACGTTTATAAGAGCAGTAAATTTAAAAATACGGTTAAAACAGTTCTGGAAAACTTTTGGAAAATGGATCGTGGGACGCCATTAGAATAGAGAAAACTTTTATTCCATTCGACAGAGATTCTCTTCGGGATAATTTACTTCACGCGTCATCATTGCTATGTCCTCGGTTTAAGATTAATGGAGGTTAAATAACCCCTCGTTCTTCCTCATTCGTTCAACGCCATTTCTAATTTCACAACAAAAGTTCGCTGACTTTTTTATCTACCGTTGCATTCAGTTCAATAACTTATGTTGCGTTATGTCGGTGTAATGCTGTGAATCAATATCTAACTTGTTCCAACTTGTTTTCTTTAATCGCACCCACATATTATAGTAACATAGTGTTAGTCATGCTCGAAATTCATATTTGGTATTCATAAAGTAAGATTTTGATTCGATACTCATTTAAAAAAATTGCGGATCTATTCTATTTAGTAAATTCATATAGCTTTTAACATGGTATCGTATTGTCAACGGTATGATAGCTCTTATTTACTTCACAGTAAGGCACATGTCCCAAGGTCGACGATGAGCGGGAAGCGAGTAGAGCCAGCTATTACCTAACTATTAATATAGGTACAAGATGTAGTGCATAATTGTTTTCCTTCGTATTATCACGGAAACGTACGAACGTGTCTTGCTAGTTCAGTCGGTCACAGTACAAAAAGTACTGAGGTTAACTGAAGTAGCATGACAAATACGAAGATTTCCGACAAAATACGAAGGAAAATAATTATGCACTACATCTGTATGTTTCTTTTATTGACACTGGTTGGAAATCGTTTGTTTCGACAAACTAGAGGAGAGAGTTCTCGCTGGGAGTGTGGACAGCCCGCGATCAACTATTAAATATAAGTATGTCTCTTTTATTAACTCGGCATCTATATCTTTTGTTCGTTTCTTAAGCTACAAAATAGTCTATAGCTAATCGCTTCCTCGTCGGTACTGGAACAAGTGCCTAACGGCGGCCTAGTTAAAAACAAAAAAAAAACAAAACAACAATGGCTTTCCTGAGTAGAATACAACCCCAGTGAAAGAGGTCTTAAAGTGTGTCGGGTTTGGGGTAGACTGGTAGGGAATGCCATTAGGCATTAAGTCCGCTATGTGCCATTAGGCAGGCTATTTGTGTTTTTTTTTGTGCATACATATATTATATGTACATACCTTCACGCCTGTAATCCCCGAGTGAGAGTTACAGAATAACGTACAACTTTTATGTGCAATTAAAGACTGAATAAAATATAATAAAATATATGCTTGACCCACAGCTGTTAGACTCATTAGTTTGGTCTTAATAAGCAGATGATGACATTGCAAAAAAGTAAGTAAAGTCGGCGACAAAAAATTGCCTAATAATTATTATTTTTGACGTAAAATTATTTCATTAAAACTTTATTGTACAGTCAACAAATTTGATTTACAACGTCATGTTAACAAAGTCCATAGTGGCATAGGAATCATTGCGGACTTTATGCTTTAAGGGATTATCTGCCAGTCAACCGGCATGTGCTCTTTTTGCTCAGAAGGGCAGCCTATCCGGCGGTAAGCTCTAGTTCCTACGTGGTTGGTCATCGCACGCACACGAGGCAGACCAACACTACCATACATTTGGTTGTGCTAGTTGCTATTGCCACGCAGGGTTGTCGAACACAAGTTTTTTTTTAATCACAGATAATGAAGCGAGCACAGGCTGCCAGATAAGATAATTAATATTGTAATTTAATGTAAACTTAATCTGACGTGTAATTTGACATCTATATACACTCAGGAGCAAAAATAACGGGTCAGAGTGCGTTTTTATACTAAAGAGGCTATTTCGAAGCCTTGGTTCCTCGCCAGGGAATGCTTTTAGTGAAATCTGATGATGGATACCTCGAGCATCGATACAGGACTTCCAGAGTGCCTAGCAAACCCAACTAAATGAATCTGCGGTTAACGCCGGAATCGTGCATGTTCAGAAAAACAAAAATAGTCTCGTTTGTATGGACGGACGGACGTTATACGGACGAAGCCGCGGGCAGAAGCTAGTTAATAATGGAGTAATAATGGTAAATTGGTTCGTCCTGTTACTTGGCTTCATAAATGCACCCTCGCCTATTCTCGCGTCAGCCCTAACTGCATCCCTTGCATCGCAACATGCATATACGCATTCCAATCGATGCGTGCCCCCCCTGTGCTGGTAGGGGTGAGGGGGCGGGCCGGACGTTTGGCTCCGTGTACGGATAATTACGGCGGAATATTGGATCCGGTGTAGTGGAGTGTCCCGTCCACCGCGGCGGTAATAGGTGGAAACGGTGGTCAGTTAGTTTGGGCAAGTTTGGGAATTTGCTTAGTGATGTAATTTGAGAAAAGATGCGTGAAGGGAACTGTTTAGGATAAATTGAACATTGAACTCTAAGTGCCGTATTCGCTAGAGTTACGTGTCTAAACAAAAAATACTAACAATGTGAAATATATCTTAAATGAATGAATATGTGACGAATTTAAAAAGGAAAACAATTTAGACTAAGAAGACTTATTTGGTTCTTAAGATACAGGCAACTAAAGTACAGTCAAGGAATTTAATTCCTATACCACTTTGGACTATGTACAAAATGTACAAAATATATTATAAGAAGTCTCTTACGTTTTGATTGATTACGTCACTTTGACATAGTCCAAAGTACCTACTAAAACATATCTAAGACAGCACCAAATAACTTTAAATAGAAAATGCGTTTTGATTTTTCTTTTTGAGAGTGGTTATATTATGAGCCCAATTCTAGCAGAACGTAAAGTTATAACTATATTTTATTATTACTAGCCAAAAGTGCCACTGCTAGGCAAAGGCCTGTCTCTCACGCAAAAAATATTATTAAATTTATTAAAAATATTATTTATTTATTTACGAATAAACAAATCATCTGTCTACCCAATACTGTTCATACAGACAGGACAGATGGACGGACGGGTGGACTGCGGAAGCTTATATTAATAATAGTGTCCCGCTGGCCTTTGGGTACGAAACCTTAAAACATTTTTTTTATACACATTGGAAATATACAGGATGTTTGGCAGTAGTGGCAGGTTACGTTAGTCCCTATTGTCTCAAAAGTATTTGAAAAAGCGTTTCTTACCAGGCTTAATAACAATTGAACAAAATTTAATGTACTGCGCTGCGAACAGTATGGGTTCCGCAAAGGCAGATCGACCGAGCTAGCCTGTTTTGATCTTCTTCGGTTTATAATATAACCGAGAGCATTAACAATAAAACTCCAGTTTTGTCGATCTTTCTAGACATGACAAAAGCTTTTGACTTTGTGAATCAATCAAAACTTTATAAAAAACTCGAAATGTATGGAATCAGAGGAACGGCACTGACATGGGTCCAAAGTTATCTGAAAGATAGACTGCAGTGTACGGAAACCAAGAGAAACACCGTCTTAAATAATGTTATCTTAAAACAGACAAATAGGTCACAACTAAAATTAAATAATAATGGCGTGCCGCAGGGTAGCATTTTGGGACCAATACTATTTCTTCTTTACATAAACGATTTACCGAATGCTACCACTCAGAAAACTATAATGTTTGCTGATGACACGACACTTGTCGTTCAATGTAAAAATAGGGCAACTTTTGAACAAGATTGTAACAATGCATTATCAGACATTGCAAATTGGATGTGTTTTAATGACTTGCGTATTAATATCAGTAAAACTAACTACATTCAATTCATTTCGTATAATTCTAATGGTATATCTTTAAATTTAAAATACAAAAATGAAGAGGTAAATGAAGTTGACATGTTTAAGTTCCTCGGAATTAATCTGGATAAACATCTAAACTGGAAGGCGCACATCGAGCAAATCTGTAATAGCTTAAATAAATTTGTTTTTGCTCTAAGGAGGTTGCGCGAAACTGTTTCGGTTGAGGCTGCGCTGGCCGCCTACCATGGCTACGTATCCTCGGTCATCTGTTACGGTCTGATGCTGTGGGGAAATGCTGTAGACGTCGACAGAGTTTTCAAAATTAAAAAAAAGTGTGTCAGGGTGATATGTAGAGCAAGGTTTAGAGATAGCTGTACCCCACTGTTCAAAATGCTGCACATTCTACCACTACCATGTTTGTACATTAGAAGCGTATGTAGTTTTGTTCATTCCCACCAATTCTTTTTCAAAAAACGCAGTGAGATTTTTCAAAGGTCGACGAGGAAGAGAATTATGTGTCTAATGTACAAACCTCCTTGTTACAAGGCGATGTATGGTAGGAATGTGTACAACATGTGTATAGAAATGTATAGCCATTTACCAGAAAGTATGAAGTCACTTACAGGAAGCCTTTTCAAGCGCATATTGACTAACTGGCTCATGGATAAATGTTTTTATAGTGTTCAAGATTATTTAAATTTTAATGTAAATGTATTATAATATAACCCATAGTATTATTAGAATTATATATTATTATTATTTTTTTTGACATGTGAAGTAGATTTAAAATAAAAAAAATATTTGCACGCTTGCATGCGGGCTGAATACACTGGAACATTATTTTGTAACACCTTATTTTATTACTGTATTCTAGCAAATAACCTATTTTGATTTTTGATTTTGATTTGTAGGGGTTTTAGGGGATGATAGTTATGGTCATTCTGAACACTTAACCACATTTACTATAAAGCAAAGTTGCATGGTTTTTACAGATATTGTAATATTTATATATTTTTTGAAATATTCTAGTTTTGCAAGAAAAATCATTAATTATCAGTCAAGAATTAGCAGGCGTCAATTTGAAATTATTTTGAAGAACTAAGGTATTGTTAAGGTAAAACCAAAAAAAATAATTGAATACTAGCTGAACAGGGTGTTTAATAATTGATTTTCTGGTGACACAGCGTTTGTTCAAGAATAGTGCAAGAATAGTGTTCAAGGTGTTTGTTTATTGTTGTTTGTTATTTATATTTTTATTACTACTACTTATTACTCCCTATGAAAATTCTTAGTTTTGACACATTTTCCTGCTCGAGCTACACTTGAATATTTTTTATTTTTTATTTTATGTTAAATTCATTGTTTTATATAATGCTAGCTTAAGCTTTATAATTGTATAATATCATAGTAGTATTTAAAAAAAACGACTGACTGTTGAGTTTCTAGCGGCGTTTCTTCTCAGCAGTGGTCTCTTGCGAAGCACTGGTAGATTTTTGACGTGTAAAAGTGCCCGTGCGGCCTATTTACTGAATAAACCTCTTTTATCTTTTATCTTATTAAAACAGTTACAATACCTATCTGTAAAAACCGTGCGAATTTGCTTGTTAGTAAATGATGTCAAAAAAGTTCAGAATGACGCTAACTATCATCTAAACCCCCTACACTCGACTGCCAAACACTCTGTACTTATATTCTTTTAATCTAGTAAATTTTGTGTGCTGAGTATTTCTCGTATGTTTAAACATTTTCACGTGTTTAAAAATAATTTATCTGGAATGTATTTCATCAAGCAACTAGGCTATAAACTGTGTCTACAATAAACTTTTCATAACACCTCATACTAAGCAGCGTACAACAGAGCGCGGAGTGGCACGGCCAAGTTCTGACAATGCAAACATTGTGTAAGGCACTTACGTTGAGGACTGAGTGCATCACAACATTGTCTTAGCGCTGTTTGATAAGTTCCCGCGAACTCGCGCTCTGTACCCTTACCATGAGTTACATTAGCGTTCTCGCTAGCGAGTCGAATGCTCTGTCCCTCGCACTCAATACGAACACTACGAGATCTGCGAGGGATAGAACTTTGAATCCACTCGCTTGCGAGTACGTTCATTGTACCTCATGGTAAGGGTGGGGAGAGAACAGTGTCACGTTTTGAAACGCGGGCTGTAAGAACTTTGCCCTATTTTAAAATATTTGATATATTTTAGAGATTAGTAGAGCTTAATTTTCTTTTTAGAGTTTTAAGAAAATGTTTAGTTATTAATAGTATTAGTCAGCAACAGAAGTATCGATTGATGGCACTATTACACTAGGTATGTAAATATTTCGTTAAAAATAGCTTAGCTTTACCCGTGCTTCTTAACGAGGTGACGTTGTTTATTACTACACGCAAAAATACCGGGTCAGAGTGCGCTTTTCATACAAACGGGACTATTTCGAAGCCTTGGTTCCTCGCCAGGGGTTGTTTCGAGTGAGGTTTAATGGTGGATACTCCGAGGTTCAATAGAGGAGGTCAAAAGATCTTAAGATACCTAACTGATCGCACAATCAGTTGACACCACAGTCGGACAGTTTGGGTCAGCATTTGGATTTCCTTACATTTTATTGCCATTTTAGATGTTTTTCTGAACATGCACAATTCCGGCGTTAACCGCAGATTCATTCAGTTGGGTATCCTAGGCACTCTGGAAGTCCTGTATCGATGCTCGCGGTATTCATCATCAGAATTCACTAAAAGCATTCCCTGGCGAGGAACCAAGGCCAAGGCTTCGAAATAGCCTCTTTAATATGAAAAACGCACTCTGACCCGTTATTTTTGCTCCTAAGTGTAATAATTAAGCGTTGATTTTTTTGGGGTAAAAGTTTTCTACATCGACCTCTTAAACCGTATTAGTAATATTTATACTAACCTGAGATATGAGATGTGACTTATTATGTACTGAAAAAATAATGCTTCGACTTTTTTGTCTCTTAACTGTTTTTCCAAATAACTTAAATAAGGCGTCTTGAGGTGAGATTAAAACACTTTCAAAATCCTTTGTTATACTGAATGACGTTAATTAGCCACAGTTTACCACGTCAAAGCCACGAAACAAAGCGCGGAACTACGCGGCAACAGACACTCCCCGTTATGTGGGTAGGACGCAAATTCGATTACCCACTGTCACTTGCAGGCGTCGCAAATAGTCGAAGGGTAAATTGTTGCCTTAGTTGTAAAATGGCAAAGACATTTAAAAGGTTGTAAGAAACTTGTTTTTATTGACTTGGCTTATTAAAAATGACTAAACAAAAAAATGTGTTCATTTTCACAATGTTGTGATTGTTGTAAACAAACGTGTTGATTTTGACAGTGCAGCAACTGTAAAATGTTAGTTAAATCACTAATTAATTTGTTGTTTTAACTATCGGCATTTGCTGATATTATAACAGGTATCTAGGCTCAATTATTTTATTAATCCACTAAATTATGTAAGAAAAACAATCATCACCGAGTCAGCCGAAAGACGTCCACTTCCGTCTCTATTTTTATTATTTCTCTTCAAACACAAACAAAACCAAAAACTATTAATACCGTACACATACAGTTCATGTTTATATCTTATTTGATCTAATCTGTGATGTATGAAATGGTTAATTGGCTGCTAAAACAGACGCAAAGTAATAAAGGTTGACGTGGGCGGCATGTTTCTGTCGGCAGCGGATTAGCAACGGTCAGCTCGCGGCCTACTTGGGCGTCCTTGCTTCAAGCGCTAAGCGTGAAGAACACCATTGTCTCCTACACTTGGAGATTTTGAAATCCTACTCATAAATAGGATACAAATACTATGTACTTATAACAGCACTAATTGTGCCCGCGTACACGTCTGCGTAGAACTTGTTTGTAGTTTTAGTTTGGTACTCAAACACTATGATATTTTCCGGAATAGGTATAAAGTTTGGCACTCCACTAGATACTTGACATTTTTTTTTGAACCTGTTTGTGAGATTGTTAGTATGTATCAATGTATCTTCATGCTGTATACTCAGTATAAAACAAAGTCGCTTCCCGCCGTTTGTTTGTCCCTCTGTATGTACGCAGCGGATTTTAAAGCGGTTTTCATCAAGAGAGGGATTCAAGAGGAAAGTTTTATGCAAAATGTCTTGATTTTGTACGGGAGTTACAGAAATCTGACATAAACCAGCGAAGCGAGGGCGGGTCGTTAGCTCTTTATAAAATATCTCCATCTATATAGCTTATTTAGTATCCCACTGCTGGGAAAAGGCCTCCCTCACATTTCTCCAGTCATCTCTTGTTCTTGATCTTTTCCAGTCTGGTTTGAATTTATCTAAATCGTCCCGCCATCTTTTTGGTACGTCTACTCCGGCTGCCGTTACTTGTTGTTTATTATAAATCATAACGTAACGAATATTGTTTGTTTGTTGCAGCCATGAGCCGGAGGGCGGCGGACGCGAGGGGCCGCTAGCGCGCGGCATGCAGCCCGCGCCGCCGGGGGGCTCGCCCAAGCGGCAGGCGCCGCCGCAGCCGCAGCATGGTACGTACAGCTGGCAGATACCCAGCCGGATCATTATCATGCTCAAGGATAAAGCGCCCCCCATAGACTAAGAATTCCTGTCAGTTAATTTTATTAGAATACACTTCCGCAGCGGATGGCCGGCGAAGGGCGGTCTGCCGATCGTCAGGCACAACCGTGTGGAATGGATTTGGAACTGAATCGCAAATTAGACTAGGAATAAAAATTGAAGAAGTTGATTGCTGTCTTAGTTTAACTTCAGTTCCAGAGCAAGAAGCACATCTTTATTGTCTTTTTCTAACTTGAAAGTTATTACTACTAAACGGTCTAATTTAGTAGTCTAATTCTGCATTTATTGCTAATATAAAGCCTCGCTTTAGTGTGTGGAGAGTGACGGTTTTAAAGCCGAACGCACTAATGCTGCCGGCAGCATGAATCGTTTATTGGTGGACTTTATAGATTTTGAATGGCAGGTCGGCAGTTTAGACTTAGTATTACCGGTAGGGCCTGTAGCCACATATAAACCGTAAGCATCAAATTTTAACCAAATGTAGTCCATTCTATCCTCGGTTTTTTCATTGGCACCCCAAGAAGTTAGTAACTTCGCTGATCGTCTGTATAAACTTAGTAAATATCTTTGCTCAGTTCGCAATCCCAAAGCGGGGTGTAATATCATCAGCCGGGTATTCTTGATTGCCGCCGCTTACTGCGCACTCGCAGGCTCATCATTAGTCTCTAGTCTAACACAAGACACTAAAACAGTGGGTCTCGTTTTATTTAAAACTTAACGACCCTCCACTAGTCAAGAGTCCTAGTGAAAAAGGTCGTCTTAGCTCGTTATAAGAAGGGTATTTCTTATATAGGTTCAACTAGACTCATTTCCCCTGAGATCGGACTCTATTCCGGACTTGGTCCGGCTGTTTAAATTCCCCGGTTTTCGTTAATTACATAGAATATTTGTAATAACACTACATATTAAGTAACAAATCCTACTCCCCTCGAAATGTCTTGCTTTTTGTCAGGAATATTCAAATTCCTATTTTTTTGGCCGTCACAAGTCTAACCTAGCTACCGATCTCATTGAAGAAGTGATGACTGTGTTATTAAAATACTATATCCGGAGTCTACAAGAAAAAGGTCAAAAATGTTTTTATTTGTCAGAAACTTAAATAAACTTTATGTACTCCAAAAATCCATCAAAGTAACCTATAACGGCTGAAGCCAAACGAAATGATGACATAGTTAAATTGTCCCCAATTGGCGGGAAAACGAGCCGTGTCTGCTGTTTGTTTATCTGTGGCTTCGTTACCGGCTATTGATTGGTGGATGACGTCACCCGGTCCCATGGGATTGGTAATTGGACGGGACGGTATGTAGCCGGGTCAACGAACTAGGGGACCGATTGGTTAAGATATAAGAATTTGGTGGCATTTTTGGAATCAGCGACAATAAATATTAAACATGCAAGTAAACTTCGTTTTGAAGGGGTTCTTTATCTCAAAACGAAAAAAGGAAAAGATCACTTCGTCTGTCTGTCTGTCGATTTGTTTTTTTTCTCAGGAACGCGTCAGAGGCTTCTTTAGACTGATGCCTCTCAATGTATGTTTATTTGTCTTTTTTTTAAATCCTGACAAAAAAGTTTCAAGTTTAATTGTACCTATGTGTGTTTTTGTGTAACACTCATGTGTGTCCGTGGCATTGTAGCTCCCAAACGGATGAACTGATTTGGACGCGGTTTGGTTTTTACCTAGGTAATTAAAATGAAAATCGGTTGGGCCATTTAAGAGATCGGCTCTGAAAGAAAGGGTCGCCGTATCGAGAGTATTTATCCATTTAATGGTTATTTATTTATGTGTATATGTGTATACACACAACAAGCCTGTACCTTAGTTCGGTCGGAACTGGTCGATTTATCCCTTGATTATTCTGTGCTATTTGTATATTTATTCTAAATCTAAATGAGCAAGTGATTCATGACAATATGCCATAATTCTAGGCTCCTAGTGATAAAGGGTACAAGTCGATTTAATTCGTAATAAAAAAGGGTATACATATACGTAAACCGAGTATACTAGACTTGAGAGTGTATATTCCGACTGTATATTCCGAAAATCCTTTTTTTGAGTGGCGATTAATGCCATTCGCATATTTTACCACTTTTTTTTTTCAATAGCTTCTTTTCCCGAAGGGCTTTCTAACCATTCGCATATTTTCCCACTATATTTATTTCCCCTTCTTCCCCACTGCTCAACTGAACTGCTCAACCAACTCAACTGACCAATGTTTTTTATATCGAAATTAAATGTAACAGAGTCGATGGAGCTCCGCTTGAGCGGAGCTCCTATTTCCGGGTGGTTTTGGCCCTCCGGGCACACCTAAAACTAACCGAACCCAATTAATAAATAAATATAGTGGGAAAATATGCGAATGGTATTTATCACCACTTGGATAAACGATTTTCGGAATATAAAGTACACACACCTAGACTTGAACCCTTTCCACTTGATCTTCAGAAGACTTATACCACTTTTCACTAAGACTCCAGAATTCAGCCGAAAGACGTCCACTGCTGGACATAAGCCTTCCTAAAGGATCTCCTCGATCAACAGGTCAAAGACGATATGGTTTTTTTTTACAACCTAGAATAGAGGCTCTGATTTTAGGTCTAATATGTATAATTGGAACTTTATAGAGTTTATAAGGACACTGGCAATTTCATGACCCGGTTCAGGAATTTAAACAGTTATCTATTTAGGAAACAAATGAATTGAGAAGATCGAATACGCATGCTCTCATTGATACAGCAATGTGAATGGACGCACGATCTCTTAGGAAGTGGTGGGTAGTAATTGGCATACCGACTTACTTAACGTACGCATTTCAGGCCTGATACTCCGATTACAATACAGAATTGACGCGATATCGAGCAGTTGGCATTGAATTTGTTATGCTTGCGCATGCGTGGACTGAGCGTAGTGAGCATAAACAGCTGACGGCCACAGAGCGAGCGTAGGCGCATAAGTATGGACATAATGAGTTTATTAGTTCTGACAAATTGATTGAGATGTTATAATTTGTAGTGACATACTGCCATTTAGGAATGGTGTGTAATGGAACACAAAAACAAATCCGTTATGTTTTTATTGATTATAAGTTTAATAAAATAGTTAAGATTTTATTTAGTTAGCAACAACAGCAAATAAATTTGTGATTGAACTTACTTTTAATTTGATATATTTCTAATTAGGGCTTAGTAGTTAGCAGGGCTAATACCAGCGTCACTATTCTACGCATTAAATCAATATTGCTTTGACATGTTATGACAGTAATGACGGCTGAGGTAAAAAAAAAGCGGCCAAGTGCGAGTCGGACTCGCGCACGTAGGGTTCCGTACCACTATACATCTAAATAAATGTTTTTCTTTATTCTTTATTATATTGGACTATACATCTAAATAAATGTTTTTCTTTATTCTTTATTATATTGGAGTTGATTGAATGAAAGGTAAAATGCGGTTTACGATTTATAACGTATTAAAAAAAAACTAATTATTAGATCTCGTTCAAACCAATTTTCGGTGGAAGTTTGCATAGTAATGTACATCATATATTATTTTTACATTTATCATTCCCTTATTTTAGAAGTTACGGGGGGGGGGAGGGGGGACACATTTTTCCACTTTGGAAGCGTCTGTCGCGAAAACTATTCAGTTTAGAAAAAATATATATTAGAAACCTCAATATCATTTTTGAAGACCTATCCATGGATATTGATGAAAAAAATAATTGAGTTTCAGTTCTAAGTATGGGGAACCCCAAAAATTTATTGTTTTTTTTCTATTTTTGTATGAAAATCTTAATGCGGTTCAACGAATACATCTACTTACAAAGTTTCCTTAGTATAGCTCTTATAGTTACGGAATAAAGTGGCTGTGACATACGGACGGACAGACGGACGGACAGACATGACGAATCTATAAGGGTTCCGTTTTTTGCCATTTGGCTACGGAACCCTAAAAACGATAACATGCATATATAACATGTCAAACGCAAAGCAGTAAGGCAGATACAAAAGTTCCGTGTTGTCAAGCTTTAAAAAGGGAAGGCCACTTTTTTCACTTAAGTTACTCACTCATAGTAAAATTGTTATTGTGTCATATACCCTATAAATATTGTATTATTTTTTTACAACAGAAAATCATTCTCCGTTTTTAATAAAATATATATATTAGAAAACACAATTATAATAATGAGGGCGCCACTGGACGCTCGGGGCAGTCTTATCCCCCTAAGGCCCAGTGTACAATAGGATGTACTTCACCAATTCAATTTAATTTGAACTGTGTTGCAATGGGGAATAAAGGCTATTTGCCTGTCTTCAAAAATTGAAAATGACAACGAACGAACGTAATTGAACTTTATTGCCTTCGTTTCTTGAGCGAGATAACTATTAGACAAAAACCAGCTTTCAAATAAATAAAAAAACGCATCCAAAAAGGTTCACCCGTTTAAGAGCTACAGACACACACGAACAGATAGCGGTCAAAGTTAAAACATCCCTCTTTTTGCGTCGGGCGGGTTAAAAAATAGTCGATAGCTAATCTCCCTCGCTGGCTAGAACAAGTGGCTAACCATCTCCTCGTTTTTCCAGGATCAGCCCCAACAGACCAATCCACGCTGAAGGTGCACCTGCCCAATGGCGGGTTCAACGTGGTCCGGGCGTCGGCGGAGGAGGACGTGCGCTCCGTGCTGCGGCTGCTGGCGGCCCGGCTGGCCACGGGGGACCGGGTGTTCTCGTCATGTTATGCGTTAAGAGCAAGAAGGCTGACCACGGGCAAGGTAAGGAAATATCGCGTGCTAAGAATAAATATGTGTGGTTGCCGGGTTAGAATAGTGCCACTCCATGTCTTCGTGAATGTCGTAAGAGGCGACTGAGGGAATAAAGGCTTGTAGTACTGTTAGGCGATGGGCTTGCAACCTGTCACTAATAGCTCTGGTATACATCTTAGCCTAATTGTGCAAAATGTGGTTACAGAATTATCAACAGGTTTTTAGAGTTGTAGGTGATTCTGTAGCTTAGTCTACCCCACTCTGGGATTCCAGGCGTGAAGCCCTCCAGCGGTGTACGGCAGAATCTGGATTGGACAGAATCGTCTTATGGCAAAAAAATTACACTCAAATGAAAAAAATATTGTCATGTAAAGGATTTTAATATTCCGTTGTAACTAACCTCAAGATAGCATATGTACAAACAAGAAATGGATAAAAAATATTCATTAATTTAGTCAATTATTCTTTACGCTTCACAACAGCGAGTCGTCTTAAACAATCTAATATAGTAAAGTCACCATTCAATAATCCTGCTAATATTTTTTCTATTTTTTCGTTTTTTCTCATGACTGCTAATCTTCGTGACTGTTGTTTGTGGCGAGTTTCAAAACTTATTTTTTTTTCTTGAAATGTGGCAAAAATCTTGGCTACTCTTATTCGAGCTCCGATTATTCCGACTGTATTTTTCTTTTTTTTTCGTCAGATTACGTTGAAGCATAGTGCTGCCTGATTTGTACTAAGTTTAATAATGTTCATAGGGAAATGACGATTTTTCCGTATTTTTTAGAATATTTAGTCAATCTATACTATCGGAAATTTTAGAATAGGTACAGTCAATGCGCCAGCCATCGCGTCAAATATATGTATAAACGGACCTTATTGCTGGTGGCATAAAGGTGTATAGATATTTTGACGTATTGGGAACGTATATATATTTATGCCCTTGACTGTACGTATATCAAGTTTTGATAAATTACAGTATTTCTCTATGCAATGGCATTTTCACTTGTCAAACTTATCCATCAAATTTTCCATCTTCACGTCCTAAAACCTGTTCGTCCTCAGATCCGCTGGGTGCACCAAGACACGCCGGTGTCTGAGCTGCTGACTCGCTGGCCAGCGAGTGAGTGGCGGCTGGAGTTGCGCGTGCGCTACCTGCCAGCGCACCTGCGCGGCTTGCACGACGCTGACCGGGTCACCTTCCATTACTACTATGATCAGGTACTCGCTTTTGATCGATATTAATATAAAGTAAATGCGCGGTGCGTTTGTTTGTTCCGCTTTCTCAGTTCAACGCTGAAAACGATTGACCTTACAAAGATAAAGGCTTGAAGACGGACATAAGGTACCATTTGTAGTGGAAACTAGAAGAGGTCCCAAAGGAAGACCTATAATCAATTCAGTAGTCGCAAGCAAAAGCTAGTTCCATAGTCATTCCTAATAACGTTAAACTAGTAAAGGTCGAATTCGTGAATTTATGCAGAAGGTGGCATTTGACATGTTTTCCCGCATTTTAGTGCGGTTATTTAGTGTACCATTACTTTGTTACCACTCCCAGGACCAGTGATAAAAGGGGGGGAAATAAAGCCAGTTGTTAACAAGTGAAGAGATGATAGTAAGTGGGTTTTTTTTTTATGGCATAGGGAAGGCTGACGAGCACACAGGCCACCTGATGGTAAGTGGAAACTGTGACCCATAGACATTCGCATTCACAAGACTGCAAATGCGCTGCCAACCCTGAGGACTAAGATGGAATGCCTCTATGCTAGTCATTACACCTATGGTGCTTTAATATCTCTGTATCTATGTATAAGTAACAAATATTATGTTGCACTGTATGTATGTTTCTCTGTTATCTCCTAAATAAACAAATATAATACTATTTGGTTTTGTTCCAGGTCCGACATGACTACCTCAACGCCAACCATCCGATGGTGGACCAGGATTTGGCGATACAAATAGCTTGTTTAGAAATTAAGTAAGTTTATTTCTGCCCGCAACTCCGTTCGCGTAGAATTCGTTATTTTACAATCCCGCGGGAATTTCTCCGCAATGATGGTCTTGTCCGAAGCGCTAGTAGATTCACTCCGTATTACCGACGTGTAAAAAAACTCTCATGTGGCCTACTTACTGAATAAAATATGTTGAATTTTGAATTTTCCTTCTAGATACTTCTGCAAGGACATGCAGATATCGCTGGACAAGAAGTCCAACATCGAGTACCTGGAGAAGGAGTTCGGGCTGCACAAGTTCCTGCCCAAGTCCGTGATCGAGGGCATCAAGCCCAAAGTGCTAAAGAAGGCCATCCAGCAGCAGTTCAAAAAGGTTAATAAACGAATGATTCAAAGGGATCCCCCCTTTGAATCACCGACACTCTTCGATCGAATGTGCCTTATTTTTTTATTGCCTTTGACGGGCAAACAGACAGACAGCCCACCTGATGGGTAGTTGTCACCGCAGCCATTGGACATTTGCAACGCCTAAATGTCTCGAAGAAATTAAATGATACCCTTTTAAAAAAAAAAAACTTTTTTTTTTAAATTAGCGCATTTTGTCGACAGCTCATTTCTGCTGAAACGTTATTGTTTTTAGGTTATCTTAAGCATGGGTTGCGTAGGTTAGGTTAGGTTAGACCTGCCTGCGATATAACTCCTGCTCGTGTAAATGCCCTGTCGATGAAATGAAAATTCGGCAAAGTAGAACATTCTATGAAATGAGTGTCGGTGATTCAATTTCAACCAAATAAATGTCAAGAGACAATTTCAATTTAATTAATGCATGCTCTTATTCTTTTGAGGTTAGAATCCTGTATAGAGAATTTTGAGCTCTTTGATTGTCCTTCTATTTCTACTGCTGACTGTACTACATGGGTGAAAGGCAACGATAAACATATCTACAAAAAACATAGGTATTTGTATACATAGAAAATATTTAAAAATCTGACGCTACGTACTTCAAAAACGAGGTATCTTATCAATTATCATTGATTCGATTACAAGTGAAAACATATATACATATATAAGGTATGTCACAAAAACCCATTTCACTAATTACTTGATGAATCTATGGCGTCTTTCTAGCAGACTAAGAAAAGAAATGTGGATAAAATAACTTACACTTTCTGACCAGTATGTCAGTCCGAGCGTGACGGATGCATTATCCACCGCCATGAAGCGACCATAAATTCTGGGGACCTGGTGAATAGGGGCACAGGTGTACTTAACTCTTAATAAAAAAGAGTATAAGCATAAACGGCGTATACCACACTTAAACCCTTTTTCACCTGAACTTCAGGAGACTTACCCCAGAGACCCCAGAATTAACCCTTTAACATTGCTTCCTGTTTTTATGTTCCAGGTGGCCAACCTCCCCGACCTGGACTGCATGCTAAGGTACCTGCAGACGATGCATACGCACTACGGCTACGACCGGGAGACCTTCACCGGCGCGCTGGGCTCCGGCTGGGCCATCCCCGTCGAGCTGGCCATCGGGCCCGACATCGGTGAGACAACATACACACTACCGGCGGGACCGGGACACAACATTACGCACCGTGTAACTGGAAGATACAGCACATCATTCACTCTCCAAGTTTATGAATTTGTTTAAATATTTTCAGTGGCTGAGGTTCACTGTTTCTTCGGAAATACAATCCACAGAATATACGTATTATTAGCCGCAAAAATATTAGCAGAGAATTGGGTTATACTTGATGTGGCAAAAACTACGGCCTGACCCATTTATTTTTTCAGATGCTTATATGCTTATAAAGAGTTAAAATGGGGCAAAAGCAAAAATATAAAAACTAAAAAAAACTGCATTAAAACGTTTTAAATTCTATTCTCTTACCTGATTTTCAGTAAGTTATGTACAGTGATCGGATCTCGGATGCAATTTCCCGGGATTTAAGTCCGTTATCTTAACATGGATATGACTTACAATCCCGCGAGTCTCTTTGATACCTACATTTATAAAAAGGTGAATAACTTTTAATTGTAAGTAGTGTACACTATAAAAGTTATATAAACACGACTAAAACATAGGAGTTTTAATTTCATTTTATTTTTAGGTTAAGTTTTTGTCATGTTACTATTTCTTTTGTCTAGGTATTATTGTAAGGGATATAATTAGTATGCTATTGTGTTGCATGTTATTAAGATGTTTATTTTTAAATTTTGTTTCAAAAAGTAGAGTTATTTTATATCTAAAATATGTTTTAAAAGTATGTGTCAAATAAATGACCTATTATAGATAGATAGCGAACATTTTCATTTTGTTTATTTAGTTTAACCCTCGACAAAAGTTATTAATTATTAATAATAAAATAACCCATTTCCCAAAATCCCGGGAAATCCCGTGTCACATCCATGTTAAGCATAACGTTTGAGGTCGTTCACCCCAAATTGCATCCGAGATCCGATCACTGGTTATGTATGTCCGTTCCTTTATCCGCTCATAACTACGGCTCAACGGCTTGATCGATTTGATACATTTTATGCACATCAATGTCTTCAATAAATACTCGTATCAACGACATTATCAAAAAATGCAGTCGGATTTCTAAACTTGCTGTTTCGATCTATTTACTATAGTAAATTGTATTCCAATCATTGCCAGCCCATTATATCGTAGTAAACCATTTCCATAAAGAATGTAATCGTTGCAGACATATCGTACGTGTCACACAAGGCGGGCGAGCCGCCGACGTACACCAAGATCGCGTCGTTTAGCGACATAGTCGCTGTGCAGACGCTCAAGTCCAACTGCACCGCGCAGTCGCAGACAACGCAGACTCAGGTGGGTTTTATGGTTTACCCTTGTTTCACCAATTTATCGTTACATTTCATAGAACGTATCACTTAGCAGAATTTTCGTTTCATAGAAAGCCATTTTAAATAAATCAAATATCCGGGGACAATATTACACCAAATGCCCTAGTCCGAAACGACAACGAGATAAATACTTATATAGAGAAATATACTTAAATACATAGAAAACATCCATGACTCAAAAACAAATATTCGTGCTCATCACACAGATATCTGCCCTTACTGGGATTAAACCCAGGGCCGCTAGCTTCGTAGGCAGGGTCACTACCAACTAGGCGTTTTCTACAGAACCAGTATTGATTTCAAGTTATCTTGAGATGGTTACAAGTCAACACTAAGCTAGCCTTTTTGTTCAAAATGTGGTTACAGAATTAACAACTAGTTTTTAGAGTTGTTAATAATTCTGTAGCTCTGCCTACTCCACTCTGGGAATGAAAGCGAGAAGGTATAACTGCCGTCAAACTTCTTGAACATTAGGCGAGGTAGTGGGGGAAAGTTCGCGCATCGTACACATACGTGCAGGGAGGCAGAGGGACGGGGAGGCGGTGCGGGACGCAAACGTCAACTGATTGACCAATGGGTGCGAACGACGCGTGCTCCCCGGCCGCCCGCTCCCAACGACACCTAAAAATCGCTTCTGCGCAAGCAAGGTTACGTGTTCAAGAAGTTTGCCGGCAACTATATGTAAGTATGTATGTAGGTGGTTACAAGTCTAAATTAACCTAACCTACTTACGTGAATCAAATTTAAGATGAAATCAACAAGAGTACAGCAGAAAATAGCTTTCTATGAAACGAAAATTCTGCGAAGTGATACGTGCTATGAAATGAATGTCGGTGAAACAAAAGGACACCGTTTTTTTTATTAACAGATATGTATGCATTTAGGCATGCTTCTATGGTTCGGTCATTTAGAAAGGATATACAGAGCGAAAGTGAGTGCATGATTCGGAAGGGGCCGCCCTAGGCGTACTTTTTCGAATCTAATCGGAGAAATACTGGAAAAGGGCTGAATCTTAAGTACCTGATGCCGACGTGCGTGTATGACTCGAAGTATGAATGTGGAAGAAGCGAAAGATATTTGTCAAGATCGTAGCTGGTGGAAAGAAGTGGTCTCTGCCGACCCCTCTGGGAAAAAATTAGTGTATGTATGTATAAACAGACGTAGAACGCCAACAATGCGACGCCTTATATACATTAAACTTATTACGTTTGTATGTTATGTTATCGTACGTGTTCCAGAGTGGTTCGTCGTGCGGCAAGGCGGCGCTGCAGCTGAGGGTCAAGGGCGCCACGGAGACGCTCACCATCACGTGCAGCAGCGTGGAGGTAGCCCAGCTGTTCTCAGGCTTTGTTACGGGTGGAATCCTTTTGATACACTCAATATTTGACGGATGTTAAATATAACGAAAATGGCTGATAGGTCATCTCATGAGGTACCAGATAAAGTATTTTCGACTTTAATAAAAATGTCATGGCTCCTGAGGTAATTACTTTTATAAAATTTGTGGTTGATGTCCTGTCAATGATTTGAGCTCCGGCTACAAATTTAAATACGTTACTTAATGTGCTTGCACATGAGCCGCCGTATCAGCCATATTTCGTTGTATTGTTGATTTTAGGAATTCCTTGTATAAGTTCATTTTTGAACACAATACAGTGACAAAAAAAACAACACAATTACAATAAAATATAAAATTAAAATATCTTTTTTATTTTAAGGCTCTAGCTGAGATCTTACGGATTCCCATGGGTGTCTTAGGACATTCGCCGATTAAAATAGAAATCATAACAGGAGATTTGAACCGTGTCCCATTTCATTACAGGCTGCGGAAAGCTTGGCGGACTTGGTGGATGGGTACTGCAGACTAGTCACAGAATCACAGACCTCATTGTGGAACAGAACGAGTGAGTAACTTCATGCTCCGTACCGATCTTAACACGTTCACTGCGGCTCTATTCTATTTTGCAAGACTATATTGCCTATAAGGTTACCGACATAGCCCTAAGAATTGCTAAACTGAAGTGGCAGTGGGCGAGGCACATTCCTCGCAGGACTGATGGCCGATGGGGTCAGAAGGTTCTGGAGTGGCGTCCGCGGACCGGAAGACGAGCTGTAGGTAGGCCTCCAACAAGATGGAGTGACGACCTCGTCAGGATCGCGGGACCGCGGTGGATGCGAAAAGCACAAGACCGGTCTGAGTGGAAAGCCTTGGGGGAGGCCTATGTCCAGCAGTGGACGTCTTTCGGCTGACATGATGTTGATATTGCCTTTGACATTAGAGATCTCTCTCAAGGCGGGTGTTAAGCCTGGGTACTGAAGTCCATTGGGACCACTTGGGATGTAGTTGGAAGTGGTTTATATTTCAACCGACTGTAGAAACTTCGTTAGCGCGATGTAGAACCCTTTAGTTCCGCTGGCTGACGCTGGTGGCGCTGGCGAGTTGGCTGATACAAGTTGCCGCTAGATGTCGCTAGGTCGCCACACCGTCAAAATAAGAGAGCTATAGTAACGTTACAATACGATACAAGTGAAAGGCAATATGATTTTACCGAGTTGAACAGACGCTATGTAAAAGCACCACATAGGGAAAGCAATATTAACTTACTTTTAATGACGTTTAAGGTTGAATACCTTTAAGTTGAACTCCATGTGATACACTCACGTGTGGAACGTATAATCAGCCAAACGGAGCCCCGCGGGCCTATTATGTTCGTGTCTATTGATGGAATTAAAGGTGGATAAACCGTCTGTCACTTTCTGACTAATGTGTCAGTGCGAAAGTGTAGTACTATAATACGCGGACTGACCAGAATGCCCATGGAGTGACTCACCAAAGAACTGTCACAGTGACGTTATTTATCAAATCTTAAGAATTGATAACAAGATGTCACGGTTTGTAAACATGTAAATATTTGTTTTGTTTGTTACTTTATGAAACCGAAACATTCTTTATATTTTATTCACCTTTTCAAAAAAAAAACACTCCGTTAAAACGTGTGCCTTCCTCAAAACTGACATTGGCGAAATCATAGTGGCAACACAAATGACATATGCCACAAAACAAAGATCTATCTATCTATCAAGATGTGACGGTTATACATTTACACTTTTGAAAAGTCGAAATTTACATCAAACACGACAAAATAATAATGTAGCACACTAGTGTCGAAGCTTCACGTGCCTTAGTAGCCGGTATGGCGAAGATATAGCGGCGCATGATGTATGCGTTGAAGTCTCTGAGAGTGTTGTTCAAAAAGTGGTCTACAAGTAAATTTAAAGTATTTAAACCAAACAGTGTATGGTAAAACACCCAATTATTGGCATTCCAAAATGCCTGTCATTGGCACCTAGTGATTGCGTTATCATCGCCTCTATTACCTTGAGATAAAGTTCATGGTGCCAATCGGTATGGTGCCAACAATAGGGTTTCACATACTGTAACTAACAATAACGAAGTTCACATACGCTCTTCTATTTGTGGATTGTTCTCCCATTGTGTTTAATATTTTTAATTTTTCTTCCAAGCTACTGTATGGAAGTCCCTCAACTGCCAATGCAAAAGTGAGTAAAATATGTACTTAAAAAAAAAAAAACCTTACCTAATAGTTTTTTACTGACTTATTTCCATACGAAGATTTTTTGTATGTTTTTTTTTTTTTTAAATATATTGTCACCGTTATCTTGGTTTATTTATTGTGTACAGTTCTTTATTTAAACTATATTTCTGTTGTACTTAGCGATTTGCCAATTAATAGATTTTAATTTATTTCATTTTAATTGAACTTTATATTTTCTACAATTCAACCAGTAATGTTGATATCGCAGTGAACTGTACGATAGAAATAGTAAATACGATGGAAATATATAACCTAACTGTCGCCACTGTGGCCAGTACTTTTAAAGTAATTTCAATATGTTCCCTTAAACAGTCCCGCTTAAACCTCTCGCTACGCTCACAGTTATACTGAACAATTATTCGCTTCTCTGTGGATTCATAATATTCCTCTCTGATAACACATAACTTTACTCTCTTCGTAAGTTTGTTTGATTCAGCCCGATCTGATCTATTGCTTAGCCTTAGTAGATCGGCCACTTCATAAAACTCATTTATCGCCCACCTTAGTTCCAAAGTCAATCTGACATTCTACAGCAATAAAGTTGAGTTTTCTATCAATTACAAATGACTTGGCATCTCTAATGACTAGGGTTAGGATTTTGGTGGCATTTCGTGGTTCTAGAATCCATGGAGTCGATATTTCCTAATTATTATAATACATAACACATTGATTTTGACCTTCGGTATTATCATATTCAAAAATGAATTAAATACATATTTAGTTCGGTTATTTCATACCTATTAATATTTGCTTGTTTGTAACGCTTTCACATCAGAGATATCCTCAATACCAAAATTAATTTAAATTGGTGCGGCCGAATAACGAATAAATTAATTTTGAAATATTAAAATACTGAAGGTCAAAATCAAAGTGTTATGTATTATAATAATTAGGAAATAGCGACTCCATGGATTCTGGAACCACGATTTGCCACCAAAAGTCCTAACTCTACTAATGACAATGGCATCTTCAAGCAGATTTTCTTCGAAATGGGTAGCAAATTAACGTCCGTGATCGTACCATAACCTAATCAAAGTTACACTGGCCAACCTTCATAGATTGCAGGATTTTACATATAAATTCAGTTGAATTATTCTTTGCGTACCCCTATTATAAGTTTTACTAAGAGAATAAGCACGATTGTATTTTTAGCTAACATGCATCTCTGTAAACACTGTTGGTTGGTA
Organism: Acleris sparsana; assembly: GCA_923062465.1. Lineage (NCBI taxonomy): Eukaryota > Metazoa > Arthropoda > Insecta > Lepidoptera > Tortricidae > Acleris > Acleris sparsana. The sequence goes on along the minus strand of OV281305.1, from coordinate 4,557,121 downwards.
TTTCTTGTAGTTTAGCTTCTTGAGTTTGAGTTCAAAGCAATTACCCCTGCCATGTATGTAGCGGTAAGATCGCCTGTTGACAAGCTGCCATCGAATCCAAACGCTAGCGTTTGGTGATCAGTGTGATCACCTATCGCTTTGCGTTGTGAAAAATGAAAAAGCTAGCCAAGTTGCCCTTAGATACCGATGTTTATATCGTGATAGTGCTCGTGTTGAGTTCAACCTGTCAAAATAGTTTTTTTTTTTATGGCATAGAAAAGGCAACCGAGCACACAGGCCACCAGATGGTAAGTGGAAACTGTGACAATGCGTTGCCAACCCTGAGGACTAAGATGAAATGCCTCTATGCTAGTCATTACACCGGCTGTCTTATCCCCAAACCGGAACACAACAATGCGAACACTGCTGTTTGGCGGTAGGTTAATGGATAAGATGGTGGTAGCGATCCGGACGGACCCTGCACAGGATCCTACCACCCGCAAAATCCGCGTAACGACGGACAAAACGTCAAAACTATCACTATTCGATTAGCGCGAGTGATAGTGGTCACATTACAGCGTGTCAGTTGTAACGAGTGATATATCACGTGACTTACGTCAATTCCATTCGGTTCTTTAAGTGACAGGTGATCACCAAACGCTAGCGTTCGTACTCGATGGCAACTTGTCTCATCAAGGCGAGACTGTGTTTTGTTTTATTTTTAGTGTTCTATAAAGAATATTTGTATTTGTCTATTGTTAAGTAATAAGTCCGTTTGGTCCGCAGCGGAGATGAGCAGCAGCTCCTCGGAGGGCAAGGGCTCGTGGGAGGCGGGCTCCACGCTGCTCTCGGAGGACTACGCCGAGATCGTCGACGACGACGCCGACTACTCCACGCCGGCCGGTAACAATCTACCTTCATCTGTGTTATTAAGCAGTCTTAGCTATTGCGCGTTTATAAATAAAAATATTTATTTAAACGGTAACCAAATAAGATCGACGGAGCCCCGCACTGCGGGGTCCTATTTCTGTTCCCACGCACCCATAATATGGGATTAATTTTATAAATCAATCATATAATTTATTATTTTTTCCAGTTCGGGATTACGAATTAGTCCGTAATCAGATTGAGCTGACTGGTATTATTGGAGAGGGGCAGTTTGGAGACGTGCATAAAGGTAAATCAATATTCTCACCACGGTTTAGAGTCGTAAACAAGTACCTTTTATATTTTTTATGGACACACATGTGTCACCGGCATAGGAGTAAGATCTTTTGGATATACAACACAGGAGTGGGTAGGAGTGGGTGATTATTCGGGCGTATTTAATTGGAACTACAACCCGGTCTGCAATTTTTGACATTAAAAATTACTAGTAATTATCATTATTTTCGTCAATATGGCAACAATGACTGTGATTGAAACGCTCGAAAGTTCACCCGAGTAAGAAGATTTTGGACACACACGTTGTGTCACCGGGGCCGTTTTAGTAAAATTGTTCTCCGTATTATGGTTTCGTCACCATATTGCGCCCGACAGCCGTTTGATGAGCACGCACGTTGTTCCCGGCAGGCACGTGCAAGGTGTCGTCGACGAACCACCCGTCGCTGCGGCGGCAGCTGACGGCGGCGCGGCGCGAGGGCCGGCCGGCGCGGCCCGGCGACCTCGTGCTGCCCGTCGCCGTCAAGACCTGCAAGATGGACGCCGACCTCGACACCGCCGAGAAGTTCCTCGAGGAGGCCTGTCAGTACACACCGCAGTATACTTACCGAACCCTTTATCACGGGATGCCCTTGTTTTACGCCACTCATTTCATCGAAAGCTAATTTCTGCTGAAACCTACTCATCCGCGTAACCATGGTAATAACTATGCTATAATAATTATAAAAGGACTATTATTACCATAGTAATCGTTAGTGTTCACGCTTCGGTTACGCTATTGGTGGTATTCTGATACCGTTAACCATATCAATATTAGCGGTATTGCACGCGAGTAGGAACAAGTGTGTCATGTTTGCCATGTCTCACTAATGTTTCTCTGTGTGTGTAGATATAATGCAGCAGTTCTCGCACCCGCACATCATCGGGCTGGTGGGCGTGTGCAGCGCGCCGCCCATCTGGATCGTGATGGAGCTCGCCACGCTCGGCGAGATGCGCGCGTACCTGCAGCAGAACGCGCGCAGGTAATTACCGCGCACAAATAATTAACTCGTATTGAATATTACGTTACAGGTCTAGTGCATAATTGCTTTCCTTCGTATTTTCACGGAAACATACGAACGTGTCATGCTACTTCAGTCAAACTCAGTACTTTTTGTACTGTGACCGACTGAAATAGCAAGCGTTCGTACGTTTCCGTGAAAATACGAAGGAAAACAATTATGCACTACATCTGTACACATTTATTTTATCTTTATTGCAAAAATAAACGCACAAATAGTGGGCTATGCCTTATGGTATGCTCTGATAGAGGACAACCAAATAATCAAACAAACTAATCAGTCAATCAATCAATCAATCAATCAATCAATCATGACAGCCGAAAGACGTCCACTGCTGGACATAGGCCTCCCCCAAAGGCTCTCCACTCAGCCGGTCTTGTGTTTTTCACATCCCCCGCGTTCCCGCGATCTTTACAAGCTCGTCACTCCATCTTCATCTCCAACAGAAACTAAGCAAAGACATATTTACTAAATAATGATACTTTATACAATAGTACATAAAGTAACAGCTTGCGTAAATCCTATACATTTTACATTCGATAACGCATGCTGAATGCATCATGCCAAGGGTCTGATCTACCCTTATCATGAGTTACAATTTCCGTACTCGCTACCGAGTCGAATGCTTTGTCTCGCAGTCTCAGTCTTCTTATAGAGTAAGGATACTGGTGCCGGGGCGTTGATTATCCTTCCTTATACCCTCGAATGTCCTCAGGCTGGAGACGTGCACGCTGGTGCTGTACATCTACCAGCTATCGACGGCGCTGAGCTACCTGGAGAGCAAGAAGTTCGTGCATCGCGACATCGCGGCCCGGAACGTGCTGGTCTCCACTCCCACTTGCGTCAAGGTAGGGTTGCTACAATAACGATATGATGGTTTTAGCTCGTCTTGTTTCTGTATCGTAATCATGTTGTTTTTATGCAACCACGATGACCAGCATTCTGATCAGCAGAAGCTAAAATAAAAGGTAGTAGGTAGTAATAAATTATATGAAAACATTAATTGTCGTAGTTGGCTGATTTCGGTCTGTCGAAGATGGTGGAAGACAAGTCCTACTACAAGGCGTCGCGCGGCAAGCTGCCCATCAAGTGGATGGCGCCCGAGTCCATCAACTTCCGGAGATTCACGACCGCCTCCGATGTCTGGATGTTCGGTAAGCTTCTTGTTACAGGAAAACAAGCCGTTTAACGTTCCTAAGTGAACTATCTTTTAAATTTATAATCAGCGTGTATTTCTACTCAGGTGTAAGACTGCCGTTGAAATAAATAGCGTTAAGATCCTCCGTCTTTTTTCTCAGGGTTCAATTTGTAATCTTCAGCGGGGTTATTTATTATAACAAAGCTATGTATTTCATTTTACGCTGAGAAAAAAGGACAGCTATATAACTAGTATACGTCTGTCCTTTACGCTCGCCGTAAAATGAACTGCATAGCCATGACACAATAACACCCGACATTGTAAATGTCCATTGGCTTCTGAACCCACTTACTATCAGGTGTAAAGCACGAATTAGACTGGCAATTAAAAATTGCAATTGATTCCGGTCTTACTGTAAGTTCACTTTTAGAGCAAGAAGCACAATTTTTTCTGTCTTTTTCTAACTTCAAAGTTAGAGTGAGACTGCAGTCAATTCTGCAATGTTTGTTGCGGTCTAAATCTCTCTTAACAATTGTTCAGCCCTTTAACCGTCGTCATTGTTGAATTTGCATATTATTCAAAATGAAATTAACGTTTGTTAAAAAATGCAAACTACCCCAGACTTTACTTCAATTTACATCAGTAGTTCCCGGGTGTTATCATAATTTTCGTCAATATTTCAACGCCAAAATATTGACCCTGCATCGTGTGTCCAGGTGTGTGCATGTGGGAGATCCTGATGCTGGGCGTGAAGCCGTTCAGCGGCGTGAAGAACAACGACGTGATCGGCAAGCTGGAGAACGGCGAGCGGCTCGCGCTGCCGCCGCGCTGCCCGCCGCGGCTCTACTCCGTCATGTCGCGCTGCTGGGCCTACGAGCCCAGCCAGCGACCTGCCATGCACCAGCTCAAGGAGACGCTCTTGTAAGCTTTATCCAACGGATTTTCACTAAACCTAGCTAAGCCGCTAGCTTTCAAATTAATAAAAAAATCATCGAAATCGGTTGACCCGTTTAAGTGCCACGGTTTACCCTTGAAATATCGACAAACATTTAATCGAATTTCAGTTCAAAGTCAACGTTTCGCTTATTTTCATTTGATCGAATATTCTTTACATCGAACAATTAAATGATGTATTTTTCAAACACCGATTTTTAATGTTTATAAATATTATTAAATATATACTTTAAGGGACAGATTTTTATTTCATACTTTATTATCCAATATATTATTTAGAAATAAAACAAATCGGTTCTGACGCTCGCCGGCCGCTGCCGCGGCACGCTCGCTTCGCTCGCTCGGCTTCGCTCGCTTGGCTTCGCGCGCTGTTAGGTCGCAGTTCACCTAACACACTCCTCCTCGCTTCGCTCGTCGTCGCACCTATGTGTACTCTGTCGCATAACAATGTGTTGCAATTCAAACTAGTTTTTAGTAATATTGAGTTGTTGTGTCTCTTGAATAGTTTATGAAATATATATTTAAGCATTTAAAAATCCTTGTACCGTTGTTCTAATAATTGTTTTTTCATTTATAATGAATAGTCGATGAAGCCAAAATATTACAAGAGATAATATTTATAGTAAATATTCTATAAATCGAAATGATATTCGATGAAAAGTTTGTCGAGATTTTAAGGGGCACCCAAGTGCCACAGACACAGACACACACATAGCGATCAAACTTAGAACACTCCTCTTTTTGCGACCGGTTGGGCTCGTTTTAGAGCTTTGCTTAATATTTTGCAGGTTCGTGAATAATCTGTATAAAGATGTGGCGCTATGCCTTTATCGTTCCTTTGGCATCATCACTAGTTTTATGTCGTTCTCCAGTGAGATCCTGCAGGAAGAGCGCAGCACGGCGTGGGACACGATGCGGCGCGAGAACCGGCGCGTCGCCGCCGCCTCCTGGGGGGACGAGCCGCCGCCCAAGCCCAGCCGCCCGCACACCAACCTCACAGGTACTAACTGACTTCACAAATACATACATACATATACCAAGCACATACGTCCATTTACTGACAGTCATTAACACGAAACTATCCACACCATACTTACAGGTATACACATCAACCTACGGGTTGTTTACACGGGTTGTCTACAGTAATTCGAAACAAAACAAGTGTATAGGAGAAGTATGTGGACAGTCGAAATGGTTAAAATTATCTATACACTATTTTGTTATACTGTCTAGCTACATCTGCTGTTAATTGTACACATGAATCCCACAAAATTACACACAGATACAGTAAGACTGTAAAAATCAATTCAATACAAACCTTGTCGTGTTACGCGTAAGGTAGAATATGAAATGACAGTTACACTCATGCTTTTTCGCTCATGGCGTCATGATTATGACATTGCGTGGTAGTAAAAAAGGTATTTTTTATATTCTGCAATTATTATCTTACATTACAATAATGTTTTTTTTGGTTTTTCACATAAAAACAAATCAACTGTTAGGAAATTTGGTATCGATAATTATAAATTTTACTAATATTATTTTTATTATATCAATTACTGAATAAACTATTTCCCTAGCTTGACTTTTTAAAGGCCGCCCTCTTTTAAGGGAAGTCATTTTAATAAAAATAATATTTAATAATTCCGCTATTTAAATTGTCCTCAATTGTACGTAACGATTAACGCTCGTGCGTCTCAGCTTGAGTACGAATGACAACTGACGCGATGCTAAATAAAATGGCGGTCGACGGCGTCGCTGCAATGGCTGCCGAATATTTGACCAATAGCCGTCGAAGTTTTACCCGCGCAAACGTACTGCCTTATAATAGGCCAAAACGTTTTCGAGCCTTTTATTAAAAGCTTTCTGCGCAGGTAGATCGTTGTAACTTATTTTTGTGGTACTATTGTACACACACCAAATTAAACGTTTATACAATAAGCACAGCTGTTGGGTGTTATAAAAATCCGACAACTTAGTGTCTCCTCGACATTAGGTTGGTATATAAAAAAATAACCTCTCGTCGAAATAAAGGCACATCACTAATTCATATGAACACACATCTAATCATTAGTTCTCAGACACTAATAAGTACCATGGCTGTGCATTCGTTTGCATGAATTTCCGAGTATAGAAATATATTCACGCAAAACAGTCTCATTTGTATTCTTCAGTTTTTGTAAAGATATATCGTTTCCACCAGTGTTGTTTGGGTGGAGTGTTAATGTTGGTGTGTTGTCCTGTAGCGGCGGGATCACCCGCGGCGGGCGCGGCGGGCGCGGCGGCGCCGTCCACGTACATCGTGGCGCAGAGCCCGCTGGTGCTGGCGGCGCTGCTGCGCGAGAACCAGGCGCGCGCGCTGCACCCGCGCGCCTACACCACGCCCGCCTCGGTATTCAACACCGTCGCCGTCTGCTTCCAGCCGCGCCCGCCCGACGCGCGCGACGCGCTCAAGCCCGACGAGATCATCGACATCCCGCTGCAGACCGCGCCCATCGCGGCCGCCAGCCTGCACAAGCTGGACCCCGTCGTGCCCGGGGACGACACGCTCGCGGGCGTCGTGGGCGCAAGGGGCAGCTGCGACAATCTCTGCCAGAACCTGCCCGCGTCTCCGGCCGAGGTCGCGTCGCCTCCGAGGGAGGAAGTCGAAAGCGAGTCGTACGCGAGTCGCGTTAGGTCGCTCGAGAGGAACACCAGAGGCAGTCTGTCGACGGCCGAGAGGGCTCCGGTGCGGATGGGCTCGTTGGAGCGCAACGCGCGCGGCAGCCTCTCCCACCGGGGCTCCCCGGTCCCTATCGCTCCGTTCACGCGGCAGCATTCCGTCCCCGCCTCCCCGCCCCCTAGAAGCCGCCGCGAGCAGGACATCGGCCAGTTTTCCGTTCAAGGCTCGCTCAACGCCCAGCTGGCCGCGAGCGTCGTTAACAAGATGCGCTCGCAACCGGAACCGCCTCTAGTCGAGGAGATCTACGATTTCGGCGGTGATAATATTAAAAATTGCGTCGCAGTCGCCGCTCAGAAAGCAATGTGTAAGCCGCAAGCGTACCGCCCGTCCATGGTCGCGTCCCACCCGGTCACCTATGGCGTCCCGGTCGGCGTCGTTCAAGGAATACCGTACTCACAAAGTTCCGGGAAACCTAGTCATGTTATGATGCCGAAGCAGATTCCTTCCCCGCCTATTTCTAGTCAGGCGTTCTTCCCCCAGAGGTCGGCCAGTCCGCTGTCCCAGTTCTCTAGTCCGACGTTCTCTCAGCCGATGGGGGTGATTCCTCCGATGTGTTTCGCGGGCGCGCCGCAGCCGATATACAGCGGGCACGGCGTGGTCACGGGCGCGCAGCCGATGGTGTACCGGCCGCAGGTTTCGGCGCAGACGGCGTCCACTGCGGCGTGCGCGCCGGTGCCGCACGCGGTATTCGCCTCCGCGACGTCGATGGACGCGCAGTCTCTGTACGCGTCGCGGCAGGAGTGCTCCGCGGTAGCGAGCCCCGCGCGCTCCGCCCAGGTGATTCGATTGTTTTTGGTAGAGCATGCAGGTTTTTATTTCGTAGGTTGTTTGTAGATTATTGCATGCCGATGAATGTTGAGGCGTTTTCGTGTAGATTTGGTCCCGACATTGTTTAAGTTTTTGTACATATTGTGTACCACCCTGGTTTTAACACTTCTTTTGTAAATGTCTTTTTCTTTTTTTACAGACATTTGTGTGTCCGTTGGGTTTCTCCGGTAGAATTTGGTTTTTATTATTTGTTTTTTTTTCACATATGAAAGGTTATTTTAATTACTATTTCACGTGCGATTTTTAACTTTCAAAGCGAGAGAACTAACATTGTCGTTAATATCCTTCGGGAACTATTGGCTGTCAAACAAAATTAATTGTCCCCTCTTTACTAAAAAAACGAAACAACATTAACATTTTCAAAAACCGAGTAACTGTGAAACTGCATTTTGTATAAAAAAGTACTAACTTCAACGTTAGTTCAAAAACCTTCGATTCATTTCAGAGTTGCCCCTTACAACAAAGATAATAACGTAATGATATGAGCAAGTAGAATAGAGTGGCCAACAAGTGTGATATGTCTGTCACTTGAATTTCACCCAACTTTGAAATGGATCGGATCAAAGAATTAAAGAGCACTATAAAAATCGATCCATCATTATTTACACACAAACAAACTTTTCACTTAAAAAGCTTCAAATCGTGAGTTGAGTTAAACAAACAGCTATGGATTTAAAAAAAAAACCTATTTTTTGTCTGCATCTGCTTCATTTAAAGATGAAGGTTAATTTTATAAGAGAATGATGGATCGATTACAATTACACTTTAAAGAATTTTCATTGTTTTTTATTTCAAGTATTGCATTTTAAAGTCAAAAATATACACGCAATTATAACCCTTGTGTATTTCGCAACAGAGTCCAGAATTGGACACGGAGCAGGCGGTGGAGAGGCGGCTACTAGCGGAATTGGCGAGACAGCAACACCAGAGCGAAGAAGATAGAAGATGGTTGCAAATGCAGGAAGATAAATTGGTAAAAAATACATTAAGATCATTCCAGTGGTCTATTTTTTTTTTTCGGCAATTTTTATAGACTCTTAGGCCAATAAGCAGTATCTCAGATTCAATCGCCAAAGTAGATTCAATCCTCTCCTTTTAATAATGAGGTTGTGAGGCTGAGGCTGAGGCTGTTTGGCTTAATTCAATAATTAGTAATTATTATTAATTAACATATAAGAAACTTGTCTTATCGTATTTTTTCTCTTTATCACCTCTTCAAAATGGCTCTGTCGGAAACGCGTTATATTTTGAATGTAACTAATGTTTTCTTTTTTAACTTCAGAACCGCCTGTCGGCTATTCAGGCCGCGGAAGCGGAGCCGAGCGAGGGCAAGCCAGCTGATGCCGCTCAGAACACTCATGCTCCGGAGAAAACACCCTCGCAGAGCTCAGGTCAGTTATTAAGCCGGAATTCCACTGCGGCGCATGATATGCACGCATGCGCTCCATACGTGAGTCACGTCGAACAATTTTTTCCATATCACTCGTCATTAGGTAGGATCTATATCGAGAAAAAGAGACGGAGTTAACGTATTTAACTTTGAACTTCGATTTAAACAGTAGGTGCCATTTCGTGCGTATGCTACTGTAAAAGTGTCTACATACATTTTGATAAGTCATTTTATACCAACTTGTAAATTTGATCATGACGATAGTTAGATCGGTTCCTCAAACTGTTTAATTCCGCGTAGCAAATATTTTCAGTCGCATTTTTTCCCATTTTTATTTTTCTCCGATCGCATTATTTCCCCATTGTAATTAAGACGAAATATATCGAATTAGGTAGATAAGTTTAGGTTATGTTAGTTTTGCAGAAGGCCCGAAGGGCCATAGCACCCAGAAATAGGAGCTCCGCGAAAGCGGAACTTCGTCGACTAAGTGAAATTGATTTTGAATGGCAGGCAATTGGAGAAAATCCAAAATGGAAAGTATTTAATTGTTAAAAAAAAACGAGAAGAAATGCGATGAGAAAAAATAAAATGGGAAAAAATGTGAATGGAAAGCTTGCTACGCGGAATTAGTCACATTTGTATACGTGCTTATTTTATAAATTGGAAATTCTTAATCTGATTTTTTCTTCCAGCGCCTAACTCGTCGGAAACCAGTCCAGCCAACACAGTCAAGCCCAGTCAAGAGCCTGACAGGCCAGCCAATGGAGAAAGGGTAACGAATTCGTTCTGTTTTAATACTAACTTAACTATTCTACTTTTTTATCTTTATTGCAATCGTATTGTTTAAGATTCGGCCGCATTTACTGTCATGTTAATATGAGCTATCATAACGGTTACAATGCGAAAACAATAGGGGTTGAGACAATGTAGAATAGACGCCCATAGTTCTATCCATGGTCTATCAATTTCGATCAATAAAATATTTTTTTATGGCAAGAAGGCACTTCTTTGTTCGTTTACTTCTAGCACAATGGAGGTACGAGTATATTATCAAAAAAAAAATTAAAGAAGAAAAAAAATTTTGTAAACCTGACTCTTAAACTAGCTTACTTTTATAAATAAATCGCGTTCGTATCGTTCCATTCGTTTGGGAGCTTTGATGCCACAGGAAGACACACATAGACGGTGATTTTTAATTGTTAATCAGGTACCAATTTTTCTAATTCAGTAATTGATGTCGATCACGTTACAGTCACAGTTACATGAAGCCGACCATTATTTTTTTGTAATACCTAACTTTTGTTTTGAAAATATACTTTATCGAAATTAATTGTCACCCTACCAATTCTTAGGTATGCACAACATGAAGGTTAAAGAAATTAGGTACATTGATTTTTTTTATTAAATTCGCACTGGCAAAATATTCTACGATACAGGTGCTATTTACTCAAGAAAAGAAGAAAATAATTTGATGTTATCAAGTAAACGAGCCTTTCCTTAAAAGTTTACCTAGTTATGGAGAAAAATTAAGAAAAGTTAACTTTTCCACCGAGTTACGAAAATATGTCAATATTTTATTAAGACAAATGGTGGTATCTCAGACAAAATTCCTGTAGCAAGTGCAAGCATATTACTAAAGGTACTCCCACACCAATGTTTAAAAAACGGTGACGTTACGGAATCCCGCCGTACCCCGCACACCGCGGCTTAACGGTGCGTCATTAACGGCGCCATGTTGTTACTATGACCCCGTCTTTTGTTTACGCAACGACACCGTATTAAGCAGCGGTGTGGAGGGCATGCGATAAAAACGGTACGGATACGATGCGTCACCGCGATTCCGTACCGTCTCCGTATTTTAAGCAGCGGTGGGGTCGCACCTGAACGGGTCAGGATGCTGCTTATTGGCTTTGAGAGGTATTATATAAATGTACGACAAATTATTGTAACTCAGCGGAAAATTTAACGTTTCTTAATTTTAGTCCTTAACTAGGTACAAACTTTAAAAGAAATTCCCAAACCTCAATGAAATTAGGTAGTTTTGTTGAAACGTTGCCATGGCAACCTTAAAAAAAACCGGCCAAGTGCGAGTCGGACTCGCGCACGTAGGGTACCGTACCACTATACATCTAAATAAATGTTTTTCTTTATTCTTTATTATATTGGAGTTGATTGAATGAAAGGAAAAATGCGGTTTACGATTTATAACGTATTAAAAAAAAACTAATTATTAGATCTCGTTCAAACCAATTTTCGGTGGAAGTTTGCATGGTAACGTACATCATATATTATTTTTACATTTATCATTCCCTTATTTTAGAAGTTACGGGGGGGGGGGGACACACATTTTTACACTTTAGAAGCGTCTCTCGCGCAAACTATTTAGTTTAGAAAAAAAATATATTAGATACCTCAATATCATTTTTGAAGACCTATCCAAAAATACCCCACACGTATGGGTTCCATGAAAAAATAATAATTGAGTTTCAGTTCTAAGTATGGGGAACCCCAAAAATTTATTGTTTTTTTTTCTATTTTTGTATGAAAATAAATCTTAATGCGGTTCACCGAATACATCTACTTACAAAGTTTCCATAGTATAGCTCTTATAGTTACGGAATAAAGTGGCTGTGACATACGGCCGGACAGACGGACGGACAGACATGACGAATCTATAAGGGTTCCGTTTTTTGCCATTTGGCTACGGAACCCTAAAAACGACCAATAACGACTGGGAGTGGTAGGACCAACAGTAGCTGTCGTTTAAACGTAGCTATCAGCGTTCGGTATAATCGTAGGTTGTTCGTTTTTCCGATGTCGAAATTACCAATCATAATTTCTCCTTGCACTAACAATGGTCGCTAGGTTACGAAAGACCTGCAATTGGTTGTCTTCGGTTGAAGTCATTTTGTTGTCATGTCAGGTCGGTAGACCTGGCTCTCAAAAGTTAAAGTTGATTGACGTAAGATCTGTCAAATTTCCTGCCAAAGCGATGGTACTTGACGTCTCGTGTCCACTTCACTCATAATTTCATAAACTAAGTATATCCTAAACTTGACAAGTGCGTACTACCGTAAGGGATGGATATGCACTACATAAAACACCATAGATACATACATTAAAGCACGCCACTTCTATCCATCTGCTCCGATCCTAACAAATCTCTTTCGCTTCTTCCACATTCATACATCACACACATCACATTCATGCATATTCGGGTACGTTAAGATTCGGCCCTTTTCCTACTGGACTTGATTCGAAAAAGCACGCCTAGGGCGGCCCCTTCCGACCCTTCCACTCACTTTAGCTCTGTATATCTTTTTTCAATCTTCTTTCATCCATCTTTTCCAAATAACCGAACCATCGAAGCATGCCCCTTTCGGTCTTAGTCACAACATCCTCTAGTCCACATTTTTCTCTGACTTTTTCATTCCTTACTGTATCAATCAGTTTCACACCACACATTACTTATTTATTTATTTATTTATTTATTTATTGGTAGGAAATCCAACAGTTACACTTACAACATATGAAACAACAATAAGAGACACAAAACCAATTAAAGGATTTCACATGTAGTGACTGAGTAGCAAACTTAAAGTTTAATACAAACTTCAAATGTACACGCACTTTCACTACACACTAGCGCAAATAAAAAGTAAAATTAAAACTACTGCTAAATACCAGCCAGAGGCAGATCGCCAAAAGGTTCTCTTCCCTATTGCACACAAAACATGCTCAAACAACAGAATTCGCAATCAAACATCGCCTCACGGAAGGGATCTTACAATTGAATATATCAATATCTAGCTTATTCGTATTTACCCAATTATTCAAGCCTTTACCAGCACGCGTCAGGAAACTATTTTGTCTGTACCTAGAGGATGCCAATTTAAGTGATATAGGGGATAACTCCTTTTAGACCGAGTGGGAATACTAAATGATACGCAAGACAGCAACTCTGGACTGTCAACGAGGCCGCTAGTAATATTTAGAATATAAGTAATGTCGGCCACCTCACGGCGTTGATGTAGGGACACCAAATGGTGTCTTTTACAAAATTTAGTGTAAGATAACGAATTATAGGGACATTTAAGCTTAAAACATAGATATTTTACGAACTTTTGCTGAACGCGCTCAATTCTGTCAACATATGTCGCGTAGCATGGATTCCATATTTGAGAAGCATACTCAAGCTTACTTCTAACATACGAGCAAAAAAGCACTTTTAAAGTCTTCGCTTGAGTAAAATGGACGGAATTACGCATTATAAAACCTAGTGCTTTGCAGGCACTGCTTACAATTCCGTCAACATGCTTATCAAAAAGAAGCTTAGAATCGTGAACTACACCTAAATCTTTAATGTGTTGAACTTTAAGTAGGGTTTGGCCCTTTAGAACATAGGAAGTAGTTATTAATTTATGTTGACGAGAAAAGGTAACTGAGTAACACTTAGACGGATTTAAATCCAGTCTATTTACTTGACAATAGTCAGCAAGACGTGCTAGATCGGACTGTAGCAGCAATGAGTCACGAATGTCACGATCAGATCGCACTTTGATGAAAATTTTCATGTCATCGGGAAAACAGAGAAGCTTGGAATGGACAAAACAATTACGCAAAGAACGCATTTCAACTGCATTTATACTACTTTCATGCTGGTCCTGCCACACCCAACATTCACTACCATACATCAGAGTAGTGGCCAGCACTCCATTATGAACAGCCAGACGGGGTTTTTACGAAACACCCCTTCTGCTCACAAAGGAGTACAGAGCCCCATTAATTTGATTCCCCGCATTCACCGTCCTCACAACATCCTTCTCACATTTACCATCTCCTGTAATCATACTTCACAGGTATACAAATTCAGTCACTTGCTCTACTGATTGACCATTTATATTTATCACGCACTCAGTCATCTCCTCGTCCTTCTCTATCACCATGACCTTGGTCTTGGCAATTTTCATTCAACTCTCATCCCCTTTTGCTTAAATCCCTCATTCATCACTGTCACCATCTCCTGCAACTCAAGTACCGATGGAGCAAGTATAACTTGATCATCGGTCTTGACCCAGCCTTCCGGCACTCGGCCGATACTCCAACATGCATTGAAAAGGCGGTACAACAGACTACCCACCACGCCATCTCCTCTCAGTACTTCTATCGACACTATCACAATCTGCCGACTTACCCGCTTTCATACTATTTCACTCATGCTAATCACACTTTTATCTTCGTTACTTGCATCTTTACTCTTGCTTTCTGGCTCAAAACAAGCATCTTTGCATTCAAACACGCTTTCAAAATAAGTTTTCCATCTATAAAGATTTTTTTCTTCCTCACATATCACATCTCCAGACTCATCCTTCATCGCGTTTAATTTAGTTTTCTCGGATTTCCCTCGAGGCGATTTTATCAAGCTCCAAAAAAGTTTAATATTGAAGAAGATTGAATTGAAGTTGTCAGTGAAAACATTCATCGTAGCAAGGAGGCTTTCAACGGCCTACATATTTACCAACCTCCTTACGAACACGGCGTGACTTGTGGCAAACGGTATCGCCACCATTCCGATTTCCGGAGGAATCTGAACATACTTGCACTATTTTGCCCTCCCCCTCAGAGTACGAAGGGTTGCCCAAGCTAGACCTGGGGAGGGATTCTCTGGCATTACCAGTACCCTTCTGGGCTATAATTCTTTTAAATGGTGCTAGCATGGTCTATACTGAAGGGTCGGGTTTGAATTAGGAGTTTACCTTCTTCTAGATAGGTAGCAGCCCAATGCTAACGACGCTTATCCCACCGGGTTTGTCTTTGGAGCTTTCCTTCTCCTATATGGGGTTCATCATCATCATCAGCCCGGGGGCGTCCACTGCTGGACAAAGGCCCCCCCCCAAAGAGCGCCACAAGTCACGGTCTTGAGCCGCTTGCATCCAGCGGCTCCCCGCGATCCTAACCAGGTCGTCAGACCACCGGGTGGGAGGCCGTCCAACACTCCGTCCACCGGTGCGGGGCCGCCACTCGAGAACTTTTCTTCCCCAACGGTTATCAGTTCTCCGAGCTATGTGGCCTGCCCATTGCCACTTCAGCATGCTAACTCTCTGAGCTATGTCGGTGACCTTGGTTCTCTGGCGTATTACCGTATTACGGATCATATCGCGCAAAGAAACTCCGAGCATAGCTCTTTCCATTGCACGCTGAGTGACCCTGAGCTTATTTATGAGGCCCACATTCAGCGGCCAAGTCTCTGATCCATAAGTCATCACTGGCAACACACACTGGTCGAAGACTTTCGACTTAAGGCTCTGCGGTATTTTGGACGAGAAGATCCGCTTTAACTTTCTGAACGCTGCCCATCCGAGTTGGATTCGGCGATCGACCTCTTTCTTGAAGTTGGATTTACCTAGTTGGACAGTTTGTCCCAGGTATACGTACTGATCAACAACTTCAAGTTGAGAATTCCCCACGTGAACCGGTATTGGCAAAACGCGAACATTGGACATGACTTTCGTCTTATCCAAGTTCATTTTCAGGCCCACCTGTTGGGAAACTCTATCGAGGTCTCCGAGCATCTTACTCAAGTCTTCTAGCGATTCTGCCATGACTACGATGTCGTCCGCGAATCGAAGATGAGTGATGTACTCGCCGTTGATGTTGATGCCAAGTCCTTCCCAGTCCAGAAGCTTGAAGACATCTTCCAGTGCAGCGGTGAACAGTTTCGGTGGTATGACATCTCCCTGTCTCACACCTTTCTGCAA
Source organism: Acleris sparsana (assembly GCA_923062465.1). Lineage (NCBI taxonomy): Eukaryota > Metazoa > Arthropoda > Insecta > Lepidoptera > Tortricidae > Acleris > Acleris sparsana. The sequence goes on along the minus strand of OV281305.1, from coordinate 4,541,130 downwards.
CTGAATCGGTTTCGAGCTCTGGTTCTGGAGCCGGACTGACATAGTGGCATTTTTGTACAAACACTTCAGCACTTCGATATATCGATAGTCGATGTGGTCACTCGAGCACCGCCCATGTCTCGACCGAATCGAAGGCCTTCTCATAGTCCACGAACGCTAGACATAAGGGCCGATTATACTCTTCAGTCTTCTGTATAATCTGGCGCAGCGTGTGAATGTGGTCTATGGTACTAAAGCCTTTCCGGAAACCGGCTTGTTCAGGAGGCTGGAAGTCGTCAAACCTGCGTGAGAGTCGATTTGTAATGACCCTTGAAAACAACTTATAAGCGTGGCTCAGAAGTGAGATGGGTCTGTAGTTCTTCAATAAGGTTTTATCGCCTTTCTTAAAGAACAAGACCACCACACTTCTGGTCCACGCCTCTGGAACACCGCCTTCGAGAATAACAGAGTTAAAGAGCTTCTGGAGGACTTTAAGTATCGGCATTCCACCCGCTCTCAGAAGCTCAGCCGTAACTCCGTCGTCCCTGGCGCCTTATTGTTCTTCAGTTGCTTCAGGGCCATTCTGATCTCGTACAGGCTGACGTCCGGGATGTCTTCGGTGTAATGTCGGGTGAGTTTGGCTCTGGGATCTGTAGCCAAACTTTCAACGGGTCGAGTTGATTTGTACAGCTGTCCGTAGAACTTCTCAACCTCACTCAAAATCTCGGCCTTGGACGAAATTACGGTGCCATTTTCGGTCTTCAGTTTCATCAACTGGGTCTGCCCAACAGACAAATCCCTAGCGAACACCTTAGTGCCCTTGTTTCGCTCGATAGCATCTTTAATACGCGAAGTATTAAAGGTGCGCAGGTCTGTCCGTAATGACTTAGAGACTTGTCTGTTAAGCCCCCTGTACTTCTGCATGTCCACTGAAGACTGCAGCCGCATTTCATTCCGTTCGTCCATGATCTTAAGAGTGTGGTCTGAGAGTTTTTGGGTTCTTTTCTGGCTGCGGGTCTTAAAGAACTTCGACCCAGCAGCTTGGACAGCCTGTACAAACCCGTTGTTCAGATCGTCCGTAGACTCGCATTCTGCTAGGCATTCGAAGCGATTTTGGAGTTCGAGCTGGAAGGTTTCGGGGTTTTGGCATTGGACTGGGGTTGGACGGAGCGTAGACTTCATCAGTCGTGACCTTTCAAGCCTTGTGTTGATATTCAATGTGCCTCTTACGATTCGGTGATCACTGCCAGTCTTTAGCCTATTGATCACAGAGACCTCATTGAATATGTGGCGTTTGGTAGACAAGATGAAGTCTATCTCATTTTTTGTCGACCCGTCCGGGCTAATCCAGGTCCATTTGCGATGTGGCTTCTTCCTGAAGAAGGAATTCATCATAAAGAGTCCTTCCCTCTCCAAGAATTCAGCCAACCGCTGGCCCCTGGGATTTCGCCTGCCAACACCAAAGTGCTATATGGGGTTATCAAAGTAGTATTACAATAGTTATAAATTTATTGTGCATAAAAGCTTTTAGTGTAAACATTTATGGCCATAATAGTGTTGCGCATAAAGTTATCACACATATGTCTGCATATCTGTGTGTGTGTCCATGTTGAAGTTACGCTACTATTTGAACGTGTAGTAACAAATGGAGTATACCTAAGTAATGTGATTGTGATTGCTGCTCGGTAGCAGGCGGCGGGCCCGCTGCCGGACCCGGTGTACGTGTGCACGACGGGCGTGGTGCGCGGCGTGATGCGGCTGGCGCGCGGCGCGGCGGCGGGCGGAGTGCTGCCGGCCGTGCGCGCCGTGGGCGCCGCGCTGCGCGACCTGTGCGCCACCGTCGACCTCGTCGTCGTGCCCTTCCCGCCCGCCGCGCAGAGGTCAGTACGTGACACGACGGGCGTGGTGCGCGGCGTGATGCGGCTGCCGGCCGTGCGCGCCGTGGGCGCCGCGCTGCGCGACCTGTGCGCCACCGTCGACCTCGTCGTCGTGCCCTTCCCGCCCGCCGCGCAGAGGTCAGTACGTGACACGACGGGCGTGGTGCGCGGCGTGATGCGGCTGCCGGCCGTGCGCGCCGTGGGCGCCGCGCTGCGCGACCTGTGCGCCACCGTCGACCTCGTCGTCGTGCCCTTCCCGCCCGCCGCGCAGAGGTCAGTACGTGACACGACGGGCGTGGTGCGCGGCGTGATGCGGCTGCCGGCCGTGCGCGCCGTGGGCGCCGCGCTGCGCGACCTGTGCGCCACCGTCGACCTCGTCGTCGTGCCCTTCCCGCCCGCCGCGCAGAGGTCAGTACGTGACACGACGGGCGTGGTGCGCGGCGTGATGCGGCTGCCGGCCGTGCGCGCCGTGGGCGCCGCGCTGCGCGACCTGTGCGCCACCGTCGACCTCGTCGTCGTGCCCTTCCCGCCCGCCGCGCAGAGGTCAGTACGTGACACGACGGGCGTGGTGCGCGGCGTGATGCGGCTGCCGGCCGTGCGCGCCGTGGGCGCCGCGCTGCGCGACCTGTGCGCCACCGTCGACCTCGTCGTCGTGCCCTTCCCGCCCGCCGCGCAGAGGTCAGTACGTGACACGACGGGCGTGGTGCGCGGCGTGATGCGGCTGCCGGCCGTGCGCGCCGTGGGCGCCGCGCTGCGCGACCTGTGCGCCACCGTCGACCTCGTCGTCGTGCCCTTCCCGCCCGCCGCGCAGAGGTCAGTACGTGACACGACGGGCGTGGTGCGCGGCGTGATGCGGCTGCCGGCCGTGCGCGCCGTGGGCGCCGCGCTGCGCGACCTGTGCGCCACCGTCGACCTCGTCGTCGTGCCCTTCCCGCCCGCCGCGCAGAGGTCAGTACGTGACACGACGGGCGTGGTGCGCGGCGTGATGCGGCTGCCGGCCGTGCGCGCCGTGGGCGCCGCGCTGCGCGACCTGTGCGCCACCGTCGACCTCGTCGTCGTGCCCTTCCCGCCCGCCGCGCAGAGGTCAGTACGTGACACGACGGGCGTGGTGCGCGGCGTGATGCGGCTGCCGGCCGTGCGCGCCGTGGGCGCCGCGCTGCGCGACCTGTGCGCCACCGTCGACCTCGTCGTCGTGCCCTTCCCGCCCGCCGCGCAGAGGTCAGTACGTGACACGACGGGCGTGGTGCGCGGCGTGATGCGGCTGCCGGCCGTGCGCGCCGTGGGCGCCGCGCTGCGCGACCTGTGCGCCACCGTCGACCTCGTCGTCGTGCCCTTCCCGCCCGCCGCGCAGAGGTCAGTACGTGACACGACGGGCGTGGTGCGCGGCGTGATGCGGCTGCCGGCCGTGCGCGCCGTGGGCGCCGCGCTGCGCGACCTGTGCGCCACCGTCGACCTCGTCGTCGTGCCCTTCCCGCCCGCCGCGCAGAGGTCAGTACGTGACACGACGGGCGTGGTGCGCGGCGTGATGCGGCTGCCGGCCGTGCGCGCCGTGGGCGCCGCGCTGCGCGACCTGTGCGCCACCGTCGACCTCGTCGTCGTGCCCTTCCCGCCCGCCGCGCAGAGGTCAGTACGTGACACGACGGGCGTGGTGCGCGGCGTGATGCGGCTGCCGGCCGTGCGCGCCGTGGGCGCCGCGCTGCGCGACCTGTGCGCCACCGTCGACCTCGTCGTCGTGCCCTTCCCGCCCGCCGCGCAGAGGTCAGTACGTGACACGACGGGCGTGGTGCGCGGCGTGATGCGGCTGCCGGCCGTGCGCGCCGTGGGCGCCGCGCTGCGCGACCTGTGCGCCACCGTCGACCTCGTCGTCGTGCCCTTCCCGCCCGCCGCGCAGAGGTCAGTACGTGACACGACGGGCGTGGTGCGCGGCGTGATGCGGCTGCCGGCCGTGCGCGCCGTGGGCGCCGCGCTGCGCGACCTGTGCGCCACCGTCGACCTCGTCGTCGTGCCCTTCCCGCCCGCCGCGCAGAGGTCAGTACGTGACACGACGGGCGTGGTGCGCGGCGTGATGCGGCTGCCGGCCGTGCGCGCCGTGGGCGCCGCGCTGCGCGACCTGTGCGCCACCGTCGACCTCGTCGTCGTGCCCTTCCCGCCCGCCGCGCAGAGGTCAGTACGTGACACGACGGGCGTGGTGCGCGGCGTGATGCGGCTGCCGGCCGTGCGCGCCGTGGGCGCCGCGCTGCGCGACCTGTGCGCCACCGTCGACCTCGTCGTCGTGCCCTTCCCGCCCGCCGCGCAGAGGTCAGTACGTGACACGACGGGCGTGGTGCGCGGCGTGATGCGGCTGCCGGCCGTGCGCGCCGTGGGCGCCGCGCTGCGCGACCTGTGCGCCACCGTCGACCTCGTCGTCGTGCCCTTCCCGCCCGCCGCGCAGAGGTCAGTACGTGACACGACGGGCGTGGTGCGCGGCGTGATGCGGCTGCCGGCCGTGCGCGCCGTGGGCGCCGCGCTGCGCGACCTGTGCGCCACCGTCGACCTCGTCGTCGTGCCCTTCCCGCCCGCCGCGCAGAGGTCAGTACGTGACACGACGGGCGTGGTGCGCGGCGTGATGCGGCTGCCGGCCGTGCGCGCCGTGGGCGCCGCGCTGCGCGACCTGTGCGCCACCGTCGACCTCGTCGTCGTGCCCTTCCCGCCCGCCGCGCAGAGGTCAGTACGTGACACGACGGGCGTGGTGCGCGGCGTGATGCGGCTGCCGGCCGTGCGCGCCGTGGGCGCCGCGCTGCGCGACCTGTGCGCCACCGTCGACCTCGTCGTCGTGCCCTTCCCGCCCGCCGCGCAGAGGTCAGTACGTGACACGACGGGCGTGGTGCGCGGCGTGATGCGGCTGCCGGCCGTGCGCGCCGTGGGCGCCGCGCTGCGCGACCTGTGCGCCACCGTCGACCTCGTCGTCGTGCCCTTCCCGCCCGCCGCGCAGAGGTCAGTACGTGACACGACGGGCGTGGTGCGCGGCGTGATGCGGCTGCCGGCCGTGCGCGCCGTGGGCGCCGCGCTGCGCGACCTGTGCGCCACCGTCGACCTCGTCGTCGTGCCCTTCCCGCCCGCCGCGCAGAGGTCAGTACGTGACACGACGGGCGTGGTGCGCGGCGTGATGCGGCTGCCGGCCGTGCGCGCCGTGGGCGCCGCGCTGCGCGACCTGTGCGCCACCGTCGACCTCGTCGTCGTGCCCTTCCCGCCCGCCGCGCAGAGGTCAGTACGTGACACGACGGGCGTGGTGCGCGGCGTGATGCGCAAAATGCATCGCACAAAATGTACATTTTCTTTCGCTAATGTCACGAATTACTGGCCTAGTCCAATAAGTAATGTAAGAAAACCCTCAGAAAAAGTTTTTTGGCTAATGCTCTAACTTTTTAAATTTGCTTACTAAGTAAGGAAAAATTACATACCACCACTAGTCCCTGTTACCGTATTTTGCGACAATAAAAACAACAAAATATATGTTACTATATTTATGTGCAGTTTTGATTGCAGTCTTAAGATAGCCATCTTAAGATTGTTCAGTCTTGAGATTGCCATTTTAAGACTGTACGTCTTGCGATTGCTATCGTAAATCAGTAAAATTGCATTGTGTTGTATGTTTGTAGAGAGGTGGAGATGGCGCACCAGGTCCTCAGCAAAGACATGGCGGCGCTCGTGGAGGCCATGCGCCTCGCGCTGCAATACGCGTCCACCACACTGCACCAGGACTACACCAAGTGAGTGCTGTACACGTTGAGCTACCCATGCAGACTTATTCTATACTGGAGTGATAAATATACAACATATCAAACTGTACCAGAAATAACAAACACCCTTTGGTTCTGGCCACATCACCACAACGAATACGTTATTCGAATTTACGCCATCTTCATATTTTTTGTTTTATATGGAGCTGGCCTACTGTAAGAACGCACATATGCGTTGAGGGCACTGGGTGTAAGACAGGAGAACGCTTATATGCGTTGATGGCAGTGAATGCGTTAACGTGAAACGGCGCAGCGCTGTAGAAAGGCACCCTGTATCCGCACGATGCCGCAACGTGCATTTCTACGGCGCCGCGCCGTTTTGATGTGGGCAGGTCCTTACTTCATTTGAGTTTTTTAAGAATATCGCAAGGCACTACATTCCAACATACCAAGGGACATTATCAATCCGTGGTCATTTTTAAATGTCTATAGCGCGTATATTTGACGCCATCTTATGCCACTAGTAGGGAATGCAATAACCGGTAGCAATTGATAACCGGTTATTAACCGACCCCACATCCACAAAACCGGTTAACCGATTATTAACCAGTTAATTTTTACTTTTAGTTTTTTAATGTTTTTTACGTGTCAAAATCATTGTCTTCGTTTACGAATAGGTAAATTATAAAATAAATCAGTAACAAAAATACAGGAGTATTTAATTCACAAATATAACATTTATTTAAAAACCATAATACATGTTTTAGCTAAAACTTCATAATTCCATTTTATATTCATACTAAATACTAGTAGCTTAGGTAGAGCTACCAAGATTACTGAGTTTAAAATATTGAGTGATATATGTTGTTTTTTTTTTTATATTAACAAAAGTGAGAAAAGTAGACTAGTAATACATTAGGTACTTTAAATTATTTTCACACTTTTGTTATATTTGTTAAGTAAAGGCTGATTTATTATACTTTTATATAAGTGGGTTTATTTTCATTTACTAATTTAGTCGTTTCAGGTCGCTTTGAATATAATTTTAAATAGTTAATTTTCAGTTTAATTTTAAAATTTTAGGGTAATATTGCAGAACTGATTGTTAATTGTGCTCTTATCAAACTCAAATCCCAAAGAGATTATTTGATGTTTTTGTTACATTATATTATACGTATAGCAAACTAGTAACTAATTTACATTATATATCGAAATGAGAAACGTATTCCAATATGTTAACATTCATTAAAGGCTTGTCGATTACATGATTCGTAATCAAATCTTTAATTTCAAAGATACTGTCTGTGTGTGATGTGATTACATTGTTTTTAAGATTATTGAAAATTCATAATGGATAATTTGGTGTCTGTTATTTTTATATTGTTGATTATTATAGCTTTTAGTTAATCTTCGAAAGTAAACGAGAACTCAAACTCTAAAACGGCTTTTCATTTCATAACGGTTAAAATAGTTTTTTTTTTCAAAAACCGGTTCTAACCGAACCTCAATATGGACGGTTAACCGGTTAAGGGTCGTTTTCAAAAAAAATGTACATAGTTAAGGGCTTTAATTAAAACAAAACTTAATTGATTCCTTTGTGTGACGAAAGTTACCCATATAGTTTGTATGACTAACTTTCGTTATACAAAGGAAGCGATCGTGATTTTGTTTTCCATAAGCCTTTAATTATGTAAAATTTTTTTCATAACGGCCCTTAAACGATTTGCATTCCCTAGCCACTAGTAATGTGTCAGGTATTTATTGGAACAAAGTTAATAGAGACGATAATTTACCAATCACTAGATGCTAAAAACTATTAAGTCATTATATGTTTTACCCTATATCCTTGGCTTTAAAATTGTCAGTACAATTGATAACTTGAGACGTTTGTGTTCAGGAGCATGCTAGCGGCCGCGCACGTGCTGGCCATGGACGCCAAGAACCTGCTGGACGTGGTGGACTGCATCCGCGACCGCCACCCGCACGTGGATTGGCGCGCCGCGCTGCCCCCCCCTCCCGCCGGGCTCGCCTCGCCCCCCACTCCCGCCGGGCTCGCCTCGCCCCCCCTCTCCCTCCCGCAGGGCTCCCCGCCGGCCACCCTCGCCCCCCAATCCTCTCAACATGAAGAAGAAGCTCCGAAGCCAGACTTCAAAATCAACCAACCGGTCACCACTAGCCAAATCACCATGCCAGAGCCGCCCAAAGAACACAGCAGCCTACCCGCCACGTCCAACAGAGTATCCGCTCTAATACACAATTATAACCTCTACGGTAATATTAGAGAGCAGCATATTTATGGCAACACTGAAGTCGGAGGCGCGTTCCAGCACTCGTCGTCGAGCATTGATGAGAAAATCGACGCTGCGCCCATGGAAACTGTCAAGAGTCGCATCCAAGCGATGTCGGGGAAGACCGAACCGCCGCCTATCTATTCTGTGAGCAAGAAAATGATCTCTATAGATCAGAACGCAGCGCACGCCGACCAAGGCTGAACGCTTTTCGCTTGTAGTTTGTTTTTATTTGAGGTCGACAGCTTTACTGTAGAATACGCGGTAGACTGGTACTTACTTGCGATACTTAATTACGTTTTTGAAGTTTGCAATGCCGCTTCGTTATGTTGTAGCGCGATTTAAGCTTGTAAAGACAATCTGAAAACGATTGCTCAATATTCAACGTAGAACAGTAGCAGTTTGTTTTAAGTCCTGAGCCAAATCGTTAAGTTGTGTAACATATCTTCATGTGTTGGATCCGTACTCATCCAGTCTTCAGTTAAGTGTTACGTATATCTATTTACATATCATCGGCATTGTTGAGCTTCAAATTATTGTCGTGTTTCAATTTTGAGAAATATAACCGAATCAAGTAACATTAAGTTTGGGAGGATTTTGGTTCACAGCTCAAGGTTAGGTACAACTTTTTTTCCAACGAGCGTTAAAATTTAAAAACCGATTGATAATATTGATTTGTGATATTATTGCCAATAAATTGATCTAATTCGATAATAATAAGGGCGTCATAGCAACTGCACATTCCTTGTGTCGCACCTAATTGTAAGTTTTGTAATTATTTTCGTACAAATTTTATATTTTTGGTGTAATGTTGCAGGTTTTATACTGAGCCGCGAGTAGAGGCATCGGCGGCACTCACTGTAACTGGGGTATGCAAGAAATATGTCGTCAATTGCGCATATCGCCTTCAAGGTACAGTTATTTTATTATGCCGATGACTATACTCGCGTGTATGCATAAATAACTGAATTGAATCTTCCAAATAACAATAAATAGTGAATTTTTAACATCTGACGAGTATTACTTTAGTGAAACGACGTTACTACGTTGTATGTATATTTTTGTTAGTTAAGGTGCCTTTTGTCACAAGTTATTGTAAACTGCATTTATTTTTTAAATAATTTCTTGGAAAAAGAATAAGGTAACTGTCAGACGCGAAACTATGCTTTACTGTATTGAAAAAATAAGTTTTTGACACCTGTCACTATCAAAATACACTGAAACCCAAATGTCAAAAACGGTTTGAGGTTAGACTAGCCCAACTATAAAAGTTTTCACCTTCATGTATTTTTATTTTTTAAACGCTTGACAGTTACCTTGTTTCCTCTTATGATAATAGGCAGTATTCAAACAGGAATTGAGACGTTTACTTTGTAAAAATGTACAAACCGAATTGATTCATAATTATTATAATTTTTTATCCAAAGTTTTTATTGTAAGCTTAGATCTCAGAGGGAGTTCGTTGAATTGATTAGTTTTATAATTATCGAGAGCAGAATTTATTTATTGATCAACTTAATCGGTTTATTTGTAAAGTTTTCCTAATGTGTTAGAGTTAAGCAGGATTTCATTCCAAAGTATTGTAAAGGCGGAGGCGGGTCCGTCCGCAGTCCGCCCGAGATTATTTACTATCTAATATAGACGTGAACTGGTTTTCGTTTATGCATAAAACTGAATAAAGGACAAGTCAAATAAAAGCATCGTTTTCGTTTCCCTAATTTTTTTTGGATTGCAACACCGATTAAATATTCCATGAAGTCGTCGTTGGCATTTTTTACATGTAGAAGTACAAACTACAGTGCAATAACTCACCCTTCGCATGTCTGACGACGCCGTACCCTTGCACCCACAGACTACTAAGGGATACTAACGTATCTTGCACCTGTCGTCTGTCGCAAAATGGCGCGTCAAACGTCAAATTCAAATTTAGAAAATAAACGTTTCAAAACGAATGATGTCTATGGTTTATTGGTATTGGAAAAATTACAACATTTTTAGACTATTACACTTTCTTACATTCAATCTAGTAAAGTGTTAAATCACGTTGCCTTGCACTGATCAGTGCTTAGAAGACAACGGGGGTAGCACTGATCAAATAATAGGGTTAATCTTTCGTATGCTTAGAAACAGATCCGCCCCAACCAATGTCCCAGCCTATGAACTGTGTAGATGCGAGTCTTACTAAATATACCCGAACGCCAAAGACTTTTCATAAGTGCTTTTGCTCTGTAATTAGATTTGTGGATTCAATCAAAATCTATGTTAAAAACACTATATTTTCCGGCAGAGTTAATGACGTTCCGAGTCACAGCATTATAAGGGCATGCCTAAAGAGTTTATGGCTCGAGTGTGTTCATATCAAAATTAAATAAAACTTGGCAATAAAGAGTGCAGCCCAACAAGCGTATATTTTTAGTTGCGCCGCATATTTTCTGTCGCGTAATTTCTGTTTCATACAAGTCATTTTGCGTCGCCGTGTGAACCAAACTGCACCTCTATTCTAGGCAGTAAAAGCAATATCGTATTTGACCTGTTACGGAATCTTTCTTCACTCAGCCGCCATTACTGTCAAGGAAATAAGAGCTATCAAAACGACGACAATGCATGGTTTTTACCGTACTGAATAGAGGCTCAGGAGTTTTGTATGAAACCTAATTTAGAAGAAATTACTAGTAGAATTTTCGTTGGCTCAGGGCGACTTTGTCTAAAGTCCTATTTCGTCACCTTCCTAACTCGGCCACATTTTTATATCGTCAATTTCCTATCTTGTCCACATTCCTATATTGTCCATAGTGCCAAGTCGTCCTCATTCCTATATCGTCCACAACGCAAACTGAAGTTAGCCACACAATATTGAAGAAGTTGACCACACAATTGAAATGTGAACGAGTTAGCACTGTGGGTGGACTATATAGGAATGTGGACGAGTTACGAAGGTGACAATATAGGAAAGTAGACAAGTTAGGAAGCTGACAATGTGGCATTGTGGACGGGTTAACCTTTTGAACGCCAAAGACGGCAATTCACGTCGGCAGATTTTTGTGCCGTGGACGCCAGACTGTCAGCGAGTTGTTCTAACCTTCATATATTTTGTTGCGGCATATGACGTCCGTGGCGTCACGGGCACGTAAAATAGCAATCGACCGTGGCGTTTAAAAGGTTAAGAACGTGTCGAATTAGGATTGTGGACGAAGTCGCCCTGAGCCTTTTCGTTTGGCTTCACCCAAGAGTTGAACGTGTAGAGAATATTCTCAAGTGGCAACCATCAACATAGAGCAGCAGTCGCAGCAACGATTAATTAGAAATTGTATAAACTAGATGTGTTCCAAATTCCGTATTTATTTCTCCTCAACACATTCTTGCTAACCTATATGTATAATATAGCTATAGGCATACTTATAAGAAAAATAAATAAAACATAACTACAAATCCAATTTACATTTTATTAACAAAAATACAAAGCAAGACCTCGTTGAAAATTAGTTTAAAGTGACACTGAAACCAACCGTCATTATTTACAAAGATTCATCTTTATATCATCTTGGAAGATTTAAGATATGCGCACGTTAAATCCAACAGTGGCCCTGAATTACGAAACCTATTTAAATAGTGACATTGTTGTGGTTAAAAAGAATTAACTTTTGTATGAATTCCTTTTTTGCATTGTCACTGCTGATTTAACGTGCAAAGATACGCCATGAGTAAAGTCTGAGAAGCGTATGCCACACGCCATGTCTCTCGCACAATAGTGGTGCAGTTACAATAATGCTATCTTGGGCCCTCAATAATATTAACAGCCCAGGTTCCCCAATAAATAACAGCAATACTAGATCTCGATTTGCCGTTCTAATAATAAACAAAGGTCTGATTGGCTGACAGTAATTTTGTGCCTGAAAGAAAGATTACCGTAAACTCATGTTACTTATGCCCTAGGGGGTAACATTGCCTACCCTAAAACCTATATCTATGTAATCATCTTAAATTGGTGCATTAATTATTTTACAACTATATAACTAACTTTGTCCTGATGTAACATTTAAAAGAATAATTAAATATTAAAGATGGTTTTGGGGAGGGAAACGCCACCCCCAAGGGCTTAAGTTACGGTACAAAATAAAATAAAATAATCCTGTCTAATTTGTTTATCAAGTATAAAAAATTGTTCCAAGTAAAATTCTTCCAACATTCTCGAGTAGGTACTTACATATTTGGAAAGTTACCTCTGGTCTTTCTCTATGACCCGACGTTCGCGACTAAATTGATAGAGTTAACATCTATTTATTTAAAAAGCGCCAGGCAATTATAGACTTAATGATAGAATGACATACTGGTGCAGAATTAAAAAATACAATATGACATACATTTTTACATATCTATATGTATATCTGTTATATGTTTTTCTTTTCTTTATTTTTTAATGTCATGTAAATCAACAGTATCTACATAGGACTTGCAATAGTTTATACTTGGTTCGGAGATCCTACAAAATGAGCTCGTAAATAGTATCTGCCGAAACCTAAATATTATCTTGTCGAAAAAGGGGCCAGGGACATAATTTCGTGTTAAGTCACTCTATTTATCACTAGCTGTTGGCCGCGGCTCCATCCGCGTAGAAATCGTCTATTGTCCCTCGGAACTTTATAATTATCCGGGATAAAAAATATTTTTTTATCTCCTTACTAATCAAACCAACAAGCAAAAAAAAACAAGATTTACTTTCGCATTAATAACTCGTTTTTGACATTTAACGCATTCACTATCTTAACTTTTATTTAGTGCCTCAAATGCAAGCTTCGTACTCAACGAAGGGTGCGGCACCTTGCGATAATTCTAGAAACAATCTGCCGTGATACCAAATAAAGCAGCTAACTGCACAGTATAAGCATTTTAAAATTGAATGTGGTCACCAATATAATATCTAAGAATGCTTAGGCTGGTACAGTCAAAAGCTTCTGTACAGCCATCGCACCAAATATATATATATACATAGACCGTATTATCAGTGGCGTAGAGGCGTATAGATATTTACGACTCACTGAGCCGCCTTCTTTGGTATTGCGGCAGCAAATGGGTTAAAAAATAAGTAAAAAAAAAACAATTGTTCAAATGAAATTTTGTTTTGAAATAAATAATTCCTTGACTTCTCTTGTTTAACGCTACATCTTCGGCAAATACAATTTTACGAGGAGACTGCCTCAAATTAATATAAAACCAGGTGACCATGAAATTTTATTTATTAAAATATTTCTAAGGCGCTTACACGTAAGAATATTATTGCTAGCCGTTAATATTGCTAAAATACATTTCTTATCAGACGAATTAAACCAACTAGTGAATATTAGACAATTTTAGCAAAACGTGTTCAAATAACCATATAAATCCATTATTATTGCAATATATAAATATGAAGAGTTAGTTTACTTCGTCTGATTAAAAAAAACTAAAGTAAAGCAATTAAATTAAAAAAATCGTGACTTTGTTTTATTAGAGATTATGTAACTTTAACCTTTTCAACACCGTTTAACCGTATATCCGGATATCCGTACTCTCGAACGACGGATATTTCCATGAGGCAACGTTAATATCCGCTCTGATTCCAAGCTGTCATAGGCGTGTGAGTGACGTATTTCTGTATTTGACATTGAAAAGTTTAAACTGAACGTCCGTCCAATGTTTTCACGCTACATGTGGAATTGTGGATGCACGTTTCACAGGTCGATACGTGTAGCGTTCTAGAGTGCACTTTTAACCCTGTCCATCCGTATAATGCTTACGTGGTGTTAGAAATTCACACAAATAACAATTTACGGAGAGAAGGGTAAACAGTGCAAACACAAGACCTATTAAGTCTTAATGCACTTGGCAAAAAAGAGTTTGTAGTGAAATTGGCAGCACGGTCCAATTGTTACACTTGAGAATATTGTAGTTAACCTTTTCAACGCTCTGTTAAAAACAAAAGTCGTCACTCGCACGCCAATGACAGCTAATGTGAACCTAATCTCATAGACACTCCGGTTTATTTAACGCTGTCAACCATGCCGGATATAACCGGTATTCGCGTTGAACCAGTGGTTCAGACATATCCCTAAAAGGCATTGAAAAGGTTAAATCTGTCACCACGTCAAACTCTTTTTTACCAGTCTTTACCTATGTTAAATACACACCAACCGCATAGTTATTTCTTGGTTTAATTTTAACTGTAGTATAATGAGAGGCCGAACAGGTCATTCTTACTATTACATAAGTACAAGTAAATAAAATATGTCAAAAATCTACCAGCGCTTTTAGTCGACCTTTCAAATCGGCAGACGCATCTTATCCGTTATTTTTTCATGACTTGTAAACGGAATTGTACCTAACTACCGACTGTACCCGCTGCGTATCTGAGTGGATATAGATTATAAACTAATCATCATTGGCATGTGACTCTCGCTTTACGCTACAGTGAAAAAAAAAACCAAGAAATATTGTTTCCAATCCACGAAAACGCTCTTCCCGGACGACAGTTTAATCACTGTTTAGCAGTTTGACATAATATGTAATTTAGCCGTGTATAACTTCCCGACGTGACACGAGGGAAATGTATAACTCGGCAAATTTACGTATGGTATACTTGCTAAACATTCAAATACGTCGATATAACGTAAACTTAATTAGTGAGATGCGACTTTAACAATCGAAGACACTATAATAGCCTTAAACCAATCTTATAAAAGCTATAAGTAACAGTACCAGATAACTAAGACACATACCAAGACATTATACTAAGTAATATCAGCTGCTTATTTACCTCCATTTAGGCACTTAAATAAAGAATAAATATTTGATCGCTATCCCCGATACAGCGCGGACGCCGTCGACGAAGAATTTCGTACATCGACCTTTACTGTAAGGCACGGTATTACCTATAGGGAAAAAGTTTGCAATTCATGGCGCCCGCGCTTTCGTGTATGTGACATTTTGCCTCCACAAAGTAAAATCTGCTCCATATTCCACCATAGTGACAATGAGAGGTGACATTTCGTATGAATCCTAGTGATAAGTTCGTTGGATTTAAATACTGCTGTCAGAAATAAAAAGGGCATATCTACTATTTTATATCCAAAGCATATCAAGTTGACGTTTATAAGGTCACATATCGATGGCTCTTCTTGATAAAATAACATTTTCTATACTAAGTTATTTAGGAATATAGGATGTCGATATGCAATATTATTTCTAGAGCTAACAGCAAGTTACTTATAGCTTCATAAAATTGTCTACTATAGTTTGTTCAATGTAGGATCGTCCCTGTGACAGCCGCATTCGTATTGTTAAAACACACTATACTCGCAAGCAAGACATAAAAATTCGTCCGATATACAGCTAGTTGCCTTAGCAGGGCAGAGTACAATTCTGTATGAGCTGTCACCGGTATAATCCTAGATTGACCCGAATATAGTACAAAGTGCAGGACTTTTGTCAGTCATTTTGGACTTTAAATGACTTCTGCTGCTACAAGTTACAATATCCAACAAACGGTAGTAAATGGATATTATTTTTCTAGAGCTTTAAATAAAAAGATAGATGTTCGAATCCTCAGCCACAATGTGTAAATGCATTGTAGACCGTATTCCTTCAACGCCAGGTTGACAAGATGACTATTTGACGGCGTTGTCTGCTGAAAAGTATAAAAAAGAGGCTGTTTATTTCTATGAAAATGTATTTCTGTATCTCATGAACCGTACTTACTTAAGTAGATTTTTTTTGTGTGTATTTGTGTTGCTGTTAGAAATTATAAAAATAAAATAAACCAGAATTTAAGTAGGCGCCAATACGAGTTACGAGGTTTTTGCTCGATCTTCACTGTATCTCTTGAATCGTGATAGACACATTGAATTTTCAAAAAGCTAAATATAAAATGAAAGGGGGTTGTCACAAGAATGGTACGGGAACCCTGAATGTGCGAGTCCGTCTTGCAAATGCCAAGTTTTTTTTAATTAGGGGAAGGCAACTGACAGTGATGGTCATTTAATAATAAATGTGTTATTTATACAGAAAAATATGTTAACTTGTGTTAGTCGCAGGATCTATATCATCGGCCATAAAATGTTCCGGTTCATATTTTTCGCAGGTTTTGGGTTTCGGGGGCGATAAATCGAGTAGCGCTTATTCCACCTAATTTTCATTATGCCTAATTTACCAGTTTCACTAAATTTCAAATTGCCATCAGCTCATAATACCTAAATATCTAATTGTGTCTTTTCCTAAAATTAACAAATCTCATAATGACTTTGACCTAAAACGTCTCATGTCCGAAATGCCTGAAAATTGAAATGTGCATTTACTCAAATACCAAATCACAGATACTACAAAATTTCAAAATAACTTAAACAGAAAACTTCAGAATAGCAAAATGTCAAAGTTTCATAATGCCTAAATTTAATTTAATGTAAGTGGCCAGCACTAAAGAAGATAAGTAAAGCATATTTAATATTTATACTCGTACATGAAGGATAACTAGCCTTTTTGAAATTTAGGTATTCTGGCACATGGTTGTTTTGAACTTATTGCGTTCTGCGATAAAGGTGTTGTGAAGTTTCTCCATTATGAAACTAACGCATTTTTAAATTCGGCCATATTAAGAATATGGTGTTTTGAGAAAAAAGTTAGGTATTCTGTGATTTAGGTATTTTGACACTAAGTTCTTTTGAGTTCTAGGAGTATTGGTAAAAGGGTAAAATGAAAAATAGGTGGATTAAGCCCTACTCGATAAATCGATGTAGCTAGGTTTCATTTTTAGAAAACATACCAAAAACAAAATACGGTCATCCTGGTACTCAATAATTATGTCAACAATGAAATTATTATGGAAAACAACAGGCAACAGCATAGATTACTCATAGATCATACTTGTTTAGCAATCCAGGAAGTTGGCGGCCATGAGCAGCTCGAGGGCTATTTCCGGCGCGATGGGGAACTCCGGGATCTCCGTGGAGGAGTTTGTGTAGCGCACCTTGTACGTGAAGTACATGCACACCTTTTGCAGCACGTGGGACCTAGGGACATAGTTTAATGTTGGCAGACAAAGCAAGTGGTCTAGATAAATCCAAAAGTGACACTATGCAAAAAAGGAACTCATTTGCAATAATGTCACTTTAGATGGTTTTTCTTCGTAATTTATTGTCATTGATGGATTTAACGAGCGGTGCTCCTATATTGGTCCTACTTCGTAATATACATATTTTTTTCCTGATATCGTTTTTTTTTCTGGATTGTTATAAAACAAACCTAACCTAACGACATTAATACAATAACATATACTTACCCCTTTTTAGGCTTATTAATTTTAGGCATTCTGAAGTAAGTAAGTAAGTAAGTAATATCTTTATTGCGTGGAATTGCGTGGGGTTGCAGTGTTAATGCTTAAAACTAGATTCGCCAAAACATGTCTTTTCAGACGTACACAATTTTACATAAAAATACACGCTAGCTAAACTATTAAATAAGTCAAAGAAAAAACTATACATATCAATGATTTGAATTTAAATTTGTTATTACTATACCTACATGTCAGAATTCAATTAACTGTCTGATACTGTACCGTAACAGCCCTGTAGCCATTCGGCCTATTTTGACTATGTGGAACATTATACTCACGGAATCTCCCTAAAGTTGACCTCATTGGCCTCGTTCTCGGCGAACTGGCCGGGCCCGCTCAGCATGGCCTTGATGGTGCCCGAGGTGAGCGCGTGCTCCCGCTTCACGATGAACTCGTGGCCGTCCGAGGAGACCAGCTTCACGTACATGGCGTCCGGGCCCTCGCAGCCTCCGTACTTCTCCTCGACCACCACGCCGGTCGCGGAGCCGCCGGCCCCAGCTGTAGGATTCATGTGAGACATTTATAAAACTGCAGTATCTAAGTAGACTTGTGATATATATTAATATGCCAAATACATAAAAAAAAAAAAAAAAAGTACAAATCTTAAAACTGCTCTGAGTGCATACTACGCGTATGCTGACGCATGGCTCCGCTACGGGGTAATATTATGGGGAAACAGTACCGATGTTAACGAACTATTTATATGCCAAAAAAAGTGCATAAGAATACTGGCTAACATCAAGCAGACTGAAAGCTGCAAAACACATTTCCGCACCTTAAATATACTCACACTGCCGTCCATTTACATTTTAGAGATTTGTAAATTTGTAAGGAAACACCGACATCTTTTTCCCAATGAGCAACAACCAAACAATCTACGTCCCAGACATAAAATTCCTTTACCACCTTCAAAGTTAAAAATGCATAGTTCTGGCCCTTATGCTATGAGCATAAAAGTTTATAACCATATACAGAAAAATTTAAAAAACGAGGTTAATAACAACACTTTTAATAAAAAAATTACAGCTTACTTACTCCATAAGAGCTTTTATACGTTGCAAGACTTTTTTGATGACAAAGACGAAATAATTTGCTTAAGTTTAATTTAATTAAATTCAATTTAATTCACAACCTAGTACCTAGTTCCTAATAGAATGTATGAAATTAATATTTTAGCTTGTTTATTTAAGTATATTAATGTAAAATTGAATTTTAGTACGTAAGTAACAATATGCGGTGCCCTGCAGGGTTACATGGCTGAACTTTATACTATGTAGAATAACAACTCTCTGTACCTACCCGTGTAAAGCAATGAATAAATATGATATGATATGATATGATATTACTAGCTGTTCCTGTTTTTTTTGGGTTAATATATAGCCCACGACACGCACAAAAAAATGTGGCTTTCTATTGGTAAAACAATTTTCGAAATTGGTTCAGTAGATCTAGTGATTACCCACTACAACGCCCCAAACTTTACCTCTTTATAATATTAGTATCGAAGTATAAATAGCAAGGCATCTTATAGTATATTTTTCGTACTAGTTGACATAGTCCCCACATGCAGCTATAGTTTATATTAATATATATTTAAGCAACGTATCTTAAGATACCTTAAGATATTGTAATATACCTTGCTATAAGATATATTTATCTCTTGGACGGACGGACGATCTCATGGACGGCAACTACCTTGACTATTGGAAATAGCAAGTTGTATGCAAAGGAGACTTTTATTTTTGAAAACAAGAAATACTCTACTAATTTTTGAATAAATCCTCTTCCTTAACCGGGAATCGAACTAGTTGATTATGACAGAAAAAATAAAGTTGTGTTTTATGATAGTGATCATTCATGCCTATGACACATACACCATTAAATTTTGGCAGACACGCTTTTATTTTGGTAGATTTTTAATGTGTAAAGTGCCCATCCAGCCTATTTACAGAATAAACATCTTTTATCTTTTGACATACACAAGCAGTCAGATTACCTGTTAACACAGGGAAGAATTAGTTATTTCCAATATTTAAGGTATTTGCCGTCCATGTGGTGTTCATTTTTCCCACCTGGTATAGGTATAGGTATAGGTTATGGCGGGCTCTTTTCCGCAACTCGACGACTTAAAAACTGCGCCTATTTTGCGTGAATCCCCACCTGGTATATTTCAGCTCCATTTGTGATGAACTTCAGGCCAAAAGTGTGAGCTGTATTATTTATGGCAACTAATCAATGTCACTCAGGGCCATTCCATATTGAGGATTGTATACACACCGTTACCAAAACCTTGGTGAGTTAATAGGTTAGTTTTTAACTAGGGATGATGAAGGTCCCGAGTTTGAACCCTCGCGGTTACAATGGAAAGACAATTTTATAATAGGAATAAAATATTTACTAAATGATTTCAGCAATAATATTAGTAAGTAAGAGGGATTATAATATTAGGTTAGGATATTATATGGCATGCACTATCATTATCTACGAGTTTGATATAATTTATCAATTATTATTTTTTACATTAATTTTATCTACACGTGGAAAAGAAGCAATAAAAAACACACAAACTTATTTAAAACTACACTAATGTAAATTTCTGTTTGATGCTTTGGACGACTGGTAGAGAATGCCATATAAGGTATCATGTACGCCATTTGTACTAATTTCTGTGCATTGAAAAGCTTAAATAAATAAATAAATAATCCAACAAACCGCTACCAGTGGCCATTGTTCACAAAATGCTAGCTTAATCTTTGTGCCAAGTACAGCCAGCATGTTGGTCATGAATTGCATCGACTAAGCATTTAGGTATTTTTTTAATATCCCTTTAAATGCTTACACATGCATTTGTGCCAAATTTTCATACATCTCATTCACATTATTTATAATACATACCTTTTTAAAACCAAACCTGCATACAAGAAGTCAAAGTAGTTTTGGTTTGATGGTTTCTATGGTTTATACGGGTCTATATGAATCTACTTGTTTAGTTTGAAGAAATAAAAAACTTACCAGCTCCACCAGCACCAGCAGAGCCACTACCGGAAGCACTGCCGGAGCGCTGCTGCACTTCGTCGGCCGCAACGTTGGTGGCCGATGCAGCGGCAGGAGAACCAGGCACATTCTGTTCAGACATCACTTCTACAACAGAAACACAACTCTGATGTATTTACAGGAAAAAGTTACAATCCTCTAGTCAATATTTAGATGTATCTATTGAATTAAATTTAACAATGTGCGTCTCGATAGTTACTTATAAGGTATAATATCACAGTATTAAGACCTTGGATATTAATGCTATAGAAGCAGTAAAATATTTTGAGACATGACTCGCCGATCACTTGCACCTGCATATCAAATTGATCGTGCCAGCGTGTTTAACTTACCTTACTATATAGGTTATGGGTTAAAAAAGTAAATTACTGCTCTAAATTAAGAGGAACTGTTTGATTATTTAAATGCAATTAAATAATAGTCAGAAATGATCAGGTTATTTTCAACTATTTGACAGCTGTATGACCAAAAAGCCACCAGTATGCATTTTCAAGATTCTTAAATTGTCTACAGCGTACACTATTCAGCCAAATCTCAAAAAAAAAAAATGTTCATTGTAAATTTAATAATAATAAATGGAAATCCAAGAGGTTTGTGAATTAACCACATATGTTTTTAATTATTTATATTAAATTCAAAAACAAAACGTTTACGGTTACGTTTTCTCTGTAGTTATTTAGGTAAATATGACATAACCTTGAACCTTGACAGTTATCGCTGATTCAGTTCACAGTTTCACACAAATCCATATTTACAGTTATAGCGTACTATGATTTCGTCATTGTAATAATTCATCACCATTATCATGATCATCCCATCACTAAGTGAACCATAAATCCCGCGGACTTTTTCTGACATGGCTCTATGGCTTCATTATTTTGACATTTCGATGTCAAGCGCTACGTATTTCTTTGAAGAAATCCTTTTTTCAATCGTTTTTCACAATTCCTCCACTTTCTTATTACGACTAGAACTGTAGGGAGTCGAGGTCGTCAAACGGTCAACTGAAAATCGCGAACAAGAGCGGGAAACACGTCCACAGCCATGTGACACGAATACGAAAAAGGGCTTCCATACCGTCAATGTGACAGAGATGTTTTCTGCCATCTCGACGAACGAGCGCCACCGCGGAGCCGAGGCGGCCACGACGCGACCTACCCGGACGGTGATATAGGGCAAGCGCGTCAAACATGTGCGCGAGATGTCCAGCCCGCCTCCGAACCCTAGGGCTGGCGGGGACGAGAGCGGCGGGCGGAGCGCGGGCGAGGAGCGCCCGACCCCCTCGCCGAAGACGTGCGTGGCGCCGCCCGCGTCCGAGCTGGGCACCAAGCTGCAGTACGTCGCGCTGGGCGCGCCCGGCCCCAGCGGCATCAAGCAGTGCTTCCGCACCGTGAAGGCGGCGCGGCGCGTGCCCACCCTGCCGCGGCGCCAGGATGTGCCCGCCGCGCCTAGTCGCGCGCGCCGCGACCGCTCCAAACGCCACATCTGCAACACCTGCGAAAAACGCTTCTCCAGCCCCGGTAAGCTCAGCCAGCACGTCCTTTCTCACACTGGAGAGCTCCCGTTTTCCTGCGATCTGTGCGACAAGAGATTCAACTCAAAATTCAAACTCGTCCGACACAGCCTGATCCACAGCGAGGCACGCGCTTTCGCGTGCAATGTTTGTGGCAAAACTTTTAATAGAAAAGATCACCTCACAAACCATGTAAGAGTACACAATCCAGTTAAAAAGCTATATACTTGTGAGAGGCCAGATTGTAGAAAATCTTACACATCCCTGCTTAGTTATAGGAAGCATGCCGCACTGCACTCTGCTGAAGAAGGGAATTTGCAGTGCAAGATCTGTGATGAAATATTTACTACTCGGCAAGATATAGTTTATCATCTTAAAGTCCACACAGGTAGCCGGACAGTCAAAAATGAGACTGACAAGAAGTTCACGTGCGACTTCTGCGAACGACGGTTCTTCACTGCGAAGGATGTGCGGCGCCACCTAGTAGTACACACGGGCCGCCGAGATTTTGTATGCCCTTACTGTCCACAGAAATTTGGAAGGAAAGACCATCTAGTGCGACATGTAAAGAATGCACACCCTGATGAATCATGGAGATCTGCTGTCGTTGGGACGTCAAGTGAACAGGTGCCCGAAGCTTCTTCATTTGAAGATATTTTAGTACCTGAGCCATCAACTTTCACAGAGTACACAAGTACTACAGAATACATTTGGAAGTCACCTTCACCGGAAAGCACTCCTGAGGGCCCAACCAGGGTGCCCTCATCTGAAATAATTGTAGAAATTCCACCTGACTTCGATATAAAGATGGAGCCTGTGGAGATAAAGTTGGAGAGGCCGCAGTCCCCCACCTGTACACTAGTTCCTGTGGAGTTTCCAGTGGTGTATATGGTGCCGCCTCAGTTCCCGGTGCCGCCTGACTTGCCGTTCCTCGCGGAGCCCGATCTTTTGCATCAGAGTGGGCTACTGCTTCCCGATCCAGGGGAAGGTCCTTCGGGGCTCTCATCACAGATGATGGGTATTCTCGACGAGGCCGAGCCCAAGCCGGAGGAGGGCCAGCGACAGCGGCTGCCGGCCTTCACACAGGCGTTTCAGACCGCGCAGAGCCCGAAGCCGCCGCCGCCGCCCCCGCCGCCCCACTAGCCGCACCCCCGCATTTAGTTCAAGGAGCTACCTCATTAGGTAAGTGGTCTAAGCTGTAATATAGTTTGGATGATATTGGAAATGTTAACAGACTCCGATGTTCTCAATGTAAGAATACAGGTATGGCGGTTGGTTATTGCCAAATTGTATATTTGTACGTGTCGGGTATACCAAAATGTTTCCGAATTCTACATGAATAAGTAATCTAGTCGTGTATGTACTTTCGGAATTGTGTATTGTTTATTTATAGCGTACATGTGGCGTTATGGAGTATGGGACCAACTGTGAGCAGTAGGGTGCAGTAGTGTAGGAGCGACTCGCGGGCCTGTGTTCTGTGGGTGGCCAGTCCGATACTAAGCGAAATATGGAGATACGTGCAGTTGAACCTCTTTGAGCCTTCAGCATTCATGATTGAACAATTGACGAATATAAATGGTTACATCTCCATACAGGCGGGAAATCATTTTGTCTGGTCCAAGTCTGCGGGATTCGGTAAATATTCGTGGCAATGTCTCTTTCATTCTTTATGTTAAAGAAGAGGGACCAAGACGACTCTTTGCCAAATCCCGAAAATGACGCCCCAGCCTGTCTTGCAAAAGCGTTTTCTATTCAAAGCTCGTTTTTCGTGCCAGTCGAAATGTTACAGCAGAAGTTATGCCGTTATTAACATTTTATTTCCAACGAAGCTCTATTTCGAGGCACGAGAATTGAAAGACAAGTCGACTTTCGGTCTTTGGATCAGTCGACCGTCGCTTACCGAAGGCGTCACGATTTCTCGGTCAAGTTCGGCTGCGATCAGTCCGTAGTCCGTAGTCAGTAGAGTCGTTACATAACTAGGTTAGGTTGTCGCCTTCGGCGGGCCACTGTCCAGTCCACTTGGTGTTACCAGTATGGAAATAGCAGAAGCATACCTGAATACCTGCTTAATCTGCATAAAATGCCTGAATGATCATCCAGGTATTTAATGGACTACACTAAATGTCTTTGCCAATTCTTATATTTTTGATTATAGGCGACTCTTTGAGGTTCAACCGCATATTTAAAGGCAGCATGCTATACAATATGTTTTAGAGGTGTGTGCTGTCTTTAATACAAAATTATAATAATGCTAGTATCTTTCTAATATTGATTTATTCTGCTGGAGTGGCATTACATCAGATCTGTTAAGATAAAAGAAAATAGTCTTAAAGTAGTGTTCAGAAAACATTTAAAATTTGTGCATTTGTTGGGTTCAGTCTCATTCTGCAGAATGACGTTGACTATAAAACTTGTCTGAGACATGGGCTGACAGTGTATGCAATAAAAAAATCGTATATACCTCAGAAGCGTTTGCGCTTCCTTAGAATGTAAGAAGGTAATTTGTAATTGGGTCTGCATTGATAAAATAATGAACCTTACGTTACAAGCAGTGTTGAAATAGTTTGCCTAAAAATATTGGCATTCGCTAATCTAAGAAGCAGGCAAGGACATCCTTTGTCATGTTTTTATACGGAACTTATCACTGCGCGTCCTTTGATTCTTCTGATAAAAGTGCAGTAGAGATAAGTTCGTAAGGTGCAAGAGTATCACTTGTCTTTAATGGCATTATGACCCATGATTTTAACAGCTAGATAAGAATTAAATTTATTGGAACAACTTCCATTGTATGGTGTCTTCAATCCACGAAGCCGCGTCTACCACCTTATTTGGGGTTGCATGGTTGAATAAATATGCGTGTGTTGGTAGCAGCGCGACGTCGTGGATTGAGCTGACAAAAAAAAATATCAAGAGAAACGTTCAACGTCCGAAATATTGCAGCATGCTCATGATAAATACAACAAAATGTGCCAAAAAATATAGAATCAACAATTGTATAGGATGATTAACGATGATCTTTATTTTTTTCATGTGATGCTGTGATATTTATTTCTTATCAGTAACAATAAGTGAATGTCCGATTGTCCCGAATTTTATATAAACATCGCCTAAAATACAATCGTTGTGACGTGGCGTGATTTTACGTTTGTTTTTTCTTTCAAAATTCTATTTTGACACAGCCGTTGCACAGCTCTTGTCTTGGCATGCGTTTTATGATTTTAAGCCAAATTACATGAGTATTTATCGACTTGGGTGTCTCAGGAAATAGGTAGACGGCCGCTTTAGTCTAGGCTGGGAGGACTTAGGTTTAGCACATTGTTTTGGGAACGAGGAATTTAAAACTGCTAGTCGTCTAAGCTACTGCGGCAAGGATGAAAGGGTAGGTTGTCCATTTAATTTCGCAATCAGACTAACTAGCGAAGAAGCAGATAACAAACCGCGACGTAACACAAAAATAATTCATAGGCCATTGTTGGACTACTATAAAATTGCCCTGCATTTATGCAGTTTTCCATGCACTCTTTAATTTAGGATGCGTGATACACGCACGCAGTCCGCCGGGTGACGGAGTGACCCAGTCGTCGATTGGACATAAGCAAAGTGACAGAGAATACCGTACCATTGCGAGATTCATGACATCTCATCTGCATTATTCGGGTAAGGTCCTGACATCACTGTCTAATGCTCCGCAAACGTGATCAAAAACATCGTAACTCCAAAAATAAAAACCCTCAGTTTTAAGTTTTTTGTTACTACTAGGATAAAATGGCAGCCGTCGTGTAGCACGATCGCTTCTTCCTGTGGCCCTATGTATAAGTGTATAAGCTTACTGAAGTTTAGGTAAAAAGGGTACAACACTACAAAACTCTGATTATGGTTTGTACACTTAGGATTCCGTAGTCAACAAGGAACCCTTATAGTTTCGCCATGTCCGTCCGTCCGCAGCCTAGCTCAGAGACCCTTATTACTAGAAAGCTGTAATTTGGCATGAACATACATACACCGTGTTTTTTTTGATTTACGATAACTTCGGCATATTACTAGGTATATCCATAGAAACTAATTGGTACATTAGATTTTTTAATACTGCGAAAAAAAAATTTTTTTTCGGTTTAGTACAAAATAATGAAATCTTTTATCTTTGGTCATTCTAAAAGGGCCTTTAGAGTTAACTAATAATCAGTGTCAAATACGTCTATGTTGGCGTGACATACACACACAAGTAAAGATAACCCTTGACAGGTACAAGATTGTCACTTTAGATTGACGCTTATACAAACCTAACAATTGGAAACTCTTTACTCATAAGAGTCATATAAAGTATTAAAAGAAAATTGTTGTTATCAATTAAGAGAGCCTTTTACACTAGTTTAACGTGATTAACTGATTAAATTTAAAAATTAAATATCTTTAAAACCGTTAGACTTATCATTTGTCTGTCTTCGGGAAATTAACTTTGTTTGACCTAAAGAACGTTCCCTTAAAGTTATCGTAAATCAAAAAAAACACGGTGTATAAGTCACGCCAACGAAGTGGTAAAATAAAACCGTGAAAACATATTTTTTTTAGTGTACCACCTCTACTCGTAACGTGGGGATGTATTTTTAAACTCGTCTACCCCATAGTGTGGGTTGTCGTTGGAATGGTCTTTGAAAAATATTGCGGGTCATTAAAAAAACTGAGCATGGTCCGACATGCTCTTGCCCGGTTTTTTATTACTATAATTCGACTTATACGTTTTCAATAGGGCCACTGAATTTGGAACGGCGACTATTTTTTTCAGTATGTGTTCCCTCTGCATTCTTTCTCAATTTCAGCCATAATGTTATTATATATACATCTGAGGCCACATCATGCGATTCGATAGTTTTGCCTGTTGCCAAGCCGCCTAGTTTCTCGATTTATAGCAAATTATTGACGGTGTCTTATCAGGCAAAACGAACACATTTCGCTAAATTACATAACTAATGTTCAATCGATAATTTGATCAGATATTTGGTTAATTTTCGTTTTTTTTTTGTTAGTCTTTATACTCGTAACTAACCTATTAAGTGTAATAACTACCTACTATAAATAGTTTAAAGTAAAAACTTTTGATTTTACACAGGTTTTCAAGCAATTTCTCTTTTAATCCTGATGGTTTAAACCTTTAGGTTTGTAACTTTGAGCCTTTGAGGCCCATGAACATTTGATACGTGTCCATTTGTGTATTTTTTTTGCTTATCTAATGGCAATTAGTTATTTTATGATGATAGGATACCGTCAAATAGTTCGTCTACGTTTCCTGACACTTCAGTTAATAATTATAAATTTCTGTAATGTCTCACGGTCTATTATTACATTTATTCTCCCCTTGTGTAAAAAGGGAGGCATGTAGGTGGGATCCAAGTTGTTCGCGCTTCGTAAATATAATTATGTGTAAATAAATCATATTCTTTCTAGGTTAATAGGACTGTAAAAAATTTGATCAGGGTGTTCACAACGCATTGGTCATAAAAGCTATTTCAGTTACATATTTTTTTTATTTTGGCTACGAAATGTTCTTAATCTAGACCAAAATAATAGTTGCTAATGTTTAAATAATAGTTGGTTTGTTAATATTATTTCTCTTGTGCAAGGATTGCTAATAGCGCACTTTTTATACATATTAGTACAGAAATACATAAATAAATAATTAGAGTTTTACTGTAAGTAAGTTACATGTTTGCTGTGACTGCTAGATAAATTTAAAGTTTTAAAGCTGATCATTTGTAAACCTTCATTGACCCATGTGTGTTGTGGTGGCACCCTGCTAATCTACCTCAAAGCAAACTTACTTTTACGACTAGATTTAAATTACTACGTTAGGTTAGTGAGAAAGTTAGGATTTTTCTATTTGAAAACGCGAAGTGTACGTGGTACACGGCTTACGTTAACTTCGTTATTAATTGTAATGTAAGTGTGTGCTGCAATATCTGAAATCTTTATTGATATATTCTTAAATATGTATGAGTACTTTATTGCTTCTATTTTACCAGTCTAATGTCTTAAAGTCGGATCAAGTTACAGTGCAACGCCATCTTGCGGTTGATCTGGATTAAAATCGGCAAACACTTAAAATTAAGAAGTTAAGAACAGACTTTGGTTAAAGCATCTAAACATTATTTGCCCGGTGATCAAACAGATATTTGATCGGTAAAATGCAAGCAAGACATTTCAATTAAATTTTGACACATTGGCATCAAAAGACTTTGGCTCGTTATAATATTTGGAAAGTGTACATGCTACAATATCTATAAATTAATAAATTAGCTCCTGAAAATGCGTTTCGTTACATTTTGGAAGTAAAAACATATTTTATTTTTTAATACACACTATCCTCCCGCTGTAGATATCAGAAAAGATTTCCTACAAAATGTTTATACGAATACAATGTTTAAAATAGTTTTAGTAGAGTAGATAGCATTGTGTTTGATATATATGTTTTGTTTATTTCAACAAGGATAAAGACAGAAGGATGTTATTCAATAAAAAGTGCATAGTTGTTGTAGATTACGAGACGTTAAATTCATGTATGCAGTTCAGTCTTTCTCCTTCAACCACTAGTCATATTAAGAAGCAGCACATATATTCTCAAATAGACAGTTACATCAAGTGATATTTACCAGTCTTATATGTTCAATAGTAATGCATAGTTAATGATTTATGATCAATAAAAGGTGCAAACCAGAGTACAAAAGTAACAAATAGCATATAACTCGCATATTAATAATAACTTATATTTCCTTTGTATTTTATTAGTATTGGTACAGAAACATACAACGATATATGCAATATATTTTTGTAATGTTTTAGGTATATTATGTACATTAATTGTTAACATATCAAAGACTACAACTTTAACTGTTACGTTTATTTTGAATATTTAATATGGAGGTTCAGTACAGTTGGTATTTATTTATTTGACAGTAGAGTTCCGTGGACGGACTTCTAGTTAGTCTATTCAGCGAAGTAACACAAAGTGTTCATGTTTCCTTTTTGTATCGGTGAGTTTTGTTTATATGCATAATTATTGTTAACTTTTGTTTCCCAGTTTATTGTAGTTATTATTTTTAATCGCGCAACGGGTGTGACTCGTCGCATTTATATTTTTGTAATTACAAAAGTTGTGTAATACCAAATAATTTTAAAATTTTACTTTGTGTTTACATATTGTAATGTTCGAATATTGTAACATATATTTTGTATCTGTAGGTTGGTAACTGCAACGAAAAAGTGACTGTTCAATATACGTAATTTTGGTGAATTCTAACTCTGAACGTATGTGGGAGAACCAAAGGTTGCTAACTAGCTTTTCTCATCCTTGTAAGCTTCAAAAGCTTCTCTTCTTATTAATCCATCAAGGTCAAAACCTCATATGTTCCGGGTTGGCATTTGAATAACATAGGGGCCTTAATAAATAAAAATATTGTTGTTTTTGGAATAAAATTACAATGAAAAAAATATTTTGTAAAATTATATATTACGTATTTTAAAAGAAGGATCTATTTTTGTTACGCTTCTAAGAGTAATTATTGCATTTTATACTGAATTTAAAAATGAAAATGTAAAGAAAAATAATGTTGGAAATTGATTGTATCTATAATAGTTTATACTTTCTGATTATTTAAAGGATTTTAAAGATTGAAATTATTCGTTATAGATTAAAAAGTGTGCTACCATTCATAGTTTAATAGACGACACAATCTTCGAAAGTATTTCGATTTAAGCCGCCATCTTTGAATATATCATTTACTGCAACAGTGCTGCCATCTTACGGAAGTTATTAACTCATTGTCCTCAAACAAATCGAAGACCCGAAACTTTAAATTCTCGTCATGTAACACATAACAGATAAAAGTCAGGCCTACAATTCATTTTTATCTTGAAGGCTAATCCGACAGTTGCAGACTACTTTAAACGCTTAGTTTTTTTTCCAATAGTTGCCGGAATTGTATATAAATTAGAAATGTTCAAATATTTTGAGGAGACTGCCGAGTGTGCTTTTAGAAATGCGAATTTTAGAGAACTCTTACAATGGTGAGTTGATTTGTTTCAAGTTTGTCGATTGGCGCGGCGCATACAGTACCTTTAATTCTGTATAACGCAATATTATTTCTTTCCGGCTTCTAATTTTACATTCATTAGTCATAACAAAAAATTAAACCCCAAAGGCACAGAGTAGAATAGCTTACAATTGAGATTTTTAATGAACAAAACGTACGAATAAAAACTTTTCTAAGACGGCTTCAGGATTGAAAAAATAATTGAAGTTTTCAAATAATATTCTGTTGCTAGCGCAAGGATTTACCCGTATGAAATTTCAAAACTCTATACAATCGATTTCCAACTAATCAGCAAGATTAATATTTCTATATATATCTTGTACTCGCTTCGTGACCGACGTGCCCGCAGAAGCCAATAAATTAATAATTATAAACGTTGTACCTGGTTTATAATAACATGTAATATTATGGTCTTGTAATAAATATTTTGGACATCACACTATGCTTTATTTACCCTTGTTTTGTTATGCCTGAAGTACATGAGGCTAGAATTGTTATTGAATGAGAAAAGGGGCTCCATTCCGGGTGATATAGACCATGTCGTCTTTGACCTATTGTTTCATTCCTGTCAAATAAGAGCTATCAAAACGTTGACAATACGATAATAGGTTAAAGGGCTAAGGCCATGGGGGTCTAGTTTCGGTAAACCATATTGTTTTGAAGTTGGTTTACTGTCAAGTAAATAACCGCTATCATATCGTTGACAATACTAATATGGTTTTCATCACACTTGCTCGTAAATGGTGTTATTCCATGCCTGTATACAGAAGGACAATGGCCTAAATTGTTCCCGCGGGAACTATGGCGAGTTTGTCATCCCTAGGGAGTAATGACTTTCTTTTTAAAATTTGCAACTCTCGTACATCATTTCTGACTAAGGAGGTTTAATTTTCAGCCAAAAATTAAATCAGTTTCTAATTTCATCTTTAAAAATTAGCTATAGACTAACTTACATTACACAAAACCTATACGCTTCATTAAACTTCATTATTTTTATACCTATTTCAAGTTTATATCAACATTTATCATTAATTTTAGTAATTATACATTTTTATCAAATTGGCTAAATCTGGCTCGAATCCATGTCGAAACTAAACGCAGTTATTATCTGTGGTAGAGGTCACAAAAAAAAAATCGTTTCAATTTACGTTCCCGTTCGTCAAAAGTTATTTCTTTATATTTTGCAGAGTTAAAGTGTTTTCTCTTTGTTTTTTTTCCTCGCAAATGTGATGAAAACCATTGTGTGTATCACAGGCAGTAAGGGGATTACTAACTCGAGTCATTAAAAGCCCTCCGCCTTCGGCGTCGGGCTTCTAACACTCTCGTTAGTAATTCCCTTCATACTACCCTTGATGCACAATGTACTATTTCCCCAGTCGAATAGACCCTCAGTTTCACTACCTTTTAGCAGGGTTGACATACCGTTTATCCCTGTGAGCGCAGGGGGGGGGGGGGGTTATGACGTAGTTGTGCATATAAGTTTACGATGAGAGAAAATGACAGAGCTACTACAGCTCCGTACAGCCGTACGTACAGAAAATAACTGCTACAGCTGTCCTTTACGCTCGCCGTAAAATGAACTGCATATTTATGTCTTAATTCATAATTCGTGATCGTTAGCATAATGTGGTAGTATCTTGTTTTTTTTTGAAATTATAACCTTATACTTACATTTATACTTAGTAGTAGATGATTTTCAATAATCGACATGTTATTTATATAAAATCTATAAAAACGTGTCCCGAGTTAGCGCATTCCTGATTATGACGTTGTGTTGTCGTATGACGACGATGGTATGCGCGCGTCGAGTGGTAGGGACGTTCCAAAAAGGTAGGACATGAAAATAAAACGATTCATTGCAGCCAATAAATTTTGTAATATATTTTATTGCTGATCAATTCATTAACAAATAACACATAGACTTAGAACCAGAAACAACAAAATAAATACCTAATCCATGGTAAAACAGATAAAGAAATGCATCGATAATATTTAAACATGAATTTTCTATGCACGAATTATGGGTAACATTGTACAGATATACATTATGTAAATATACAGTTCGATTATTTTAATAATTCAAGTATCTAAATTAGCTAGGCTTGAACTGGAATTAAATTAAAATTGTACTAAAAAATACTAACACCCATGGAGGCCGCTTAACCGCCCGCCCTGCAAATCTCGCCGTGTCAAAGTAGCTTACAGTGGGAAGAATATATTTATATCTCACCGCGATATTTTGACGGGCAACACTGGGGGAGAGCGAGTTTTTTTTGGAAAAAAATATCACGAGACCAGAGTAACACCCGAGTTTTAAATGCACATAGTTTACACACCAGTCACCAGGAATGTTCTGTTCAGGCTAGCGCTCGCGGCCACGGCCCGCCTCGTTCTAACTCAAGCGGGGACCTCGCAGCCGCCACCTCAGCCTATGTACGAACTGGAAAGCGAGAAAGAATCATTTCACTGTCCTCTTTTTCTCTCTCACTCTCCTCTTTTTCGAGGGCTTGCTCTTGAGCGATATGCTGTCGAGGTTCGGCAGGTCCGCCTCGGGCTGGTCGCCCAGCGGGTTGTCGTTGGCGTCGCGGTCGAGCCCGTCCACGCCGTTCTCCAGCGGCGCGGGCTCCGCGAACTCGCGCGGGGCCACGTCCATCTCGTCGTCGGAGTCGGGATAGTTCCCGTTGGCTTCGTATCGTTTGTACGGGACGTGTCTATAGTCGATCTCCTCGTCGGAATCGGCTCGATCGAGTCGCACGTGCCTTAGATTTTGTAGGGACTGGATCTTTTGGAGTTCCGGCGGGAAGTCGCGGATGTTTGTTTCTGAGTTGGATTTGGAGCAGTAATCTTCTTGGTCGGAGGAGTAGTGCGCGCGCGCGGGCCGCGGCTCGGGCTCGCCGTGCGAGCTGTGCGCGGCGTGCGCGGCGTGCGCGGCGGGCATGCGCAGCCGCACCTCGGGCCCGCCGCCGTAGATGTCCGAGAAGAACCGCCATAGTTCCTCGCTCAGTTGCGCATGGTCGGAGCCTTGCTTTAAAACATATGTGATGTTGCCGTCCACCTCCTGAAATATGAGCGAGGTTAGAAAATTATATGACGGTTAGCGTGGTACGTCTAGTTGTTCATCCTGCCAAAGACGCCAGCGAACACTGATGGGACAATTTAAATTCGCCAGTTAATAATTCATAGATAAGCTCGTCTGCTGTATGGTCAAGTGTATCCACAACCAGAACTGATCGTGGTGGAGTTCTTTGAGAAAAGCGCATGATTAGAGATGCCTAGAGCTTAGTTTGGGATTAAGTGAATATGTGTGAAATTGTCCCATGACATCATATTTATTGATTGATTGTGCTGTTGTTAATGATCCTCTTGTTGTGTATTGTTAATTGTGTTGTCATTGGCCGCTGACCTGTTTGATCACGACGCCGGAGTTGTCGATGGGCGGCGGCTGCTGCGCGCGGTCCCGCACGAACGCCTGCCACTGCCTGAACCAGTGCATGCTGATGGCGTAAATGGCGTTCGGCCGGTCTTGCTCCTATAACACAATATACTGTTACAAATAAATAAATGTGTGGTGATAAAAGATTTGTCAGGATCGTAGAAGGTGGAAACACGTGGTCTCCGCCCATCCCTGAGGGAGACAGACGTGACTTAATGTATGGATGTGATCTTAGACAAATTCACGTAGTCCTAATATTACTATTTTTTGGAATCTGAATTATCTATGTAAACTACGTCAGAGTTCTTGTTCAACAAATATTATTGCAAAAAAGTATAACCCAGTACAAATTCTCCTTTTAGTTTAATTGCAAGTATTGTGGTTGAAATTACATAATACATCTGTCACGGGGATCATCCCGTCGAAAGACAGACTTGTTTTTGGTCTAACCTAACCTAACCTACGTAACCCGTGGCGTAAGATAACCTAAAAACAAAGAAAATTGATTTTGTTTTATTCAAAATAGATTCATTTTCGATTTAGATAGATTTCGTTACATGGTAGATCTTAGGAGGTGCAAATTAATTATCTAATTCTAATAATTATCTATTAAGGAGAACTTATAAGGATAACTTAATGCTACAAGCATTCTCTGCCAGTCAACCTTAAGGTGAAACAGAAATCAAAACGTAGGTACGTGCAATACGGCAGCTGACTCTATATCAAATCAGGAACTTTTATTAAAACTTCAACAACGATTGCTAGTATGAAGTTTGTATGAAAAACTGCCTTGTGACGTCTTCATTTTTAGTGATCAAACAGCTTCCTTTTTTAGTTTTCTTTTTTTAATCGAATATAGTTTAAATTGTAAAAATAAGCGAAAACTTAGTTTTTTCCGTGTATTTTTAAATGCTAGAGTTAAATATTTACTATAGGCATTAGTTAAATACCGTATAAAATGAAAATCCTTTCACTTTACCGAAATTTTGAAATGAAATGACCTACTATTTGATTTTATTTGGTTTCGATAAAATGAGTGTCGGTGACTCAAGGGGATCCCCTAAGAGTTGTATTGTTGTACCTGGAACTGCGCGTGCAGGTCGTAGAAGGCGCGCAGCTCCCTTGCGCGGCGGCTGCGCAGGCGCTCGGCGGCGCGCGCGCACACGGCGCACTCGTGCACGTGCGAGCACGCCGGCCCGCCGCCGAACCTGCCCACCACCATGCTCATATACACAAGTGGAGAAGGTTCTATACAATTCCTAAAAGTCATTTGTCCTAATGCATCGTTGTTCCGAATTTTTACCTATCCTAAAGCCATTTCCGGATGAATTTTAAAACATTTTAGTATTGTTTATAATACAACCCCAACCTGATCGCATCTATTTTCACTCAGCTGAAAACTAATTTAGGACGAATGATAATTCGGACAAACGTTATTATGAATTCCGAGGGATACCCGTTTTTTTTAATAAGTAGGATACATTTTTTTAGAGTGAACTGATAGAACAGAATTCAAAAGTTCACTTTTTTTTCTTTAGTAGGTATTTAATTTAAGTAGTTCTGTATACTTTTTATGTATCCCATGACGAGATCTTATGATCAGTGGGTAGATTTTTTAATCTCACTCATGATTTTGAAATCATGAATTAACTGCATAGCCATGTCATAATAACCCTATTATGAGAGGGCTACCCAGTTAATTTTAGGGCGACTGAAATAGTCCATCGCGGCAGGGCTCCTGGTTAGTAATGCAGTTCGGGTGTGGCGGGCCGGACTCACTTGGAGTAGAGGAACTCCCAGAGCTGCTGCGGGACGAGCGCGGCCAGCTGCGGCAGCAGGCGCGCGCGCTCGGGCCGCAGCCCGCCGTGCGCGCACACGAAGTCGCCGTTGTCGATGGGGCCCGGCTCCGCCCACGTGTTGAACCTACGCACAGAGAGAGAACACTTTCATACTTTATCTACAAACATATCATAAACAATCTATGATGCGTTCAAAAACCGCAAATTACGACTACCATAAAGATAAACTGGGTTGTTAGAACAAATTTCTTATCTGTATTTTTTTATTGAATAAATAATTAATACCCTAACTTGGATACTGTAAAGCGCGCCCTCATCAGAGAATCGAAACGAATCCCACTGGAAAAGATTCGTGCCGTGAAGAGCTTGTAAAAATAATAGAGGAGGTCATTTTGAGTAATAATTGCGTGTAGTTATTGGTTAATGTTTATTTGCAATCTGAAAATTTTAAAAATATAAATGAACTAGTTTTTTTTGCAATAGTGAGACTTAGGGCGTAATCGAAGTCTGCAAAAACAAGAGATATTTTTTTTCCATACAAATGTGAAACACCCTAACCTTTACGATACCTAATAGATAGGAGTGTTTTTTGTTTCTGTTTCTTATTTGTGTTGTTCATAGTTTCAGTTCTTTTGCGGTATTGGCTGTCTGTTGCCACTCAGTCAGTCAGTGACCGAAGAGTTTAAAGGTGGCTCCACACTATAGGGCTCCATTGGAAAGAATTGCGTGGCAAATGTAATGGATCGGATTGTTACAGTACGTCGTAACAAGACAAATGCCGTCCACATAACCGGTATTGATACGGTCACGGAATCATGTTGTGATGGAATCCCACAAATGTGGACCCATTTTTATATGTAGAGAATAAATAAATAACTAAGCACTTACTTATTAATCCATTGTTTAGAGATGTAGAACTTGATGTCGTTCTGTTCCACAGTCGTTGAATCCAATATTTCGGCTGCTTTCTGACGCAGCACTGCCATTTGTGGATTTACTTTTCTATGATGAAGAATATGTTAGTTAGTATTTAGGTATGTCAATAAATTATGAGAGAGGAAGTTTTTTTAAGTGCCGAAGGATGCCAATATTTTTCATACATAAATGTACAAATGAAGTGTATAATTCAATAATATCGTATTTCGTCGGATAAGTTCGTAATAAAAGATCGACCTCACCGGTGCCCAAAACGGGGCGTATATGTAGTGATTAAATGATTTATGTGTTAAAAAAAATCTAACTGATAGTGAAAATCGTATGAATCTCCGTTCAGTAGTTTTTGAGAACATCGCTTACATGCATGCATACATACAGACAGACAGACGCGGCCGGGGACGTTGTTTTACTATTATAACATAGTGACGCAATAGTACATTGTTGCCTAGACGCGGAAAGTAAGGGTTTTCCTGACGAGGTGGTTAGCAGGCCGAGCAATAGCGAGGCCTGCTAAAATACGAGTCAGGAAATCCTCGTTTCCGCCGAGGGATACATAATGCTTTTCTCAAACATGTGAGGAAATATTAGAAATACATTTTTGAAAAGCAAGTAATTTAATTATGCAGAATGAACGAATGTTACCGACTGTCAATTGTTTTTAAATACTAACCATAGAAATTGGAATGCAAATTCAAAAAGAAACACACGCACTGTGCTAAAAAAGCGAGCAGTTACCTTGGCTGTTTGGAATTTTTGTTTCGGTCCTTTTGATTTTGTATGCAAATTGACAGCATTTTTAAGAAAAATATAGACATGGACGGAGTGTTTTCATATGGTTTTTTTACTCCTAGGAGTAAAATGAGGCTCTTGCCGTCCTCGTCTTTCAATCGGAAAACCGTTTTTTCCGAGCATGTATGAGAAAATTATTTGGATGTTTTTCACATATGAAATGAATGCAGGCATAATGCAATCAGTGGATGAAGCAAGAGGTGGTGTGAGCGGACGGCGTTACGTACCTGTAGAAGAGCACGTAGGCCTCGGTGTGGTGCAGCAGCGGCGGCGCGAGCGGCGTGACGCGCGCGTCGTCGAACGTGAACCAGCCGCGCGCGCGCCGCGCCACGCACGTGTAGTGCCCGCCGCCCGCCGTGCCCGCGTGGCAGATCACCGCGCACAGCGCGTAGCGGCTCACCGCCGACGTGCACTCTGCGCACACGCAACCTGTACCCGCCCGCACTACTGCCCACGCGCCACGAGCTCGACAATAGTCTGGTGACTCGTGACAAACCCGCGCCAGGTGCAACCAATCATTCAACATTCATTGTCTTTTTTTGTTGCTGACGTTTAGCCCCAATAGAAAGCACAGGCGCTATGAAAATTTTGACTGTCTACCTGTCACGATTCTCGGGATACGACCCACTAATGACATGCAGACGGACAACGGCAACAGGATTTCCGAGAATCTCCTACAAAAGACATTTTCAAAAAGAAAATTCTCAAAAACGGTACGATTTAAGTCAAGATCAGAGTTATTTTAAACTCCGTAGCTCCGTGGCGTAGCAACCTTTGCGTTTAAAAAGTACTAGGCGAGTAGAATCTATTAGGAGTAGTACGTAGCGACCAGCTCGTAGCATTACGTGTAGCATGGAACAGTTCGTAGACAGCATCACGGCGTAGCCATAACGTGTAGCGGTGAATTGGTTTTGGAAGAACAGTGTAGCGCGCACGACATTCCGTTCGTTAGAGCAAGATCTATAGATACCACATCGTTTTAAAATACTAGGGCCGCATTCGATTCGTAAAGCAATGAATGTTGGTGGTCCTGTCGATCTCAAGCAATTCCTGATGCTTTATGTTCTCCTATTTCTCGCACTATTTATTATTATAATTAGAACGAGAAACTTGCAATTAATTAACAATGGATATTATTTTCTTATGATTTACAGAAAAATAACGTGAACACACAATCTACCAAATAATAAGTGTTACAATCAACAGCATAAATAAGTGATTATTTATGTACCTTATCGCTTTCAATCATGTCACAATTTTGTATGTCATTTCAAACACGACGTTAAAGTGACAAGGTACAAAAACACTTATTAATGCTGTTGACTGTACATGCATTCTCAAGAATGCAAAGGCATTGCCAACTATGATGCATTGCCAACTATGCAATGCCTCTATGCTTGTTATTTTACCCGCTATCGGGTTATATTGGTAATTAAGACTTGTAGCGATTCGGACACCTACACAAGGCCCTAGATGTGAACCTTGAGGAACTCCCAAAGTAAATGTTCATACCTTTGTGCGTGTAGGGTGCCATGTTGAGATCCCGCAGCGGGAAAGAGACGCGCGCGGCCACCTTGGCACTGAACATGAGCTCGTGCCGGAAGCGCTTCAGGTGCACGCAGAGCACTTCCGGCAACCGGACGACGCCGGAGCGCTTGATGCCGTTGCGGAGTTTATTGCAGCGCGAACAGCTGAGGGCAAATGTTAGTATAGGGTCTGTTTGCTGACCAAATGCATATTGTTTTACACTTTTA
The DNA here is from genome assembly GCA_923062465.1 of Acleris sparsana. NCBI lineage: Eukaryota > Metazoa > Arthropoda > Insecta > Lepidoptera > Tortricidae > Acleris > Acleris sparsana. The sequence continues at coordinate 4,502,544 of OV281305.1, read as the reverse complement.
TTTTATAATATAATCGTTCATTCGTGACAATAAAAAAAGAGCTTTTTTTATATAAATGATTGGCATTCAAACGAGAAGTATTGTCGTACAGTAGATAACCAATTATTTCAAAAGCATGCAGCATGTGTTTACACATTTTGTATTATCCCCTCGGCACAGTATAAACAGTAGTTCGTCTTCAAACAAAAGTATATCGCGCTTGCATGTTTGCATGCTTCGACCGTAAACGCCGCGAGCCACACAAGCAAACTCAACAGGACGAAGCAAGTCAGTTTAGTCAGGGCCACGCCGTCACCCGTTTGGTTGCATTTATATTAAGTATCGAGCGCCGCCCGAGCGGCAATCGGTAACTCCTATATGGCCGGAGAGAATCGACTTTTAACTCAGTACAAAGTGTGTTTGAGGCATGTTTTACTGGTTATATTTTGTATATTTTATACTGCGGTGATGGCTGTCAAATCGGGCCTCCTTGAACAGCGCGAGTATAATTCGAAGTAGGACATTGTATGAACTTTATTTTATAATAGTCAAAAACTCGTTATAACTGGTTCTACTCGACTAGGCGATTGTGGTTTCTCGAGCCTTCAAAGCAGTTCGACTCTAATCACCTCGTTACCCAAGCTGTAATAGGATGGTTGGAGTGAGAAAGGCAGGTATACCTGTACATGTTGTCTCCCTTGAGCTCGTCGGCGCTGAAGAAGGCTGCAAGGCAGTCCTGCAGCGACACGACGGGGCCCAGGAACCACGACCGCAGCCAGCTCAGTAACCACCACATCTGAGGGGGGTTGTATAACGTAGTAAATTATGCAACTGTTATATAATAGGTCTCTTATGATACCAGTGCCAGATTAACCCTTCGTGACGGGGTCGCACACTTGCACATGTCGTCTGTCGCAAAATGGCGCGTCAAACGTCAAATTCAAATTTAGAACCTGTTTTATACCTTATAAACATTTTATTCAACGAATGATGAATGTATATAGTTATAGTCTATAGCCTTATGAACCTTTAGACTCTATTAGACATATTTTTAAGTTAAAAATCGAGTAAAATGTTGATCATGTGATCTGAAGTGTGAAGCGCGATAAATAAATAAATAAAATATCAGAGGACAATGTCACACCAATTGACCTAGTCCCAAACTAAGCTCTAGGCTTGTGCTATGGTTACTAGACAACGATATAAGTACTTATATAGAGAAATATATACTTAAATACATAGACAACATCCATGACTCGGGAACAAATATTCGCGCTCATCACACAAACATCTGCACTTACCGGGATTTGAACCCAGGACCGCTAGCTTCGTAGGCAGGGTCACTACCAACTAGGCCAGCGCGTCGTCAACCGTCACTATGAGTTCTCACAGTGCTCACGAACGCACTTGGTGGTTCAAATCGTTAAGTATTGTTTGTGAATACGGGGTGTTATTTTCTTGGAATAAATCTAATTCTAAATACGATTTGGATTATACCGCCTAGAATAGAGGCGCTGGATATTACAAGTTGTCGCTAGATGTCGCTAGGTCGCCACAATCTCAAACTAGTCCGTCGAATGATGCCTTCTGGTGTACGTACCCATCACTAAATTTGACAAATGACATCTCATCTTTTTACTTTCTCAACCTCTTATCTGATCGAATATTTTGATAGGAAAGTAGTCTTTATAAACCTTGGAACATAGCGTTTTTTCTATCCAACTATTCGATTAGATAAGAGGTTGAGAGTAAAGAGAGGATCAGTGACAGACCCAATAAGACATGAAATACAGGAGTGTAGGTACCCAGGACTCCTGGTCGGGGTGCGGCAGGTGGTCGAGCAGCGGCTGCGCGCGCAGCACGGCGAGGTGCTCGCGCGACGGGATCGGCAGCGACAGGTCTTGGAACGTCTCCACGCGCGTCGACACCTGACGCAACACATACTCATTCCAATTTGTAACAAAAACTACAAAATGCATATCCCTTTATGGGATTTCTTCAAGGCAACCCTAAAATGGTACAAGTACCGTAATGAGAAATAATTTTCGGAATTTTCGCGGCACTTCTCAATAACGCTAGACTTCTACGAAGACCGTTCAGTTCAGATCTAATTTCTGAATTTCTTCAAAAAACCTCATCATCACCATTTACTTAAAGAGCTACGCTCTTGTCGGTGGATTAGTTTCCATTCTTTCCCATTTCAACCCTGTTATTTACCACACTGATACGTCACGACGTTTACTTTTTGTTTTAATTGACAAGATTTCATATTTTCAAGACTTTAATTTTATTCGTTTTATAGATACTGTTTGGAAGGAGAAAGACACTAATAGTTTTAAATTTTCTCTAGAATGAATAATTATTTTATTATTAATTCATTAAGATGTACTTATTCTAAAAGAGCGTAACTTCATTTCTACGACACAATGGACATATTACGTAAGTCCAATCTGTATTAAAAAAAAAATTAGTGTCAATGTCAAATTTGAAGTATGACAGCTTTTTTTTCTCGTGAAAAAGGCAATGGTATTATATCTATTCAGGCATAGTATTGGTAAAACTCGATATTTTTTTTAACTTACTTGTAATTTTGTAAATCAAGAAAAATAAATCTAAATAAATATTTTGCCGTGTTCAGGAGGCAAAACCCTTTCGATTCGTATAGTAATTTGCAGGTGTCACCAAAATGAAATGTTGTCAATTGGTCTATGTAAGTACTTCTAGTCCCAAAAACCTAATCAACATTAAATTGAAAAAAAAAAAGGTTAGGTAATATGCTACTGAGGCAAATATGTTTCAAACTGGCCCCAACTACCTCCCATTTTCTTTGGCGAACGAATTGCTTAACTCGTTAGCTTTGGAGTATGACACAAGTATTTTTCTCAAAAATGTCAGGAAAAGTTGACATTACTATCTATATATTGGGATGCGAAGTACATAGTTTACTGACAGATCTCAAATTAAAAAAAAAAAACATTGCGTGCTCGCTACACAAGCACGCAATGTTGCATACAAATTTCATTACCATCTAGTATCTAACTTTTTAAAAAGTGAAAACGGCCTTAATAAAATGAGGGCACAAGTCTTATTACATCCAAATTTTGTTCGGAATATAACTTTTTTATCTGTATCTCGAATAGCTTGAGTAGTTTTAAAAAAAAAGCTTGCGTTTCTCCTTGTCATAAACAAAAGACGGTAAAGAGTAGGTAATAATATTGTCTGTATAGATTGTGTGGTATTTCTTTCCTTAATAAAGTACTTTACTCCAACATAATTTTATTCTTGCGATTTTTGAGAAAAGCGCTATATATGCCTCGGCAGGAACGGCAATTGCGGGCCTCGTATTTTTAAACGGACTCGCAAGCTCGTCCGTTTAAACCAATCCTCGCCCCGCAATTGCCTACTTCCGTGCCTAGGCAATAATGTACTATTAAATGTTGATTTTGAGCACTGACCCGGTCGCAAATGAGGCACTGCACCGAGGAGAGCAGCTTCCCGTCGAACACGTCGGAGATGATGCTGCGGTAGCGCGCGCCGCCGCCGCCGTCCCCGCCGCCGTACGGCTGCTTGCTGAAACAACATACATATTTTTTTTTAAAACACATGCAGAAGTTGAATGAGCACACAGGCCTGATGGTAAGTGGGATCTGTGACCCGTGGTTTGCAGTCTCAAGACTAAAATCTCAAGGGCCGTATTAGTAAACTCATCTTGACCGTGAGGCCCGTCACAAGATACGTCAAAGTAAACGCCGAACCATAGAACACTGTCATTTTTGACGCGTCTCGAGACGAGCATTAGAGTTGAGATCAGTTTATTAATACGGGGGTTAGACTGCAATCCTTAGGGTGCCAATGCGTTGCCAAACCTAACTACGGATAAAGATTGTAGCCTCTTTTTTTTCAATTAAAAAGAAACACTAACGGCGGCGGTGGGTCGGGCGCGTCGCTGCCGCTGGAACAAGTCTCGTAGCGCTCGTCGACGTCCGAACCCGACAAGGAGGACGACGAGCCGCAGTCCGCCGACGCGCACTCGAACGCTGCAAGCGACAAACAAGACAATTACTACTGTTGGGCTATTCTCACCTGATACCCATTCCCACCACCAAAGGTGACAACTGGATCTTCGTTTCTTTTTTGTTACCACTGGTAACGGATAAGAAAAAATGCCAGCAGTCTCCATCACTCTGTCAATTTTTAATATCAACAAAAATATATTTAAAATATAAAATCAACAATAACTATTTATGTAAACAGGTTGTTGGGATGGCTCATTTTTAGTACACAAATATATCAATGCCTATATTATTATTTTTTATAATGACATAAATGATTCTCGAGCTAAGCACCAGAGTTCTCAAATTTCATAAATGCAATTTGAATACTTCCAAAAATGCCGTTCCCTTTTATGTGGTATTCTTTCGTTCCACCATGTATACTCATTGTTATAATAGAGAGACGTGATACTGACGACTGTGCGTGTGCGCCTGCACGTTGTAGGAATGCTGCGTGCCGGCGAAGCTCGCGGAGCGCCGGTGCTTGTTCGTAGCCTCCTGAGGCGCCATCCTGCTCCCGGACCGAGACAAAGTCAATTATAAATACACCAGTGAATAACTCAGCGTATACTTACTTAAACATGTGGAAAGTTAATAAATAGATCAACATAACTTCGCAAGGATTTTATAATAAGTATGTTCAAGATTCTCTTTTCGTTACCAATGCTTTTTAGGTAACAAAAAAGGAATTTCACATCGATCGGTCAAGGCGTTGGGCCATGAACGGAACAAACGAACAAACTCGCTTTTAAAAAGTAGATAATTATCTTATTTACCTAAGGTACCCGTCAGTTCTAGATTCGCTGTAAGAAGAAGCCGCGGGCGATCTCCGTCTCATCCTCGCAAAGAAAGGTGCATCCGTCGCTGTTAGAAAAAATACAATTTATTAATAACCTTAATTTTCTTATTTATTTAATACTTGTCAACCATTCAGGTTATACTTGTGTTATACATATAAAGACGAAAATCGTTTAATTGGGGTGCAATCTGAGGCGTTTCCAACCCTCAGGACTGAGATACTATTTTTCCAAAAGAACCCCCCAGGGAATAAATCTGGTGATCCTGATGGTTGTGTCAGTAGCCCAAATGTAAAATGCTAAACATCATCTTTTTGCATTATATAAATCATTAATATCGTTCTTGTCAGTTTCCTTTATTTGTAGTTGATTATGCCAAGATACTTTCTCACACCACAGTCGGTTCAGAGTCGGGGCGAGACTGAGTGCGTCTTGCAGTCAAAGTTTTCACATGATTGAGTTGACCACAATCATTGAATTCCAAGTCAAAAAGCAATGTATATGTGTATGGTGCCAGTCCCCTGTTGTGTCGATGAGCCCCCCCCCCGTTACCTCCCCCCGCGGCGGCGCGGCGGCGCGCGCGCGCGGCGCGGTGGTCGCCCTCCGCGTCGCCGCCCGGCGCCGGCTCCAGCGCGCTGTCCCACACCTGCACCGCCACGAACTTATTACAGCCACAGACCTTTATCTAACTAAACAACGCGACAATTCGCGTGTCTAAAAGCAGTGTAAACGTCTGCTTTCTACGCGGCTACGTTTAGTCCGCGTTCGACCGTCATCGCCTCCGGACGTCAACCGATATCTAGAAAACTGACTGGTTGCTCCGTATGTTGTGAAAACTGTACAGAAACAGCTGACCCAAATAATGGGCAAGTTACCTTCCATAAGCTAGTATTTGTTTTTATCTATTTAAATATAATTAATTTTAGTTACTTCACATTCATAATACATTGCCAACTTTAGTTGCAAAGTTGAAGCGCCTGCCTATATTAAACGCGCAATGGATATAACACGATCGAACTTTGGCTTGTGTCGCTCAGTTTCTTAATCCCTAAAAAGAGGGAAATAGTGATGTACAACTTTTCGAAGCTTCATGATTCTAATCGATTCTTAAGTAAACTATTTTTGTTGGTATAATATTTCTGTCTGAATAACATAATTATATTTAAACTTGTTTATTTAAATCAAAGGTTTAAAACAACCAATTAATAAAGTATTATAAAAGTTCTTGCGGTCTTTTTAAAAGTGAAAACATGCAAACGCATGCCGAAGTATTTTATATTATTGGCAACCAGTTTCGGTCTTGAATTAGAGATTTTCTAGTTTACATAAACTGACCGCGTTGGTACCTACTGGCGAAACGGAACGGAACGCGAAGCATACCAACACCTATCAATTGAACCCTTAATTTTGTTTAGCAATCTTTCTACCATTCATTCATTCATTTTATACCTTAATGTTAACAAAAAATAATTGAATATCAATATACATGTACCTACTTTAAAAAAAACTCTTACATTGCAAGTCAATAAACTCTACAACGACCATATCCTCGTAAGGCCCACCATACAACGAAATGAATCAATGGAATATGAATCTATTGTGAATGAAATAAATTCGATTTTCTAATTTGATCATTAGTTATAGAAACAAAAGAAAATCCACCTTACTTTCTTTGCACTATACCTTTATTTGAATGGCCGGACGAAGGCCTTTTGAGGAGGAGGAGGAGACTTTGGGCCTTAGGAGGATAACAGTGAAATTTTTTCCATAAAAACACCCAGTCAGTTGTATTTGTTTTTATATTTACCGGCTCTTTCAGTTCCTCGTGCAGCTGATCCATGAAGCAGCGCAAGAACTCCTGGGTGTCGTGCTGCTGGTACCCTCGGAACATGGGGTGCACCTTGATTAAAAAAAAGATTATTAATTATAATAATTTAAGGGTCTATTTCATTTGGCCCAAATATTTTTGGTCAACTGTGTCATTTCCAAAATTTCGATTTCCTGGATATAAAAAAAAAGATGCTTTTTTGGGAAATGGGAGCCTTCTCATTAATTTAATTGTCGTCTGAATTCCGCTACGGTAACTTTTCAACCTGTTTATTTTACTTTATAAATTAAAACCTAAGCCTAGCTGGGAGAGACTACTGTACTTTATGTAATTCTTGATGAACAAGAAGTTGTTTGTATACATAAACACAATTCAGAGAAAATTCAAAAACTAATCTTTTAATCTTTATATAATAGTATCTGTAAGATACCAGGGCCTTATGGGAAAGTGACAATCCGTATTTTAACTAAAATATATTTATTGTAAGTTTACGAATAAGGGGTTTAACTCACGTTTCTAATACCGTAGATGATTCCGTTAGGCACTATGTAACCCCTAGTCTTTCTGCTCCACATGTCTCTCACTAATTTTTGGTATGCCCTGAAACAAAAAAGGTAAATAATAATGTGTTTTCACGTTAACAGTTTCAAGGAAAATAAATCAAGTTTAATACTATATATACATAAAGATACTATATGAAGGGTCCACGGAAAGAACATGTCTAGTCACTTTTTTTTGAAAATTCGTTTTTGATCTCCAAATGTAGAGGACAAAATGAACTATTACCTACCACTCAGTTTCAGATATAAATCTTCATATAACTTGTATTTTTTCACTCTTAAAAACACCTCTACACGAAAATTACCTACAAAATGACACGGTTTCTTACTTTCAAATCGCGATATCTCAAAAAGTTACTAATGTGACTAGACATGTTCTTTCCGTGGACCCTTCATATATGGCCTCTTACACGACTTCAAAAGAGGCCCAGGCTCAACACCCGACCCCGACCAGCTTTACCAGACCTAGCTGGCGGACCCCGGTAGCCCACGTCCAGGCTTAATTAACGCGGGTCGCTATTCTCCAGCAGACTCCGACCAGTTCCACCAGACCTAAATGGTCGAGCCCCGTGTCCCGCGGCAGGGCTCACCTGCTACCGGTTTTTACTCACCGACTGAGCCCCGGCTTCTTGTCCCCGGCCAGCACGCTGACGGCGGCGGCGCACTCGAGGAAGTACGAGGTGAAAGGCGCCGTGTTGCTGAGAGCCTGCAGCGCCGCGTTCATGTAGCAGGTGTTGCCCATGTTCTGGAGACCCACCAGACCTGGAACACAGTAATTAAAGATATATGCGTAAAAAATGGGATTCGTGTTGTGATTAAACAGGAAGATGACCTTGTTCGACTGAGGTCGTTGTTACGAAAAAATGTGTCATCAAATAAATATTTTGCAATAAAATGTCAAACCATGAGGATAGTATTGAGGGTTGACACTTTGTTACTAAATTATTGTGGATTGACGCATTATTGCGTAATAGCGTCCGATTAGAGGTTTATGCCATTGTTATTGTAAATGTCACAGGAACATCTAGGATTCAGGCATGTAAGTAAGTACATGAAAATATATATTTTTAAATTATTGTTCGGGCTCGGGGGCGGTTTTTGACAGGTTGTAGGGAGAGAACACCACTGTTTATCGATGTTATCGACAAATCTATAGTTTTTAGTTATTTATAAGTCTTTATTGAATAAAACCTCGAATTTTCTGATGATACTTTGACATAAACCAAAATGAATCTCTAGTTAAAGAACAATTTTGTCACCGTAACGAAACTGTCGATTAACGTCAAACATACATTTTTGCATTTAAGTGACGTTTAAATAGCGTCTTTATGTACACTTATTTTGGTTTTTACCCACGTACTCTTTTCAGCGGGTGATGATGAAAAACGTTCGATATATCGGAAAGTTTTAGTCGTTTAAATTGCTTTATTGAACTCAGTATAACTATTAAAACCCTTACAACGTGAGAATAGATCGCTCTGAGACCACTTTCCCTTAGTTGGCTTGTTTGCCTACCTTTTGATATAATAAACAAAAAAAAAAGTATAACTTTCCGATATTACAAACTTTTTCCATCACCAACCGCTGAAAAGAGTATTTATCATCGGAAAATATGAGGTTTTTTAAAAAGACATCAATAAATAAATAACCTATCAATTTGTCGATAACATCAATAAACAGCGCGAGTTCTCTCCTTAAACCTTGTGAAAAGTCGCCCCCAAAATAATAGAGAAAGACGTCAGTTTAAAAAGTTTTAAATAACCGCGTCATTCTGCGGCCTCAACAACTCTTCATTTTGTGTGAGAGGCACGTCACATTCAACGTGAAGTCATATTTTCTTCTCTTCATTAGTCTTATTCAAGACTACTGTATTAAAATTAAACACGGCCCATAGACAAACAACTGACATTTCGCTTTTGGAACGTGTCCGTTTTGCATTCAACGAACGATTTTTGTTGAATTGAGCAGCTTTTTGTTGAAATTGATGGATGTATTTTGTGAATAATTGGCAAAAAAATTACAAAATATAAAAAAAAATGTATATACAAGTGGGAAAAACTAGCGCCACATGGACGATAAATACCTTAAATGTTGGAAATAGCAATTTTTATTTTTATTTTTGAAAATAATTCATACCAGATTTTTGAAAATTCATCAAATATAAAAGTAAGTCACCTTTGGTTCGTTTTTTCCACCCGACATAGTTAATAAAAATCGATGCGTACCCATGGGCTGTTCATCGTCGTCGAAGTCGTCGTTGTCGAGGTCCCCGGGCCGCAGCGTCGCGGCGGCCACGCGCGCGCCGCCGCCCGGGGCCTCCATCGTCGAGTCGGGACTCATCTACACAAGAGGTAGCATTGAACATCTAAATTACGACATACCTGGCTATACAAACAGAAAATTAGTACAGATATTGGATTTATCTCCTGTCCAAATGTTTCGTAAGTACGGCGGTATGTCAGTGGTACAGTACTACCAGTTTATGATGCCCGGTTCCTATATTCAAGAAACGAATCGTTTTCTTTACGCCTCGTTAAGATTTGACACATTTTGTAAGTAGCAAACGTCTAACGCTACGGCCCGTAAGGAAAAAGATTAGTTTCTTGAATATAGGATCCGGGCATTAGTGATTGGTAATCTTCGTTCTTCTATGAAGCACAAGTGACAAATATACTGACAGTTGCGAGAGAAAGTGAGATAGCGATAACCAGCCGAACGCTATTAAGAAGTTAGCCCTAATGGCGGTGTCTCTGACGAAACTCCTGTAGCAAGTGCAACCTTATTTCTAACGGGAGAGGGTTGTACCTGCTTTTGGTATTGACTTTGAGATATCGCCATTAGGCTTGTAAGGGTAGTATTATGGTCATGTTTATCAGTGTGGATAAAACATCTGTCCCTTTCTGGCCAGTATGTAAGTGCAAGAGTGACGGATGTTTATCCACCGTGATAAAGTAGACCATAATACGGGCATACATAACTCACCCGGCTGTACGCAACGGCTGCTCTGACATGCACCTCCTTCTCGCATGCGTAGCACCAAACGCGCTCGGTCGACACGTTCATGTGCACGCAGTGGGACGGGTAGCTCTACGACAAACAAACATAAACTATGACATTTGATGATGTTATAAATCGAATAAAATTTACTTCATAGACTGACTAATAAACATTGGAACGTAGGTTGGGCAAATATTAGGGCGATGTTCAGAGCGTAATTGGCAACATGATCCAAGTTGTACAGATGTAGTGCATAATTGTTTTCCTTAGTATTTTCACGGAAACGTACGAACGTGTCTAGCTATTTAAGTCAGTCACAGTACAAAAAGTACTGAGGTTGACTGAAGTAGCATAACACGTTCGTACGTTTCCGTGAAAATACGAAGGAAAACAATTATGCACTAAACTGTAATTCTATGGAACTTGCTAACTATGTAAACAAACAATATATTGAAATTGACATCTAATGTCAATTTTAGTATGGCGGCTTGTTTACATAGTTAGCAAGTTCCATAGAATTACAGTTTACATCTGTACCTACCTATGACCTGGCTAACTCTCAAAGATGAGAGTTAGGGCATGAAATAGATCTTAAAATCGACTTCATTTCGTTTTATAGTCGCATTTTATTGCAAAAGCGAGATCAACAGAAGTGACAAAAAACGGAATATGAACCTGGGACCGCTAGCTTCGTAGGCAGGGTCACTACCAACTAGGCTAAATGTGAGTCAAGCGATCATGCGAAATCAAATCATGTTAAAGAATTAAAACCAATTACAAGATGTTTCATTAAACAACAGAAACAAGGTTGCGGCAGGAAATGACGTGATGAGTTTAAGTTCAAAGTTCAAACTGTTTATCTACAGGGTTATTGGTAAGTCGACCTATTCCCGTTAGGAGGTGATAGGGGTGACTATTTGCGATAATTTTGACCCCCATATGCATTATGCAAAAGTGAACCATTTTTGAGTTATCGCGATTATTAGTTTTTTTTAAAATTAGTCGGAAATTCAACTTGAAATATTTATTACAAAAAAAGTATTAATTTAAATCTTTTTTTTTCTTCTGATTTACAAAACCGATTAAACACTGGTTATTTCTCAATATTAAAACAATAATTATCGGTCCAAATTTGAAAAAGCGAGACGGAAAACGAATTTTTTTTAATATTTTTTGCGATCGCTTTTCACTAAAATGCCTTAAAAACAAAAAAAAACATTATGAAACTTGGCTTGCAGATTATTTTAAAAACTTAACTGTTTTCTTAGCTCTCCAAAAACGCATAACGAGTAGAAATTTATTTAAAAAAAACCTGACAAAATAATCATCACAAAGGAAGCGGGTGGAAACAAAAGTCACAAATGCAACTTCAAAAATTAAAATTAAAAAACATACCAAATTTAAATCATACATTTTTTATTTGCTTTTGTACAAGTTGAATTTGTGTTCCTATGCAAAATTAAAATAAAAAATCTGTACACGTTTGAGAATGCGAGGCCAAAAAACTAAAAAATACATGTCTTTTTATCAAACTCCAACATAAATTACACGAAAACAGAAAAATTTACCAATACATTTGGCGTGCAGATTACACGTAAAACATTGACGTTTTTCCAGCTTTCTAACGAGCTATTAAAACTAAAATGAGTCTTGTTAAAGATTGCTGGAAAAAGTTGATCACAAAGGAAGCAACAAGGAAGTCACGTCCGAACAAAACTTAAATTAACTAACTAAATCTATCAAAACTAACTGTTATACTCGTAAACACAAATAACAATATTAAGTTATGTAAAAAGTTACAAAATTAAAACTAATAAACAATTTAAATTAAAATAATCAGGATTTTTATAGTTCATTTTCAAAATGGCTACCTCCATTTCTTATTCTTACATAAGTTAATGTTGTTATTTGTGTTTACGAGTATAACAGTTACTTTTCATTGATTTAGTTAGTATAATTTTAAGTTTTGTTCGGACGTGACTTAGGAACAACAAATTCATCTTGTACAAAAGCAAATAAAAAATGTATGATTTAAATTTGGTATGTTTTTTAATTTTAATTTTTGAAGTTGCATTTGTGACTTTTGTTTACACCCGCTTCTAAGGCACCTATTTCTTTTTTAATTTTTTTAATTTAGAAACAAAAGTGTTACAAAACTAATCGGTACATTTAGCTATATAGCCTTCAAAATCTTAATAATAGACCTATAGTTTCCTAAATAAAACGTATAATAACAAATAAACTCATTCTTATAACTAAAATTATGCTTTACTGATAAGTGATAATTTATGTACCTTATCACTTTAACGTCGTGTTTGAAATGTCATATAAAATTGTGAAACGATTGACAGCGACAAGGTACATAAATGATCACTTATTTATGCTGTTGACTGTACGTGTATATATAACTGAGACGTTATATTTAGATATTTGCAAGTAATACAACTGAAAAACATGAAGTAATACAACTTAAAACATAAAAGTACATATTATCTCAGTATCTAATTGCTAAGCTGATTTACCAGCTTATACATGATTCAATCACACCATTGTAACTAATAAATAATAAACTTGTTTTTTAAACAATACGAACTAACTGCCAAACACACGGCCGTCTGAGTGAGAGAGGCTGTATGTTGTCTTGCAGCTGAGGTGGCGTAATCTGCGTAGTTTCCACCCGCCCGGAAATCAAGTGGTTTAATAAAATTAAAAAAATGAGGGTATATGCCGTTACTGTAACTCCTCCGGGTACAATAACAGCTCGCCAGTGACTACCCGGCTTAATAAAAACATTGTTGGACATGTCAAACATACTCGTAATCAATATTAAAAAATGTATGGTTGTGCAATGTATCAGACTCCTTATCAGCGGGCTTATTACAGTTATTACTATAAATAAACATGAATTAGTAACAAGAGACAATTCTGCTAAGCCAAATAACAGCATTTCCATTAAAACTGTATCAATCAGAACCCAATTACTAAGAGAGGATTCAATCTGAGATACTATTTACTAGCTTAGGGGGGCAGAATTTAATTCAAATGATGTTGCCATGATGAATACTAAAAATCGTCGAGTCATTGACTTCAATAAGCGTGGCATTATAACGAGCAGGAGGATATTTTTAGAATGCTGCAGAGCCGACCTTAATTTCAAACAAAACACAGTATTTTCATACGGAATGCATTTATACATGACGAAAACGGTTTTCAATGATTTTGAATAACAACGAGCTTTTGACGTGGCGAGGGTAATCGAGATTGAGTAGAATATAAAGTTTTCAATTCAGGAAGTCCTGCTCTACTACAATTGTTTTAACACCCGTCACATAACAGTACATTATTGCCTAGGCGCAGAAAGCAAGGGATTTCCTGAGGAGGTGGTTAGCGAGGCCTGCTAAAATACAAAGTCCTCGTTTCCGCCGAGGCATGATAATAAGTATTTTTAAAATCTTTTGACAAATTAGGAGATATTTTTTTTGAAAAATACGTGTATTAGTTAAGATAGTTTCATGCACAACAACAACTGCAGGCGACTGTCGCCGCACGTGTGCACCTACATGTTTTTTTTTTTTGGCTTCTAGAAGGTAAACGAGCAAACAGGCCACCTGATGATAAGTGGAAACTGTGACCCATAGACATTCGCATTCACAAGCCTAGACTGCAAATGCGTTGCCAACCCTGGGGACTAAGATGGAATGCCTCTATGCTAGTCATTACACCAGCTGTCTTATCCCCAAACAGGAACAGAACTATGCGAACACTGCTGTTTGGCGGTAGGTTAATGGATAAGATGGTGGTAGCGATCCGGACGGACCCTGCACAAGGTCCTCCCACCCGCCTTTCCCCGCTCTTCCCGTCCTTTTATTGATTAAATACTTTTTTTTCACCCACCTACAAGTGTACGGGTTTTTTTCATGGTCCTTTCGAAGTTATAGGCCGGACTTTTAAAAAAAATGGAAATGGACGGAAAGTGTTTTCATACGTTAATTATACTCCTATGAGTAAAATGCGGCCCTTCACGTCTTCGTTTTCCTAAAAAAACGCCACCCTTTCGGAGCATGTTCGAGAAAACAGTTTTTAAGTTTTACGTGTGTTTGTGTGTGGCATCGTAGCTCCCAAACGGATGGATCGAATTGGACGCGTTTTTTGTTTTAAAGAAAGAAAGTTTAATTAGGATGGTTGTTATCTAGGCTTCATGAAAAACAATTCAGTTGTTAAAAATTAAGCACCAAAAGTAGAAGTCGCCATGATACCGAGGTTTTTTTTTTTAATATGTAAGAGCATATTGACGCAACCGTGTAACATCTAGGTATACTGACATGTATTTGATCGACGGGGCTTGCCTGCTTATATATTTTTAATAATACTTCTATCATAGGTACTAGCCTTTGCTAGTGACTCCACGTAGAACTCGTTTATCTCTATTCCCTCAGGAACTGTCCAATTTTCCAGGATAAAAAGTAGCCCATGTGCTATTCCAGACTATAATCTATCTAAATTTGACACAGATGTCACATTTCATCCAGATCCGTTCAGCCGTTCTGGCGTGATTGAGTAACAAACATCCAAACTTACACATTTATTATATTAGTGAAACCTTGTTAATGTATATTTAGACATGACCGTACAAAGACTTCTTTGTACAGAATGCATAAAGAATGTCCGGCTTCGGCTTAATTTAGATAAAGACTACGATATAGGCATAAAACGGATACCAAGCCGCAAAAAGTGAACATTGTGAACCCTAATGTGCACCGCTCATTTAAGGCGAGTTGGACACGAAGGGTTCCGTACCATTCTTGTATTGCTATGTTAAAATACACACTCTGCGAATGTTTTAACTGTCACTACCACAGTTCATGAGATACAGCCCGCTGACAGACAGACGGACGGGCAGCGGAAGCTAATAATTAGTGAACTTTATTGTAAAAGTTGAACGAATACCTTTAACTTTTATTGTTATGCGGCGATCACAGATAAGTTTAGACAAACAATGCCAAGTACAGTTAGTTGTAATATTCAAAAAACCTTCATTTCTTTTAAAAACCTTATTGTAATAAAATAGGGGATGGAGTTTCCGAGTAAGCAACAAATTGCTAACAATGGAACAACGGTTAATGACCGACAAGCTCCGACATATTTCGGACATATCAGGAGATTCCGGAGGCCATCATCAGGGCACGAGTGCGTTCATGGCTGTCCGCTCCTTAAGCAGCCTCAGCTTTCAGTAGCTATAATTTTACGTCTCGAGTGTTAAAACACTCGCTACGCTCAGGATATTTTTGAAGCACTCGCTTCGCTCGTGGTCAATTATAGAGTCCTTTCACCAGCTCGTGTTTCAAATGAACACTCGCAGGTAAAATACAACTTTCCCCCCTTGTATAACAAATAACAATTGCGGCTCCCTTGTAAAAGAAGAAACCCGCATGTAATCATCACGTCGCGTCGGTGGCGTGAGCATACCGGTTCGCGACGCCCCTGGGACAGGGCATGACGCCCCGAGGCGTCACGACGCACAATTAGGGAACTCCTACTCTAATTAGTACGAAACTATTTTAGACAGTTTCGGCTTTTGACCTTTGTTATGCTGGTAAATAACTAATTAAAAAGAAAGCTTTAAAAACCAACAAAACTACATTTTTTGATAATTTCGTCGATATACATATGTGGCCACATTAGGAACGCTTGCGTTTTTCATATACGATTACCTACTAATATGACTTTTCAACTTAGGCCACAAAAAAATAAAATAAAAAAAAAACAATTTACTTCAGCTTTTTTTTTATGTCATAGAGATGGCAAACCAGCACACAGGCCACCTGATGGTAAGTGGAAACTGTGACCCATAGACATTCGCATTCACAAGACTGCAAGCCTAGGACTGCAAATGCGTTGCCAACCCTGAGGACTAAGATGGAATGCCTCTATGCTAGTCATTATACCGGCTGTCTTATCCCCAAACCGGAACACAGCAATGCGAACACTGCTGTTTGGAGGTAGGTTAATGGATAAGATGGTGGTAGCGATCCGGACGGACCCTGCATAAGGTCCTACCACCCGTAAAAACAACCGTAGCTCATCAAATAAGGTTTAAACTGACGTACTAAAACGTACCTTATATTTTATATGGATTTAACAACTTACGCGTCCACACAAACTTTAACAACTTTGTATGCAAGCCATACATTTATCTTCCAAATCCATATAAAATGAAAGATTCATTGTCAACAGAGATAAATTGTACATACATTTCAACCTTACTTTATTAGTTAACGATAAGTGTATCTTAAAATAAAATTGGTTTAGAACTTTTCGTTTGGAGAAGACACACAGAATGCAGTCCCACCCAAGTTTAAAAGAATTCGAGCTACTACTTGAGTCTTGAGTCTTATCCAACAGTAGGTACGGAGTAAACAAGACGTAAACCATTTTTCCCTTGGAGCTTCAGGAGACTTATGCCCTTTTTATCCGACTACCGAGTAGGGTAATGTGTATCAGTCTATATATGTATTTTTGTTCCTTTGTGGCGCTCTAGAAATTAAACGCATGGACCGATTTCTATGATTCTTTTGGCAATCAATTTGTTTTAATCTTGTATGTGGCACTAAAGATATGACAGTGCTTAAAATTTAATATAGTGGCAGCCAGATGCCGAATTGTAAAAAAGAAAAAGAAAAAAGTCGACGGACCATGACAAATGAGGTATCATTCAGTAGGGATTTAAAAAAACCTTCTTTAGGTCAGCCACAACAGTCGGGATTTTTGAAGTTTGCTTTGTTTGTTTTCTTTATACACTAAGACCCCAGTGCTTCGGCATACAAAAGGTAAATCGTGAGTTGTAACCGTTGTTCTTTTATATGTAATCATGTCTCATGTTAGTGCAATTAAATTTTATTACAGTTAATCATGTTTTGCTTATTTATAATATTGAGTGAGACATACCTTTTGGTGTAAAGTACTATGATCATTCCGGATTTCGGAGCAACCCACGTGTTGGCAGTCAGGCTGCAGGCAAATCCATAGATTTGGACCGGGGCTGCCGCAATCGAAGCATGTTAGGCTCTGGAAATCGTTATAAATTAAACAAAGAGAGAAAAAATATTTATTTGTGATAAACAGACTAACAAAAAGGAACAAAATATTGACATCTAGACAAAAAGTCACTAAGTGGTTCCAACTCAGCGTTATGCTGGCATTAGAGCCAGCGCCGGTCCTCGGTTGAAACCAAAGGTTGTATAATTAACTAAATGCATAGATTTACCATTATCATATTCATTAATCTGTAAGTACCTCATAAAAAATTACGTGTTACACGTGTATTATTGCATAAATGGGAAATCAGCAAACATGACATTGGAAAAACCAATAATCACCAAGAATCAATAATAAAAATTTAATAGAAGTAAAACGGATATAATGCATACAACCTCTTTGGGTGCTGATATTTGTTAAAAGGCTCAACTGATTCTTATGAAGCCTAGCGAAGGGCCATCTCAATTAAACATGCTATCTTAAATAGTTACTCCTTTTAAAAAACATTTTTTTTTTTTAATTTTCTGCTACCTACAAAATCACATCATGCCTTCATCTCATAGTGGGGGAAAGCAGAGAATTACCAACCACTCTTAACAAGTTGTTGTTAATTATATAACCATATTTTGCACAAACTGTCTAAGATGTTTCCCAGTGTATATTAGTGACAGGTTGCAAGCCCATCACCTAAAAATACTACAACAATAAACACAGGAAGGCATGGAGTGGCACTAACCAGCAACCGCACGGCACCACAATAAAAAAAATACAATAATTTCATTATCTTTTTGAGATCTTTACGATATATAGCTGACTAGCTGTGTGTTATCATTTGCTTCATACACACATTTTTCCTGAATAACCAACATAATCCCTAGTTTGTGAAATTTAAAAAGGAAAATCTACCAATTTTTTACTGTAAGGCCAAAAACAAAGGTCAGCACTGGGTGCCATATGTGCAAATACATCTTCATTATATCCTGATGTGACATTAATGTACAAATGGTAAAGGTTTTACACAGATACATAAGGATTTTAGGTACATAAGGGTACCTATTATTTGTAGTTTTAGCCACAAGTCTAACCTAATGTAAACTATGTAATGAATGTTTAAGATATCATGAAAATATTCATGGCATCAGCAGAAAGTAGTGTTCGCTGAAATGAAAATTGATGAAATAATACTATAGATTCTTATTTAAAGGTAATAAACATGAGTTATGTCAAATTGTATTTAGTATTGATTAAATAAAATGTTAAACATTAAACTTGAAAATAGAATAGTGCATTTCTTATTGGAAACATCTTAACCAGATGGAATATTGGGTTCTCGTATACTTCTTTTTATAAAAGAATAAATTACCATTATTATGCACAAAACTACAATTGTACTTTAAATATTTTTCAGTATTATCTGTTATTCTTATTCAAGCCAAATTGAAATTCAAATTTGCGTATAAATTTTCTATTCATTAGAATGCTCACATTACCATGTAATGTGATAAAGATTCATGGACAGTTAAGATGGAGTTGTTTGTTCAGACTAGTGCACCTCGCGTACCATAGTCTCGGCCTACCCCATCAGGAGACAGGCGAGAAGGTATGTATGTATGTGCATGTGTCTGTTAATTGAAATGTTGTAATAAAAAATTGAGGTTGACAATTGGATACATAGGAGGATACAATAGTAGATATGGTCGGCAAGACGTGGCCCAGAGTGGTCACAGGGAGGAGTGGAGAAGACTTGGGGAGGCCTTTGCCAGAAGGAACACAGAAATATAATCACCATTGCGGTTACTGTACTTTTAAGTAATTCTTTGAATATTTTCTAAATAAATTAAATAATAAAATGAATGAAAAATTAGTAGTAGTTGTTAGTCAACTTTAATAGTTAATTAATTACCCAAAGGTCAATTATAAATAAGGTACGCTTTATGCCTACCAATTTTAAAATAATAAAAGTAACTCATGTTTGTGTGTAAGACTTTCATGGCTTAACTACTGAACCAATTTCAATGAAATTTTGTATGGAGATGGCTTGAGTTCCGAGTAAGGACAACTGCGGGAACAGAGTCACAGGCAACAGCTAGTATCCTTTAAACTGTTTATACAGCTGAACAATAAGCATTCCCATTTCTTTTAAGTTACAATACTTTAGTTCATTAGTCAACACTATAATAGATATTACTGTGTAACACTGTAGAGCAGTAGTGGCAAAATGCTGTGAAAAAAATCCAAAGATATCTTTCCATCAGCATATAATCATGCAGTTTTAAAACCAAATATTTTCAATATCTCAGTATGTGCTCTGTCATAGAGCAAACCGCTCTATCTGTACTACATCAATTATTATCAACAATTTATTTTTTTCTAACTGGCTGCCTTCAAAGTAATGAAGGCCATTTGCACTATAATAGTTGAAGCATTCTCAACACTGTAAGATGAAACATAAGGTTTCAAATTCAATTTGATTCCAAAACCAGATAGCTGTTTTTTTTCGCATGAGGGCAGCATATTGGTACAAACTAGCCAACAGCAACCCCAAGATGAAGTGATCTCTTTGTTTAACATTATCTTCATGTGCTATGAAAGTTTCTTTGTGTACACAAAGACACATGTTGAGATCCTAAATATGGACATGCACAGTATATTTATAAAATCGCATGTTTAAGGGTAGAAAGACAGCACGAAACTTAGTTAACTGACATGTACTAGGAAGTTCTGAACTGGCAAGCAGTAAACACATAGATTAGACGCTCGTTACCAGCCCCCGGTGGGTGAACTCACGCTACCCGCACACCGCCACCGTATCGTTACACAATGATAAACGAAGAAAGGAATGCCATAATTGCCTATCAAGTAAATTCCAGTGACATCGCTTTTGAGGTTATGACGAAAATCATCAAGTTACTTACCTCTTTTGACTCCCAAAGATCCTTCCCGAGAAACTCCGAGACCTTATTGAGATGTTCACACGTCACGCCTATATCCATTGTAATAATTATAACAATAACACAAATACCTAAATAGAAGTTTATTGGTACACTGAAGAATTGTAAATAAAGGACATGTTTTACGCGAATACTGATTTTATTGCGATATTTTTAGCATCCAGACTAAAAAATATTAATTCTTGATAATAGAAGGGAAACATTACGGGGATAAGGATAATAATTGAATTAGATTACAGAAATTTTCTACAACACGAACCCTTTTCGTGACGAGCGAAAAGACAGTCGGTGTTGCCTATGTAGAATAATATAATATAATTAATCAGCTGATACTGTCTGGTTGAATATAAATTTTAGTGAGTGGTACAAAAGTTACAAAGATAAGGCTTGGTACTTTGTTGCTACAAATTGTGTTTTTATTTTAATCATGTATATACCAGAAGTAATAAGAAAATATAATAAATAAAACCAATGAAGTGCAAAGTTTGTTTCGGAACATACAACTATGTCAACATTGCCAAATGTCAAACTATAGTTCTTGTTCTAAAACCATTTGCAAAATATACAAATAACTTTAATCTTTTATTTAGTGTACAAAAACGAAAAACGTATAAAACATACGTATTATTTGGGTGTAGTTAGATAATTTGTTTCAAAAACAATGTCTAACATATAGTTTTACATGCCGTAGATGGAAAATAATATTACGTTGTAAGATTTTGCAAGCGTAATTTCGAGTACACGTTTTTGAACGACTTTTGTCTTGAATAATATTGATATCCTTCATATCCCATTGGTTTGTTTATTATTTAAAAATCGATACGTGGTCTTAATACATTTGAGATTACAAACTAAATTAAACTATTAAAATGACATCAGCTTCGTCAAGCAGCGCCCGCTCGTTGTTTGCTGAATCGAAGCAACGCCTGGCGGAAAGGGTACAGGTCAACATGAACAACATTTCATCACTAACTCGGCAGATTCAGAGAGGATCTAGGTCAACCGAGGTAAGTAAAATAAAATAATACTGGTTATGTTCAACTTTTGTGACATTAGTTAAGTTTTCTGTATGTATTACCAACTTGTTCCTCGGACGATAATCATTATAACGACGGCTTAATCCAACGTTTCTCATAACATCATTAAGTCCGACATTTGTACTTACGTTGTACAGTAAATTTTAAACAAATGAATAATTAAGATATCCCTAGGTATATTGGATAAGTCTACTTTGTGCATCCTTTTTTTTGTTTTTGTTAATTGTATTAACTTTTTCTTTTGTACAATATAATGTTATCATACATAAATACTTGTACTATATTATGGCTCACCTTATAATTACGGAACTTTAAATTTATTGTGTATTTTTACTGGAATGCAATGTGTTCTCTTTGACGACGCGCTGGCCTAGTTGGTAGTGACCCTGCCTACGAAGCTAGCGGTCCTGGGTTCAAATCCCGGTAAGGGCAGATATTTGTGTGATGAGCAAGAATATTTGTTTCTGAGTCATGGATGCTTTCTATGTATTTAAGTATATATTTCTCTATATAAGTATTTATATCGTTGTCTAGTACCCATAGTACAAGCCTAGAGCTTAGTTTGGGACTAGGCCAATTGGTGTGACATTGTCCCCTGATATTTATTTATTTATTTATTTATTTTTATTTATTTTATTTAATGGCAATAGTTAGGATTGACTTCTATCTTCCTTTTATGTAAAGAGAGAACTTGCATGATTTGACTTTGGTGTTCTGTTCATATTTATGTCTCTCTTAAAACATTGCTGTAAAAAGCTGTTGATAAAAAATTGTATGAGGTAAGAGACTAATAAATATATCTTCTACTATATTATAAAAGACAAACCTAACTCACTGACTTATATATCAACGCACAGCTGAAACTACTGTACCTAGAAACTTGAAATTTTGTTCAGGGGTTTTTTTCAAGATGTATGTGAGTACGAAGAAAGAATTTTTCAAAATTTTCCCCCTAAGAAAGACCATTATTAATTCTATTATTATTTGACATGAGCTTATTTTAATTGTATCCTTCAGTAACGGTATCTAAATTTAAAACATTATATTTTAATTTCAGCTTCTAACAAAAGCTGCCCGTGAGTTCATAGCTACGGAGAATCTCATGGAAGGTGCCGAAGAGAACCTCAAAAAAATGCACCTCATCAGCGTCCATATGGGTTACCAGTTTGAGAACATCCACAAGTCTGCTCAAATGCTCACGGAAATCAGTGAACAGGTTGCTGCCATGCAGAGATGACCTACGAGCTTTGACTAAACAGTCTCGCATCTGCACAGCTAGCACATCTTTTATTTCCTTGTTGCTCAGTGCGCCTCTTTTATTATAGACTATGTAGAGGTGGAATACTAAACAACAAATGTATCCAAAGCAACTCCTGCTGGCCGTAGTCAAAGCATTGATTATTTATATGGACAGTGAAAAAAACAATCTGTATTGACATATTTTATTTGTATGAAGTGTGCAAGAAGATTTACAGATAGTGTGAGGATAAATATACTATGTTATAAGGTAAAGTCAACCAAACAGGTTCAGGCTTAGGTTTAATCAATAGGGTTAGGACTTTCGATGGAATACTGCGGTTCTAGAATCCATGGATTTCTTAATTATTACGTACCATCCTGATTTTGACCTTCAGTAGGTAATTATGCGACTACAAACGTATATCCTTTTTTTTTCGCAGTTAATAATAATAAAAAACTGGCCAAGTGTGAGTCGGACTCGCGCACGAAGGGTTCCGTATTATCTATAAAAAATCACGTTGTACGGGAGCCCCCCTTAAATATTTATTTTATTTAAATTTAAATATTTATTATATTCTGTTTTTACAATTTTTTGTTGGCAACAGAAATACATCATTTGTGAAAATTTCAACTGTCTAGCTATCACGGTTCATTAGATACAGCCTGGTGATAGACAGGCAGACAGACAGACGGATAGTGGAGTCTTAGTAATAGGGTCCCGTTTTCACCCTTTGGGTAAGGAACCCTAAAAATCGAAAAAAAAAAATGTTTTGAGACCTCATACGCATGATTTTTAAGAGAACATCTTTAAAAAAATCCTGCCCTCAATTATAATGTGATTAAAAATAATAATTAAATGTAAGATTCGAGAAAAAGAAATTTTATTTAGCAATTGTTTTTTATACCAGTGACCGTGGAATCTGTATTCTATTATACTATTGTTAACTATTATATTATTACACAACTTAGGTACTACTCGTAATAAAAAAATGTAAAGTCTAGATAATTATATAAGGCCTTCTCGAAATCCTGTTTTTTTAATTCTTTGTTGCAAAAAACAAACACGGAAACACCTAGTATGGAGGAACAAACTTTATGTTATTACTTAAAAACTTGATTATAAAAAAACGGGCAACTGCTTTGAAAAACTTCACTGATTTGTTATTATTCTAATAATGTAAAATACCACTAAAATCTTCTGAAATAGAACATGGCATTAGGGATTTTTCGTGACACGGACATGAGGGAAAATCACCAAAATTCAGATTATAATTGAATATCCTCAGAAACTGATAATTTTCGACTACATGACATAGTTTACTCCAAATGAGCTCTACTATGCCTCGATAAAAGGATTGTATCGAATATCCACTCATCCTGTATACTTGTTTATAATTATAAAGTAATATACCTATAAGAAGCAAGCTAATAGAGATTCGGTATTTACTATCATACTTAATTAAATAATTATAATATTTGAGTGACTTGAAAGTTAATGGTGCAATTCATAGTTTTGGATCAAAACATAGCTGAACCGTATGAAAACATAATAAAAAAATTCAGCCAAGCTTATCATTGAGAAACCAGTGAAAAATCCACAGAGCCCGCCTAAATAACTGACAAGTTCATACCAATACACCGTGACATCCACTCTGTATATGAACAAAGTATCCTCGGTGTAGTAGAAGTTAACTATTGATAGATTGCTATCATTCAAGTTCAGACTACTAATAAATGCTGTACTATCGTTTAGAAGATGCAACACTCTATTAGGCATGACTTTGTATCTCGTGGCTGTGCAGTCAGGCATGCACTGCGGACAGTTTAGGGAGTCCTCTCGCTCGATCTCCAACCCTGGAAGATCCTGAGGCGGATAGACGAATAGAAGCTTCTGGCTGTACTTATTCAGGCAGTACAGCTCTTCGAGAGTACATGCTGACACATTCGATCTTCGCGGTAAAAAGAAAGGGACACAGCGACAAAGACGCTCAATGGTTCGCATTCTGCAGCGCACCAGGCAGTTACTAAGACTGTAGTGCTTGTGGAACATATCTTCCATTTCATCGGTAAATTTACATCCTCTTTTGTCTAGAGGGAACTGTTTTATAGCTTCAATAGAGTAGTAACCGATTGGTTCTATTTCCATGTTGTATTGATGTCCTGCTGAAACTAATCTGTGGATGAGACCGCCGGCTGTCTGATCCGCGTAGTCGTAGCGATCGAATAACAAGATGTCGAAACCGAAACCTTGGTGCAATGAGTAGAGATAATCATTTGTATTGGCATTCACAGCCACCGTCAGACCGTTATAAGGGTTAGAATCGTTAAGGATGTATGGAATATCGTAAGGATCCGAAGGATCTTCAACCAACCTACCAGCTTCAGTGTTGTAATAGTTAAAAGTGCAACAAAAGCCGTTCTGCGTTAAGTCCATTCGGAATAACTTACTGCAGTTCACAACACTGTTCTTCCAGCTGCATTTAACTAAAGTCTCTTCGCAAGACGGCGTTAAAGATAGTAATAGTTTAGATATGTCCTCTTTCCTAATTAAAATGCTTGCGTTTACTTTTTTTTCAAGTTTTTCAAAGTAGACGTTGAGTTTCGAGATCCCCGCTCGGTTTGAATACGAGTAATCGTACAGATTACCGAGCATGGTCACGGTTTCCATCAGTTCCTGCTTAGTGGAGAATGTAGTATTATCGTGCGAGTATAATACGTCGACTAGCCGTTCAACCGCCGATTTCTTTATTCGGTTATGGTTGCAGATGGCTATGGCTGGGAAAAGGATGTATTCTACGGGATAATAATAATAATAATAATAAATAACTTTATTTTCAGGCTACTAGGCCCATAGATAAATACCTTACTGACTAAAATACATATATTTATAAACTTAACAATATTCTAAATTATCTTGGCGACAAAACAGCATGGCTCTGTTGTGTCGCAGCGTTCGAAGTCACGCTCGCTGGCAGGCCGCCCCGGAACCGCCGGAACACGACATCTTTCGGCCAGAAGGCAGGCGACTCGACCGTCCCCAGCAGCGGCCGCGGCACTCGCACCACGAAAGAAGCGAAGTGCACATAGCGCCGCGATTGCAGCTGGAACACCCTCAGAGTGTAACCTGTCTTCTGACTGACGTAGCCCACCACGTCGCCCACCGACGTGGAGTGGTGCAGGCGCGACACGTAGAGCGCTGTGTTCGGTGTGGCAGCTTGCAGTCCTGACTTTGGGTCCAAACTAGCGGTGCCGCACTGACTCTTACAAGGCTTCCTACGAGCCTTACTCTTTTTCTGTACCAGCGTGAATCCCTCCTTATCCACGCAAATACTAGGGCGCTCGCTCAATGTTGGTAGAGCACCTTCCTTTTTAGACCGTTGTTGGAGTCCCACGGTCTTGCCAACGACGTCAGCGTAGCCGCGCGTCTTCGGCTGCTTTTCTGAGGCGGGCTCCGAAACGCGCGGCGGGCGCGCGGCGGGCTGCGGCGCGCGCGGGGGGCACGCGGGCGGCGGGGCGGCGCGAGCGACAATAGGTGTTGACGTCTCACGTCGCAGCGGCGTCGACCCGCTACCAGCCGACGACGGCGCATCAGCATGACTCAGCTCGGCGACACACAAATTTGACGCATCAGCAGACGGCCGAGTAATTGGGGCATTACGCAAACTGTTGACATCGTTGCGCAACTCGGCAATAACAATCTGCATCCTCTAAGGTAGTGTAGATAGGCTGTTCATTCTGAGACTGTATAGTGTTGTTAACTAAGTAAAGAAAGCCGAAAGTAGCGCAACCGATGATGGCAAACCACAACAACTTTTCTATTACGCCCTTCGAGTCATCTACGAGAAACCGTAATCCGCTCAGAGACGAGTTCGCCATGTATTCCATGAATGTTTCATGAATGCTTTTGCTTATAATCCGTACCCTGTCGTATTTTTCCGGTCTCTTCTCTTGAAACTTAACAGTATTTTCAACAGATCTCCTTCTTAGACGCTTTGGCATGTAAGCAGGCGCTAATTCTTTATCATGAAAAAATGTGTTACGTTTCTGTACTTTTATTACACTGTCCATTATGCGAGTTATTTCCTTTGCCATATGTTTTAGATAGTTCTACAGCTTTTCACCAAGTTCGGGCGAGTCGGAGTTGAGAATGGTCTGTCTTATGTCCTTATTGCATGTATGAGTAATTGAATTACTGTCCTAATCTACACGGCACTTGAATAACTAATGACTTAGCTATTTGCTACGTTCGTGATTTTATGTTATAATAATGCCTAATTGCTGGTTATGCAGGCCTTGCCATGGCGGTCACCAAACAATTACGATGGCTAGCGTTCTAATTTTTCGTGCGTGCCGGCTAAATAACGAGTTAACATGCCGATGCAGAGCAGTGCATGTTCTGGGGGGAAAAAATCTAAAATAATTCGCTTACAAATTAAAAAAGAAAACTCTTAGTAATTTACGTAAGTATATTCTACATTTTTAAAATCTTTTCAAAATACACATAATGAAAAAAAAAAGGGGCAAGAACATGTTGAACCAGGGCTATTCCCAGTAGTCCGCACCCCGTAGTTCGCACTGCGAACTATGCTCCTATAATACCATATGAAATTGAACACAGTTATGTTGAATTAAACAGTGCGAACTACTGGGATTTTGATTTTCCCATTTGTCCGCAGTGCGAACTACTGGGAATAAAAATTCCCAGTAGTTCGCACCACTTGCCGGAGGTGCGGACTACTGGGAATAGCCTTGAACGGGCCATGGTCAGTGTAGGGTTCTGGAGCTGTTTCTACAAACACAAAAAACTATTTAGAAAAACCTGAAGTACAAACAATTTTTCTATTCAAGCTATTTACCTACTGCTGCCTTAGGTGATGAATGATTATTAGTAGGTAGGCATACATATTTAAACGCCTGTTTCTTAAGAACCAATCAAGTCTACTTAGTCGTGATAGTTTTCTTTCTAAATTCGTTATTTGTGCTTACATTTAAGATATTTTTCAGATTTTTATTACTTGTAGTTTTGTTCAATAAACATACCCCGTTTATTTATTCATCATCATGATGATGATGATGATGAATAAATGGGGTATGTTCCATGGAAATAAGAATTTTGTATCAAACATTACATTACAGCTTAAATACAAAACTTGAAGTTCTATGGAACAATAAGATATTACATACCAATAAACGTTAGATAGAAACGTTTCCCCCGAATCTAAACATTAAGATAAGATAAAGATAAAGATACATTTATTCGCAACAATACAAAATTACATCACATAAAAACAAAAAGAACAAGATAGAGAAATTGTTGCGAAACGGTCCCAACTCAGCATTCGCTAGCCGTAAAGCCAGCACTGATCTTCCGTTGGAACCGCTAGGTGAAGAGACGGAAAGTGACACACTAAACAAAAAACAACGTCAAAAGAAAAACAAAATGAATTAAGAAACAATCATTCGTTCGAGATAATCTCGATATTAGATAATATAATTTCGAGGTCATTGTGTAAAACTATGCCAAATTACTGCTTTGTAGTACCGAGAGTCTCTGAGATAGACGACAGAGCAGGACAGGTGGACAGACGGACGGACGGACGTACGAACATTTGTTCGATATACTATGGCAAAATAAGATTGGAAAACAATGGAATGTAAGACCTATTTATATACCCTTGTTTACGCAAATAACATTGATTTTAGATTCATTTTTATTTGACGGATGGACAGAACTGGCGAAACTATTTTTACTGCACGAAACCGTGGCTGAGAATCTATAGCCAGGAAGCTTTAGCATTGTGCAATCCCTGGTGAAAGTCGCAGGGCTTGCAGCTTGTACCTATGTGAGCTCTTTTCTTGAAAGCACCCACGTCATATCTGGTTCAAAATAACGCCGAAGGATATCGTTCCACAAACTGTACGAGGTAAAAAGTGCCTTGGAAACGCACGTTGGAAAGACGCCATTCATCAAGGTGATGTTAATGGAACCTGATTTTATACTTTAAAAATGCCTAATACTTCTTGTAATATGTCAAAAGTCATAATTAGGCGTAAAATGAATCGCCAAGTCAAGGTTCTCTTGACAAAGCAAGTTTTCACCAAAAAAGGCGACAAAAAACCTTTCAGGAATAAATAGCTCTGACCCCTGTACAGCTGAAACTAAGATTGCTCAAAAGCAATTCAAATTCAATAACAATCCTAATGTTATGTAGTTGAAATCGTAAGTGGTTTTTAGAACCTTTATCCAATTAAATTGAAAATGTATCAATGGTTATGTGTTCGTATTGACCTTTCAGTAAGTTTCACTTTTGTTGCGTCATTTGTAATTTGATGACTCCCTACTGTTAGTTACATACAGCTGTTATAATTAAATAATATATGCTCTAAAATAAGCCCTCACTGGTCAGCACAGAACCGCAAGAGTTCCTATTAGAGGGTATTAAAATGGCGCATTAAAAATAAGTCATTTTAGAGGAGGCCAAATAGTTCATTCAAAAGTTCGTTTGTTACGTTTATACCGTGTTACAAGTTGACACACGTAAAAAGAGCCTGAGCGACCTAAGTACCTGCACAGTAAGCAAATTACGGACCAAATTGGTGGGGGCGACGGGGGGAGTGTAAACCGCTCCGCTTTGCTGCCACGCTATTGGTTTGTCAGTAGACAACATGCGCAATCATATCCCCTCCACTAGCCGCTCGCTCGAAGTTCTTTTTACGTGCGTTGACCAATACTTTTTACCCACGACGGTACGGAGACAGTATATGCGTTTGGGGTGAGAGGAAATTTGTTTGTTTGCTTGTGAAAACCAATGTTGCCATTTATCTCCAAAACTACTAGTTCGATTTTGATGCGGTTTTCAGTGATGGGTCCGCTTTTTATTGGTGCATGTTCTTAGATAGGTGTTACGGTGACAACTCGACAGGGGACGCTGTAGTAAACATTTGTTTACGCAAACCAATGTTGCCATTTATCTCAAAACCACTAGTCCGATTTTGATGCGGTTTTCAGTGATGGGCCCGGGTTTGATTGGTGCATGTCTTAGATAGGTGTTATGGTGACAACTCACCAGGGGCCGCTGCAGTAAACATTTGATTGTGCAAAACCAAAACTACTAATCCGATTTTCATGCGGTTTTCAGTGATGGGTCCGGGTTTGATTGGTGCATGTTCTTAGATAGGTGTTATGGTGACAACTCACCAGGGGGCGCTGCAGTAAACATTTGATTGTGCAAAACCAAAACTACTAGTCCGATTTTGATGCGGTTTTCAGTGATGGGTCCGGGTTTGATTGGTGCATGTTCTTAGATAGGTGTTATGGTGACAACTCACCAGGGAGCGCTGCAGTAAACATTTGATTGTGCAAAACCAAAACTACTAGTCCGATTTTGACGCGGTTTCCGTTAATGGGTTTGTGGTTGATTAGTGAGGGCTCTTAAATAGGTGTTACGGTAGTTACTCACTAGGGGGCGCTGCAATAATATTTTATATTCGCTACTACATATTAAAGAAACTCGATAGAGCTCGATACGTAAGTGTTTCTATAGAGATATATATAGTGACGTAGAAACTCCAAAAATTCTAAAGAATAATTTAAAAAACGAAATGTGAAACCCACTTCGTCCACGGTTTAAGCGCAAAATATGTATGTGGAGCAAAATACGGAGACAACTTTATGGCCTTCTTCTGTTTTCTCGGTTTGCGACCGGCGTAAAGTGCTTCTCAATCGCTGTAATTATTCCAACGCTATGCAATTGTTTGGGTTGTTGAAAAGTTTTCTTTGATCTAGATCCCTCATTACTACACCAAAACTGTAACTGCATCAAAACTGTAAACCAACTGCGCAGTCTGCTTGCAGTCTACCTTAGCGGATTGCGCAGTTGGTTTGCAGTTTTGATGCCGTTACATCAACTCCATCAGAACTGCCCTCGAACTGCCATTTTGCAGCTGCTAAGCTTGCCCTTTGGCTAATGTTTTGGGTCCAAGATACATAACCACCTTATCGACTGTAGTGCCGTAGTTTGTGGACAGTAACGGCCCAACAACTTATACTTATGTACATCATTACTATTAAAATAAACCGGTCAAGTGCGAGTCGGATTCGCACACCGGGGGTTCCGTATTTAAGACAATATGCTTGGTAATCGCAAAAGAAAATACTCATTTTTGTATGAACTTTATTTTCTATTCAATAAGGCCCATTCTGAGTAGCATAAATTTTAAAAACAGTTTTTGTTTTTTTCTCAGAAACTGTAAATAATTGACACTTAATTTAATTTTTTGCATAAAATATATACAATTACCTATACGCCAGGATTTTTCAAACTTTTTGAATAACAAACTTCGGAGATGAGGGGGTGTTCATTTTTTGTAAATTTTTGGCTATACATCAAAAAGTACATACCAGAAAATTTCATAAATAATGTTTTGAAATGTACAGATGACCCCTTTTATATGACACCCCATTTGGTATAATTATGCTTTTTATATGCGTATGGAATTCACATCAGCTCTTGAGGCGATCGTCTGACAGACGTCAATCCTAAAACTACACTCGCGGACAAATAATACGGGTCAGAGTGCGATTTTCATACAAACGAGGCTATTTTGAAGCCTTGGTTCCTCGCCAGGGAATGCTTTTAGTGAAATCTGATGATGAATACCGTGACTATCGATACAGGACTTCCAGAGTGCCTAGGATACCCAACTGAATAAATCTGCGACGAATGCCGGAATTGTGCATGTTCAGAAAAACATCTAAAATGGCAATAAAATGTAAGGAAATCCAAGAGCTGACCCAAACTCTCCCGCTGTGGTGTTAACTGGTTGTGCGATAAGTTAGGTATCTTAAGAACTTTTGACCTCCTTTTTTGAGCCTCGGCGTACCCACCATTAAACCTCACT
The DNA here is from genome assembly GCA_923062465.1 of Acleris sparsana. NCBI lineage: Eukaryota > Metazoa > Arthropoda > Insecta > Lepidoptera > Tortricidae > Acleris > Acleris sparsana. The sequence continues at coordinate 4,471,168 of OV281305.1, read as the reverse complement.
CAAAACAACCCCTGGCGAGGAACCAAGGCTTCGAAATAGTCTCGTTTGTATGAAAAACGCACTCTGACCCGTATTATTTGTCCGCGAGTGTATTAGATCTTTATTCTGCATTGTTTTCACACCTATTGATGTCCTATTGTTTTTAACCGCCTTTACTGTAAAGTTAATAAGAGCTACCGTTAACAATACGATAACATATCAAAAGCAATATGGTTTTAACACGTGGAATAGAACCCCTAAAGTCATCCAATAACCAGGGTATCAGAAGCCTTGTGAAACCCTCGAGTTCCATTATTACAGTTCCAACGATCCGTGGGATGTCATAACCGGTAATGTTCCGCGGTACTCCCGCGCAACTAACGAGCAACGGTCAGTGTCGCCATACGCTTACGCAGTTTTTAGCTTGTTATTATCTGTGCAGTGCATTTTTTTTATCCTTTTATAGTGTCCCACTGCAGGACAAAGGCCTCCCTTCTTTTTCCGCCTGTTGCTTTGATACACGTCCAAATCATCCTGCCACCTGCATTGCTTATGGTATGTATGTATGTATGTAAACTCTTTATTGCACATAAACAATTACAAAACATTTTGCATCAGTATAGATAATGTACATAGGCGAACTTATCCCATATGGGATCTCTTCCAGTTAACCTTGGAGTAGAATAAGCCAGGATAATGCAAGAGGATAGGCAAATACAGGCTTAGTAGGTGTTGTATTGTAATCGTAACGTGATTCATAAACACAATAAGTAAATGTCATATTGACAGCCAGGATGACAGCTCTCTCTGACTTAGATCATCACCACATCAACACGTCTGTAGAAAACTAAAACATTAAGCTAAAACAAGTATTAAAATAAATAAACCTCCAAATACAGAAACCTCTTTTATTGATAACATTACAGGTGTAACTGCAGTCCTACCAGTAAACATTATAAATTAATATGGTTACCAATATATAATGGTTTGGCTACTACATTGCAGTTAGCTCCCTTTGGACTTGGACGACATTAAAATAGTACCGACCTTTTTAGGTTTCTGCTCCCAAAGGATGTCAAACGAGAGCCTAATACTTAAGCCTTCGTTGTTCGTCCGTCCGTCCTAATTTTAAAGAGCTGTATCTTTTAAACCGGAATGGATGGCTGGTTGGTTATTTACTGAATATAGTGGATATCGTAAACCACACTAATATTATAAAAAGGAAACATTTGTAGTTTATTCTGAGCCATGGATATTTTCTATGTATTTAAGTATATATTTATCTATATAACTTTATCATTGTCTGGTACCCATAGTACCTAGAGCTTAGTTACGGCCTAGGTCATTTGGTGAACAATGTCCCCTTTTTTTTGTGTTTTTAACGAATAAACTCAAAACGACTTTTCCGATTTCAAACATTCTTTCACCATTGAGATTGGAATGCTACATTATCTCTGAGTAACATAGCCTACGTTTTGTTTTTCCGCGAGTACGTAGTCGCGGCCACAGCTAGTTATGTATATTATAACTTATAATTAAAAAAATAAAGTACCTATTGACACCCGCGACGCTAAGACGAATCTAAGGACACCTTGCTTGTCGAAATCGAGCCGTCCGTTCAGCCTCTACAAGGTTACAAAGAACTATACATTCATACAGGTCAAAAATCCTCCTCCTTCGGCATTCGGAACAAGAATAATGTCAAATATGTAAGTATTAGCACCGGTATTAGTAAACATAACATTATACTCTATTTCAACTAAGATGATTCCTGTGACAGCTCATATAAATACGTACCTATTACACTTGTTTTTATAACTTTACATAAATACTACACTGGTGCACACCTGGCGACGCCGTTCAGGAACTTAAATAATTCATCGCCTATTTTAAAGTACCTCGCATGTGAGTATAGTAAGTGATTGAAATTACGAAATAGGCCCTACGGCTGTCACAGGACTCGTCTTGGATGAATCAGGTTATAGTCAACATAAGATGTGTTTTTGTTGTTGTTGGGATTTTCGCGTTTTAGCAAATGCTTCGCAACCCTGCACTGAGCATCGTCCGACAAGCTTTTGCCCGAATTATTACTTGACTGGGTCTGTAAGTATTAATAAATATCAGCCTGATTCATCGTTTCACGAATGAATGTCGACTTCCGAAAAATAATACATACAATTTTCGTGTCATATAAAATTGTCGAGCGTTCTTCTCGGCCCCCCTCAAGGGGGTCGGGGAGACAGATCGGGGCGTCGCCCCTCTCTGTGGTATCACATCTCCGCCTGTGAATAGGTACTCAGTTTTTGGGGATTCCCTTCTCTCGCCTAAGGGCGCCGCGGCGAAGTCAGCCGGTTAGGAGGGTCCTAACGGCGACTTCAGCCTGCGGCGATTGAGAGGGTTGGTCGTCCGTATCATATAAAATGAGAAAGTGTAGTGCTCTTATAATTTGCGGGGTAACCAAACGATTGCGCCATCTAAAGTACAGCTAACGCCATCTATCTGGAAATATAAGTACTAATCTTACTGCCGTAGTTAGTCAGAGACATTCAAGAGACAAAAAACTTGTTCCATTTTCATATTTGTGTATGATAAATCGTTACTATATTTGGGACAATTTAGAGTGTTTCTTTAAATTTACATAAATACTACATTGGTACATACCTAGCGACACCTTTCAGGAATTTAAAATAATCGCCTAGTTTTAATAAGTTTTTTGTGAGTGATTGAATTGAAAAAACATAACACAGCTGTGAAAGGAACCATCGTAGACTGTCCGAACTACACTCAGGAGCAAAAATACCGGGTCAGAGTGCGTTTTTCATACAAACGTGACTATTTCGAAGCCTTGGTTTCTCGCCAGGGGTTGTTTTGAGTGAGGTTTAATGGTGGATACTGCGAGGTTCAATAGAGGAGGTCAAAAGTTCTTAAGATACCTAACTGATCGCACAACCAGTGAACACCACAGCGCGAGAGTTTGGGTCAGCACTTGGATTTCCTTACATTTTATTGCAATTTAGGATTTATTTATTTATTTATTTATTTATAAAGTTTTGTAAGTAGGCCCTGTAGGCACTTTTACAAGTCTGAGTCTACCAGCGCTTCCAAAGAGACCACTGTTGAGAAGAGAGGATGTTTTTCTGAACATGCACAATTCCGGCGTTAACCGCAGATTCATTCAGTTGTGTGTCCTAGGCACTCTGGAAGTCCTGTATCGATGCTCGGGGTATTCGTCATCAGATTTCCCTAAAAGCATTCCCTGGCGAGGAACCAAGGCTTCGAAATAGCCTCTTTAGTATGAAAAACGTACTCTGACCCGTTATTTTTGCTCCTGAGTGTATCTTAAATATATAAAATAAGAAACTGACTGTGTGACTGACATATAAAAGCGCAGCCAAAACCGCTGGGTCTAGAGATTCCTTTGGTATGTAGGTTTCTTATGAGCTCTAGGGGAGCACTAAGCAGGGAAATTCGTCCCCTAAGGGGTTTAAAGCAGGAAACTAATTGTACGCTCACAAAGTCGTGGGCGTTCTCTAGTAGATAATAACAAAGCAAAAATTAAATGACAAGCAAGAACCCACGACGGTTAAAACGTAATTAAAAAAGTATAAAATAATTTAAAAAACCCTGTCTTAAATAATTTATGTATCGAGAGATAATGAAGGTAAAAACTTTTAATAAGTAGGTATAGATTTGATCTCTCGCGGAGTCGGTCATATAAACGATAGAGTATTAGTTTTCATAGCACTTCCCTACGAACCTATTTGGTTCTCGAACATATAGATGTGGCAATAACATATTCAACTACATATGAACTTAATAAACAACCCAAGAATATCTATCGGGGGCAGCCATTAAATGAGCTTGTTGTTTTCTCAGTTTTCTAGTTACGTGAATAATTGGAGATATTTTATTGCTATGCTTATTTATATTTGGGTTGAAATATAAAATAGTGAAGACATTATGTATATTGTAATACATATCAATATTGTTTTTAGGGTTCCGTGCCCAAAACCCAAGAATATTACCAATCAAACACGGACCCATCACTGAAAACCGCATCAAAATCGGACTAGTAGTTTTGGAGATAGATGGCAACATTGGTTTGCATGAACAAACAAACAAATTTCCTCTATCCCCAAACGCATATATTGTTTCCGTGCCGTAGCGTATTTTTTTACTGTCGTCGATAATGGTTATAAACCCGTTTATTAATATTCGTATATATTTGAGATGGTCACATCAAGAGCTTTCTAAGGATACCTATATTGTAATAATAAGTTTTTTTTTACATAAACAACTGGCATTTTGCCATTGTTGTTATTTCAATTTTAACAGTTTATCTATCCTATGTCACCCGGGAAAGTGAAAGGGTTCTAACGATACCACAAATGTCTAAATCGGTTCAGGCGGCGTTATGGTGGAATAAAGAATCGTACATACATACATATATGGACCCTGAAAACATAACACTCTTTTTGGGCAGTCGTGTAAAAAGTAAAATGATAAACTTCATCTTTGTTCATCAATGTGGTAAGGATGAAGGGATCGGTATTAGGTATGGTTTTATTTGAGCTACCTAGAGTGTATAATTGCTTTGGTGATAGAACATTAAGGAAACGTGCGCCATATGTGTTGAATAGTTTGCCCGAGGATATCCGGCAGGAGCCAAATATTCCTAAATTTAAGAGGTTAGTCTTTTTTATTTATTAGACCCACTTCATACTAGGCATACTGTAAGACATAGGTACTGTAAGCTATTTATATGTATAAAAAGCAGATTTATTTACGGACACAATCCTGCAGTCAAACTGTTCTAACAGTTTTTCAGGGCCTTTAATACTAATGTACCATGTTGTTTGCATTTAATAAATAAATAAATAATGAAATAAATAATAATAAAGCGGGTGAGATCATGGTTTAAGCGGGTGGGAACATGATATAAGCGGATGGGAACATGTTTTAAGCGGGTGGGAACATGTTTTAAGCGGGTGGGAACTTAAACAGGGCCAATATTCGACTATGTTTTCTACCCTAATGTTTATTTTTCATGTGAAAAAAGAGGCCGACGAGCAAGCGTACCTGAAGGTAAGTGATCATCGCGACCCATAAACACTTGCCACACCAAAGGAATCGCTCGTCTATTGAAGGCCCCTCATGTCGTATTGGTTCGGAAATACAGACGCGGGGAGCTGACACTCTCGTATCGTTAACATTTTGATAGCTTTTATTATCTTAGCAGCAAAGACGCCCAAGTCTTAAACAATTAATTGTAATAGAGGCCCAGTAGGCCTAGTCTAGATGCAAACGCTGGTAATGTTTCTGATTTCTACCGAGTCGAAACGTATGGAGTTGACGTAGTCGATATCTTTTGTCGATTTTCGAAAATCGCTATTTTAGCGTTTTAAATCTCGAATAGCCAAACAGTTCAACAACAACATAACATTTATTTATTGTATTTCTTGAATTGAAAGTCTATCATTTTTGATATTGTTACGTAACCTATATGCTTGCTTTGTTTACATTTCCATAGACTACTCGTATAGTTGTCTTTGGTTTTATTTTATTGATTCTGTTTCCTTTGTGTTGCCAACTTTACCAGGCTATAAATTTTATGGTCATTTGAGACGTTCGAGATAATCTCGAACAAATGATTGTATTTGATCATTGATGTTTTTATTTTAGCGTTGTTTTGTGTTAAGTGTGTCAATTTCCGTTTTTTCACCAAGCGGTTTCAACGGAAGACCAGTGCTGGCTTTACGGCTAGCGAATGCTGAGTTGGGACCGTTTCGCAACAATTTTTCTGTCTTGATATTTTTGTATCTATGTAATGTGGTTTTGTTTTGTTGCGAATAAATGTCTCTTTATCTTATCTTTATCTTCTTTAGAATACTCATGCCATACCAAAATCAATTTCACGTTTCATATTTACCTTAAATACTTCTATTAATAAAAGTTTTTGCCATACGGAGTCGTGCAGAGTTTGCCATTGTGCCCTATTGCTTGCTCTGATTCTTTGACTTTCGTTTTTTTTCGCGACATCAGCCATTATTGTATCGGGCACGAGGTTACGTAACCGCTTTGACGTTTTGATATAATTTTTACAGCTTTGTGTAATAACCATGGTAACTTTACGGTCAGAAAACTATTTCAACTACCTTAGCGACTTGTGATAGAGCATCGTTTTGTGTGAATAAGTTTTGGTCACAGAAAAGTTAAGTTTGCGCAGAGATTTGGTCGTGACTACAGAAGCGACTGGGGAGTTACGCAAGCTGAAATTATAATTATTTACGTCGAAAGTGGCGAATTAGCTGGGAGTAGGTTTGTGGTGAGGAATATAGGTCGGGATGGAGACTGGAAATGGATGTGAGACAAAAAAAAACTATATAAATTCATTATAAAAATACACGGGTTAACTGATTGACAGAGATACAGCTGAAGGTAGAGCACGTACTATCAGCCTATTGGAACCCTGGAAAAATTAAGCTTTTTTTTTTTATGGCTTAGGGAAGGCTGACGAGCACACAGGCCACCTGATGGTAAGTGGAAACTGTGACCCATAGACATTCGCATTCACAAGACTGCAAATGCGCTGCCAACCCTGAGGACTAAGATGGAATGCCTCTATGCTAGTCATTACACCGGCTGTCTTATCCTCAAACCGGAACACAACAATGCGAACACTGCTGTTTGGCGGTAGGTTAATGGATAAGATGGTGGTAGCGATCCGGACGGACCCCGCACAAGGTCCTACCACCCGCAAAACACAACACACACACTTCTTACAACTTGAATCATGACGTCACTGTGACACAGTTCTAGGGTGGGTCAGGCTTCCATTGCGCTGATAGTCCATTCTCTATTTTGATGTCACACCGGCCATTGTACAGTCAAGTTCATAAATATGTATACACTATTCATGTAAGGCAGTTAAAACATGATATTAAATAGACATGGTACTAAAGTGTCCACATATTTATGAATTCTACTGTAACAGGCGCTCTATTCTACTCGGTAAAACTATATTGCTTTTCACATGTTATCGTATGGTTTTTAATTCTGCCGCTATTACGCCTAGGCTAGGTCCAAGCAGGGCCTCTATTCCTCGCGATAAAAACCAATAATATTGTCTATGACCTACCAAATTCTTGCTGTCAAAGCAGTATTTCTTGTAACTATGTCGTGCACATGATGAAGTTCTATGTTACTCGTGCTGTGCGTAGAATACTGCGAATACTGAGTACGTTGTCCTTACAACCTGAAAAAACAGATAAACAGATTACTTAGGGATTGAATGGATTTGGCTTTTTTAGGAATATTACATCCTTGCGTCATTCATGACATACTAAAGCAATTCAATTTAGGTTGAGAGAAAGGGACAGAGCTATAGCAGTTATTCAGATTTCTCTCAACCTAAACTAAACTGCTTTAGTATGTCACGGTAACCCCCCTAGGAACGTTAGTACAGTGCGACATAAAAGATTAGAAATTAAATATAATTTAACTAAAAAATATACATACTAAATTGTTGCCATGTTTAAGCATTTTACGTCAAAATTTGACGTAGAAAGTGGCGCCCCCTAATTTAATTTCTAGTATTTTGTGTCGCACTGTAAATGTAATGCTTATTAGGTGAGCTAAGCATAAGTCATCTAAGATCAACATGTCTATATGAGGTCCAGCGGGCCTGCTATAGTCGTGTCCATAAACGTGGATACATTTTTTGTCACTTTCTGACCTATTAATAAGGTGCATGGTGATGCTTTTGTTTTTAACTCGGCTCGGCCGCCATTACTATCGAGTAAATAGGAGCTATCGTAACGTTGACAAAAGAATATATTCCCAGGTTTGTATAACATATATTCGATCAACAAAAACCAACGATATTTATGTATGCGCTTACTTTTTTTAAACCACTTTTAATATTTTCCTGAATACCATATTAAGACTTAAGAACATTTAAAAAAGTTCTGTCCACAGTTGCTCTTACCAACGAACACAATTTTTTATTGATAATAAGATAGATAGAGCGTTCTAAATCTAAGCAACGACATCAGAGTACCTATATAATTAAGTGATCCATAATTACGTCTCACCGCAAATCTCACTTTCGTCATATACTGACTAGGCTGTCTGGTGAAACTTGATTGACCATTAGCTTGGGAACCTAGCGCGTGGTAGGACTGCCACAGTGTCCCAAGATAGAGTTATGCGAATACAAGTTATAGACACATAGTGTCACTGTTACAATACAATAAAAATATGCATGTATCTGTATAACAAGTCGGTAATAAATAAATGAAAAGCAAGCTTTACAAACCCAACTGCATTTTGTATACTGTCGTTGATATACCTACCTATTTATAACTGAAATTTTGCCATTGTTATAATTTCAATTTTAACAGTTTAGGTATCCTATGTCACCAGGGATGGTGAAAGGATTCTAACGATACCACACACATCTAAATCGGCTCAGGCGTTTAGAAGTTATAGAGAAATAAAGAATGGTACATACATACATGAACCCTGAAAACATTACACGACTTTTTTTGGGCAGTGGTGTAAAAAGGGCATGAGGTACGCTGAATAAGACAAATTTGAAAAGTTGTGACTTGAGGACTGTGAACTGACACGCTTAAATGGCGTAGCTGTTAATTGGTTTTCATACTATTTTTATTTCCAATCACGCAACTAATGTGAGAATTAGATACACTTTACGATTTCAATATTTCCTTTATAAAAGTGCAAAGATATGTATCGAAAGAATATACTCAGGAGCAAAAATACTGGGTCAGAGTGCGTTTTTCATACAAACGAGACTATTTCGAAGCCTTGGGTCCTCGCCAGGGGTTGTCTTGAGTAAGTTTTAATGGTGGATTTTAATGGAACATTTATAATCAAACCGGAGTCCGTTCATTTTTCCGAAATACGTTTGGTCGAACGTATCGTTTCGCAACATTTTCATTTGGCAACCCACTTTTATTTCTGTAACTGTAAATATTTCAGGATTTATTTCTGTACCTTCGCGAAGACCCTATAGGTTAGGTTAGGTTAGTTTTTATAAAAATCCTGAAATATTTATAGTAGCGATACATTCGACCAAACGTAGTTCGGTGAAACATTAGTGAACCAATCAAACCACTATGAAACTTGCAATAAAAAAAAACTCTATGTAAGTTAGAGGGTTTAGTCACTTTTCAGTACTTTGGAGGTCAATTTCTCCCATCAGGTTGAGTTTAGACCGCTAAAAAAATACGTGTCTGTTATTTTAAACTACTCTCTAACATATATCAAAATCAACAAAATCGGAGCCGGACAGTTGGGTACCTTTCCTTGTAAGAAGAACGAAGTTTAACGTAGACAAATTATACGTAAAAGAAAAAATAGGCGTGTCGGTCCCTATAAGTGTGTCAAATAGAAGTCTCGGGTAGGAAACTTATAACCTCTAATTGGCCAGGGGTTAATAAATTGGTACCTTTTATGTTTAAAGTCACGTCCGGTCGCTGTTCCATTTCTTGCAGCGATATCTCTCATTGCTCTCCAAGAGGGAAGTGACGGTAGACTCAAACATGTGAATGTGCCTAAAGAAAGAATGAAGTTATACAATAACCTAAACGCACAATAAACCTATAATACTGCCGTCCTAAGCAATAGGCAGTCATCATCATCATCATCATCATCAGCCCGGGGGCGTCCACTGCTGGACAAAGGCCTCCCCCAAAGAGCGCCACAAGTCACGGTCTTGAGCCGCCCGCATCCAGCGACTCCCCGCGATCCTAACCAGGTCGTCAGACCACCGGGTGGGAGGCCGTCCAACACTCCGTCCACCGGTGCGGGGCCGCCACTCGAGAACTTTTCTTCCCCAACGGTTATCAGTTCTCCGAGCTATGTGGCCTGCCCATTGCCACTTCAGCATGCTAACTCTCTGAGGCAGTATGTCAGATTAACTCCCGTAGCAATATCAACCTTATTACTAACCGAATAGAATTAAAACTGCTTTGGCTGGTCATTTTGGGATACTGCTTATTGGCTTAGGAAGGCAGTAGGTAAAGTATTCTTTGACACCTTTTGCTAAATTCAATTGTCACATGGAAAGATAGGGACGAATTTAATCATACTTTAAGTACACTTTAGCTATTACGCGTTTTTGAATAAGACTGTTAATGTTTTCATTTTCGTTATGATAATCATCTTCAGTGTCTCATTTACTTATCAAAAATTCCTGCGAAATTGTTTTGAACTCTGTAAACTTTTACGTATTCATATTTTTCCTATAAATACTAATGTTTTGTCCATACAATAAGGTTGCGAGTCTAGGACACACGCAACTCTAGACCACGGGTTCTCAAAGTTATTCAGTTTGTTGTGCAATGTGCAATTAGATGTTCTTGCAATATTTATGTCAAAGCGTTAATCGTCTCCAAAAATTAATATGACAGTAGACCTAAATAAGTTTCATTTTGATAATGTTACCGACTGCAGAAATAAAAGAATATGTATACTAAGGCTTGACGTAAGCGGTCATGCAATCGCCTTTGTCTCTATTTTCTAATGTAGCTTTTGTAAAATGCACTTGGCTAGCACTGACGTTTTACAAAAAATATTCGTCCTCCTGAATCGTGGTGGTTTTCATAACTATAACTTATCCATAAGTCATTGTTTGGTACAGTCAAGTGAAACATATGTGAGAACGCAACATGTCAAAAATATGTTCCAAAACAATGAGTGTAATAAGCACTTCGTAACATATTTATAAGAGGATTCTTTCGTTACATATTTTTGCACTTGACCGTACCTTCAGCAAAGTTTTCGTATATTTTAGAAAAAGACTAATGTATTCAGCCGGGGCTTTCCATTTGACTTCCTAAAATAGTTATGATCTACTTGTATCAAAAGCTTTCTTGTACCTAAAGGTAAAGACGAAAGGGCTCGCCTTCCAGCAGTTCGGCCTCCTTCATGGCGTCCAGGGCACCGCGGTGCATAGTTTGGGAACCTCTGCACTACTAAACATACTCGTGATAAGATCTCTAGACAATGTATCGGAGTACGGCATTGTTTTGTCCACACGGTGATGAAATGGTTTCAATCTGCAACTTAGAAACAGGACGTTTCGTTTTCGTTGTTGTACGAGCAGCTTCCCATACTTCATTAGGGTTTCATGTATCCTACCCCCTTCCACCTCAGCTTTGAATGACCTTCTTCTAAGCTTAGGAGAAGACTGCATTCCGGTTTTTAGAATTATTTAGTATTATGCTGTTGCGTGCCAGTGTTCTTTTGTTTTTTTTGGTCTACAAATTGTGTAAATATTGTGAATGACGCGTGATTAGAAAAATTGCTCGCGTTTTGTAAAAGTGAGGGATTACTTGTATACATTACACGTTTGTGTTTATAGACATTTTCTGTAAATGTCATGTTTAAACTGCCATAGTTGAGTTGCTGTAACAAGCAATAAAAGTGACATAGTACTAAAGTATATATTTATGAACTCGACAAAAATAAATAAAATAAATATTTCTTTAAGTGTTTGAACTGTGTCCCTTTTCTAGGCAAAAAAAGATTTGAGCCTCTCCAAATTTTAATCAAAAAAAAGAACAATAAAGATATAAAAAGTGAATTTTATGGTATGTAGGGTAAAGTCACCAGTGGTCAGCCAGAGACCAGTAGTCGACCTTATATGAGTGCGAAGAGTAAGAAACATATCTTTCGTTCTCTTTCCACTCATACAAAGTATACGCAGAGGCCGACTTCAGGTATGTGGCTGACTACTGGTGACTTTACCCTATACATTGCCAGGGTTAGGATAAACAGGCGATTTAAGAGAATAGAGGTCATTATTGCAGGTACAAGTACTTAACTTTGCGCTTTGACTTTTAGAATCACATCAGATCAATCGTATAATCCTCATATAAATCGTTAAGCAACCTGGTGTTGATTTACCGATTACCTCGACTCCAGTGTGTACACGCGGTAGACTTGCACTAAATGGAGCGCGACGCTACCAGTACGGCTTGTAACGCGCGGACCGGTGTTACCGCGTTGTAATTGGTATTGCGTCAACCGTTATGTTAGTAGGGTTATGTCAGGATGCGACTGGTTTACAATATTTTAAAACAATGCATTTTACCCAACTGCTCAGGAAGGTTTTTGTCCTGGGTCTCTATTCTACTTGGGAAAACATAATGGCTTTTGACATGTTCTCATATTGTTTTGAACGCGGTCAGAACGTTGACAACGACAACTTTTACATTCGAGTTCATAAATACGTGCTCACTTTGGTACCTTGTCTATTTAATGTCATATTTTAACTGCCATATATGAATTGTCACAGCGATTAGAGCGACAAGGTAGTAAAGTGTACAAATATTTATGGACTCGACGTACGTTGAGGTTTGGAGATACTTTGTAGGGGGAAACGGATGACCCAATTTCGACAAATGAAGTGCCGACTCAGCGTTGTGATTCTGACTATCACAAGGTACATTAATTCAGATGTCGACTGTAATGACGCTATGACGAAGCATTTAAACATCAGCTGAGAAACCTTTTATTGGATAATCCATTATACTCTGTCGACGAATATATGCAACTTAAATTGTAAAATTATTATTGATATTTGACCTTTATTACTTGTTTATCATTGTTGTTTTTGATTACTTGAGTGTTATTATATTATTGTATTATTGTAATATTATGTTTTGTTGACGATATCAATGTAATTTCGTATTTTTTGACATGCAATGCAATCTGTATTGTAACATTACATTGATAAATAAATAAACTAAACTAAACTAATAATATCAAAACATTCAGGGGTTATAAGGGTTTCTTTTCGTTACCAAACCGTTCATTCGTCTTCTTACCAAATTCTATAGAGATCTGAATTTCAAGCTATGAGCTCCAGCTAAAAAGATTCTAATAAAACTTAAAGTAGGATCATCCGCTAGAACCAGAAAGGCACCAAACCAAAAGACGGGACGTTTTTGTTGGTAGGGAGTGGTTGAGATGCACTGATTGACGAGAGGGAAAATGCCAGGGCGCATAACCTTAACGAAAACGATTCTCGACACCGGACAAAATGTGAATAATTGATATGAGAGCTAGACGCGACCGGCTGATAGCTAACTTTAACCCTATAGATTTTGAAAACAATAACGTTTACAGGACGGCTACAGATGGCGAGGCAGGCCCACACGGAGATGACGGGATGACTTTGACGCTTTTCTAATAAGGATTGCCCGAAGATTGCCACAGACAAAGAAGTTTGGAAATCAAAGGCCTTCAAAAGTCAAAGTCAAAAGTCAAAGTCAAAGTTCTTTATTCTTCAATTTAGGCATAATATAATGCACCTATGAATGTCAAAAAGCATTACCACCGGTTCGAAAAATAAAACCTTTGCCCCGAGAAGAACCGGCGTAAGAAACTCGGCAAGGTATATGTTTTTCAAGAAAAAGGTTTACATCATTACATTATAATTATAAATAGTTTACAATATCACAGTATTTTTGCACAGTAGGTGCACCTTTTTTAAGCGTAGGTAAATTTATGCGTAGATTACTCATGCAGGACGGACGACTCACTGCCAAACATCCCTATCCATGATATAATCGTTTACTTTATAATATGCTCGGGAAATTAGTTTTTGTTTTACGACAGATTTAAATTTAGAGTCAGTAAGTTCAGTAAGTTCTTTGCCCGGAAATGGTAATAAAATTTGCAGTATGCATCTTGTCTGAACCCTGTGGTATCTATCGAAGAGAGTCTGTACTCTCTTCGATAGATAAGAATCTCTTCGACTATTAATGTAACTTGTATTCATATTTACATTATTCAAAGCCCTAAACGAATCATCGTGTATTTAATTATGTTTACCGATAACCAGGAAGAGATACAGTCATCACAACACGATAATCTTTCATAAGGACACTTCGCAATTATTTACGAGTTACGAGTATAATTAGAACTTAAATAATGTGGGGAAGTATGTTAACGCACATGTCATACACTTGTAACATGGCAATTACTTGACACATAGAGTTGCGGACTCTTTTCCATACACATCGCATTCCAAAAGAGCTACCAAATCAAACGTTATGAGCTGGTTTTTCAATCCACAATCCAGAAAAAGCTAATCCAAGAAAATATGCTAAGTTTTTGCACCTACTCTCAAAACTCCATAAAGTTTAAACTCCAGGCTTTCTATGGATTCGAAATGTATGGAGTTGACTTTTTTTTTTTTTTTTTTATGGCATAGAGAAGGCAACCGAGCATACAGGCCACCTGATGGTAAGTGGAAACTGTGACCCATAGACATTAGCATAAGACTGCAAATGCGTTGCCAACCCTGAGGACTAAGATGGAATGCCTCTATGCTAGTCATTACACCGGCTGTCTTATCCCCGGAACATAACAATGCGAACACTGCTGTTTGGCGGTAGGTTAATGGATAAGATGGTGGTAGCGATCCGGACGGACCCTGCACAGGGTCCTACCACCCGCAAATAACGACATAAGCGAACGTCACGATTTGATCAGGACTTAACCAAGATGTAAACGCTATACCAACGTTTCGGTTTTTTATTGACTCGAATCGTATGGAGTTGGCATCGTTTAACGCGATCTGTCATGAGCTTCCGCCATTTTGTCCAATTTCGAAAATCGCTCACTTTGCGATTTTTAATTGCGCAATCAATAGTTTACTTTCATACATACAGCTGAATGCATAATCCTTTTTGCTTCGCTGTTGTCGGTTAAACAACTCTTTCATTAGTCAATCTTCTACCGGAAGTTTAGCGAAGGCCGTCAAACCAGTAAACGACAAATTACAATACACTTGATTATATTTATGGGTGTTTATGCATCACAACCCGTCATGTGTGATGCGTCTTGCCATTGCGCATGCGTTTAATATCTAGTCAAGAATATAAGCAATAGATATATACGTTAGTATTTCCCAACAGAATAGAAACCTTCGGGCCGTAGCTAAGATGCAAACGCTACTAAAGTTCTTTTCTATCACTCAAAATTTATGGGATGACAGTTGACCACGTGGTTTATCGGTTGAAAATGTCATCCCATACATTTTTAATGATGGAGAAGAAAAATGATAGTAGCTTTGAACGCAGATTTATAAATAAACTCAAATACAGTGCGATAGCTTATAGAAGGTACTTCGGGTTTGTACTTGTCTCTTACTCCCTCTCATACTCTCTTAATAAGAGCGAGTGAGAGAGAAGTACAAACCCAAGCACCTTCTAAATGCTCACAGACTGTACCTAGTTTCTAATCACCAAAGCTTATTACACAATAAATGAATCAAAATTATTATAACGCAAGTTAAATTATGCATACATGTATACTGAAAAGTACATTTAAATACTAGATATTACTGAAGTCAATTCATATTATTTAAAGGATAAGCCGCCCTTTCTCTGAATACTGTTGCTGTGCCCAACAGGCCGTTTTTAAGAGAGTACAAAACACACGACTGAGTCAAGTAAATTTTCGAGTTTTTCTTTCTCTTTTCTACGTATTGCATGCAAGGCCAAAGTGATTTTCCTATTCCGCTCTGTTGTCTGAAGTTGCCACAGTCTTTGGTTTAGGTTCAGGCCGCCTTAATCCTTAACCTAGACTCGCCGAAGGTGAAGGCTAAACAGATAAACAGACAATGTTGATTTATGTTTGTACGCAGTCGGTATCGAGACATAACTTCTATTAAATAAATATGTCCTTAAAATGGACCGCCATCTTGTAGATCGTTTTTGATCACTGACAAATATAAGGGGTGTTACAGGTCCCCTGATACGCATATTTTTTTTAGGGTTCCCATATGGAATCCCTAATCATCATTTCTCCTAATCCTAACGCAATTTTTTAGTGTTGTTACAATACTTGATGACTTACGGATCTGAGACGTGGGCGCTAACAATGGGCCTCATAAGGAAGCTCAAAGTCACTCAGAGGGCTATGAAGAGGGCTATGGAGAGGTCTATGCTCGGGCTTTCTCTGCGTGATAGAATCAGAAATGATGATATCCGCAGTAGAACTAAGGTTACCGACATAGCCCTAAGAATAGCTAAACTGAAGTGGCAGTGGGCGGGGCACATTGCTCGCAGGACTGATGGCCGATGGGGTCAGAAGGTTCTGGAGTGGCGTCCGCGGACCGGAAGACGAGCTGTAGGTAGGCCTCCAACAAGATGGAGTGACGACCTCGTCAGGATCGAGGGACCGCGGTGGATGCGAAAAGCACAAGACCGGTCTGAGTTGGAAAGCCAGCAGTGGACGTCTTTCGGCTGACATGATGATGATGATGATGATGTTACAATACAATACAAGCCTAGCTGCAGATATAATTGGAAATCTTAAAAAGTTGCCTGACTCATCTGAAAACCAGTTTAGACCTAATGAAAATTCGGACAGACGATGTTTATGACAAACGTTGTTAGGGATTTCGAGGGACTTTTTTAGTCATATTCCAATATTGCATAATTTGTTTGACCCGAATTGTATTTGTGCAGAACTCTTCTCTCATAATTTCGTATCGCCGAATTGGGCTTACGCATATTTTCTGAATTCCGAATAGTTATTTGGGAGAAAATTACTTTCGCATAAATTAGTTTCGCAAAAAGGTTAGTTTCCGCATGATTTTTTTTCGCCAAAATTAATATAATGCATGATGACAGTAATGGCGGCCATAGCAGGTCAAAGACGTTAAGGTTTTTAAAGCCTTCGTATGTAAACGCCTTAACCACGTCTAAACTCAAACGACAGCTAACTGTTTAAAATGCCCTCACACGGCAGGTTAAGGACACCGCACAATGGATACTTAACTACACGTTCTTCCATACGAATCGAAAGTACTACGTACGACAATCACACAACTTGCTCTAACCATCTACATCGGTTCTCAATCTTAACGCCTTTATAGTCCAGTCGAATTTCGTTCGAGTTGTATGTGAGGTGGGAAACTTGTGGGTATGAGTGTGTGTATGATTTATACATGATACGTTAGAATTGGGTTAAACGCATTAAAACAAGTGTTGAGTGCTGAATTGTCTGTCATTTGTAATGCGGATTTATGAACGAAGCGTCGTGAAAACTAGGTTTAAGTATGGGTAAGTCATGCACTTGAACGGGACGGTTTTTAAGTTAAGTGCAGTAGTAGCCGAGCTAGAAGTCCGGATCGCTACCACCGTCTTATCCATTAACCTACCGCCAGCAGTGTTCGCATTGTTGTGTTCCGGTTTGGGGGATAAGACTGCCGGTGTAATGACTAGCATAGAGGCATTCCATCTTAGTCCTCAGGGTTGGCAACGCATTTGAAGTCTTATGCTTGCAGTCTTGTAAATGCGAATGTCACAGTTTCCACTTACCAACAGGTGGCCTGTGTGCTCGTTTGCCTTCTCTATGCCATAAAAAAAAACAAATGTACTGGTACACGATTGACAGAAGCCACAGTATAAGCAGTAGAGCGTTTTCAAACTGACGACACAGCCTGGTTAGTAGTGACCCTGCCTACGAAGCTAGCGGTTCTGAGTTCGAATTCGGTTAGGGCAGATAATTGTGTGATGAGCACGAGTATTTGTTCCTGAGTCTTGGATGTTTTTTTTATGTATTTAAGTAAGTTTATCGTTGTTTGTCAATAGTACAAGCCTAGAGCTTAGTTTGGGAGATCTATTTGTGTGAAATTCTCTGCTAATATTTATTTATTTAAATGCTTGCTTGTATGTGTGCGTGCCTCGACCATACGCGCCGCGAGCCACCACAAGCAAACTGAATAGAACGGACCGAGCCGGCTTATTCGGGGTGGCGCCGAGGTCGAGTTTGATTGCGTGCGTATTAAGTATAGAGCGATGCCCATCGACACAACCCTAGCGTTCGAGCAGTAATAAGTAACAGAAACTCTGCCGGTCGGGAATGATCTAATTTTCTATTTATACTTTGCCTAAGCTGCCAAACGGGGTTGTTGTTTGCGTATTCCATTTCCATATATTTTGACACTTGTGAAAAGTTAACAGATATCGTAGAATGCAACTTGTCTCGGCCCGATCATTTCAAAATTGTCAATAAATTGTAGTGGAGACAAAGCGTTCTGGGACCATATATGTTGATGACTTGTCTTGCCTAGTTTATAATATAAGCATATAATTATTTGTGTGATGAGCCTACTAATATAGTGTAGCTGCCGGAACCCAGACTGCTCACGAGAGGATTGCCTAACAGCTTTTTAAATGAAATTCGATTTGAATGTACTGTTTTATTTTACTAGGTAACTGGTTACAACTTAACTTACAAGAGAAATAGTGCCTAAGCAGGTCGGAGGTGGTAAGGAGAGTGAATTTGCATAATTTTGAAGTAACAGAAACGTTGAATTTAGTGGTAGGGAGAAGCCCGAATTTGCGTTTCGTTATTACATTTGCTAAGTTAAGATTTGAAAGGTTTAAATAATTATTATAGTAATTAAATAAATGTGTATAAAAATAAACTTTTAGCTTTTTTAGGAACGTTAAATCATTTTAAAATTATATAAAATAAATGTTGCATACGCAACAATAGTCTAGTACTTATCCATAGTACAAGGGTTGTACTTGGTTTGGGATTTATATATTTATGAATGTACGAGGATATACAACATTAAAATCGTTTTATAACTATTCAGAAAACAACAATTAACATGAAGATGACAGTAAGGAAGGACAACAAACTTGTCCTACCGCGTTGTTAACATAATAGTCCACCTTATATGGCCTTTCATACATACAATAATTTCATATAATTTATAATAATCCTTATTATGTCAATGGCGTTAGACAGGAAGATACACCGGAAGAGAAATAATAATGATTAATAACAGTTATTATTTATTATTAATAAAGGCCATAGTTTCCTTGCAAAATGATTATTCATCAATTATTATATACACGCTAAAAGGTTTTAAAATAATCGTGATCAAGAATATAAATAAATAGTACTTGGAAATATAATATATGCGTATTGCTTGAAGCCTTGGAAATCATATTAGATTTCATCTTTACGGAAATTCATAAGGAATAATCAGGGGGTAATTTTCTACAAATTAATATAGCCCCACCAAACTAAGTTCTACTTTGACAAGATTTTTTATTAACTTGCAATGTTTGTAGGTATGTATGTCAGTTTGGGTCAAATCTTACAAATGCTAAGGGTACGAAATACACATGCATAAAAAACACAAAATACCCAGAAACAAATACTCGTGCTCATCATACAAAAATTGCCCCATGGGAATCGAACCCGGGACCGCTAGCTTCGTAGGCTGCCCCACTACCACTTAGGCAAAGTACGTCGTCAATGTAATGTAAATATAACTTGCACGGTACTGCGTTGTCAGAGTAAACTTGAAACTGAACATCAAATGACACACATGACAATCACAATGACATTCACAATGACAAGGTTCTAAGTATGCTCAACATTTTTAATTGGTGACCGTACATAAGTATAGAGTCATATATCACACGTTCCTAAGACGTCAATAATATTTACACGCCTCTATGACATTGACAATAAGGTGCCCGGTGTCTAGCGACCTCAGGGCAATCCATGATGATGTGGGCTGCAGTCTCCTCCGCCGCCATACAGGCTCTGCAAAGGGAGCTGTCTGTAACTCCTGATCAGGGACCGGAACCTTACCCTTTAAAGGGTTTTCGTTAGGGTATGTAACTGACTGGTTTTTACCAACCCTAACGATGCGATAAGCATATCTTCGACTTACCCCAATGACAAGCTATCCCATACGATACAATTAATTCGACTAAGCGCTTACCAATTCCTTAAAACCCTCGTTAGGCTTTGGGTTTATGAAGTGTATATTGAACTAATCTAAGCGCAGTCCATACAAGATATTTTTGCATAGGCTTGAAACCAACCAATCACACGAATCTACGGAACAGAGTCAACGGAGAGGGAGAATGGATAGGGTAACACTAACTTAATGTAAGTGCTTAAATCCGAAACCCTTACGAAACTGGTAACCTCGATGGTTGTAGTTAACTAGTTCGAAGCAGTTTCCATATCATTAGGGTAACCCTATCGACAGGGAGAGCATATGATGTAGTACCCGATTGATAGACTCAATCTAAAAAAGGGGTTTTCCGGTTCTCCTAATGTGAACAAGGTGATAAAAGTCATGCTTATAAAGGTTTGTATGAAAAGTATACTTTTCGCACTTGTGCACGATGGACTTTATTAACAACTAAGTTTATGTTACGGACGTCCTCTAGAAACGATAACCTTATAGTGGCTTCCTCTATAAAATATGTTATTAATTTCAAACCAATGCGTGAACATGTGCAGAAGTATTGATTGAAGATGGGAAATGTATGTCGTGACGTTTTCAAACAACATTGTATATTTTAAACATAAAACTTCCGTGAGACTCAGACATTAAGGAGATCACACCGGGTTACTCACGTAAAAATTGTCGAAAAATGCTCGACATGTTTCGGGCTCGTCCTGAGTGGCTAGTCATCGGCAGACGCGGCCGCAGCACGACGAACACGATATATAATTAGCTTGACGCACAAGGCGCGTTTTTAAAAATAATCAACTATTTTTTTTATTATCATTCGTAGGTAGAGGTCAATCGCCGTTCAGTTAAAAAAAAACCTTAACAAATTAAGTCTTTGGATCGCCGCAAAAAGGTAAACATTCAATTTATGTGATAATGGACCAAAGTTTCCACTCAAACATGACAAAAAGTTTCATTTCGCGATATGAATAGCATGCACCAAAAAAATCTTGGACGCATTATAAAACGTTGAATTTGCACCAAAATTATACAGAACGACACTTTAAATGACAAAACTGCCCCCAGTCTGGCGATTTCCTTTTGTATGTACCACCTAAGTTTTTTTTATTAAAAAAAACATTTGTAAGATAGTTTTCAACGGACTACAACAGACCGAGGACGTTCTCAATCTGCCAAACCCTTTTTAACCGACAGCGTCAGAAGTTGGGTTAGGTATGTGTTTTAGTGTACTATACATGCAGGGTGTCCCATTAACCGACGTCCATCCGCCTAGGGCGTATAGAGCTGCTGAAAAACTATCGATTTAACCCCTTTGTATATTCAGCGATGTTTTATTAGTGTCGGAGATATTCATCATTTTAATTTGAATATTTGAAATTTTCTTTCATGTCCATGTCACGAAAAATCATTAATTTCATGTTTTGTTTCAAAGGTTTTCAGTGATATTTTACATAATTAGAATCATTATGAATCAGCAAAGTTTTTAAACCTATTTCCCCGTTTTTTTATAAAATATTTTTTTTAGTAATCATCACATACAGTTGTTTTTTCCATACAAAGCGAAAAGCAAACATTGCGACATCTAGTTGTTCCAATAGGGTGGGTTACCTTTGTTTCGGCGAAATATGTTTGCCAAATGTATCACTTTGTTTTCTGAAACCGTAAATATTTCAGGATTTTATAAAAACTAACCTAACCTAATCTATATAACGAAAAATGTATATAATATTGGGTTGGCAATTGAAATACTTGGGAAATTATACATTTGACAAACATATAGCGGCGGATTCCCCAATAGGGTTCATAGCAATCTCATTTTTTTTAATCTTACAAAATAAAATAATGACACGAATATTATTATTTATTGTCGTTGAATTTGCAACTTGATTCATCTCTATTTGTTGTGTTTGTTTATCTACGGACACTGTATATACTAGGCAAAAAAAACATGCGGGATATTTTTTAAAGGTTTTTCGTTACTTATTGTTAGTTATAAAGCTCACGTGTTATTACTGAGTGTGGTTTAAGACGCAAGGTTATAAACATAGGCCTTATCAATTTCCACAGCCATTGTCTTCTCGAAGCGTGACACTTACGTTCCTGATACATCGGGAAACGACAAAACCTTGCCGTCTCTGTCCTTCGCAATGTCACCGGATCTATTAGTCTTCCTTCCTCTTTAGGAAAGGCTTGCGTGACCGAGACAAATCTCTTTTTTAAATGCGCAAAAATAAACCGTCGTCGACATAGATTCTATCCCATTTAGGATCAGATGGGCTCGAGTACCTTCTCCTTGCTGAGTATAAACAATCTCGTAGTAGCCCTGCCTACGAAGTAAGCAGTTCAGCGTTCAGCGAAGCAGTAGTTCGATTCCCGGTATCGGGAAATATTTTTGTGATTAGCGTATTTATTTGTTCATGAGTCTTAGATGTGTTCTATGTGTTTAAGTATGTATTATTTAAGTTTGTTGGCCGTATAGGAATCGCTATTCAATGAGTAAATGTAGCCGACATTAAGAGAATTGTGAAGCGCCGCTCAAAATGGCGGAGGTTTGAAAAAAAAGTACAAACAGACAAGTACCAACTCACCTTCTAACTCAAGTCCGATTTCCACGATTTTTGATTATATTGTAGTTATTATAAAGACACAGGTGTATGTTTTTGATTTTTCTTTTTTTTTTCTTTTGTTTCATGCTCAGAAGTATATATGTAGTAGTGCTTTGTCAAAGGCGTTAAAGTGACTGGATGCTAAAAAGCAAAACTTCCGAAAAGACCGCGTTATTCGTTTTTTTTTAACATACATACATACACTCATGCCTTCATTCCCAGAGTGGGGTAGGCAGAGCAAAGGAATTGCCAACAACTCAAAAAAAATGTTGCTCATTCTGTAACCACTTTTTGCACAATTAGATAAAGATGTTTACCAGCGATGGAAAGAGCTATGCTGGGTGTCTCCTTGCGAGACCGAATCAGGAATGAGGAGATTCGCAGGAGAACTAAAGTAACCGATATAGCTCACCGGATTGCAAACCTTAAGTGGCAGTGGGCGGGGCACATTGCTCGTAGAACTGATGGCCGTTGGAGCGGAAAGGTTCTAGAGTGGCGACCGCGAACCGGGAGACGAAGTGTTGGCAGACCTTCCACAAGGTGGACTGACTATCTGATAAAGGTCGCGGGAAACCGCTGGATGACAGCAGCAGAGGACCGATCGTTTGAAAAACCTTGGGGAAGGCCTTTGTCCAGCAGTGAACGTCTTGCGGCTGATAATGATGATGATGATGATGATGTTTACCAGCGTATTAGTGACAGATGGCAAGCCCATCGCCTTTATTCCCGTAGTGAAACGACATTCACGAAGACATGGAGTGGCACTATTCTAACCCGGCAGTATTCTTTAAAAGCGAGTTCGTTTACTTTAATATTTAGAATTAAAGAACAGTTTAATTAATTTAAACGGTATCTTAATGAACGCTACACACATATTATTTGTTATGTTATGAGTACATAACGTAGTCGTATGGATCGAATCTCGTTTTCGATCCTGCGTATTCGTGGTTACGTTTAAAACAATTAAGTATACGTAATTGGCTCTCTGTGACCCAGTAACTGAAGGTTATTTCGTAACTTGTATTGCCATCGCTATTGCATTCATATGTATATAAGATATCACAATGAAATGGGTCTTACTAGACTACGTATTTTTAAACATTAATTTCATATATTTTAAACTAAGTATTTAAATGTCTGGATGAAAACTTTAACTACAAAAATATACAATTTGATTTAAGGAATGAAACAATTGAATCTCGATGACTTTGTCTAAAAATCGATATAATATCTGAAAACGTTTTAAGTTATTCAATTATTCTTATACCAGATAAAATAAATTGATAGATCTGTTAATGGAGACATGTTGCAATATATATTAAGATTGAGAAGCTCCCAATTAAAAAAAAACTTACTTTTAAAGTTATAATTATCTTATTAGATCCTCATTATTTTTTATTTTGTTTTTTTACCGGTGTAATCTCTTGGGTTGTTGAACTAATAATTATATTCCTGGTAGTCTTCATTACTGTAAAATAATGTTTTATATTGTGTGTTTTAAATACCGTATTGCAAAATGTTTTATTAGAAAAACCGAAAAATTAAAAACCTGCTATATAAAACTCGTTTATAGGAGACTGTTAATTCTTAAAAAAATAACGCATCGTGAACCGACAGACCATATCCATTCCCCTGTTCAAATTGATGAAGATATTTGGCTAATTGCTATCAATAGCAATAACCGATACCTAATCGGTCACGTTACGTGCGCCTTACGCGTTATGTTCTCCCTTAACGGGTTTTAACACGAACTATATCATATTTATTAGCTTTAAATCCATTTAGAATCATAACATTTATTATACTTATATTATACCACTATAGAACCTTGTCGCATGAAACCAACTTAATTCCCATGTTATTTCTATCTCGTCATGTCACGTTGCCATGGGTAAGTTGGTAGCTCTATTTGACAGTAATGGCGACCGAAAAGACGTACACTGTGTTTGTGTGAATTGAACGTAGCTTTGGAATCTATTTGTATATATGTATACACATACAAAAGAGAGGCTAAAGAGTTTGAGCTATACGTAGGTATATATTGCGTGGCCGCTTGGGCCCCCGTTGATGTCTTTTGTAAGGTAAATTGGAATAGTACTTTGTGCAAGCGATTTTTCATAATTGGAATAAATATTAACAACCTTAACAAAAAATTGCAACAGTTGAGACTATATTCTTGATTTGATAAAATCATTTTTTACCACCAAACCAACCACTTAGTGGTTGTTGTATTTTTTTTTTTCAATCATTACACATTTCTTTCTTATTTATTAATAACAATGGCAATTCAATCTTGTCAATATTTTCTTTATTGAAAAATAACTACAGTAGGTACAGTCGCCATCAGATATATGGTAGCAGTCAAGGTACTCAAATATTTCGGAGCAGCATTAAATTTCAATATATTAATTACGCTAGATAAGGTCTATAATATCGGCCCATATAATTCGTCATAAATTTAGGAGCAGCGACATTTCAATAAATTCGTAACATAAAAATCGTAATTAGGTAAAGATATCGGAACAGACCGAAGTCAAAAATATCGAAGCAGCCAGGATGATCATAAAGATCGGAACATTTATGGTAAATATACCTTAAGTCTCTGTCACATAGTTCATATTTGAATTCGTTACTACACTAATGGACTAAATTAGCGGAACATGCAAAAATATAAAAATAGGCTGAGTTTGCAGCTTACTGAATAAGGTACAAATTGAGCTTATTTTTATTTTTTCGTCTTTCTGCTAATTTTGTCCATGAGTAGGTAGGTATATATTGACTTAAGTTGTCAATGTCAAAGATAATTTTGACCACTATTGTGGGTGAGTGAGTATTTTAGATACATGAGAAGTTTTCAAGTACCATTGCGATATATTGCTGTTATAGAAACATCGATTTTAAAGACATTCCCCCTTACTAATAAACGTCGAATAACAGTGGAATAATTAAACACTGTTTTGTCCTTATCTGTCGAATTCAAATTTCACCATGACAGATAAGGACAGAACAGTGTTCCACTGTTATTCAACGTTTATTAGTAAGGGGGGTTTAGTTAAAATATCCTTTCAATTGGCGATAGAGACATAAATATATTTGTCACGATGACAAGTCCACACTCTTTTCAGAGTATGTCACAATAATCCACTCTATTCTTATTTCAAATTGTTGACAACATATTAATCATGCGTGTCTGAAACCTTATTTTAATGGGTCCACCGTAAAGTATTTTGAACTATGTGACACAGACTTAAGGTATATTTTGCATAAATGTTCCGATCTTTATGATCATCCTGGCTGCTTCGATATTTTTGACTTCTATCCGTTCCGATATCTTTACCTAATTGTATGTTACGAATTTATTGAATAGTACCTGCTCCTAAATTTATGACGAATTATATGGGCCGATATATAGACCTTATCTAGCGTAATTAATAAATTGAAATTTAATGCTGCTCCGAAATATTTGAGTAGCTTGACCGCTACCATATATCTGATGGCGACTGTACGTGTGATTGCAAAAGTTTGAAAACAGAACTGATTTTGTACGGAAAGGTTTTGAGAATACGAATGTCCACCTTTGCTGCATCAGAAATAAGATAATGGAACTTGAATTTAAAAAAAAGTCAAATAATGTAAATGGCAACCTTAGTGTTAACCCAAAGTCTCCAAAGTAGATAAAAAAAGCTAGCCATTTTTTTAATAAATTAGTTATTGGAAAAATGATATTATTATAGTTTTTAGAATGTGAACCAGTGCAATGTAAATTCTACCTCGACAGTTGAGATACAATTCAATCGCCAGCCGGATATTCCTAAAGAAAAGTTTCAGCTTCCTACTTTAAATAATCACAGACAAAAATGCGAATGAAAAACATACCGACGAACAAAAGAAATGAGCATTACATCGAGGTTCCGTTTTGATCGGAACAAAATAGTACAACCTTCTTCTGAAACGGAACAAAAAAGTCCTGGCCATTTTCAAAAGCCTTCCATTTTCAAAACAATCCCCACCGCCCTTCTCTTTGCGCCAGGCCTGGTTGCAACAGCCAGTTGGTCGCCGGCGTCAGCTCGCGTCGGTCGCGTCCGCGGCATTAGTTTCGCTTGAAAAATTGTGCCGCGATCGTTGTGACATGTGTGTATGGCTTGCCAGTGTGCCGTGATTCTGTATCTGTACTGTGCCCCGGGACCGCCTTGTTGACAGTTCTTTTTTTGAAAATAACACGTAAGTTTTTTTTTGTTTGGTCTGTTAGGTTTTTTATGATTTTTTAATTAGCAAAGTTGAGTGCGTTATGAACTTTTATGACCAAGAATAAAAAATCAAGGTTTTGTGGCCGCAATTGCAATTGCGTAAAAATCATGTGCGAAGTTTTGAAGCGGTGTTATTTACCACAAATGAGCCAAAAATAATTTATTGTTTTTTTTACTAACTTATATAATATCCCAAAAACGATCATAAATTCATTTTAACACGTAATATTCAAACTTTTGTTTTTATTCATATAAAGAGTATACGTTTTGCAACTCTTAGGTGCTAATTTGGTTACATACCAAAGTTCAGTTTACATATAATATAACTCACGTCTCTACGCAATATAACAGTGTTACGTATTAATCTTATGTTTTAGTTTAATAGATTAACCAATTTTCAAGGCTCGCATGTTGAAATTTGCGAGTTTTGCGACACATAAGCTTGGTGTGGTAAAAAGTAAGGAAACTTCATTAAAATGTATGTACTAGGTACAGAAGGTACCTCTAATTGGTACTTCTTATACAGTTTTAACATTTGGGATTATTTATAAAACGCCCAAGGGTTTATGTTTTTGTCTGACTAATAAGAATCTTATTAGAACACATTTAACTTTACAACACACCGGTGACAAAAACACTTAACTTCTAGAAGACTTTACTATTGTCAGGTAAACTGGAAGAGATCTCTGAACGTGATAAGTTGACACTGTACACATTAACTTGTTATTGGTTTTATGTGCAACAAAGAGTTTACATACATAATATTGTAACATGTTGAATCTTTTAAACCTTTTTTTTGATTGTACTAATTGTAAGTCATACAAAATTTTATCGTCAGAGCCGACTGTACTTATGAATAGTTACATTACTCAGGAACCTTCGAGCTGACAGCTAAATGGTGTCAAAAACAATGGCAAACACTTTTTATACGCTTTGACAGTACATTCGTTAAGAAGCCCTTGAAATTCCACTCTTATACCATGAATTTACCATACAATTTAGCTTGACAAACCACTTTGACATTACAGGTAAAATTACCCGTCGGAATTTCAATTGTATTGTTACGTGTTATAGTGCGTTTTTGCTTGAGGTAGTTAAGAATAATATAAGAATTGTGTTTCAGAGGAGTTGAGGTAAAGTTAGACATGTTGAGGTCAACTATTGAACGTAAATTCATTGTTTTCTTGTTAAACAATTTACGTACAAAGTGGGTTAAGAATTGGACTAGTAAAATTAAAATCTAGAATAGCCTTAATAATGAGATATACAGGGTGGAAGAGGACGGGGGACCAATCATATGTTTAGGGTTGAAACAAGTAGTTTTTTGTGTG
Organism: Acleris sparsana; assembly: GCA_923062465.1. Taxonomy (NCBI): domain Eukaryota; kingdom Metazoa; phylum Arthropoda; class Insecta; order Lepidoptera; family Tortricidae; genus Acleris; species Acleris sparsana. The sequence continues at coordinate 4,443,222 of OV281305.1, read as the reverse complement.
AATGTTTAACCGGCTGTAATTTGAAAACGGCTGCTTAAATTCACATAGTTTGTATGGGGGAAATAAAGTGTTAAGGCTAAACTATCTCCCATTATCGGGAAGGTCCACGGTCCTCTTCAACCCTGTATACAGTCTGTAAGCACTTAGAAGGTAGCTTATAACTCAGGTTAATTTTCACCCCGGAAGATTTAAAAGCTCTCTTAGGAATAACTATAATCAGAATCTACGCAAAGTCACAGAATCTAGTTACAAATAAATCTTAAAGAAACTGGCAAATAGTAAAACCATTATTATGTTACGCAATATCTCAACTCAACTTAAAAAAAGAAAACTGTCTGCTCGTTTGTCTACGTCACCATTGCTAATGAACCGGCTTATTATTATTTGTGGACGGAAAAATGTCGCCATGTCGCCAGACGACTTTAAAAAGTGGATTATTCATTAGGATTTTAATATAAGAACCTTTTGAATTAGATTGTTTGATTGGAAAAAAATGGTTTATTTACGCTTTTGGATTGTAGTCGACTCTTGTTTAAAGATTCTACGGTGACATAAAAACATCTGTAACTTTTAACTGGAGGATAAAACGCAAAAAGAGAGACAAAAGATAAAAGATAAAATAAATTTATTCAGTAAGTAGGCCACTCGGGCACTTTTAAACGTCAAGAATCTACCAGCGCTTCCCAAGAGGAAACCACTGCTGAGAAGAAACGCCGCAAGAAACTCAGCAGTCAGTAATTTTTTAAACATATTTCATATTTCATATTACAATGGTACTACTTATTCTGGCATTATATAAAGCTACAAATATTAAGTTAAATATAATATCAAATAACATGTGTAGGTATTTCAGCATGAAAACATGCCAAAAATCTTACGGGAGAGATAGAGAGAAAAGAAATAAAATAAAAATAGAATCAACTACCTTATGTGTATATGAGATGGTCCAAGATCACCAATCATGAAGAGGTGTTATAAGCTTGACAGCTATGTGTGTGTGTCTGTCCGTAGCTTTAAAACTGGTGAACTGATTTGGATGAGGTGTTTTTATTTGCTAGTAGGTTTTTAGTGGTGGTTCCTAGTTAGGCTTTATTAAAATATTGTGGGCTGTTTAGGAGATATCAGGTCTGAAATAAGGGGTCACCATTTTTGTCCTAGTTTTTAAATGAGGTCTTAGATTTGCAAACTCAACCAATAAAGCGCGTAAAACATGGATCAAAATTTCAAAGTGAAAACTGGTGTTTGTAACGTATGTCAAATTAGCTTCTGCCCGCGGGATCAGCCGCGTTTCTTCCGATTATTGTTATTTCTTTGAGAACTTTAAAAATTTCCATAATGACAAGCCGCCTATGTGTTAACCGCCTATCTCCATTTCTAATTCCATCCGAATTCCATATCCGTCCATTGCAGCGTGGAGGAGTAAGTGCAAACTAACATACAAAATTTCGCATTTATAATAAGAGTAGAATTGATAAACAATAATTAACACTTCATTACATTGTTTTAACTTAAACTAAGCAAATGTTTGAAGAAACTAGATTATAATTTTAGTTGACATATTTAGAGCCCTTTCACACTAGCGTTTTTGCCGGAGGTTTCTCGGCGGAGCGGGAACGCGGCGTGCACGTGGCGTCCACGCCGCGTTCCCGCTCGCGATTATTTGCCGCCAGCATGCCGTCGCGGTGACGCAGAACAGTAGTGACCGTACGTGACTTGATCGCCGCGTCTACGCGGCGTCACCGCGACGGCACGCTGGCGGCATTTAATCGCGAAGATATCGCAGCGTGCTCGCCGCATGCACGCCGCGTTCACGTCGCGTGCACGCCGCGTTCCCGCTCCGCCGAGAAACCGCCGGCAAAAACGCTAGTGTGAAAGGGCTCTTAAAATCAAACTTATAAAAAGTTATGCTCTTTGGAGTAGGTAAAATATTTTCTAGCACTCTTTAGTAATGAAATTATGTTAAATTTTATCGAATCAGCGATGCTTCGTTCCTCTAGATATCAAGTAGACCGTAGGCAAATTTCGTTAAGATAGCTACTTAAAAAACCTATTTTTACACGCTCTAATGAGTAAGACTATATAAATATACAGTGTTGCATAAAGTCCACTGTATTTATATTAAACAAGAAACGTTATTAGCTATAAATGAAAAACTAAGCTGGGTCCGTATTCTTAAACAGATCTTGACAATATATTAAAAATACAAATTATTTTTCATTCTCTTGCTCTAAAATAACTAATTGAAACCCATATAGGTACTTTTTATTTCGACTCTTTTTGGAAAGCCACAAACAGCCAGCTACATGTTATTGGAGAGGGCGAAGGTAGGGTGGAGGTTGGTCGTGTACCTCGTGTCTCCGACGATAAGCAATATGTTTCTTGTTTGTGGCGCACCATCGCCTCAGTCTCCGTTTTCGAAAAGTTGTCCATGTACCGTGTTATCTACTAATTATGTGACAGGTACACAGTAAAAAAAGAATTTTTCGCGCGTATGTTTTAGGTACGTCCGTTCCGTTTTGACCTCAAGTAGCGGCTTGACCGATTTTGAAGACTGATTCGTCTTGGTTGCGGGAGTGAGATAGGCCATAATATTTTAAAAAGAATAATGACATTGAAAAATAATATTATGTGGACAACGACATCAAAAAATGCAATTGGGTTTTCTAAAGCTGGCTTGCAATTAGTTCATCCGTCAGTCTTATAATTGTTTTAATTGTAGATTTTTTCTCGCAATAAAGGTATAAAATAATGTGTTTAACTTTAGACTAAAATGCCAAAATGACACGAACAGTCCATAGATCGAATACGAAAAGTACATGCAAAGTACATTTTTTAAATATTTTTTTTAATCTTATCATATTAGGCTACAAACTCTAAAATCACAAGTTACTGTGAGCATAAAATTTACATACACACAAATTAAAATAAACCTCAACACAATTGGGAGTTTTTATTCGTAATCGTGTAAGAGTTCTTATCTTATATTTAGTATCATTAATTCTGCAAATAATTTTCGGTTTCTCGGATATGCGAAACGGGTTAAAATTCGAATCCACTACCTTACGCTGGTGAAGCTACTTAACCACTAAGTAAAAACATTTTGATATATTTGTTAAGTAGGTATACATGACTGTCAGGTGTTCAATAATTAACGAACGCAATAAAACTGTTCGATTTAGATTTCAAATAAAACCACGACAATTTGAATATTTATTGGTTTATCAATATTATTGAGCAGATTGTCTGTTTGTTCGTTTAATTTTGATAACTGTCAACACAATTGATGTATATTTGTATCTAACTGCTGTACGCGACTTTGATCGCGTTAACCACAATGATTCTTAGATAGACACAGATAAAAAGTAACATTTGTGTTATTCAAGGTATACTTTAAATCGGGTTTACCATACTATGTGTTAAGGGTACAATATAACAACGCCTTCAGGATGATTATGGGGTTGCCCAGATTCTAGAGCGCATCCGCAATGTTCGCGGATTCACGAACCGACGAGTTTGCAGCAATTTTGCGCAAGAAGGCAGCGTCTCTGGACGAGGGATAGCGCGTCCTGAAGATGATTGCTGATCATGTGTACAATCCAATTTAGTTTTTATGTACAAACATTATTTCTAAGACTATTTTAACAATAATGAGATCAAATGTTATCTTGAAATAAATAAATGAATTGAATTGAATTGAATTGAATATAACCGCTTATGCTTATGCTAATGGAATTAAAAATATCCGAATACGTCCAGCGTGAAAATGCTACAAACATGCATCAATCAATAACGTTAAACTTACTTTCAACGCTAGATGTCGCTAAAACGACAATTTTTATGTCATGGTAAAGGCAAACGAGAAATAAGGCTTTTTAAAAAAAGATTTCAAAAAGATGAATGCATTGACAACCCTAAGGGCTAAGATGGAATGCCTAGCTTTAACTACACATGAAAAAAGCAGGCGGAAACTATTAAAAAGATGGTAACACTGTAAGAGGGTATTACACGTTACCTCACGGTAGCGACCCTGCCTTCGAAGCTAGCGGTCCCGAGCTCAAATTCCGCTAAAGACAGATATTTGTGTGATGAGCGCAAATTTGTTTCTGAGTCTTGGATGTTTTCTATGTATTTAGGTATTTATTGAACTATATAAGTATTTATATCGTTGTCTAGTACCCATAGTACAAGCCTAGAGCTTATTTTGGGGCTAGGTCAATTGGTCTGAGTCCCTAATATTTATTTATGAAAAGAATAACAATAAAGGAAAAATATCAAACCAATCCGCAGAATCACACTAGTATAAGACAAACGTCACTTAATAAATATTTATGAACGGAGGACGCTCAAAGAACGAGCTTTACCGATTTAAAAATGATTCCGATCCGGTCCGCGAAACCTGAATGGCCACCTTTGAACTTCTCGCTAAAGGTCTTATTTTCTCTAACACGACAAACACAAGCAAGTTTTAAACAGAAACAAATAATGAAATGAGTTTTAAGATACAACCCCCGAGTTATAAAAGAGGAGAGAGGGAGCGAGAGAGGAGAGGATGTTTTGCGGGTGGTAGGACCTTGTGCAGGGTCCGCCCGGATCGCTACCACCATCATATCCGCTACCCTACCGCCAAACAGCAGTGTTCGCATTGTTGTGTTCCGGTTTGGGGATAAGACAGCCGGTGTAATGACTAGCATAGAGGCATTCCATCTTAGTCCTCAGGGTTGGCAACGCATTTGCGGTCTTAGGCTTGCAGTCTTGTGAATGCGAATGTCTATGGGTCACAGAAACTGTGAGACTTACCATCAGGTGGCCTGTGCGCTAGTTTGTCTTCTCTATGCAATAAAAAAAAAGAAGCCTCTGTCTGTCTGTTCAACCGGTGAACCTATTTCAATGAATGTTTTACCTGCTGTAAAAGAAATAATAAAGGAAATTTTGGGTAATTGTATGTTAGGGAAGGAAGGTATGTATTTAAGTCAGATTATTTATATTATGAGATTATTCATAGTAGACAAAACGACACAAGATATAAAGAAACAGAAACATTATTTTCCAGTCTAAATACTAGTTATTCATTACCCTTTTTTACCTCAATGTTGCCATTATAGAACTTGCTTCCGCTCAATATGGCCAATATCCAACATGGCGGACGGCAATATTATTGCTGACGTCCGGCCATATAGCTCCTGACATTCCTAATGAGGTTTCTACTGGTTTTCAACAACATTGAATGTTTCCTTAATGGCGATTCGCATATATTGTAACTAAATGTGCAAAGAATACTGGATTTAATATATACATACTTATAAGAACTACAGTGTGTTTGTTACTTTCGTATCACGGGTACGACAGTTTACTTTTAGAAATGACATAATTAGCCCCAACACATTCCGGTAACAGATACGCCATTAACTAAAGTGCTGTGCTGCCAGCGAAAGTATCCGCACTGTCCCAAGTACCCACGGTGTCCCAAGTATGCACATTTGACGGTTACGTATTGGACAGTCTAGGAATAAAATTTATTTATTATTACCCACCTTAGTTCCAAAGTCAATCACATTTAACAGCAATATTGTTCAGTTTCCTATCAATTACAAATGACTTAGCATCTCTAATGACAATGACATCTTCAAGCAGATTTTCTTTGAAATGGGTAGAGAATTAACGTCCGTGACCGTACATTTTTTACCCAATATTTTGAATCTGTAATTCGGGACTCTGGTAAAGAGAGTAACTGTCATCGTAAGTAATCTTGACATTACAAATGCCTATGGGCTTCGGGATCCACTTACCATCAGGTCGCCTGTATCCTCGTTTATCTTCTCCATACATGTCTGTTATTTTGGAAATGAGCAAAAAAAATTAAACAAAAGCAGAGTCCTCTAAAAAGGTTCGTAGGTTCGCAGATGGCCTGTATTCTACTGGGTAAAACCATATTACTTTTAACATGTTACCTCTATTTTAGGCTGTAAAAACCTTTGCCGAACGAACTCGCAATCGCAATCGTTTTGTCTTTGACAGTCCGAAGGCGAGTGCATACATAATGAAAACAATAGTTCCGCATTGAACTCGATTGCGATTGGGTTAGCAATAGGCCAGCTGTTATGGTATTGTTTTTAACCCGGCGGCCATTACTGTCGAGTAAATAAGAGGTATCGTGACGTTGACAATACGATAACAGGTCAAACACGATATTGTTTTAACAGCCTTAGAGGCCCTGTTAACTTGACTAATACACTCGCGGACTAATAAAACGGGTCAGAGTGCGTTTTTCATACTAAAGAGGTTATTTCGAAGCCTTGGTTCCTCGCCAGGGAATGCTTTTAGTGAAATGTGATGATGATTACCTCGAGCATCGATACAGGACTTCCAGAGTGCCTAGGATACCCAACTGAATGAATCTGCGGTTAAAGCAGGAATAGTGCATGTTCAGAAAAACATCTAAAATGACAATAAAATTTAATGAAATCCAAGTGCTGACCCAAACTCTCCCGCTGTGATCAGTTAGGTATCTTAAGAACTTTTGACCTCCTCTATTGAACCTCGCAGTGTCCACCATTAAAACTCACTCAAAACAACCCCTGGCGATTAACCAAGGCTTCGAAATAGCCTCGTTTGTATGAAAAACGCACTCTGACCCGTATTATTTGTCCGCGAGTGTACTTGACTTGGTTTTACCCTGTAACTTAGAGGCCAGACATGTCGCTATCGAACAGTGTTCCCTATAGCTAAGCCAATGCCAAATAGAGACCTGTTTCGTGTAAGGTGATAATCGTGTCGTATAAATACTTATTATGCGCGTACGTCGCTAAGCGGAGCCGGTCCGTTTGTTCGTCGTTGCGTCATCTCTACGGTGGCACGCTATGAAAGTTAACCGTTTGACCGCTGTACTTTTTAGTACATACAAAACTAGGTGTTAACTCTGACAGTCTGCGTAGATGTCGTTGGTAGCTTTTCCTTTGAGAATTGTCCAATTTTTCGGAGTAATTAGTCCTATGGTAATTTTAATAATTCTATTGTTTGTGTCACCTTCCGCGCTGTCACCGAGCGGCTGCTTGCTTAACAGCGGCACATGCTGAATTGGGACCGTTTCTCAACACCTTTCCAACTGTGTATACTTTTATTTACTTATTTTTTAACTTATTTGAACTTTTGTTGTGAATAAATATATTTTCTTTCTTTCGCGACGTCGCGCTGGCCTAGTTGTTAGAGACCCTGCCTACGAAGCTAGCGGTCCTGGGTTTAAATCCCGGTAATTGCAGATATTTGTGTGATGAGCACGAATATTTGTCCCTGTGTCATGGATGTTTTCTTTGTATTTAAGTATGTATTTAGCTATATCTATATCCATAGCACAAGCCTAGAGCTTAGTTTGGGACTAGGTCAATTGGTGTGACATTGTCCCCTGATATTTATTATTATTTATTCATTTCTTTTTCTTTCTTCCCTTCTATCTTAGCGTCAGGAAGGAATAAAATGTTCTAAAACTATTTTTGCATTATATTTTGGGTGAGCTCGCATCATTGTCAAGAGTTAGTATAGAGTAAACTCACTATCAACAATACAAAACAAAACGATGGAAAGATATATATGAGCACCGTTCAAAGTCACTGGCATCCGCGAGTAACTTGGTTTCTTTCCTTATCAATTCACCCTGGGTTCATCTCATCATGAGTGACGGTCTGTGCCCGGCAGTGAACAAACGATTAAAAAGTTGATTATGTTGACGTTTTCTTATCGATTTGTGTCAATGTTTATAATATAAATAAACTTATAAACAACTCGGTTTAGTCCTTTCTCAAAAAAGATACTAGAATAGGTCTTGCGGGGGTAAAACCATGTCTTTGACAAGTTATGATTGTCTGTGACGCGGCCGCCATTACTGTCAAGTAAGGAATATAAAACGTCAAAAGCAGGCCCCACTTAATAAGTCCATCGCTACTATAGGTATGATAAAAACCAAAATTCAATCTTTTTCTTTTTCTTTGCCCCGCGGCGACTTGAACAGCTACTACCGAGGGAATATGGCGTTTCCACAATGAAGTGATTTTGCCAGTGTCAAGTATATATAAGTATAAATCAATATAGTAATAAAACACAATCCAATCTTCTCTAGGAGAATTGGTGGCAACGTTGTACGGTGATATGTAGGACAGAGGCCAAGATAGTTTTAACTTCTGTACCACTGCGAGTCCACTTGAAACGAGAATTAAGATGCCAGGATACACGAAATAAGTCCAAGTCTTCTATCACTGTGCAACACAAAGGCATTAAAAGTACAAATCACTAACAAAAAAGAACTTTGAACACCTAAATACACAAAAATAAAAACTAAAACAAATTACACATCCGCCATCTTTTGACGTTGCAAATGGCCAAAATTCAATCTTGGAAGTATTTTTTTTGTTCTTGGGTTGCAAGGCGATTTCATTCAAATGACCTGAGTGAGACACGAGAAACTTTAAAAGTTCTCGAGGGATAACGGTAATTGTAAGCGGATGAAGTCGCAGGCAGAAGCTAGTATTGCATAAATATTTTGTGGTTTCAGTAAAAGCCTTTCGTAAACCGGACGCGGTTACGAGACCTTCGTGAAACGATCACACTTTCGATTGCAAATCGATAAAATAATAATATGTAACTCGATGGAGTCGGATCCACTTTTACTCGCATCTTCAAATATTTATTTATATTTATGTAAGTACCTAGATTTTTAAGTTGAACATTAAATTACGCATTTTAAGAGTTGTTTAGTCAAGGCAGAAATAAAAGTTGAGGAAAAAATTAAGAATATAATTTTGAAACCAAATTTCGCTGGTAGGTAATTTTTCAATCGTATGTTGACGTCTATAACAAAAACGTCAAATCCGAAAGTGCAATATGCGCACATTTGAAAAAGTTTATGTAGCTATACCAGGATCTACAGGTGGGCCACTCGTAAATGCTGAGTGGGCCCGTGGGCCGCAGGTTGAGTACAGTATAGCTGATTTAGGTGATGAGGAGCTATGTATGGTATTTTTTTGACATTTACGCTAGTTTAGCGGCGCCTTACAATTCTCTTAACGATTGGTTTTGTGTAACAACTCATCAATTAAAGTCCTACGCGTAGAATTAGTTTCCAACTACTCCCCCTATTTCTTCCCTTTTGGGGTACTAGAGGAATATTTCCTGAATTTTCCGTGTGTTTTGCCAGTGAGTCACAGAGGAATTCTTAACTCCCGGGTGTATTAAGATTGACCGCTATGTCTCTCTGTGTCTCTATCTGTAGTACCATAGCTCTTAAACGGGTAAACCGATTTGGATGCAGTTTTTAAAGCAGATTTTCTAACATTGATTAATAGCTAGATAAAAAAAATGGGTCGTGCTGTTAAAGAGATATCAGAGGACCTAGCCAAGATGTATTATGCTAACTAGCGTTTCTATTCGTTTTGTTTATACCAATCGCTTCAATGATAGACCACGTGACTCTTCGTATCACGTCATCTACCAGCGACGTGATTGGTTTAAAAACAAAACGCTGGTTAGCGTAATGCACAAAAGTCATCATTGTAGAAGTTTTTAGCCATTTTATAGTTATAATAGTTATGTATGTAAATAACCTTGTTGACATTCGAGCTACCAATTTTGTGTATTATAGTACCGTAAACTGGGGGTACTTTGATTTACGGGGTAACATTCCCCACCCCAAAAACTATCTTTAATATTTAATTATTCTATTAAAAATGTTTCATCAGGACTAAGCTACTCATACAGTTATATAATTATTTCAACAATTTAAGAAGATAACAACTAAAACAGTTATCGTTTTAAGGTCGGGCAATGTTACCCCGTAAATCAAAGTACCCCCAGTTTACCGGTACAGTGACTAAGCTAAATAGCGATCTATAAACCGTATCCTAAGTGGTAACTCAACAGAATGACTTTGACAAACGCCGCGGTGCCCTTTAATTTCGTAACACGAAAGACTAGCGCAATGACTGTTGTGGCGTGTTGTGGGCGAAAATTGTTGCAAAGTTCATGACTTTTAGTGCAACCTTATTATGCTGAGTTAGTCTTTGTTGGAAAAACTATTGAGTATTATTTATTAATGGCTTTTTGATTACAACTTGTTTACTGGTTCTATCTTGACTAAAATCGAAAAATGTCGGAACAAAATCGATGATGAAGCGAGCTTACCCAAAAGGTACAAACCTATTACTCCAAATTCTCAAGCACACCGCGAGGTGACATTTCATTGTACATGGCGACCCTTCTATGATTCCCAGTGATGTATTAGAGTGTTAACTTCGCAATGTTGCAAAACATGCTGATGAGTTGTTAATATTGATAGTATATAGGGTATTTCTTTTCTTTTAATTAATTTTATTATTATAATTGTTATATTGTATATTTAACATTCAGAGCACAATAAAGGCAGTAGTTTTTGTGTAACTGCGTGTACACCTGCAAAGGTAGGGTTAAATGAAACTTAGATGTAAGCATGACTATCTGCAATTTGTAACATTAATCTACACGCAATAAAGTATAATTTCATTTCATTTCATTTCATAATTTCATTTCATTTCATTAATTTCAATGTATACCGAATCACCTATCACCTGTCATTATCAAGATGGTGAAATAGGGAGCAGGGAGGACGACGGAAAGTAAAATACGTCAGGGGCTTTATTGTGCTCGTTAAAACCATGTAACGTTTGCTATGTTATGGTGGAGACAATGCTATGACAGCTGGGCCACTATTCTTGGCGGTACAAACTCTTTGGCCTGCGTCGCTATTCCCTAACGCACTCGCAATGACAAAGTGCAACAAATATTTTCATTTTGTATGCAGACGCCTTCGATTTTCAAATGAAAACGGTCGTGATTGCGAGTCCTTTAGACCTCCCCCCTCCCCCCTCGGTTCTGGTATTGTTTTTGACTCGGCCGCCATTACTGTCTTTGATAATACAACCGCCTAGAATAGAGGCTCTGTTATTTACCTGGAAACAACACGACTCTTCAAAGACAATAGGATTTCAAGAGGAACAGAGCCTAGTTAAGTATATATGTTAAGACGTTATAAATACGAAATACCTACTCAAACTTGCCAAATCACACGAGCAGTGTGAACTCAGATGTCAAACATTCGCGCAAACTGGTTTAGTCGAAAGCGGCGGAAAGGAGCCTGTGTTTACATATAAGATGATAATTTGCAACTGTTTTGAGTCAAATGCGAAATAAAATGCAAGGTTTATAAGTTATTAGTTGTGCCCAGTGTCGCTTGAGTGAATTTTTCTATACCGATCCGAATGCTGTTCAGGAACATCCGGCTAATCTAAAGGTTACCTGAACATTTCGGTCACCATCGGTCTAGCCGTTTTGGGGTTTCCATAGGGAACAAATACATATCGATTTTTATAGATGTAGATAAATACACTAAGGAAAAACCTTGTTTTCTGATTGGTATAAACCATATTTTTGACAATGCTGCGATTAAAAAATGATTTTGAAGGAGACGAATAACAGGCCCACGCGTAATTAACCGAGTTGTATATTGTGTCGATTTAATTTTGGATAAGACAATCGATATTCAATAGGCATTCCATTTCACTTCTCAGGGTTGGCAGCACGGGTAGAATTGCAGACGTCCATGGGTCTCAAAGCCTTAATAAATATATAAATATCCGAGAACTATGTATAGGCTTATACTATGAGTACTAAACAACAACAAACATACATACAGATTTACAAATTTCCGAGATGAAAAGTGGCCTATGTGTTAATTTAGGGTATAAGGTACCTCCATTCGCATTAATAATATTAGTGGGTACATATTTCAAAGATAGAAAACTTTTTGAGTTAGTACCAAATACCAGAATCGGTCGAACCCGGGACCTCTAGCTTGACAGGCACTATGTCATTAGTGTCTAAGTAATCGTCATACTCATCTCACATCACTATATACGCTCGCGGACTAATAAAACGGGTCAGAGTGCGTTTTTCATACAAACGAGACTATTTCGAAGCCCTCGTTCCTCGCCTGGGGTAGATTTGAATGAGGTTTAATGGTGGAAACTGCGAGGTTCAATAGAGGAGGTCAAAAGTTCTTAAGATACCTAACTGATCGCACAACCAGTTAACACCACAGCGGGAGAGTTTGGGTCAGCACTTGGATTTCCTTACATTTTATTGCCATTTTAGATGTTTTTTTGAACATGCACAATTCCGGCGTTAACCGCAGATTCATTCAGTTGGGTATCCTAGGCACTCTGGAAGTCCTGTATCGATGCTCGAGGTATTCATCATCACATTTCACTAAAAGCATTCCCTGGCGAGGAACCAAGGCTTCGAAATAACCTCTTTAGTATGAAAAACGCACTCTGACCCGTTTTATTAGTCCGCGAGTGTATTATAAAACAAAATCCATCGCCGCGACTTTCTGTGTCTGCGATGATCTCAAAAACTACCGAACGGATTTTCATGCGATTCTCACCATATGTTAGATAATTTTATGAGGAAGGTTTTTATGTATAACACATTAAGGTTTATATGCGGGTGTTGCAGAAAACTCGCATAAACCGAAGCGAAGCGAGGGCGGCTAGTTACATCTAAAAATCTTATCTCAACCGATACGTGCTACTTAAAAAGCAATCGCCCCATATTAATATTAATTAGATAAATAAATGTCACCCGGGCACGTGCTAATTGATAACCAGCGCAAGACGCATGACTTCCTCGACCAGCCTGGAAGCTGATTAACTTGTATCAAATTAACATTAATTTAGTTTTAATTGGTATAATGAGTCATGGAGTGGCTAGAATATCATCTAGCTGATTTTTATATTATACTAGCTACTAACGACGCGCCTTCTGCTTGCTTGCTTTGACCTTTCTTTAAGTTTGGATAAGGCATCCGTCACCTTCTGACACGTAAATAAGTACGAGAGTGACGGATGCTTTATCCATATTTCACACGCGATATAGATGCAGCCATACTAAGCCCGCCGGGCTTCGAGCTTTCTGTAATATCTCTATTTCACTTCATCATTATCATCATGTCAGCCGATAGACGTCCACTGCTGGACATAGGCCTCCCCCAAGGCTTTCCACTCAGACCGGTCTTGTGCTTTTCGCATCCACCGCGGTCCCGCGATCCTGACGAGGTCTTCACTTAATCTTGTTGGAGACCTACCTACAGCTCGTCTTCCGGTCCGCGGACGCCACTCCAGAACCTTCTGACCCCATCGGCCATCAGTCCTGCGAGCAATGTGCCCCGCCCACTGCCACTTCAGTTTAGCCATTCTTCGGGCTATTTCACTTGGTAAAACAATATTGACTTTGGCATGTTATCATGTTATGTAGAATAGAAGCCCTGATTGCATTGAAATTTGCATTCTCAAGACTACATTCCTACCGGCCGTATTATGCCCGGTTCTATATTCCAGAAGCGAATCGTTTTCCTAACGCCTCGTTAACATTTGACACATATTTTACGTAGCAAATGTCATAACGTTTCGGCCCGTAAGGAAAATGATTCGTTTCATGAATTTCCGGGCATTAATAAACTCATCTTGACTGTGAGGCCCATCACAAGATACGTCAAAGTAAACGCCAAACCATAGAACACTGACATTTTTGACGCATCTCGAGACGAGCATTAGGTTAGGGTTGAGATCAGTTTATTAACACGGACCTAAGACTGCAAATAAGTTGCAAGTGTTGCAACCCTAAGGACTAACATAAATAAACAAATAAATAAAAAAATCACACACAGTATACCTAGTCCCAAAATAAGCTCGAGACTTGTGCTATAAGTAGGCGATATAAAATACTTATATAGACTCAATATTATAGAGTAATCATGATCATCAGCCGCAAGACGTCCACTGCTGGACAAAGGCCTTCCCCAAGGTGTCCCACAATGATCTGATCTCTGCTGCTGTCATCCAGCGGTTTCCCGCCACCTTTATCAGGTCGTCGGTTCACCTTGTGGAAGGCCGGCCGATACTGCGTCTCCCGGTTCGTGGTCACAACTCTAGAACCTTCTAGAATAATAAATAAACAAATAAATGTGCTCATCACTTAGATATTAGGTTCGCCATTTGTCCTTATTTCTGGGCCATAAAGATTAAATATTTAAATATTTGCCCACACCGGCGATATAACCCAGGACCGCTAGCTTCACAGTCAGGCCAGGTATGCCTCTATATATGCCAGTAATTTCACCGGCTATCTTAAGTCGAACTAGTTAAAAAAGAACGTATAATCAAATTAGCAAAACAAACTCAAGTGCTAAAAATTAGCGAATTAGGTTGCCGTCACAGAAACCGGTGGTAGTTGCGCGCACGCAGCAGAGCGTTGCTGCCAGAACGCGTGCGCAACGGTTGGCCAACGGTTGGGAAACGGCGCCGGCGCAGTCTTTTAAACTGTGTAAGGGTTTAAATAATAGTAACATTATTATTTTTTTGCACTACTTTTAGACCTCATATCACACCTTCAGCTTAAGGGCTATTTGTTGACACTCCAGTAATCGTAGCCCTCATCCAGTACTCACGTTATTGACATGTAAATACACCAACGTGTTGCTTTTAAAATTACCCTTTAATTCATTTTTAGTTCTATAATAACTATATATCGGCATTTATGTGTATTTATGAGTTTTATTATTATTTTTCTGCTACTAATATTATTAAAGAAGTTTACACGCATAATAAAACTCGTAGTATGTTTGTACTGCGTTCCGTGAATCATTTCGCTGAGCCAGTGTCCGATTCACTGCTGCCAGGACATTGCGTGCTATCTCTATCTTAACTGTTTTCTTCATTTGTATGTTTGTGTGTCTTATGGTTAGTGAATAAATGTCTTTCTTCTTCTTCTCCTAACCAAGAGTTATGAACCATCCCAAATAAACTAGCTTTCCTTTTTAAAGATAACCATTTCAAAATGATCAGGATATCGATAAGTAATAAAATTCTATAATTGAATATTCGCATGACACTGTTTAATTAAGAAGAAGGAATATATGCATTTACTATTTATAAAACAAGATAATGCCATTTTTCGTGTTTCATAGCTTGGAACACTAAAAGGTGTTTATAAATTAATATTCGAATACAGTGCTACCATTTTCTTAATAACGATCGGCAATCTTCGTTTTTCTATGACACACGAGACACAAATATACTGTCAGTTGCGAGTGCAAGCGTGTTAGCGATAGCCAGGCGCAAGCTAATACGAAGCTAGTAACACTGCACAGTCAAGGAAATTGAATTCTAGGCCACTTTGGACTATGTCAAGGTGACGTAATAAATAAAAACGTAAGAGACTTCTTATTTATGATTTTATTTACAGTGTCACTTTGACATATAGTCCAAAGTGGCCTAGGATTCAATTTACTTGACTGTGCAGTGTTACTAGCTTCTTATTAGCTTGCGCCTGGCTATCGCTATCACGCTTGCACTCGCATCTGACAGTATATTTGTCTCTCGTGTGTCATAGAAAAACGAAGATTGCCGATCGTTATTAAGAAAATGGTAGCACTGTATTCGAATATTAATTTATAAACACCTTTTAGTGTTCCGATCTATGAAACACGAAAAATGGCATTATCTTGTTTTATAAATAGTAAATGCATATATTCCTTCTTCTTAATTAAACAGTGTCATGCGAATATTCAATTATAGAATTTTATTGCTTATCGATATCCTGATCATTATGATTATGCAAACAGCTGACGATGAATAATTGCATAATTATATTAAATTATATAAATATTGAAAACGTCTGTTTTTATTTGACAACGGCTCCTGCGCCTCGTCCTACTGTACTTTTTTATATACTCAGCAACTTGGCCCATATTAAAGTAACCTTTATCACGTTGGATAAAACATCCGTCACTCTCGCCGACATCCGACACGATAAACACGACCATAAATAGGCCCGCTGCTTATGTGGACGGAAGTGTTTAAACTCATGCCCTTATTGTGGAGTTACCGTGGAGCTAAGCCATGTTTTGTCCTTATCTGTCATTGTGACATTTGAATTTGACAGATAAAGACCATGGATTAGCTACTGCACGGTTACTCTACGTTTATTTATGAGGACATTATGTGCAGCGGAGAGATCCTGTTGGCCACTTATGATCATGCTCTGAGACAACATAACATTGCAATCATTGGGTTGGAATACATGTTCCACGTGTATATATGCATGTTTGGGTTTACCCTTACCACATCTGATCCTATACTTACAGTGGGAACTGGTTCTAAATTACAGTCCAAGATTTGAACGCAATGCAATGCTTAAATCGTGTAGCTGTCAATTTTTTTCCATAAAAATTAAGTTCTGGGCGTTTCTCACCCCCTAAATTACTAATAAACGTGTCGTTTTTTTTTATAATAACGTAAATACTTCGTTTTGTAGTATCTACATGATAAAAAATCGTGAAACTCGTATAACGTCGCGTTTTGTGTGGACATTTTGAACTTTACAGTCCGTAGTCCTCTTAAGTTTGTATGAAAGTAAATTTTATCAGTTTTTTATAATTTTACTGGACATTCTTAAAAGTTAGAATAAGTGAATAACATAAGAAACCGGAAAAATCCTCAGGATCAATATTAAAACATAACAGGTATATTAATTATAATTATGCATCGACTGGATCTCAGGTGAGATAGACTGACAGGCGCATTCGGTATTTATGATCAAAGATAGCATCTTCATTGTTTTTAGCTTCCTTATTTATAATAAATTTAATTTATGACATTAATAATAATGTCCTACGGCGTAATGTTATTGGCGCTGTATAGTCAACGTGATAAATATAATTATTGATTCATAATTTGACAAACCAGTTTGAGAATATAAAATGCACAAATGCCGCAATATTGGTAACAAATCGAATTATTAAGTCATATTCAAGCGCCTAAAAATATTTTTCAATTAAAAAAATAAATTATTTATTTCATGAATAATAATGAGGTATTGGCACAACCTTATGATGGTGTATATAATAATAATCTTAGGCAAATACGAGTAAGAATATGAATCATTTTGTACACAGTAAACTAATATGCAGTAGGTCATGTTTAACATTAAAAATTAATTATAATTTTAAGTGTCTGTGTGAGTACACTGGGCTTCTATTATACTGAATGAAGCCACATTGCTTTTATTGCATGCATTAAAACGTTGGCAATACGACAACATGTCAACATCAAAATGGTTTAACCGACTGGAATAGACTCGTATCCCCTATTAACATACACGCTGTCCCAGAACTTCGATAAGAACTAAATGACACATTGTCCTTAAATTAAATGCGGCTAATTGCAAAGTAATAGTATAAGCATTTAAAATTTAATGTGTTTACAAATAGAGTATATAATGCTTTGACAACGAAATTACACTTAGTCGCCTTCTTTGTTACAGCGAGTCTGAGACAATTTTGATGATTTTTTTGTCATAAGGTGAAGCCGATGGAGCGTAATTTTTCGAGTTGTGAGCCGCGTATGTTCGATCGTGTAATTTCTGCTGCATTGCGTTTCTTACAAAAGCCCTGCTTTTTTCACACGGCGACACCAAATGAGTAGGAATTTTGTATGCAGCCGACATTACGCAAGCGAAAATAAACGAGTCACAACTCAAAAAATTACACTCGTCTGGCTCCACCTTTCAACTGGACCCCTCAGAATGACAGGAAACTTTTCATCCCGGAAAATGAGACGGTTCCCGAAAATAAAACAGTAACCGAATCAAGACTCAATAAGTTAGTTAGATATGAATAATTAACAAGTTTGTAACTTTGGGATACGTTAATAACTATAAGCAGAATATCACGTTTCATATTGGCCAGTTTCGGATATTATAATAAGGTGAAATAACTTGTTCTGTAGCCTTGTTTAATGCTGCGTTATATATGCTTATTGTTGTCTTTATATTAATATGTTAATAACATTTAATAAAGGATAGTTCGATCACCTGTAATAGTTAATTTCCACTAATATAACGGTTTAATAAAATGTTTAAAGAAAGGTTAACGTCTAACAACGTCTTATAGAATCTATCGATATAGATCTAAAGTTATGATATTCTCGTTATTAAATTCAAGTATTTGGTTCAGCAGTAGGCGAATTGCTAAACTTGAATGCCAACTTTTTTTCATGGCATAGCGTAGGCATACGAGCACACAGGCCACCTGATGGTTACTGGAAACTGTGACCCATAGACATTCGCATTCACAAGACTGCAAGCCTAAGACTGCAAAATTAATGCTATTATTATTATGATACTCTTCAAGTTGTAGTACTGTTTTGATTCTTTTTAGAAATGGGATAGAAAGGCACCAAAATAGTATTTCTGAAATGAAAAGCAGCCTATGTGCCACACCAGACTATGATATATCTCTGTGCCGTTCACCCAGATCCCTTCAGCCGTTCTGGCGAGATTAAGTATAATATTAGTAGAAGAAATCAGCTCTAGCATGACTGGAAATAAACTAAATCTAGCAACTTGTACTAGTATTATCTGTGTACACTGTGACAATGCATTACTTAGCCCTCGCGAATGTCCGTACTGTTGTTTATCTGAACTACACTTTCACTTCGGTTGCGCAAGAGTGTATTAAACAGATTGAACGAGTTATTGCGCTTAGATAACATAAGTAGATCGGTTTATGCAGGGATTAATATTCTGGAACGAGAACTGGGTGAAAGGGATCAAGGATGGCATAGATTATAATAGAAATGGAAGTGACATTCGATTTCCACTGCAAAATAAGTAGTTTATGTAACAGGCACATAATGAGAGTCCTTAAAACGAGAGTGTGGTTTTATGAAACGAGCCGAAGGCGAGTTTTATAATAAGATCACACGAGTGTTTTAAGGCTTTATTATGTACAGTTGCTGACATAACTTTATCTACACACATTATAAGTACTCTAAGATGGTTTTAGAAGCCGGCGACTTACGACAAAAATGGCGGTAAAACAAACTTGTGCTGTGTCAGTGAATGTTTTTTTTAAATCATAGACTAACTACTAAAGTCTCTATTCTCATGTTCGAAATCAAATGTCGTACGATATTGTTCTAAAAATAGTATACCAAGTTGACGTTTTAATTGATACTAGAATTGGGCCTATTTAAATTGTGTTAATTTTGGGAGGTTCCAAATTTGAAACTGATTACTTTACAATATTCGATAACGTAATTTTGAAATTAAGTTACAGCTGTCATCGATGTCACCTACTACCACAGGTAATGCTGGGTATTGCCTACTGGTTTTGAACGCATAATAGAGGACTTATGATAGGTGTGTAGATAATATAATAATAAATGTGCCCCTACAATTTACAGGAGTTTTTTATTATGAATTAAGTAGACATAAGTTTATCTTTAAATTTAGCAAGCCTATTGTTTGGTAGATTTTATACAATGATCTCATTGTACCTAAAATGAAGTGAAATAAATATTTTGACTTTGACTTTCACTGAACCCTAAAAGCAGTTATGTTAAGGATTTTGAGCAGCAAATTTTCCATATATTTCGAAGCTTGCTCAACAAATTATGCTCAGTGCGGGAGCTAGTTGGTCAAGCTTGTATTATCTCATACCGCTGTTTAATTTAAAACCGGTCGTAATTGCTTCATATCCTACGTTGACAATATCCGTGTCTTTACTCGCGATTTTGAACTCTACATGTGTTGTAAGAGGCTACAGATTCTTGGGCAGTGTGGAATTTGTGTGATTTCTTCATTATGCTGCTACTGATTCATAACGTTAAACTCGGAAAAATTACGAGAATAACTCGGTACCCCTACCATGAGTTATAATTAATGTACTCGCTAGCGAGTCGAGTGCTCTGTCCCTCGCAGACCTCGCAGTGTTCTTATAGAGTGCGAGGGACAGAGCATTCGACTCGCTACCGAGTACGGTAATTGTAACTCATAGTAAGGGTACAAAGCTCATCATTATGCAACACGTGGATGGATCACAAATAAAAAACTTAAGAGAATTGTGGACCGACGCTTAAATCGCTTGTTTCTTTCCAGTTTTTCATAATAAATATCTACAGTTAAAGGAGGAAAACGTTGTCGCATTTTGTATGGAATTTTATAGCTTCATAATCCTCTGAAGTGAAATATATATAGCGGCAATAGAAATAAACTGTGGAAATTTCAATTGTACGTTACGGTTTATTAAGATACAGACGGACGGACAAATAGGGGAGGCTTAGTAATAAGTCATCATCATCATCATTGTTAGCTGGAAGACGTCCACTGCTGGACATAGGCCTCTCCCAAGGCTCTCCACTTAGAGCGGTCTTGTGCTTTTCGCATCCACTGCGCTCCCGCGATCCTTACAAAGATCGTCATTCCATCTTGTTGGAGGCCTACCTACAGCTCGTCTTCCGGTGCGCGGACGCCACTCCAGAACCTTCCGACCACATCGGCCATCAGTCCTGCGAGCAGTAGTAGTAAAATATGAAATAAAATACAAATAAAAAATAAAACGTGACTATTTTACAGAATATATTAGTCCTAAGTAAACTAAGCTTAAAGCTTATAGGTACATACTAACTAATATGCTGGAAGATACTTTTGAGCTCTTACACTAAGCATCTCTTTCTCTTAACCTGCCCCTATTAGTTCCATCAAAGTCGTAAATATACACCTATGTTTAAACGTTCCCAATTCGACGGTTCTGTGACTCAACCTCGTATATTTTATAATGTCCAGTATAAACTGACACTCACTAAGTATGCGAGTGCATCCGTGATATGTATATTTGGGTAATTTTGTAAAATAGTTTTTATTTCGGAAAGAGGTTCAACACACACAAATATACAATAATGGCGCGATCTAAACTATGAAACTAAACTAGAAAATATTGGCCACGGTTTATGCTAACTCTGACTTCATTCGTTATATTCCTTGTCATTCGTGTCAAGAACTCAGATCCCAACTCATCATTATGATTTAACGACTGCTTCATTAATGTGGGAACAACGTTAGATATTAAAATCATAACATTTGCTCAGCCGTGTATTGCGTAAAGCGATAAATCTTGACTGAATATGTCATGGATCATGCCTTCTCTTTCACCGCGGCGATTGTGGTACCGAAAGGTTATCGGTAAGTAGTTAATTATATTGATTTAAAGTTCCGATCGTTAATTGGGATTATGACGATGCGTTGGCCTCGTTGGTAAAGCTAAAGGTTCGATTCCCGGTATGGGCTAATATTTGTATGATGAGCGCGAGGGTTGGTTTCTGGGTCTTTGATATTTTCTAGGTATTTAGGTATTTATTTCTTTATAATAAAGATAAGATAAAGATAAAAGATGTTTATTCAGTAAGTACTTTTACACGTTAAAAATCTACGAGCGCTTCGTAAGAGACCACTGCTGAGAAGAAATGCCGCAAGAAACTCAACAGGCAGTCATTTTTTTAAATACTACTTATGATATTAACCGTAGTTTGAGCAGAAAAATGAGTCAAAACTCAGAATTTTCATAGGGAGTAAAGTAGCAGAGTAGCAGTAATAAAATATATATACTTACCTATCACAGTGCAAGACAACCACATAGAAAGTTTCGATACATTCTCCTACAGAAACCGTGTCCCCTAGACAACATACAATATTTACAAATAACTTTTATATTATATAACACTAAGTTATAAATATAACAATTAAATTTAAAAAAATACAACTATAAATACGGACTTTACATTAAAATTTAAAAGTTAAAGTTAAAACTAAACTTATTTAAAATAAAATAAAATAAAACTAAGCTACTCAAATATTAAAAATTAAACATAAACACCACTATAAAAAGAATATATATATCTATATTTACATATTTTTTTATGACTAATTTATTATTCAGTTATTTAGGTGTTTAGTTAAGTTTAGGCCAAGCATTTTTATCTGTTAGATAGTCCTCGACTCTATAAGAATTTATATCTTTATCACAGCTGTACCCACAGCGCAAGCCTAGAGCTTAGTTTGGGACTAGGTCAATTGGTGTGACATTGTCCCGTGATATGTATTTATTATATATCATCGAAACGGTACTGTGTATCTATTTTTAACCCACTTTATTTTAAAAAACCGCGACACAAACACACATACACTAGTGTGCTTGTGTACCTATATGTGTGTTTGTGTTAAAAAAAATGGTAAGGCTTTAGCAAGGTTTTAATTTTTTTAAGCTTTTTGCTCAAGATATAACACCAGCGTAGGGGTCGCCGTAAGAGCGTCGGTGGCTTAGTGGCTTAGGGGGCCGACTCGTGATCGTAAGGTTCCGAGTTCATACCCCCGAAGTACATAATCAAAAGCTCTTACGGTGAAGGAAAAACATTGTAAGGAAACCTGCACATTCAAAAATTAAAATCAAAATTTATTTATTTGCCAGAATATGGTAACAGAATAGGATCTTGAGGCTAAGTTTGTTCATGCATATTCAACCTGCATGCAGGTGTGCCAATTATTACGATATCATAGCTTAATTTTAGTAAAACGCCTGTACTCCATCAACCTGTATCAATTACAATATTAACTTATATTCTCTGAGTCGTCAATTTATAACATGTCAATAATAATTATATCAAGTCCCTATATTTATAAAAATATAAAATAATTAATTAATTGCCTATGTCAACTGCCAAATACAGATCCTAAAGGGGTTGAAGTGTATCCGAAAGGCCCCAACCATAAGATAAGATAAGATAAGAAGGGTCACAATTAAATTTGGGATTTTTATATATTTTAACTGTCTTCTATTTGTCAATAAAGACAATATCGTACCTGCTTCCTACCAAACATAAAAACATGATGAAAGGACAACCTTCACCTCTCACCTGCCGATTGCACACTGTCGATTCGCCGCCACTTGCACACGGACTCGTTAAACCTCGCAATACTCGTTAGAGTATCCAATGTAACCAGCAACATTAGGCTACAGACGTAAAATACCGTAAGTGATGATGTTATGTTGCTACATTTGTCAATTATTCAAGTTACTGTAGGAGTACAAATTAATTGAAAGCCGGGCTAGGAATAAGGCACGATAAGGCCGGGGATTCCGTAGAAACGTCCCGCGACACGAGTCAGTGACATGATAAGCGAAGTCAAATTCTGCATATTGTCTATTGCCCTTACTTATACACGTGGTATAACCGTGTGGGGTAGCTAAACCATGCTTTGTCCTTATCTGTCAAATTCAAATGTCCCAGTGACAGATAAGGACAAAGCATGGTTTCGCTACCCCACGGTTATTCCACGTGTGAAATTTGTTATTAATTAGTGTGAACATATACAGTCAGATGCGCGGTATGCAACGTAGGACCTTTGAGCTTCGTAGCACAGTAGAAACATAGCAGCGGACTCACTTCACTCCATAAAAATTAAATGAGTTTTTTTTTATTACAAGGAAGACTGCAATCCTAAGACTCCAAATTTTACCAACCCTGAGGACTCTCCTTGTAATTTCCTGTTGTATTATGCTCTCGCCGGAATACAAGAATATACAGCTACTTGGCAGCAGGTTAAAGGATAAGATGCTGTAGCGATCCAGACGGACCTTGCACTAGGTCACACCGCCACTTAAAGAGGTGTAGACGTACAACTTAATTGAGAGCCGCGGTATACATTAGATGCCGGAGCAGGGCAATGGCGGCGACATATCTGGCGACAACGCGCGATAGGGTCACGCGAAGTTCAGCGACTTTGCAAATTTTCGGTAATTGGGTCCGTTAGCTTGCTTAATTATTAGTACAAAAAATAACGTTACATGTCACTTTAATTCTAACAAATGAGTGATGCTTCAGGAAGCTAATGACCTGAAGACATTTGGTGATAAATAAGTTTTAATGATTCACCAAACAATCGGCAATAGATCAAAATGTCAAAACGAATTCACTTGCAGAAATTACATAAGCCTTATGCACTTAGTTACGTAAGTATAACCTTTTCGTGCATATTTTGCAATCGGGAGCTTCGTACTTTCGCGTCGTGACCTGCCGGCTTGGATGTCTATGGCTGAAAGATCTTACTTGTTAATTTGTTGGGTAATATGATGATAGATTTTAGGTAACTGGACGGACTTCCTACGGTGGAACACGAACAGTTTTGTTGATTGATTGACGGTGATTGCGCAAACGCATATTGAATGTTTGATTGAGGCCATCAAAGTAAGTCCTTCCGTAATTCGTTTCTTGGTTTCTTTTCGAGGTGTTTTTCTAATTATTAAGAAAATTTGTCCAGCTGTTCATCAGTAACGGTAACTTACGCTAAGTATGTATATTAATATTCACCTTGAAAGATGAAAGTTTAGAATTGAACGCAAAAAATAGTCTTATAGGCATTTGTAAGACCAACAAAAAAAACCGTAAGGGCAGTGATTGATTTTTGCATTACTTTATTTATGAATTGCTCAGAATCACTTCAATTATTATAATGGTTATCATTTTTAGTGAGAAGGTCCGTGGCTACTGCGTACATAATTATCCGCACGGATTTGACGTTTATTCCAAAATGGCCGCATCGACCATTACGACGTCACTACGGGTTTTTCAAACAAAAATATGACGATGAACTCACGATCATTTTTACTCCGATAAAAGTGAACGTGTGCGTTTTTTTTGCGCATTACCTACCACGCTCAACAATGTATAGTAAGTATCATAACTGTCAAAAGATCGATAACCTCTTTATTTTGGAAAATAACGCTAATTTATTGAACATGCAGGGGCAACGCACTCTAAGTACCTCTCAAAATGTTTGATAAAAAATACCATGACTCACAAATATTGTTATAAATTGGTTAATATTCAAACAGCCTCATTCGCCATTAGTGCTTTATTCAATGCAATGGGTATCATAAAAAGCTTAATAACAGTTCAAATATCGCGGTCATCTCTCATTATCAAAATGACGGACGGATATGAAGAAGTTTAAAGGGGTTTGTCAAAGAAATTTTGAGCTTTGACTGGATTGATTTAAAAAATAACCATTTTATATCAATAACTTTAGTCTCTCAAAACTGTATATCAACAAAATATATGCTGGCGTGCTGGCATGAAAAAAGTCCCTCATAATGCTTAAGTCATTACATTAGAAATAATATTAATTGATAACCTCAAGCTACAATATATTTTAACAATATTGTAGGTTATGTCATGTCGACCACTTAATATAACAAGCAGACTTGTATTTTTGGGACCCTTATGGTGAGTTTTCGTTGTCTGTAGGTATGTCACAGCAGGTTTTCTCAGCAACTATAAATGCTATCAATTTGGCATAGTTGTACAACTTGTTTGCCCGCATCTGTTTGTAGTAAAAAAAAAAGGTATGGGGTCTAGAATGGGGGTTAAAAAGTAAAAGTGGTTCAATTATAACAAATGGGGTGTCATATGAAAGAGCGCAATCTGTACATTTCAAAACAATTTATTTTATAATTTTCCGTGATGTACTTTTTCAATGACAACCAATAATGTACAAAAAATGACCGTTAAAAGGTGTCCCAATTTATAATACTGTCTCTAATATTGTTCGTGTGTGGTTAACTTCAGGTACATTATCTTGACAAGCCGTCAATATGTTTAAGCACAATTAAATATATTGCTTCGCTCTCTCATAAGAAGTTGTTCACAGCGGGGAGCCAGTTTCCTGTTTTCTGACCTTAACTATGCGCAAAAATGTATAATACTAGTAAGAATTTGCGAATATCAAAATGATTATAGACATTATGATCAATATTTGACACAATCATTAGTCGAACGTTGAAACCAATTCTATTTTTGAAAATTCTTATCATGTTTTACATGTCATGTCATGTTTTATTAAAAACGCCGTATCAATTAAGATGTCTATATTTTATTACTATTATGAATATTAATAAACATATGTCGTATATATTATTACGTTATTATATTCACTTTTTATAGGGCATGGCAATTATTGTGACAAACAATCAAGGAAGTTGACAAGGACATTATTTAATTGAGTTTTTTTTCTTTCAGGTAAGTGGAGATTTGGTTTTGTGATTTTTTATACAAACACAGCACAGAACAGTATTTTTTACACGAATAAAGTGAGGACATTAACCACCACATAGACGTAAGTATATTTATTGTTTTAATTGTGATTTTTATAAACCACATTTGATTTTTATAAATCATTAATGAATATAAAAATTTACTCTAGGTTTATAAAAAATATAAACCACAGAGGTTTTAAGGAATATGTCTATTTTTTAATCATTAATTATTTTCCGACTTTTACTTGGTTCTTCCTTAAACGTGTAAAAACGTTCACCCATCGGTACGGCTAAGAAAAATACCAACTAGGATGTTGAATATTTTGAATAATGACTCATTCACAAACCTAAACAA
This sequence comes from Acleris sparsana, assembly GCA_923062465.1. Lineage (NCBI taxonomy): Eukaryota > Metazoa > Arthropoda > Insecta > Lepidoptera > Tortricidae > Acleris > Acleris sparsana. The sequence goes on along the minus strand of OV281305.1, from coordinate 4,416,862 downwards.
GATAACTGTCTTTGTTCAATGACTTTCGTTCTATTTGAAATATCATTGAAAAGTGCATTGACTTCGTTATTTAGAGGTGTTTGTGTAACGGCGATGTACCGGTACGTTAGGTTTTTCGCACTTGCTATTTATTATTTGATCGACAGCAGTTTTTTTGATGACGACTTTGATTTATAATGTTTTGACAGCATTTTGTTTGATTCAATAATAATAGCGTTAATTCAGCTAGAGTTGCAATTATGTTTTAAAGATATGACGTTACGGAACAAGTGATATGTTAAAATATGAAATCGTGACATAAATAATATGTTAATAAACAAGTTGTCGATAGTCGTATTAGGGACAGTGTGTAAACAATATTGTTGCGGTCATTTTTGTATTTATAACTTAGTTTGATCGCTCTCTAGCTATATCAATATAGGAAAAGGGAGATCAAGATAAAACGTAGACATAGGTAAATTAATAAAGTTGTCGTAAATAATGTTATTTAGACAATAATAAATATTATCCTGGGACTCGGCTGAAGTGCTAACCTTACGTGCTTCTGTTCTAAATACAAAAGTTAATTACTCTTCGTTGCGTGTGATATCCATGGACTTACTTAGTTCTCTAAAAAGTCCATGTGATTGTCTAAAACTCGATATTGGCGAAATACACCTGGTTAAAAAAAAATGAAAGCCATTTAATAATTTAAAAATGTTCAAACCACACATGTAGCCGATAATAACATAACGATTAAAAAACTCAGTTGTTCACGACATTAGGAATAAAATGTAATTGAAGTATTTTTTCACAGAAAAATAACCCAAACTTATCTGAACGTAATATTTCAGGCAACTCTTTCAAAGTGACGTAAGTATAAATTTCATCACAAGCTCCAAAATCACACATAATTACAGAAAATTGAAGAATAATGCCAATTCAAGCAATTCCCAGGATTAAAGTGACGTAACATCGAATATGACGTTTATTTACTAAACTAGACTGTACCAGTGCTATGCGACTGTGTACTTTTATTGAGTACTTTTAGAGTTTATTTAACTTTGGCTGAGTAATTTCGTGAAGGTAAAAAGTAGGGCTAGTGGGTAATGGTAATGACTGTTGCTCAAGTTATTTTAACCAGTTTATAACTGTTAGATAACTGCGGCGTTGATTTGTTTGTAAAAGATGGCCATTGTTTTCTAAAGAGGTTAAGCTATTGTTGACGAGAAATACATGATTGTATTTAGCGCGCTTTGACATATAACGACTTGGGGCTCTATTCTAGACGGTAAAATAACATTGTTTTGGTCGGCTGCGTAACTATCAATATATAAATATTTCATATAATATCAGATTCAGATTCAGATTCAGATTTTATTACTCAATCTAACACAGTACAAATTACATTACATGTCAAATTATATGCAGTTACATTGAGGTCGTCAGAAATAGAATTAAATTATAGTAGTAAAAATAGTAAAAGTCAACACAAAAACAAAGTACATTACAAAATTGAATAAAATATAATAAAATAATAATAATTAAAAGTCAAACTAATTTACAAGTCAAATTCCATATACTCATTTATCAGTTGGTATAAAGCTCATTTGATATAATTATTGAATCATATAACAACATTGAATACATTTTAATATGATATAATTATTATTTTATATAATGATCATTTGATATAATAATATTATGTATAACATACTTTAAGTATAATGCATATTTACTATAATTAACTTATGATATAAAGTTAATTTAATCAAAATGTATGAGATATAATCATAAATTTACCCCACAAAATTTACTTAGGCATCAGGGTAAAGGGGAGACGGGGGCCAAGCCCTCCACTATGATAATTATAGTAAATAAAAATATACATTTTGATATTGTGGCAATCGTTTGTTTATATAAAATGAGTGTTAATATTCTTTAAAATTATATAAAATGTTATTTTTAAACCGACCCGTTTTGGTCGTGTTATCGTTTTGTTTTATTGCCATTACCATCAAGTAAAGTAAATAAGAGTACGTAACGCTTATACATCAAAAGCAATATTGTTTACTGTGTTGTATAGAGGCTTAAACAAGATGCATACCGAGAACGTTAACGTTATAGAAAATTAATAGGATTGACGTATGCTCGCACGGTCGTATCGAGTTCTTTTATTAACACTCTCTATTTATTTCGTCAACGAATTACGAATCAGCGAGTTTTAATTGTCCCGTCCGAGCATTATTATCATTTTGACTTGTGTGTTTTAATTTGGTATGTTTTTTTCTACGATGCTGCTAACGAAAAGCGGTACCCAACTCCCCTTATGTACCTATGAGCGCGCTGGGCTACTTTAGGTTATAGGTCAATACTTTGTCAACAAATTGAGAGGCAGAAACAGCGGGAACATGGTGCGGCAGACGGCGAAAACTAATGCAAAAAAATAGCTTCATCGCATATGACTCGTGGCATACTTCATACATCTCCATGCATTTAGGTGTTGCAGCTTGCCGCTTGTCGCCGCCGCTGCCGGGGTCGCGCAAAGTCGTGGCTAGGAAATTACAATACTTCATAAAACTGTTTCGTGACTGCCTGATAGACAAGCCAAAACATACATACGTACGATTGTAAGTTCCATTATTCGTAACGCTTTTTTTATCGCATGGAGTAGGCCAACGAGCGCACAGACCACCTGGTAAGTGGGATCTTAAGACAGCAATCTTAAGTCTGAAAACGCATTTCGCGTAATTTTACCGGTTGTCTTATCCCTATACCAGAACACAACAATGCGAACAGTGCAGCGATCCGGACCGCTGTACAAAATATGTAGAGATGCTAGGGCAGAAAGAAAGGGTTTTCCAAAAGTCTACTTCTAACGGGAAGAAATACTGGATAACATTATTCGCAAACGAAATTGCGTTCATCTTCTGGTATATACTACCGGCTCCGGTGGCTTAGTCAATCATCAGAACGATTAACCGTCAAATTCTAAAATGTCACTTTTGAAAAAGGAACCATTAAAAAGTTATCACGCATCAGCTCGCGTGTTTGAAAGCTAGCGTTTTGGCCGTTACGGCGAGGAAAGTGAACCGCTGAGCTGACGCAACGCATTGTTGCCAGAGTCGGAGAGCCCTCGAGCAAGTATTTGTTGCAAAAATGTACTTCAAACCGGAATAAAAAAAGTCTTTGGAATTGTTTACGTAATGTTTTTGATTTTGCAATAGTCTACAGAAGTTGATTCATATTTCTCACTTTCTGACTTATATTGTATGGCTTGGTAAACAGCGTTTGATGTGGTAGCGAATCCACAATATTCTCAGGTGGCAACTCACAAGTATTTTTTAGGGTAAAAGTGTCATGTCAAGTCATGTTGCCAATTTAACTTGAGACTGTAAAATTGATAAGGAAAATGTATTAATTAGTTATACTAATGGATTACCTAACCTAGTAGATCGATTTCTTTGCTACTATTGTCTTTATTTAAGTAAATTTTGCTTGGGCTTAGATGACCCTGATTCAGTTACAAAAGAGATTATCATAGACAGAGATACAGCGAGCTTTAGCCTCTAAAGTAGTATGTACTGTTTTGTTTGTTTTTCTCTGCATATCAGATTTACTAAAATTAGTGTAGTTAAAAACTTGTTCTGCTGACAAAGTTAATATTGATCTATGCAAATAAATTAAATGTCAATACAGCCAGTGTTATTTACCACTTTGAATTAACATTTTTAATTTAAATGCTGATGGATTAGCCGTCGAATTAACAGCCGCATGCTTCGATATGGCAAATAATTCCTGTTCCGATATTAAGAGGTAAAAAATGCCTTTGACATGTCATCGTATTGTATAACTCGGCCGCCTTTACCACAGCCATTACTGTCAAGTAAATAAGAGCTGCCGTGGAGCTATCGTGACGTTGAAAATACGATAACATGATCAAAGGCAATATGGATTTACAGAGTATAATACATAGAAGCCCAGGACCTAGATTCTAGGCAGTAAAAACCATATCGCTTTTTCTCAAATATGCAATGGAATCTTGGCGTTATGTTAATTATTTTAGTATTCAAAGTATCACGTTGCGGGCGGAACAACTCGAGAGACTGTAAAGGAATTGAAGGCCTAGGCCGGGAAGTATTTATTTTTTAATTTTAATGTAGGTACACATGGCGTCTGTGTTTATGAACACGCTAAATTGCTGTTTTTTTTAAATATACTAAGCCGAGCATCCAACCAAAGCGTTTGCATATTTATTTAAAGTACCAGGAGAACAGAGGTGCGTATTAGGGGTGCGTAACGCAACTTAGATCGCAGGCGATGTAACCCGGTGTGGCGCAGCGGCGGCGGCGGCGCACCCGACACAGCGCGGATGACTGAGCACTGTAGGTTACTTTCAATGTTTACGCACTCCTAGTATTTCAGGTTTTCATTTTTATTTTTATAGTACATTGTTGTAGAGGTTAGAAAGTAAGCAATAGATGGACGAGTTAGTTCGAGGGCCTCCGCTACGCGTCGGCCCTCGAACTAACTCGTCCATCTATTGCACTTTCGGCCGAGGCTTAACACAGTGCTTTTCACGACTACTGCGAGGAAATAAAAAAAGAACTTTATTTCAGATAATTAAAAGCAGACATATATGGCTGTATGGAATCTGATTCCTTTGCCTATCCGTGAAGGGATGAATATTATTAAAAAAATAAAACGACTTCTCATTGGCCAATTTAATTTCATATGCAGCACAAAGTGTGTTCTGATTGGTCGAATTAGTGATGAGCGGACCGATGTTATTGGTCAATGGAACAGACCAACAATGTTAACATAGTTGGTCTGTTTAAATTCATAGTAGGCCTGCTCATTCAATGTACAACTATCGATTGTTTTGGGGACCAAGAACAGACTATCTTTCGCCACATTTCCGAGCAGTGGCGTGAAAAAGGCAATAAATAGCTGCTTTTTTTTATCCAACCAAGCCAAACAATCCAACCCAAAGCATTTGCATTTTTATTTAAAGTACCAGAAGAACAGAGGTGCGTATTAGGGGTGCGTAGCAGCGCAACTTAGATCGCAGGCGATGTAACTCGGTGTGGCGCAGCGGCGGCGGCGGCGCACCCGACACAGCGCGGATGACTGAGCACTGTAGGTTACTTTCAATATTTATGCACTCCTAGTATTTCACGTTTTAATTTTTTTTTTTTTAAATATATACTACGTTGCCGTGAAAAGCGGTTTCCGGCCGAGTTCATATAGACGGCCGAGCGAAGCTACTTCCCGGCCTCTGTAGTTATGTAATATTTCTCAAACATGCTCGGAAAAAACGGTTTTCCGATTGAAAGACAAGGACGGAAAGAGCCTCATTTTACTCCTAGGAGTAAAAAAACCATAATATATGAAAACACTTTCCGTCCATGTATATTTTTTTTTTAAATGCTGTCAATTTGCATACAAAATCAAAAGGACCAAGACAAAAATTCCAAACAGCCAAGGTAACTGCTCGCTGTTTTAGCACAGTGCGTGTGTTTCTTTTTGAATTTGCATTCCAATTTCTATGGTTAGTATTTAAAAACAATTGACAGTCGGTAACATTCGTTCATTCTGCATAATTAAATTACTTGCTTTTTAAAAATGTATTTGTATTATTTCCTCACATGTTTGAGAAAAGCATTATGTAGGTACCTATGCCTCGGCGGAAACGAGGATTTCCTGACTCGTATTTTAGCAGGCCTCGCTATTGCTAACCACCTCGTCAGGAAAACCCTTACTTTCCGCACCTAGGCAACAATGTACTAATATTTACTTGACACTAACGGCGGCTGAATTGAAAACTATACCATAACAGATAGACAATGGTTTTTACCGCCTAGAATAAAGGCCCCGTAGACTTGTTAGAACTGTTTGAAACGGTAAAATAAGGTATAATCAGTGTTTTATATAATAAATATTTGCGTTATGTTACATGTAATACGGCTCAATCGTTTTTATTAAACAGTAAACTTTATATAAGACCATATTCAGTACAATTAGCCTCGTTAATTGTGCATTTTTTCTTTAACGATGGCAAACGAAGCAGTTCCGTCTCACATAACGCATTGTTTAGCTTCCTATGAGGACTTAGATTTTATGGGAAACGTTGCGAAGGAATTAGGTAACTGTTATTAAAAAGATGGTCACGTAATAAAGTTCTTTCTCAGGTGACTAATTTTTAAAAAAATCTAGTGCATAGCTAGATTGTTATTTATTATGTCATCACTTGAATTTATAGTGTGTGTTTTTATTTGAAGAAGTACAAACTGTTAACATGATTACGCATACGATTTTGACTTTTTCGAAAAGTTATAAAATAAACCTAACCTAACCTATTCTATTCTACCAGGGTTACACAAACTTGACAAAATATTTGCTTTCTAACCTGTAGAAAAATTGTGCGGAAACGAAATTCGGCGTAGGAATATTCCGCGGAAAAAAAATCGGCGCAATAGAAGTAACTTAAATACAAGTACTATTGATTTCTTTTTGCGTGTTAAGCTCGTTTATAGCCTTCTCTCTTAGTAATGATCCAATTTTTTATAACTTTAACTAAAATTATATTGTTCCTATTTTATTGGATTCCGCTCGGACCCGGTGGCATAACTTCGTGCATTTCAAACAGAAATATAAATCTTCAAGACTTGCGGCATATTACAAAATAGCCTTTCTAACGTCACCCACAACTTAACGCATTAGCACTTAACTAACTATTGTAACTTGACTTTAACGGTCACTGGAGACACTCATAATGATTATCTACGTTCAGCTCCAAACTGGCTCTATTTCGCATACAATTTGAAGAACTGGGCACTCAACAATAAAGATTATCTTTAGGAAGTTTCTCAAGATCAGGCCACATTGCGAAAAGCCGTAAGTCACTTCAAAAGTCATATGATTATACGCCCTTTCGGATAAGAGTGGGTTTGACATATGGTCAGAATGGTGCAACGTTAGGTTGATATTTATGTAAGTGCAACGTAACTATTGATTATTTGGTATGGATCTAACTTGAGATGTAATAAAGTGTGTCATCAGAAGATAAGCGTTTGTTCTTTACACGTCTCCGTAGCAGTATGTATATGTATTTTATGGCATAGAGAAGGCAGACGAGCACTCAGGCCACCTAATGGTATGTGAAAACTGTGACCCATAGACATTCGCATTCACAAGACTGCAATCCTAAGACTGCAAATGCTTTGCCTACCCTGAGGACTAACATGGAATTCCTCTATGCTCGTCATTACGCCGCCTGTCTTATCCTCAAACCGGAACACAACAATGCGAACACTGCTGTTTGGCAGTAGGTTAGTGGATAAGATGGTGGTAGCGATCCGTACGGACCCTGCACAAGGTCCTACCACCCGTAATATGTTTAAATAGAGATTTAGTTCGTCTACGGCCCTTCAGGAGTTTCTGGTACCTTGCCTCTTGTGCGCTAAGTTTGGGTCAATGCACGACAGACTAAACCGGCTTGGTGCAGTCGGTTGAGTTTGCTTGTGGTGTCTCGCGGCGCGTACAGTTGAGACACGCACACATGCCAGCCCATGATATTCCTTTGCTTAAAGAGAACCTATTGCGGTAGCAGTGGTGGAATGTCTGATTGGTGGTTATGTATGTACGACTATGTAAGCAATAAATAAAAACGGGGACGAGATCTAGGATCTTTTTTTAGAGCGGAAGTATTATGAATTTTTAAATACTTGACAGTTTCCAGACAGGTAAAGGGACAAACATAAAGCAGTATAAATATCTGTCCTTTACGCTGCTAGGAAATTGAAAATGTTTAACATTATCCCTTGTCCACCGATTTTCACGAGGATACTATCCTTGAGGTTAGATTTTTACACTAAACTTCTCCAGGTTTAGCTGGAATAGATCCCATATAGCGTTTAATTCGCCTCTAAACATCCACCTTTTATAACATCATTCGTATTATTATTGTTTTTCCTTTGTACAATGAAGTGTTTGTGACAAAAACAAGCAGCAGAAAACGTTACAATTCTGTTCTCTACAATCGGAAGATCAGTTTAAATGGTATTATGAAACCTTATTAAACGCCTTAACGTGTATAATTATCGATAAATCATTTTATCGGTCACGTCTTACTTTACGTGATCGATACTTTCCTTAAGCGCCTTTATCTCGGTCGATTATTCCGACTCGATCGACTGTGACACGGCTCATTGTACGTGAGTATCGAATTGTTACCAAACTAATAAACCTTACGTAACTTTTGCGATATAGGTTATTTTAAATAGCTATTGTAGAAAATTAATAACATATTTCTTGTCGGCTATAGTGACTTATTGTTGAGTAAAAGTTGCATTGTTGTGTTCCGGGATAAGACAACCGGTGAAATTACTAGCATAGAGACATTATGGCCTAGTTAGTAGTGATCCTGCCTACGAAGCTAGCGGCCCTGGGTTTAAATCCCGGTAAGGGCAGATGTGTGATGAGCGCGAATATTTATTCCCGAGTCATGGAGGTTTTCTATGTATTTAAGTATATATTTCTCTATATAAGTATTTATATCGTTGTCTGGTACCCATAGTAAAAGCCTAGAGCTTCGTTTGGGACTAGGTCAATTGGTGTGACATTGTCCCCTGATATTTATTTATTACATCTTAGTCCTCAGGGCTGGTAATGCATTTGCGGCCTTACGCACGTATTAATAGACTAATCTCATCTCTAATGCTCGTCTCAAGATGCGTCAAAAATGTCAGTGTTCTATGGTTTGGCGTTTACTTTGACGTATCTTGTGACGGGCCTCACAGTCAAGATGACTTTATTAATACGGCCCTAAGACTTGCAGTCTGTTTGCCTTCTCAATGCCATATAAAAAAGGTTTAAAATCATGTTATTTTCTAGAGCTCGTCGACTAATATAGGTACAATGGGTGATCCATCAGTGCGTTTAAATTGAAAGTCGAAAGTTCGTGCTTGTCTCGACTTTGGTGCAGCTCCATCGAACAGTCATGACCTATGAAGCTGTTGCTTGCCTAACCTAACCTAACCTAACCTTTTTTTTTAACGGTTAGGAAACGCATTTACGCTTACGCTCCGGTCTAGGGACCACCATATTGGAGGGTTATGTGGGACTCACAACCCCTACCGTTCAGAGCGAAGGGGAAGGGGGAAGACGAACCACTAAAACCTCACCGGTGTTAACCTACATAGGCTGTTAAAGGGGGCACCGTGGGCTGATGATTATTCACGACTGGGTGCCCCCCAAACCTAACCTAACCTAACCTAACCTAGCCTAGCTCTCACTTAACTTATTTTGTTAAGATAATTGTAGATACATATCGTAGGAATTACGCCATTATGACCTGCGAAACTTGATATCCATTACGGTCCTAATGATGTACTTCTTTACAGTTATAATATGAGATTATGATGGACTAACTGACGGCCGCCAATGTAGGGTTTAGGTGAGTCCATTCTATAGGACGCAATTGGATCGGACTGCGTACCATTAGGTACTACAGGTCTTTTCAAGCTAAATACAGGTAAATGATGCGCTTGGGATGGGTCACGCCTTACCTTCTAAAAATGACAAATACCGTCCACATAACCGGTACTGACACGGTCACAAAACCATGTTGCAACCCGGGACATATTAAACTCCCTAAGAATAGTTCTAAATTCCAAACATCATTAAAACGGTTTCATTAAGCTGTGCTAATGCAAATAGCGTAAACCACATTGCGTGATAAGGCCGGCCTCAGACACGTGGTTTGGTCGTAATCTAATAAAATGATGCAATGAGCCCAGATCGTGAGCGCACAGAGTACACAGAAGTTTCACTTTAGAAGCACAAAGTTTTAATATCAAATACTTTTTTTTTAAAAGTGGGATGACGTTATTAAGTTGATTGCGTAAAAAAAAATCTCTGTAGTAGTACGACGCAGATAAGAAGTCAATCCTGACACATTTCGGATCCATAAAGTTTCCATTTTGTTAATAATGTTGACAGCAGTAAAAACTGCTGTCAACATTTGCAGAAATCGTATTTGATAGTAGCTACGACTACAGGTTTGTTTTTATAAAGTCAACTCAATGTCTCCACACATACAGTGCCACCTTTGCAGAACCTAATTTAGCCTTTTCAAAACATCCTATGTGCTTCGTATTAGCTGGTCACGAATTATCCATTATTTGCCTAACACACTATCAGAATTATGATATCAGAATAATACCTAATGGTCTATTTTTACCACGAACATACTTTGACACAACTGTTTATACTCTAAAAACCTAACCCACTTCCTGGCCTCTGTAACATTTATGTTTTTGGTAAGATCATGTTTACTAAGCCAAAGCCACAATAGCAAAGCACAAGAGGCATGCGTAAATAATGTCCGATTTTCTGCACTAATATTTCCAAGCTGCTATAATAGCACTTTCGGTAACAGTTGCACAATATGTTACATTACACCCGATAACTTGTTACGTTCCAACTGGTTTTTGGTTGATAATAAACGCTTTTTTAACTGATTCAGTAATTGGTAACAATAGACGTAATTTAAACTAGGTATGTCGGTGATCATTTCTTCGTGGTTTTTAATAGTATAAATGCGAAAGTTTCTGAGTTTTTTTTAATATTTGGATGCTTGTGACTCTTCGCATTTATAAACAGCTGAACGGAGTTGGAGGAAAAAAAAATTTTTATATCTTTATAATAACTCAACCATGGTAACAAAACTTTCTTAATTTTAGTCTTTAATTAGGTACAATCTTTCTAAGTGGGTATGTGAGATTTGAGACTATCTGCGTCATAAAAACAATCTAGGACCCTGCTTTTTCTAAATTCCAAAGTAAATTAAACTTCACTATCGTATTTACCCAGTTTCTCACATGCAACAGAATATACAAGTAACTGGTGGCATGCATGTCTTGTAAATCGGATGTATGACCATCAAAGTGCATGTCATTTCCCGTCTTGCCAATTCCCTGCACGCACTGCTCTAACCATACTGTTGCAGTTTCTGCACCCAGTTATTATTTATTTAATAACAATGAAACTACTTCATTTATTGCTTTAATATAAAAAAAGTTTAACCTTGATTCGCATTCTTATTTTTTTCGTATTTGGAAGTTATGTGCAGAATTGAATGTGAAATGGACTTAAAAATGTAATATAACATACTTTTTAGTCGTGTTATGTTTTGATTAATTGTAAACCAAAAGTAATTATTTGAAAGTTACAGTAATATCTCTGGCACTGGTTTGATCTGTAAAAAAACATATGTACCTACCTAACTTAGGCAAACTTAGTTTTTAAAAACTAGGGTGACTTTATAGGTGTATCCCATTTCCATTGTCACGTGCACCAATTCCACTTTCCAACCATGCCGGCCGAGTCGTGAGTTGCATAAGATGTTTATTATGCGGGTACACTTTGTATTTTAAATTAGATTACTTTATTGTCATCAGGCACGCAATTTAGCAAATAAACATTGACACACATAGATTTCCTGGAAAATTCTAGATTTATGACCTTTCGCTCACGACTTCGTGCGCGTACTGTTTTAATGTTATTCCCTTCACAAACTAAACTATCAAAGAATTAGAGGCTTAGGCTATCTTTAAAAACCTACCAAATATCATCAAAGTTGGTCCAGTGGTTTAGCATAATATAACATTTATGTCAAATAATTTATTGTACAAACAATAAAATCACCAGAAACGCAAAAATCACATTCATTTACACATTCAAACTCACATCAAAATCAATATCATTGCATCAAAGCATTATTTATATTATAATTGAGGAAAATATTTGCAATTATACGTTGCTACATTTATTTGTTTTATAGTGCGTTGTCTAAAAAGAACAGTTTAATAAGTAAACTGAATTCCCAACTAAACGTCAATTTTCTTTTAACATTTTCACCAATCCAAGCATGCCAATATAATGTTCTAAGTCTGTATTTATCCATTTCACTAACAGCTGTTCCACAAACGTATAGGAAGTGCCTCAAGCACGCAAGCTGCGCCTGCGTCTGTGTGCGTGACCGTCGTGTACGCACAGCCTCGCGTCTGTGTGAGACTGATTAGTGAGCCAGACACATCACTGGTGTTTTATACAGGGAAATTGGTTGGTTTAAGTAGAAAAACTGAAGAAATTTCTATTCACTATATTGGATGAAAGTAGATTGTAATAACTACAAAATTAAAGGAAATATTCAGCTTTACACGTATTATTGTTTACCTAATTTTATACTCAACAGAGTCAGTTTATACGATAATTATGTCGTAGTCAATGGTAGTGTCATATTGCGGGTGGTAGGACCTTGTGCAGGGTCCGTCCGGATCGCTACCACCATCTTATCCATTAACCTACCGCCAAACAGCAGCGTTCGAAATGATTAGCATAGAGGCATTCCATCTTAGTCCTCAGGGTTGGCAACGCATTTGCAGTGTTAGGCTTGCAGTCTTATGAATGCGAATGTCTATGGGTCACAGTTTCCACTTACCATCAGGTGGCCTGTGTGCTCGTTTGCCTTCTCTTTGCCATAAAATAAATAAATTAAAACAAAACCTGCAGTCCAGTCCAATATGCTCAATTTGTAATAGTTGCACACTTTATCATGTGTAGCTTCAATTTGTCATTGTAACAATCATAAAAAGGAAACAATGCATATTTAAATCAGTAGCTAATAAAATACAATATTAACGTCTGCATCATAAATTTGCGAATAAATAATAAAACCATACTTCAAAATAACAATATTCCTTAAATTTTTGCATAAATGATATTGTCACGTTTGAATAATATCAATGTCAAATATCCAATATCAATTAACACTATGATTGAAATATGTTTTTTATAATATAAAAATCACCTTTGTTGTTATTGTTTTGCGCACTTAATAATGTTTTTTGCCTGGGGATTGACCGTATAACAGGGTCACCAAGGTGAAGAGTACTAAAACCTTTATTAAATTTAATTATACCACAGATAGGTACTATGACGAAGCAAATTTGAATAAAACGTGATTAAGATTTATCAAAGTCACATTGAGATCAAAAGCATTTTGTTTTGCTATAGATGTAGAGGTTAGTCGCGAGGATTGGCAACGCTTTTGCAGTCTAATGATTCCAGTTTTAAAAGCCGTATTAATAAACTCATCTTGACTGTGAGGCCCGTCACAAGATACGTCAAAGTAAACACTAAACCATAGAACTCTGACATTTTTGACGCATCTCGAGACGAGCATTAGAGTTGAGATCAGTTTATTAATACGGGCCTAAGATTGTAACCCTGAGGACTAAGTCCAAATCTAATTAGTAACTTCACAGGTTACAACACAATAATGTGAGCGCTGCTGCTTGGTGGTAGGCAGCGTATCTGCAATAAAAATACATTTTATAAGTTTATTACTGACTTAGGACCGTATTAATAAACTCATCTTGACTGTGAGGCCCGTCACAAGATACGTCAAAGTAAACGCCAAACCATAGAACACTGTCATCTTTGACGCATCTCGAGACGAGCATTTGAGTTGAGTACGTTTCTTAATACGGGTCTAAGAAACCTGGTTTCTATTTACTCGTATACGAGTGTATGAACTAAAAATATGAATAATCTACCACACAATATTTGAAAGAAATGAAAACAAAGCCGTTCAAAATAAACCAGATTAATCAAACAAGATTAAACAAAGACTAATAAAGTATATCTTGTTTAGCAAATGATTATTTGCACAGTTTTACAACTTAGTCGTACAATTAATTAGACGAACAATTGATATTGAATTCGTTTTTAATTGTTCACCTGTGGAATATAAACTTGTGGGGCAATATGCCACCGGGGTTTATATGTTTAATGATACGGTCACCTGATCACGAGGTGAACAAGGCCTACCTTCTTAGGTACCCATACCTACTAATTATTTCAAATTTAATGTTATTTTGGGTATTGCATAAGGCGTTTTTTGTGTACAACGACAATCCAACAAAAATTGACTTAGTCCTTAAACAGATCGAGTTAAAGGAAATTGAAACGTTATCACATTTGGTTATCATTCAGAGTGTTCAATCACTTTACAACTAGGAGTTCAGCACCTGGAAAGCATCTGCTCTGAATGGAGAACGGTGGTATGGATATCTTTAGGATCACAATTCTCTGAACACACAGCTTAGATTCATCGTTTTCTGGCATCGTGTAGGTCGTTTGTGACTAAGGTCAAGCGGGGCTATTACGTCAGTGGGGTAATTACGTCGAATGGCTTTATCTCCCGTTTTAAAGTTCGTATCGAAAAGTTGCATCTGTTGACAAGTAATTTGTTTTTCTCTGCTTCACTCGCTCGCTTCACTCGTCGGTACGAACTTTAGAACGGGAGTTAAAGCCATTTGACGTAATTGCCCCACTGACGTAATAACCCCGCTTGACTGTCAATTTGTATAAAATTTTACTCACACATCCTTACTAATATTATAAACGCGAATGTTTGTATGTATGAATGGATGTGTTTCTTTCACTCTACAACGGCTGGACGGGTTGGGATGACATTCGTAATGGAGATATCTTATAACCACAGGCTAAATAACATTCCGGAAAATTGAAAGTTCCCGAGGGAATAACGACATTACGCGGACGAAGTTGCGGGCAGAAGCTAGTTACAATATACTTATTCTCGATGTAACAACTTAACTATAAGACGTAGTATCCGAAGAAGGATAATGCTTTTCATCTCGGAAAATACCAGTTTCTAGTTAATAACGTTGAAGGAAAGAAACGCCACGTGTACCGGACTATGCCGGGAGCGTAATTACGATAATACTACTGGCTTGTTGTAGTGTTACAAGCTTAAAACGGCATTCGCTTCTGTATTTTGCTTGGCTGACTTAAAATAACTCGCCTGCAAAAATTTTACCATTTCATTTTATTTTTCGTGCAATATATTTATAAATAATTATCTTTGTAAATTTTTGGATAGGGTAAAGTCACCAGTAGTCAGCCAGGAGACCTGTAGTCGGCCTCTGCCTATACTTTGTATGAGTGCGAAGAGTACGAAAGATATATTCGCACTCTTCGCACTCATATAAGGTCGACTACTGGTCTCTGGCTGACCACTGGTGACTTTACCCTATTCATCAAAAAGCACGACGCGGAAAATTATTTAAAAAAATAGTGTTGAAATTTGCACATTCAGCTCTTTCAAGTGACACCCCGTTTGCTACAATCCAATCACTTAAATTTTTCCTTCTAGACCTTTTTTTCAAATATTTAGAGAGATAATTTCATTGTTTTTACGTAAAACAAATGCGGGTTAGCAAGTTACACAAATATGCTAAATTTCAAGTTTGATAGTTTCAGAGAATAACTGCTGTGACAGACAGACAGACAGACCCCGAAGTCTCTCTCTCTTTTATATCAGTTTGGTACGGAACCTAAAAAACTCATAACACTAAGGCCCGTATTAATAAACTGATCTCAACTCTAATGCTCGTCTCGAGATGCGTCAGAAGTGACAGTGTTCTATGGTTCGGCGTTTACTTTGACGTATCTTGTGACGGGCCTCACAGTCAAGATGAGTTTATTAATACGGCCCTAAGACCGAGTTCGATTATTACTAAAACGAACCGACCATACGCACTCGATATTCCCATCTCAATTGTTTTTCCTACTGGCCAGTTTCGCAAGTGACCTAACAGCAGTTCAAGGGCGACCTAATGACTGCAAGTTGCTTGCAACACACTTTATAAGCGGCTAGCTGCTTAAGTTGCATTTAATTCGCTTATCGATTGCAAATGTGCATTTCATCATTGTTTTATCACGTTTGTATGTTAATTTAATGTTTTGATAGTTTACCGGCAAAATGTTAGGTTGTTCTTAAAAATATATCTTTTTAATGTACTTCGAATACTTCGGTTTATAATGGTGAAATAACTTTTCTCAGTAGGTATTTATTACATTAGAAATATTATGTATGCATGTGTATATGTAAAACACATATTCAAATTACAGAAATTAAAGTAGTACAAAGGCGAACTTATCCCTTTAAGGGATCTCTTTTGGTCCACTTCTAATGTTATGTTTCAACGTTTAAAAATGTGGGATGATTGGTGTCTGTCTATAAGTTCATCAGTGACATGTGATTCATATCTTAACCGTGTAAAGACGGGCCCGAACTGTGCAAAGAAATTTTCATTAAGTCTGATCACTTTTTTAATTAACCCTAAAAAGTTAATATTTGACAAAGCACGCGTATATATCTTTTGAATGTAATAAATAGATACATATACATCAAAAGTAAAATACGAAAAACTATTAATCACCGTTGTAGGTATTGAAATGGTTTATAAATATCCATATCATAAAAAAATAAAATTGCCTAAGTGGTCTTAAACTTACGGTCGCTCCCCTCGTTTTCCCCATACACTTTACGTGCCTTGACGTGACAAAGTTTACGTGCTTAAAATGTTAATGAAAGCTTTTCAACGCTTGAAAATTTTCAAAGGTGCGCCAATTTAGGCAAGTGAACTATTTTGAAGGAATTAGAAAGCTATTTATATAATATATGTTAATCCTAGTAGTGGTTTTTGTTAACCAAGGTGTTTGTTTTTTTTCTATTTCATTGTTTAACAAAACCAATTTCTAAATAGATTTGACTCATTAGGTACTTCACATTGGCCATGCCTCACCTATTTAAAGATTCAAAGGGTATCCCGCCTTTTGGCAGAAATGTATTTGGTCTATTGTATCATTTTATTTACTACCCCGTTTTATTCCTGTAACTGTAAATATTTCAGGATTTATTTCAGTGCCATCGTGTAGAACCATATAGGTTACGTTAGGTTAGTTTTATAAAAATGCTGAAATATTTACAGTTACAGAAAAAAAAGCGGTTAAGCAAATGAAACGATACATTCGGCCAAACATATTTCTGCTAAAAGGCAGAGAGCCGAAATAAAGACATTTGATGATTGAAATTAAAGCATTTTTTAATTAATTAACCCATATCCTCGAATAATTATTTTAATTAGAAATTAAAAATACTTAAAACTACACTAATCTAACAAACCGCTACCAGTAAGTAGTTGTTTCCAAAATGCTGGCAGCATCGCCACGTTGAATGGCAATGCTCAATCTTTGGACCAAGTACAGGCCAGCATTTTGGTCACGAGTTGTATCGATCAGGCGCTTTGACAAATCCTTAAAAATACTTTTATAAACAGACGGAAAAAGAGAGTACGTAATAAACTTTAACTGACAAGCCAAAAACAGTCTTTATATAAGTTAAATACGACACACAATGACCGAGTCTCATTTCACCGCCATATTATGTGCGCTTATTTTTGGGGCACCCTGTGTTGCTAGAATCAAACGTCAATGTTGCAAGTATAAGCTACTTCCCGGTTGTACTCTAATCGCGGCCATTTTGTCCACAATCGGCAATAAATCGATATTACCCATTCGGCTGGAAACCGGAGATTTTCTCTGCAAGCCGTGATCTATGGCACTTACGCAGATATAAAAGTTATTACGGACACTTGATTTATACGAATTATGCGTTTAATAAATCTTATAAACGACTTCAAGTGGTTGAATCGAGTAGTTAATTGATGTGGGTAATAACAGTTTGGAATAAAATTACTTATTTAATTATTATTTATTTGCAGTGAGCTCGCTCGCTTGATCGACAGGAACCTGTGTTAAGCTACAAAATTAATAACGCATACCCTAAAATGTTGTTTGTCTACTTTGACAGGGGTTTACCCTCGTTTCACCGATACTCATGTCATAGAACGTATTACTTCGCAGAATTTTAGTTCCAGAGAAACCTATTTTCTGCTGAACCCGTGTTGATCTCAGGTTATCTTGTGATGGTTGCAACTCTAACCTCACCTACGTGAATTATATTTAAGATAACCTGAAGTCAACACGGGTTCAGCAGAAATTAGCTTTATATGGAACGAAAATTCTGCGAAGTGGTACGTTCTAGGAAATCAGTGTCGGTGAGAAAAGAGGACACCAGAAAAGACCATGTGGCGTTAACGGTCTTTAGCCACTAGCAGAAGTTTGTTTATTAAATTTCTAAGCAAAAATAAAAAAGATTTTGAAAAAGTTCATGTTTTCAATTGTACTGGCTCTTCCAGACACCCGCCGCGTCACTTCCTAGCGCACACACACAAGCAGCGCACACACATACGCGTCACGTGCGCCGGCGGCGGCGCGTTCACTTTCGATCGCCGAGGTTAATACTACTATGTTAACTTTATAGGTTTCGCCGCGACTTGCTCTTGTTTTCATTCTTTATTCAAAATGCATTGTTAGGCATAAAGCGTTAAGCAAAGTGACTAGTGGTAAGGTGGTAACCAGGGGACAAGTCAAGAAGTATAACGCTTAGCGATTTTCGATAATCGACAAAATGTATAAGATCGACATAAGCTGATGACGGATCGCGTCGACCGTTTATGTCTACTTCATACAAATGTATGAAGATCATAGATTCAATAGAAAACAGAAACGTTAGCAGCGTTTGCATTTTGACTGGGCCCGAAGACTTCTTCGCTTTTTACGATAGTAGGGGAGCCCACGACACTAAACTTAGCTCGATAAGACTATCAGATGATATATATATACACTCAGGAGCAAAAATACAGGGTCAGAGTGCGTTTTTCAGACAAACGAGACTATTTTGAAGGCTTGGTTCCTCGCCAGGGGTTGTTTCGAGTGAGGTTTAATGGTGGATACTCCGAGGTTCAATAGAGGAGGTCAAAAGTTCTTAAGATACTTAACTGATCGCACAATCAGTTAACACCACACTCCACAGCGGGAGAGTTTGGGTCAGCACTTCCATTTCCTTACAATTTATTGCCATTTTAGATGTTTTTCTGAACATGCACAATTCCGGCGTTAACCGCAGATTCATTCAGTTGGGTATCCTAGGCACTCTGGAAGTCCTGTATCGATGCTCGAGGTATTCATCATCAGAATCCACTAAAAGCATTCCCTGGCGAGGAACCAGGGCTTCGAAATAGCCTCTTTAGTAATGAAAAACGTACATTGACCCGTTTTTTTGGTCCTGAGTGTATATATATGTCACGTCATCAATGGCAATGCAGCTAGTATGATTAGACTCCTAAGTTTCGTTTGTTCCTCGGAACAGCAGGGGTATGACCCGTTGGACTGTACGACAATGCAGTGCTGCAAGTCTCTCTGATTGGCCAAATCAGTGGCAGCAGCATGATAAGCGACGCCTATCATGCTACATCATGCTACTTAATTACGAAGTATGTTCGATCTCCTTAAAAAACCAAGGCTCATCTAAAAGATCATCAATTTCTGTGTACGAAAGTGGTTGCTGCAGCTGTCGCCCTCCGCGCAGCCAGGTTTTTTGCAATACAGCATCGCCATTTCGTATTCACCATAATCACGTGACTAATTATATGTACAGTCAACAGCATAAATAAGTGATCATTTATGTACCTTGTCGCTTTAACGTCATGTTTGAAATGTCATACAAAATTGTGAAACGATTGAAAGTGACAAGGTACATAAATGATCACTTATTTATGCTGTTGACTGTACCATCTGGTTGTCTTATCCAACTAGGTTTAGTGTCGTGGGCTCTTTAGACTTCTAGGGCCACAGAATCTCGATGCAATAGTAAAAACGTTACATGATGGAATTTGGAATGTCGAATGTCTATTCGGACCTTTTATTTTCTTTTATTATTACATTGTTATGTTCTAGATTGAATTTAACTCGCTCTGTTCGTATTTCTTTTATCTTACAAATCAATTTCAAACAGTTTTATCAGTTGTCGATTACGATAGCCTATTAAGATTGGAATTTCGTTGCAATTATATAAATGACTAGCTTTTTTCCGCGACTCCGTCTGCGTTGAAACCATATTCCTTCAGATAAAACTAAATAGTTAAACTAATGCGTTGAGCGCAGACACTACCAGCTCTTCGGTCGCCCGTGACGTCAATGACCCTCTAGAGTTTTTTTTACTTTGACCCCTATTGCTATATATACGTATAAATAAAACTCTTTCGTGATTGACAGATAACGCACTGCTTAAACCGCTGAACCTAAAGACTGGAAATTTAGAAAACATTTCTCGGGTACTAGGGCTGCATATTTAGAAAGGATATTAGAATTATCGGCTCCCAACGGGACGGAACAGGAGTCGCGGAAAATAAATTCTACACGCACGAAATCACAGGCATCCTCTAGTCGAGTACCTATGTTAAAAGTTAACCAACGTCAAAGGCCTTGCACATTGTTTTGCAACACGCATTAAAAATCTTGTAAAAGATCACGAGAGCCGACCTTCGGTAAGAATACCACAGGCTCCTTATTAAACGGTCAACCTATCAATCAGAGGTAATTATGCCAAAAGCATTGTGGTTAATGGTATAATGACCCAATTTATTTGGCTATAGTGATTTTTATAAATATCAAAAGGGCATGTGTCAGGAGACAAAGACAGACAACACGGCGCTCGGTGTGAATGAGACAAATAGTACCTATTTCAAAGCGTGTCCTGCCACGTAGCTAAAGGACATAAAGTAACTAGAAGACCGAACTAGTTCCATTGACCGACTGACCGAGATCGGAGCGCCCCCTTCGAAGACCCATCGGGCGCAACTCTAGTCAGGATACATTGGGCTGATAGAAGATAGAACACATCCAAGTCACAAGAACGAATACTCTATTTTTTTATGGCATAGAGAAGGCAAACGAGCACATAGGCCACCTGATGGTATGTGGAAACTGTGACCCATAGACATTCGCATTCACAAGACTGCAAGCCTAAGACTGCAAAGGCGTTGCCCACCCTCAGGACTAAGATGGAATGCCTCTATGCTAGTCATTACACCGGCTGTCTTATCCCCAAACCTGAACACAACAATGCGAACACTGCTGTTTGGCGGTAGGTTAATGGATAAGATGGTGGTAGCGATCCGGACGGACCCTGCACAAGGCCCTACCACCCGCAAACCGCACACACACCGTATTGGCAGCATTCGCACCACGGATCACGCAGTTGTTTTCGCGTGGAAAAGCAGTTTTTGCCACATAGAAGACAAACGACAACAAAGGCCTTATGGTTCCAGAACTGCCGTCTTAAAACTTTAAATGCGTTACCAACCCTAAAGAAATGCTCAACCAGCTGTCAACTTTAGCTGGTGAATTAAATTAAAAGGCAAAGAAGCAGACACCACGTGATGGTGAGCAGTCACCGTCGTCCATTAACGTCATCAATTCCAGAAAAACAGCCAAGTGGCTGCCTTTGCGTGTGCTGGCATGGTATAAAAGCATTCCATCTTAGTCTTCAGGGTTGGTAATGCAAGAAGTTCAAGATTGTGTATGTTTCCCATGTATCCTACGTGCTCGTTGACCTTCTCTATAATGACATATTTGTAAATAAACACTCCCCAAGGATACCTCATACGTTTGCTATGACTAAAAGCAGTTGTTAGTTTCCGCCACGCGTTGTTAGTTGTTGCGAGATTTCCCCCAGCGCAGGCGCAACTGAGCAAGTAGGTGACGGACGCGCGTAATCAATGGTAATCATGGAGCTTGCAAAATTAAACGTAGGACGTCTTTATGTTGGGACCACTACACTATCATGCAATTAAAACGGGTCACTTTCTATGGAAACTGTATACAAAGTAACCCGGATTCATTGCTCTTGACTCTACAGAGAGTTTGGCAGTCGCGTGTAGGGGTTTTAAAGTATGATAGTTAGTGTCATTCTGAACACTTTAAAAAAAAAACAGTCAAGCATTAGCAGGCGTCGATTTGAATTTATTTTGAAGAACCAAGGTATTGCGAAGGTAAAACACTAAACATTTATTCAATACTGGCTGTTGTTAATAATTGTTTTAAGTGTAATAATTGGTTGTTTAATAATTGTTTTTTCCGATGATCATAGTGTTTTTACAAGAATAAACAAAATACAATATTTTAAAAACCGTGCAATTTTGCAAAATATTAAATAATGTCAAAAAAATTGTAATATTGAATGTGTCGACTGCCATGCACCCTGTATATAAACATTATTTCTGTAGCATGGAGAAGGCTACACTGACCACCCGATGGTAATTGAGGTGGGATCTAACTTGCATTGGATTGTCAACTTTAAATATAAGGGGACAATGTTAATGTCACACCAATTGACCTAGCCCCAAACTAAGCTCTAGGCTTGTACTTATTTGTACTTATATCTGACCGTTACCGGGATTTGAAACCGGGACCGCTAGTTTCGTAGGTAGGGTCACTGCTAACGTGTCCTCTAAATGCCTCCATGCTAGTGATTTCACTCGCCAAAATACAAATGCGAACACTACTGCTTGGTGGCAGGTTAGTGAGTTACAATCTGTATGGAGCCTGCACGACCTCCAACGTCTCGACGAAAAGAAACGAATGAGAACGAGAAGGCTTGCACAAGTAAAACTAAATTATTTTTGATTATTGTTTCTTACTCTAAGTAAGTACCAAGTAACATAATCTGGGCCTCTATTATAAGTGTTTAAACAATTTGTTTGACGTATTCTTTTTAACTCGCCGCCATTCCTGTCAAGTAAATAAGAGCTATCAAAACGGTGACAATTCGATAACAGGTCAAAGACGATATGATTTTTACCGCCTACAATAGGCCCTGATTAATCTACACAGATCCTTTTGAACTTAAATACGAATGCATAAGTTACTTGGTTCTCAAGGCGACGAGTTGAGAGCTGTTGCATACAGAGAGACATACATACATAACAATGGTGCCCACGCGTCGCACTACTCAGCGATTTTTTGGTTTGCTCCACTTATGACCTGAAATAAATTACGTTGTTTATTTCTTAACAGACATGGAGATAAATGTGCTGTTTTAAATTTAAAAAAACGCTTCATTTAATAGTTTGTATTACGTTTCATTTTGTCCATCTTACCTCTTAGTGAATTAAAAACATTAAATTGATATTAAAAAGGCAAAGTATATCTGTGTGTGAGAGAGAATTATTATGTTCGTAACTCTATCACGCTAAAACGACTTATTGGTATAATATATAAATAGTTTACCTATTCCCAAACTAAGCTTTATACTTGTCTTGTACTATGGGTACTAGATAACGATACATACACATACATATCGTCACGCCTTGATTCCAGAGCGGGGTAGGCAGGGCTACAGAATTACCAACAACTCTAACAACTTGTTAATTCTATTACCACACAACAACAACTACAAACAAAGATTTAAACAAATAAATACTTGTATACAAAGAAAACACCCAAAGACTCAGAAACAAATACTCGCCCTCATCAGTCATTACACAAATATTCCGTGATCAGGAATCCACCGTGGGATCGCTAGCTTCATCTAACTGCGTCATGTATGAAATGGGGATACCTAGTTTAAACACAAATGAATTAGGCGTCTAAGTCTCTTAGGAAATAACAGCTCTCTAAATGTGCTTCACTATTCAATGATATTACCTTTTTTCCGTACAAAATTCAAAATATTTATTCAGTAAATTGGCCACATGAGGGCTCTTTTACACGTTGGTAATATGGAGTGAATCTACTAGCGCTTCGGACAACACCATCACTGCGGAGAAGAAGCGCCGCAAGAAACTCAAAAAAGTAAGTTTCATTACGAGGCAAAAAAAGGTTTTTTTTTTTTTTTAACTATCACATATAAAATCATTAAAATGTAAGGTCAACAAAATAAATTAAAAATAATTACTAGGAAAACAACATGACGAGGACTCTACGTCAGGAATGATAGTTAAAAATAAATAAATTGGAAGACATCACCCGTTCACGAGTATGACGCGTATCTCAGCCTCTGCATTCCCAAAACGCAGATACCAGATCTCATCTACTATCTAATCGGCTCCCATAATAGATACTATTCGTTATGTAACTCCGAACTATGAACTTAACTAAGAGGGTCAATGCTGAGGCACAGTGTAGACCTACACAAATTTTACACTATACAAATGCGTGTAACTCATTCAATTTGAACCGTATACGAAAGACATAAGAGTGTTGGGAAGTGTATTTGTAAGAGAGTTTAACTATAACATCTCGTCACTTTCTACGGAACAATAGAGCAAAACGGTACAAAAAATAATAGATTATGTCGGCTTGTCACTAATTTGAGAATAATGGAGTCTTTTTAGGTTGTTTTTCTACGTATTTTTCCACTTTACAATAATCTTAGGAACATACTTGAATTAACATAGGTACAGTACAGTCAAGGAGCCTGTCGCATAACGTTAATCATTAATTTTAGCGTAATTTCTTTCATGTGGCTTGACGCTGTCATTATGACAGGGCTTCATAGTGGCTCAACCAATAAGGTCCTTGACTGCACGCAGGGCTCGGAAAACGGTATTTTTTTCGAAACGGTTTCGTCTTAAATGCCTAAGGAACGATTTGTTTCGGTTTCGTTCGCAAATAACGTTATAGAAAACGTTTTTGAACAAGAACGAAATTTAAATATTTTTTTAAACCATATAACGTTTTTAACCGTTTTTTTCCATTTGCTGGGTTCGGTAGTATCTAACATTACTAAACAAGTTCATGCTTGTCGCCGCTTTGTAGCCGAACGCCGCGCGCGGCCGCGTCCCGTGGATTAAACCGGTTTTTGATAACGTTCTCGTTTCGTTTCCGTTCCGAACAAAATGTTGAACAAAGAACGGTTCGAAACGTTTTTAAAACGTTATTTTGAATAACGTTTCCGAGCCCTGACTGCACGTCTTTGGATAGTTGTCTTGAGATTGCAAGTATAGTTGTCAGAACCTATTTACCATCAAGTGGCTTGGGGCTCTATTCTACTCGGTAAAACTTTATTGCTCTTGACATGTTATCGTATTGTCAACGTCACGATAGCTCTTATTTAGTTTACGGTAATGGCGGACGAGTTAAAAAAAATGTCTGTTTATGTCAAATTTTTCATTTTTGGGACAATCTTTTGTTGCCGACTGTACTTTCTTATTGCAATATCTTTATCTGCCAAGTCCAAACTGTTGAGTCCTAACACGGCGGGTCCACGCTAAGAATAGCGGAGATAGTTATCGCCACCTTCCGACTCCATCATCAGATCACCTCTTAGATACCATAATAATGCATTGTCATCGGGTTTACATATGTGCTCCGAATTTCAGCCCATTCCGTTAACAGGAAGTGGGTCAAATTTAACTTGGAAGATTTGACCCGTACAAACATTGCAAGTTTAATAAAACTGCAAAAACGATCGCAGTAATACTCTCCCGCTCGCGCCTTGCCGCCTGCTCTTTCTAATAATAAAAAAACGGACAAGAGCATGTCGGACCATGCTTAGCGTAGGGTTCCGAAGCCGTTACTAGAAACAAATTAGATCTCGCTGCAATCTTAACTTTGCCGTTGGAAAACTGTTATCCCCATACATTGACATAGGTCGCGGTCAGTTTACCAACACCGCAAGCAAGTTTGCGGTAGGTAATGTAGGTATAAACATTTAAATCGTTTGTAATTCAAGAACCAATGAAGTCTACTTAGTCATGATATTTTTCCTATAAAACTCAATGTGCTATTATTTAAGTTTTTTTTTGATTTAGTATTTGTAGTTTAGGCTGTGGGGGGGGGGGGGGGGGGGGGGGACTTGACTCTAACAAAAAATACGGCTTATATTTCATAAACGGATCCCTTAGTCAAAAAAATGTTGCACTTATTCGAAAAAAAGTACATGCCCACGTTACGTGTAGGGAGGTCCAAAAGATTATTTTTTTCTAGATTTTATTGTACCATCTTGTTGTCGTGACTAATATGCATATTCATGCCAAATTACAGCTTTCTAGTACTAAGAGTCTCTGAGCTAGGCTGCGGACAAACGGACGGACATAGCGAAACTATAGCGGTTCCTAGTTTAACTACGGAACCCTACAAACCAAGCGAGACGCGTCATATTCGGACTTACAATGAAAGTATAACAAAGATTCCACGTAATTACAATCTATATAGAACAAACTATGATGTAACTGTTTCATAACATACTCCTTTCTTATTTGTTAAAATCGCAGATGTTTTTGACAGTGACAGCTCTCAGTTTTGTGTTGTGTTGTAATACGAATGGAAGGTGAATTTAGTTAATTATAATTTAATGAAGGAAGTCGATATGAAGGTATGAAACTCTCTAATTTCGCTGTTTTTTTTTAATAATACTCATATGAATTTGCTTGGTACTCTTGGTAGTGGTCAATTCACAACGACTTTTTTTCGTTATATTAAAGCGCTGTAATATTTATTGCTCTTTATTATATGTTTTAATGGCTTTTAAATGAGCTTTAATAATATACAATCAAGGAGTTCAACTGACTCGTTTGCGTCGGCCATTGATAACAAATATCAGAGGTCAATGTTACACAAAATGACCTAGTCATAAACTAAGCTCTAGGCTTCTACTATGAGTACTAGACAACGATACACATATAATTTACAAGTACCAAGTTGGAAAAAAAATATAACTCATCGAAAAATATTAACGTAACCATCACACAAAATATTTGCCTTAATGAGGATCGAATACGGGACCGCTGTCTTCATAGGCAAGGTCATTCATTATCATTACAACTCTCTACCAAGTAGGCCCATGTCCTACCCCCGTAATATGCTTGTCTTTATTGCGTTTAATGAATACGTCACTGTCGCACTTATATATTAGTCAGAAAGTGACAGGGCTAAAACCACGTTTAAAAAAATCCACCAATAGGAGAGCTGTGTTGAGCGAGTTTAGGAAAATGAAGTATTCCTATTGGTGAATTTTCCTCGCACACTGCGCTCTCGCATAGCTCTGGTAGACATTCATTCTAATGAGCCTATTGCCTACCCCCTCGACAAATGTATCCAATGTCATGTAACGCAGAGTTATGAAGATAGTTAGAACTGTTAGAAGAAGAGATTTTAGCCGGCACCTGCGACCAAATATAAAATATACACACGCAATGTTATGCTCCGACGTGACAACGTAAACTCGTCGGTTAGTTATTCATTGACAAATCCACAAGCTAATTGTCAACCAAAGTGACATGTTTTGGCTGTCATGATGTCCAAATAACACGCAACAAAGCGTAGTGTTCACTTGTTCAGTCCCAAGATCGTGCGAACGGTTACAAAAGTATTGTTGGTGGCTATAACCGTGTTGGGTAACGGCGAGTCTCTGCGACAAGGCTGTGTGATGGGACATTACTGCCCGTAGCTCGTACAGTCGGTGAAGTCAAGAGGTGTTCGCCTAAATATCAGAGAGAAAAGAAAAAACGTATAGATTAAAAGTAGTAAATAAAGATACGCACGGGAACTTTTACACGTCGAAAATCTACCAGCGCTTCGCAAGAGACCACTGCTGAGAAGAAACGCCGCAAGAAACTCAACAGTCCGTCGTTTTTTTAAGTAGTACTTATGATATTATACAATTGTATATAACATGAAATAAAAATAAACATATATTCAAGCGTAGCTTGATCATTAAAATGTGTCAAAACTCTGAATTTTCATAGGGAGTTTTAAGTAGTAGTAATATTTTTATATATTTTTAAATATATTAAAAATATACTTACCTATGACAGTGCAAGACAACCACAAACACTCTCCAACAGAACCCTAGACAATATACAATATTTAAAAAAAAAGACTAATTTATTATTAAGTTATTTAGGTGTTTAGTTTAGGCCAAGCATTTTTATCTATTAGATAGTCCTCGACCCTATAGTAAGCTTTAGACATCAACGACTTGTTCAAGTAAGTTTTAAGTACTGGAAATAGTAACTTTAAAACTGCGTCAGGTAATTTATTATAGAAATGAATACATTGACCTACAAATGATTTATGAACCTTACGTAGTAATGACCTGAAGAGAACCCCTGGGATGCTTTAGACACAATGTTCTTTTGTGAAATATCAGGGGACAATGTCACACCAATTGACCTAGTCCCAAACTAAGCTCTAGGCTTGTGCTATGGGTACTAGACAACGATATAAATACTTATATAGAGAAATGTATACTTAAATACATAGAAAACATCCATGAATCAAAACAAATATTCGCGATCATCACACAAACATCTGCCCTTACCAGGATTTGAGACCAGGACCGCTAACTTCGTAGGCAGGGAACTACCAACTAGGCCAGAGCGTCGTCAAGTTTCTGAATATTGATAAAGTTTTATTTATTTACTTATTTATTTTAACATTCGTAATGAATGAATGAATGAATGAATGATATTTATTTTCCAAAGTAAGTCACAATATACATTGCATGTTAGTATGTCAAAAGTACAAGAAATTTCATTGGAATCGTCAAAAAATATACACAAATCTAATATCATCAAAAATATAAATAAGAAGTCAAAATAAAAATAACAATACAAAACTAGAGTTATCACCGTTAAGGATCGTCGTAAAAATAGCATGTAAACAAATTAGCAATACTTAAAAATAAATAATAGGTCAAAAACATCAGAAATAATAAAAACAACAATACATATTAAATCAAAACAAATTATAAATTAAGGTCCATAAACTCTTTAACTGAGTATAATGGATTTTCCAATAAAAGGTTTTTGAGCCGGTGTCCAAATGCATCGTCGGATGGTTCGTTTATGATTTGCGAAAACTTAACGTTTGCGCAATGTGTCAGGATCGATTTCTGATCTGCCTAATACTATAGGCCAACGAGTCAATGAAATAAGTATTCGAATACTTATCTTTTCCGGCTCTTAACAAATGTTCATTAACTAAGATCATAATTAACGTAAACCTTACCTAGTCTTAAAGCGCGGAAGACCAAAAATAAAAATGTCAAGGATTTCAAATTGGTTTCGTCTAATAATGAAAACGATTATCTCTTAAGAGCATAACCACGTATGGTATACACTATAGCAGCAGTGTTCGCATTGTTGTGTTCCGGTTTGGGGATAAGACAGCCGGTGTAATGACTAGCATAGCATTCCATCTTAGTCCTCAGGGTTGGCAGCGCATTTGCAGTCTTAGGCTTGCAGTCTTGTGAATGCGAATGTCTATGGGTCACAGTTTCCACTTACCATCAGGTGGCCTGTGTGCTCGTAAGCCTTCCCTATGCAATAAAAAAAAAAAGCTGCATTAACAACAATAGGGCAGTATCATAGAACTGCGTATGTATTAAAGACCTTATTTCTTAAGACCGGTGGTAAAATTTACTATGACTATGCATTCTCTTTATTCAGGAGGGCAGAATGGCAATAGCAAGAAGAACCTACTATCTGCCCAATGGAACCGTTTGTTTGACACTTCTTACAACTTGAATGATAACGATAATGTGACACACTTCTATGGTGGCTCCGGGTTCCATTGGGCTGTACATATGGTAGTAGGACCTTGTACAGTTACTGACCTCCAAAGAACATTCGCATAGTTTTGTTCTGGTGTGGGGATAAGACAACCGGTGTATTTGCATCTTATTCCTTAGTGTTGGGAACGCTTTTGAAGTCTGAGGGCCGTATTGATAAACTGATCTCAACTCTAATCCTCGTCTCAAGATGCGTCAAAAATGACGATTGACGTTTACTTTGACTGCTCTTGTGACGGGCGGCTCAGCCGAGATGGGTTTATTAATACGGCCCTTAGTATACCAGATTGATTGCGAATGTCTATGGGTCTTAGATTCCACTTATCATCAGATTCATCAGGCTATATTGCCTTGTACTTTCAATTAAAAAACAATCAAAAGTAGAATGCTACATTATCACTAAGTAACATTGGCTGTTTTATTTTCCGGACGATCTTTCGCGGGCATCAATTATTCAAAAACGAAACTAAAAGTTTCCGGCGTGACTCTTCCTCATATTTTTGTAATAAATGTTTATCCAAATTAAAAATTTCAACAAAAAACTTCAGAAATCATCGAAATTAATAGCACGTGACTGAAGACTACAATTAATTGTTTTGTTACAAAAACGATTGAAATCTCAGCAGAAGGTTGCGCAAGCGACTAATGCGGTAAATCAGATTACGATCGGTTTCTGATCGCTTTCCAACTAACTGTAACCCTAAGTCGACGGTTGATTGGGTAACCGTAGTTGGTATATGAATTGCTATGGATTTTTTATAATATAACGATGTCGACACTTACACGTTATTTTAGAAAAAGGAGTATGCTCGTATATACTCGTTTTTCTGAAACTTGCAGAAAATTTCAATCAATTTTGATATGGTTATTGTGATAATTTAAGAGTGTAAATTTTTGTGACTTTCATAAATTTGTATCTTTATTCATTTGACTTTTTTTATTTGCATGCAATTTTTGCGTTGTTTGTAAACCGATTTGATTTTTATGGATAAGAAAATGTCTTCTAACGGTGGTTAAATTTAATGTTAACAACCACAGATGGTGCGTCTCATGAAAAATGTAGAGCTTTTTATAATTTGCAAGAGCATATTTTTTAAGAACGAGATGTTTATATGATGTGAAGGCCGTAAAGGTTTTTACAATTATGATTAGTAAGAGTAATATACTAATTTGAAAATCAGCATATAAATTGTATAAAATCTTGTTTTTTATTTTCGTAAAATCATTTGGTACGAGTATCATTCTTTTTT
The DNA here is from genome assembly GCA_923062465.1 of Acleris sparsana. NCBI lineage: Eukaryota > Metazoa > Arthropoda > Insecta > Lepidoptera > Tortricidae > Acleris > Acleris sparsana. Next base: position 4,386,280 of record OV281305.1, on the reverse strand, counting down.
AAACAGATCTTATCATAGAAATGCCGATGGCGATTTCATTGTACACGTAATCCGAGCATTATGCGTGACAGTCAGAATTATTAGGTAATCGCTGAAATCTAGCTATATAGGGCATTGGGTTGCAAATCGAGGTTGCACAAAAAATGCAGCGACGAATGACCTTTGCTAACAAAAAAATTGTTTTGTGGCTAGTTCAAACTTTCCGTGACCTCTGACTGTAATTCAATTATTCTATGAAATTGATAGTACGCTACCGGATGTAACTTGGAGGTAAAAAAAACATTTTATATGGCAAGGAGAAGATGGCGAACGAGTGTACAAGGCACCTGATGGTAAATGGGATCTACTTATAAGACCCATTGACATTTACATTCTCAAGACTACAAGACTATAAGTGAGTTGAAAACCCTTTTTTACGCTGGGAAAATGCTTTTATGCACATCACCTGGTTCCGAGGAACCTTAAGGTAGTTACGTGCGTGGGACTCATCAACCGAGAATGGCCAGAATACCCACTAAAAACCCAGCTGTTCTCCCTCTACGCCGTTGATGGTGAGGGCCACAGGTTCTGCTTGCGAACTCGATTACCACCCTCACCGGCAGGCCCGCGAAGTGAGGTGAGGTGAAAGAACGCCCCGGGAGAATTCCAGACGCTCACAGTCCAGCGGACCAAAGCCAACAGATCCATCAACCGCAGGTCAAGACATTCTGGCGGTAGAGAATAGGGAGAACGGCGCACCTTAATACCGGCACTGCTCTTCCTCTGCGGCCCCACCACACCGCAAAGTGGCAGCCTCGGCAGATGACTGAGGGTAGGGAGAGTGGCAGATCTCAATACCAACACGCCTCTCCCCCTGCAATCCTGGGCACAGAGGATAGGGACAACGGCGCACCGTAATACCCGCAAACCTCTTCCTCGCGGCTCTGACTGCGGGAAGAAGTTTCTCTCACGCGCATTCAACCCATCACGTCATAAGCAGGCTCAAAGGAGCCCACTTGGAGCGACCTCCATGGGCCAGCCGACGCCGACTCAGGCGGGCCCCGGGTACAATTTTTTAGCTTTACCTTAGGCGACCTGTCCACGGTTACTCACTCTACTCTAATGTCTCTAATGCTAGATATTCCACCGCTTGTCTTATCTCTACACTGGAAAAAAACAATATCAATGCATTTTCAGTCTTAAGATATCCATAGGCCGCAGAACCAACATATGCATCAGGTAGTTTGTCTGGTTTTTTTTATGGCCTAGAGAAGGCGAACGAGCACACAGGCCACCTGATGGTAAGTGGAAACTGTGACCCATAGACATTCGCATTCACAAGACTGCAAATGCGTTGCCAACCCTGAGGACTTAGATGGAATACCTCTATGCTAGTCATTACACCGGCTGTCTCATCCCCAAACCGGAACACAACAATGCGAACACTGCTGTTTGGCGGTAGGTTAATGGATAAGATGGTGGCAGCGATCCGGCTGTTTGATAGCTATATCCAGGCCATAAAGTACGCTAGACGGGGGAGCTGCAGGAAACGTGGACTGGTTTAGTTTTTGTAAACAGTCGGAGGAAGCATCAATTAAAAGGAAGCGAAATCGTTTCGATAATCGCGCAGTAATTATTGGGAGCCACGCTACGTACAGTCGGGTGTAATATCAAGTTTTTATTGTTTCATTATTGCCGTAGACTAAACTTCTCATGAGTTAGTTTTATTAGCAACTAGCGACCCGCACCGCTTCGGTTTATGTGAGTTTTCTTTACCACGCATACATAAACCATTCTTTTTTTATACATAGCAACCGTCCGTGAAAAATTATCTAACCGATGGTGAATACGTTTCTTTACATAATTGATTGTTTTTGAATACCCATAGTACAAGCCTAAAGCTTTGGCATGGGATTTATGATTATATTCTATACGTTCTATGACTAGGCCGACTGCACATTCATAGTATAAAAACGTTCGCCACTTTTAAACTCTATTTTAAGCCTGTTAGGGTTTCTTTTCATGTCGCGACCACACAATATTATGAGTGTCATTGCGAAAATACCTGTGGACACAGAAAAAGGGCACCGGAAGACATATAGTCTTAGGACTGATCTTCAATTCGTGCACATAGCGATTTTACGTGCAGCAGTAACAGTTACAGCTCGCTAGTGAGTTCCTGGCTTTATTTGCAATGACATGTGTTGTCTCTTACCTTGAGTACCTTGCGAATAAACATCACACAAATGTCTCGGAACTAGGCTGTTTGTTTTATGACAAAACCAACTAAACAAGGTGAAGTGTGAGTGTCATTTAGAATTCTGTGAAATCTCTAGCCTGTCTTTTAGCCTGTTGTCTTCGGTTGGTTGGTTAAGATTATAAAGTGAACTGGTTAAACCAGAACAAGTACAAGAACCCTACAGCTGTTCCGGAAAACGGAAAAGATGACCTGGCGTTCAGTTTTCCTTTTGTTTTTAATCATGTCATGAATGACGTATCGCACGCGCAACGATTCGAAGATTTAGCACTTACGTGTATACGTATTACGGCGGGACTAATGTGACGCATGGTTCTTCAGAAAGTGTAAACCCACGAGATCTTAATTGCTTAATAGGTATAGGTATACCTTGGGAGTTCTTGAGAAGATCGGTGTTGTTATTTGGTTGACGTCAATGTGGAACAACATTTATTCGCTTGTAATGGGCACGTGTATAACGATGACACAGAAGCGTTATTTCATGAATTTAACACACACGCACGCATATTTTTGTTCATTATATTTAAGGCAAGGCACATTAAAAAATACAGACGTGACGTTGCACTAAAAAGGTGTGAAGTATGCAAGGTGCGCCATTTCGTTCCGTCATACACGATCTCACTGATACACGAAGTACGCCAACCCGCCGCCATTAGGTACGCGCCGAGCCACAGCACGAGTGACATTTAATTTCACGCTGTAGAAAATGGCGACTTGTGTTAATAAAAACGAGTAAAAACAACAATAATAAATATAAAAAGCCACACGGTATCACTTATCACGTGTAAGTTATGTATGATTATTCGTGGTATTTTTCATAACTATTTGTTTATTTACTTTTCTCAAACATGCTCGGAAAAAACGGTTTTCCGATTGAAAGACAAGGACGGAAGAGCCTCATTTTACTCCTAGGAGTAAAAAAACCATATGAAAACACTTTCCGTCCATGTCTATATTTTTCTTAAAAATGCTGTCATTTTGCATACAAAATCAAAAGGACCAAGACAAAAATTCCAAACAGCCAAGGTAACTGCTCGCTTATTTAGCACAGTGCGTGTGTTTCTTCTTGAATTTGCATTCCAATTTCTATGGTTAGTATTTAAAAACAATTGACAGTCGGTAACATTCGTTCATTATGCATAATTAAATTACTTGCTTTTTAAAAATGTATTTGTATTATTTCCTCACATGTTTGAGAAAAGCATTATGTATGCCTCGGCTGAAACGAGGATTTCCTGACTCGTATTTTAGCAGGCCTCGCTATTGCTCGGCCTGCTAACCACCTCGTCAGGAAAACCCTTACTTTCCGCGCCTAGGCAACAATGTACTATTGACGCCTTTGATGAAGTTTGACGCAAATTACATACTTACAAAAATGACAATTTGTCAGAAATGAATAATAATAAATAATAAATTGCTTTGTTGGTAAAATGTGTTTTTAATCACTATGTTCATAAAAATGTAGTTTGATATATCAATATGATTAATATTATTCCGTCGTGCACCTGTTGAAATTGAATTGTCATATAATTTCCTTATCTCTTAGTCCCATTATTTTTTTATTTGAAATTGGTTTTGTCATTACAAAATGAGAAAACCCAATTTCTATTAATTTAAAACGGTTTCATGACACAATCGAACCCAATGCTGAAGTTTTTGCAGCGAAACAATCGCGATCCACTCTCGATGCAGCATCGATACAGTCACAAATCGTCTACGTTTACTCGCGATACAGTGGCGCGGCTGTCAAATGCGCAATTGTATCGCTACAAAAAGTTGCATTGGGTAAAAGGCCTTAAAATGGGCGAATTGACGATTTATATGGCAACCCTCAAAGCACGCACACTCGTAAACGGACGGCTAGTCCGTATATTTTTAAGGTCCGTGAGGCAAGGCTGAATAGGCATCTACAGGGTGAGCTCGTTTCATCTTCGACAAAACTTTCGTTCTCCAAGGCCAAAGGTTAGTCAAGATCAAACCTATTATCAAAAACAAAAGTTTAAAGTGGACGTAGGTATGCTAATCACGGGAGAGTAAGGTCTCCACAAACGTCATCTTATACTTAAAAGTAGACAGATGTAGGTAGTCATGTAAGGAACAAAAGAGCTGACCAGCTATTATTAAACTTATGTATTATAATACAGTTACCTACCTACTATAGGTGTTATGCAATGTGCGAAATGTAATAAGTTTCTCGTCGCTAAGTATGTCCGTTTGACTCATATTATGATACTCATGATGTAACGACGTGTATCATAAACCTTGGACATCACAGATTTATATTGAAAACTAATACTATTTAAATATCTCTTTTTTTTTCACTAAATATTTAACATCGTAAGGCCCTGCGTATAAATTACATAATACTGTTGGTTGTATAATGTTGAGAATGCAATAACAATAATAACATGACAAAAAACAAAAATAAAATACAGCCCCCATGTAAATGTACATTAAGGAAATCGCAACTTTTGAATTATACTCACCTAATTCAAAACTTCAGCACTTTCGACTTCAAGTCATAAATTTATTACTATAGAGACCTAAATCTAAATCCAAAATTTGTAAATTAGGTTACTGTGAGTCTAAAGATAAATGTCTGTAGTTATCTTGGCTATGCCAAAGGTGGAAAATAAACAATTTGATAATATTGATTTGGGAAGTGTAACGCGAAAATTACCAAGCTGCGGAAAAAACATCCGTTTTACAAACTTTATACAAAATTACAACTATATTTTCTCGCGACCTAGCTAAAATATACTTACACACATTCAGCACATGGACTGAGGTGCTAAAGTCAACAATTAGCGTTACTTGCCTAAATCATTAGTGACTTTTAAATAATTAAAACACACTCATGTCAATTACGTAACTCTTATATAATCCGGTTTAGCCTAAGATTGTGTGGAGGTCATTGACGTTACAATAATTTAGGTAAGTTGCAGTTGAAGTTATTGGAGCAAGCAGGGTCTGGTGGTGAGTGATCTCTGAGGGTCATGGAAAGCAAGGTTTTTACAAATGTATTTGTTGTTTAACGGTATTTAAACAACGTAAAAAGAATTGTTCATGTGTTGCCAGTCATAGACTAATGGCCCGTCTAGATGTCGGCGGATGGGCGAGCGTAAGGGACGGAGCAATACGTAAGAGTGAGCAACAAATTATTGCATATCACTCTTACGTATTGCTCCGTCCCTTACGCTCGCCCATGATCCACCGACCTATAGAGGGGCCATAAGATGAACTGGGCCTCTATTTAACACGGTAAAAACCTTATTGATTCTGATCTGTTATCGTATTGTCACCGTTTTGATAGCTCTTATTTACTTGACAGTAAAGGCGGCTGACGTCAAAAAAAAAACAAAAAAAAAAATTCATCAATAACAATAGCATAACAGGTCAAAGACGATATGTTCGAGATTACACCGCACGTTATTCTCCGGAAAAGCGTGAATGTAGATGTAAAAGTCAAATAATAATTTCAAAGTTAAATTTTCATACTTACCTACATATTATTTGTCGTGATTTCAGTGTAACTGCATTTGTGTAGTCAAAATACTGCGTACAAAGTCTGAACTCATTGTGTGTTGTGTTGTGTGGTTGTGGTTACTGTTGTTTTTGTGTTGTAAAATTATTAAAACCGCACAATATACTCACTCACTCTCTCACTCATGTCAGCCGAAAGACGTCCACTGCTGGACATAGGCCTCCCCCAAGGCTTTCCACTCAGACCGGTCTTGTGCTTTTCTCATCCACCGCGGTTCCGCGATCCTGACGAGGTCGTCACTCCATCTTGTTGGAGGCCTACCTACAGCTCGTCTTCCGGTCCGCGGACGCCACTCCAGAAGCTTCTGACCCCATCGGCCATCAGTCCTGCGAGCAATGTGCCCCGCCCACACAATATACAGAGTATAATATTTCGTGGGAGCTCAAAGGTGGCCCGAAATGTTGAACAAATCGCGAGCGATCGCGAAATGCGTTCCAAGTTCAAATTAACATACATAATATGTATCTTTTTAATCAGCTTTTACATGATAATGTTGCCAGTAACAAAGTTGAAATTCCCTACCGCAGCGTTCGCATTTATAAAGTGAAATGCCGTAATACCCGATTTGGGGACGTTTTTGTAGGGACATGGAATTTTCGGGCATGTAATGAGTTAACAGTATGAGTAGGTACCTGCATGTTTACTGTTAACTGTAACATAGTTGTATCTTACTCGAGAGTGAGTTGCAAAAACAACCTTAATCTGCTGAAAATATAGTTACAATTTAGATGAAAATGTTCGTGAGATATAAGTTTGATAAACTTATAATGTAATATACATTCCGTTAGCTTTAATCGGAAATGCAAGTTTGATTTTTATTTGTTTCAGTTTGCATGCCATCTACGGAATTAATGTTTTGCTGAATATTTAGATACGAAGATCCACGCGTAATAACTACCGGTACCTATTTTAGGCGTCTATTTTCACTTACTTCATTTAAATTTAGCATCTTGTAATTTGATTGTCAAAACTAAACATAACTATATAAAACTCATCTTAAATAATAATATATGTCCTAAAAAACAATAAAAACAACTTTTATCACACAATGGTGTCCCTTCCGCAATTAAGTAAGCCACCGATAAATCCGATTCGGAATCCCAAAAAAAACCAAGGTCTTTTTTAGTCCCACAATCTAAGCTTGAATCTTCGCTAAGTAAAGGTGTGGTCTAATGACTTAATACGCGATTTATTTGATAATGTTTGATTTATGGTCGGAATATTAGCAAATAAACAACCTCCTCACTTAGTGCAGAGACAAATGATTTGTTTGTTCTTTGATTATGGGTTTCCTTATTGTTTTAATACAATATGTTGTTTGAAACGCCTATACTGCTCCTATAAGCCAAAAGGCAGTAGCTCAAATGCAATAGCCAAGGCAGATTCAACCCTCTCCCGTTAGAAATTATAATGAATTTTACTTGCTGAAGGAGTTTTACCTGAGACACTTCTGTTTGTCTTCAGGTTATGTTTTAATAAACGAGTTTGATTAAAGCTTCTAAAGCTGATCATTATCTTGGTAATGTATTAATCCGAGGTTATGATAAATTGCAAAATTATTCTTTGATTCGCTACGTTTTGTCAATATAATGCCTTTAATGGCATGAGGTAGGAATACAGGCCACCATGATGGTTCGGCACAGAGGCATACATTTGTTGCATTTTATTTATAAGAATTACCAATTTCCAGATTACAAGTGCGTTGCCAACCCTTTATGATACGAGTATAATATAAGCAAATTATCGCACGAAATTGTAAATTTAATGTGATTCTTTAGACAGAACACCCCGTATATGCTGTAGGTTAACGATAGATCAATTTAAATCAATATCTCACACCTATGTAAATCAATCAAAGCTATCATTATCGTAACACAGCTGCTCTCCGTAGATCATTTATGATCTTACACCTTAATCGCTATACATATGTTTCTCAGAGCATAAAAACGTGATCTAGTCGATTTTTTACAGCTTGTAAATTTAATGAAATTAATAAGCTTATGGCTTGGATCCATATAAAATAACTGACAGTATAAACTAAATCATTAGTCCGGTTTACAATCCACTGCGGAGCACCTACCTTTATCTCCATAGCAACCTCTAGAAAAAACATTTAAAAGTATCTAAGTGAATCCACCATGTCCAAACGACATCCTGGCTCTGCCTTCACATCTGTAGCCGCCTCAGCCTGTCGTATTCTAAATTGTTATAATACTGGCTGTTTATGTCTATGCCTTGGTAAAGAATAATCATCATCACCACCACCGCCACCAGCATCGTCTTCATCATGATAAAGCAAGAGTAGTACCAACTTCTCTCTATATTCTTTGCCGTGCCCTCATGTATCGTGACCATAACCTAGATATAGCTCTTCAAGCTACTCTTTGTTGAGGTCTGCCTTCCCACGTTTAGGTTTTTTTTACTTAGCCTATTTCAGTGTCCCACTGCTAGGCAAATGAGAAGGCTATCGAGCACACAGGCTTCCTCCAGTTCATAAATTCTATCTGAGATTCGTAGACATTTGGCATTTTGAAAACTACAATCCTAAAACCGCAAATGCATTGCCAACCCTGAGGACTTAAGATGCAATGCCTCTATACTAGAAGCTTCACTTGTTAAATTATTCACACACCAGAACACAACAATGCGAATGCTGCTGGCGGTAGGTTAAAGGTTAAGACGGTGGTAGCGATCCGGACGGACCCTGCACAAGGCCCTACCACCCGCAAACCGCACACACACCGTATTGGCAGCATTCGCACCACGGATCACGCAGCTTTCGCGTGGTAAAGCAGCTTTACAAGAGCAGTTTTTGCCACAAAGAAGACAAACGCCAACATAGGTCTTATGGTTCCAGAACTGCCGTCTTAAAACTTTAAATGCGTTACCAACCCTAAAGAAATGCTCAACCAGCGGTCAACCATGGACAAGGTCCTACCACCACTAAAATCCAACCATTGGCCCCTATTAGACGTTTCTTCCAGCTAGTTTCTGAAGGGGTACATATTATTTTATAAAAATACCTTTCAACGAACTTATCATTACGCAGAATTCTCATTTCATCAATAGACATTTCTCGCCGCGTGGCTTTTTTTTGGTACGCACAAGTCTAACCTAAGCTACGTAATGAATGTAAGAGATATCCTGAAAACATTATGGTTTCAGCTGCAAATAGCAATACTAGCGATGAATTTTAAATTCGATAGTAAATGGCTTAGTTACTCAGTTTAACCGTTAGTAAAGAAATATCTTTGTATACTTTATATTAACGTCCCAGTGGTTTTCCATTTTCGACTGGTCTCTTATTATAACGATTACCATAAAGCAGTTCGTTGACTCCGTAAGGCGTAAGCCGGCTAACAATGATTGATTCCCATTTGGTGAGATGAATGGAGTCGGTTTAATCTTCGCAAGTTGATGATTCATGAAAGATACAAGGTTTTATAGGTCCTTTTAAGATTGAAGTAAAGACAATTAAAGGTTCCGTAACATAACGCCTAAAATTAATAAGCCTATTCGTATCACAACCCCTAAAAGTTCATAATTCATAATGCATAATGGGTTTTTTTCTGAAACCGTTCCTTTTCCGGGATTTTTAAAAGGCCATTGTATAGAAATCATTAGTTTAAGTTAGGTTAGTTTTACGTAAATGCTGAAAAGTATACGGTGTCAGAAAAAAATATTGAGGTATTAGGTATTATTTATTTAAGGCCTTCTGATACCGAACCTACAACAAAAGTTAACCCGTTTAATTGTGTTAACTTTTGCCTGCCGCTCTGCATTCCGCGTAGAAGTTGTTTTGTTTATTGCTCTTTTCTTGGTAATTGTAAAATCAATCTGGATTAAAAGTACTTAGGTCCGTCTTCGGGGTACCTACTATTTTTGTCTGAAACTTCACGTTGATTGGTTACGGCGTTAAGCCGTGAGGACGGCCAAGACGGGACAAACACACACACTATCGCATTTTTTATATATATTACAAAGATTTCAACCGACTGTTTACCCAGAAACGGCAGCTACAGTGATACAGAGCAGAAGAAATTTGTGAGATGATTTATGAACGTCGATATTAAATTCAGAGTGGCAAAGTTTAGCCAAATCATTCAAAATTCGGTCCAGGTTAAGTAACTAAAACACGACAAACACGACCATTCTATGGCACAGATGAAACAGTTACACTGGCTCAAGGGGGGAGAAGGGGGGTCTCTCCTCCCCCTGGATCCACCCCTGCTAGGTACTCGTATGAGTCGAGAAATAAGGGACATTGCCCAGCAGTGGGATACTATCGGCTATTTAGATTCATTACAAAATCATGAATGCGTTCCACTGTTCGTCTGCTAAACAAATAGGTTTCTAAACCCACCATTTACCCACATAAAACATCTAATAAAGAGAAGAAAGTGAATTTTAAGGATGCATCACACGGTCAGTTTTCACATCGTCTCGGATATAATATGTTCGGTAGCCTTTGCCCGTGTGGGGTGAATTTTAATAGGCTTTCTTTACCGACTTATTTGAAAGTGTCGCAATTGTACCGCGTTTGACATGTGTCGTGTTATTTCGTTGATTTGCGGAAAGTACGATGCTGTTCAGTGAAAGTGACATACACGGGTTTTATTCTACTCGGCGAATACCTAATTGCTCTTGACATTGTATTGTCAACATTATGAAAGTTCTGATTTACGTTATAGTAATGGCAGCTGAGTTATAAACAATGCGATAACATGTCTAAAGCGATATCGTTTTACGGAGTAGAATAGAGCCTCCGATAAGCGTTAACGATAGCCGCTGTAAAATCCTTTCTCTACCTCGTATTTAATCGAATTCTTTATAAAACGGCGTTTTTTATCTTTATTCTTTTTTTGCGGGTGGTAGGACCCTGTGCAGGGTCCGTCCGGATCGCTACCACCATCTTATCCATTAACCTACCGCCAAACAGCAGTGTTCGCATTGTTGTGTTCCGGTTTGGGTATAAGACAGCCGGTGTAATGACTAGCATAGAGGCATTCCATCTTAGTCCTCAGGGTTGGCAACGCATTTGCAGTCTTATGCTAATGTCTACGGGTCACAGTTTCCACTTACCATCAGGTGGCCTGTGTGCTCGGTAGCCTTCTCTATGCCATAAAAAAAAAAAAACATTAGTGCTTTTGCTATCTAACTATTCGATCAGATTCGAGCTTGAGAATTGAGAAGAAAAGAGCTGTTTACAGCGTATTATAAACAATTTTGTTCTTGTTAAATTATCTGGCGGGTATTACCGCAGATTGTATTACTGTTACTTAAGGCAATGTTTTCTGAATGAACGGCCTCTTTATTGATAATTTGGTTTTGTAACCGGCGTCGGCTCAATTGAATATGGAAAAATATTTTAAAATGTTTTTCCAGTCTGCAAATAATCTTACGAATGAAATAAGTGAACAAGACGAATAACGGGAGCGCTTGCGATTTAAAAAAACTTAGTAAACTATTAACGGGTTACCTTGGCCTCTATTCTAAACGGTGAGAACCATATCGTCTTTGACCTGTTATGGCCTGTTTTTTTTTTTTTTTTTTTTTTTATGACCTAGAGAAGGCAAGTGAGCACATAGGCCACCTGATGGTAAGCGGAAACTGTGACCCATAGACATTCGCATTCACAAGACTACAAGACTAAGACTGCAAATGCGTTGCCAACACTGAGGACTAAGATGGAATGCCTCTATGCTAGTCATTACACCGGCTGTCTTATCCCCAAACCGGAACACAACAGTGCGAACACTGCTGTTTGGCGGTAGGTTAATGGATAAGATGGTGGTAGCGATCCGGACGGACTCTACACAGAGTCCTACCACCCGCAAACACACACACACGGCGGCCATTACTGTTAATTTAATAATAGCTTTCCTAAAGCTAAAAAATCCCTGTTTAAGATGCATTCAGAGAACGCCATCCATAAGTATTTTTATCGTCACCTTTAGCACAAGTTTAGTGCTTAGTTTGGGTCTTGGTTTATTTTAATACTAGATGAAAACCCGGCTTCGCTCTGGTAAAATTTAGACTCAAAATAAATCCACAGCTAACCTATGTATCGATATTTCACAGGTAGATATTTCTCCTAAATCTTATTTACCATGTCTCACAATAAATTAGACCTTCGAGGTCACAATGGAGAACGGAATACGAACCTGTGACACCTGTGACACGTGATGACGGGACGCCAACGCCACATTGATGGATGCCATTGTGATGTTTACTTCGCAACGCCATTATCTAGCAATTTACTCATTTGTACATTGAAAATGACTCGATAATCCGAATTTTCCGCCTGTAAGTTGTCGACTCGGATCGACTATTTTTTTACGCTCTTCTATTTGATGTGCATTTCGTTCGACTTTACCGTAGACCGGTACGAAATTATTAATATAGAAGATTATTCCTTGATTAATAGTATATTTACCCATATAACAACAAGCTTCAGACGTCAACTGCTTACTTATATGTCACATTCGCGGGACTCAGGTGCTGTTGCGCAAATAATAGGAAATTTCTTAAGTAATAGATAATTATGTTAAAATTTTATCACTATACACGTTGTACTTAATATATTATGCTTATGTAAGCTGTGGATACCTATAATTAGGTGAACATTAATTGTTATAATTATGTGTAAGTTATACTTAGTAAGTTGTAATGTATCATATTTGCGGGTGGTAGGACCTTGTGCAGGGTCCGTCCGGATCGCTACCACCATCTTATCCATTAACCTACCGCCAAACAGCAGTGTTCGCATTGTTGTGTTCCGGTTTGGGGATAAGACAGCCGGTGTAATGACTAGCATAGAGGCATTCCATCTTAGTCCTCAGGGTTGGCAACGCATTTGCAGTCTTATGCTAATGTCTATGGGTCACAGTTTCCACTTACCATCAGGTGGCCTGTGTGCTCGGTTGCCTTCTCAACGCCATAAAAAAAAACATCTGTTGGTATTCCTAAATAAAAGAAAAAAAAAAACAAGAAAGGCATAAGCCGCCATAACGTTCCTTTTCATCTTAATGGCCACAATTCATTACCAATTTATTTTCACAGAGAAAATTGGTACTTACTTTAACACGCACTAAATAACCTTTTACTCTCTGATAGCGGTCTCTTCAAACGGCATTTATTATCTTGGTATTACTATAATGAAAATTGCCAATAATAATATTGTGTACAGATATGGCGTTTATTCTTCGATAGCAGCGCGTTTATGTGTTGGTATAACTATATAAAAAAATATTATGCTGTGCGCGGTTTCTTTTGCTTTGACGCCGACTTTGTGGAAAAAGAACTCGAAGTTATGGGCACTCTTTCTCAGTATAGTGATAACCAGACCTCTGAATATACGGGGCAACATTCAATGGCAGCTAGGGATCACTTACATCGATAAACTCCATTATCGAAGCCGCATATCGCCCCCAGCATTGTTTGTGTTTTTTTTTTCATTTCCTTTTTTCGTTTTCGAAGTACGGGGTACTTCCACAGAAATTGAAAAATCTTTTAGCCACCAGTACCCTTACCATGAGTTACAATTACAGTAATCGCTAACGAGTCAAATACTCTGTCCTTTACAGTATTTAGAGTAACCTTATAGAGTGAGAGGGATAGAGTATTCGATTCGCTAGCGAGTAAGGTAATTTTAACGCATGGTAAGGGCTGATTATAGAACAACCCTTGAACGAAAAGTGGTCACGTGTGAGTTAGGGTCTCCCCACACGGAATCGGAGTCTTTGTCTATGCAATAAGAGCGAAACAAATGTCAATCGGATCGGCTCGGCCGGATTCGGCGTTGCGAACGGAACGACGTCGTTTTCTTATTGCATGGACATAAAGAGTTTTTTGATCAGGTCACACCGATTCTGCGTCGATAGACGTTAGGCTCGCGTTGATTCGATTCGGAATATAATAATACCTACGTTGCGGCGGTACGGAACCCTCGGTGCACGAGCTAGACTCGCACGTAACCGGTGTTTTACTTTTTTAAATTTAGATAAGCGAATGAAAACCATCTTCATTAAGATGTAACGGTGTATGTTCAATTATCAAACCTTTTCAAGGGGTGAATGTACGTGTAATGTGTTTCGAACAGTGGGGGGTATGAAGTGTTGATTTGATTCGCTATTCGTAAAAAATACAGACCTCATGGGGTCATGGGGTCACAGACAAATCAATTTAGGCCTAGTTAGTAGTGACCCTGCGTGTGAAGCTTAGCGGTTGCGGGATCGATTCCTGGTAAAGGCAAATAATGCGTATTTTTTTCTGAGTCTTGCCTGCTTTCTAAGTACCTATTATAGTTTTTATTTGTATGTGTAACAGTAACCGTTTTCGAGCTCAAGCCCAAGAGCTTAGTTTAGAAATAGGTCAATTTATGTAAGAGCAGCCTTTTTGTAATTCACTAAACGATATTTTTTTTTTTTTAGGGGCAATGTTACACTAATTGATCTGGTCCCAAACTAAGCTCTAGGCTTGTACTATGGGTACTAGACAACGATATAAATACTTATATAGAGAAATATATACTTAAATACATAGAAAACATCCATGACTCAGGAACAAATATTCTTGCTCATCACACAAATATCTGCCCTTACCGGGATTTGAACCCAGGACCACTAGCTTCGTAGGCATGTTCACTACCAACTAGGCCAGCGCGTCGTCAAAATTGGTGTTATTTTTTAAGAATTAAAGCAGAGGTTTAAACTACGATTATCAATGTTGACTTACAATGGGAATTAGGCTGTTACCACACCTGTGAAATCGACGTTGATCGATCTCAAAATAAGATCATCCGATATCGCTGGCTCGATGGCTAATCGATTAGTCATCCGATATCAATCTATCAACGTGCCGATCATAACGAATATACTGTGACTATTTTGAAGCTCTTAGTAACGTAGTAATACGAGTTAATTTGTCATATTACAGGGTTCCGTACCGAATACTGAGAAACCGAACGTGATGTGATGTTCGATGACGATTTTATTAAAATCAGTTTGACATATTTCGTATTCTCTATAGAATATCTAGGTTTTTGGCTTTGGCTTTCACTCCTTGTTAGGAGTAATTCGGGTATTCCGCCATTATTTTGTTTTAAACACCATAAACTTATTGAAAAAATAAAAGTCCATGGATATCATACGCTAGAACAATTGTTTAGTTAAAGATTATTTACTGTAGTGGACTAAACAGGGGAACGTATCATACATAAAAGATAAAGATAAAAGTCATTTCTTTACTAAGTAGGTCACACGAGCACTTTTACACGTCAAGAATTTACCAGCGCTTCCCAAGAAGAGATCCCTGCTGAGAAGAAACGCCGCAAGAAACACAGCAGTCACTCATTTTTTAAACATATTTCATATTACAATGGTACTACTTAGTCTAAGCATTATAAAAAGCTATAAATATTAAATTAAATATAATATCAATTAACAGCAGGAAAACATGCCAAAAATCTTGGGAGAGAGATAGAGGGAGAGAGAAAAAACACCTACTTGTGATATAAGACGGTGCAAGACGACCAAATAAAAGTTTTGATATGTTTCCCTACATCAACGGTGTCCCCTAGACAAGATAATGTATTTTTGCATTTTAACAAATTATTATTGACTAAGTTTCGGGTTTATGCCATTAGGCCAGGCCAACACAATATATAGAGTTCATTATACATAATGGTTTTAATTCTGAAGCTGTAAACTTTCAGGATTCTTAAGGTCATTGTATAGAACCCATTAGGTTAGGTTAGGTTTATTTTATAACAATCCGGGACAGTTTACGGTTTCAAAAAAAAAACAATTATATATTATGAACCATTATGTATTGAACCATTATGGATTTTCAACTTTATATATTATGATACGCACTCACTAAACAGAAGTATATAGGGTTAGCTTCACGCACTCCTTTCAAGTTCCTATCTAACTTTAATATCATAATCATATAGGGGATAAGTTCGTCTGTGTACATACCTTGTGTTTCTGTTTTTTATTTTAGTTTGCTATTTTCTGTTTATCATCTCGCTCGCAGGACTGATAGCCGATGGGGTCAGAAGGTTCTAGAGTGGCATCCGCGGACCGCAAGACGAGCTGTAGGTAGGCCTCCAACAAGATGGAGTGACGACCTTGTAAGGACCGCGGGAGCGCGGTGGATGCGAAAAGCACAAGACCGGTCTGAGTGGGGAGCCTTGTGGGAGGCCTGTCCAGCAGTGGACGTCTTTCGGCTGACATGATGATGATGATGATTTTCTGTTTGTGCAATAAAGAGTTTACATACATACATTTTTCACTTGACATAAAGAGTGCTAATCAAAACGTCTACAGTAATATGACCCCTAAACACTTCTGTCTTTATTTCTTGGTTACAGAATTTGATTTATTAAGTAATAAATAAAATCACATCCACTACCGGCATGTCACCGATAACATAATATCAATATTTATATTGCTTTTAATCATGTTCGACTCAAAACTCTACTGTTATGACATAAGTAGGAAGTAATAACACTAATAAACAATTTGCTGACTACTTATAGGTTAGATTGTTTTGACCATTATTGTCTTCATATCAGTTTCTTTAATCATTTATTTAAGTGCTTTAACAGATGACTTCGTGACGGATATTATACAGAATACAAAAAGATCTCTTATCAATAAGTTTTGTCTGGTATTCTTTACATAGTTTAAAGCATAGCGCTTACCGCTTCCGTATACACTCAGGCGCAATGGAAATGCGTCACTTTCTATGGTTATTTAATACAAACTGACCCGTTTTCGTCTGCTCTTGACTATATTATACGCTGATTCCTAAATTATGCAACCTTTTTTGATGCGGTTTTCACCAGTTAGACCATTTTTCACAAATAATATGTGTGTTAATACACAATATTTATGTGTGTGACAGAATCCTCACATAAACCGAAGCAAAGCGAGGGCAGGTCGCTAGTTACCAAAAAATAAATGCTTTGTATTTATTTATTCGGCGTTCACGGTTTCAACGCCTTGACCGATCGATGTATAATTTGGTACCGAGATAAATTGTTGTCCAGAAAATCGGATAGTTCCCGAGGGGATAGTGATAAAAGAGTTCTACGCGGACGGAGTCGCAGACAAAAGCTAGTGACGTTAGGAAAAGAACTGCCGAGCAGAAGCAGCAAGTAGCTTAAAATTTATTTTAAATGTATTTACTTATAGAGGAAGGGTTATCTAGAAAGGATACATTCACAATATCATAATTCAAGTGTAAATATTGGATAAGTTCCACACTTACACCTAAAATAACTGACAACCGAAGCCGATCAACATTTAAAAATTAACGGCCAATAAAAACCTGTCAAACAGCGCCATCTACCGGTCATGCTAATTAAAAAAACACGAAAATGACACTTAAACTGCCTCGGTGTTACCAAGTAGGTCGCAAAATTTGTCGACGGTGAAATAAAAAACGACATAACGATAAATAAATCGGTGGATTTAACTTTATGTCGTTAGGATCCGACAAAGAGTTTACGGCGGCCAATTAGGCTGAATGGGGAATACAGTTGTGTTACCTACATTCAGGTTAATAATTCTCTTCTTATCAATAATGTCGCAACTGATAAAGAGCCGGTTTTCTAACTAAAACCGTAATAGTTTTCGTTAAAGTTTAAAATGCAGTGGTTTTAATTTGCGTAGCAACTTTGCTGTAGCAAGTGCTTTTTTTTACTGAAATGGAATGCAAGGAAATTATTACTGTATCAGAGATAATTATCATTTGAATAGCTGACCTGGTGTTGCAGCAAAAGTGCTAAATTTGTTCCTTACGGCTTTTTTAAACAAAATAGTTCCTACCAACAACTATGCAATTTCTACATCTTACATTTAGCTTTCGAGTTCCGCACAATTATTCTAAAATATTAAAAGATAAAAGATAAAAGAAATGTATTCAATAAGTAGGCCGCTCGGGCACTTTTACACGTCAAGATTCTACCAGCGCTTCCCAAGAGGAGACCACTGCTGAGAAGAAACGCCGCAAGAAACTCAGCAGTCAGTCATTTTTTAAACATATTTTATATTACAATGGTACTACTTAGTCTAGCATTATATAAAGCTATAAATATTCAGCAGGAAAACATGCCAAAAATCTTACGGGAGAGATAGAGAGAGACAAGGAAAAAGAAAAAAAAAAAAAAAAACAATCTTGATACTTATGGCTTTTGCTTTCGTCACTATTTAAACTAACTACGCATATTTTTTACATAGTATTAAACAAATTCGCTTCATCCCGTCTGACCCTCAGTATGTATGCTTAGATCTTGAACTACGCTACGGATTTTAAGACTTCTTTCTTCAAAACATGGAAAGAATTTACGCCATTAGGATATTTAATGCGGTCTAAATGTCAACCTAGCTAATATCCAAGTCCAAGGCTATATTGAACAGCTCCATTGCTTTTTTGTCAATTTAATATCCATAGCGCACCCAAATATGTGTCACATATGATAGTGCAGCTCTGTGTACCTTAACCACCAGGGGCTCGTTTCACGAAGGCATAGAGCTTATTACAAGCGGAAATTTATTTTCAATAATTATGCATTGATTTGATTGAGCCTGTGTGGTTGCCGGGTTAGAATAGTGCCACTCCGTGTCTTCCCGCGGATGTCGTGAGAGACGACTAAGGGAATAAAGGCTTGTAGTACTGTTAGGCGATGGGCTTGCAACCTGTCACTAATACTCTGGTAAACATCTTAGCCTGTTTGTGCAAAATGTGGTTACAGAATTATCAACAAGTTTTTAGGGTTGTTGGAAATTCTGTAGCTCTGCCTACCCCACTCTGGGAATGAAGGCGTGAGTTTGTGTATGTATGTATGTATGATTTGATTGAGGCCGATATTCCAGGCAGTAAAAACCATCGCCTTTGCCCTGTTATGATATTGTTTTTAACTTGGCTGCCATTAGCTGTGAGCTGTTTGGGACTTGGTCAATTTTTGTTAGATTGTCCTCCTATGTTTATTTTATTATCATGCCTAGCCTATTACGCTGGAACATTTTCGCAACTTTCCACAATTTTGATTGAAACGTAGCAAATGATGTTCAATCCAAAAGACAATGAAGATCTGCACCTAGAATTGGCAGTTTCGCAAAATCGGACATCAGCGAATGTCGCAACGTTCGGCACAATGTTCACACGCCGCGTGGCGCAACAACGAGTCTTTTGTTGGTTTTATATTGCAACTCTTCGGTAGCTCGAAGCTGTGGAACTTGAGTTGATAAAATTAATCAGGTTATCAGCTGGCAAAATGTGGTTACGGAATTAACAACAAGTTTTTAGAGCTGTTGGTATTTCTGTGGCTCTGCCTACCCGACTCTGGGAAGGAAGGCGTGAGTGTATGTACAGTCGAGAACTTAATTTTGGGACCCACCTTAGGTCCAAAGTCAATCTGATATTCTACAACAATAAGGTTGAGTTTACTATGTTACAAATGACTTGACATCTCTAGTGACATTGACGAGTTCAAGCATATTTTTCTTGAATTGGGTCAGAAATTAACGTTCGTGATTAGATGTATATATATGTATGCATGTATCAGCTATCATCGGAATGTCTGAGCAAAATGGAAGGAAAAGTAGAGAGTTCCTATATTGATCAACTCACTTATCGATGCTAACTAGAGATCGCTCCTAGCTTATTAATTTGGTAACGAAGAAGAAGCCACAGACTACATAAAGCTGTATAAAGTGTTTGCACTACGGCATTATCAAGTTGAGTGACAGGTTTTATCTGTTTCATGTTTATTTTTTCCACTTTTTATTTTAATATTATTTTGCAAAAATGCTTGTGATTGATGCATATGCGATCGTGTCGTTATTTAGTCGTGTATTCACCAAATGGTCACAACGGAAGACCTGCGTTGGCCCTGCCAGCTTCACGCTGTGTTGTTCTCGCTGCTGAGGTGAAAAGCTGTATGTCTCACACGAGACCAAAGTTTTTTACTTCTCGTATCTTTGAATCTCTCGCTACGCTCAGGATTCTAACCTAGAATCACTCGCTACGCTCGTGATTCAATAATAGAATCCTTCGCTTACTCGGGATTCAAAATCATCACTCGCAGCAAAAACCAACTTTGCTCTCTTGTTGAACAAATAACTATTCTTTAACAAACGATTGTAGATCTAGTATATGTATGGTATAAGTGTCGTTAATGGTGTACTGATAGGGTAAAGTCACCAGCGGTCAACCAGAGACCTGTGGTCGGCCTCTGCCTTTACTTTGCATGAGTGGGAAGAGTACGAAATATATATTTTCCACTCTTCACACTCATATCAGGTTGACTACTGGTCTCTGGCTGACCACTGGAGACTTTACCCTATAAGAACAACCTATCTTTAATTACCCCCGAAAATTCCGATGTCTGGTTATCAGCGTCTTTAATACCATTTCCAATGAACGCAGGAGCTGAGATGCAGGTGCATATGGACTATCAGCCCAACCCTGGCCTTCCATAGAACGGTGTCACAGAGAAATTATAGAAATGACGATAACGAAATTTACGCGAACAAAGCCGCGGGAAGAAGCTATAAAACATAAATATGACAAGCTTTTAAATCAGTACAACAATTAAGGGCCACATGCAACAATATGAACTAAAAGAATGCTATATGTTTAAATTTTAGCAGGTTGTATGGGAAACTATCATCTCCGTGTGAATCTCATTCACACTCAAGGCTAATTGCTTAGTTAAACAAAGTAAATATATCCTATTATTTACTTCCGAACACACTTCCGCATTTGAAGAATTAGTAACTTTTAGGATTCGCGTGTAATTAAATACTAGAATCACGAATAGTGCAATAAATGAATTAGACTCCGTGTGGTAAGCAAAAAAGTGTTGTATTGTTTATAATGTAAACGTTGAGCGGATTATCAACCGACGACGCATAAATCGCGGCTAATAAAATCCTATTTAGCTCATAATGTTTCTTTTCCCCTAAATGAAGTCCGATGTTGAGGATTTTTGAATATGTTAAAAGATAAAAGAAATTTATTCAGTAAGTAGGCCGCTCGGGCACTTTTACACGTCAACACGTGTTGTAGTTTGTATGAAAAACTAGGTCTAAAAGTTGCTGTATTGATGTACTATAATGTCCTAACGAGCTTAATGTGATGGAAACGAAACAGTTCAAAGCGCAACTTTTAAATTGGTTTATTTAAAATTCATTACCATAATCGTGTCGTTTTTCAATTTGCAAGAAAATTTCGTTACCTTTTCGGACCTTTAGTCGGACGGGAGTTTTTGTATAATTTATACTGTTGCTAAGCGGTTACGGAACCCTTTTTTGGTATCCTGAGGAGCACGTGGTCATGGGCGACTAGGGTTGCCAGTTTTCTTCTTATAATTGGGATAGGTTTACCAAATTCCCTAAAATCATTAAGCTTGCCGAGGAGCAGCAGTGTTCGTTCTGTAGGTACTGTTTGTGTGTGGGCTAAGAATGCCAATACATTTACCTATTAGCACTAAAGGATCAATCTTATATGCAGTACTAGGCAAATAAAAAGTCAATACTGACACTGTAGAGAATGCTTGTAGCATTAAGTCCGACTTCTGTAAAGTTAGAGTTAGAGTGTGGTCGCGTTAAAAACAATACGTTTAGAGACAATTTAGAGTAAGGGGGAGTGTTCGTTTGCCTTCATGCCAATGGTACTAGCGACACCCCTGAAGTCAGTGTTACCACACGGAAACCACCTGGACGCGGTCGTATTTTAACATTTGCGTCCCGCGGGCTTCTGAGAAGAGACATTGTCCTGCGCGGGCGTCGACCCGCGTTTGGTTTGTTTATGGCCGTTCGCCGCGAGGAAATTTCCATAAACTGTTGTAGTCTATGGAAAAGTGTCGACGTTTTAAAATTTTGTTCTTTTTTGTTTACGTCCACAAGTGTGTTTGAAAAGTGGTTTGGTTCTTTAGTTGATTTGCGACAAGAGGTAAATAAGTCAAATAGAATTCTACTATTTACTAACAATTTGAAAAATTGCTGTTTAAATGAACGGTTCGATAAAACCGGCATACCGGTGTTTTAAAAAAAATCTCATACAAACCCTGTCCTGACAATAAAAACACAACATTTTTTATCGGTCCTTAACTATTTATTATTTTATTATTTTGGTTTTGAAAAGCAAAGTTCCCATTGTTCTTTTTTGTATTATTTTTTGCGGATAACATATTTCAATACAATTGAAATACAATTCAATTATCTCGGCAACTGACTTATCGGTGTCTGAAGGCCGAGTTCGTGGGTTCGACTCCCGCTCACTTCCGATCAACATTCGGAACGTGACAACATGACAAACACACAATCTCTATATACATCTCTCCGATAAGCAAATAAAGTCATTGTGACATACAGGCAGAAGGATGTATAAAAGCCGCTCACAGTTCCGTAAAAGATAACCTTTTTATTTATTAACCGATAACACTGGCGAAATAATTCTTGATCATCGATAATCGATATTTATGAACAGCGTTGAATTTGAAATGGATCTTTAAGTGGAAAGGTCCTTGTTCGATCTCAAAATTAAGATTGATAGCATAATTTAATTTAATTTGTAATAAATATGGTGAATTAGGTTCTGAATGATCTAATCAACAGGCATATTAGGTTGCACGTGATTTGAGTTCAAATGTGATGTGTCGTATCGTGGGCGTTTTAATTAAGTTTTATGATTTTAAATTGGGTTATAAACTTTACTTACCCGTTTGTTAACAGTTAGGTAATAAACAAAGTTGTTTTTTACCAACATCATGGGGGCGATTCGGATCAGTGACCATTCATCTTAAATATCTGTTGACCTAAATTTATAATAATCAAATTTTTTTTTTAAACGACTGCCCAAAAAAAATAGTGTAATGTTTTCAGGGTTCATGTATGTTTGTGTGTAGGTACCACTATACCTTCTAAACGCCTGAGCCGAATTAAATTTGTATGGTATCGTTAGAATCCTTCCACCATCCCGGGGGACATAGGATACCTAAACTGTTAAAATTGTTATTGACGACAGTATACAAAACGCAGTCTGATTTTTAAAGCTTGTTTTTCATTTAGTTATTGTTAATAATGGATTACACTCCTTGTTTTAACGAGGTATATTTTGCCTACGTTGAGTTTTCAACAATCACCATGATATTATTTAAGAAATAAGTCCACCACACGCGAGGACAATTAATTGTCAATATAGTTGGGTTAAATATTATTTTCTCTTGTGAACTAAAAAGGGGGAGGTGGGGTTAGCGCTTCTGTCAAGTCATTGCAGGAAAAATAATTAAATGACACCTATATTGTTACGTTGACTTTTATAAATTTAGGTTTACAAATATTTTAAAATTACAGTACACTATATAATTTAGTTTTTTCCGCTTTTGCCGTGTCACTTTGCTCTTGTTTGTTGCACATTCTGGATTCTTTCGTTTTTAATGTAAAAAAAATGTGAGAAACGTAAGACGTAATTATTTACGACGAAGGATTTATTTAATTTAATGACACACTATTGTTTTTTTTTTACAGATCCGTCATGGAGTCGTCGGCTTGCAAATCGCCGCACTGGCTGTCAGCAGTCGTTCTCCTCTGCTCCTTTCTCTCTTCTCATTCTTTAAATACTAAGGTATGTTCTATGAAAATATTATCGATATAGAATTTGTAAGAGTGGGATGACGTTTCCTTGCTTTTCGAATAAGTTTTGGCTCGTCGTCGTCGTGGATTTTGGGCCGTATTAATAATGAATGAATGAAACGAAATTCGGTCTGATATAAACAATTTAAATTTCAATTCAATAAAGAGATTTGGAACGTTGAAATGCAACACGTCAAATTAAATAAAAGGAAAACTGTAATTTCTGACTCGTTTTTCATGATCAAGATTAGTAGATACGGCCCTAGGATTCGGTACATAATTAAATCGCTTTTGAGAAATCATCGCGACAATTAAATTACCTATATCATAAAATCATACCTACTTGAATCAAACGTGTTTAAGATACCGACATTGTTAATGAATCTAAACGTTTGAAGACTCAATTAATAATAGGGCTTCGTCTAATTAGTCACAATTTGTAAACGAGATTGATTGTGAACATACATTAATTATGTCAAACAATATTTAACGATCACGTGTCTAGTTGAGCGAGTTAAAAAATACTTCAATTGAACGCACCGTTATCCCACGCGCTCGCGCGGGAAAAATCACCTGACATCTGTCAACCTGACAAACAAAATGGCCGCCATTAGCATTTTATTGAGCGGAACAATGCGACTCATAATTGCTTCGTTGCCGCGGTTTCAGCGTATTTTTTTTCGGAAGTCGGCAGCTAGCCAGCACAGCACATACATAATTCATGCAGTTACCGCATTACGGTTACTTTCACTCATTCTGTTTGCGGTTAGCACTGTGAGATGTTGCCAATTTGCAAATAAACTATGCTTCACAAAAATTCTTTGCCCTATGACGTGAGTTTGAAATTTGAATTCCGCTTCACACGGTGACATTTTTCCTTCTATTATCTATGACTAATCCACAGACTAGATAATAATTGATGAGTTCATCTTTTAATTTATGGTTATTCTGTTGTGGTTAGTTTATTAACCATGTCTGAATAAATCGTGGACAGATGGCAGAACCGCAAGGTTTTTTATCGTCTCAGTTTGAGTTATATTTCGGAGTCGTCAAATTATTAATGAGCGGTATTTTGGTATAATTTAGAACATTAATCAACATTATGTCTCAGTAACGGTGTATCTGGATTACCCTAACTGTATTCGGTTGCAATGGAAAGAAGAGATTTTTTTCCTGTTGACCGTCAAATTGGATCTGAGTTTTGTTCTATGGTGTATTGCGATATACATACATAGATAATTCAAAACTGTCGAAATGGTTGTATGGTTTATATTGATTGCCTAGTTTATTTTATAAAGACGTCAATATGCACAATCGTCAATTAAATGTAATGTGGTCATAAATTACTGCCAAGCAACAGTGCTCGCATTTTAGTGACAGATAAGACAACTGGCGAAATGACTAGCATAGTGGCATTCTACTCGTATCTTAGTCCTCATAGTCGGCAAAGCATTTGTAGTCTTCAGAATGCAAGTCTATGGGTCACATATTATAGGGTGGCCTGTGTACTAGTTTACCTTCTAATTGCTTTAAAAAAATGAAACTGACAGAAGGTGTCCTAAACTATATTAAAGCGAAAAAAAAATTGACAATCTTGGGTAGGATTTGAACCTACGTCTACTCTAGCTATCCGGAGCAATGCCGAAACAATATCATTTTATATAATTTTATTTTGAAAGGAGGTAACTTCCACCCGTATTATTTATCAGTTTTTTGGGGCAAAAGTGTAGCCTAACCTTAAAACGGTTAGCAAGCCTTATGAAACCTAGGTAATATATATCATGATTTAAGCGCATAAACGTTTTGGCGAAATGATACGTTTGCCAAACGTACTTTTGGTCAAATTATCGGACCCTGGTTTACACACATGAACATTGACCATTTTGGATTTGTGTCACTTTGAGACACGACCAAATTATTTAGTTAAATGTCCGTTATATATTTCAAGAAACACTCATGTGTTAGGGCATCACACAATGACGTTATATGTACCCGTCATAACGTTTTAAATATTCATAAAATTTAAATATGCTCAACTAATATCAGCAAATTCAGTCAGTCAGTTTTGTCACTGACCACAGAATTACGTCATCGTAAAATTCCGTCCATATATATTCCATGTATTGTATGGTCTATTCCAAAATGGACGAAATAATCAGCGCAGACAGGAGTTTGCAAGAGCCGTACATCAATTTGATAAATACCTGATAATTGAAGAGTAATTAACTAGTTGTATTCCTTGCTTATGTTTTACATTCGTTTAAGAATAACTGGTAGGAATACTTAGACTAAATTCACCTTTGTACTTATCTGTTCACATACAAAATAATAGTGCTCTACCATTTCGTGAAGAGTCTGGGGAAAGGCTTTTAGCTAGCAGTGAGATAGGGATAGATAGAGAAGATGAGACATAACATGGCAAAAAGAAGAATGGCGTGGTGACACATGGCACTGCGCAGTGTTTTGGCAAGTACCAAACTGTGTAAAAATTGGTTCATGTTGCCAATTTCACATCAACCAGCGCCCTAATTTTCCTAAAAAAAAACCTGTGCGTCTCGGGACCGCCCACTGAAATGATAACCTAAACTAATCTAAGTTGAACTATTTCATATTGAAATTGTATAACTGACTGCAAACTTACGCACACTTATGCAGAGTGACACACACTAACAAACCTAAAAAGTGGTACACTGTCATATATAGACGTCTCTTGTTAACGAAAGGCGGAGTAACAGGTGCGAAGAGTACTATTAGCTGTTTTTATGTTGTTATACTTGTTATCACTTCTAAAACTTTCTTTACTTGGGAACCACTATTCTGAAATGATTTAGAGGTGTACCAGTAATGAACGAGGACCAATATTAGATACAAATACTTATATTAAACAAGTCTAATAAAAACCAAGATTAAAAAAATAAAACATTCCGCTCTAGCATAACTTATACTCCCACAACTAAGACAAATCTGACGACATCTCATGTTAAAATCCATCAAGTCGTTTTAAGCTGCAGAGCGTGACAAATAAATAGATAGATACATACATACATACTACTCGGAAAGCTTAACCCTCCCTCTGACGCAATCGGTTAAAAACATAAGGGTCGATATGTATTGTGCAGGATATAATTTAGAATCGTATTATGTTTGAATTAAGTTTTAAATTCGCGGGCATTTGCGGGTGGTAGGACCTTGTGCAGGGTCCGCCCGGATCGCTACCACCATCTTATCCATTAACCTACCACCAAACAGCAGTGTTCGCGTTGTTGTGTTCCGGTTTCGGGATAAGACAGCCGGTGTAATGACTAGCATAGAGGCATTCCATCTTAGTCCTTAGGGTTGGCAACGCATTTGCAGTCTTGTGGATGCGAATGTCTATGGGTCACAGTTTACACTTACCAGCAGGTGGCCTGTGTGCTCGTTCGCATTCTCAATGCCATAAAAAAATAAAAAAATAGTTATGTACGTTATTGAGTGTTGTCGTTAACGTTTAATTTCGTCAGGCACCCGTCATTTCATAATGAACCGGCCGGCGATATCACAAGTAGTAAGGCCGCGCCCAATTCTACCGTTTTAACACATTTACATGCTTTTGGCACGAACGGTATCGAGTTTTGTGTTGAATCTTTAAACCCATAGAGCCTGGATACAAATGTGTTTAGTTAAATCTCTTTGTTGTTTGACTTGTTTGACAGTTGTATTTTGGAATTTGAAGTACCGTCTTTAGCTCTTGTTTATTTAACCTTAATTTGGCACAGTCCTTAATACTGTACATAATATGATGTTCACTTTTTTTTGTTTGGATTGTGTTTTTATTTTTTTGCTGATTCAAAATCAAAAAGGGGTAATTTCACGTGAACAAACAAAATGAACCTTTTAAAATAAAAGTTTTGTTTTAGAAATAGGTATTTACTTAACCATTAAAAGCATGTTTTTTTTTTAGCCCCTTATAATTTTTATTACACGTAAATAATGTGCTGATTATAGGTACACATTTTCGAGTTTTTGTTATGTAGGATGCATCCTACATCATACATTTAATTAATTCCTTTATTATTTCGGATGTTCTTGGGCAATGGTATTAGGTTGTTGTCAATCTCTTATGAATCTTATGATTATTTTTATTTAAAAAAAAGTTCTAATATAAACAATTCATAATTAATGTTCATCTTTCCATGCTTCCTTAATCTCATTAAACGCACACACAAAAATATGTGGTCACGTAAAAAATATATTATCTTAAAAAAATACAGGAATACGAAAAGAAATGCCAATTAAATACTCAAATCAGTGGGCTTTAAAAATCATGGGCGAAACTGGAATGACCCTTATTTAGCGCGCTTAAACAGGTCGATCTTGTCCGACTCATTATAATGTTAAATTAATTACGTTTCCTAAAACCAGACCAACCGAACTTGTCTTGTTATCATCCAACTTTGACCTCATCTAATGCATTATTTTCTATGTAGTTAATATTATTGGAAGATTACGTTTATCATTTAGATTTTGCGAAGTTTAATTATGTTTGTATGTACTCGTACTTTTAGGATATCAGAGGGTATTACGACACGTTAGCCTTGTTGGAATAAGCCTGCTTACGGAAATACTGGTCCAGTGTTTAAATCCCGGTAAGAGCAGATATTTTTGTGATGAGCGCAAGTATTTGTGCCTGAGTGTTGGATGCTTTCTATGTATTAAGGTATTCGTTTCTGTATTTAAGTATGTATATCATTGTCAGTACCCATAGTACAAGCGTAAGGCTTAGTTTGGGACTAGGTCAATTTTTCGGTGAGGAGACGCATTTGGTTATGTGGGACTCACAACCCCCTACGCTTCAGAGCGAAGGGGAAAGGGGAAGTCTACCCACTAAAATCTCACCGGTGTTAACCTCCAACGGGCTGTTAACGGGGGCACCGTGGGCTGATGACTATGTACCATTAGGTGCCCCCCAGCCGCCCCAGCCTATTGCTGGGGCACCTGCGCCAAAGGAGGGAGGGTTCGGTTAACACTCCGAACTCTCCCCCAGACATGAAGGACTATAGTGTGGGACCCTATCCCCACGGTCTTACTAGGGGTTCAGGTGGTCGGCGAACTGCTTCCGCCTACACCCCACACGTCTACGCAGGTGCGCAACCACGTCCTCCTGACGCTCCCACTCCGCCGCCTCCTTCTCCGAGAAGAAGAGCATCATTCTCGCAGAAGGAGACGACTGCCAAAGAGCACATGGTACCTAACCTAACCTAAACTAGTTGCAAAAGGAATCTGAGGTCTACGAAAAGTGGCAGCCAACAACAGAAAAAAAAAACCGAGCTCAGTGGCATGCCATTGGAGGCGCCTATGTCCTGCAGTGGATAGAAATGGGCTGATAATGATGAGTTCCATGTATTTCCCACCCTGATGACTTTTAGGCTCGTATAAGTAAACTGAATTTTGGCTGAAATTTCTGTCTCAAGACACATCAGAAATGCTAGTTTTCTATATCAGTTGCCAAAGTCAATATCAGTTGATACGGAGACCTTTCCTGGAGACCACCTGTTTGACTCCCACACCGAAACTGCGAATCTTAACATATTAAAACAAATCCGCTTCGGCGTTTGTCTATCTTTCTGTCTGTTTGTATATCCACTAATTCCTCTTAAACCACAGCCAATTTTGATTTGAATAATTTTTCACGGAAGATTTTTATCTATAATATTCTGGTCTATGTAGGGGTATTGAAGAAAACTCACATAAACCGAAGCGAAGCGAAGGCGGGTCACTAGTATCACTAGTGCTATAAAAAAATGTCTTCAGCCAGAAAAAGTTTTCAGTCAAATGTTATATTCTATGAAACATTAGTCGTTCATTCAAGCGGTCGCCGTAAATTTAACACTGACATCAACTTGGTCGAATCGCTATCATATTGCAATAAACGAGTAGTTTCGAATATTCATTCACTTTGCTCAACAGCGGAAAGTGCGCAAGAATCGTGTGAAAATTCTTACAAGCGGAAATGTCCGAAGTTATAACCGTTAATGGTCCATAGTACACTGCAATATGACGCTTCTTGTGTAAGTGATTGGGTGCATTAGGTAGATTTTTAGTCTGTAACTTCGCTGGAAACGTTTATCGAGAAATAATAAGGTAAATTGACTGATTATACAGGTTTACTGACGATTTAGAGACTCTACTTTAAAACTAACACCTAAAAATGTGTTGTAATACTGGTGGTGCCGGAGATAATAATACTGTGCGCAGACGCAGCCCCCAGGGACTGTTGGAAATGGAGTTTACCATCAATCAACGATCAAGCATCGATACTGTAATTATTTCAGGATTTTTATAAAATGAACTTAAGTTTACATTTAGAGTGCGGTTCCACTGAGGCGGAGACCAGCGGAGTGCAGCACACTCTGCCAATATTAACCTCGAATATTGACCTCTAGGTTTGTAGGCAGGGTCAGTAACCTTGGCTACAAAACTAGAGGTCTCGGGTTCCAGGGCTTTAATTCTCTACATACGTATGTTTATCGTTTCCTAGTACCAACGGTACAGTTTGTGTACAAAACCCTGTGTATAGGATAACTTGAGATTGCTAAAGTATCGAACCCAAGCCCTAAGCCCAAGCATCGGTGTATAAGGGTGTCCCCTTGGACTTAATTTTCGATGAGCTAATATTACATAAACCAAACTGGCCGCGAACCAGGTCGCGTGAGCCCGGTTAACATGCATTCTCGCTTTGGCAACGGGTCTCGATAATTATGACTATCCGTCAAAAAACTGACCGATGACCGTACTAATCGGTGATTGGTGTAAAGGTCATGCATCGTTCTCTCAGACGTTTGTTTCCGGTTGGTTTTAAGATGTAATGGTTTTTTATCTATACTCAAAGACGCATATAAGAAGTAAACTTACTTAGATTCTGAATCAACCTCATTTTGAATATATAAGAAAAATATATTTTTATTAACTAAGTGACAGCTCAAAGTCACTCAGAGGGCTATGGAGAGGGCTATGCTCGGGGTTTCTCTGCGTGACAGAATCAGAAATGATGATATCCGCAGTAGAACTAAGGTTGTTGTGGTATGTCGGTAGACATGGCCCTAAGAATAGCTAAACTGAAGTGGCAGTGGGCGGGGCACATTGCTCGCAGGACTGATGGCCGATGGGGTCAGAAGGTTCTGGAGTGGCGTCCGCGGATCGGAAGACGAGCTGTAGGTAGACCTCCAACAAGATGGAGTGACGACCTCGTCAAGATCGCGGGACCGCGGTGGATGCGAAAAGCACAAGACCGGTCTGAGTGGAAAGCCTTGGGGGAGGCCTATGTCCAGCAGTGGACGTCTTTCGGCTGACATGACATGAAGTGACTTTCTCTTTTTCAACAAGTATCCAAACAGTACCCTTCTTTTCAATATCTCTTCTGTTTAGTCTACAAGGGGTTATGCATTTGTGAGCTTGAAGGGTTGACTTTATCGACATTTAATTTCATGGGACGTTGCGTCCAAATTTAAAGACTTACTTGGGCGACTGTACATCAATATATATACCCATATCTTTCTTGGGCAGTTAGGTAAAAAATGTTGATACCAGATCCAGTCATTCGTAGATTTAAGTAGGTGATACCAAAACGGAAGGTGTGAAAGGTGGATAATTTAAAAATGCCTCGGCTTTAAGCGTTTTCGCAAGATTGTGACACTTTATTGATAACCGTATTTGGGTCAATTCAACATGGATATCGTGAATGTCGCTCGAGGAAATTGGTTAAAACCTCTATTTGTGTTTTGTATGTCAAAATAAAAAAATATGGAATCATCATATGTATTTGCAATTTGTTGACCGAGCTATCTGTCTGTCCTGTCCGTAA
Source organism: Acleris sparsana (assembly GCA_923062465.1). Classification (NCBI taxonomy): domain Eukaryota; kingdom Metazoa; phylum Arthropoda; class Insecta; order Lepidoptera; family Tortricidae; genus Acleris; species Acleris sparsana. The sequence continues at coordinate 4,355,012 of OV281305.1, read as the reverse complement.
TTTGTGGTCAAGTCAAGGGGCATCCGCAAAGTGTGTTACGGATATGTTTCAATTTTGCGTCAACGGTCTCTTGGATATCTATCTAATCTAGTACCTTTAAAAACGAGCAATTCTTTTATATATGTAATCTGAATCTCGGAAACGGCTCCAATGATTTCGATGAAATTTTAAATAAATTTCGTTTTCAACCCGAGCGACGCTCGGTCTTCCAAATACTGTATACAGTGTGTGACATCCATACGAACATATATTTTAAGGGCAGTTAGATAAGACCCTAATTAACGTAAATTGGTACATTAAGTTAACAAAGGAAAACATTTTTTTTTTCATACAAATAAATTCGGCACGCAATGTATTCAAATAACCATGTCGTCTACGTAAGCACTTTCTGTTCATTGATTTATTGACGACGTTATTGTCAACTCAATATTGAGTTGTACATTGCTGCTCGATGGACCTTTTAAAAATGAATTACACTAAATTGATTGGAGCTATTAACTCAACTCCTTCTGTAAAAGGTTCACAACACTTAAAGCTATCGTTACTTAAAATTTATGTTCTTATGGATGTCACACACTGTATAATTCAAGCTTATATGTCAACATGACAATATCCCGCTGATCTATAAAGTTAAATTTGGCAAAAAAGCATGGCCTTACAGCGGAATGCAAGATGTTTTTTAAAGAAAATGGCAGTTTTTTTTTTGCGATTACTATCTTTTGCAGTTGTATTGATCGCGTAGAATTCTGTATGGGGGAATATTTTCCAATTCAAAATAAAGTTTGTCTTTCAACACAAAACTTTACTTTCATTACAGTTACCTTCGTTCTTATGTTGAAGTATAGAAAACAATCAAAAATCTTTCATACTCTTGTTTCCCGAGATAGATTAACTATGTACCGGAACTTATCCAGTGTCGCTTACATTCTCGGATATATTATTTCTAAAATAAAGACACATTTATCAGTTCACTTTGAAAATACTTGGTCAACTCACAGCACAGTCTAGTTCTCATATGTATACAAAATTGCACCTTATTTTAATGGTATAAGTGAGAACACGACCAAGTAAAAAATATTGTAATGCCGTACGTTAATAATACGGAATATGGCAGTTAGTGTACGAGATGAATATTAAACTAAACGCCGTGAAATGTTTTACTCACCCAAAGTAACGCGATTACAATCGTAGCCGAGCCAATTATACCGGGTGTACAATCCAAATGGGTCAGTATGGAGAAGTCGGAAACTATGAGAGATAGCGAGATCTGTTCTTAGGAACCATGACGTCGATTTTAGATTTAATAATAATTAAGGTAAGGGCACCTATTACCGCTCCCCCCAAAATCGACACCAATTAACGCGGTATTTTTAAAAATGCGTTTTATGAACAAGTCGATTTTTTCACTAAGAAACTTATTTTACACGAGCAAAGCGTAGTTTGTAGACTACCGGTTTTTTTAGCGCTAGTATTTATGCATCAAATAAACAACTTGCAAACCGCAAGGAACCGCGACGCCGGCGCAAGAGCAGGTTGTGCCATACAAACGCGAGACGCCACACGTAAGTAAACCCATATTTTATTTAGTGATTTGTGTAATAGTTGTAATGACTATCCTAATGCTAAGATTTTTAAATTATTGTTTATTGTTTTCTTTGCGACTTCCAAGTACTATTTTTGTGTGTTTTTGTCTGGAAATACGTTAAAATTAGAATATTAAATACCGCGGTAATCGGTTTCGTTTTTTGCTATGGCTCCTTAATCCGAGGTATACCACGGTAATAGCAAAAATGGTACTTTAGTTTCAATGGCCTTTATTATTTATATCTGCTGTTGGTTATTTATTTTTTTAGTGCTATAAAAAACTTTATATATCTAAGCAGTTAAAGAGCAATTTCCGTGGTATGAAAAATACTAATAAAGGCCTTATTTTTTACTATAAACTTGTGCACTATATTACTTGTTTTCATAGAAACCCTTAAATGTTTGAGTCGTTTATATATAAAGATATAATTTAAAGATATTATTTTAGTTTTATGAGTTTTGTTTTATTAGATGGTTAAAATGTTAAGTTTTTATTTGTTTAATAAACGTCACGATAGCTTAATTTTTTTATGGGTCGGTATAAGGTTTTATAGTACCGTGAATTTATCCTATTACCGAGGGTAAGAAAAGATAACCCTCGGTAATAGGATGTATGGGAACCTAGTTCCGAGGTATTTAGATTTTTTATGGGTCGGAGTTAGGATCCCATACTATCTCCTATTACCGTGTGACAGTAAATGAAATATCAATTTTAGGGTACCGTAGTCCGGATTCCTTAATAAAATTAAGATGTTTTTGATAGTAAAGCTTACCCTCTTGGAAAGTGTTGTATTAACTGATGGTACAACGCTTATTTGGTAGACTGGATTTTTATATTAGTCTGTCGAAAACTGGAATAATAGTATTAAGTGTATGTTTATTTTGTATTTCAAAAACACATCTATGTTATTTATTTGATTTTTGTTCAAACGAAGACTGATTATTTAAAAATAATATATAATAAATAATGTTGATTTAATACGCAGTTTTAATTAAAAATAAACTTTATCCACTTTTAAATGTTGTATTTAAGTAGATTTACAAAAAAAAAACAAAATGTTAAATATTAAATGTACGGCACCAAAAATACATTAATCCTCTACCCACGGTAATAGGAGCCTCATCCGCGGTAATAGGGTCAAAGCCCGTCCAATACCACGGTAATAGGAGAATCCGACTTTTTGGGTTTAATATTTATTTTATCCCAAATAATCACCTAAAATGAGGTCATAAAGGTGCAAATTAAAAAGTTCAATCAACATACTTTTATAAAAAAAATCCTTTTGGTCGTTAGGGTGTCTTGATTCCCTTAATTTTTGGCTCTGATTTTAAAACTACCTTAACTCCCACGGTAATAGGTGCCGTTACCTTACATTCAAACTTTTTTATTGACTCTCATACTTTAAACAAGATTCCATCAGTGTTGTGCTTCTTGCGAGTTGCAGAATTCATACACATTGATTTTGACCAAGTTCGATTCCCGGTTATGTATGGGAGTTAATAAAAAAGTTTGAATGTAATTATTATTAAATTTAAAATCGACGTCATGGTTCCTAAGAACAGATCTCGCTATCTCTCATAGTTTCCGACTTCTCCATACTGACCCATTTGGATTGTACACCCGGTATACATCTTACTAATAGGTAATAATTGCGAAAGTTTGTGTGTTTGTTTGTTACTCCTTCAGCAGGACGAATGGATGGATTAACACATAGGCCACTTTTTATCCCGGATAATTTAAAAGTTCCCGAAGGACGCTTGTACCATGTAAAACTCTTCTGTGACAGACTGACACACGTTGACATAGGTTATAGGTTATGGCGGGCTCTTTTCCGCAACTCGACGACTTAAAAACTGCGCCTATTTTGCGTGAGGGGTTGGTGGTATTACTCCTGCCAACCCAGTTCTACCAGGAAGCCTAGCAGACCCTTGACGTTGCCGACGGCGTCTGGTAGCGATCTCGGTGTTCCGAGATGACGTGCCCGGTATGTTGCCACCCCCGGGCATTCCATGATGACGTGGGCTGCGGTTTCCTCCGCCGCCATGCATGCTCTGCACAGGGGGCTGTCTGTAACACCTAAGTTGAACAAGTGTTTGTTAAATAACACACGTTGACATGCTATACCTTGATATAAAATTGACGCCATAACGACTTCTTGGCTATAGAATTTAGCAACATCGTAACAATTTTATAACCTTTTTTATAAATAACCAACGACATCGATATAAAATCGACAAGATGCGTAATAGTTGATTGAATCGCGACTTTATTGAGACGTGTCGTCATTATGAGATTTACGATCTGACAACATTGGCAAGTTTATGATATTTACTACGCTGGAGTTCTGAGAAAAAGTGACGAAAACATTATATTGTAGAGGAAAAAAGTGATTGATATTCATGGATTTATATTATAAATAGATTCGTCTTTGAGAAGCTAGCCATTGCCGTCAGGCTCTTAGGCCCGTATTAATAAACTGATCTCAAATCTAATGCTCGTCTCGAGATGCGTCAAAAATGACAGCGTTCTATGGTTTGGCGTTTACTTTGACGTATCTTGTGACGGGCCTCGCAGTCAAGATGAGTTTATTAATACGGCCCTTAGTCCTCATGATAAGTCTCAATTTAGTCCGTATGGTACTGAAACTATCAAACTTTTTTTCCTTAATGAATGGAAAATGAAATTACGCATAGTAGTGCAGAACAAGAGCTAATATAAAATTTGACGACATGTGAGCCTAGTTGGTAGTGACCCGCCCTACGAAGCTAGCGGTCCCGGGTTCGAGCCCGGTACAGGCAAATAATTGTGTGATGAGCACAAGTATTTGTTTCTAAGTCTTGGATGTTTTCTAATTATGTATTTATTTACTATATAAGTATTTTTACTCTAACTTCAAAGTGAAAAACAGATAGCAAAATTGTGCTCCTTGCTCTAGAACTGAAGTTAAAGTCAGCAATCATTTCTGCATTTTTTATTGCCAGTCTAATTCCCGTTTTAATGTGGCAGAAGATTTCGGAAATTAAATTCTACGCAATTTTTGCAACACATTGCCGTTGATATAATATGTTTCCGGGGATAATCCTCATGACATGTTCATAACCGCAACATCCGTATGCAAATTCTAAATAAATATTTTAACGGCGTCATAAACTTATTCGCGAAATGTTTTGACCATTCATATATGTTTTTATTAGGTACCCTTGCTTGTCACCGTTTGAATTTATAATTAGTATTAAAATAATATTGTGTTCTAGTGATCATTGGAAAAGATTGACGTCTTGAGGATGGAGATTGATGGCTATTTTGATAAATATCAAGTTTTGCTCATAAGTGGATTGGCTTTCGGCCAATAGTGCAAGAGACAAGTTATTAAGTAAAGTCAAGAACTTTAATTATTACGCTACCATGGAACCCTGTCATTTTGACAGTGTAAAGATAATCAGAGGCTTTCTGTGACAGGGTCGAACGTTTTTCTCGCTGACTCGATTTCTTATCGAAATCAGTCTGTGAATGCTGATTGACATATCAAACAATTATCGATGGCATCTTAAGGTCATTTGCGCTGTCCTGTACCTGTCCTCGCTCCATCTTCTTTAACTGCCTCTTAATTACTGAAGATATTCTTTGGAATAGTATGTAATTCACTGGCTACTTCTACCACTAATATACAGAGTACTTACCATAGACTAGTGATGAGCATAGAGGTATTCCATAGTCCTCATCAGGGCTGACAGAAGATTGAGATTTTCATCGTAATATTCCATTTGTCCATGGGCTTCACAATGCAGTTACCATCAGGTGGCCTCTGTGCTTCTTTACTTTCTCCATGCCAAAAGTAAGCTTTTCCTCAGTTTTTTTTAACGTTGTAATCTGATGTTCTTAGCCAAGAGCTCTATTGTACTTAGTAAAACCATATCGCTTTCGTCAAGCTATTGTATTGTAAACGTTATGATCTCTTATTTATAATAATGTCAGCCGCGTTAAAAACAACACGATATCTGACAAAAGCAATAGATTATAGCCCAGGAGCATTTTCCTTCCTCTAGTAGGTAGTTATCTTTCCTTGGAGTTTTCCTATCTTGCATGATGGTGCCCTTACTATAGTAGTTTATGCTACTGATGCATAATGAGTGGTCTTAAAACACGAGTGTGGTTTTATGAAACGAGCGTCAGCGAGTTTCATAATAGAATCACACGAGTTTTTTAAGGCCTAATTATGTACAGTTGCATACACTACTTTATCTACACACATATCATAAGTACTCTAAGATGGGCTCAGAAGCCGACGACTTGACAGCAAAAATGGCGGCAAAACAAACTTTTGCTGTGCCAGTGTCACGAATATGAAGGGTATCTTTTAGTTCATAGACAAACGATTGAAGTCCCTATTCTCATATCACTCGAGATCAAATGTCGTGCGGTTTATATTAAAAATAAGTACTGAACTGACGTTTCGTATCGATAACTGTTTTAATATCTATGGATACTAGAATAGAGACCCTCTCGCGTTTTGACAGCTGTTCCGAATTTAAACTCATAACCTTACCAAAATCTATACTGTTATAACCATTACAGTACAATTTTTACCTACTACCACAGACAAGAAACTTTTCATAGTAAAATTAGTTGCAATAATGCTGGTCATTTCCTACGGGTTTTGAACGCATAAAAGAGGACTTACGATATGTGCGTAGATAAACTGATTTTGACGTTCCAACGTGTATAAGTAAATATTTACCTACGTATCTATGTTTACAAACGGTTCTCTATTGGATGGCATAAAATTATTTGTAATAATAGTGTTACGCATAATTACTTTTAGCCGAAATAATTATGTGCATAATCATCTTTACGCATATATTATTACGCATAATATTAAAAAGCATAAATACAGTAAGCATAATTGTCATCAAGACTAACGTCAAATAGCATAATTGCAAAAAGTCATAATAATGAATTGGCATATTACAAAATGCATAAAAGTATTGTCCTAAAAAAATATGTAGGAACTAAAACGAGGTCGACGGACGTCCGCTTCGCGGACCTCCTATTCTGCGTTGCTTGAGCGCTTCGCGCCTGGATATCATACTAACATAACCTAACCTAATGTACCTAACGTGACCTAATTTATAAAATCATTTCAAATGAAATACAAATGCATAGTAACAAAAAAACTGTGTTTTATTCATTTAGAAAACTAATATTATGGTTAAAGATATGACAAATAATTATTAGCCCAAACAATAATATGCATAATGTGTATTAGTCAAATACAAATTAGTCTAACTAAAATTATTCTAATAGCGTAATATGCTAAAAAAGGAGTATGCTAAAGTATTATTATGCGTCAGTACTATTATGCCAATACAAATTATGCGAAAACAATTATGCGAAACAATATTAGTCTAAAACACATTATGCGATCCAAGGGGATCCCTTTACAAACACTTCTAAACTAATGTGACCCAGATTCCAAGTAAATTGAGTTTGAATTCTCGTACTCAATATAATGTTGCTAACGACCTGGTAGCTGAATTAGATAATAAGTTACATGATCCGAATACCTGCTACGGTATTTAACTGGTTTATAGTGATTAGCATATAAATAACTTGCTAATTAACTAATATTTTACGGGTTCCACGTGCCCTGTTGACTGACAGATCTACTTCAAAAGGTCACATTCTTTCTCCTTAAGTTATCTTTGATTGACAGTTTGGTATTTTTTTTAAATAACATAATCAACGGTGTGTTTATTCTAGTTAATAAGTGTTTGGCATTTAGAATTATTAAGATATATAGAAAAGATACTGTAAAGTACCTAATTATAGAGTATTCAATTTGGAAAGACGTGCCCAAAGAGTTACTTTTGGAAAAGTTTCCAAAAGTTTCCTTAGTCTTTTTCTTTTGAAACCTAGTATGGTGCGGTCGCGTTTTAGTTAATTAATAAAATGCTAGAATAGGTACCTCGTTACTTCTAGTTGTCCGACTCAGTGACATAGTTCAACTAAGTAACTTTTTTTTTTGAAGAGTAAGTAACATTTGACAATATTACTTTATGATTTGACTTGAATCAAAAAATTACTCAAAACAATAGTTTCTTTTGTCTATATATTAAACAAAAATACGTAATCCGGAATTTGACGTCATTATGCCGATTAAAGGTCTGTGCCAAATGTCAATGTCAAGTGTGAGCTGTCTGTCATGACAACGATTCGACGAAATGACGCCATTTTTCATATACGCCCTTTTAGATCCTTTAGAAAATGTTGTATGATGTGGGGTAAAACATAATTATGGTTAAAATTCCGGCAGGCGTCACATACTAATGCAATTAGAGATAGCGTTGTTAATAATATTCATACCTGAGGCTTAAGATGCTTTTCCGCAAATTTGTGAGGCATAATTTAAATTATTTATTTGCGTATCTCCAGTAAATACACTCAGGAGCAAAAATACCGGGTCAGAGTGCGTTTTTCATACAAACGAGACTATTTCGAAGCCTTGGTTCCTCGCCAGGAGTTGTTTTGAGTGAGTTTAAATGGTGGATACTGTGAGGTTCAATAGAGGAGGTCAAAAGTTCTTAAGCTACCTAACTGATCGCACAACCAGTTAACACCACAGCGGGAGAGTTTGGGTCAGCACTTGGATTTCCTTACATTTTATTGCCATTTTAGATGTTTTTCTGAACATGCACAATTCCGGCGTTAACCGCAGATTTATTCAGCTGGGTATCCTAGGCACTCTGGAAGTCCTGTATCGATGCTCGAGGTATACATCATCAGATTCCACTAAAAGCATTCCCTGGCGAGGAACCAAGGCTTCGAAATAGCCTCTTTAGTATGGCAAACGCACTCTGACCCGTTATTTTTGCTCCTGAGTGTAGTTACAAACAAAAATTAAATTATCTATGGTTGTAATATTGAGCCGTTTTTTGTTAAACTATGCCAGCGAGACATCAAGTTACCGTCTCGTCATTTCTTATCCCGCTAGTCAGTATAAAAATGCAGTCAAACAATTTGATTCCTAGGGCACTATGGACCATGTTAAAATGACGTTTGTAAACTTCTTACCTCGCTTTAACATAGTCCCTATACCCTGTCCACGATAACGAGCTAGTATAGCGGTCTCTCTTTTGCACTTTTGTATGCAGATGAAAGGGACAAAAAAGGGGAGTGGGCGTGAACGATGGCACCTCACTGTCATGCTCGGCTTACATGCTCCGTCGCTCGAAATATTTATTTTAATATCCCTTATGATTTTTCTGGTTTAGTTAAATAATAAAGGATCCAATAAGTATTTACTTATGTATTCATTTATTCAAACAGCAGAAGATAGTCCAGTAAACAAGCAGAGTCACAGATTAAACCGGTAAAAATTGAAAAGAGATCACTATATCGCGTCCGCACCGTGCAAGAGACAGATGTTGACTGAACTTCGACCGCCATGTAAACTTACCCGGTGCACGTGCATCGCCCTTATCGCTGACCAATGACGTGCTGTCTAAGTTTTCTAGTACTAGCTCGTTATCGTGGACAGGGTATAGTAGCTAAGGGATCAAATTGGTAGACTGTACCTTCAGATCAATGTCACCACGAGATAGCTTGTCAGGTGTGTCCGTCTGCCTTCTCCCCAGTGATAAAAAAAAAACGCAAAGCGAAAATTCCAATTACCAACATTTCATCATTCTCAACACTCACAATTTCGCGAACTGTCACATCTCAACATTGTGCTAATATTAATTAATCAATTGATTAATGAAAGCTGGGTCCAACCTCGAACCCTGGCTTCCGTCTCGCTCTGCCGGTGCCCTCGGTTGAAGGTTGAGGGAAAGGGATCGAGATAGCCGGTCTGGCTGATCTGATGTCCTTTGGATGTATGTCAATTTGTGGACTCGACAATTTGTTACGGTTTTTTGCCTGTGTCTCAAGCGTAAGTTGTTAAACGCTTTTCCATTTAAAAAAAGTTTTTTTCGGGTTACAAGGTGACACTCTTTGACCCGTTGATCATTTCTCTGTAAAAAGCAGAGTTTGTTTGTTTCTATTGTTTGTTAAATTTATTTGTATCATTAAATACGAGGGCAGTTTGATAAGTCGTTTTAAAAATTAAAAAAGTTTTTTTTTTAAACAATTTACATTTTTTTCTCAACATAGTCTCCATAGTTGTTGAAAATTTACCAGTGATCACAGTTAAACAATGGTTTTACTGACAAAAACTTGTTTACTTGTTAACTGAATTTTTGACAGTCTTCATTTGAAATATTTTGCCTGCCAGTGTTAATGCCATTTACCAGAAAAAAGGTTTTACAAATAGTCTTTAAAAGGACTTATCAAACAGCCCTAGTATCATGCAAGGTACATGAATTATAAAGCCACAAGGAACCTCTGAAAGTTCACTCCACCGCGATGCCCGTTGTTGTGTGAAAGACGGTCAAGACAACACCTCCATCAATTTCCATTTTAAAAAGTTATTTATGGTAGTTTATTATTATTATAATCACGTGCTTTTAGTCAAGTGAGGTCTTGGCAATGATGTACACTTTATCTCTAGTTTCACATTAAGTTTCAGATTAAATAGTACATTGTTGTAGAGGTTAGAAAGTAAGCAATAGATGGACGAGTTAGTTCGAGGGCCGACGCGTAGCGGAGGCCCTCGAAAGTACGAGTCCATCTATTGCACTTTCGGCCGAGGCTTAACACAGTGCTTTTCACGACTACTGCGAGGAAATAAAAAAAAAAACTTATAATTAAAAGCAGACATATATGGCTGTATCTGATTCCTTTGCCTATCCGTGAAGGGATGAATATTATTAAAAAAATAAAACGACTTCTCATTGGCCAATTTAATTTCATATGCAGCACAAAGTGTGTTCTGATTGGTCGAATTAGTGATCAGCGGACCGATGTTATTGGTCAATGGAACAGATCAACAATGTTAACATAGTTGGTCTGTTTAAATTCATAGTAGGCCTGCTCATTCAATGTACAACTATCGATTGTTTTGGGGACCAAGAACAGACCATCTTTCGCCACATTTCCGAGCAGTGGCGTGAAATAACTATTAATTATACGTTATTTTCAATAAAACAACGCTTGTTGAATATTTCAGGTTATGTGTCAAACAGTACTAGTTTGTTTACATCTTTGGCGATTTCAATTTCTACAGACTATAGCGGTAATTATTCTCAGGGTTCACCACGCATTTGTAGCCTGTTATCATCAGGTGGCCTACATACATAGGTACGTGTATACTTAATATCTAACACAACATGTACCTAGTGGTGCTTTCTATCAGGTTCCTTATGTTCTCGTCTGCCTGCTTCATGACTTCGGTCTCCATGGAAAAAACTATAAATCGATATAATGGATCATGCACCGGTTAAAAGTTCGTCAACCATAGGTGGTCTACCACCATGTTCTTTAACGATAAGCGACAAAATAATAATTTGTTTTATTCGTACAAGATGCATAAGGCTTACGTTATCGATTTTCGAAAACTAAACGAAGACAAAATGTTTGGATTTGACATACGCGACCGACGCGATAGATATAGCTTACAATCCTCCACATATTTTTTGGTTTTAATAATTGTTAGCCCCAAGGCGTATTTACAATCTAAGTAATACCCATGAATGTCACACGCGGCTAAACCAATTTTAAGCTCACCGATACAGTAAGTTACGCAAAGCAATTTGGCGGGACCTTCGCGTCGATCTTGGACTGGATAAGCGGCTGAATCACGGCGACGCGGCGGCCATGTTGATAAAGCCTTTGAAATTACCGCTTTAGTGTTGAAGTGGCTGTTGGCACGTGATCGAATAACACTGGGGTATTATTCTATTGAACAAGTAACCGGCAAACTATACTCACATCATTTTAAAAGGCCAGTTTGGACAGCTGCCAACATTCATACATACATACATAAAGATAAAGATAAAAAGCTAAAATCAATTTAATTCAGTAAGTAGGCTCGGGCACTTTTACACGTCAAGAATCTACCAGCGCTTCCCAGGAGGTGACCACTGCGGAGAAGAAACTCGAATCAGCAGTCAGTCATTTTTTAAACATATTTCATATACAATGGTACTACTTAGTCTAGCAATATACAAACATACATACATACAATCACGCCTCTTTCCCGTAGGGGTAGGCAGAGACCACTTCCTTCCACTTGCTACGATCTAGACAGACTTCCCTCGCTTCCTCCACACTCGTAATTAAGTCTCTTCATACGCGTGCGTCGGTTTAGGGCTCTCCTGATCTGGCCCTTTCTTAATACTTCAGCTATAAAGTCAGTCCAAAATATGTTTGAGATATGTTTGAGGTTATATTTCGGAAGGCCAAGAAAAAAGAGGTTATATTTTGGAGTTGACAGGAACGCGTGGAGATAACCCCATGTCATTCTGAGTCCACAAGAGAAAATATTATTTTACCGAACACTCGTCGTCGCGTGTGATATCCATGGACTTATTGCTCTAATAAGTTAAGTTAAGTTTTGCGGTGGTAGGACCTTGTGCAGGGTCCGTCCGGATCGCTACTACCATCTTATCCATTAACCTACCGCCAAACAGCAGTGTTCGCATTGTTGTGTTCCGGTTTGGGGATAAGACGGCCGGTGATGACTAGCATAGAGGCATTCCATCTTAGTCCTCAGGGTTGGCAACGCATTTGCAGTCTTAGGCTTGCAGTCTTGTGAATACGAATGTCTATGGGTCACAGTTTCCACTTACGATCAGGTGGCCTGTGTGTTCGTTGGCCTTCTCTATGCCATAAAAGATATATGTATATGTAGTAAGTAAGTCCACGGGATGGTGGAAAGCTCGACATCGGAGAAGTATACATTAATTAAAATAAGATTTTTAAGTAATATTTTGTGTTTCGTTGACAGCTGTCAACATGCGGCCTTTTCGAATGACCCGAGTAGAAGTTTGCCCCGCGTGGGGCCATAGGTCGTAAGGCAGAGTACCACTTTGGTAGATACCAATTTGGTTTATAGCTCTTATTTACTTACTTGACAGTGATGGCAGCCGAGTTAAGAACTATACCATAACAGGGCAAAGACGATATGGTTTTTACCGCCTAGAATAGAGGCCCAGATCTTCTACTACCAAAAACTAAGGCTGTTTAAGCCTCCTTCCATAATAATACGTTAATTGTTATTTAAATTCATTTCTAAATCAGTAACTACAGAAGCCCCATAACTTGTCGTTCTAATTTCTTTCATAAGACCTTCGGTTTTAATTACTACAATGTCACATGACTCAAATCTCGTCAAGCGACATATCTCGTTAAGCGACATTGCAATTATACTAGAATCGCCCCCTCACGTTCTATATAAGCCCATATCGAAAGTTGCCCGTGAGGTTTCACAGGACGTACGGTAGTCGCATGACTACTGTATCTATGCGTTCTTAACGCTATGACAATAGAGTCGTGATTATGTTAGATATGTGTGACCGGGTGTATATCACTTGCGCTTGCTTGTAATGGAGAAAATCTGCAATTGACTTCTGGTATGCGATTATAAACACGTTTGTACTTTTGCAAGCTTTGTGGTGTGCTTAATTTTTAAGCGTTTTATGGCTTATAAAGTGTACAATTTCAAGGATTTTGCCATTTTATTACAAACACGTAATTAGTAATGCTCGATCCCAAAACACCAGATTTTAAATATTGCGTTAAGATAATAAACAGTACCTTAATTTTAATGTTTTGGTATTCCAGTATATTAAAACTTTGGTTATTCGGGAATGAACGATTAGTAAATGAAAATCGTAGAAAAAGGCGTGAAAAGTTATAGACAGACGACAGTTCGATTTCTAATAACTATGTATCTTTAGTTGTCTTAGCATGAGAGTACTTTGAAAAATAAACCTTATTTGTGTTCCGAAATAATCCGTCATATAAACTATCAATGACGTTTCCAATAATAATTCCTGCTATAATTCGTCCAGCAATTGCGTACTTTCCATCCTCTGCAACAATACTATATCGGAACATACCTATAAAACACACGTGCGTCGGATTTTTGTTTTATCACAGCGCAGTAGACCTAGATGCTAACGTTTCTGTTTTCTACTCTCGTATACATTTTGGCGATTTTTGAAAATCGCTAGCTTATCGTTATGGAACTTGACTAGGAGCTCGAATGGTCGGATTCTATTGCGTTTTTACGTACAGTAGCTAATTTAATCATAGTGGTTTATAGCTATCTTGGAAATTTGTGAGGCCGTTAAAGACTTAACACCACTTAGTCATCTGAGTGTTTACAGAGAGATCGACAAAGGGGCGAAGACCTTAGGGTTCGGGGGGGTTATTGATCCCTGCGCAGGCGCAAATGTGCGCGTCCTTCCGTGTGCTTGTACACTGGGAATTTCTTTGTTATTAAGGGTAAACAGTGTAAATTAAAACTGTTTTAGTGTTTACACTTGAAATAAGATTTAAGTTGATATTTGCAAGATTGTGGTTGTTAAATTAATAGTTGCCTTGTTTCCATAAGCCAAGAGAAAAATGTTTGCTCCTAACAAGAATTGGAAAGAAGTGATCTCTGCCTACCGCGGCTACCGTTCTAGGAAACAGGCGTGATTTATTGTACGTATGTGAGAATTTAATTGTTGTGAATCTTGAAGGCTCTTTATATCTTACGAGCCTAACAATACGTTAGATACATTAACTTAACGCGGCGACAGACTTGTAACATTTTGGTGTAATGTTACATGTCAGTCGCCACCTTAAGATGATGTCAAATCACAAAATTAACTTGCTTTTACTACAGCTTTCGTTGTTGTTACTAATTAACATACCTATTTGGTTACTTGTTCTTCAACAAAGAGAAATAATATCCTATCATATCCGTCGAAAGATGTTCATTGCATAGGCATATATAGGATAGTTAGTACTTAAAGGCATCCATCGGTGAATCGGAGGTTATTTTTAAATGTATCTCTCATAGTTTGTAATAATAAATAGCAAATGGAGTTAAATATTTTACTAATGTTTACGTTATTAATAACCTATTAAAGGAAATATGACACCTGGTTGGATTTTAATTGAAATGATGAAGGCCATATTCAATATTTATTTGAACAATTTGTATTAAAGTTTTAGACATGTGTTTTTTTAAATATATTGTTCAATTTTCTGTTGTCCGTGTGTTCTTCTTTCTGTACAATGATGATCTTTTCATGAAACTGAATCGATCCATGTAAAAAAATCTTTTTTTTAGGACAACTCACCACAATGCCCACAATCTTATACGTATTGGTATATAGCCATACTGTTACAGTACAGAATATCATACAAGGGGGGTACAAGGGGAGAGAAAAGGACAGCTATATAAGTGCTATAGCTCTGTCCTTTACGCTCACCGTAAAATGAACTGTAGGTACCAGCAAGTAAAAAGCGTTTAGATCTGTTAAAAGTGCCTACACGGCGTTTCTTTCTATCACGTAAGTCGTATTCATTCGCACGTAACCCAGTCTATTCAAAAGTCACTTCCATGCAAAAACACAGATACACAGATATACAGTTAAAGGTACATAAATAAATATCAGGGGACAATGTCACACCAATTGACCTAGTCCCAAACAAATTGTATGCTCTAGGCTTGTACTATGAGCTAGTACCCATACAACGATATAAATACTTATATACAGAAATATATACATACATAGAAAACACCCAAGAATCAGTAACAAATAATCATACTCGTCACACAAATATCTGCCCTTACCACGTCATCATCATCACCAACATCATTCATTACCAACTAGGCCAGCGCATCGTCATATCTGCGTCAAACTTAAAACATCCCTCCTTTATTCGTTAGGGGTTAAAAAACGGGGACGTGGACATATCGTTAAGGTAAACAAACATAAAATGTTAAAAATCGAATAAAAATTACGGTAAACCATTAACATTTTATCTTTTCTCGGGGAAACATTAAAGGTCCCGGTTTTGTCAAGGTCCTAAAATTACCTTTTTTTCGTGTCATTTTATCTTGGTACTTGCGAGAGGTGAACGCTCCGTATGTTGGCAGGCTTGATGCTTTAAGGGTTAAGAAACCGGTCAAGTGCGAGTCGGTAGCCCTTAGATGATAACAAGTGTGTCCAAAATTAAAACAGGATGGCACCATTAGGATGGCACCATTAGAGTAGGCGCGTAAAAAAATGATGCACATTTTTTAGGGTTCCGTTGTCAAACTAGGACCCTTAGAACCCTTATAGTTTCGCCATGTCCGGTCCGACTCTTAGAACTAGAAAGCTGTAATTTGGCATGAATATACATATTAGTTACGCCAACAAAGTTGTAAAATAAAATATTGAAACATTTCTTTTTACTGCATTATTTTTCTCGTCTTCCCCATAATGTGTGGTGTCGTTGGATAGGTCTTTTAAAAATATTGCGGGTTAGTACCTACAGCCCCCCCACAGCCAAAACTAAAAATACTAATAATCTAAAAAATATCTTAAATGAAAGCACATATAGGTAATAATGAATTTAATAGGAAAACTATACCGACTCAGTAGATTTCATTGGTTCTTGAGTTACAAACGTTTTAAATGTTTTTATACCTACCGAAAACTTATTTGTGGTGTTGGTAAACTGATTGTGACCTATGACGATGTATATAAGGATAGGATAATAGCTTTCCAACGGCAAAGTTA
The DNA here is from genome assembly GCA_923062465.1 of Acleris sparsana. NCBI lineage: Eukaryota > Metazoa > Arthropoda > Insecta > Lepidoptera > Tortricidae > Acleris > Acleris sparsana. Next base: position 4,338,764 of record OV281305.1, on the reverse strand, counting down.
AGTTTGTCACGCAGACATGCTCTTGTCCGGTTTTTTTTAATCATTTATCCGCCCTAATAATGTACTAAACGTAATGCTGTCATTCTCGAACAGCATAACGCATTTACTAAGTCGATGACAATTCTTACACGCAATACACGCATTCACTGGCTTAATGAATTGATCATCGGCTTCTCAACATTTATACCGCGAGATAATAACATGATTCACAGTAACAATCTACCAAAATCAGGAATTGAAATAATTTTATAAAATGTGTATCATTTTATGGAACTTATTTTATCAAGTTTGTTTTCTTTTCCATTTTACTTTTATTCCTTGAATATTTCGTCAACTTTGGGAGTAAAAAAACGACATCAAAATGCAGTTTACTATGAAATGAATCATATTTGAAAATCTCACTGGATATTTGAATCTGGGTCAATACGGCTATTTCATCGGTATGTTTTAAATAGCTATTCTGGTACGAACAATGAAGAGAAATTCTGATCATTGTAAGAACAAAACGCCTAAATGTTTTGTTTTTCTAAACATTATAATCTTGACTCTATGTTTAGCATTTCTTAAAATAAATGTCAGGTTAGTTCTGTACTACGGACCTATACTTGTTTTGAGAAAAAACTGAAGTAGAACATAATCGATATAGTTCAAGATAGTGTAGAAATACGTGGCTTTTTAGCAAAAGTAAGATGATAAAAAATCCCATTATATAGATTATGTATTGCTATTTCATTTACATTCGTAACTCTTAATATACATTCAATAACAAAAAGGCAAGTAGGCTTCAATACCTTTTCAAGAGTGCATGCCATATTTTCTCCACTTTTCCCAAATTAAAGTGCAACTTTTACCGCAATTTCATGCGTTTCGACCAAGTGGTTCAAATGTTAATCTGTGGAGGCAAGTTTCACTTGCCGCCTGATCGTTTGTTGTGCTGTGCCCATTTCAGATAATTTCAATCTAAATAAATATCATGTGACAATCTCGCACAAATTGACGGTCCCAGACTAAGCTCTAGGCTTGTACTATGGGTATACGAGTAAATACTTATATAGAGAAATAGATACACAAATATTTTCCCATACTGGGAATCGGACCTAGGAAGGCTAGCTTCGTAGGCAGAGTCACCACCAACAACGCTAAACATCATCATCATCATCATGTCAGCCGAAAGACGTCCACTGCTGGACATAAGCCTCCCCCAAGGCTTTCCACTCGGACCGGTCTTGTGCTTTTCGCATCCACCGCGCTCCTGCGATCCTTACAAGGTCGTTACTCCATCTTGATGGAGGCCTACCTACAGCTCGTCTTCCCGTCCGCGGACGCCACTCCAGAACCTTCTGACCCCATCGGCCATCAGTCCTGCGAGCAATGTGCCTCGCCCACTGCCAAGGCTAAACACGTCGTCCTAATCTTACCTATCTTTTGAAGCTTCAAATAGAAAAACTAGCGAATGGTAATTGAGCTTAGTACCAATTTCACCAAACGATAACCACTAGACAATTAGAGCGTTAACAGTTGTCAAAATGTATGAACTAACAGTCGATTAACATTGTTTTTTTATGGCATAGAGAAGACAAACGAGCACACAGGCCACCTGATGGTAAGTTAAAACTGTGACCCATAGACATTCGCATTCACAAGACTGCAAGCCTAAGACTGCAAATGCGTTGCCAACCCTGAGGACTAACATGGAATACCTCTATGCTAGTCATTACACCGGCTGTCTTATCCCCAAACCGGAACACAACAATGCGAACACTGCAGTTCGACGGTAGGTTAATGGATAAGATGGTGGTAGCGATCCGGACGGATCCTGCACAAGGTCCTAGGTTTGGTGAAATTGGTACTTAACACGGACATGTGTAATGGAATTCAATCTCAGTATTGCTAATGCGTTACGAACAATTTTAAAATAAAAAAAATCTTTGCTAGTAATTTTGCTGGCTGTCTTAGCTCCACACCGAAGCACACCAAAGCGAATACTGCTACTTGGTGGCATAATATTAGTTTGCATTAGGATCATCATGAGTATCATGTTTTATCATTAATACAATATAACTAAAAACAGAAGATAAGCACGTTAAAGAATATTAATATTTCATTCCAAGATTCGAAAAAGCCTTTTGTTTTACCAAAAACGTATCTCCATTTTATTCCCATTAAAAATTATACCCTATGACAAGCGCACGACGTTATCATATTAAAAATACACGAAAACACACTTACTACTTAAAGGATATCTAAAGCATGCACTAGTTTGCACTCCACGGTGCAGTGATCATAATTAAGTGCCCGTTACATTAGTTTCTTTAGAAAATAGACCCGTTGTGGAGTCATTGGCATTGTTGCCACTTTAGAGATGGTGCCCAACACCCTGATTCCTTTGCATAATAGACCCGTTGCGGAGTCGTGGGCTTTTTTACAGCTTTAGAGATGTGGTAAGAAAGTCGACCGCGACGTATGGCCCGCGGTTTCAATTTACACCAGGAAATTATTTGAGAAGCTTGCAAAACGGTAAATTTGTAAGAACCTCAGTTGGGACAAGCGTTTATCTGAATTTATATAGTAGGTAATACTAGCTGTCTGCGCCCGGCGCCGCCTGTATGTAATATCTTATTTCATACAAACCTTATTAAATAGTTATTTTCATAATCGTGTTATAATAGAGAGCTTTTTAGTCGAGTACCGTGTTTAGGCCACGAAGCTTGCTAAGTGGCCTAAGTAAGGTACGAGATTAAAAAGCTTGATTATGACACTATTGTGAACAATACTTTTTGTACGAGTTCATTAAAATTAATAATTTAAGTCATTAATACAATCACCACCACATCGACATTTGTATCAAACCACGGCGTCCGTAATTGTTGCAGTAGGTACTGTGCTGTTCTGTTGGCTAAAAACTAGCCAATCACAAACCGCAGTTTTTTTTTTTATGCCCTGGATACAGAAGCATGTTTAAATAGATTTTTGACAGATGACGTGACGCTGCTACGTTCCGAAACGCCATAGATTGGCAATTTTGTATCGGATCGAGTCTCCTTAAACAAGGACACATATTATTGAAATACGAAGTTCTATTTCCAAATTTTTTTCAGTTGTCTTGAGCGTATCGAAATGGTTATTTCGGTTGTTTCGGAAGTGTCAACGATGAAAAGAGTGACGTTGCAGTATTCTCTATGAAATCTTAATACACAGATTTTAATCGACGAGTACAAAAAATAGTTTACGTCCTATTCTCAGACCAAATGAATATACATACGTGCACACAAAATTTCATAAGAATCAGTCAAGCCGTTTCGGAGAAGTTTTATTACAAACACTGTGACACGAGAATTTAATATATTACGAGTAGATTGTCTAAGCTAGGGATTCCTAAAGTTAAAAGCAAAGGTTTTATTAATGTCCTTATAAGAAAGATTAGATTGCGGCCATGTGCGTCAAACTAAGTAGTGGATAGGTAGTCGATTGTTTATTATTAATAAAAAGCCGTACGTTCTTTATTATTTTAAATATAATTACCTAAATCAAAAAAGCTGGTCATCATGTCAGCCGAAAGACGTCCACTGCTGGACATAGGCCTCCCCCAAGGCTCTCCACTCAGACCGGTCTTGTGCTTTTCGCATCCACCGCGGTCCCGCGATCCTGACGAGGTCGTCACTCCATCTTGTTGGAGGCCTACCTACAGCTCGTCTTCCGGTCCACGGACGCCACTCCAGAACCTTCTGACCCCATCGGCCATCAGTCCTGCGAGCAATGTGCCCCGCCCACTGCCACTTCAGTTTAGCTGTTCTTCGGGCTATGTCGGTAACCTTAGTTCTACTGCGGATGAAAAAGCGGGTGAATAAAATAAATAAAATTTTATTGTTCGTATTGGAGCAGTGTTCCAGAGCTCAGTATAGTAACAAGCAGAAATAATACTTATTATCTGTTCTAAAAATCAATATCGGTACCTAAATTGTTAGCACCTTATATAATTTAACGTACAGTCAAGGAATTTAATTCCTATACCACTTTGGACTTTGTCAAAGTGCATCAATCAAAATGTTAGTGACTTCTTTTGATTTTATTTACAGTGTCACTTAGACATAGTCCAAAGTGAATAAATAATAAATAGTATGCACGTAATTTTGTTTCCATATTTTGTACATAAAATATTTTTTATTAAATTTTCTTTCTTTTTTCAGGTAATTATTTTGTCACCGCTACAAGTACTCGTCACATTACGTAACTGGTAATATTTTGTACACGAGTATTGTTGTTTTACTGTTAAATATACATCATTTTGTAAAAAAACTAACTTGCGCCTCTATTCTAGGCGGTAAAATCCAAATTGTATTACTTTCAAAGCCATTACGATAACAGGTCGAAAACGATATTGTTTTTACCAAGTTAAATAGAGGCACAGTTAGAAAAAAAAACAAAAAAAAAAAACATTGGGCTCCAAAATGTCACTATAGGCATAAAGGTGCTTTTCCACCAGCCAGTTGAGTCGAATTTTAATATGCATAAAGATAACATTTCCACCGAAGATGTGCAAAATAAATTTAAATTCTCGTCTCATCTAGCTTCGCCTCGCCGGTGGAAAAGCACCTTAGGCAAGTGTCACATATTTTAACCCAATGTTGAATATTAAATTATGGTTCGTGACTGCACCTTATCATAGGCGTACCGTGACATCTTACATATGTCATGTTTACCCAACATAAACACTACAAGACCAACATGAATCACCATCCGTTTGTCTATGACCTTCACCTTAACACAGACAAAGCCGTCCGGAACACACAACATGGTTCCTGTTTCCGCCTGTCAAACTTGTCAACGATTGTCAATGGCTTTCTTTTTTTATAAACGACCTTAGAGAGGTGTGGTCGATTATATCTAAAAACACTTGAGGTGACGAAGTGTTATTAAAAAACTAATGGTTGAAATTCCGTTGGTTTTATTTGAATATTAATCTTAACATAGACGTTATGTAAACAAACATAATGATAAATTGATTGAGTTTGCCTGTTTATTAATTTGACTCAATGTTGCTCTTTCCTTTGTAGGGTCTTCTGTCTCTATTCATGGTCATAAGCATTATTAGATACATTCATACATACATAGTTAGATACGTACCTTCACGCCCATAATCCCAGAGTGGGGTAGGCACAGCTGCAGAATTACCTACAACTCTAAATCTTGTTGTTAATTCTAAATCAAATCAAACCAATAAAAAAAAAAAAATTGCTGAATTCAGTTTCTTAAGTGGTAGGTAGTAATAGTACATTATGATACAAGTGTGCTAAGTTGACCATTGTATACAAGGCGCTATTGTGTGCGCACGAGCGGAAGCGAGTGCGCCACAAGAAAGCCGCGTATATTATGGTCATAGGCACACGTGTTACATACGACGTTTTTCAACACACTTGCGAAAAAAAAACAAGACTTCATTTTCTTTACTTAAAGAAGACATTTTCGTTAATATTAAACTTCACAATAATTAATCCAAACTATCTTCGTCACAGCCGTCAATTATTTACGAAAAATGGCGGCTGGCGCGTTGTTTTTTTTTCTTGCCGCGATACCGATGCGCGCGCAAGGCAAGGCGCGAACGAGATCGGCCAACAGCCAAATTTAAAATGTAATAATTCATGTTTAAAATACAAATTACAGAAAAATCAAATGATTTTAATGAAATTGAGTTATTTTTTAGTAATAAAGCTGATTTCACCAATTCATTGAAATAAATATGTAGATAATGTTATTTGCCGCATAAAAACTGTTTGATGCTACGAAAAAAAAGGTATAACCCGACTAAATTATATCGCTTCTTCTTCGTACTTACAACTTGGTACTAGGCTACAAATGTAAATTGTTTGGGTTAATAAACTAAAGGCACTTGTGCGTAATATACTGAAAAAGCACGCGTGTTTAATATCTAGGTTTATGAGCCAAAAATCAGTGGAATAAAAAGGTCGTTTTGAGCAAGTGTGTTGAAAACATTATTATTTAAACTTCCAGTGTATTTAGCCTGCATGCAGGCGTGCAAATATTAATAAAATGTCAAGTTAAATTCAAAGATATAAATATAAAATAGACAAATAATAAAAATAAAATTCAGTTTTAATCAAATGTCAACAAAATTATAATAAAATTACAAATTAACATTAATATTACGCTCGAGAAAATCCTTAACACTGTAATAGCACTTATCAAAAAGCCAGTCTGTTAACTTATTCCTAAACATATATCTATCTATAACCACATTATGCACAATAAGGCTAAGATGTTGACCAGTTTTCAATTTTAAATCTAAGTATTTAATTTTAATTAATATAAAGAATTTTGAGGTAAGTATTGATTATTATAAAGCGGTAATTGTAAATTGGTTCTCTTGATTTTGCTTACAAGTTCGACCATTTCAATACCTAAACTTAATTGGCAGACGATGTTTTTTCGATCATTTTTTTTAAAAGTCGGGCGCTTAGGCAATGAAAGACATGGCAGCAAGCGCGTTAATTAGCAAACAAAAAGGCATCCTAATCAATTCTCTCGAGCCGCAATCGACCAAGACGATGTTTCTACGTTCATTCCGATTCGTTTCACGCTTTGTCCCGCCCAATGTCATGTTTCTAAACCCACGCTTAAAACCATCCACACCAATCCCAATTCTGTACACGTATTTTAAAGTCGCTTTTTGAATGTAAAATCGCTCGAGCTACAATTTGTGTTACTGGGTAAAGGGCGAACGTGTCGGTAAACGATCCATTACACGCGCAAAAAGTTTCTTGCTGCGGTTTTGTCAATGAATAGTCTATGGCGCGGTTAACCGACCAATGAGATTATTTTTTTAATTAAATGAGTGGATTATAGTGTTGAGCGCTGCTGGGGCGTGAGTTGGACGATTTATAATGACTGTTACACACTATTACTTCAATTTTTTAATTGTTATAGGGGCTTTCAAAACTAAAATTGTTTTTATTTCACTACGGCACGCCCTGTCGCCAGTCAAATGAACATTGCACGGTTGCAGCAATGTATGTTAAATTAAGTATAGGCGACCTAGTTACCTTGCTTACGGACACAGGTTTGTTGTTTTTTTATTATTTGTTTCAGAGTCTTGGATGTTTTCGTTCTAAAGCACTTATTTATTCTATGTGTAGAAGAGAGAGGACAATAGAGACATCTCTCTCCAGGCGGATGTTATGCCTGGGGACCGAAGTCCATTGGGATGAAGTTGGAAGTTGTATATAGGCCAACAGACTGTAGAAACTTCGTTAGCGCGATGTAGAACACTTTAGTTCCGCTGTCTGACACTTGTGGCGCTAGTGGCGCTGGCGAGTCGGTTGTTACAAATGGTCGTTAGATGTTGCTAGGTCGCGACACTGCTTTATTATGTATACAATCACATTCTCAAAAACGACTCTAAAGATTTTGATGAATTTTCCAATATGTCGTCACGTTCGGGAAAGTCGTTTTCAACCGGAGCCGCGCTTAGTCTCCAAGTACATAGATTCATTAGAGAACACCTGTAGGTACTCAGCAGTGAGGTCCAGATTAAGCCAATAATCTTATATGTTTACATAAATAATTTTAGCAAGAAAATCAAATACATGACCAACAATATCGTTGTACAATATGTTTTGTAATTACAAACATGGTAAATAAGCATGAGTAAGTAACTTACAATTCCATATTCATTCTTGCATTCAAAAACTGACAGTTTTATTGATAACATAAAAAGACCTTAATTTAAAATTGAGCGCATAATACCTTATTGATCTATCGACCCTAATATTTCCTTTAGTCATTTTACAAACAATTAATGGACTTTAAAGCAATTTGACATTGATATGGGTATTAAAAGTAATACATCATGCTATCTTATTTAATTTTCATTGATGATAAAACATTTTTGGGTTTATAATTGAGTGCATTATGATACCTGCCATTAGTGTAATTACATAAAAAATCTGTTTTATTAATTCTACATTGCATGACTCAAATATGAATAAAACCGATATGGATGCGTCATTAGATTTTAAATGCTAAATGCCTAGCCTAATTTAAATGTTACTTACATGCCATTTACTTAAAAGAGTTTTTTTTTTAACTTTAAAATGTTGCCACAGTAAATTATACCATGAGACCCCATTGGATAGTTGCATAAGCACCGTCTGTTGAAAATACCGACGAATATTACAAATCATATTGACAAAGAAAGATACCATCTGTAATTATGATTTATAATGTCATGTCAATAATATTGAACATGTGCAAGTCATTTAAAACAAAGCTGAAATTGATAGTTGAGTCATTCAGTCAATGTTGTAACACAAACAGACATACAATTATCGACTCACATTGCGTATAAGAGGAAATGTGCAACAAGTAGGTATGTCTTTAAATCCAACCCAAGTGGTATCTTTTAGTATACATATTGTTTATTGGCACATTTCCGACTCGGAAATATGTAATTTAGTTGTTTTGTAGTTAGGTTAGTTGTTATATTGTTCGTGAAACATTTTAAACAGTTGTAAGTACTCGTACCATAAACATATTAAAGAATCATTCTTATTTTTTTAGGAAAAAAGTTACTAACCCTGTAAGTTTTTTTTGAGGCCTATGATATATGCAATATCGATATTCTAAATGGGTTACCTTGCAGTCCCTGCACTAAGATGGAATGCTTACCCTCCAGTGCGAGCACTGCTGCTTTGCAACCTGTTTGTAGTTTGGGACTGGGTCAATTAGTGTGTGATTGCCCCTGATATTTGTTTATTACTTATTACACAGTTTTTAAAAGATTTTCTCCCGACAACCAATGTATAGGTATGTCTGTAAGAAATATAAAGAAATGTAATACTTAACAAGAAAATCTTGGTAGGTACTAGTGTGCCAGAGTACTTAGACAACGATAAACATACTTATCGCAAAAATAATTGCCCATACCGGGAATCGAACCCGGGACCGCTAACTTCGTAGGCCAGGGTCGCTACCATCTAGGCTTACAACGTCATTTATGGCACCCATTTTGTTATAAAATCTATTAGTTGGGCATTGAAAGCGATCACACTGACAGCTAGATATCCCCATGTTTACCGGCAGCTGCATTGCTAATCAATAAACCACCTCTATATTAGTGCTAAAGAGCACTTATTGGCTTGTCACATTGTTAGTGTCAAGCCGGAAGCGGGAAGGAAGCGTTACGTAACAGAGTGGTTACGATTACGAGGCGATTACGATCGCGCCCATCTCTTTATTGAAATATGGTTATATAGAGGGGCTCTATTTCTACGCGGTTAAACCACATCGCTATTGACATGTTATCGTATTGTAAAAATTACGACGCTCTTATTTACTTGATGGGCGGCCAAGTTAAAAACAATACAATAATATGTTTTATTCAATAATAATCGTCCATTTACTTTCTCAACCTCGTGTCTGATCGAATAGTTAGATAGGAAAGTAGTCTTTATTATTAAAGGAACATGAGTAATTTTTCCATTGAACTACTCGATCGGATACGAGTTTGAGGAAGTAGAGGCCCAGGACCGAACAAGAAAAATATCAGGATGAAAAATAACAAAGAAAAAATACGTTTTAAAGATGATTATTTTACTGAACGGGAATGTTCTAAGAACAACGGCATTTACAGATTTTAAGTATTAAAGCTATACCTGTGGCTGTATATAAGGTCTTATATTTAACCTGTTAAGTTTTCGTCAGTGAAAGCGATAGAGTTATAGGTGTCAATAAAGTACGACCTCAGGCTTCTGAGCTGAACCAATAATAAATAAAGTAGACGATAACCTCTGTAAATTATTTTATTATTTAAACGTCCCAACCGACTTTTATTTTTAATCCTAAATGGGTGTGCGTTTGAATTACATTTCCGTGGGGGCATGAAATAAAAACATTATCAATTGATAGTCTTATTAAGTTATAAGATATAAATGGTGGAAAAAACGAACGCCACATGAGACGGCAACTGCCTTAAATATTGGATATAGCTAATTCTACGCAAAGGAGACTTCAGTTATGGAATTCTTATCACTATTAATGACCCTTTCGGTGTGTATCATAAAACAGAACTCTATTGTTTCGTCATATTTAACCGCAGCTCAATATTCGGTTAAGGCAGAAAGTAAAGCGATGTCTTCTAAGACTGCCCTTTTTCGAAAAAGTATACTTGGAATGGCCCCAAAAATATATAATAAAATACCGGCAGATATTGTAAGTCAAGAAAATATGTCAGATTTAAAAAGAAAACTATACAATTTTCTAGTACAGAAATGTTACTATAGCATAAATGAATTGTTATCTAACTGAAACAATGTAAACTATAAAAACATGCAGCATGCCATTGACTGTCTACAATTTGTATGCCTTGCGGCACAGCGCAGTGAAACTACCGTAGAATAAGACCTGTATACTATGTACCCACCTGTGTTGAACAAATAAAAATACTATGACTATGACTATAAAACAAAAATCCATGAATGCAGTTTTTTTTTTCTCAAAACGAAAGTAAGTCTGCTTTGCGTTGAATTTGCTATTTACAATATTTGAGGTACTAGTTGCCGTCCATGTGGCGTTCGTTTTTTCCAACCTGTATGCTTACCGGGTGGCGAAAAAGTTGTCACTCGATGTTCTTTGGCGGCCAAAAAATATTGGGTGTCAACTTTTGCAACTTGCAACTTTACAATGTCAGTTGAAGATATTTTATCCTTATCATTTACCCGTATGTAAAATCCTCAAACAATTTTTCGCCCGTGGACGTACAAAGAATAACATCAGTTTTTTTTCTTCGCACAGGTTGTTGACCCGGACCTTAAAATCGCACCCAAGTCTCGATTAGCGATCTGAAAGGTCACGTCTTGACACTTCTGTGACACGTGTCATAGCTTGAGTAGTACTTAAATTAAGACAAATGTACCCTTTTAAGGGGACATAGTTTAAACAGCCACTTAAGATTCATTTTCTCTAAAAGAGAGGCTTTTTATAATAATAATAATACATAAATAACAGCCACCGATCTATTATGATGGTTTTTATCTTTGTGGGCAAACGTGGATAAAATATCTGTCACTTTCTGACGAGTAAGTAAGTGCGAGAGTGACGGATGCTTTATCCACTGCGAGAATGTCACCCGCGACAATTTAGCTTTTTCTAAAACAAGTTTTAGGCTTTACCGATGCTTACTAGACAACGATAAAATAATTTATGTAAAGAAATTTAAGATTCGTAATAGATAAGGAAAATAAATAAATATCAGGGGACAATCTAACACAAATTGACCTAGCTCCCATCTAAGCTCTAGGCTTGTACTATGGGTACTAAACGACGATAGGTAAATAAACATAAACAAAGAAATAGGTAAATATTTAAATACAAAGAAAACATTCAAGACATCCGAACTCGGGACCGCTGGCTTCATAGGCAGAGGCACCAACCAGAGGTTTGAAGCCTTTCTCCGTCTTCCTGGGACTTTTACATAACGTTTTCATACACTACTATAACTTCAGTTCAGTCAGTAAATTTCTAAAATGTAGTGAAGGCTAAATAAGCAATTATTTTAAAACTGTTACGATACACAGTTTAGTGCAATTTCTTAATGAGTTAAGAAGCGACAAAAACATACTTTGCACGAAAGTGTCAAGATGTTTTTCGAGTGACCTCCGGCGATTCTGAAAGTTGATACTTGGTGTTGCGACAGCTCAATCGTTTGTCGCATCTTTTTAAAGGTATTTGCACACTACATTGTATGTCCAGCGGTGGACGTCTTTTGGCTTACATGATGATGATGACATTGTATGATGCTAAAATTAAAATAAACTGTGTTTACCCTCTTTAAATTGCTGAGTGGAACGAATTGAAAATATCACGCAAAATAGATGTATAATACACTCAGGAGCAAAAATAATGGGTCAGAGTGCGTTTTTCATACTAGAGGCTATTTCAAAGCTTGGTTCCTCGCCAGGGAATGCTTTTAGTGAATTCTGATGATGAATACCGCGAGCATCGATACAGGACTTCCAGAGTGCCTAGGATACCCAACTGAATGAATCTGCGGTTAACGCCAGAATTGTGCATGTTCAGAAAAACATCTAAAATTGCAATAAAATGTAAGGAAATCCTCACCCAAACTGTCTGGCTGTGGTGTTTGTGCGATCAGTTAGGTATCTTAAGAACTTTTGATCTCCTCTATCGAACCTCGGAGTATCCACCATTGAAACTCACTCGAAACAACCCCTGGCAAGGAACCAAGGCTTCGAAATAGTCTCGTTTGTATGAAAAACGCACTCTGACCCGGTATTTTTGCTCCTGAGTGTACTTAATTTGAAAATTGGTTAATGTTTAAAAAACTATTTCAACGGCCGTAGCTTGTCACTTGTCATTTCAAAGTGTCTTCCAACTTTGTTGTCCGTAACCCAGAATCCCTACAGGGAGCAATTTATTTTTATATCATTAGAAAACTATGTATACGTTATTAGACAAATTTTGAAAAGATTATCTCCCGAAAGAATACACTGCCCTTATTTGTGTCAAATCAAGTCAAATGGCCAAAAAAGACCTCTGCCTGCTTTGAGTTCCGTTATCTTTAGAATCGCATAGTGTGAAGTACCTTTAAGATGTCCCTCAGAATAAATACCATTCGCATGAATTAAATAATATCACATTTCATACTCAAGGTGACGTAACGTTAAAATTCCTCAGCTTGGGTTACAAACTGCCGGTCTCTCATACAGAAATACTAACATGTGATAAAAATGAACACTGGAGCTTGAGTGTGACCGTGTCAGATGTCGGAGTAGGATCATCATATATATTCTGCAGAATACAGTTTTTTTTCCATGGAGTTACCTTAACCGAGGGTTTAACCTTGTTTCACCGACACTCATTTCATAGAACGTAATAGGTACTTCGCAGAATTTTCGTTCCATAGAAAGCTAATTTCTGCTGAATTCGTGTTCATTTCAGGTTATCTTGAATATGATTCACGTAGGTGAGGTTCGACTTGCAACCATCACAAGATAACCTGAAATCAACACGGGTTCAGCAGAAACTAGTTTTATATGAAACGAAAATTCTGCGAAATGATACGTTCTGTGAAATGAGTGTCGGTGAACCAAGTGTAAACCACTTGAACTGAATACAAATAATTCAATTAATGAGAAAAATAAAAAAGTTGTCCAATAAATTTACATTCGCACGATACCATAAATGCTATATTAAAGTAGGTATTGTTTTGCAATATTTATCAAGTCTTAATCAAAATAATAACGTCATCCAAATCGTTATAAAAATTTGCATTTATCATCAACATTATAAGTGTTTTAGAGTTGTATATAAATAACAATGACCGTTGTATCTAATTTGTTTACAATAAATCACGAAACGTGAATGATTGTAAACATATAGTGAAACATATATATGTACGGTGACACGCGTTTATTGCTGTGTTAAAACATTTTGGATGTTTTATTATTACATTACATATTTATAACTTGGACACTTCCTTGATTATGGTTATAATTATAGGTATTATATCGCAGAATATTTGCGCACAAAATTGTGCTGAATAATTTATTATAAACTAGCGACCTACCCTGGCTTCGTTTCGGTTTATGTGTAAAAATCCTCCGTTAAAATGTATCTCATTGATGGTGAAATGAAATTAGTAGTTAATGAGATCATCGCGAACATACAGACAGACTAACGCGGCGGGGAAATGGGGGTTGAAGTCTGTTGCCGCCCTAGGCTCCTATGGAAGATAATGCAGAGTTCCTAGGGTTTTCTTCAGTGAATGATTTCATTATTACAATGGTTTATTATATTTTATTATACCTTGTTAAAAATACAGGCAAATGAGATGCACGCGTCTTCGTTCCTTGGTAAGATAAAGATTCTTCGTTGAATCCGACTAACGATTTCAATTTGAATCTTCCCCAACCGCCGCTAGGTGACGTTACAAACGCTGCATTTTGGATGCGTTCTAAACAAAGTCAATAATTTAATGAATACTAGTGACCCGCCCTCGCTTTGCTTCGGTTTATGTGAGTTTTCTGAAAAACCTGTGCATAATACCTACAGATGTTTTTATACATAAACACCTTGCTCTCAAATCACTATCTGCCGCACTCAGAGATGTCAATTAAATTTAATGTTTGATTAATGTTGCTGCTGTCACTTTCTTTGCTACAGCAATAGAATAAGACAACACTTCACTAAACAAGCATTAAAATTAAGTGACGTCTCTGAGTGCGGCAGTATATCTATTAAAAACCACATTTAAATCAGTTTTAAAGATCTAAGCATACATAGGGACAGACAGACAGGAAGCGACTTTGTTATATACCATGTAGTGATACTCGTATCGCGAATCATTTATCCTGGGTTTGGGATGTGTTTCTATATATTTTAGTAATTATTTCACTATGTAACTTACAATTAGTTTACCGTTGTCAAGTACCCAGAGTACGTAAGCCCTAGCCTAAGTACCAATTTCACCAAACGATGTTAATCGTCTGTTAGTTCATACATTTTGACAGCTGTTAACAATCTAATCTGTTAAGTGGTTGGTGAAATTAGACATAAACCTTAGTTAGGGACTAGGTCAATTGGTGAGAGATTTTCCTATATTTTACTAAAGAGTACATCCTAATGTTAAAAAGGTATCGCAAGCAACAGTACGTACATTGTTCAAAAAACAATGCATTAGCGCACAACTATGGCTATTAAATAGCACTTTTCCGCTAGCACCGTTTGAGACGTCGCACATGTACAAGTTTTCTACTTTTCCTTTTGTTCATCCGTAAAGAGCAGTGATAGAATGAATTAACGAATAAAAGAACGGATGGATGAATGAATTTCTTTCTGAAGGCACGCAGAAACAATAACAAAAAAAAGCAAATAAGTAGGCATGAGCTGGCTGCTGTTTCCCAGGTAACTTTAAGAGTCCCTTTAAAACTTGATACTCGCTTCCAGCAGTTCTCTGCAACGTTATATATTGGCCAATAGTTCAAACGGAAAAGCGCCCACTGCCAATTCATCAACTGCTGGACATAGGCCTCCCCCAAGGATTGCCATATACAACGGTCCTGTACCGCTTGCATCCATCGGTTTCCTGTAAACTTAGTCACGTCGTGTGGGTCCATCTTGTTGGAGTCATACCCGCGCTGCGTATTCCGGTACCGACGGACGGACCGTCTGCTTCACTGCCACTTAAGATTTGCAAATCGCAGAGCTGTGTCGGTAACTCTAATTCTTCGTCGGATCTCATCATTCGTGATTCGATTCGCAGAGAAACTGCAAGCTCTATTCATTGCTGTTTGAGTGACCTTGAGCATTCTTCCACAGCTCATTTCCAATTACTTAAGAGACGATGTTTTATTGTTCAAAAAATTGGTTTCAAATAGAACTTCTTACTTTTATCGTAATGTATCTCAAAGCCCAAATCGAGCCGCCATTGTATGGCAAGTTAAAACGAGCAAGTTACCGGTATGACATCACAGCATTACGTTCTAGCGATCGAAAGCGAGATCGGCCGAGAACGAAAGTGACCATAGATTATACATAGGAGAGCTGACAAGACAATCGAAATGTAGAATATCTGTAATTTTGTTGGTGCCATGCCAGGAGTTTTTATGAGTTTTTACCAATGTATACGCATCAAAAATGTCTGAGAATCAAAAGTATTCTTACATTATTTTGATACTTTTCAATGTCTTTAGAGATTACGCAGTTTAAATATTGTAAAATATCAAAATGATCTAGGGATATTTTTGTGTAAATTCTGAGTGTTATAACACGGTCTGTGCAATAAACCCCCAGATAGCCGGGCGAGTAAGTACGTGTAGTTAAAGCTCGAAGACCTTTTCGCCTGTGTTTACGTTTAGAAGTTCGCGTACTTAGGGTGACACACGGGCGAGTAAGGTCGCCGAGCCATAAGTACGGCGTACTTACTCGCACGTCAAGGCCCAGAGCCTTAAAAAACCATAGAAGAAACGAGAAGCAGAAGCGAAGCAGTGGTCGGAAGATTGAAGTAGTTGGCGATTACTTCATCGAAAAAATCATGACTCATAAACATGAGTGATTTTACCTTGTGCAGGGTCCGTCCGGATCGCTACCACCATCTTACCCATTAACCTACCGCCATACAGCAGTGTTCGCATTGTTGGGTTCTGGTTTGGGGATAAGACAGCCGGTGTAATGACTAGCATAGAGGCATTCCATCTTAGTCCTCAGGGTTGGCAACGCATTTGCAGTCTTAGGTCACAGTTCCCACTTACCAACTGGAGGTCTGTGTGCTCGTTAGCCTTCTATATGCCATAAAATAAAAGAGAATACCTTTATCTGTATATCCCATTCTATTATGAGTTTTAAAGGGCCATCTTGTTTGTGTCCTTAGAATGTCTTAGTAATACGGCATTAAAATATTTTAATGCGATATAGAATTACGTCGATATGACCATTTACTGAGAAGTGATAAAAACTTGGGTTTATGGTAATTATTATGCAAAATGCGCTTTAGAGAATCTGCATAACGGCCACCAAAATCTTTAACATTGACTCTCATGGAATCTCAAACACATTCCAATACTATGCATTTGGCATAAATAGAAACACATATCATGATTATTATGTTTTGCGAAACAAACTTTAATTAAAATCATCTAGAAGTTATCCTGTCCTTTTTTTTCAGACTAGTTTATGAAAGAAAGAGACTTTTTTTGGAAGTTTTATCTACCCTGACTACCCTTCATGGACTGGACCTCTATTGTTCACGGTAAAACAATATTACTTTTGACGTGTTACCGTATTGTTGTCAAGTTAACAAAAGCTATGTTAACGATCCGATAACAAATGAAAAGCAATATTTCTCTACTGTCTAGAATAGAGGCAATGTGGTCATCAAAAATAAATCCACTTAAGTCGCCTGTGCAGAAATAGTAGTGGCGAATAAATCAATGGATGAGCGAATGAATGCATTAATTAATAGATGAAATAATTGACAAAGGAATGAAGTGCGAATAATTCGAAGTGTGAATGATTAAACAATTTGAAAAGAAAATCCATACATCAGGCGAGCTCTAACGAAATCTCTGCCAGTGTCTGTATAAATCATCTGTCGCGTCTGCGCGCGCAGCTCTTTGCCGCGGGAAGTGTGCCGCGCGGGCGCACAATTATTTGAGCCACATAAAATCGAGTTTCCATGTTACGTGCCCGATGGCCTGGATCGCGGTTACAACAGATCGTGCACGCTTTTTTTTTCGTTTTCAGACTAAATTAATTTTTTGGTCTAAAATATTTAATTAATTGCTTTAAGTTTTTGCAATTTGAAATTCGGTCAGGCGCGAGGCGTTACCATCACAGACATAGATACCAGTCTTACCAGTATCTGTTTTAAATATTTGACAGTCGAATAACGACTCTGATTTTGCCATTTGAATTCGGAACCTTTAAAAAATGAGGACACTGCATGAAGTGTTTTCCAACTTTAGTAACAGTTGCTCAGTCAGGGACGAATAGCGAAAAAGATGGTAGGCCCTTTGACCTGCAATGGGATACTAACAAAACCTTTAAAAACAACGAATTGTTGGTGGTTTTCACCTGAAATTTTTAATCAAATTACATATTTTTAAAAAACTTTGATCCGTTTTATTGCTCATTCATTGTTATATTCATTATGATAATAATATTATATTTCTAATGAATTAATTGTTTCAAAAAGATCTGACACTGATATAACACAATGACCTACATTCCATTCATTGACAAACATGATCACATCAGGATATTGAACTAATCGAGCCGTAATCTTTTCAACTTCCTGTCTATGCTCAATTGTTTCTTTCTAATTTCAAGACCAAGGTTTCGAATGTCATACACCCGTAGCAAAATGTAATTGCACAGAAACGGCACGAATGTGCGATTTTTATTGTCCATTCAATTGATTTGCGGAAGCGATTGATATTATGTAACGGTATTGAACTAATGAACGAACTGCACTGACCAAACGGGAAATTAGACTCGGTGTGTAAACCTTAATATTGTTTTTGAAATCGTACAATCACCTAAATCAGAATTAATTAAAATATTTCGTACGCATTATAATAATCTTTTTTTTTCTTTAATATGTAAACATGAAACCTTTAGACATCTAGGTAATTTAGAAGACCGCCATGTAACGTATATTTCCTGCTATTCTAAACTTTTTCGTATGACATTTTACATCGCGTTTAAGTAAAGATGCTACTATACTACTATAGTACGTACAGTGATCATTCGTAATATTTAATAGCATTATTATAATATAGGAAAATATAGTTTTAAACACAGTACCTTAATAGGATGTACGTAAATGTAAAACACATCTTTTTAACATTTACGTTACAGTGTTTCGTCTTGATATTTTTTTCGTAAGCAACATTATTGCGCCTATTGGCCAACCAATTGGATTATTGACGCTTTAACTCTCTAATCATTAAAAACAATTGCCAATCTGTTTAATCCTCTTACTATTAATCAAACGTCTTCGAAATCAGTCTATTGTACGAATAGCCATTCATCATGAATGAACACCTTTGCTTACTTTCATTCGTATTGTCAGAATGTCATTCGACAAAAGGCTGAACGATAGCTGGTGTAATATGTAGTTTTATTTATTATCTGTGGCACCTCTGAGATGTTGTTATATGGTGACATTAATATTAAAATCACTCTATAAGCTGGCTTCGTCTAATTAATCAAGACGACGATGATTCAACTTAAATATAGAAAAATATGACATTTCAGATGGTGCTATGATGGTGACTGGTTGTTACGTACGAGTATCATAAGTATTTTGAGTTTAGGTCTTGTGGTATTTACGTAGCGGATGAGATAATAGTCTAGAACTAGATAAATACCTATGCGGCTGAAAACAATGCATCTAAACAGTTGAAATTTACATCAAAAAGAACATTTATATAATTATTTAGAACATGGTTGTATTCAGGATTTGGGGATTAACAACCAGCGAAATTAGCAAAAAGGGCATTCTATCTAGACATTGCGAATGTCTATGGATCTCAGATCTTACCATCAGGAGGTCTGTGTTCGTTTGTCATCACATGAAAACCAAACCAAAAGAGACTTAAAAGAGAACAATTCTTGACAGAACTACATCAATATAGAAGCCCTGATTGTGATGAATACTGAACTGAGTCACTTCAACCGACATCAACGGACTGTAATAAGGTTTATCTATGTATTGAGGTTCAATATGAGGACGATACGATATCCAATTAGTACTTCTTCCCTTCATTGTACCAAATAAACGTGCATTGTTCCTTCGGTCTTTGTCTTAGTGTTTTTACATTAAATTAACATACAAATGAATATGTTTCTCATGATCTCCGTAATAAATTATGTATACAACGTTGCTGATAGGTTATCTTTGCTTAAGTCAAGCGCCGATACCAGTGTCAGTGGCGTCACATTATAAGCTTTGCGGCAAGAACAGAAGCTCAATGTATTGTTTGCATCGTTATACATGTTGTTGGATATTTATATATTTATAAATATATATTACACAATACACACTTAAATGCCTTCAGGCATTCTCTACCAGTCTAACATTAGGCCAAACAAAGACAAGTAGAGGTTGTTGCTGAATTGAATTGATGACAAGAGAAATAAAAATCCTCAAGTGCCGCTAAATATTTTTTTGTATCCTGTTTCGTGAGTGGCTGTTTCAGATCCCTTAAGCGAGTTTAATTAAAATTGCGATCCTGTTTTTTTAACGAAAATCTAAGACCACAAATAGGAAATTAGAAAATAAATCTGTCAAAATACCAATATAACAATCCTAAATGACTCATCAAAACTGTATTTATAATTTACTATATAATCATAAAAAGTATACGTTCGTGATCTATATGTGAACTATAGAAGGAGCGGTGACATTAGTTGTGCCTTTTAGGGATGCACAATGGAGGTTCATTGACATTGCCTTTTAGATCTCGGTGTGATATTGCCAGTCCATTAATTAAAAGTGGATCAAGTTTATATCATAAAGATAACCTGGTGACCTTGATTGAAAATATTGCAGTGTTATTCTCTTAAGTAAATAACTCACTGACAAGCTCGTCTGCGAAGAGTCACAGATAAACTGGACCCGTCAATGCGTTTTAAGTACATGTTCTCGCGTGGTTGAACCAAGGTCGGAGGGATAATGCCTAAATTTGTCTATTTTGATTTTGAAGTTAATTAGAACTGTGTTGATACTAAAATTATTTAAGTACACAATTGGGAAGAAAGATCAAACGCACGTGGTTGATTGATTAGCAGTAATATTCAATATTTTAGTTTATTTGTGAAATTAAGAATAACAACAGCACAATGTAGTAATTTTAATAATCTTATACATAGGTACCTCACACATCATTACGATTTTATCTCCCAACACAATTTTAAGTTCTAGATTCAATTCGATCTTAAAAGCTATAAAATGCGAAACTTAACCCACTTAACTCGTCTCGAACCTTGATATACTTTTAAGTGGGTATGATAAAGTGCATAAAACTGATTAATGCCGAAATAATGCACGGTAACAGATCGATAGAGACGAATTTTCCCACTGCATTGCGAAACAAACCGGTGCTTTCTGGAGCAAGGTTAACCAAGATGGCCGACAAGCAACATGGCCGACGAATGTCATAGACTTTCGCGCCAAATTCTTTTTTATCTGTTGTTTTTAATGTGAAAAGAGCATCTTATTGTGTCCTTGTTTTAAGAATAAATATTCATGTTTATTAAATTCCCTCTGTGAAGCTCATGGATAGATGTTATGGTAATATATAAAGTTCAAAATACACAATAGGTCATGATCTCATATTACATAGTGGTCATAATTAGACCCCGTTATTAAGAGGGCAGTTCGGTGGCTACTTTACATTATGATGTGCAACACATACTATCCAAGTCTCGACGTTGTATGGGAACTTCATTTTTTTGTGATAATTGTTAGTTTCATTTTCTGAGTCGCCAAGCAAAGTTTTAATGTTAGGTAGCCACCAAAATGCCGCTTGATAACGGGGTCTAACGGGGTAATGGTTTTATTTCTGAAACCATTAATTATATTGTATAAAACCCATTAATTTAGGCTAGGTTAGGTTTTATAATAATGCTAAAAAGTGTACGTTTTACTTTATATATTTATTATACCTTTATTTTTAGTTAATTTATTTAGAAGTGGTTACAAAAGTTCGTGTTAAATAATATTATTATGCATTTTATCCCTGTTGTCCCAGCTCAAACCTTATTTTGTTAAATAATAAGGTTCACATGTACTGTTGAATTCCATAAACAATGAAGGAATTTAATTCCTATACCACTTTGGACTATGTCAAAGTGACGTAACGTAATCAAACAAAACGTAAGAGACTTCTCATGATTTTATTTAGTGTCACTTTGACATGTTCCAAAGTGGTATAGGAATTAAATTCCTTGACTATTATAACACTGTACCTAAATACTGCTTGTTTTCGAGTCATGTGATTGAATTTTAAGACTAACCTTTATCAACGTAATTACGTACATTTCAATAGTATTACAAAAGCTAACTAGGTCAATATGAAAAAAAACTTATTGCATTAGCGGATCGACTGGTTTGAAACAAAAGTGATTTTTTTTCTGTGACTAAAACGATTAGTTGTGCAACTGAAGGCCATCAGTTGCCGGTTGAAAGACAGAGAAGGAACTTGCAAATTAATTGACCGTGGGAAAGAGTAAAATGCATTCCAAAATTTGATTTAGTTTCTTACCCATATTCGTCTTATTTTGGACCAAAAAACAAAACAAATATGTGTAGGCTATGATGTTTCAAACATGTCTCTTTCCTTCTTTATTGCGTCATATGAATAAATATCACGGGATAATCAATTTCACACGAATTAACCTGTTTGCTTACCATGAGGTAAGGAAACCCCCCCTCCCACTCCCTCGCACTCTATAAAAATATTACGAGGTCTGCGAGGGACAGAGCATTTGACTCGCTAGCGAGTACGGTAATTGTACCTCATGGTAAGGGTACTCCTCCCAAACAAATCTCTAGGCTTATAATGCCCATAGGGTACTAGACATTAAATACACTCCTGGGTATTTGATTCTGTATATGTAAGTATGTTTAGCGCTGTTACAAATACACGCATTCATCACATATATTTTTCCCTATTTCGTAAATCGAACCCAAAACCACTACTTTCGTAGGCAGGGTCGCTATTAATAAAGTCAATAACTCTGTGAGACTTAATTTATAAAAGCTCAACTGTTTCTATTTTTGAACGTTCAGTTTGATTTTAATTACATGATTATAAAGACGAGCATTACAAATATCCTAACCTCAAAAACACATGTCCCAAATACGTCTCACCCGGAATACTTATAAAAATTCCTATATCCTTATAGGGTGACGTATTTGAGAATTACTTCCGTTAAACAATGCCGATTTATTACAAACCGCGAAGGATAGATGGCGCTGATAACGGAACGGACGCAAGCGCACGCGCATATTCGTTATTCAAAGCTTTTGTAATGCCCCGCCATATCACGACGCTGTAGCAGTTAACGAAATGTTATTTGGTTTATATGCACAATAGCTACGATAAATTGTAACTAATAAATACTATTAATATGAAAGTGTGTATGTTTGTTTGTTATCGCGGTTTAACCACTAAATCAAGTTGTAATACTTGGTACAGACAGAGATAGAGATGGAGACGGACTAAGGGTCATTTCATCCTGAAAAATCAATAGCAGTTCTATAGCTTAGTTCCCTTTTCTCAACCTAAACTGAAATGCCCCCTGGTAACCCCCCTTTTTGGCTCTCTTAACTGTAGTTAAAAAAAAATGCTGTTATTACTACTCCTTCACATGCAACAATGTACACCCTTGTTCTACTGCTGTCAAAATATTCAGAAACTTCATGGTTGAGCAATGCGTCAGGAATCAGGATCGACTTCTCATCTGACTATAGTTACTATACTATAGTCGGGTGAAGAGTTGTGTCCTTAATTAGTAGTTTAAACATTATACAAGGCAGCCTTGCGCGTAACCCCGTGAAATAGACAAATAGCCACAAGATAAATAAGTTAACCAAACGCACGCAAGGTGAACCTATGAGTATAAGCCTGTAATATTGTGTGCATCATATATATTTACAATTAATAAAGAATTAAATTCTAAGGGGATACAAGGACCTATAATTCCACTTTGTCGTAAAGGCGGTAATCGGATAAAAAAGCAGCGGAATAAACGCCAAAGTGGTAAAAGGCAGTTGATTCTAAATTATGAACCATAACTGCGTCAATATCGCAACATGTAAATACTGTTTTTGGACGTGACGTAAAAGACGCATAAAAACGTGACGCAGTACACGTGCGTATTTTGAGCTTCGGTGTCGTCAATCCTTTAAAATTGCGAATGTCGTCAGAGTCTGCTTACCATCAGGTGGCATTTGCTTCTTTCGTTATTTATACGTTACAAGGTTTTGCTGTCTACTGTAGCTTCTTTTCCAAAGTCATTGTCTCCTTATCAAGACCAAACTCATGAGTTCCAACGCGGTCTTCGTTATGAATAAGAATAAGAATAAGTAAGAAATTTTATTTCAGGCAACGAGGCCCATAATTACAAATATCTTATAGACTAACATACATAACAATATAAAACTTAAAAACTAACACCGAGGTTACAAAACAGCGTGACCCTGTTTAACTGTTTAGTTTTGCTAAATATATCGGAGATCCTGTCGCCACCTTCCGACTCCATCATCAAATCAGCTCTTTGATTCCATAATATTGCATTGTCTTCGGATTTACATAGGTGGTCCAAATGTCAGTTCATTTCATCAACGGCATTTGGTTAAAAAAATACTTGCAAATATATATATATCGATAACTTAAAGACTTCGCGTAAAAGCAGTGCAAGTTAAATGAAAGCTTGTAGAAGTTAGTTCCCAATAATAACACCAGATATGATCCATTGTATAACAACTTTCCCAATCGCCTTCCTGTCCATAAAACGTGGTAACAATTGTTACTAGAAGTTGCGCAAGCGTCTAATCTGGTTTATTTCAGCCCCCGGCTAGACTTAGGTTTCGGAATGCATGTTTAGTTCCGCCTGTGATGTAAGTTTGCAAGGTTTATTGAGCTTGATAGATATCAGCTGAGGCGTCCACTGCTGGGCATAGGTCTGCCCTAAGCATAAAATTGACCTTGATTCATGATGATCAATTTTGTGCTGCTTCACAATTTACTTCACAATTTGACAACAATAAGTGGAATAAGCCTTCAGCATCGCTTGATCTAAGATCTGTTCCAGGGAGACAGAGAGGGACAGAGATATATATCTCTTTCACTGAGTGAAACTGAGTAGGTTCAGCCTTTAGCCTTTAACCTCTTGAGGAGATAAGTATAAGAAGTCAGTTTGAAACCAAATAGACTTAATGTTTTTAATAACGTAGTTAAAAACAACGAAAACCGATAAGGTCGTAATCCATTTCGCGTCCTCTCACGTTACAAATTTAATCTCTAAAGCCGGTTTTAAATTTCAGTACCATCCGCCCAGTTTTACAAAGAATAAGGAGTCCAGAACGAGTTCTTGGCAATGAACATGTTAAGCTTTCTACAAACCACGACCTTGCACAACGAGTTGCATTCTTATCAATGCTATCAGACTTCAAAACAATCGAATATCACCATTAACACTGTAATACGAAGGATTATTTTACACTGCTGTAAAAGTTTCTGTAATTATTATAGTGTAAATGTAATCTGAACTCTATGTTACGTTGAATAAGGAATGGTTTTCAGTATTATTGAAAAGACGTTAACGGCGTTAAAATTGCCTAATTGAACTTCGACCTTGTAGAAAAGTGCTGTTGAGTTGATTATTGATTGTAATTTAGTTTTTTAACATGTTTGCTGATACATTATGTTTATTAGTGGTATCTAACATTAATAAAATTTAACAAAAAATTATATATTTCCAAAATTAGTATATTAACTTTTCCTTTTCAATTTGCCGTAATATAGTGGAAAATGGTTACGATATATAGTGTTAATAATTTATTTAGCTGATTGGTTATGGCTTCACTCTAAACCGCTAAACTGATTTTGGTGAAATATGGTAAAGAGATATTATTAACCCCAACCAAGGGATATAGACGTTTTTTCCCGAGACAACAAACGATTTTTAAGCTACGGGATCATAATAATCCATTTTATAACGGTAAACGTGTGTAAATGTGTGTCTTACTTTCTGTATGTCTGCGTGAGGCGTTGTAACTCCTAAATTAATGGAGTGATTTGGACGCGTCTTTTTAATATAACTAGTTTAATCTGGATAGTTCTTAGCTTAGTTTCATAAAAATCAGTAGAGGGTTTAGAGCTGTGATGCCATTATATCTATTAAATATTAATTTCTTATTCATAAAAGTACAATAACTAGAGCATACTTCAAATTTGGTTTGCCATAATCTTTAATAGTCACATTTGAATGTGACAAAAAGAGATAATAAATATAAATATCAGGGGACAATGTCACACCAATTGACCTAGTCCCAAACTAAGCTCGAGGCTTGTGCTATGGGTACTAGACAACGATATAAATACTTATATAGAGAAATATATACTTAAATACATAGAAAACATCCATGACTCGGGAACAAATATCCGCGCTCATCACACAAATATCTGCCCTTACCGGGATTTGAACCCAGGACCGCTAGCTTCGTAGGCAGGGTCACTACCAACTAGGCCAGCGCGTCGTCAACTATATATATAGATATAGCATACTTTAACTAAAATAGGATTGTTGTACAGTCAAGGGCACCAATATGTATATATACCACTAAAGCTCAAAAATATGTAAGTAGGTACATATACCTTATTACTATGGCAATTCTATGAGTACATAGAATTGCGTGTTTGCGAGTGGTAGGACTTTGTGCAGGGTCCGTCCGGATCGCTACCACCATCTTATCCATTAACCTACAGCCAAACAGCAGTGCTCGCATTGTTACGTTCCGGTTTGGGGATAAGACAGCCGGTGTAATGACTAGCATGGAGGCATTTCATCTTAGTCCTCAGGGTTGGCAACGCATTTGCAGTCTTAGGATTGCAGTCTTGTGAATGCGAATATCTGCCTGTGTGCTCGTTTGCCTTATCTATACCATAAAAAAAAAACATTTGTGTTCCTTTATACGGATATTTATTTTAAGTTTGACTGTACGTTTCCGAATGTTATACCGCAAATAATTTCTCTTTACAACATTAATAAATAAAACCAAAGAACCCGATGATATTTAACATCCCAAGAATAGTATTTAATACTGTAATTTTTTTAAATGTTTTTATTTACAAGCATTGAAAGCTATTGTCTACCAACAATAGTCCGGAAACGTATCTGTCGAACAAGGTATTCTTTATAGTAAAGATATTATATCAGTGTATCTTGTTTGGTCTAGTAACGGAAATGTTTTAACGAAACAAACGTTGATGTGGGAACATATCGCAAATTTTGATGGACCTCAGACATAGACCCGAGAGATGGCTTGAGGCTCTATTCTACTAAGTAATACCATATGGCCTTTGACGTGTTATCGTATAGTTTTAAACTCGAAGAGCTAACTACACTCAGGAGCAAAAATACCGGGTCAGAGTGCGTTTTTCATACAAACGAGACTATTTCAAAGCCTTCGTTCCTCGCCTGGGGTGGTTTTGAGTGAGGTTTAATGGTGGATACTGCGAGGTTCCATAGTTCTTAAAATACCTAACTGATGGCACAATCAGTTCACACCACAGCGGGAGAGTTTGGGTCAGCACTTGGATTTCCTTACATTTTATTGCCATTTTAGATGTTTTTCTGAACACGCTCAATTCCGGCGTTAACAGCAGATTTATTCAGTTGGGTATCCTAGGCACTCTGGAAGTCCTGTATCGATGCTCGAGGTATTCATCATCAGATTTCACTAAAAGCATTCCCTGGCGAGGAACCAAGGCTTCGAAATAACCTCTTTAGTATGAAAAACGCACTCTGACCGATAAAAATATCAAGAGCAGTATTTTTTAATTTTTTATCTGGGTTTATCGAAAGTTTTTTAAACATATTTCATATTTCATATTTGCAATGGTACTACTTATTGTTAGTCTAGCATTATATAAAGCTCCAAATATTAAATTAAATATAATATCAAATAACATGTGTAGATCAGCAGGAAAACATGCCAAAAATCTTACGGGAGAGATAGAGAGAAAAGAAAATAAATAAAAATACAATCAACTACTTATGTGTATATGAGATGGTGCAAGATGACCACATAAAAGTTTCGATGTGTTTTCCTGCATCAACGGTGTCCCCCAGACAAGAAAAAGCAGGATAAAGCTTTTGCATTTGCACAAATTATTATTGACTAAGTTTCTGGTGTAGGCCAAGCATTTTTGTCTGTTAGATAGTCCTCGACCCTATAATACGCTTTAGACATTAACGACCTTTTCAAATATTTTTTAAGTGCTGGAAAGTGTAACTTTAAAACTACGTCAGATAATTTATTATAGAAATGAATGCATTGACCAACAAATGATTTATATACTTTACGTAGTGCCTTTATATACATATTTCTTTCTACTCGTACTTATTATGAGAACCAATCTATTAAAACATTAATTACTACCGCTGAAGTTACGTAAAGTTACTACACACTGCTAACGGAATAGTGAACTATACACCAATAATAATAGGAGTCTGTTTTCATTATATTAAATTAAACTTACTTTCTTTGATTATCATTATCGTACAATAGCATCTTAAATAGGATTATAAAGCGTTATGTAACTGATTCTCGGTCGGAAAGAGAGCGAGTATGTGCGAATAAGTAATTGTGTTGTAATAGAGAAAAATACAAGTGTAGGCTTCACGTATGATTGTATTAAATACGTTTGAGAATAGGGTTACCTACGCAGAACTACTCATAATTAAACATATAATATAAAACTTAAATATTTAATTTTCGTTTAAGTGAAACGTAGATCAAACTATGGCATAATATCAGTGTTCGTAGTGTTGTGTTTCGGTGTTGGAATAAGCAAATAGAGCCCAATTTTCCGGTGGTATTTGCACATGAGTAAAGAAACGGAACAGAGACTAAGCTTCTAAAGAGCGCGCAAAATTTATACCTAATATGGTAGGGTTGGCACTGGTGGACAAAAATAAATAAAATGATATCGATCAGTTTTTTATTTATTTATTGATTACAAATTACTTACGCTAAAGATTTTGTTTTTATAACTTTTGTTTTTTAATAATTTATTATATCTTTTAATTGAATGATAAATCCTTAATCTAATGAACAGTTTTTTTAAATAATCCAATGGAAAGCATTCACATGGCATATCAAATTTACATTCACTCATTATAACACAACAAATACATTGAAATCGAACACGACGCGGTGCGCGCCCTGCGCTTGTGACCAAACTGAACTAGTATAAACCAGTTTCTGCGTGTACGTGACGAGGAGTTTGGTCACACGCACACACGCGCATCGCGCTTGTAGTAGTGTACCTATCGCAGCGCGGTTGTATGAAGCTTAGTCTCTGTTCCGTTTCTTTACTCATGTGGTATTTGTACTTGATCGCCTTCCCTATGCTATTCGCGCAACTAGGGTTACGTTTTTAGGATAGAAAACTAGAATCTCGTTTGAGGAAATGCTTGAAGCTTTTAACTGTTTTTAGTTTACTTCGACTTGTCAAAATTTTAACAACCCATTTCAAAGTTTCAAGTTATTTGTTGAAAAAAAAAGTTGTTATACAAACAAACAGACACCTGAGACGGTTCCTTACTTTTTATTTATTTCTCTAATAAGTCCAGGTGATTGTCTAAAACTCGACATTTACGAAACACCTTTTTAAAACAAGGTGTGAAAGCCATTAATAAGTGAATTGTTAATTCTTAATGAGAATAAATGATATTTAAACCTATTAATAAAAAAAAAACTGTTCCTTCAGTACCATTTTGATACGCTACCCTAGAAAGTCTGCCAGCCCTACAGCACTATCAGTTATACTTTTACAGCTGTCAATGTGTTATGTAACGTAATGTAGATCAGTCGACCGAGGACGGCGCGCGCGCCGCTCGGCTGTACTTCCGGTTGTGTGATATGATTAAGTGACGCTTTTGTCTTCATGTGGTGAAGGTCTGCTGTCAATTAGGGTATTCTGTGTCATCGCCTTTAAGACGATCTATTGATAAATATCAGCTGGTTTTATAATGTCTTTAATGTATAGTTGGCCGAAGTCTTCCACCATACTGACTCGGTTTGTAGTGATTCCCGGTATTGATGAATATTTGTTTATGAGTCTTTGATGTATGTATGTATTTCTCAGTGTAATTATGTGTATCGTTGTCTAGTACCTATAAGTACAAGCCTTATGCTTACTTTCGGACTAGGTTAATTTGTGTGCGAATGTCCCCGGATATTTAACCTCGAAATGCCCACCATACTACAAAGAGGGAGTTTTTTGTGAGTGGGACTTTGTATCTACCATCAATGCAATAAAGTTCAATAGGGATGTGTCCTGGGTAAAAAAACAATAATTCTAATCAGCCCGTCAGTAAGATTTTCAAAAAATACTGAATAAGTATTTATTGCTCCGTAAAATAAATGAAAATTGATTAATATAACGCGCATCAAAGTTCGGGAGTGAGGGCTCGTGACGTCACAACGTGGTATAAAGTGTGCCGCGGCGTGACGTCACGCGAAACTTCAAAACACTCCGTCATTTTTTGTTTAATTGTCAAAAGAAAAAATCACTAATACACACACACACACACACACACACACACACACACACACACACACACACACACACACACACACACACACACACACACACAGACACACGCGCGCGCACGCTCCACTACACATAATCATCATCGTAGCCCATTTGTGCTAAATGTGGTTATAGAATTAACAAGTTGTTAGAGTAGTTGGTAATTCTGTAGCTCTGCCTACCCCACTCTGGGATGAAGGCGTGACGAAAAAATTCATGTTCAATATTTTTTGATAATGTTAATGACGGACTAATTACATTTTTTTAGGACACTAGCCTATTACAAATTTTGTTCGATAATGCAATTTTCAGTTTATGAACATTGGAAAATTAAACTTATTCTTACTCTTACACAGTTGAAATTAAATAGCTTTGATTATGTACATCCTATTGCACAATGGGCCTTACGAGGATAATTATTATTAAGGTTGAATTTCGTTTGCATCCATTTTCTGCTGTACTTACCGCAGACCCTCCGAGTTACAATAACTTATGAGTTTGGTCCCAAAAAAAATGGATGAGATGACTGTAATATATTAAATAAAAATCACCAAACAGCAGTGTTTGCATTGGATAACACAACATTTGAAATGACTAGCATAGGGACCAGTAATGGACACTTGATTCTTATTTTACTGAAGATAAGGCTCATTCATTTGTTTTGCAACAATCAATTTAGGATAGTATGAAATTTGAATTAAGAGTGAAGTGTCCATTACTGGTGCCTGTCAGCTAAAAGTGTCCATCACTGATGCCGTCACCGAATTTGCATTTGCAGTTTAAGGAATGCAAAATTCTTTGGGCATGTCACTTACTCTTACCATCAGAAGACCACTCTCGTTTTCCGTTATCATACATAAATAAAACTCGAGTCTTGAACTAAAATGTTTTCATTTCTACACCGACACATAAATATACACTTTTAAAACTCAATTTCTCGTAAACGTAAAACTCAATAAATACGCAAACAAACCAAACAATCAGCAAACCGCGCAAAAAAAAGACCCATTAAAATTACTGACCAGAAACGCTTCTGTATCACAAGTACCGTGTCACATTAACCCATTACTCCAGCTCCTGTAGAGTCTCATACATGCCTGTAATATGACAAGGCGTTATCTGCAGGAGAAAGGTAAGGGCGGTATTGACCGGGCTCAAGGTTTTCAGCTTGACATTTACAGCCGATACGGATGTGACTGCGAACTGGATCTAGATTGTTTTCAACGTTTAATAACAGTTAATATTTTATTAATTAATGTCTTTGGTAAAATCTTAAACAAATTGGCCTAGTCCCAAATTGAGCTCCAGGCTAGATTTGCAGTTTATTTATTTTTATTTATTTATTTATTTATTAAAAAGATGAAATTACAACATATATAGGAACATATGTCCCACAAAACCGTTTGCACAGTTTGACTGTGGGATCGAGCTATCTCTACTCACTTATTAAATCTATGATGAATCTAAACACAATAAAATATCCTAAACTACTATATGTTTTTAATAAGGTAACTATACAGCTTTCTACCAATCTTTGCTTTAATGGCTTCCTGCCTGATGTCAGAGGGCAGGCTGTTGAGTAGGTATATAGGGTAGGCGTTTCTGGAGACACATATCGCCGTAGTAATTAAACACCCTCGGCACAACAAAGTTATCCCGCCTACGAAGCAAGCGGGTCGTGATGTGCGCAAGTATTTGTGCCTTAGATGTTATCTATGTACTTAAGTACCAAAACTTAGGAAAAAATACTCGCTCTATTCCCGCAAATATTTTGTCCCTACGAGGGCTTGATCGGGATCGCGAGCTTCGCATGCAGGGTCACTACCAACTAGGCTTACCGAGTCACGTATTGATCGTATAACGTATTGAAATTTGAACGCATTGTAAGCAAAATTAAACCTTTGGTTGGCTGGACTTGCTTACACACATATACTTTATTAATTAAGCTATTAGGCCTTTTTAAGGACTCATCATCATCATCATCATGTCAGCCGAAAGACGTCCACTGCTGGACATAGGCCTCCCCCAAGGCTTTCCACTCAAACTCATACCATTGGGGGGAAAAATGCCGTAGTCGCCACGCTTGGCAGGCGGGTTGGCGACCGCAGTTATACCATGTAGTCCGCGGAGGACGCTGCTGCCCATCCTCCGGTTTATCCCTTAGTCGCCTCTTACGACACCCACGGGAAGAGATGGGGTGGTGCTATTCTCGGCCGGCACCAACACAGCAAGGACTCATTTTCTGGCTACACCGGGGTTATATTCTGGTGATAGGTCTTATATACTCCTTTCAAATAAAAACATAACTTATGTGCGTGCCTTTAGCGATACTGACCACATGAGAGACAACTTTTGTTGTTCGAGTGTGTGTGACCCTAAACTAGCATTATAGTACGGGCGGTAACGACCATAGGTCAAAATTTTGGTATCGGATGAATTCCCTTGGCACAAATGTATCCTAGGACAAACAGAGCTGATTTAGCCAGGTAGCCATCAGCCACCCCCTGGTGGGTGGGGAGGGGGGGTATTCAAAGTTACACTCTGCCGCGCCTCATATAAAAAATCATATCGGCTTCAATTTACATACCATCTCAAGTGTGGTATCATTTTCGGATAAATCGGGCATGAGGAATTCATTTTTGATACACTTTATGTACAGTTTCATAGAAAAAAAGTAAAATATTTACGAAAATATCAAGATTGTTTTTCGGTTTTTTTTATTAAATAGTCAGTTTCCTTAAAAATACTAAATTTTTTGGAAAGAAAAAAATAATATCTTAAAGTAAATTTATTCAGCTTTTAAAAAATATATATATTATATATAGTTGTCATGTAACGTCTATCTGAAAAAAAATCAAACTTCCTAGTCCGTTTTTTTTTTCAAATCTCATTGTCTTTCAGATATCATATTCAAAAATCATATTGGCTTCAATTTTCCAAGCCACCTCGAGTTTGATGTCATTTTCTGACAAATCAGGCATAAGGAGTTAATTTTTGAGACATTTCATGTACAGTCTCGAGGGAAAAAAGTAAACGAAAATAATCGGTTTGCTATTTTTTTATTAAATGGTGAGTTTCTTTGAAAATACGGACACCTTGTGCAAAAAAAAAACAAACATGAAAGAAAAATAACTCAACTTTAAAAAAATATATACTTTATATACAATTATCATACAACGTCTATCTGAAAATAAATTGGACTTCAAGTCAAAACAAATTGATCTCAAAACGATCAAATCGCAAAAGGACGTTGTGATCGTCAAAACATTACATCTCAGACCGACCCGGTAGAAATACGTCCTTCCACATATTTTTAAATGCAAATAATGCCGTAAATTACAATGTAAACCATAAGGACCTCATGGAGCACTAGGATGTCAACCATTGTCACATCAAGTATTTTCATATAGATGTTATTTTATTGCGTTTTGCCAGAGTTACATTTTCCACCACAGTGGCATAAGTCGGTACATTTAAACTGTTTCCTTCTACAGTTGCACCTTACACCGCACTGTGACTTGCACTTGCACCGAATTAGTTCCTGGCAAGCTGTAGCAGCAACGGGTGCAGTAGTCCAAATTGGTTTCCAGTTATTATCCGATTCTATTTCCCATCCCCAATTCGCTGGACTGGGAAGACTTTGAATTGGCACCATCGCTTGGCCCCATACGTGCACACCCTGGTAAACAGCTCTTAGTAGATGCTGCTGAAAACTG
This sequence comes from Acleris sparsana, assembly GCA_923062465.1. Lineage (NCBI taxonomy): Eukaryota > Metazoa > Arthropoda > Insecta > Lepidoptera > Tortricidae > Acleris > Acleris sparsana. Next base: position 4,305,184 of record OV281305.1, on the reverse strand, counting down.
GCATCCGTAGGCGGAATATTCTCTAGCTGTCGGTCTTTCTTGGAAAATAACTGCCTCCTGCACTCGTTCAACGATGTGCACTGGCTGGATCTGAAATATAAATCAGGTAAATATTTCAGTATTATTACGTAGATATCTTTTTAATTATACTTACTTATCATACATGGTTATGATAAATTTTTGAACAATTTTGCTAGCGTTTTCTAAGTCTCCAGCAGCTAGCATATTGAAACCGTTAGTTGCTAATGGAAAAGAATACCATGCTTCGTAAGCAGTTTTTTTCCCTCTTCCACTGAACGCCGACACTGTGTCACACCCAGTTAAAGCATGGAATACTGGTAATGCTTTTGTCCTTTCTGGGCCTGAAATAAACTGGGACCGAGATGTTATTCAAATTAATAAGTACACATTGTAAGAAAATAAATATATGAAACGAATTTAAAATTAAACCTAAAGAGGCTGCGATTTTGTTACATGACAAAAACTGATGGTTTTTTCCTGTGCCGATATGGACCCACAATTCAACATTATCTTGTAGTTTCAAAACGCATGACACTGCTAGGACCACTACATCTGTATCAACTGTGCATATCATGATCCGTTTAAATCCCTGAGTCACAGCGTCAGCAACATGTACCATTATCCTCGTATCAGCTTCTTCGTGGTTACAGGGGTCAATGTTATTCTTACACCGATCGCTGCTGCTGAGAACATTCATACCGTCCGTAACATTCAGTTCTTTTTCAGCTGGTACCTCCATAGTGTGACAGGCGAGTCCTTCCACCCGCAGTCTTATTTATTTATTTATTTTGCACGTCTCAAATAAATGGTATAAAGCTATATGTTTTTGAAATCTGCATAAATTGGACTTTTTAACCATATTTTTTGTAATTATAATTTTGTACATATATTATAAAATATTGTGTGTTGAAACAAAGAATATAACCTTATGTTGTGAAACTTCCTTATGTATCTTAATAAATTTATATGAAAGGGTATAATTATTATAATAAAAATGAAAGCCACATCTAAGGTTTATCCGAAAACGATACCACACTCAAGGTGATAGGTAAATTGAAGCCAATATGATTTTTTTATCTGAAGCGCGGCGGAGAGCAACTTTCAATACCCCCCCTCCCCACCCACCAGGGGGTGGCTGATGGCTACCGGGCTAAATCAGCTCAGTTTGACCTCAGATACATCTGTGCCAAGTGAATTTATCCGATACCAAATTTTGACCTCTCCATACATTGGGTGACACTACCGCCCGGACTATTAGCCCTTAATCAAATATCGGGAAACTATTTCCCAGTTCATTTGTATTACCCACTATAAATGAAAAAAAAAGTCCCGTTTGACTAAGGGAGTATTCCATCTAAGTCCTAAGGGATGGCAATGCATTAGTAGTCTTAAGATTGCACATTTCTATGACCCTCAGAGTCTACTACTTACCTTCATATGGCCTGTGGCCTAGGGCTTGAATTCCGGAATTCCGGAATTTCGAAATTCCGGAATTTCGGAGCTTTTTCCGATATTTCAATTCCGGAATTGAGGTACACTCAATATCGAAATTCCGGAATTGAACAAATACAGTTTTAATTGTATTAGATGTTTATTTAAAATTATTATTTTACGAAATAACCACGGCAAAAATTAGTTCAATTGCAATCAATGTTACCTTCGGCTCCGCAGGTAATGTTCAGGTAATGTTTTATGGCCCTAAGGGTTTGCGACCGAGCGTCAGAGCGAGACAAAAACCCGTTAAAATCCTATGTCTGTCTCACATTGTTCTTTCACCTAAACAATAATAAATACAATCAGTTCCTATTGCAAACCTGTTGATAGACGTTGTGTTGTGACTTGTGGCTTCGTGACCGATGCGAGAGTATTCCTTATTTTATGTGTGTGTGACATGCGTGCGGCATCAAAGAACAATGTAAGTATTATTTACCTTGATTATTTCCAAACCTTAATGTTTTTTTTTAATTCTCGTTTACAAAATTAGGGTCTTTGAGTCGCTTGGCGACTATGTCAGCCCCGTGATACATAATTTAATCTCACTAACACAAGCACAAAATAAACCTAAGAATTTAAAACATTGTGTAACATAAAACACAACAATCGAGCTGGCTCACCCAGGGGTATGTAAAGCACGTGAGGTATGATATGGCATTTAAAAGATTTCTTAACTGACAATTTCTGTGGTCAATCTAAGTTGAATTGAATGTGTTGCACACACTCTGTATACATGAAAAGAACAAACCATTAACATGAACACCCATGTTTGTTGTTGAATGATTTTTATTTAAAGTATAGTCGTCATGTTAAGTTTTGTTTTTTGCATATTTAAAAAATCGTACTAAAAAGATTACAAATCAAGTTAGGTATATTAAATGTCTATTATATTTCAGGTCTTCTACAGGAAAAAAGGTGATGTACGTGGAATTATCAAAGAGCACATTAAAAATATGGAAACACTATCTGCGTGCCAGTGACGGACAGTCGGCTCAGTGCAAGACATGTCACAAAATACTCAAAACTGCTTACACACACACCTACGCTCTAAACATCCAGATATCGCCTTCCCTACAAATCTCGAATTGAATAGTGAAACGCCTGAAACATCTACAGGTATTTCTGCTTCGACACCTATGTCAACAGAATATGACCAGCCGACAAAACAAGGCAAAAAACGAAAACTTGTGACAGATTTTTACAAGTCGGCTGGGAATGAATCCTTGGAAACGATCATGTCCAGAATGACGGCCTTAGATGGTGTTACTTTTAGACTTTTTAGTGAAAGACAAGATCTACGAAAATTATTTAAAAAGAGTGGACACGATCTACCTAAATCGGGCAACACGATTGCTAAAATTGTGTTTAACCATTTATTCTTTTATTTTTACAATGTTGATTATTTAAAGCATATGATCTCTGAGATTTTTTAAGTGTGTATTTTATGTTAACTTAGAGTATCGATACCTTATTCATAAATAACCAAACATTTTTTAGCATGTTTGGTTATTTATGAATAAGGTATCGATACATGACAAAAAAGGTTTAGGATTATTAGTTTTTTTGGTTATTGCTAAGACTGAGTTTACCTATTAATTGAAATTTGTTGCATTTTGTTGTGATTTTTAAAATGTTTAGTGTGTATTTTATTTAATATGTAATCTTAATTATGTCGATTACTTTTGCCAAATATTAACACTTTTGTAAATTATTATAATAACCATATGTTTTGTTTGAGTAATAATGTTTACTGTGATTATTAATTTGGTTTAAGGAAAAAACGACTAATTACGTCTGTTGATTATTATTACATAAATGTTGATTACAATTTTTTGTTTTATTTTGCCCTACATTGAAAGAATCGCAAAAAAAGTAATGAAATCCTCAATTCCGGAACTAGTTCCGGAATTCCGGAATTAAAGGCTAATCTCGAAAATCAATTCCGGAATTGAGAACCGTCCGATATTGCATGCCCTACTGTGGCCCCATTTTACTCGGAAAAATAACATTGTAATGACATGTTACCGTATTGTCAACGTTATGATAGTTAATATTTACATATCAGTAATGGCGGCCGAGATTAAACAATACAATATCATGTTAAAAGCAATATGATATCACCGAGGAAAATAGAGCTGGTTTATGTTTGTTTGATTTAAAAACAAACACTTATATCATATCTCTTTCGTTACAGATCCATGAGCACATGACAGCCGACGAGCTGCGGCATGTTTTTCACGTGGAACACCAGAACAGCGTCCCAGAGTACCATGTGGTGCAACTAACCCACCACCTAGCCCGGCGGAACATCGCGCCCACCAACGCCAACACCTTCACCAACAAAGAAACCAAAACCCCACACGAGAAACACCACAGATACAAAACAGAAACGAGTCCGCCATCTTTGCTGAACGATGAAATGTTCAAAGCGGAGGGTCTTAAGGATATCATTGGTGATCTTAATAATACAGTTAGTGTTAATTTTGATGTGAATAATTCTGGTGAGAGTGACGAAAGTGATGTGCACAATATTGATCTTGAGGCGTTCGGGAAGCTGTTGACCCTGAAGCTGAGGAAACAGGAGGGGTTGATGAAGAAGGAGGGGTTGAGGATGTGGAGGGCGATGGAGAATGATACGCAGCCGCATGGAGTTGATTATGAGGAGATGACATCGGTAAGATTATTATAATATGTATAACATAGCCTCAGGACTCTTTAATACGTAGGTGAATGAGTGAATTTGCTAGTACTTCGAAAAGGTCATCATTGTTGAAGAGAAAAACCGCAAACAAACTGTATCAAAATTTGTCTATTTGTAATCCAACAAATCTTGTCACAGCTAATAATATCGTCTTTTGATCTTTTTTTCTTGGTTTAAACGTAGGCTATAAATTCAAACTGTCTAGCAACACCACCTCCTGTCACCAACTCCTTATGGTTTAAGATATTTATTCTCATAACAATATTAGAATATCCACTTAAAATGAGAAATTAATGTTGAAAATTTACTATAACATTAGTCAATTTTAGTATAATAGATTCTATGTAATAATACAGAAACCTCACATAAACCAAAGCGAAGCTAGATTGGGTCGCTAATAAGATTCCATAAGTCTTATTTTATGCAGAACGCCAAGCGCAAATTAATCTCAGCATCCTCTCGGACCGGTCGGAGAGCAAATGACACGAGAAAGCGGGAAACGTCGGAAACAATCATTATATCGATCTAGCTCATTTCTCTGTCCCCATGGACTAGATATCTTGTGGCAGACAGACATCGTGTCGTGCATTTGTTCCTGCTCTATATTTAAACCATAGACAGATCCGGTTACTTCAGGTTATAATGGATATTTGTTACATACTAAACAAGCAACTCTCCCTTGCATCTCTTCAGTTTATATAAGCTCTTACACCTGTACATAAAACAGAATTTATTATCACATACTAACTAATGACGAAAACCGCAGCAAAGTCCGTTGCGTGGTTCAGGAGTTACCGGGTATAGTAAGTAAATGGGATCTTGCAAAAAGAAAATAGTTTTAGTCCTGATCTTTATCATTGTAACTTCAATTTACTTTGATTTACTTGAACTGTACTTACTAAGCTAAGTAATAACATAAAACCTTAAAAAAACATACTATCCATAGTTTCGTGGCCTGCAACCCAGCTGAAACGTTTTTTTTATCATCACTTCATCACTTGTTTTTTTTAGTGTGTCACTTTCCGTCTGTTCACCAAGCGGTTCCAACGGAAGACCAGTGCTGGCTTTACGACTAGCGAATGCTGAGTTGGGACCGTTTCGCAACAATTTCTCTGTGTCTTGATATTTTTGTATCTACGTAATGTGGTTTTGTTTTGTTGCGAATAAATGTCTCTTTATCATTATCTTTATCTATCATGTTAGGGTCAGCCAGATTTTTATCTATAATCTATTCCAAACGCGAAAGTTTAAAAATATCTATATTCTAGTCCTAATACTTATATTTTGCGTCGAACTTTACATCGAAAGTGTACTTTTCCTCTGCATAATAGAACAGATTATATCCCAGACCATTTTCCACGCTCTCATCTCGATCAGTTTTTGCCCCTTTGTCACCAATAGAGGGCGTTACGTGATTTCGCTTTTCAACAACAACCCTCTCTGTTAATGAATAAAGTCTCGTATTCCTTGCGCGTGTGAATAAACTCAATGTAGAGTACATTATGTATACAAATTGGAGTGCGCGGCTCCGGAGTTATTGGCGAGACGAAACTCTAATTATATTAATGTCTTTACAACAAGGTTGAAATTAAAAGAAGCTTTTATTATTTTATTAAGACAACATATTCAAAAATCATGGAAATCGGACTTATCGGCTGAAGCTAAATTTGTATGACCTTTTTCAACAGCTACAGGATTTCAATCCTCTTCATTTTAACTTAATTTATTCTCGAGACGTGACGCTGTCACTCCGACAGTTCTGCGGTTGCTCAACAAATACATTGGTTGATTGTACTGATGTCTGAGCCTATCTCGCATCTACATCATTAACATTGTTGGCGTTAGACTAGCCCATACTGTTATGTGAATAAGAGCCACCAAAACTTGAACAGACCCAGGCCAGGTGTTAAACTGTGAGATGTATGAAGGAAATAAAACAGAGAAATAAATATGAAGGTTTACACGCTGACCTAGTCCCAAACTAAGCTCTAGGATTTTACTATGGTTAGGTTAGGTTAGGTTAGGTTAGCTAGCGACTCCTGTAACACCCGTACAAAATCTCTCTGATTCTACGTAAGTAAAATCCATCCTCGTAAATCACTCTATCATTTTATATAATGCGGATTAAATCCGTTACCTACGTAGTTTGATTCAGATTCAGATTCAGATTTTATTACTCAATATAATACAGTATAAATTACATTACATGTCAAATTATAATATGCAGTTACATTGCGGTCGAAAAATTGAGACATTGATTGGTTGAGGTTGAGGAGAAAAAATCTAAACATACATACAGAAGGACAGACAGCGGGAAGTTGCATTGCTTTATATACTGTTTAATAAAGATACATAAAAAAACAAGACCTAAAAACAATTTATATTTGCCTATACCGGGAATCAAACCGGGAACCGCTAGCTTTGTAGACAGGGTCACTACCAACGAAGGCTAAACGCGTCATCTACGCTAAAATACCAAACGCGTCCTCTTAACAGACAACCTTAAGATGTATATCACGGTGCTCTTATGTCCATTATAACATCGTGCTTGACTTTTTGCACTACCGAGTACAAATTATACGAATTCCTTACGTCACTCAGGAACCGTTAGATAAGCTCGTGGGAAACTTTCACCGCAGTGGAGCAGCGCGGGCGACGCGTGCGCCTATATGCTGATTAATTGGAGTATTGTGGGAGTGTGTTGCCAATTGATACGGCCTTGCATTAGCATATAGCTTATTAAAAAAACTTTTTTTATGGCAAGCTTTTATTAATTACGTTTTGTTAAGCATGCGGTTGGTCTTGTTGGTACACTGCATACAGTATACCAACAAGATACAGAGTTTGATCTCCTGTAAGGACGTGGATATTGGTTATGGACCCAAATCTGAAATTTGTTGACTAAGTAGTTATTTAGTAGGTAATATAAGTTTGTATATCGTTGTCAAGTCGGTACTTATATTTATTAGCCTAGAGAGCTTAGTTTGGAAAATGAAAATAAAAATGAAAAAAGTTTATTGAACATGTGAAGCATTTCAGTGGATATACTCGTATCACGACCCTGCATCCTGAGCTAGGAAACCCTGTGTTACAGGATGCAGTTTCGTTCAAATAACACTTGACCTATATAAACAAGCAACATTTTCATTCTTGCTATTTCTTGTTACGTATGAGCCTGATGTGTGTGTGTGTGTGTGTGTGTGTGGAACTAGGTTAATTTGTGTAAAAAAAAATATGTTTGATTTTAACCGACATAAGAAAACCTAGTGGTGGTAGGACCTTGTTCTCGGTGCGTCCGGATCGCCACTACCATCTTACACCTTAACCTGCCACTGTTGCAGTTTTCGCATTGTTGTGTTCCGTTGCATGGGTAAATTTTTTTGTGAAATAACAGAGGTCCTTAGGGTCGGCAACGCATTTGCAGTCGCAATATTGTGATCGTAAGATTGCAAATGTCTATGGCCTACAGAGTCCACTTACCGTCAGCACGGCTAGCACATGTTGTGCGCGACGGGTTTGTCTCTGGGATCTCCCTCTTTATTAAGGTCTGTAACGACACTGAGCGACAAGCGAAAAAATACAACTTATGCTACGTGTGTGTATGTTTGTCTTCTCCATACCATAAAAACCTTAAGTTTTTTTTGCACAGAGTCAATCGACATTGACCAATCAACATCGTCGATCAAATAATCTTGCAAGCTCGATCGATTGATCTATTGGTGCGAGAGCACCCTTATCGAGTCCAAACTCAGTTGGTCTATGTTACGAACAGCGCAGATCCTGTTGCCACTTTGACTTTACAATCAGCTTTCTTATTTTACAAGCTTTTATTTAATTTTCAATGTATGTATGTATGTGTGTCCGGGTCAAATCATACAATTTAAATTTGACCCTCTTCCCGTTAACGGAATGGGCTGAAAGTTGGACCATATCATGTTAACCCGATGACAATGCAATATTATGGTATCTAAGAGCTGATCTGATGATGGAGTGGGACGGTGGGGTCAGAATCTCCGCTATTCATACCGTAGACCCACCGTGTTAGGACTCAATAGTTTGGTCATTTGGTCTTGATAAGCAGATAAAGATTTTGCAACAAAAAGTACAGCTGGCTACAATAGCTTGTCCCAAAAATGTTTTTTTTGACAGAAACTTATGCTTACGTTAGTTTCCCACTGCAGGGCACAGGCCTCCCCTCTTTTTTGCCATTCTTCCCTACTAACTGCATACTCCCGCCAGTCGCTTTGAGCGCATCTAAATCCCGCCACCTCCTTTTTGGTCTGCCTCTGCTCCTTAGGCCATCCTGTGGGGTCCATTTGGTGACAATTCCGACCCACTATCAGCTCTTATTGCATCGTCATCATCGTCATGCATGCTTTGTTAAAATTCAGGCCATTCGAATAACGGGAACTGGTTAATGGGAATAACCTTTGCAAACTGGAAAGACATCTGTTTTTGTATGAAACAAGACACGACATGCAGGTTCTGTCAGGAGAAACAGGACAGGACATCTTCTGCTCACATGGACCACTAATACGCAACAGAAATATCTACCTAGGGTGACATATCATGGCCCCACAAGAGATAGAACTCCTCACAGCCCAAAGCATCTGGAAACTCGTAAACAAAGGACTACAACAAAAGATCAGCAATTGTCGAAGTGGTACACAAGGCCCGTCTCAACCCCCCAATAATAGAAATAACTTGTGATGGTAGCAGTAGAACACGAATTTAAGGATTATTATTACATTAACAAACAAACAATACATAAATCTTGCTACAACAACTGTGGGAATGTACCCAAGAATGTTATTTGCCATGGAAATTCCTTTACCTTGCTTTAATATTATATAACTATTTTAATATGGGTCTGTTTGTTTTTCCTTTATTTTAACTTAAGTTAATATGGAAATATATAACACCAGCCACACGTTTCGCTCCGGTTTAAAAAATCCTTTATAAGTCAGTGAAAATTAAAGTTTCTACTAGAGAGAGATTTTAATCGGTTCAATAAAAAAAAACTTTCGTGAGCACCCTGGGGAATATTTCTAACTGATTTAAATTTCAGCTGTTTTGGCAGTGCGTTAATATGTCAGTCAGTCAGTCATGAAACTGTTCTACAAATAAAGGCCCTTCACGTAATATTTTTAGACACAGCCAAGTGCTAAAACTAGTGTATAAACTATAATTATGCACGGCTGCGCCTGCGCTGGTCTGAACACAAAATTGGAGGCCATTCGTGGCCCTTATTAAAGTTAACGTCTGTTCCGCTTGTCTGTCCTTGAGTTTGTTTGACAAACACTAAGTAACGTTGCAATTTACATACAAGGGTCCACTCTAAACAGCAAAACTATCTTGCCTTTGATATGCTTTTTTTTTCTTTGCCCCGTCGACTTGAACAGCTACTACAGTGGGGATATGGCGTTTCCACAGTGTCAAGTATATATAAGTATAAATCAATATAGCAATAAAATATCCAATCTTCTCTAGGAAGACTGGAGGCAACGTTTGACGGTGATATGTAAGACAGAGGTCAAGATAGTTTTAACCTCTGTACCACTGCGAGTCCACTTGAAACGAGAAGTAAGATGCCAGGATACACGAAATAAGTCCAAGTCTTCTATTACTGTGCAACACAAAGGCATAAAAAGGACAAATAAGTAACAGAAAAGAACTTTGAACACCTAAATACACCAAAAATATAAAACTTAAACAAAATTCACATCCGTAATCTTTTAACGTTGAAAATGCCTGAATTTTTTTATTTTTTATTTTATGTTCGATCCATTGTTTATATAATGCAAGGTTAAGCTTCATAATTGTGTAGTATCATAAGTAGTATTTAAAAAAACGACGAACTGTTGAGTTTCTTGCGGTCTTTCTTCTCAGCAGTGGTTTCTTGCGAAGCGCTGGTAGATTTTTGACGTGTAAAGGTGCCCGTGCGGCCTAATTACTGAATAAACATATTTTATCTTTTTTTATCATTTCCGATAGAATACGATGGAAAACAATTATAATATTTACCAATTCCTGCCTAATTACAATGGGGAAATTTACGACTGGGTAAAATCCAGAATGGTAATTATGCGACCAGGAAAAATTAAGAATGGGAAAAATGCGATTCGGTAAAATGGATAAGATATCACTTAACATCAGGTGAGACTGAGGTCAAACGCAAACCTGTTATTGATTTTAAAAAAAACACGAATCGGAAAAATCGCCACTTGAAAAATTGCTACACGGAATAATCAAATTCAAATTCAAATTATTATTTTTTATTGCATGTCACATTAACATAAATATCGGTGGTACATAGTGGGAAGTTTGCATGTGACGCCCTGCAAGGGCACATCAACATAGGATAGAGAGCAGCTATACAATACTATATAATATAATAATTATCTAATTATCAATTATTTTATAAAACTACTTAAACTAATTGGGGTCGTGTTGGATTATAATTAAGTGTACGTAATGTCAAAGAATTCTTTCAAATTATAAAAACATTTGTTTATTAGAAATTGCTTTAAGGTTTTATTAAAGATCCTGGTATTTTCTAAACCCAATCAAGTTTGGGACAAATAATGCTTTCCGATTAAAATATTTAGTAGATGGTAACGGCCCAAAAACGTATCGTGAATTTTATTGGTAAAGAACGTTAGTATATTTTAACGAAGTAAATTAAAGCCGATAAAATTAATTCAGAGGCTTGTAATAGGGGTCATAAAATAGCCCTAAACCCAATTGCACCGTCGCCTACGCAGTCTATGAGGTTTTTGGACCTATGCCCTACTCTTGGTATTTATTGTTTCAAATAAAGTTTAACTATTATTAAATAAGAAGTAAATTAGTGTGTTGATTTGTTTGTATAGTGGGGATAATTTTAGGAACATTAGTGGTGGTAGGACCTTGTGGTTCGTCCGGATCGCTACCACCATCATATTCATTAACCCGCCGCCAAGCAGCAGTGTTCGCATTGTTGTGTTTCAGTATGGGGAGAACCGGTGAAATTAAATAATAATAAATGTATCACTAAACTCAGCTCTAGGCTTGTGCTAGGGGTACTAGACATCGATAAACATGCTTGTACCTAGAAATACATACTTAAATACATAGAAAACGACCCAGACTCAGAAACAAATACTGGTACTAGAAAACGATATAAACACTTGTATAGAGAAACTAGCTGTTCCCGTGCCCACTTCGTTGGGCTGTATTTTGTTGTAATATTGACACTCACAAATAACGTAACTTTCTATTGGTAAAAGAATTTTCAAAATCGGTTCAGTAGATCCAGCGATTACCCCTTACAACGACACAAACTTTACCTCTTTATAATATTAAGTATAAAATACTTAAATACATAGAAAACATCCATAACTCAGGAACACTAATATTTGTCCATACCGGGAATCGAACCCGGGTCCGCTAGCTTCGTAGGCAGGGTCACTATCAAGTAGGCTATGGTTCTCATGACTAGCATAGATGTCTCTATGCTAGTCATTTCCTTCTGAGACCTCATGATTGGCAACTTATATGAAAGCTTAGCTGAAGGAATGATCCAGAACGGCACAAGGTCCTTTCACAACTATTTTTTTATTCATATTATAACCCGGGCACTCTCAAGTACTATACTTACCCTTATTTATAATATATTGCCCCACAGCAGCTTTGCAGTCCAATATAAATCTTAACACGTTTATATCTTTAGATAAGTCTGCTCGTTATTTGAGCACGTGTGCCGAAGTCGTTGTAAATACACAGAGAACCTATTTTATCGCCCGTAAATCGGTTAAACCTGAGTTTATAGCCCCTTTAGTTAGCAAATATATTTGTATGTGTGTCATGTATTTCTTATTTGAGCCTGGCTGGTTATAAGCATGTCGATTACTGTCGGTGTATATGAAATTGTTTTTTTTATTTATTTAACAAATTTAACGCAAGACCTGCTGAAGCAACAAAAGTGTTAAAGTTTGATACACGACATTTTTAAAACGCTTGACTTTATGCCCAACTTTATTTACCTTTATTACAAAGTTTATGTATTACAAAAGGGAATATTTACACTATAATATAAATTTTATTATAATTACTATTTTTAAGTATTTTTCGCAACAATTACTACTGTGTCTGTAGTCTCTTTTTTTAATGATATTTGTTATTGTTGTGAATAGATTTTCTTTCTTGCTTTTAATTGAACATTAAGGTAAGTACTTTAGGTATACTAATTTTAACAATATTTTCTTTCAAATTAAAATGCCAAAGTAACATTTAATTAGAATTTATTTAAAATCAAACGCGAATCTACCTAAGAAAGACAGTACCTAACGGCTCGGTAAGCTCCAACAGGCACTCCGATGGCCGTTGATGTCGTTTAAACTGAAACTACACTCAGGAGCAAAAATACCGGGTCAGAGTGCGTTTTTCATACAAACGAGACTATTTCGAAGCCTTCGTTCCTCGTCAGGGGTTGTTTTGAGTGAGGTTTAATGGTGGATACTCCGAGGTTCAATAGAGGAGGTCAAAAGTTCTTAAGATACCTAACCGATCGCACAATCAGTTAACACCACAGCGGGAGAGTTTGGGTTAGCACTTGGAATTCCTTACATTTTATTGCCATTTTAGATGTTTTTCTGAACATGCACTATTCCGGCGTTAGCCGCAGATTCATTCAGTTGGGTATCCTAGGCACTCTGGAAGTCCTGTATCGATGCTCGAAGTATCCATCATCAGAAATCACTAAAAGCATTCCCTGGCGAGGGAACCAAGGCTTCGAAATAGCCTCTTTGGTATGAAAAACGCACTCTGACCCGTTATTTTTGCTCCTGAGTGTATATTTCTTAATTATAATAATTACTGTTTTGGAAATTGCCAAGTTGTTTTTTTAATAGCTGCCCATTGATTACCATGACATGTCAAAAGCACTGTTTTGACAAGTATAATAGAGGCCCTGGTCGAAGGCAGGGTGGGTAACTAGTTTAATCTATTTATTTTTTAACACGTTCCCTGTCCGGATGCCCCCAATGTGGGGTCATGAAGCTTTTATTCAGGAGTCCGTGCTTCCACAATGGGGTCACATTCCCATACTGAATGCACGTTGGACTTGTGACATTGGCTGATTGTTTTACGTGTTAAGTAACCACAAGTTTTTAAATGTGTACGTAATTCTGTAGCTCTGCCTGCCCCACTCTGGGAATGAAGGCGTGAGTGTATATGTATGTACCTTTAGATTTTCTTTATAATAAATAACACTTCTCCTCAAAGGACCTCTGTAATGTGAAACGCCCCATCGGTCGGTCTGTCTGTCAAACACGTTTTCCATTCAAATTACCTTATTAGAATAATAAATACACTTTTATTCCGTAGACGGTCACGTGCCACGGCAGTAACGGCTTAAGATTGATTTTTCCATGTTGAATTTTAAGGATTTACTCTTTGATTATATTATTTCAGTATACAAAAGGGCCGTTTAAATAAACCTAATAAAAACCAAGCTTTAAAAATCGTCTCCATTTTTCGATATTGTCGTCGAGTGTACCAGAAACCGACGTAAACCCGCCAAGGACTGATAGAGCAGCTAAAACGCTGAAAAGTGAAAATCGCTGAACTTACATAGGGTTTGAATCGATGGCTTTTTAGCTGCTCTATCAGCCCTAGGCGGATTAACGTCGATTTATGGGACACCCTGTATGTATGCCTATATCCCACTCTAGTAAAAAGTTGGATTCATCCCACGATAAATCTGATAACAGCGTCGAGACGAATTAACAAAATCGTGCAGTGATACCAATCTGACGAAGCGCGGAAGACGCGCGTCATGTTGGCTCACCTGCACCTTTACGATATTTATCGCGTTCGGAATGTTTTATTATCTGTGTTCGTTTTAAAGTTCCTGAAATTTATTTATCTTTGTTTTGTTTAAATCATAATATAATAATTAAATTTAAAAAACCGGGGAATAATATTTTACTTTTGTATTTATTTGGCTATTGGTTGTCATTAATTATTTCTTAATCGTTCAAAGGTTAACTGGAACAGATCCCTTAGAGGGATAAGTTCGCATTTGTGGTTATTTTATAGTGGTTATCTCTTTTGGTTTTACAATTAAGTGTTTACATATATACATACATAATCTCACGCAAATTAGGCACACAGACACACAAACACAGACACAGGTCATTTCAAACTTACAACACCCCTCTTTATTTGTTAGGGGTTATTAAAACACTTTTGTAATATTGTAACACTGACAAATCAGCTGTTTCGATAGCTTACATCAACGTTCCATTAACACTCTTACCACACCATTAAAAATAATGTTTCACTATCAACGTTATCAAATTTCAACTTTAATTTACTAAATATACAACTCAAATTTTAATTTAATAAAACTAAACATGTAACCTTTTAGCGGAACAAAGGTTTACCTAGATACATGAAATTTGCATTAGTTTAAATGCAATGTTCTTAAGCTATGAGCATTGTTTTTAACAGCTAATGTGTTATGTGTAGGCTTAAACGATTTTCTACTGTAGTACCTTTAAAATAGCGCATTTTTAAAGGCATGCAAAATTATCGGTCCCGAGTTCCGTGTTCGATATCCCGGAAGGACCATAAGATATATGTTATGGAGCCGAAACTGAAATCTGTTACCTAAGTATTCATTTATTAATATTTGTTTAGATGACGCGTCAGCGTAGTTGGTAGTGACCCAGCAAGCGGTCCCGGGTTCAAATCCCGTGTATTTAAATCCTATGTATTTAAGTATTTGTTTCTCTATGTAAGTGTATTAGAACTATATAGTACAAGCCTAGAGTTTGAGAGTAGGTCAATTTGTGTTAGATTGTTCCCTGATATTATTATTATACTTTATATAAGTTTGTATATTGTTGTCAAGTTGGTACTTATAGTATTATCAACAGCTTACTTTGGACCTGCGTCAATGTGTGTAGAATGCTATTAAGTACTTTTAACCGACATAAGGAGTCCTCGTGGTGGACTGTGTAACCCACCGCTGAGCAACTCTTCGTGAGTTGCTGGTGTTTATGGACGGTGAATTACTAGCATACAGCATTCCATCATAGTCCTCAGGGTTGACATCGAATCTACCAAACTTGAATTTGAAGTCTTGAGATTGCAGTCTTGAGATTGTAGTCTTGAGAATACATGGAGGCCTGTGTGTTCGTTTGTCTTCTTTCGTTAAAAAATAGTTTAGGCTTTTAACCATAGTGGACATTTTGACGCCATATTTTAACACGGCAGTCATTGCAACTAGTTTCTATTTTAAACCTTATTTTCTAAGCGGTAAACTCGACTCTTGTATGCTGGTTGTTACGTGCCCAAGCGCAACGTTTAATCACATAATCACGCAATGCGAGTATTCAACATGGCTTCCCACGATCAGCTGTTCCTGACACAATGGCAAGTAAAGAAGCTACTTAGCTCCCCACTAAAGTTACGTGAAGATTTTTTAATAGACGTAGTCAATTGACAGCGCGTGAGTTGTTATTTAAGTTTAAACAAGACTTTACATTTGTGTAGTGTCAAGATAAAATACTCTTTCACCGAGCAATTGTCCTCGCGTGTGATATCCATAGATAAGATTCATCTGTGCTATCCATAAGTGGAATACACCTTAACAGCAGTGAAAGTCATTAATACAAATTAAATAAGCTAGACTTGTATGACGTTGCCCTTATTTCACCGAATTTCACCTCTTCAAAGTGTATTTTCTACTGAAGCCGCGGTGTTTTCGTGTTTAATAATATCTACGTACAGGTGTAGTGCATAATTGCTTTCCTTCGTATTTTCACGGAAACGTACGAACGTGTCATGCTACTTCAGTCAACCTCAGTACTTTTTGTACTGTGACCGACTGAAATAGCAAGACTCGTTCGTACGTTTCCGTGAAAATACGAAGGAAAACAATTATGCACTACACCTGTAGATTAGGTTAGATTTACCTGTACCTATGAAATAATGTCAACTCTTGCGCATAAAAATGCCTGTCGATGGAATGAAAAATCTGCAAAATGATACGTTGTGTGGAGTGACCTTATATAACAAGCACTTCTATTCTAGGCAGTAAAAACAATATCGTATTTGACCTGTTACGAAATCGTTTTTCACTCGGCCGCCATTACTGTCATGTAAATAAGAGCTATCAAAACGTTAACAACACGATAACAGATCAAACACGATGTGGTTTTTACCGTGTTGAATAGAGGAGGAGTGGTGGTAGGACCTCGTGCCGGATCATATCCTTTAACCTACCGCCAAGCAGTAGTGTTGGCACTGTTGTGTTCCACTGTGGGAATAATAGAACCAGTCTCTAGATTGAAGTCTTGAGAATGCAAGTTTTTAGATCTCAGGTGTCACAGATCCCAAATAACATCTGGTCGTCGTACGCCATAAAAAAACAATTTTGTACAGAGCTGCCATTTTTCTAATAGCGATCGGCAATCTTCGGTTTTCTATGACACACGAGTGACAAATATACTCTCCGTTGCGAGTGCTAGCGGGATAGCGATAGCCAGCCGAAAGCTATTAAGCTGGGAATACTGTAGAGCCATTATCAATAATAATGATAATAAACATTTACGATACAGATCATCAGATAGCTAACCTTTATGCATATAAATGCATACATGTAGTTGCAAGTACTGCAACGGTTTCGGCAATTTTAATTACCTGACCTTACCTTGCTCGCTTCCGTCGATTGTGGTAAGAATGTCGCGTTCCTTCCTTATAGGTAAATTACTTGAAGATAACAGACTTTAAATTAATGTTGTGGTGAAGATAACAAAACAAATATACAGAATGCATATCTAATTTTGCGACGACAAGTTGCCCCAGTTGGTAGTGACCCTGTTTACGAAGCCCGGTCCCGGGTTCGATTCCTGATGTGGGCAAATATTTGTGTGATGGGCACGAGTACTTGTTTCTGAGTCTTGCGTGTTTTCTAAATTTTTTTCTATATGAAAATATTAAAGTATGTTTTCTAGCACCCATAGTACAAACCTAGAGGTTAGTTTGGAACTAGGTCAATAGCCGTGAGATTTTCCTCTGATATTGATTTAAAAAAAAAAACTACTAGGTGAAACGAAGATCCATAATAATTCGATAATGAAAACAAGGCCAAAACGAGTTCATTTTATTTTCGACAAGCGACTCAGAACTGGATCGGAATAATGTTAATCATTTAAATAACTGAATAGTAATGGTACCCTTCGTACCTTCCTTGTTCTTCAAGGGTGTAAGGAAATGGCCAAGAACTGCCACTAACCCTACCGCGAAGTAGCAGTGTTCGCGCTGGTGTGTTATATTAAGTGACCGCACGCTTTTTAATTCTTGGACGAATTATCATTCTGAGCAATAATTCAATGCGTATATTTTAACCCCTAACAACTAAACCCTAACGTGAAAAAGGGTTCAATTCGACTTAACTCATAATAAAAAAAGATATATAAATTAACGTAGTATACTAGACTTAACCGACATAGCCAATCGGGTTAGCAGGCTGAAGTGGCAATGGGCAGGCCACATTGCTCGAACGACTGATGGCCGCTGGGGCAGTAGAGTTCTCGAGTGGAGACCACGTACCGGCAAGCGCAGCGTAGGGCGACCCCCCGCGAGATGGACAAACGATTTGGTCAAGTCCGCGGGGACCCGCTGGATGCAGGCCGCTTCCAACCGGGTGAGGTGGAAATCTTTGGGAGAGGCCTATGTTCAGCAGTGGACGACCTATGGCTGAAATGATGATGATGATGATGATACTAGACTTAAAGCCCTTTTTCACTTGATATTCGAAAGACAATACGTATCTATGTATCTGGGGCAATGTAGCCAAACTGTGGTGCTAGGACCTTGTGCAGGGTCCGTCTGGATCGCATCCATCTTATCCTTTAAGCAGCAGTGTTCTGTTTTGTTTCTGAGTGGGGATACTACCGGTGAATTACTAGCATACGCCTCAGTTCTCAGGGTCTTTCGTGTCTATCTCTTTTTTATGTATTCCTTTCTTATACAGGAGGGAGAGGAGGAGGTGGGGGACCTGTACCAGGACGAGGAGAATGGCGCCGCCCTGCTCATCAGGAAACACCCCAAGCATGGGAAACTTATGGTGGTAAGTTCACTTTGATATCAACATTATATTCTCAAGGTAATTTGTAGCAAAAAGGTGAATAACAACAGGAACTTTGTTAAGGTTTTCTGAAAAAATCATGCTTATACAGGTTTCCAAAAGCATACGAACTTTTATTGTTCATTATTTACTCAGAATATAAACAAATTTCTGCTAATAGCTATAGGTCTTAAACGCCACACGGTCTGTTCTACGTCACAACTGGCGCTAAATTAAAAAAAACGCGTTTACAAACAAAATGACGTCTTTCCGACCACTAGTTCATAGCAGGCGTAGCAAACACTGATTATTGTTTGGTTTTCTCATTAAACAACAGTTTTAAAAGAAAACTTTCGAGAGAGAAAATAATCTGACTGTCAATTTAGTTTTAGTTTTAATTACAGTTTAGCTGTGCCTAAATGTGTATAATGTATTGACATTAGTCACTTAAGACTAAACATAGTTTGTTTTCGTGCATTCACACTAATATTATAAATAAAGTAAAGTGAAAAAGTTTGTGTGTGTCCTTACACAATAACAAACATACTAACATGTTTGTTCCTCCTTCGCGCTAAAACGGCTAAACAGAGATGGAGGATGGAGTATCTTATAAATATATCTTCTTCCTTTCAGGCCCGCTTGCACGTAGATGTTAACCCGAGATTAACCCCTGGTTAACAGCTCAATTTGTTAAAGTTGACAGTCCTTATATGAATCTGACATTCTTATAAATAAGAATGTCAGATTAAATGGTAAATTTACCTCGACTAGTAAAGTAGAGCCAAAATGAGACCTATTATAAAAAACAGGAGCATAATGTTATGTTTTATTACTGTCACGTTCCAAATTTAAGAGACGTCCCATAAGGCTCAACACGTCATCGCGACGTGCGTTGAAATTCAATACGGACAAATTGGACATCCTGTCCGCTTCAAGTGCTGATTTTGTTTTAATCTGCAACATCCTAATTTAGACTTTAATTTTTTTACATTTAAGTAACCCTACGTGAACAAGCTTTGGCATTATTTCGTTGAAAAAAAACTTCTTGCTTTGCGTTTTATTACATTTTATTTAATACTAGCTGTCCCGTGCCCTCTCGTAGGGCAATATTTTTTTGTATATAGCCTATATCACTCACAAATAATGTGGCTTTCTATTGGTAAAAGAATTTTCAAATACGGTTCAGTAGCTGTGCGGCGGGGTAGGTCTGAATGCCAAAATGCACCGGTCCGCACTATGTACAAAACTCAAAATACCTTTTTCCCAAAGTGACTGATTTTCTGTCTTTGTTTTTGAATGTCGGAAATAAAACTGTCAAATTGGTGTACAGTCAGTATGACTTTATTTTAAAATCTTAAAATAAATTACGCTATATAGAAAACGTTACAATTATCATTTCCTAAACGGACCACTTTTTCAGAATACTTACTCTTATGACAATTTGAACAATGTAAATATGGAAAAGAGATAGGTTTAGGTTATGTTAGTTTTGCAGCAGGCCCGGAGGGCCAAACCACCCAAAAATAGGAGTGTGCGCGTGAGCGGAGCTCCGTCGATACTATTATTTCAAATCAATTCAACATAGCCTTTCAATATGGATTCATCATTAATGTACCTTTTGTGTTATACATTACGGATTTCAGATATTCAAAAACAAGGACTTTTAGAGAATCAGTCATTTTGTGAAAAATATGTTTTGAGTTTTGTACGTAGTGCGGGCCGGTGCATTTTGGCATTCAGACTAATGCAGAACAGTGCATTTTGGCATTCAGATCTACCCCGCCGGAAGGACGCCGCTGTAAGCCTCCAGTGGCGCTCTCATTAGTATTCTTGTTTATATCTAATATCATAGTTTCTATTAAAGCAAAGTATTGTTTTGAAATACCTAAACAAAAATTATATGGTATATGATATGACATAACTTTATAACTAATAAGTTAAGTTGACTACGCGAAGGTTAAAGGTTATTTAACTTTGTCATATATCCTAGACATTCTGTATTCATTTGTACAACAAACCAACCTTCAATATATAAAGTTATTAGAAAACACATTGAGAGTAATGAGGGAGCCACTGGCCGCTCGGCGTAGTAAGTAGGTATCAAATTAACTGTATATAGGTACGCCTAAAACTAAGAACATTCAAATTCAAATGGCATAACCTAATCTATTTTAACGACACCGGTCATAAACCTAGATCGAATGCGTCCATTATAGTTATTCAGACAATAGCCCGCAATGGCTACAGCCTGCAACTGGATTAAGGTCGCGTTACACAACCGCCCTCGCCAACGGAAAGGTTTCCGACGTGAGATTATACATCCATGGCCACGGACCTTAAGTTCCATAGACAAAGGAGGCGTTATGGCGTCTGTGGCGCTGAACGTTGTTTAAAACTGTTAACTATTGTTTATGTTATGAATGGTTATTGATATATGTAGCCTTGGGGTCTGACCATTGAAATACAAGTCTTGAAGCCTTGCTATGAAAAAAATATGTGAATGATATATTTCTATGTATTTCAGTATATATTTCTCTGTATAAGTATTTATATCGTTGCCTAGTCATAGCACAAGCCTCTAAAGTTTAGTTTGGGACTAGGTCAATTTGGGTGAGAAATTATTATTATTTATTTATTATTATTATTCGTCAGGATCGCGGGACCGCGGTGGATGCGAAAAGCACAAGACCGGTCTGAGTAGAAAGCCTTCGGGGAGGCCTATGTCTAGCAGTGGACGTCTTTCGGCTGACATGATGATGATGATTATTATTATTATATTTTAGCTCCATTTATCAGTACGGTTAGCACAAGTAGTATCTTCTCGCGTGCGTCTTTATCGTTACAGACTAGTTAGAAACGAAAGATCCGAGTAACAAACGAGTCGCAGTCAAACTCCATCCGCTTAGTACTCGTTTAACATTATTATCTAGTGTTAAATTCTTCTAGAAGGGGTATTTGTGTGCCATATTTGATCCAAAAGTCAATTCAGCCGTTTACGCGTAATTTAAAAACAAAATCAAATAAGAAGATAGTTTAGCGGTTTGAAAACTTGATCTGACTATTCTGTTTCAGGAGGGCTCAATCGGTCACGATCTAGTCATCCGTCCCGTGGCGGATTCCATGATGGCGCCAGCGCAAGACGACGAGATGTTCCTAGACCCCGCCAGCATGGCCGACATGGTGTCTATAGACACGGGTTTGCCACTAGGTAAGTTTTTTTTTCCACTTATTACAAAAACTGAGGCCTTACTTTGACAATCGAAGTTCGAAGTTACGTTAGCTGCATCCCTGTCACTCGTCATTCGAGACTAAATTGAAAGAAAGGGATATAGCTAAAATGGGGTGAAGTAGCCAATCTCCCTTATAAAGTTCGTATGGCACAGCGAGCTTCCACGATCGAGGATTAGTGTTAGCGCCATAGCTTTCTCGTAGGTGAATAAAATGTACTCCAAATTCTACTTCTCAATAACTAACGTTGGGGTGCGAACTTGTCCGACTTAAAATTGATCTATTTATTTTTACTCTCATGAAATGAGGATGAGGACTTAGATGTTTGAATATAACGATGATGATGATGATGTTTCTTGACAGTGAAGAGGAAGAGAGACCAGCAGGAGCAGCTCCTGCGAGCCTTGGATGGCGCCCACCACGTCATCATCAGACGAGAACCAGCGACCGGGGACCACGAAAGTGACTATGGTAAGTGCTAAATTCTTACACCTAACACTATAAAGTGGGTTGATTGTATTCAAAATCGTTACTTCTCTGTCGATCTATAACGGGTTAACTGTTTTTTTTTAAATTATACTTGTATTTTGGCAGTGGTTTTTAAGTGGATGGCAATCCTCAGGCCAATTAAAACTTATCAGAAACGATTTCAAATAGGGTCTCATTGGAATGCTTTCTTATGACTTGCCGCTTTTGGCAAAGCCTTCGACCCTGTCGTAATGACAGCGTCACGTCACGACACGACGTATAAATTACATCGAAATTAATCATTGGCTTTCTGTGACAGGGTTCTATAATGGTTCAGCGATGAAAGCCCGTGACTTCATTTATAATCGACACTTATACTGCCTTCATAATGTAAGGCGGTATCTCAAATTCAAAAGCCAAAGCATGTTGAATCTTCTTTTGTTAGTAATAAGGTTGCACTTGCTACACGAGTTATGTCGGTTTATCGCCATTTGTCTTAGCAAGGCAGTATAAATTGTGTATAAACGCCAAATTTATGAGTCTGATGCGTATCCAAAATAATGTATTCAGTGCTGCGAACGGTTTTGTTGAAATAGTTGCATAATGCGCCTTGGGGAACTGTCAAATTTACAAAGTTAATTTATTGTTTGCTAGTAAACATCGAATTCTTATGAATGTACGGTTGGCTCATTAACTTAGTGTTTCAGAGAAGGTCGGATGACATCTAATTTAGATCTTTAGAGTACTTATATGACGATTGTTAAACAGAAATACTTTTTGTATAAGTATAATATGGTATCCAGGGGCACGTTTTATAAAGTTACAAGTGAAATGAAATGAAATGAAAATGAAATGAAATGAAAAAATGAAATGAAAAATAATTTATTCGGCACATAAATAAAAAACAGTTTACAAGGAGAATGTCTTAACCTATTTTTTTTTATTATGGCCAAATTGGTCTCCGCTCAGCTTTATGCCTCTGAATGTTGGTAAAACATACACAGGCGCTGGTTTTCAGTGAGACCAGGAAGAGTAGATATATGGCAATCGAAGGCGTTAAAATTTTAAAATAATAATAATATCAAATACCTAAAATAATATCGCTACTATTTTGAGATCATTTTAGAGAGATCAAATTAAGCATACAATAACAAAAAATGAAATACATCTTGTATATCTGCGTGTATGTGTGTAAGTTTGAGTGTGTGTGCGTGTGTATGTGTGTGTGTGCGTTTGAGTGTGCTTGCGTGTGCATGTGCGTATGTGTACAACTGCTTGTGATCCAGATGAGTAACAATTTTACAGGTCTAAACTGGCAACACTGCTCAAATGGCTGGTCGTCTTTGGTCGAGGTTGTGTCAAATGGAAACTTGAAACCTGTAAATTGAAATTAGTAGCTTTATAATACAGGCCCAGGACCAGTTATAGGTTAAAACAAAATAGTTCATATTGTTTATTAAAAATAAATAATTTAAATCGGTAGAATGTAGGTAGCAATATGCAAGGTATTCAGCACATTTTTACATTTACACATTTTTCGTGCGTTTTAAAAAAAAGTAAGTAGTTGGTAATTTTCTGCAGATAGAACAAGTAAACAAACACTTTTGTTTTACAATATTAGTAAGGACCTAAGGTGCCTTTTGTACTCTGTTCATTTTGTTAAGCATTTTATTTTTTGTGTTATATCCGCAACTAACTGGTATTTTTATACTATCTGTACTTTTTCTTTTGATTTGAAAAGGACTCTACCATGTACCGACATTACACTCGAATAATAGGAGAGTATTGCATGTGCTTGCGTATCTTCCCAAAAGCCCATGCAACTTCATCTCTCGTCTGACTATCATAATCTAAACTATGCGTTCATACGCATTATACAGAGTTAACAGTGCCAGTCATAAAGCCTTCGCTATTTCCTCATGATATAATTATAATGCTACACCAGAGGCGAACTGTACCAATAATCAATAATTCCAAATTAAATTACAGGTTAGTGCAGCCTTACACCGTCCGTCCGATTTATTTATTCGTTACTAAACGGCCATTTTGACAACCACACCATTAAACTATGTAATTCAGAACGCATTAAAGTTAGATAACGAATCAGGTTAAGTTAATTCATCACTTGAATAAATATGAATAATTTATGAATAACAAAACATTGCCTTTGAAATAAGTTATTTAGATTTAATCGTTGATAAATTAATTATTTACTCATTATAACTTGCACTTACAGTAGCTTGCATTAAAAACAACCTCTGGTTTTGTTCTATCTTTATTTTGTATCTGTAGATGTGTCACAGATAGTTGCGGTAGTGATTTAGCGACATCTGTTAGTCACGTGTAGAGATGTGCAAATTAGAATATTGTGGGTTCTTGCTTGACTTGATTGATCGGTTTGTCTTTGGTATTGTATTTATTAAGGCTAATTGCTTAGTTTTTCATGTAAGATATTCTGATTTATTCCATATTAGCCTTTGTCCGGGAATTCCTTCGCGTTAAGGTCGTTCATCGTTAATCCCTACCACGTTCAAGTTAATATCATAAATATTCATAAATATTTACAAAAGTATCTGTCTGAATTCAAAGTTTTTAGTTATCTCTCACCGAAAACTCGTGTAAGATCTAAGATCGCGGAGTATTTTGTCACTTTAACGTCATGCTTGAACTGCTGCATTTACTGATCTCATAAGGCCTACTGTATCCACGCTCGATTTTAATATTAAAACAGCATAAGTATCCAAATGTAGTGAAACTTAGCAATCGTAATTAACCAGCATTTGTTGATATTCGAAATTGATATGACCGTTTAAATAATGCTCAAAATTTTCTGTTTGTACCAAAACAATTACAATGACCTGTTTTTTTTTGCGGATACAGATTCTGTTCTCTTTTCAAATTGGACTAGTTTTTCTTTTTTGAATAGTCATTCGTAAAATGAATGTTCGTATAAGGTCCTGACGCCGTTGTTAAGTATAAAGGTCTCTGTCCACTACACCGTATTATACCATGTCCGTACTATGACCGTAATATTTAGGAACGTGTCAGACAAAAAAATATTCTTTGTATTGAAAAGTATGGGACTATGTCCACTAGACCGTTCCGTCCTCGACCAACATTTTAATACTAATTACATTCCGGGCCTAATACTTTCATAGCACGGTCATGGTATCGTACGGTGCCGTGGGCAGAGACCTCAATGCCTGTCGACTCTGCATTACTACTATAATTTATTCAAAGTATCATCGTGCAGGTAAAATCACTTAAAGATAATAAAACAATCTGACGACAATCTCCGGCTGTTTATAGATTGTCGTTGGCTCTATAATATTTATGGTAATGACACCAGTTTCCGCGCGAATGCCGACGCGTATGTGTGATCGATTTGTTTGTCTACGACGCTGACTCATTAGTCCGTTGTCTATGGTATTTAGGTAGGTAAATAGTTGTCTTATTCATTGAGGGATAGTTTTAAAAACTGTAAAGACTTCTGCCGAAATCTCGAGACAAAAAACGAGACCCTCGGTGCGCAAGTCTCACTCGTCCACACTCAATTGTCCAGTTTTTATTTAAACAAACATGGAAAGTACAAACCTAAATGACGCCCTCCAATTTCTTATGATTACCCCCCTAAAGATTAGCGAATGGTAGGTAGGTAGATTTTATGTGGTAAATAAGGGTAGACAAAGTAATATAAAAATTGTGGTAGGACGAAAATAAAGTATCAACCTATTAGCAGTAGCTAAGTAGCATTATTGTGTGCCAAAGTTATTTAAAAATATATATGTTTGTCATATAATTACAGACTTGTACATACTGATCGATTTAAACCTGCCATAAAACAACCAAGACGCACGGACAAATACTCGCGCTCATCAGTCTCATCACACAAATATTTCAAGTCAAAAGTTAAAAAAACTTAATCAGCAAAAACATGTTCATAGTTTATATTACATACGTACCTTGTGTAAAACTTTCCCAATTGTTTTTGCCGATTAAAACCTACCAAAAAATAAAGATAAAGATAAAGATACGTTTATTCGCAACAATACAGTAGTACATCACATAAATCCAAAAAAGAACAAGACAGAGAAATTGTTGCGAAATGGTCCCAACTCAGCATTCGCTAGCCGTAAAGCTAGCACTGATCTTCCGTTGGAACCGCTAGGTGAAAAAAAAAACGAAAAGTGACACACTTAACAAAAAACGACATGAATTAATAAACAATCGTTCGTTCGAGATAATCTCGAACGACCAAAAGTTTGCATCCAGTTATTACTGGCAACACCAAGGAAACAAAAAAAAAAGAACTATAGTCTATGGTAAATGACACTTCGCTCGCCAAGTAAAATTTCCCCTTGCCCATACGCCCCCAACAATGGGGGTAGGACGTCTAAATTTTTGGTAGGACACGGCAGATCCTCATTTCTTATTCCAAGATAAAGTTATAAACAAAGTTTCTGAACTGACTTACAGTCAAGGAATTGTATTCGCGTACCTTTTTGACTCTTATTATCATTTAGACAAGAGTGAAAAAGGTGCGAAAACATTACCCTGAGCGTACCTACATATTTTGCCGCCAATCTGTGGTATTAAGTCTTACTTTACCTGTGTTACACAGGAATAGTGACACCGAAATTAAATGTCAATTTTTTTTTTTAAACATTTTCTCACAACGTAAAATGGACGATGGAATTATAAGCCTAATCTTTCATGGGCGTTGCTCGTAACGATGACCTTTCCAACAGGTTTTGTCGTCGAGAAAGATAATTAATATAGCTGCGGTTTTAAATTTAGCTCCGTAACTTATGTATTTATTGATTTTGCCGTTTGATGGCGTTTTGGGGTTGAGCTGTGTTTAATTGTGGTTGAACCCGAATATATTCAACTATAAAGAGACTTATGAGAGTGGGAGGTTTGTTTGGATCGTATCAAGTGGAAGGAGAAGCAAGGGACAAGGAAGGGCAAGTGGTACCTGCCTACGGAAAGAGGCGTGATTGTATGTATGTAGGTATGTATGTGTATTGAACTAGCGACCCGCCTTCGGTTCGCTTCGGTTTGTTTTCTGTTTCACGCGCATAATTCAGAATTTATTATACATAAAACCTCTCTCTTGAATCACTCTATCTAACGATGGAAACCTCATTAACACTTAAAGCAGATTATGAGGTACTTGGCAGAGTAATGTTCACTTTTATATTTATTTGTTACTATTTTTTTATGCTGAATTCAAAGCAATAATGGTTTGAATTCAAGACTTCTTTTATTTTAGCCCATTTCAGGCTTTAAATCCGTTGAGTAGTTTTAAAGATCCGCGCAAAAACCGCGGGAGCAACTTTGTTTTATGCTATGTAAAGATTAGTATGAATATGGAATAGTCACAAAATATCTAATAAATGTTGAGGTCTTGATAAGTGATGCAGTTTACACTGATGGTTCATTTTAACCGACTACTGACTCAGGACGGAATAGTTTTTGACCTGTACCTCTGTGTGTTCGCTTTACTCAGTCATAGATGCAGAATGAATCGATAACCCGTTTCCGACAAACCAGCGGGCCTATTATGGGCGTGTTTACCGATGTGAATAAACGTGGATAAAGTACAGTCAAGGAATTAAATTTGTCACCCACCTTAGTTCCAATGTCAATCTGACATTCTACAGCAATACGGTTGAGTTTTCTATCAATTCCAAATGACTTGGCATCTCTAATGACACTAACTTATTTAAGCAGCTTCTTTTTGAAATGGGTAGAACTAAAATTCTGTCATTTTCTGACCAGTAGGTACTTATGTTAGTGATGACGTGATGATAATGAACTTCTGCTGGAATTTCTTGCGGCGCCTCTTCTCCGCAATGATGGTCTTGTCCGAAGCGCTGGTACCTATAGATTCACTCTATATTACCGACTTGTAAAAGAGCCCTCATGTGGCCAATTTACTGAATAAATATTTTGAATTTTGAATTTTTTGAAGTGCGAGAGTGATGGATGCTTTTTGCACGGCGTAAAATCGACTATAATACGCCTATTTGTCGTTAGATTCGTCTTAGTTTATCATCTACGTGGTTCACTGATTAATCAATTAAAAAAAGCAAATGCGTGTTAAATGACACGGTAAGTGAGTTAAAAATAGGAACAAACGCGCACTTTAATGAGTTGATGAAAAAAGTCTGTTATGATCAAACAGATTTAGTTGTTTGCCGACTTCTGCGTGATTCGGATCACATGCTCTGATTATTGTGAATCATTATATTTATAATGGTACCCGAGGACGTATATGGGTTGCTAGGGGGCTCAAGCCTTCCCCCCAAAAGCAAAAAAAATGTGCCTACAAAGTTTAATAACGTACAACCTCAAGTAAAGAAGTACCAACCGCTTCAATTTTATGTGTTTTTTACTACTACCGTCAAGAGCAATGAAAACGGGTCACTATGTATAGAATTTCCATAGAAAGTGCCCCGATTTCATTGCTCTTCAGTGTAGTTCCCGTTAATGGAAGAGGCTGAAATTTTGACCACATTATGTACCTACACCCGATGGCAATGTAAAATTATGGTAACTAAAAGCTGATCTGATGATAGAGTCTGAAGGTGGCGACAGGATCTGCGCTATACTTAACTTAGACCCACTTTGGTCTTGATAAGCAAATAATTATAGAAAAAAGCTTATCCCAAAACTTACTTAACTTGACATAAACCAGTTTTACTAAACTTGACAGCGGGGTCAAGCCCCTCTTAGACCAAAACCCTGAATCCGCCACTGGTCGCTATACCTACGAGCTCGAAGGTCAAAAAGTTATTGTCTAGCCAACTCACGAACGAATTAACCGATGTTTCCAAGAGACTGCCGGTTCTCCTGTCCCGTTTTAACAACACGTGCTCTCTCAAGTCACGTGTCGTCGAAAGCGTCAGGTTGTCACATTATGCATAATGTCCTTTATTGGACAAGTTTCTTGTTGTGGTCCACGCGTGCCGGACGCGTGGTTGTTTAAGTATTTATTCGAATATTCTAATTATAAAATTGTCTTTATCCAAATATCATAAACTCTCCATGATGCGTTCAACAACCGCACATTATGACCACCATAGATATAGACTGTTTTGTTAGAACAAATTTCTTATCTGTAAAAATGTATTGCTAAATAATAACATCGATTTCGATAGTATTATTTCATTCAAATTTCGAACATCTCTGAAATACAAAGAAAGATTTGACCTATATTCTAATATCAGTCGCGATGACATTTAGATCGAATGAATTGTCAACTTGCATACAAATGTCGCACGTAAGTAAGATATCGAGCGATACGATAGTTGGAGCTGACTCTAGATTGTCTCTGAAAAAAAAAAGACAGCTGCCAGATTTTTTTTAAAATCTTTTCATTACCGCCATTACCGGTTAAAATTTGTTTTGTTGTACCAAATTGTTCAATCGAACCATAAAATGAGCAATCAAGATGACATAGATATTTCGGCGATGCCTCCGTGACAAAGCAACTAACGTGTCATAACATAAAATAATTACTGTTAGTGGCCCTGAACAACGCCGCGATACCGGTCATAATATGCGGCTCTTGAATGCATCATGGAGGCTTATGATATGTGGGTAGATAAAGTAGTGTGTGTAACTGTACACAATTAGCCATTAAAACACTGGTGTGATGTTATTATGAAATGAATATGAAATAAGCCCACGTATTTACTACTCTTCATTATGTACAGTCACATAAAATACTATTATAATAATGAATGACGCGTCTAATATTATTCTTTTTAATTTTATTTGATGGCTTTTACTCCTGTTACACGCGATGGCAATGTTGACAGAAGTAAAACAATGCTGTTATTACGTATTACTACTCCTTCACACGCAACAAATAAGTTTCCCATTGTTTGACCGCTGTCAACGTTATCAATATTTAGAAACTTCATGGTTGTGCACGTTGGGATTGACTTTTTATCAGAATCTGCCGAGTGGTATAGTTAAAGGAAAATTTAAGAATAGTACAGTCAAAAGCACTTACACTTATGTACATACGACCATCGCGCCAAACATATGTGTTTATAGATCTTATTATCTATGGCATAGGGGCGTGTAGATATTTTTGGCGCCTTGGGAACGTGTAACTGAAATGTCTAAATCTGTATAATGTTATTTATTTATTTTCTTTCTTCCTTTTCTTGTTTCTTTCTTCTTATATATATTTATGACGTAGGCTGTACAGGGATCCTAAGATGTATATTTTTCTTAATTTTAGGCTTGTAGTTTCGGAGGTCAGGGGGTCAATTGATTCTTTGTACGGAACCGTTAACAAAACATAAAAATCGGTCGAGCCGTTTCGGAGGAGTTTGACCACAAACACACGCATGTTCAAAACTGCCCATAGATTATACTTACATTTCTGAGATTTGCTATTAAAATGATGTGATGTTTTTTCGACGGATGAGATTTCATGATAACGATGTTATATCTTTGCAAATTACGACATCCATTTATCGTATTAAATTGGCATGGATTATTCGTCTAATTTAATAAAATATTTATTATGTTAATAACGACACATTTTCATTCACTAGTAATTGAGATATGAATGTTTGGACTAAACCAGAAGGATGGTCATGTTTTTCGAATGTATGTAGATATGTAACTATGTATGTACATGGTAACTGCGGGGTCGTGTAGCAACAAAGTAAACTAAAACTCACTACACCAATAGGAACATAACGTAATAGATTTAAAGGCTACTTTGTTTTTTAATCAAATAAAGATTGAATGAATTCATTTTATTCTTGATCATGGCCACCCTACATACTAAATTCTTTTCTTACTCGTCCAATCGTTCGATTTTCAAATAGGTTTTAAGTTTTTAACATGAAAACGTTAGGTGGCCATAATTTTAGAAGTTATTGTCTTAACGCTTTTAAATTTAGAACTTTATGTTCCTAATGGTGTAGTGACCATTAGTTGACTTTGTTGCTAGTGTTGCTACATGACTCCGCAGTCACTCTGTACCTATGTCTAATTGTTTGGCACGCTCTGCAGTCTGCAGCCTACACGGCTTGATGGATTTTAACATATGAGGTGTCGTTATTTCCCCACAGCCTTCATGGAGCCGGATCACCTGGCAAAGCGGTTCAGGACGAAGCGGTCCACAGGCCACTCGCGCCGGAAGCGCGACGCGCCGTACGTCATCTATCCTGAAATTCTCGTCATCGTTGACTATGATGGATACAGGTGAGATAGTTTTGATTTATATTGTAGATTTTACAATATCCTACATACACTTTACTCAAAAGGAATAAACGGATCCCTTATAGCATCACGTTGTTGTACGTCCGTCCATCCGTCTGTCTGTCAAGACATTTATTTCAAGAACGCGTGAATGTATCGAGCTGAAGTTAAAACCATATTACTTGGGTCTACAGTCTCTTGAAGCTGTGTAAAAATCAACCTTCTGAGTTAACGTAAAAAAAAGATACGGCCGTTTATGCCACAAAAAAA
Source organism: Acleris sparsana (assembly GCA_923062465.1). Taxonomy (NCBI): domain Eukaryota; kingdom Metazoa; phylum Arthropoda; class Insecta; order Lepidoptera; family Tortricidae; genus Acleris; species Acleris sparsana. The sequence goes on along the minus strand of OV281305.1, from coordinate 4,273,652 downwards.
CATATATTTCGACACTCTCAAGGGAATCAAAATTTGGCAAGTAACACCGGCTTGTACTACCAGTATAGGGAAAAATGTGAAAACTATTTTTTTTTAATGAAATCGCAAAAAAAACGTGGTCCAAATTTTGGCAAGGCAGCCTTATACGTTCGATAACCCATGCTGCCAAATTGAAAATGCACGCGCTAAAATTTTTTTGGTTCGCTCTGACGGGACTACTTAAACTCGCCGCTTGGACATTCACTCGTTCGTTCGTCCGTCCGACCGTCGTTGAGAGAATCACACCCATAAACTCCTGCTAGGATGACTGAACACCATCTGAATGATTGTCAAATTTGAACACCTTGAGGAACTGGGTTCCTTCAAGGAGACTTGACTCCTAACGATAACGCAGACAATACTGAAAAAGATTTTTCTAAATCTATATCTATATTTATATAAAGAAGGAAACTGACGGGCTGACCGATCAACGCACAGTCGAAAACGATTTGAAACTTGGACGGAACATTCCTTGGATACCCTAGGCTAGGGGTGCACTAAAAAGTGTTGTGGAAATTCATTCCCTTAGGGGTTAAATAGGGGGAGTAGTAGTATGTATTTAAGTATTTATTTCTCTATATAAGTATTTATAACGTAATCCCCATAGTACAAGCCTAGAGCTTAGTTCGGGACTTGGTTAATTGTTGTGACATTGTCCCCTGATAGATATTTGATATTTGATTTTAATTATCATAAATAACAGTTATTTATTCCAATCTGATTAAAACGAAGTTTGTAGGTACTTTCAGGTCTTCCAGCTTTTTAATAGCGTTCGGCTAAATATCGCCATCACACTTGCAATGGGCGGTGTTAGCCAGTTGTTCATAGAAAAACGAAACTTGCCGACTTGATGCATTTATAATAACAATTTAAAGTAGGAATCTAAATCAAAATCTTTACTGACTATAAACAAAGCCTCAAAAGCTAATAAACTTTGTTATTTTACCTCATTAGGCATACGTTTGCGGTTAGAAGCTCGTTTAACGATTCATCACAACACAATGACGTGTATTCATAACTTAAGAGGTTTGTCGGGAGAAACCCAAAGAACACGTTAAGGATATGCTTCATCGAACAGGGGTGTTTGTAAACTGGATTTATTTGCGGTTAGAATAGAAATACGTATACAGAGTAATTTTCGAAAATGGACAAAATGTGAGGTAGGTTAGACGTAAGCTAACGAATGACGGGTCGCATGGTCATTTTCTGTACAAACAGGTGCCTCCGAATGCAACGAGAACGATCGATTCTAGGTACTCGCAACGGCAACATTTCTTTGGTACGAGGGCTAAAGAATAATGGAGAATTGGATCGCGTACCTACATTGAAAATTACATTAAACTTGCATGAAAAAAATAACATTAAAACATAAGATAAAAAGATAAAAGATAAAAGAAATTTATTCAGTAAGTAGGCCGCACGGGCACTTTTACACGTCAAGAAAAAAACAAAACGAAACGAAAGAAGTTCAATTTCAAGAGTAAGAACGATTAATGCATTTAAGCCCCAAGGTCAGAGACAGATCCAGACGTCCGATTTAATCAGAAAACCGATAGGGACGCAACTATATATTAGAAGAAATGAACACGCTATCCCTTTTTGACCGAATAGCTGCGTTCTTGGCAGTTGGCTGACGAAATCGCTTGTCTGATCCTGCTAAGCTTACGAACTTGAAATTTCGAGGGTATGTACCCTTAATTCTTTTAAACTACGCAACGAACTTTAATGCGGTTTTCATCAATAAATGAAGCGATTCAAGAGGAAGGTTTTTATGTATAATTCTGGTTAATGTACGGGTGTAACAGATACAACATAAATAAAATAAAGTTATTGACTACATTTATTATTTCCAGATTACACAACGGCGACAACGTGCAAATCAAGCGTTACTTCGTGTCGTTCTGGAACGGAGTCGACCTGCGTTACAAGCTGCTGAAGGGCCCTAGAATACGGATATCCATCGCCGGTATCATCATATCTAGGGTAAGGGTTCATCATTGTCCCCCTACCCCAACTTATTGGGGGTCGGCGCAACTTGTATTTTTCGGTTCTCTATCGTTTGACCGAATTTCATATGACATATTTTTATGTGCCATAACGATCATTTGGTATATTTTCATTTGACATAATTGTTAGGTGTCATAATGATATGTATGCCATACTTTTCATTTTCCCTATTATCAAATGTTATAAAATGGTATGCTATAAATTTTAAACGTCATAATAATTATTGTTCATAAAACATTCAGAAACCGTGTTATTGCTGGTATTGTTGTGTGTAAGTAAAATACTATAAAAAAATCGCCTAGCTTCGCTCGCTCGGCTCACGCGCTTTAAGGTCGCAGTTTTACCTAACACTCCTCCTCGCAACGCTCGTCGTCCTACCTAACGGAGGCCTACCTTGTAAGGTAGGCCTCCGTTAGGTAGGACGACGAGCGACCTACGGCGGCGGCGGCGGGCGACCTACTGTAGTAGGTAGATCAGAATAGGTGAGTTATTATAATAGTAATACGTAATCCAGATTGTACCAGTACTTCATTATACCCACTGAAACACACTCATACAGTATAGAAATGCTTTTTCCGCAATTATGGCAAATGAAGTGTTATGGCATATAATATTAGGGATTATGAACATTATAGAAAGTAAATATTATGGAAAATGTTATTATGGTATCTAATATTAGGGACTTTGACCATTATGACACTAGAGTATTATGGCATTCAAAAATTATGGTAAGTGATATTGAAGGTTGTAGTAATCCATTGACGAGTTTGTTTTGACGAAAAGCATGCGGACTAACCCTTAAACTCTTTTCCGAAACGAGATTTCGCTGGTCCAAAAGAAAAAAAAAATCCAAAACAATTACGACGACAATTGACGACGCAGGTAGCTTAGTCGATAGTGACCCTGGCTACGAAGCTAGCGGTCCCGGGTTCAATACCCGATCAGGTTAAAGATTTGTGTGATGGATTTTGATAAATATGTTTATCAATGTCTAGTTCCAATAGTACACTCGAGTTTACATATATGTGTAAACTTCAGTACTTTGTCACTTTAATCCCTGTGAACATTCATATATGGCAGTTTAAACATGTCATTAAATAGACAATACATTCACATATGTATGAACCTGACTGTACAAGCCTAGAGCTTAGTTTGGGGCTAGGCGTAGTTTGAGATTGTCCCATCATATTTATTTATTATTATTCATTATTTGTTTACTTTTAAGAGCCAATGCTTATTTATTACATTTGGAGATAAATTTTCCTTTTTTTTAATATAATTTTACATATACTGATAGTACAGTGTGTGTTAGAAATATTAATTATTATTAGTTGCAATACATTTATTATAACAACGTCAAATGGATTGGCTATAACACACCTCTTTTTGAAAAATACTTGAAATACCACTTTCAATGATAAGTTAATTCCATCAATCATTACATATCCACTTAATCTGAATCTAAGTCATCAACTTGAAATTGACCATTTCATCAGTTTCAATACATAGTTCTTCTAACAAGCACTTTTTGGACTTAGGATAGCCCTCCAATAATGCATCTATGATATCTGTGGAGATTCTTTTGCGATGCCTGAAAAAAAAAAACAGCTAAAGTACTAAACTTGAATATTGATAACCATATTGTGAAAGTGATAAGGTTCAGTTTCTGAAGAACATTTTTATTAATTGCATTTATTTTTTGCCTTTTTCTAAGTTGTACAAAGAGAGAAATCAAATTAAAAACACTAATAATATTAAATGGGTTCCTACAATGGTTTAAATTACTTTATGAGTAAGAGATAGTTTAAAAAGTACAAATTCATTAAAACCTTACTATACATATAAAACCGTATGATTTGAGATGCCAGAAAAACACAAATAACAACCAAAAAATTTTTTAACAATCATGTTAAAATATTAATAAATGATTTATAAAACCTAAATCTATTAATATCAATGTTATTGTAGATCTTTACAGATAAAATGATATTTTTTCCTCCTTCCTGCCATTTCACAAGAACTGTGATGTCAATACATTAAAATAGAACTTCCAAATACAGCCACCGCTGATCATACTTAGATAATTAAATCAATAAGTTTATGATCGCAGTTTGAACATTAATTTAATCATTAACATACTAATTAACCGCGACAAATTAAAAACACATAAAGTTATAATACAATTTATGACTTTTGTTGTTCCGGGAAGCAAGATGCAAAAATTTTATGCAAAGATAATAGTTTTAGTTCCTTATTATTCTTAGTCATACGACAAAATCGCAAAATTATTAATACCAATAAGAACGTAGTAGACTTTGTGATGACATAATTGATTTTCAATAAACACAAACAATTTAATATTAACATGAGAGGCCTAATTAAAACTAGTCAAAACGTAGCTGGCTGGCTAGGTGGCTAGAACTTGGCAGGTTTAATAGTTCACACCATGCTCCACCATAATAATTTCAGAAAGTTTTTTTAAACAAATTTTATACTTGAATAATTTAATTTTAAATTTTGACTAACATTGCATGGATATATAAATATGTGTCCGGTTGATTGCTTTAATATTGTTATCATTTTATGAATTACATAACAAGAAAAACTCTTGCAAATATTTTGAGGAGTGTGTGTAAAGTGGAATTTTTAACTAGCTATTGTTTGTAAATGGTCCAACTTTTGGATTTAAAAAAAACCAATGTCCTTCAACAGGTTTCAAACTGTCTCCATACCAAATATTAATTAAGTTCAGCAGTTTAGCTATTAAATTGTAACAAACGAACAAACAAATTTACTTTGGCGTTAATAACATAAAATCAGACATATGGATGTGTTGTTTACTTACTTATATTCCTTCAATAATTTCTCGTGTTGGCCCGAAATAGCCTTCTTTTCCTCAGCACTTATCACATTAGTAGAAGTGCTTAACACTTTCAGTTTGGTTTCATAACCTTCTAATCTTTTTTTAAGCTCCTCTATCTGGGATTTGGCTGCATCAGTGGTGGGGGCAGACAACACCGTTTTGAGATTGATTTCTGCAGTTTTTAATACATTTGTTTTTTCTAATAAATCATCGGTAAGCAATTTGAACTGCGCGTCGTAATCTGAAAGAATATTGAAATAGTTTTTGTCTTGGGACTCAACATCACTTGAGTTATTACTGAACAACGATTCCGACGATTAATTTACTGAGTTACCTTCAGTGTCCCCTTCTTCTTTAACAATTTCAGATTGTATAGCGGCATAAACTTTCTGTTTACCGTATAGTTTGCAACGGATTTTACCATTTTCACTTAGATAATCAAGCGCCTTTTGAACGGCGGATTTCGTGAAAGCGCCACGAAGATTCACTGTTACGTCCGCGCATGAATATGGCCGATTTGTGTCCACTAAATATTTCAAAACAGCCTCGTTAGCCATTATAAAATTATTTATTAAATGTTGACAAAGGCAAAAGTTTTACGAGCGTGGCGTATTTCTTTAGAAAGAACTGAAATGCTGTTTGGAAAATACCGCCAATTCGTGTTTTTGACGTTTATATGTTTTTACCGTGATTGAAGTATGCAATGGTGTTTTAAGTCACTCTGCCCGAAATTTTACTTAATTATAAACGGTCACAAAATTAATTAAGATATGTTTTTTATTTATTTTATTTTGTGTTTTAATTGATTTTAATGATATTACAAAATCACGAATTGGGTTTATTGATGTGGTGTGAAGTTTTAAGGTGGATTCACAATGAAGACTTGCATACAATATTATCGCGAGGGGATTCTAATTGGTCAGAACGGTTATGTATATCCACGATTTATAGAACCTTTATATCGCGTGTTGTTTCGTTTGGTAAATCCACCTAAAGGCCTTGCTCATACGGGTGCTCTTAAATTATGTATTTAAAAAACATAGTTTTAGAAAGTAATTGCATTTACTATGTACATTCACACGTGGGCACTTTTCTTAATCGAGTTTAGTCGATTTCATTATCATTATCAATGAGCACAACTTTATGCCTGGGTTTCGTTTTGCCTATAGGGCCGTGATGCCACACCCTACTTGGAAAGAAACAGAGTCGGCCGCGACGCTATCGACTCGGCCGCCGCGCTCACTGACATGGGCAAGTATCTGTTCAGAGAGCGCAGGCTACCCGTCTACGATATCGCCGTCGCCATTACGAAGTAAGTATAATTCGGACTTGAGTTTTAAATGTTGGCATTATTTACTTCAGAACTGTCAACACTGACGATGGTTTTAAGAAATTCGTGAATTTCATTTTATTTTTGGTTTACTTTTGTGTCACGGATAAAAATACCGACAAATGCAATTCCAACATAATTACAACAGTAGTTATCAGTGAAAGTAATACATAAAGAAAACTAGTTATAAGTATTTTTTTAATCAAAAAACATACCCACTTAAGAAATAATTCTGATCGATACTGGTCTTGTTCATATCCATGATCTTGATAGAAAACCAGTTTCATATCCTTAACATAAATAGCCTTTATATAGTTTTATAGCATGAAATTTATTTTTTATTATACACATGTTATTTCACTTCTTTTGACACCCAAGGATTTCAGGTAAGTAAACTTTTTTAAACAATCAATTTGGCGCCATTATTCTTATTTTAAGATTATTACAATTTTAAATACCGATTAAAATTAACGTTAAGTTAGACAGTTAAGTTAAGACGTTGAAAATGATTTTACCAACAGATATGACATGTGCCGTCGACGCAAAGGTGGTCGCTGTACGAAAGGCACCGCTGGTAAATTGTTTTTGTAGAGGTCTTGCAATTGGTTTTGACAAACGGCGCGGCATTAACAGCTTACGAGTGAAATTAAACGCTTCATAATTTATAATTACATTTTAAGGCAATGAAAACGGGTCACTGTACGAATACATTTACGTACAAGGTGGACTGTTTTTATTGCTCTTGAGTGTTTAAGAGGTAACGGATATGGTAATGGCGCTGAATGAGAGACACGTTAGATTAACACGTTAAAGTTTAGGTTTGACCAGACGCTAGAATGTTTGTGAAAGTTTTATTGAGTTTTCTTTTCGTGCCCTTTCAGACTAGACATGTGCAGAAGACAATACGCGAATGACGCGTGCAATAGAGGGACAGCAGGTAGCGTGTTGAAAACCTAAAAGATCCTCCCGAAAGCACACCTGACTCATTTGGTCCCTCACCTCTATGTACACGTCACTTTGATCCATGTCACTGTACCACCTCTGTCACTTGGACCCAACCTACCTCAATCCGAGTCATAAGCACCTTGTGAATAATATTCTGTCTTTCCGCAGCAGTTCATTCTTCTAGACACATTAGTAGAGAACTATTTAGTAAATGATTTTATGTATATTTTGTTTTAGATCATACAACTGTACTGTAAGTAGTTTAAATTCATAATTCATATTTTATATTGATCTCTCTTCTCTCACGTTCATTGGATCATTGTTTTAACTGAATGACTTTATATTTTCTTTCTATAGTTCATTACAAAGCAGCTGTAAGTTGGTATTATACTTGTATTTACTTAGTAATTTATTTAGGCAATTATCTTATAACGTTTGTTTTTAACCTGAGATGAGAGCATGAAATAGCATTGGTTAGACGATATGACATTTTTATCAAACCCTGACAGAGCTAGAATGTTAGCGCGTTAGATGAATATTCGTTTTGACAGCATTTGTTACTTTCTTTCTTTCTAAAATTACAATGAAGACATTTTCTATGAATTAGAAGCTGACGACATGATTAGACTCTTTCTTGCCGGTATCTTTTACATTGTGGATCTACCTTAATGTGAAGAAAGGGACAATATGCTTTTAAACTAATGTCAACACTAGCAACCTATAATATGACTGACGTCGTAAAAGTAGTGTCAGTATCTATGGAATACTGACACGTTGACCTACTTGAATAAACTCGCCAAAACAAAATTGCCTATTAATTGAAAGTTGTAAAGCAGCTGACCGCAGAATGATCTTTGACATTTGACTCATCGGCATTCAAAAGATCAGTAGAATACGTATCTTCTGCTATTACAGTAAGAAAGTTGCGTAAGGATAGGGACCAGTCGGCCCTACCTTACTAAAGTTAAATGACACGGGGTCATTGAATACGCGGAACGCGTAACATATCGCATTCGATTCGAATTAAGGCCTCAATTTACCGTCATGTTAGATTCTTGACAGTTGTTCAATTCGGACCGTATTTTCATAATTGACTTTTTTTATAGTACCATAAAAATGGCCGGAAACTAAGTTGACGTTTCTTGAAATATTTTGACAGAAAACCAAGACGTAAACCTACCTACTGTACATAATTATTTTAATTTGAATGCTATGTTTATAAATTATGCCATAACCTGATTGAGCTTATGCATGTACTAACAATAATCTTGCACTTTATTATTAAGTATGTTTTTAAGTATTTTTAAGTAAATTAAGTACCTCTTCCTATATCTTCGACTGTCTCATTCGTCGAATTGTAAGTACGTATAATATATTTAGCTTATTCTAAAAATCTACTGTCTTCAACCTGCAACCATTCCACGCTCCTTCGTTTAGATCATAAACAATAAATATTTAAGTAAGTACGTCTACGTCGTGCTGACTTTCCAATAGGTAATATTTTATAATTTTTAGGGTAAAATTAAATCATCTTGCCGATGTCACTCCAACCAGTACCAATTTTTTTGAATCCCTTTGTCATTCTATACTTATATGTTACTAAATTTAAAGACTACCTATATGACTTTTAAAATTAAATAATTATATAATTCAAAACGAAATCTGTTAATTATATATGTATTTAGAACCCAACCACAGATAGAGCCACTTTGATCGAACGTAGGTAGGTACGCGTAATGTACGCGAGCGAATAAAAGACGCAGACAGTGGCGCCACCTTTTACAGAATACATACATTTGTCAATGCTACGGCTGTAAGTAAATTTGTATTAGTTCCAATTTTAGCCACCGCGTCTTTTATGTACGCGAGTACTGAGAATCAGTCAGCACGACCTCATAACAGTATCGAATATTAACTAGTTAAATCCTCAGGCTTTGCATACGTCGGCGGCGCGTGCGTGGTGAACAAGCGTCTAGAGAAGGTCAACTCTGTCGCCATCATTGAGGACACCGGTGGTTTCTCGGGCATCATTGTCGCTGCCCATGAAGTCGGACATTTGTACGTGGTGTACTTTCTTACAATTACAGTCGCAAACTTGAATTTTTGATTCGAGCCACTATATCTACCCTGTCCTTATGTCATTATGACAGGGTTCTATGAAAGCTCAATAATATTAACGTCAATAATAATTATTGTGGTTTTAAATTAAAACAAGACTAACAAATTCATTATTATTATTATTATTTGAATTCCGTCTACTTACGGTAATTGCCTATCCGTACATAAAAAACTGTAACTGACAGTCATTTACTTCATTTGTTAATTTCGCCGCTACAGATTAGGAGCAGTCCACGACGGGAGTCCTCCTCCTTCGTATCTCGGAGGGCCGGGCGCTGAAAAGTGCCGATGGGAGGACGGCTTCATCATGTCAGACCTCCGGCACACAGAGAAAGGGTTTCGGTGGTCGCCGTGCAGCGTGCAGAGCTTCCATCACTTCTTAAAGTAAGTTGTCAGCTTTCATCACCAGCCAGTAGACGTCCATTGCTGAATCTCAAGCCAAAGTATTGGATATTTGTTCCATATTTTTTTTAGCATGGAAAAGGTACAATGGACTTTGAGGCCAATAGACAATTGCAATCACAACACTGCAAATGCGTTGCAAACCCATCAAGGACTAGGTTGGATGGCCTCCTCACCGGTGGTCTTCCTTCCACATCGAAATACAATAAAGTGAACTGCTGCCGTCATAATTATGCATTTCTAAATTACAATTACACATAATTTCTTCGGATTGTTTTGTAAAAGTTGCTTTATTACTTGTTTGTTTTGACGATATTTATTCAATGTGTACCTACTTGGTAGCTAAACATTTTTTATCTTCACGAGCTGCTTGAGAGTATTTGTTGAGGAACTCTTCCCTTCGCTCTATCCTCGTTATGTTAAATACAAAAAAAAACAATTAATTTAACGCCTTAATCAATACATTGAATAGTGTGCAATTATAACTAAACTGAATTCTGGTCGTTTGGCAACCTCGCCGTAAATACACCTAGAGTTTTGCTCCCTTGTGCCACAATCTATTCATGTACTATCATTGTATTTCAGCGGAGACACTGCGACGTGTTTATTCAACTCGCCGCATGAAGACGACTCGCTGCCGCGGGTGCTGCCAGGGCGCCTACTGACGCTCGACGCTCAGTGCCGCAAGGATAGAGGCACCAGGTAACGAGATAACTATTTAATTAACGAGCTAAAATTACGCTAATGTTTATTAGGGACAATGACAATTGTGTTAATTAATCTAAACACGAAAGAATCCTCACCATAAGTTAAAAGGAGTTAGAGCCTATTTAGGTATATACGCAATTTTTTCGCGTTGATAGGTCATAGTACGATAAATTATGATCGTACCTACTTTGAATTAAAATGACTAGGTGCATTTTGGTAGCAAGTACGATACATGCTTTCAAACATAAATGTATTACGCTTTTCTTTAGGTTGGTACGATTGATCAAGGGCCAGATAATTTTGTCACGTAGTGATTAAGTACTCTATGGGTTGAACGTAGAGTTGTGTCTACTTTTGTATGTAATCTTGGTCCACCCTTTCCAGTGCGTGTTTCAAGGACGAGCGAGTGTGCGCTCAGCTGTTCTGCTTCGACTCCGCTAGTGGGTACTGCGTCGCGTACCGACCGGCAGCCGAGGGCTCGCCGTGTGGTGACGGACAGGTAATACCAACCATACCATTCAATTAGCCCATATCCTGCATAAATAAAAGACAGCCACCAGCCACAGATTGCATATACTGCCCTGCTAAGCTAAATAGTAGCATCTCGCATAAAACTTTGTAGCAATCACTTCCTTATGACTAAGAAGAGAGGATTCAATCTACTGGTAATTGAATCTGAATAATGTTATTTACTTGGGAGGGCAGTACAGTACAGGACTACTAGAGTGGCAAACGAAAGCTGTCTACAAGAACGGGCGGCAATTCAAAATATCTGCAGCAGATATCAATGTCTGTACACTAAACAAACGGAGTTGATAGAAACAATTATTTAACATTTCTGACAAATAAAATAATATCAACTACGTTTAGTATCGCCTAATCCAGCTTATCCAGCTGCTGATTTTTGAATTGCCGCCCTTTTTTGTGGACAGCTTTCGTTTGCCAGACTAGTGGCGGATCTTAGAGTAGGGTGGCATGCCCCTCCCCCAGGACCTAGGCTAATCCATAATTAAGGAATAGAGACCTGAGGAGTGCTTGATTCGGAAGTCGTCAGTTTATTTTAACAGGCAACGCAGCCAAGATTAGTATTAATAGAGTCCGACCAGTAGTGGTGACACAAGCATTTTTCTCAAATTCTTCATATGGCAACAATTTTACCTATGAAACAAGTTGTAACACATCTGTATAGACCATTTGACATTATATATTTGAAATTTGACGTTAATTCCATATTCATTTTGTGCACAACTACATGCAACTTAAGTTTTTCACCTATACATTATGCCACTTTCCATGTTCCAGTACTGCATAAACGGTAGATGTATAACGGAGCACGAGAACATCATACCGGACTACTCTCAACACACGCCGAGCTACGTGCGTCCTGAGACGAGCCCGTTCTACGGAAATATTACCAGGTCTGTGTTGCCAATTTCCGTTAATTATAGGTAAATATTAGTATGGTAACAGTTAAATTGTGCCACAGTAGCTAGCTAATATTTAAAAACTTTTTAAAACAATGTTTAGAATCTGACTGTACACGAATAATCAAGTAAATACCCACAGAACTCGACTTTCAACAGCTTTTTTAATTATTTAACTTAATTTAAAGTTATCCTAAGTAATTTTAATCATGCTACCGTTACCTATGTTAAGTAAGTTCTTGGTAATGGGCTTTTCAACGTATTGTATTGCTGAGTTAATAACACAAACTTGTCCATAACCAAGATTTTACAAACATAATACATAATCTCTAGATAATTTAGAAGCATAATTATAATACATGATTTTTTAAATTATATTTGTAATTTAAGCACAATATTCACAATGCTGACACTAAAATGAGAACACCCACACACTCTCATTCAAGTCAGTACGTGTAACACATTCACATCGATACGCGCATATGAACTAATATGTATTGTTTTACAATAGTTACGAAGAGACGACACAGCCAATCGTACCTAGTACATCGACGACATACAAACAATATCAGACTTACAAGACCACAAATTCAATATATACCACGACTACAACGACAGAAAGTCCATACAAATATTTCTTTTACACAACAAGCAAGCCCGTAGAATACACAACAAAAACAGCTGTCACTGTCCAGAGCAGTACTTATCCGCCATCGATAAATAAATATTCAATATCAACGACAAGAAGTCCGTACGATTTCCACGATTTCTTTTCGAGAACGACGAATATCGACAGAAGCGAACCGAAGCGTGGATTCTATAGCAAAGACGAATTCGAGAACTACTTCGGACGGTCGACGACAAAGAATCCGTACGAGAAAGGAGTGCGGTCGAGTTACAAGTTCGGGACGCATTATTCGCAAGCGAAATCAAGTGACAATTCGATAAGGCCTGACGCTAATGTCCAGCAAGTACAAATAGAGCCAGCGCGGTTTTTGTTCTCGTACCAAAGGAACCTGACGACAGGCGAGATCGTACGACAGTAGTGCCAAATAACACTTATTGGTAAGAACGGGTTTCATCTGGCAGCATTGGACTCATTCTTCTGTCACACATCAGTTCCTACTCTCAAAACCCAAGTTCGAAATGACTTTAGCCCTGTTTCTTTTTCTTGTCATGTGTGGAGTGGGAAGGCATCGGAAGTTTCGAATTTCTCCACCAGTTTCTGTTACATAGTTCATTGTCTTCTCTACTTACTCATTTGGAACCAACACCAACAAAAAATTGCAGTTCGATATTTACCACTATTACAATGGTGATTATGTTGTATCTAATAAGATTCGAATTGTAAAATGTAAAGTCGAATTGCAATTACAATCGTGTACATAATCAGCCACATTACGTTCGTGAACATCGTTACATTACATTGTGAATGCCTACATGTTTGCACATAACTTGTTTATCTGTAGAGTTAGGCAAAACGTAATCTGCGGAAGTTAACTAAAAATCGGCGAAATTTGAAGGATTGGAGATGAGAATTGAATGTCCAAGGACTCCTGTAACGTGTGTTAACATTTGCAGAATACGACTTGTCTAGCCTAACATTACATTCAGTTTTCTACATCATGTTTTTAATATTTGTACATATTTTACGTAAGTATACAAACTACTAGAATAGAAAAATGTATATACTTAATTCTATTTCGTTCTGCTATCCACCAACATACCGAATCTCAAAAGGTCATAACATTTTTAAGGATCTTTTTTTGGCTACCTACACCAGTCATTTTAAACGGCTGTTGATAGTTGGCAACGTGCAATAACCAACAAGGTCTTACTCTAATTGCATACGAAAGAACAGGACATCCATAAATTACCTACTAGACAAAAATGTGTCGTGAAAAATCTCTGGTGTGCATTTTTAGGTTGTAAATAACCTACCTACATACTATTCTCTAGTTTTTTAAAATCTTATTTACTATTGTAAATATAATTCAGCATTAGTAATAATCTAAATTTGTGTTTCAGTAGGTAGCTCCTAAAACTCCAGTATTAGTTGCACTGGAAAATACTATTTCAACTTGGTTTTTCGCGAACTGGAGATGACGATGCCGACGAAAATATACCTCAATTAGATAAATAAAACCAAAATATACAAGATGGGATTTTTTCCTACCATCATACTGTAATCTTTACGTATTCCATTTATTTAGTGTGGCACAAAAATACAGATGGCGCTAAATAATATAACCTAACAAGTGCTGCCATCTATTGTTAGGTTACAGAGTTGTTTCGCAAATACTTAACTACTTTATACTTTACCGTCGTATTGAAATACATTACTTACAGATAAACATAATATGAATTCAAATGAAACCCTATTTGTTCTTGTTTTTGTTTTTTAATGTGCACATTATGGTATGTTCACTATGATGAACACTCAAATTATGGGTCGTCTTTGTCAACCAACCAATCTATTCATAGCTACTCATACACGAGAGCGTAAGCATTCACAAATTGAGGTAAATCGCAACTAACGTTAGATAATAATAATGTTTACCTTTAACGTTAGATAATATTAATGTTTAACTTTACCACACCAAGTGATCACTTGATGGTTTCGATCTTGTGAGCAGTGGGACCATAGTGTTTTCAGTCCCACCTCACTATACTACTTATAGGCTGGCCAAAGAGTTTGTAATGAGGGCGCAGGCGGAATGAAATTGGCAACATGATCCCATCTTTAGCCAACATCGTCTGCTTGGGTTGATTGCCAGTGTTGCCACTAAATAATATTATAATTTCACCTGTCTCCACGTTAAACTCTTTTATGCAAAGCTATAATTTAACGTACCATCAAGGAATTAAAATGTTAAGCAGTTTCATATAATACGTATATTCGCCATGTAATATATTTCCCGACATGAAACCACTAATGACGCATGGAAAACGTATAACCTGGCCAATTTTACGTGTTAAGTATGTCAAACTGCTGAGCATTCCAATTCCTTGATAGTATATTAACGCAACCGTGTAATGTGGATTGTAATCACAACATAAACTATACTGTAATATAATACTAATACTAATTATGTTTCAGCAGCCGCCACTAGCGAACGAGCGGGCCGAACAATGAAGACTGCCTAGCTGGATGCCACTACGAGCCTGGGCCTAGCTTAGGTCATGGCCTATACCTAGCCTAGACTAGCCTACCGAGATAGTCGATTCCAGCCTCTAATAGAACCTACATTATTGTGAAACGAACGCATATCCCGTATAAGAATAAAAATACAATAAATAAATCCAAGCAGATTGTTATTTGCTTGTTTTTATTTTGAATATTCGGGTAGTTGTGGGATGGCGTTGCGTGTGTGTGTCAAGATAAGTGTCTGAAGACGAAACTTTGTGTGTCTGACACTGTGTGTGATATTACAATGTGATTGTGTTTATATTAAAAGTCTATAAGTACACTAGGTTAATAATTTTGTAAAAATGGACGATTTTTTTTCATGGATTAGCCGACTTATCGGTTTTTGGATTCATTGTAGAAATACTCCTTAGACTACTTTTGAAAAGGTTGTAATGATAACCTCTAATAAGGATCATAAAAGAAACTGCCACGAAGTGCCTTTTATACAATTACTTTTAAGATCGATATTGTAATAAGTTTTATATGTATTTGACTGTTAAAAAAAATACTATAGCGCGACTGGCTCGCAGCCTTTACTATGTTTCTGCATACATCGAAGTCTTATTAAAACTTTGAGCAAACTATTTTCATGATAAAAGCATCATATAATTTTAAAATTATTTTAAACTTTTTTTTATTAATTTTAAGCCTCTAAAAATTATTTATGGCACTTAGTACTTTAATAAAAAAGTTACCATAGAATTAAAAAGTTGTCTACGACTATCACATCACTTGCCGTGAACGTTACATCACTACCTATTTATTATGTTCAAACTATTTATGTATAATTTTTATTTTAGTTTCTTCATAAATTGTTTAAATATTAAGAAAAAATAGAAAATAATGAAATTGAGCTGCAGTTTCTTTTAAAAACCTCTACACTATAGCCCGTGCACTGGTGATATGTATAGTCAAGGAAATTGATTGTACTACAGCAGTTAGACATAATACGTAAATTAGCAGTGTTATACATTACCCGGCGTAACAAGACTAATGACACGTGGAAAATGTATAACCCGAATCAAAGTATTATATCAAACTGCTCAACAAATTCCCCGTCTGTACAGTGAGCAAAATTGGACCCAGACCCCCATAGAGCCGTGTTGCAGTGAAGATATAAATCAAATCTTAAGATATATTTTGGCAAGCACAACAACTCCGGCAATCCCCTATTTTCCGGACCCCTACAATAATGTACTACTTCTACTTCTGTCGTACTACTTAACATTCGTTTCTAAGAAGCAACACGGTTACAGATGTAGTGCATAATTGTTTTCCTTCGTATTTTCACGGAAACGTACGAACGCGTCTTGCTATTTCAGTCGGTCACAGTACAAAAAGTAGGTACAGACACAGGTTGACTACATGACACGTTCGTACGTTTCCGTGAAAATACGAAGGAAAGCAACTATGCACTACACCTGTACAGTCGTTTTATCTTTCAAAAGTGGGTTCGCCATATTTGTAATTGTAAAGCGTATACAGGGTTATTGGTAAGTCGACCTATTCCCGTTAGGAGGTGATAGGGGTGACTATTTGCGATAATTTTGACCCCCATATGCATTATGCAAAAGTGAACCATTTTTGAGTTATCGCGATTATTAGTTTTTTTTCAAATTAGTCGGAAATTCAACTTGAAAAATTTATTCCAAAAAAAGTATCAATTTAAATCTTTTTTTTTCTTCTGATTTACAAAACCGATTAAACACTGGTTATATCTCAATATTAAAACAATAATTATCGGTCCAAATTTAAAAAAGTGAGACGGAAAACGATTTTTTTTCAATATTTTTTGCGATCGCTTTCCACTAAAATGCCTTAAAAACAAAAAAAAACGTTATGAAACTTGGCTTGCAGATTATTTTAAAAACTTAACTGTTTTCTTAGCTCTCCAAAAACGCATAAAAAGTAAAAAATTATTTTAAAAAAACCTGAAAAAATAATCATCACAAAGGAAGCGGGCGGAAACAAAAGTCACAAATGCAATTTCAAAAATTAAAATTAAAAAACATACCAATTTTAAATCATACATTTTTTATTTGCTTTTGTACAAGATGAATTTGTTGTTCCTAAGCAAAATTAAAAAAATAAATATCTGTACACGTTTGAGAATGCGAGGCCGAAAACTAAAAAATACATGTTTTTTTATCAAACTCCAACATAAATTACACGAAAACAGAAAAAAATACCAATACATTTGGCGTGCAGATTACACTAAAACATTGACGTTTTTCCAGGTTTCTAACGAGCTATTAAAATTAATATGAATTTTGTTAAAGATTGCTGGAAAAAATTGATCACAAAGGAAGCAACAAGGAAGTCACGTCCGAACATAACTTAAAATTAACTAACTAAATCAATGAAAAAATACTCGTAAACACAAATAACAACATTAACTTATGTGAGAATAAGAAATGGAGGTAGCTATTTTGAAAATGAACTATAAAAATCCTGATTGTTTCAATTTTAATTGTTTATTAGTTTTAATTTTGTAACTTTTTACATAAATTAATGTTGTTATTTGTGTTTACGAGTATAACAGTTAGTTATGATAGATTTAAGTAGTTAGTTAATTTTAAGTTTTATTCGGACGTGACTTTTTTGTTGCTTCCTTTGTGATCAATTTTTTCCAGCAATCTTTAACAAAACTCATTTTAGTTTTAATAGCTCCTTAGAAAGCTGGAAAAAGGTCAATGTTTTATGTGTAATCGGCACGTTAAATGTATTTGTAAATTTTTCTGTTTTCGTGTAATTTATGTTGGAGTTTGATAAAAAAACATGTATTTTTAGTTTTCGGCCTCGCATTCTCAAACGTGTACAGATATTTTTTTTTAATTTTGCATAGGAACAACAAATTAATCTTGTACAAAAGCAAATAAAAAATGTATGATTTAAATATGGTATGTTTTTTAATTTTAATTTTTGTATTTGCATTTGTGACTTTTGTTTCCGCCCGCTTCCTTTGTGATGATTAATTGTTCAGGTTTTTTTAACATAATTTTCTACTTGTTATGCGTTTTTGGAGAGCTAAGAAAACAGTTAAGTTTTTAAAATAATCTGCAAGCCAAGTTTCATAACGTTTTTTTTTGTTTTTAAGGCATTTTAGTGGAAAGCGATCGCAAAAAATATTGAAAAAATTTCGTTTTCCGTCTTGCTTTTTTAAATTTGGACCGATAATTATTGTTTTAATATTGGGAAATAACCAGTGTTTAATCGGTTTTGTAAATCAGAAGAAAAAAAAAGATTTAAATTGATACTTTTTTTGGAATAAATTTTTCAAGTTGAATTTCCGACTAATTTAAAAAAAAACGAATAAACGTGATAACTCAAAAATGGTTCACTTTTGCATAATGCATATGGGAGTCAAAATTATTGCAAATAGTCACCTCTATCACCTCCTAACGGGAATAGGTCGACTTACCAATAACCCTGTATACACGCGCTCTAGTGTCCGCACGACTAACTAGTGAGCCTTAGGGTGAACTGACACCGAGACGCGACGCGCCGCGACGGTGCGCGCACATGCGATGCACATGTCATTGTGAGAATTCAGAAAACGTCGCACCACGCAGCATGAATTCTCACAATGTATACCTTTTCGTGTAATAAATAAAGTGTATTTTGAGTCGCATGTGCGCGCAGCGTCGCCTCGCGTCTTGGTGTGAATTGAGCCTTATTAGAAGTTGACAAAATTCACATTGTTACAAACGTTCTGGACCTCTATTACCGTCTATTTACCGTCGTAAAAAACATATCGACGGTTCTGTGACTCAACCTTGTATATAGAATATTTGCCAGTATAAACTGACACGCACTAAGTACGCGAGTGCATACTTAGTGCGTGTCAGTTTATACTGGACAATATTCTATATACGCGGTTGAGTCAGAACCGTCGATATCGTCTTTGACTTGTTATGGTATTGTTTTGACGTCATGCGCCATTACTGTCAAGTAAATAAATGCTATCAAAACGGTGTCAATAAGATAACAGATCAAACACGATATGGTTTTGCCGCGTTGAACAGAGGCCCTGTATAGTATTTTTATGGTACACGCTACACACAGCAACACACTTAACTGCCCATTAAAGACGGAAGTGAGAAAATGTAGAAAGAGATGAATATAGATTTTCCATAAGAATGTCATGTGCACGACAGAGACATTTTCTCTCTGTTCATCTTCAATGGTCGCTCAGCTCTGTGGGCGACTGTACAAATAAAATTATAAAACCATTTCAGTCCCAACACCTTTATTAAATTCTGTCCCATAACATAAAAAATATCATGTTCCTTCGGGGTCACCTAGAAATAACAATAAATAAAATACAACTAAACTAATATTGTGCGTTTACCATAAATGCATAATTTGAACAGTAATTACGCTGGCCCACCTTTTAAAAGCCTTTGACGGATGACGTAATACCAAAGGCGGCTAACTACAATGTTGCAGTGAAAGCATTCTATACTTTATTGGTAACGACATTAGATTTAAAATGCTTATACTATTACTATGCAGTTAGCTCCACTGCTTCAAGCCAACAACGGACATTTCCGCCATGATTGCCAGCGTAAAATAGAATCGGTGTCTATGAGGTAAGGTGGATATGATATGCGCTCTGGATGTATGCTGTCATTGGCGTGTGAGTTACGTCTTTTGAATCTAATTCAATAGGTTTAAAAACTTGAAAAGGTTTAAAAACTTAATCGCGTAATTCACGATATTCCTAACATACTTCGAGTCATCATACATCGGCCCTATTGCTGTCGCGTTCGCACATAACCGTTTAAGCAGTATAGCAATAGGTATATTTGTGTGTGTATAATTAGGCTTGACGTTATCTAGAGCGGTAACTAGAAACAACTTTGGTCTGGAGTTAAAGTATGCCTTGTCACATTCTGACAAATTCAAATGTCACATTGAAACATCTGAATTGCACAAAACAACTTCAAATGGCGGGATTAATGAAGAATCCCATTTCTTTTTACCCCGCTGCGGCAAAGCCCAAAAGGAGGGTTATTACCAAACCCCGGATGACGGGAGAAATTATGTGTTGACGTCTCAATAGTGCGAGGACACACATTTTAAAAGTCGATGTCGATAAAAATCCACGATGGACGGAGCGAGGAACGGACGGAGACTGGATGTCAGAAACATTATAGTTGTAAAGAAAATTAAAATGAACTGTTTTTAAAATATATTATAATTTTCGTAATAAATAATTAGTATTCTTTGTTAATTTTCCGGTTTTAAACTCCTTCGCCTTGGTGATAAAACTCATTTCCACCAACTAAAGGATCGTTCTAAATTCATAGTGGTTATGTTTTACTTCTGTACCACGCAGTTCCACTCCTTTTCCAGATATCAAATTATTTAAGACTTTTAAAGTTGAAACGTCTAAGTTTTTCTTCAACACAGTCTGATATTTATTGTGAATGACTTTACCGTGAGGATGTAAACGTAATCTTGACAAGTGCAATTGTATGTAGATATTTAATTAAGCAATAGGAAGTGCATTTTTGTCATCCGGGCTTTGGTTATTACTATGAGTGAGAGCCAGCGCAATTTTTTTTTATCACTGGGCTAAAGTAAAACCTAACTAATTCACAAATGCTCAGGAATATGACCCTTTTCTACGCAATGTTTACTTAAGAGTAATAAATAATATTAAATTTTAACGTATGTCAATACATGAGCAAAAGATTAAAAAAAAATGTAATCCATTGAATTGTGCCCCATTTAGCAGTTACAAAAAAGAAGGATATAAATTATACTTTACATAAATATGTTTCACTTAGTTCATACGCATAAAAAAGCGTTTACTTCTATATAAAAAGAAAAAAATAATTAAATACCAATGGGACACTTTTTTATATTATGAGTGAATACAATTATGCTTATAAACTAATCTTGTTCAATTTAATATTATTTATTACAGAAGTAAAATCGCTATCAGCGGTAGCGGCGCGGCGCCGTCCCTTTTGTAACGTTCAAGTTTGTATGAAAGACGCCAAATTAAACTGGCCCTGTGCACGATTCGGCTCCCGCGCCGCGATCGCTGTTCACGTTTGCAGCTTAAGATTGGATGTTTAACCAGATTTGATAGGCACGGGGCTCGCGGTGACGTTTTTCGCTAGGAGCCTCACTAGCATACCAACAGAGAGCACGAAAACTATGCCCGCTGGCATGAATTTTTTGCTGTTGTAGAATCTGGAAGAAATTATACGTATATTACCAGAGATCGAACTTTTAGTGCCGATGACAGGATGCTCTTATTCAGCAGATATATTTAGGTATTAGCTAGGACAAATAAACAAATAATATAAAATATAAATCTGTAAAATTTTCACTATTACTCGTCTCTATCGCTCGCGCACAATGATATTGTCATCGCGCTCGCGCAGCGACATTGACCGCCAGCATCAGGGGTTGCAAACCTTTTCCGTATAGTAATACGGCGCTCTACAGCAGAGGTCAATGTACGAAATTCTTCGTCGTCGGCGTCCGCGCTTTATCTCGTACCAACTATACTCCAATTATTTAGGTAAGTAAATAAACGTAAACAAACCCAACCAAGTGGCTCTGTTAAACAGCCAATCAAAACTCGGTACTCTACTTTTATTGGCTGACAAAGTATATCAGGTTTTTAGAGTTGCGTACCAAAATGGTAAAAAAGGAACCCCTATGGTGAGACTTCGGTGTCTGTCTGTCTGTATGTCACAGCAGTTTTTCTAAGAAACTATAGAAGCTATCAACTTGGGCTATTATTCGTAAAAAAAAAAAAAAACTATCTTAAACACAGAACCTTCGGTGCGCGAGTACTACTCGCAATTGACTGGGTTATTTTGGTTTGTATTCAGTTCATTAACTAAATAATACTATTGGAGTATAGTCTAACTAGTAATTGTGCTCAAATATACACTTCAGCTTCCAAAGAATAAGTACCTGTATCCCATGAGACCTCCCAACGCAGTTGTAGTACCCAGCATCAGAGTATAGTTCGTCGGGTCTCTGCTAATCTGGTAAGCGCCAATACCTGAAACGAACAGGTACAAACCAGGTTAAGGTGACCCTTCAGTTTGAACTTGCAGTACCGGGATTTTCGAGATTGATTTTGTATGGACTAGAGTTATTTTTTACGGATGTCTTGGACCACAAAGAACTCGAGAAAGGTATAAAAATGTTCGAGATGATAAAAAAGTATAGGACTCAAAAAGGTTCCCTATGATGAGGTTTTGGTGCGTGCCGGATAGGACCCACCTGATAGTTTTTTTTAAATTTAAGTTCGAAGTAGTTCTAAGAACAAATCCGAACGCACATCTTAGGCAATTAACTTCTGTTTGACCGTGATGGCCAGGCAGTTTGGAGCAGACCCTTACCAGGTCCTGAACTCCTGGTAATAGGATGACTAAACACTCTCATCTGAATGATTATTAAATTAGATCAGCTTGACGAACTGGATTCTTTCAGCGGCTCTTCTTTGGATTTCGAATGCATCGATCATTCTAACGACCTCAAGTTAATGCTTAAGTCCATCAGCACCTTATAACAAATCTAGACCCACCTCAACTGTCGAGGTCGGATCATCCGCTTAGCCTCCAAGGACAGGGAATTATACATACATTACACGTCGACATACAAGTCAAAAACCCTTCCCTTGCCCCCTTCTTCCCTCCGCAGAACAGTCCGGTAAAACTTACCCAAGATTGAGCCGAAAATGAGACCAGCGCCAAGAGACGGAATAGATCCTGAAATGATAAAGTTGAATATTATAACATAGGCTTAAACAATGTGTCATATAAGTTTTAATAAGAAGAACTAGGGATTTCATGTCGATATAAATATATCGATTACTGTTTTATATATCGAAGTAACATTTTGTAATGTATGGTCACAGGTATGGTCAAGGAAATTGATTGTTTAGCAGTTTGACATCATCATCATCAGCCCGGGGGCGTCCACTGCTGGACAAAGGCCGCCCCCAAAGAGCGCCACAAGTCACGGTCTTGAGCCGCTTGCATCCAGCGGCTCCCCGCGATCCTAACCAGGTCGTCAGACCACCGGGTGGGAGGCCGTCCAACACTCCGTCCACCGGTGCGGGGCCGCCACTCGAGAACTTTTCTTCCCCAACGGTTATCAGTTCTCCGAGCTATGTGGCCTGCCCATTGCCATTTCAGCATGCTAACTCTCTGAGCTATGTCGGTGACCTTGGTTCTCTGGCGTATTACCGTATTACGGATCATATCGCGCAAAGAAACTCCGAGCATAGCTCTTTCCATTGCACGCTGAGTGACCCTGAGCTTATTTATGAGGCCCACATTCAGCGGCCAAGTCTCTGATCCATAAGTCATCACTGGCAACACACACTGGTCGAAGACTTTCGACGAGCAGTTTGACACAATACGTAAATTAGGCGTGTTATACATTTCCCAACATTACACGACTAATGACACGTGGAAAATGCATGACCCGGCAAAATTAAGTATTACGTCAAACTGCTGATGTTCCGCCATCGAACTGTCATTGACATTTTGTTTGAAAATTCTTCCTATTTGCTGTAGGTACTACTTAATTTATAAGGTCACTATGACACAGTTCTATGGTGTGTTAGTGTTCAATTTTGCCGATTGCACATTGAGATCATCGGAATATTTAGGAATTAAGCTGAATCAAATATTTGTATTTGTAGTATGACTTGGTACGTAAATTTAAATCTCTGATGTGCCAATTAGTTAAATAATTATCAATTTAGCATTATCAATCTGAAGGCGTGTTTGACGTTGTGTTTGTTATCTTTGTCCAATTAGGAACACAAAACCAACAATTATCGTCATGTCAGCTGACACACGCCGACTACTGGATTTGGCCTTCCTCAAAGATCTCGTCACCGATCGGTCCTGAATTACTAGCATGAAGCGGCTTCTATACTATCCTCGTAAGGCCCCGCGTACAAAAAAAAATGTACATAAAACAGATTCTTTGCAATAAAGATACAATGCCATTTCCTTTGTTTTTATGACTGACAAGCGACTTAGAAAAATGACATTCACAATAAGGTCATATTATTATTGAATGGTGGGCCTGTAGAATAGCTAAACTGAAGTGGCAGTGGGCGGGGCACATTGCTCGCAGGACTGATGGCCGATGGGGTCAGAAGGTTCTGGAGTGGCGTCCGCGGACCGGAAGACGAGCTGTAGGTAGGCCTCCAACAAGATGGAGTGAAGACCTCGTCAGGATCGCGGGACCGCAGTGGATGCGAAAAGCACAAGACCGGTCTGAGTGGAAAGCCTTGGGGAAGGCCTATGTCCAGCAGTGGACGTCTTTCGGCTGACATGATGATGGTGGGCCTGTACAGTATAGTAGTATTTTACCAATAAGTTTTATTATCCACTAGCTTCTGCCCGCGACTTCATCCACGTAGATTTCGACCACCGTTATTCCCTCGGGAACTGGGGCCAGAACTAACTAAAATACCAGAAAGAAAAATAATCTATGTTTAAACCCAGGGTATAAGCAATATCTCCTCAAATTTCATCCAAATCCGTCCAGCCGTATATGTTTCGCTTTACATGGTCATTTTACTTTTTACTTTTTGCGGGGGGACCTTGTTTACATACATACAATTTAATAATATTATTATAAATACGAAAGTTTGTTTGTTACTCCTTCACGTAGCAATGCCTAAATCAAGCATAGCCTACTTTTTATCCCGGAAAATTTAAAAGATCCCGAGGGAACAACGATAATCGAAACCCACGCGAAGTCGCGGGCGGAGCTAGTCATTACATAAATTCATACATTCATTCAGATTTCCAGAGATTTTCAGATTCAGAGAGAAGTAAATTATCGTTATCTACACTAATAAAATAAAAGAAAATAAGAAGAGTTATGTATTTTTGCTCGATACCAATAAAGTCGAAACCTTTGGACCGATTTTGAAGATTCTTTCACAAGTACCACCAAGCGACATTGGCTATTGGCTATATATATAAAAGGTGTATTACGCTGATGTAGAGTTATATTTTCTCTCATGGACTGAACAGAAATTCCACGCGCTTCTGCCAAGTCGGCGTCAAAGTCAATTTACAAATAGAGAAAGGTTATGGATAGATAACTGTTTTAATAGAAACTTAATACAGGTGGCTCAAGAAATTTCATTCCCACAGGTTGTATCATGATAATATTTATGTTCAGATAACAATGGCAATTCAAAACTTGACTTCTCATTGTTCATGTCATATTTATAATCACAATGATTGTACTGGCCGGGCCGTAAAGCAAAATGGGTGTTATTTTAGCATATTTATTTTACTTTTGCTGCATAAAAAGAAAAGTACAGATGGCGGACTTAATGCCTAATGGCATTCTCTACCAGTCAACCAAATAATCATACAGAAATTAACAAAAGCATTTGTGCTTACAAATTTTCTGAAATGAGGAATATACACCATGGAACTGAGGAACTCGGCCAATTTTCTCGTCCTACGTAAGATACAACTGAAAAACTTATGAAATAAAACCAGAAATTAATTACTTTTCGTGACCCATGTCCACGAAAAATGTTAAGGGAAAATTATAAAAATTCAGTTTAAAATGATCAATATCTCTGAAAGTAGTAAAAATCACTGAACATATAACATAGGGATTTAAATCAATAGCCTTTTAGCTGCTCTATCATCTCTATTTGTTTGTGCAGTTTCATCCAGGGACATAAAGTATACTAATAACATTTATTGGGTGTTGTCTATAAAATTCAATAAAGGAAGTGCCTCCAATTTTATTATTTACAGCTTCAAAGCGTAAATGTTAAACAACAACATTAACATCAAAATTCTGTAAGATTATTTACAACATATTATATAGTGGCAGCTGTAGCAGATGAATTACGGCGTTTCGTGAACCAAAGATTTCCTTCGGCAGGATTGGTCCTTAGGACCGAAGGATGGATTTTACAAGTGGAGCCACCAAGATTTAAGATGAACATTTTTCAGGGGGATGCCAAATTTATCTTTATATCTACAACAGTTAAGCTACTAGGCCAAGTTTGAATAAATTGGGGATGCCGAATTTGTTTATTGTATCATATTGACACCGATCTTAAGTATAAATATATAAAATAAAAGAAACATGTTTTTCTAATTTCCTATTTCACAAGGAAAAAGTCCATAACTTATAAACAATTATATAGAAAAAAAAGAGATGATTTAGAGAGCTCCTTCATTTGTTTACTAAAAAAATATGTTATGTCAAATTAAAATGTTTCGTATAGGTGTAGTACAAAAAAACTGTTGGCGGTGCTAAAAATTGAAATGGAAAAATTCTGATTCAAATGTTATTTTGCGATCCTAGAATGATAGGGATGGGTTTGAAAACATGATTAAGATGTAAATAAATATAAGTAACGGTTATGCATTCCGTTTTAGGTCAATTTGTGTCATAATATCAAAGAAAATTTAACATAATAATAATAAAGGTATTAACCATGACTAGTTTACTAAGGTATTTGTAACTATTTTTTTTAAAGTGGTCCAGATGTTCCCTTATTTACTACGCCCACAGGCTCTGGATCCAATCCAGCTTAATCTTGAGGGTCTCGGGGTCAATTACATTGCGAAAACTCTTATTAACTCTTTTTGAAAGTTCTTGTGATTTTACTAAAGATTGATGCAATTTTTATTCCGGAATTGAATTGTACATCTTTGAATTTAGTTAAAATTATACCAAACTTGTCTTCGACATCGCCGGGGCGGAAAAACCTAACCTCCCCAACCTGCATGGCTCCACTTCTTAAAATCTTTGGAACCCAAAGATTAATCCTGCCAAAGGAAATCTTTGGTTAAGAAAAAGCCGTATTTGCCCTTTTTATGTTGTGTAGAAACACATCTAATAACTCTTTTGTTAAAAGGTGTCAATCCAACATGACTTGCACTCAGGTAATTGTAGTTTTAAGGGCAAGGAGCATATAAACAATGATAGATTGATTTTACACGACATTATACATGGAGAAAATGAGCAACTTTTTATAAAATGTATTTTTTTTAATATATCCGTTTTACGCAATCCGTTTTAAACGCAACCAATGCATGTAAATATAATCTGTAAAAACAATCCAATACCACTTGAGGCTTTTTTTTGCTTAGTAAAATATATGCATGCATGGTTCTATGAAAAGACAATAATTTCTTAAGATATAAGAGGATTGAATCTTTTTTCCGATTTAAAACATATCCCTGCCATAGATGTGGGTTGGTCTCCTGTGATTGTTTCGTGGATCGAGTCCTTTTCGTTTAACCACGTACAATTCATGTTTACATCAATTTATTTATTTACCATGACCATGTATTTCTTCAAATCTCTAGAAACTTCCAATTGTTCCAGTAATACAAATAAAGAATAAATTATCACAATAAATACTAACCTGCTTTTGCGTAACCCATAATGCCGCCAGCGGCAACGGTAGCGGCATAAGCGAATCCGAAAAAGTCGACACCCATATTTGTTCTTTTGATTTTTACAAAATCGATTAATTTGATCTTATAAGATTTTTTTTTATCTTATCGAGCCTGAACGAACAGTACCTACAATGATCTGCAATGATCACAATTATTTAAAAATTGACAGTATTGACACATTGAACGTACGTAGACCTACACAGGCTAAGTGAGCACAGATTATAAATAAGGATAAGGATGAGGATGTCATGGATGGATGTGATCAAATGTGATGTTTTCGTAGAGTTTTTGCAATCAAATATACAGTTGACGTTAAGAAAAAAAAGTGGTTCGAGTCACTGTTAAACCGGCTCGTGCTTAAGTTTTGACGGACTGAAATAAGAAGAATACATTGTCTTTAGACATACCTTAATAATCTGTGATACATTGAGGTTGCACAAAATGGGTCCCTATTTATTTTTGAATTGTAGGATAAACCAGTGACAAGAATATCATTCTTAATAGCATGTGATAGATTTCATTTTCTTACGAGGAGATATAAAAAAATTGCTGAACCCTTATCTTCTTTCGCTCAAGCACGTTTAGAGTTTCAATCAAACGTCAAAATCCCAAATCACGGTTTTCAAAATTCATCAAAAATAGTTTCTAAATAATACATATCTATCAGGCCAACTAACCACACCCGTTGCACACGATTCAAATTACCAGTTGATACGCAAATTCCGCGTTGATAATGTCCAATAACAAAATTTCGTCATAATTTGTTATCAATACTACGTCATTCCTACTTCTTTCTCGGCTTAAAGTTATGAGTTTCACTGTGCAAGGCCACGGTTTAGTTGTTCAGTGTTGACGGGAGCGTTTGGTCGCTTAGGAGTCTGTTTGAAAACGTTCGATCGCTATTCAGTTTTTTTTAAAGTGAATTAGACCGGCAACCTTGGTGCGGGAAGGCCGCGAGTTTTTCGTTCGTTTGTATTATTATAATCTATTGGGTCACGATGCTGAAGAGTGCCTCTAAAGTGACAATAAACACGGGGAACGTGCTTAACTTAATAGATATCAAGAAGAAGGCTGGGCAGAATGTTACTGAAGAGGTTAGTAAGAAATTATAAATAAAAAAACAGTCACACTAAAGTTATGCTGAGTATTTTTATGTGAAAAGTATTTTTGCTATACAACTTGTTATTTGGGCCGTTTGCAAAAAAATTGTAAATCCCTTATTTTTTTTCCATTTCGTAACTAAAGTTAACCATAATCGAAACTAAAATGAGAGTTGGTGTAAAGGACAACTAAATTGGACTGTAAAATTGTCCGATACGCCAATTGCAAACGTTCCATTTAATTTATTGTATGAATTAGTTTTAAAACTTATTTTTACAGCTTTTTTTACATTTAAACAAAATTAGAATATGCATAAATTTTTGCCAACTTCGACTGTCGGCATAAAAAAAAAAGAAAGAATACCAAAACCAACGAATGTGTTTTATACATTAAAAATGAGCAGGGTCATTGTTCTTCTGACTCATAGTTAGTGTATTTATGGTTTTACCGTAAATATATTTGTACCGAATGACTTAGCAACTTTGACTAATATAATAAGTGAATAATTAATCTATTCATTTTACCGGTTGTTTATTCTGCTGACATAGTGAAGTACCTATTGATGCATGTTAATAATGTGGTATTGTAGCAAATGCTTATTAGATACAAATTACTTTTAAGTGAGGGAGTAACAGTTTAAATTAGTTGGTGGTAGGTGACGGTGACCTTGTGCAAAGTCCGTCCTGACCACCAAGCATTTGGTCTTAGGATTGCAGTCTTAACCCTTTACCTCTGGGGGCCTGAGTGGAGACGTCACTCAATACGGGCACCACATAAGTTGCCTTCTTCTCGATCAACTATAGTTGCCATCCGTATTGAGGAATGACCTGGCTGCTGTCAACAATTATTGATACCTGTAGGTATAGGGTTATGATCCTACTTAGCATCACGTGACGTGTATGCTTGGTCGCCTACCGCATGCCATAAAAGAAAATGAATTTGTTTTACCTAATTTGGGGAAGAAGCAGTACCTCGCTATGCTGCTGTAATACCAAAAGTATTCTGAACTCTAAGATTGCAACAATAAACTTTATAATGCAAAAATATGTATGGTTGTGACAACTTTTAAACAATTAACTATTTTTATTAAAGGTGTTTTGGCATGCTGTAAATACCACTTTTTTTACCAATTTAGTAAAATACTAATAAGATTCAAATTATATAAGTTTATATGGAAACTTATTTCCATTATGTTTTTACAATGGTAGCACTACCATATAGATTACTAATTAGTGTAAAAACGTAATAAGTTGATTTTGGTCATACCTAGTTAAAGGTGAACTGGAATTAAATTAAATTACAATATTACTCTTTGTTTCTTTTACTGGTGTTAGTGGAACTTATTGCCTCTTAGCAACATTTACGCTAATTTAATTTGAACTGTTTTGTGAAAACTGTTGTTTACACAAAGTTGACTACAAGCAAAAGAGAGTGGAGGCCACAAACACAGGCTAAAAAAAGAATTATTATTTATTTATATATCATTTATGTTATAAATAAGTTTCTGTTATATCTGACTATCTGTCTAGCCTGGTTGGTAGTGAAGCTATGAAGCTATTCCTGGGTTCGATTCCCGATATGGGAAAATATTTATCCAATGAATGCGAGTATTGGTTCCTGAAGCTTGGAAGTTTTTTATGTATTTCTGTAAGCCTAAAATTTCGTCATTGCTTTGAAAATAACCCCATTTTCACATTTTGTGATGTAAAGTCAACAGCATAAATAAGTGATCATTTATGTACCTCGTCGCTTTCAATCGCTTCACAATTTTGTATGACATTTCAGAAACAACTTTAAAGTGACAATGTACATATGATTATAAACTTAAACATTGTTTAAGTTCAAAGACATACATCTCGAAATATCAGATATGTGTTTTTTCTAAAGTAGCTAGTAAGAATTTGTTGAAACTCATTAAGATGTCAGTTACACTTACCTATACGTAACTAAAGTGTATTGTAGATATCCTGTTACCTTTCGCCATCCACCCTCAAATCAACTTTTGGACACCATAATACTAAATTGTCATAGGAAAATTCCATATTTCCGCTGATTCCAAAAACTGGAACTTGTTTTATGAGGCTACATAATATATGATAATTGATAAAGTCGGTAGTGTTCCGCGATCTGGATATCAATAACCATAACGCCTATGTCTGTTCTTTGGATACCTATATTAAACTTTGTCATATTTTGTTGAGACTGGTAAACGTGAAAACACGATTAGGAACAAAATCCTCAATAGTTTTATTTTTCAAACATGACACTTTTTGCGCATGGTTGAATCTTCGAAAATCGAATCCCAACGGACAGAAGTAGGGGAAGTAGTGGGGGTAAAGTCACAAGCGTGACCACATAGGTAGATTACGTAATTAGACAATGAGTTGCAGAGCCAACTGAAGATTTAAATATGTAGTAGGTACCAGACTTCCTGTCAAGTGGATAATTGACCATGTCCATTAAAAAGGAACCGTTTAACTCTCGTTAGTGCAGTTACTCGGTCCGTATGTCTGTCAACACGCCACTAACAACGTTTGTTTTGTGATTGGAGTGTATAGTTGTCTGACACTTAGGTATGTTGCTTTTTCCATTGGAATAGTATTTTTTTGGATTAAAAGGCTGTAAATATGGAATAACACATAGGATTATGCGTTAATTCAAAATTATAAATCTACTAACGATCCGCCCTCGCTTCGCTGCGGTTTATGTGAGTTTTCTGTAACACCGTACATAAACCAGAAATGTACCTGTCCAACAAGATGGAGTGACGACCTCGTCAGGATCGCGGGACCGCGGTGGATGCGAAAAGCACAGGACCGGTCTGAGTGGAAAGCCTTGGGGGAGGCCTATGTCCAGCAGTGGACGTCTTTCGGCTGACATGATGATGATGATGAATGTCCTGTAATGTGATCTAACTGATGGTCAAAATCGCATGAAAATCCGTTCAGTAGTTTTTGAGACTATGGCGAACAGACAGACAGACAGACGCGGCGGGGACATGTGTTTGTGTTGTAGTGTGTGTGCCTATTTCTGATTTCATCCAAACCCAACATCTGGTTTCGGCGTGTATTCTGAAATTTCAAATTGTTCAGTCGAAGTCTATGTCCGAGGTGTAAAATCAATAACTTATCTGTGACTCCATGACGTCACTGACTCCATGACGTCAGTGTGACGTGTGCAGTCACGCGCAGACTCCAAACCGGTTTAATTATTTAAAACTAGCTTCAGCCAGCGACTTCGTTTGCGTAGAATTCGTATTCTTGTCATACCACGGAAACCGTTCATTTTTCCGGTTTCTAAGGTAGCCTATGTTGCTCAGCGATAATGTAGCATTCTAACAGTGAAAGAATTTTAAATATTGGTCCATTAGTTTTTGAGTTTATTCTTTACAAACATACTAAAAAAAACCTTAATATAATATTACAGTGTAGACTAGCGAGCCGCTCTCGCTTGGCTTCGGTTTATGTGAGTTTTCAGTAACACACGTACATAATTCCTCTTGAATCACTCTATCTAATGCTGAAAACCGCACTAAAATCCGTTGAGTAGTTTAAAAGATGTACGTATACATACAGAGTGACAGACGGAGGGAAGCGACTTTGTTACTATTAGAGATGCGCCGAATAGTGTTTGATGCGCTGAATAGCCGAATACCGAATACTATTCGGTTTAAACTTTACCAAACCGGATATTAGGCCGAATTATTCGGTTCACCATTTCATTAAAGTCAAAGTCAAAGTCAAAGTGGTAATGCTTTTTGACATTCATAGGTGCATTATATTATGCCTAAATTGAAGAATAAAGAACTTTGACTTTGACTTTGACATGAACCGAGTATATACAGCACCAAAATCGAATAATTCGGCCAACTACAAATAGTGAAAAAATGCCGAATACCGAATACCAAACGAATATTCGGCGCATCTCTAGTTACTACTATGTACAGTCAGCTGCAGAGAAAACTAACCCCCCTGCATACAAGTTGCCTTGCAAAGGGGGTTACATTTCTCTGCAGCTGACCGTAATGTACTCGTACCTATGTAAAGAGACTATGTACCGTATTGTTTTATGACATCTGTGACAGTGCTTGTTAGTCCGACGTGATGTTTAGAAATCTGAAACAGGTTATTGTGGCTTCGCCAAACATACAACATTTTAGTTCGCACGACCTTCGTATAAATGAATGGCGATAACCCATACATTAAAGTTGCGCTGGTTGTCATTGGAAACAAAGGGTCAAAATTGACAATGTAGTTTCATAGTTGACTGTATAATTCGCGGACGGATGTTGATCCACCGTGTCATGTGTGCGACTCTGTTGACTAAACATAACATTTCAGGAATAAACATAATATTAGTCGTATAGCGGCGCGGTGAAGAAGATCGTGACGTTGAAAATTTCCACACAAAATGCGGTAATGTTGTCGATATTATGTAAACTATTATTGTGTTTTAAATGTTTCCTGTAACAAATGAGAGAAAAACGGTAACGTACAAATCTAGTTTTGCGTAATAACGACAACATGTTCAAAAATCGTGGAAATGCATTTGATATGATTTGATTTCGTCTTTTCCTAGCAAGCAACATATAACCAATTGTTTTTATTTTGAGCGAAATTGTGTCTAATACCATTCCAGTGGTCGTTTCTATTATAAATTGAAACAAGTCAATTTACATATCATAAATATTCATTACTTGCAAATTTTGCAGAAAAAATCGTGTAGGCAAACAAATCTCGCTACCCAGGCGGTTGGACTGTGATAAGCAAAATGTATAATTTCACAAAGTTATGATATGAAATACAATGAGTCAAATTTGAGACTATAAGCGTCTAGTATTATATTGAAGACGCAGTCAGCCTAGTTGATAGTGATCCAGCCTACTTAGCTAGCGGTTCTAGGTTCGATTCCCGCGACTTTGTCTACAGTCCTATTTCGTCACCTTTCTAACTCGGCCACATTTTTATATGGTCAATTTACTATCTTGTCCACTTTGCCATAATTATTGTCCATAGTGCTAAGTCGTCCACATTCCTATATCGTCCACAGCTCAAACTGAAGTTAGCCACACAACATAAATGTGAACGAGTTAGCACTGTGGACTATATAGGAATGTGGACGAGTTAGGAAGGGGACAACATAGGAAAGTAGACAAGTTAGGAAAGGTGACAATATAGGAATGCCGACGAATTGGAATAGTGGGAAATATGACATTGTGGACGGGTTAAGAACGTGACGAATAAGGACTGTGGACGAAGTCACCCTGAGCCGGGCAAATATTCGTGTGATGAGCGGGAGTATTTGTTTCTATTTTGGTGGTTTTCTATGTAAATAGGTACTTATTTCTCTATATACGTATGTTTATCGTTGCCTAGTATACATAGTACAATCCTGAGCTTAGTTTGGGACTGATGTTGTTTTTTTTTTAATTTGTCTAACCGCCGTGCTTGAGACGTTTTTGAGACAGTTAACTCGATCCTATTTCAAACTTGTGTATGAAAAACCTCTCACTAAAGAACGACTTATTTGTCAATATCATTACCTGACACTGAAGCAGGGTTTTCGCTGCGAGCGGAGCGGGCCCCGTACGTACGTTTAGCATACAACGTTGCCTTCAAAAGGTTTGCTCACGGTGGAAACACTTGAAGTCACCGATGTATGCTAAACAGGGTCAGCTCGCAGTGGAGTACGGTATTGGAAGGAACGGTTGGCATAGACGAACGGTGGCTTTTCAACGTAGCGAAGAACCACCGATAGACACCAACAATCATTACAGATTAAAGTAATATCTTAAATTCAATAGCTAAAGCAGATTGAATCGTTTTCTGTTAGAAATGTGTTTGTTTTTGCTACAGGAGTTTGGCTGAGATACCGCCATTGGTCTTAGCGGGGCAGTATAAGAGTCTTACGGAACTCTCTGAACGCGAGTTTAACACGCATTTGTCCGGTTTTTTGCAGTTCAGGTCAAATGAGCTGAAATTTGAACTACAATGTAAACCGGATGACACTGTAATAAATTATGGTATATAAGGGAGTCGGGAGGTGGGGGCAGTCGACCCACCGTGTTGGGACTCATTACCTAGTTTGGTCTTCTTGCCTTACTTTACTGGTACAGTCAAGGGTAAAAATAAATATGCGCACAAAGTTTCAAAAATATGTAAGTGCACATAGACCTTTAGTAATAAGGCTTATGTATATATTTTCGAAACTTTGTGGTGTAATAATATTGGTACCGTTGACTGTAGGTACCTACCGCCACGTATGAAGTCTAGAGTGCGATTCAGTGCGGTGTGGTTTAACCCTCCAATGACAATGCTAAAATATTGTCTAGTGTCTTGAATTATTTGCACATGTTTTATTATGTTAAGACCCGTTAAAACGTAAGTTATTACGTTTATTCGTTTTCCTCGTTGGGTTGTAAATGGACAATGAGTCACCTTTAACTTTGCTCAGCGACATATAAAATATGTTATCTATTCTGTGGTTGAACATAGTACGTGTGGTGTAGTACTCATGTAGGTAATGTTATGTGTGGTCGCTTTATCCTTGAAGTAAATATATACTCATCGGTAGTTTCATAGTTACAAACTCTTGAGTTTCCCCAACCAGTTGCCTACAAATATGATATGATATCCAATTGAAGAGCGTTCGACTGCAACGCGGGCAGAGTCGCAGGCAACAGCTAGTCACTTATAAATAGACCCCGTTATCACAGTCAACAGCACATACTGGCCTAAAATAGTGTTGGTACAAGTTTGTTGAACGAAAGCTTAGTCACTAATCGATACACGAGCAATATCCTAAGCCTTGAGTGTATTGATCATGTGTTATCGTTTTTCTGAAGGTCTCACTTACCGCGTGCTACACATACCTATGTTTTAATAAAAAAAGCTAAAAAACTCTCCCTTACATTTTTCGTATTTGTAATAATATTAATGGGATGAGTCAGAACAGGGGCATGTTTTATAAAGCTACAAGTAACAATATTACGGGTCTAAACTGGCAACACTGCTCAAATGGCTGGTCGTCATTGGTCGAGGTTTGTAACCTGTAATTTGTAATTTGTAGCTTTATAAATCAGGCCACAGATCAAACGTTTCTTATTGTTACTTCTACTTGCGCACACAGTTACAAATTAGGTTAAGCCATGTCTCTAGGTCCATAAACCACAGAGTAAAGGCGGTATCGTGTGGAGACGTCATTCCTTTTAAAAGTATCACACCAATACAACTTCAATTAATTTAACTTCGTTTAATTCAGTTATAATAAATAATAACTCAACTGAAAAGTAACAACTTTCTGTCTCAATAAAACTACGAGCTCTAACCGCGAAGATCGAACTGTCAAACCCAACTATCCTCCACACAGCCACATGCAATGTTCGTTCAGAAACCGTTTTCAAGTAGTTATTATTTATAATATCTAACATAGAAAATACCTTTTTCCAGCTATCAGAAAGCATCAAGCTGACCCTATCCGAATGGGGAACCCAGAACGGTCTCAAATTGCAAAACGGTAAAGCAACTCCTGGCGAACAAGCGAAGACTTCCCGACAGCATTCAGAGTACGTGGTCCTCTCTACACCAACTCCCGGAGCCATTGTGAGGATCACGCGGCCCCATGATGACGTGCAAAACAAAATGGCGGAGGAGGAGAGGAAGAATTTGAAGATCGGTGTCAAGATATTTATTAATGAGGACAGCCCGTCAGCTTTGATTGAAAGTTTGGAGAATGGTTAGTATGTCATACTATTTTTACACGACTGCCCAAAAAAAGGAGTGTAATGTTTTCAGGGTTCATGTATGTATGTATGTAATGATTCTTTATTTCACCATAACTTCTAAACGGCTGAGCCAATTTCAATGTGTGTGGTATCGTTAGAATTCTTTTGCCATCCCGGGTAACAGGATATTATGAAACGGCGATTAGTTTGGGATTGGAATAGCTGTCAACTCATATGCACTTTGAAGTAAGTATATGGTAAAACTGTCTCCTCGAATCCCTTTCTAATCGCGGCAGAATGGCAAAATGTCAATTATTAATGCCAAGAAAAAAAAGTCTTCTAATTATTATTATATGGGTATCATTTGAAAGGTGATGATGATCATCTTAATGTGACTATCTCAAATATATATGAATATAATTATATCAAAAAATGCAGTCGGGTTTTTAAAACTTACTTTTTATTTCGTTTTTTTCTTTTTTGCCCCGCGGCGACTTCAACAGCTACTACCGCGGGAATATGGCGTTTCCACATTGAAGTGATTTCGCCAGATATATGTATAAATCAATATAGCAATATAATACAATCCAATCTTCTATAGGAAGAATAGGGGTAACGTATTACGGTGATATAGGGCAGAGGCCAAGATAGTTTTAACCTCTGTACCACTGCGAGTCCACTTGAAACGAGAAGTAAGATGCCAGATACACGAAATAAGTTAAAGTCTTCTATTACTGTGCAACACAAAGGCATTAAAAGTACAAATCACTAACAGAAAAGAACTTTGAACACCTAAATACATAAAAATACAAAACTAAAACAAATTACTCATCCGCCATCTTTTAACGTTGCAAATGGCCCCCCTTTCATTTAGTTATTACCTTGAGTACTTATAGTGATACAAGATAGACTCAATTCTAACAGCTGTCTCCGCGGTACAATTTGTTAGACTATTCTTGGGGTTGAGGTTATAATTGTGTAGTGGAATAACAGGTTTCCGCACTGTTTTCTTGTCCTAATTTTACTCCTATACCTTACTCGGCTTACGTTGATAAAGTTAAGTTTTCAGTCAAACTATAACATGATAAAGAATAAACTATTCAATAAATATATAATAAAAAAAACCGGGTAAGATCATGTCGGACTATTCTCAGTGTAGGGTTCTGACGCCGTTAATACAAAAACAAAATCTTGAAAAAAACCAAAAGCATGAACGAATTTGTATTAGCTAGGCATAAAGACTTGAGTCGCCTGTATCTCAAGACGTAATTCTAACGAAACTGGCACTTTTAGTGTTCAATTTATCCAAAACAGTCCCCTCAATCTTACCTGAGAAAAAGCGAGCGTGACATTCAGACAGAGAGACATATGGACATGGAAATACTGTAAAGGTTCCAAAAAAGGTTTACCACATAGTTCCATTCGTTTATGATGCCAATGAAAAACACAGAAAAACACCTTAAACTACGCCCAACACACACAAAAGGGATGGATGACGGCGCGGCCCTGACTACCCCGGCTCGGTCCGTCTTGTTGAGCTTGCTTGTGGTAGCTCATTGTGCGTACGGTCGAGGCACGCACACATGCAAGCCCAACGTCTGCACAAGGTCCTACCACTACTATTAAACTACTTTGTGTTGTCATTGTGAGTTGTGACTGATTCTGCAGCGTCACTGTACATTTTACACATTTTACAGTCATCATTAATCATCTTGATAGGATTTGATATCTATGTCATTGCTATTAATAAATAGGAGCTTGGTTTTCAATAGATCTCTTGTATTCTTATCTTGCTTGATAATAAACGACTGCTGATTTGATTTGATACTGCATAACCACGTAAGTAACATATTTAATAAGTTGCAATATTTACCTTACTGACTTACTTGCCCAGGTATATTTTGCAACTTATTAAATTTGTTCGTTACGCTGTTTCACCGACGTTTTCACGTTAGCGGTTTCCCGTTGAACAGCATAAAATCACGTCACGCGGAATCAATCGATAAGAAACCATACAGATAGCATATCAGTGCAACATTTGGTTAATATCTTTGCGTGGGTTATGGAGAGGCCAAATATTTATTTTATCTGTCCCCACAGTACACACCTCCCTGTCCCTCGATCGAAAGAATCATAAGTGATTGCTTACTGTACTGTATCGCGGAGAACGTGAAGAGAAGAAAGCTTAACGCGCTTTGGTTACGAGACCATAGATCGGTTACCCTAACTGAATAATTCGCATTTTTCCCCATTTTATTTTTATATTTTCCATTTTCGATTTATTCAAAATCAATTTCACTGAGTCGATCGAGCTCCGCTATTGCGGAGCTCCTTTTTCTGGGTGTTATGGCCCTTCGGGATTTCTGCAAAGCTAACATAATCTAAACCTATCTTCATAGTTTGATCTATTTCTACTTAATATGCGATTGCTAAAAATTCAAAATGGGTAACAATACGATCGGAAAAAAATTAAAATGGGAAAAAATGCGACTGGAAAGGTGGCTACGCGGAATTAATCAGGTTGAGGAACCGATCTACCTATCCGTTGCAAGAGCTATATTGTTCACGTTGAACAGAACAATCTGTTTACACTGAACTGTCACGTTTGTATGTTATCTAAGATTATGATGGGTATTATATTAATTTATTATAGGTAGGTAGCTTGACAGATAAATATGTTGACAAGCACTTCACATTGTGTGGGTGGTAATGTAAGTATAATCATTAGGCATTAATCTTATTATGATTTTTATTTTTGTCTTAAGGTTGTTTTTTGCTTTAAATGTCTTAATGTGACATAGTTTTGGTTTTACTTTTAAACTATTTTTAAGTCTTGATTTATGGTTTAATTATCTTAATAATCATATGTCAGAATCAAACCAGTTTTACACTGACATAGTCGTGGGCGGCTTCTTATCTTACTTTGGTGGTGGGGTCCTTACGGATACACTGCGATCCTATGGGATCTTTTGTGTAATTACCCTTCTTTTGGCGCTGAATCCAATTCAGCCTACACCAGTTCCAGAAAGCGGATATTGGAGTGCAATGGCAGTGCCTTGAAACGTTTGGTTCTGGGTAGCCACAACCGAGGATTTTCATTCTTACTCCGGCGAGGGCATCACGTTCACACAATAAGTGTTTCGTTCTTTTCACCTCTTCGCCGCACATTCTACAATCTGTGTTGTCATAAAGGCCCATCTTTGCTAGGAGAAGTTCAACCCCGAAGTGCCCGGTAAATACTCCGATAATGTATAGGAGTTGTCTTCTGCTGAATTACCAAACTTTGGTCCAGCTCTGGTGAACTCTTTCTATGAAGAGCTTTGCATGCTAAGCCGGCCGTGATTTTCCAGTTTCTGGTGGTTATCTAAGGCATTATTGATCAGACTGTTTTCATAGTGCCCGTTGAGGGTGCCACAAATGGTTCAGGTCTGACGTATACGTCCTTGGACCCTTTCCGAAGGTGGTTAAAGGTTAAGGTAGTTGATAAAGATAAAGATAAAGATTCGCAATAAAACAAAACCACATTACACAGATAAAACAATATCAAGACACTGAAAAATTGTTACGAAACGGTCCCAACTCAGCATTCGCTAGCCGTAAAGCCAGCACTGGTCTTCCGTTGGAACCGCTTGGTGAAAAAACGTAAAGTGACACATTTAACACAAAACAATGCTAAAAGAAAAACATCAAGGATCAAACACAATAATTTGTTCGAGATTATCTCGAACGTCTCAAATGACCATAAAATTTATGGCCTGGTAAAGTTGGCAACACAAAGGAAACAGAATCAATAAAATAATACCAAAGAGAACTATATAGTCTATGGAAACGTAAACAAAGCAAGCATATGGGTTACGCAACAATAACAAAATGATATACGTTCAATTCAAGAAATAAAATAAATAAATATTTAACAATTGAACATATTTTAGTACTGGTTAAACCTTAGAAAACTTTTACATAACGATGTATCTTGTCTCTATTCCAGTTATCACAGCCCTCCACACAACTTACATAGACAATGTGATTTTGGCTTATAATCCAGATCTCACCCACAAGGACCAAGAAGATAACCTCACCCATTACTCAAACAAAGCCTCACCTATATCACTGGGCAGCAATGTAGGTAAGTCCACCAATACGATTTGCAAATCTATCTCCACAAGGTGATATCTCAAACTCAAGAGCCAAAGCAAATACGACCCTCTTCCGTTAGTAATAAGGTTGCAATTGCTACAGGAGATTAAATGAATACTTAAGCGTTGATTAGACTATCAATAAAAATTGCAGAAGTTTATTGATATCTTACAATCTTTAACCCTTATTAAGGTAGAGCGACCACATATATTTATTTAGAATTTCAATCTTACAGTCTACAGAATATGATACATATTCTGTTGTTTTTGGACGAAAAATGACTTGCTTCTAACTGATTCCCTGGGAAGTGTTAAACATGACTGTACTCGAATTTTATGGAGCATAACTGTGTAACTGGAGCCATATAAAGAGTTAAGTTAGATAAAAGATAAGATAAAAAATATAAAAGAAATTTATTCAGTACCTAAGTAGGCCGCACGGGCGCTTTTACACTTCAATAATCTACCAGCGCTTCCCAAGAGGAGACCACTGCTGAGATGAAACGCCGCAAGAAACTCAGCAGTCAGTTTTTTTTAAACATATTTCATATTACGAAGGTACTACTTAGTCTAGCATTATATAAAGCTCTACAAATATTAAATTAAATATAATATCAAATAACATGCCTAGTTCAGCAGGAAAACATGACAAAAATCTTACGGGAGAGATAGAGAGAGAAAAGAAAAAGAAAAAATAGAATCAACTGCTTACGTGTATATAAGATGGTGCAAGATGACCACATAAAAGTTTCGATATGTTTTCCTGCATCAACGGTGTCCCCTAGACAAGACAAAGCAGGATAAAGCTTTTGCATTTGAACAAATTATTATTGACTAAGTTTCGGGTTTAGGCCATGGCCATTAGAAATATTATTTTAGAAATATTGTTCCAGAACATGAGTTAAAGTGTGGTAGTGGACGAGGTCTAGCTCCTAGAACCAATAGGTCAAAAGGTTCCTGTCTGGCGACCACGGAAGTAATGTTTTTGAATTATGTTTTCCAGGCAAGATCTCTGCGTCGGTGGTGGAAGTAGAGGCGGACAACGAGGCGGACAAGCGGAAATGCGAAGCTATATTGCCCGGGATCAAGGTGCTGTGGGGTGTTCTCGAAGATTTCGTCAAAAGTGGTAAGAAACTTGACTCGACGACATAATTAAGGTAGTGCCCCTGCCTACGCAGCTAGCGGTCCTGGATTAAAATCCCGGTAAGGGCAGATATGTGTGTGATGCAAATATTTGTTCCTGAGTCATGGATGTTGTCTATGTATTTAAGTATATATTTCTCTATATAAGTATTTATATCGTGGTCTAGTACCCATAGTTGTACCAGTACTAGACTAGGCCGTAGGCAGGGTCACTACCAACTAGTCTAAACGAAAAATCTACTTAACACGATCAATAAAACTGCTCGGCTTTAAAACTGAAAAAAGAACGTCTTCAACCCGGAGTAGGAAGAAAGACTAACTGCTTACAACCAAGCAAAGTCATTAATTACACCACAATAAAAAAACATTTTCAATTCCAGGCCGAGTAAACCAACTAGGCGTAGCTGACGTCGGCGGCGGGTGTCTGTACAAACTCCACGCCTGGGCTAAGGTGAAGCCAGCCATTGCCCAGATCAACCTGGCCTCGTGCTGCGTGGTCCCGCCATCGCTGCACGCCTTCTGTCGCGCCAACGACGTGCAGCTACTAACGCACGCCGACCCGCCAGGTAATTCAGTCATTTGTGGAAAACAACGAACTTTGCCAGTGTCATAGCCATCGCCGTCGCTCAGGACAAAATGGCACTAATTTTACTGGTTCCACAGTAGCTACGTGAAGCCATCAGTTAGGAGACAATGACACTAACTTTGTTGGCGCCATGTTAGCTGGAAAGTAAATTCTCTGCTGATGTGACAACGGCACTAACTTTTCTGGCGCCTGTTAGCTGGAAAATTAAGCTGTAGCTCAGGTGACAACGGCACTAACTTTCCTGGCGCTTGTTAGCTTGAAAATGAAGCTGTAGTTCAGGTGACAACGGCACTAACTTTCCTGGTGCTTGTTAGCTTGAAAATGAAGCTCAGGTGACAACAAATGAATCTATAGCTCAGGTGACAACGGCACTAACTTTTCTGGCGCCTGTTAGCTGGAAAATGAAGCTATAGCTCAGGTGACAACGGCAGTAACTTTTCTAGCGCCTGTTAGCTGGAAAATGAAGCTATAGCTCAGGTGACAGCGGCACTAACTTTTCTTTCGCCTGTTAGCTGGAAAATGAAGCTATAGCTCAGGTGACAACGGCACTAACTTTTCTGGCGCCTGTTAGCTGGAAAATGAAGCTATAGCTCAGGTGACAACGGCACTAACTTTTCTGTCGCCTGTTAGCTGGAAAATGAAGCTATAGCTCAGGTGACAACGGCACTAATTTTGCTGTTTCCAAGTTAGCTACGAAGTGAAGCCATCGCTTAGGAGACAACGGCACTAACTTTGTTGGTCGCCGTTTTAGCTGGAAAGTAAATCCAGCGCCCAGATTAAACTCGCTTCATACAGTCAAGGTCAAAAATAAATATCCGCACAAAGTTGCAAAAATATGTAGGTATTTTGTTGGGTTTTGTTTGTCTGTTTGTCACGAATAAATGTTTTTATCTTTCTTTTTTTCTTTCAATTAGACCTTATTGCCATAGTATTTGCTTATTGTGTGTGTACATAGTTAATAAGAAAAAGTACTTTAGTACCTAGAGACGAAAAGTGTCACTTCAGTCCAACTTTTTTTGGGTCATTTTAGATCATGAAAACTGAATTCTTATTTGACTCATATCTCATTTCAGATCTACTCTCTGCGGCCGCCGTAAAGACCCTATCAGACCTAGGAGTCGGCTGCAACAACTTAGATTGGTGTGCGAGGTACCAGGTCCACATAAAGTGTAGGGGCGTGCTCGCCCTCAAGGGATACGTGTGTAAGGCCACGCTAGACAAGAACCACAAATACACATAATTGAGACGCCACTATAGTTCCTTTATGGAAATTCACGACATCATTTTATAAGGCATTTGCGATTATTTAAACATAGCTTATTGGAATAGGCTAGTGTTCTAAATAATTCTAATTAGTCCTTCATTTACATTATGAAAAAAAAAATAGCACATATTTTTTCTTGTGTCATTTAAACAAAAAAATACGAAGACAAAGCGCGTTGAAGTTTCGCGTGACGTCACGCCGTGGCACACTATACCACGTTGTGACGTCACGAGCCCCCCTCCCGAACTTTGATGCGCGTTATATTTGTCAATTTTTACCCGACTGCGGCAGAGTCCAAAAGAAGGGGTTATGATTGATTTGATAAAGCAAAAAATACTTGTACAATATTTATTGATAATCTTACTGACGGACTAATTAGTTTTTTTTTATTCTCACCCCTATTCTAATATACCTTAAACCTAACGACTTACTATCAGGTGTGATGCTAAAGGTGCGGCTCCACTGAGGCGGAGCTGTGCCAATATTAACCAATAGAAGGCGCATGCGGTCACGTCGAGCGCGCCTTGCGCACGTTAGCTTAGATTCTATTGGTTAATATTAGCATAGCTCTGCTCGTCTCCGCTTCAGGGGAGCCGCACCCTAAGGGCCGTATTAAATTGATCTTGAGATTCCCGTTTCAAGA
Organism: Acleris sparsana; assembly: GCA_923062465.1. NCBI lineage: Eukaryota > Metazoa > Arthropoda > Insecta > Lepidoptera > Tortricidae > Acleris > Acleris sparsana. Next base: position 4,229,581 of record OV281305.1, on the reverse strand, counting down.
TATGTCAAAATAAATCTTATAAATACTACTACAAAACTGAAAACCGTGGAACTGCAGTTTGCTTTGTTGTGTGCCGGCGTAGCATAAGGCAACCGGCGAGGTTACTAGCAGAGAGGCATTCAACCTACCTTACGTCTCAGGTCCCACTTACCATCAGGTGGCCAGGGGGCCTAATATGTCTGCGTTTAAATGTCACGCGACATCCGCACGCGCGATAATCGCAATTATACTATAAGCCTGTGTCAATTGAAATTGCTGAAGATGTAAACAAATTAGTACATACATAACCTCAAATATTCATCAAGCGTGTTTTTATTTAAAATAACGTATAGTTAATAATTTGATTGTGAAAGTTAAGATCAAGTGTATAAATTATTACTAAGACCGCACTTGATCTTTAAAAGCACGTGATTATCGAGTAATAATGTTAAATTAGTTTGATTGGTTGTGTTTACATCTTTGCACATATCAAGTGGCACAGACTATAGGCCCGCTGCATGCTAGTTTGCCTTCATTGCTATTAAAAAAATGTTTGACTCGGATTAAGACGGGGATCTAACTTAAAATTAGTATACGTTCTTGAGACAGTTATTCTTTGGTTTTACTTGTGACATTTGACTATTGAATTATTATAAACTTATGTCAATATTTCTACGGATTAATTTTGTCGTGATTTTGTAAAAATCGCTATAGCTATAGTACTGAATTTATTTTTATATGTGCGATATGAAAACAAAGGTCAGTTGAAACATTTAAGATAATAAACCTGTCTATCGCTGTCGTACTCTAGCAAACTAAAGAGCCAGGATGCCAGAGGGAGTGACAGCGATAGGCAACCGAGAACTATTTATACTCTGGACCTGTATATGGTCGCCTTTGTCGTGGTGAATATATAGCGTCCGTCACTCTCGCACTTACTGACTGGTCAAAGAGTGACAGATGTTTTATTCACATCGATAAACACAACAATAATAGTCCATTATTAATGTAATTGAAATAGCGATTTTTACAACTAAAATATGTTCAAAATAAACTTTGAAATTACATATTTAAAACGCCAATAAAAATAATAATTGATGAGTGTACTCAATTTAAAATTTATAAAAGCAACTTTTTTCTTCGAAACGTAACTACAGTCTAATTTTTAAACACTATATTTACCACAATACCTATGGTATTTAAAAATATACACAAAGTATTATCAGTATACGTTGAAAAGTTTATGTATGAAAAACGTAGGAAAATCCGTCTTAATCGCACTTTCTCTGAATTTTTATTATGAAGGGTCACATCCTGCCAAAACCCAGGCAGCAAACGTGAGGGAGCTATATAACTGATATAGCGTGGTCCCTTTCACTCTCTGGAAAACACACAACACATTTTTTTTCGGTTGGAGGTTAAACCAGTTTTAAAACAAAAGTTTAAAATTAAACTATTAATTTATTGCCTTAAAGAATGTCCCCAAAATATGTTGTAAGTGCCTTTTGTTAACCTTTTAACCCTAAGCCTTATAAATATATACTGAAATAAACATGAAATGCCGTCATCAAAGCTCATTTTGAACTACAATTTTAAAATAAACAAAAGATGATTATTTAGGTAATTGTCAAAGATTTTTCAAGTTACATGGTTGAAAATGAGCTTTCAAGAGCTTTAAAGTTTAAAGTTTAACTAAAAAGCTTTAAAGTTTAACTAAAAACTGTGGTTAAAAGGTTCAAAAAATTTGACAGGCGTAAGCGAAGGCGCAGAGTGATATATTATTTTAGTTAGTGAATTAATCGTCACAAAACGGTAATGTTATTTTCCTATTTTAAGCTCAGTTAATGAGCATCTTATGTAGGTGCTGGGTGGATATACTGCCGATTTAATCGTCGTCATTGTTGTCATGAAATAGTTGCGACCGAAAATTTGACCTTATGATAGAATTTATCACCCTGATTTTTCAATTAAATTTGGCACCTAGAAGTGGCGTTCAACTGTATTTAAAAATCTGATTGACTTATAATAATAAGGAAAAAATGTAAATCTGCCTTGTTTCGGCAATTACCATATAATTTGTGATAAACTTGAGTCTGGTTATGGTTGTGTGATGGGTTAAAATGGTACAAATTTGTACTTATTTGAATAGCTACTTAACTTATTTGGGATCGAATGTTTTTCCTACAGATCACGTGTCATTGCTATTTTACGTAAGGTAAGATAAATTAAATTCTTAATAAGATAAATTAAAACTAAGTCTGTCATACTGATTAAAAAAAAATTTTTGCAAAATATCGTGTAATTTTAAAACGGTAAATGGACGATTTTGCTGTTTTACCTTTTTTACGCAATGGATGTAATCTACCATTTAATCCGCAATTTTATTATATTGGCAATCGAATATAATAAAATTGCAAGTAAAATAAATAAATATGGCCGTGATTTATAAAAACATGAATAATTAAAAAAAAAACTTTCCTTTCCGTTAGATTAGATTTATTGCTTGAGGTAAGAGTTAACTTATCATGCCATATTTAAAAAAAAAACATCGATCCCTGCCTATATACCACTTATTAGAAAATTGCTTAGCATTATACAGTGTTTAACACACACACATTTGTGTTTGAAACTACCGTTCCTTGGTTATACTTTCGTATGCGTTTCACTCATACTTTCTGAACCTTTGTCAATCTTTTATTTTTTACTTATTTGCATTCACCAAAATCGTAAAAAAAAGTGTTACGGTTAAAAGGTTAAAATATTTATTCACCACGCATTGGCTTAAGTTAAATAATATTCAAGTATGAACTTGCACATTTAGATCCGAAATTGTTGGTCAAGAATTTGATCCTATATGGCATGAACTACAGCCATACACTGTGATAACTAAAAAAAAATGAATAATTATATTAATATAAAAATACAAAAAAAATACTGTACACCCTCTTGTAACAAAAACAGGCACTTTCGACTTTTTAAGTTTTTTGAACATACATTAAAACATTGTGATTTAATACTACCATATTATGAAAGTATTATTTACGAAGAAACATAATGATTACATTATAAATCATATTAATTTAATTTGGCAGCATAAATTGTCATCAAGCAAATTTTCTTACAGTAAATATTTACTACACTTTAGTGCCCGCTTTCTTTACAAATAGGTTTTTTTAAAAAGGAACGACGAACTTTATACTAAATTAAATAACCTCTTATTCTTAAACGCGCAATAGCTAAGGTGTGCTTAAAATATATCTTAACTAAAATAGGTTTATTGTGCATTTATAAATAAGGAGTTTTTTAACTTTAAGTATGACGTTTGGTTGAACTCTTACTGCCTAACTTATACCAATTTCGTGTCGCCAATGTTTGCTCGGTCATTTAAACCATAGCTCATAATTCCGCAAACTAATTTGACAATTCATTATGCACAAATCATGCCTCAGTTTGCCATACCTGACAAAACTGCGGAATTATGGACTTCGGTTAAGACTGTTCGCAGTTCGTAGTTTGTTCTCGTTGTTAACGTAATATGAATGAGTTATCCCCATCGTTTAAATATATTATTTATTTTTCCATTATTTTGCGGTTAGAGGATACGTTTATAGGAAAAAATATACTATGGGTTATAGTGCAATACTAACAAATTCATTAAGTTAGGACTTGAATCATTAAACGCATTTTATTCTTACTTATAAAGGTACATTAAAAACGTAATCTCACTACGAATTTTTCTAGATTTACTTTTTTTATTTACGAATGTGAAAATTATGACGAATTTGAAATACGTAGAGGAACTTTAACGTGTACTTAACGGACTTACGTTTTATTAACAGTATTGTTTTTTTTAACATTCCTCATAAATATTTATTGACCTAAATACATAAATTTACACTAAATACATATGTATAAAATTATCATCTATTTCATCATAATTATGTATAAAACAACTCCAAAAGAAACGTTTTCGTTCGATTTAATAACACTGTATCTACATTTTTCCTGAACCACTAAGGCTCGATTTGGCCAATTTCAAGATACGTATCTGATCGTTAAAGTTATCTCTTTCCTTTTCTTTGTCATATAAAAAGGAAGGGACAGTGCTAATGTTTATCTGACCGATGTTTTTTTGAACTGCAGATATTTTTTAAACATTAAAAATAATTTCTTTTCTTTTCTTTTACACCCACAAAAATAAAGCTTTTTTAACAGATTTAGTAAAACCTGATGAATAGTATAGTTCTAATCACTTAAAAAGGCCGCTGCCGATGTACCTGCGTAGTCGCGCATTTATAGACGAAATTGGTGGTATGAAGGGGCGGGGCGGGGAATAAGCTAATGGCCTATATTAAGAAACCTGTATGTGGTTGTATTTTAATGTTAACATTAAAGTATTGCATGTCATTAAAGTATCGGTTATCGATGTGGTTGCTGTTAATGTTCACAATCTCCTACGGACCACTATACAACGAAATTCGTCAATGGAATATGAATCTATTACAAATGATGAAAGGTCAATTTTCTAATTTGATCATAGTCATAAAAAAAAAGAAATTACAGTTTACATTCCTCGCACTACATCTTTATTTGATTGGCCGTATTTTTTACTATTATTAGTACAAGGAACCTCAGGAGGTTAAAGTATCGGTGACCTATACTTTAATGGAAACATTAAGATACAGGTACATTAGGATACACGGCGACCACAGATATAGATTTCTCATATATTGTAGAAAATTTATGGTATGCATGTAGATAAAGTTATGTATGCGACTGTACCCATAATGCAACTCCCCTCCTCCCATTATGCAACAGTCACATAAACTACTTATTTTAAATCGATTTTAATACATGGTAATAAAAGATATACACAATTTTGATATTCCGTTACCATAAACACCTATATTCGGTCGGAAGGGAAGCATTATACAAAATATTAGCTTGTTTTATCTCAAGAAAGCGGGTTTGCCATGCTTGTAGTTGTCACACGTATAGACACGCACACTACGGCGACACTTAGCGACGACTGCCACGCACACTGAGACAACGTGCACGTGCATTTACACACACAAGTATGGCCAACCCGCGTTTGTAAGATAAAACAACCTGTACTCTAAGTGACATACGCTTTTTTTTTTAAAACGCATGTGTGTTGATACTATGGAATAATTCAATAATATACTTATGTCGCCTATTATAACGTAATTTCCAAAAACGTAAGAATTTCGGTAGCAAAAAAGGAACTGTGGGAACTCCCAGAAATATTTAGGAATGCGTTAAGATATGTATATATTGCATCATTTCTTTTTTGTACCGACGTTTTTTTAATCTGGAAATGCCTCTTAGCGCATAAATATTGAGAATAGCAGTGAAGCACGCCCAATGCGCGCCATTAACTAAACGGATAGGTGCAGTTGACTACACAGACCCTTATCAATACAAAGTGATTTTCAAAAGTGTTTCATTTCAAAAGTGAAAAAAAATATACATCCGTTTTTAGTCTGTGCTCATTAGGTGACCACCTTGATTGACAGGTAAAATTGTTGCCATGTGAAGAACATATTAAATAAATAGATACTGCCACGATTCATTTTGAAGACTCTACCCATAGTGTTTTTGAAAGACGAAGGCACGCCCCGCAAGTCAAATTGACTTGATAATTGTATACCTAATGTTACCGATCGTTAAATCACTAGAAATATAGTTTTTACAATGTTATTTCAATGTAAACATAAAAATACGTATGAAATACAGAATTGAACGTTAAAATACAAACATATTTTATTTTATTTTAATTTTAAATTTGGGTGCGTGTAATAATTTAATATCATATGTACGTACAATATTATACACAATGGGTGCTTTAAATATTACAACTTAACAATCTCAATATCATTGTCTGCTTACTTTTGTTTATTTTATTTATTTTCCGATAGTTCGTTTAAACTAATAATAGTCATCGGCTGTCTGTCGGTATTACACTCGCAAAATTACACGGCGGTATTACACTATTAGAAATAACAAAACCGAAAACTATTCCTAGTTTAGACGAAATAAACTGCAATATTTTTTTACATTAAAAAAGTAGATATTGGTTATTTAAAATATAAGTAACAAAAATGATGATTAATCCGAAAATGTGAACTCAAAATGCAATATGCTTATGTAATGAATAGAAGTTATTCTAAAATGTTATTATGTAAGATGAAATATGATGTATTTAAATTAAATTAAAATATGTATTTATTGTACTTCTATGTTGTGTTTTTATTTCAAATTCTGTGCACAAAAAACACGACCGAGTGCGTGTAATGATACGCATTATTTAGGGCTCCGTACGGTATATCTACCACGTAAAATGTTTTATAATAACATTGCAAACGTTTTTTTAGATATCTGAAACTGTTCTGGAACAGGTATGAAAAACTGTTTCCAAATTCATCTGTCAAGTTTTAGCCACATCGTAATAATGTCTGCGGACATGGTTTTTTCCACTCAAGCAATTTTTACCACAGAAAAATATAATGATGACATGCAGGTTCGATATATATATACTTGTCTTAGTTACAGGGATCATGACAATAATTAAAAAAATAAATGTGTCCCAAGATGATTCAAATGGAAAGTCCTTTTTTGTTACTGACATGTATAAGCTTTTGCATACAAATATATTCGTTTTTTTTTTAAATCAGATGTAACTTGGACTGCAAAGCGAAGCTTAAATCTCGGGTTCGCGGGGCTTCCAAATTTATTATTATTATTAACTAGAAGCGTAGAAATCGCAGAGTTACGCGACGAGATGAAAGAGTTAATTACGAGCTCGGCTGTACAAAATGAAACACAAATGAGCAAGCTGTTCCCTATACTCCAAGGAATACAACAATCAAACGCAAAGATTGAGGCCTCCATCACCTTCCTTGCTGAGGAAAACAGCGAACTTAAACAAAAAATCCAACAGCTGGAGGATGCTCTTAAGGCTAAAACAGATCATGTGCTATTACTGGAGGAGAAACTTGAAGACTGCTTAAGGATAAACTACAATAAAATGCTTGAAATCAAAAATGTCCCCCTAGGTGATAGGCTGCCTCGAGAATCCTTACTAGTCATGGTGAATACACTCGCCAGAAACTTGAATGTTGAGATTTCAAATTCTGACATATGTGACATATATAGTGTTAAAGGAAAATCTGTAAAAAAAACGATAGTCGTCGAATTTAACTCGACTATTAATAAAGATAAGATTCTCAAAACGGCCAAGTCATACAACATCCAAAATAAAACCAAAAAGCTTGGAGCCACCCACCTCGGTTTGAACATAAACCCGGATTCACCCATATATATAAACGAACGACTAACGGCGAAAGCCTCTAGACTGTATTTTTTGGCGAGAGACCTCAAGAGATCTATCGGATATAAACACTGCTGGTCATCAAACGGCCGTATCTACGTACGTAAAACGGATGAGTCGCCGGTAGTTTGGATTACTAGTGAAATACAGGTGCAAAAACTATTTAGTGAGTGACTACATCGAACCTTATGTGAATGGATCTACGCTAAGTTAAGTGAATGTTTTAAATGCTACATACCATACACTACTCTTGTTTACTTATTGTCTGTTACACCGTTAGGCACTACTGCTACTTACCAACTTATGAAGTACATATACTTCGTTAATAACTTTTTTAACTTAACGTTAATACTCACTCGCTCACCAGATAATAAATATTTTTATTTGTTCACAACTACACTTATAATTTTATCAAAATATTACACTTTACTGCTTACGATTAACAATACTTCACGTCCTACCTGCCATGATAAAAAAAAAAAAAACATACCAAGTTCGTATCAACACACAGCCCCACCTACTATACATGTTCTTATCAGCAACAACGTTGACATTTTTGTATATTTATATTCATGATGCAAGATGATATTTTAACTGAGTTAGACGATCTGGATAATAATCAAAATTTTACTTGTACTATTACAGATCTACCCTCACGCTTGCCGAATTGTAAACCTATACTTTCTATCATAACGCAAAATATAAGAAGTATTTATAAGAATATTGACGACCTAGATATCAACTTGGGCTTATTTCAACGTGACCCAGATATATTAGTACTTACAGAATGTCGATTGATTGAAAACAGACCGTTACCAATAAAATCAAACTATTCCTGTTACCATACCACTAAACAAATAACACAGAATGACGGTGTCGTCGCATATATACATAACTCGAACCCACATCAGGTTAAGGAAATTACCTTGGCTGATGCGTCGTGCCTTCAAATCTCGTCTTCGTGTTTTACAATCTTGTGCATTTATCGATCGCCGTCAAACACAAACACGACTAACTTTGTTTCTTCGCTGAGTTCACATTTAAATAATGGTCAGCTGGGTAGTAATGTCGTCATCACGGGGGACATAAATATAAATATTATGTTACAAAATAACACAACGAATACTTATCTAGATACTTTAGCTTCACATGGGTTATTACCAGCTCATTATCTAAATACCCGGATAAACAGTTGTTTGGATCATATCCTGATAAATTTAAACCCCAACTTATTCTTCTCTAGGACAGGAATACTTGAAACAACAGTAACTGATCATATGATGACTCTATTTAATATTTATTCTAAATCAGTAAATATACCAAAAACGGCCTCTAAAACAGTGGTTGACTACTCTTATGCGCTTTCCCTGCTCAAAAAAACCGATGTTGATGTCTATCTGAAAATTAAAGATCCAAACCAAATAGCAAATATTTTAATACAAATTATTCAAAATGCATTGGTTGCCAGTACTAAAATAGTCAGTATTCCATCAAAAAAACGCATATTAAAGCCCTGGATCACACCCGGTGTACTTCGATGCATTCAATTTAGAAATAAATTACAAAAAAATCTTAGACAAGATCCTTCTAGCGAAATTCTAAAACTCACTTATAGACGCTACAGAAACTACTGCAATAACTTAACTAAGAGACTAAAAGAGAAATATGAGAGAGAACTTTTAGATAAAGCAAAAAACAATAATAAAAATCTATGGAATACAATAAAAACTATTACCAACCTAAAGAAAATAAAATGTAAAAATGATGAGCTTCTCAATTTATCAAACTGTCCTTATATGTCTGCTAACTTAGTAAATAAGCACTTTGTCAATGTTGGACAACACCTAGCAGAACAAATTACACCGAAAGGAACTGTTAATCCAAACCTCACTACTTACCTGAACTCGTTAGCGTCACAACCACCTTCAATTGGAATAATAGAACCGGATATAGGGGAAATTGAATCGTTGATTTCAAATATTAAAACTAAATCTGCCTCGGGCTGGGATAACATACCAAACATGTTTTTAAAATCGGCAAAATCTGTACTCCTTCCTGTTATTACCCACCTAAGTTCACTCTGCTTCACTCAGGGAATATTCCCCACTGCGCTTAAACGGGCTATTATCCACCCAATATACAAGGATGGGGTCAAAGAGGACGTCAACAATTACAGACCGATCTCGGTACTCTCCTCTATCTCTAAAATATTGGAAAAATTAATAAACAAAAGATTAATCAAATATTTAAATACATTCGGTCTGTTGTCCCCTAGACAATTTGGCTTTCGTGAAGGAAAAAGTACTGAAGAGGCAGTTTTAAAACTAACAATTGCTATTACGGAGCATTTAGAGAAGAAACAAAAGACATTATGCATATTCCTTGACCTAAAAAAAGCGTTCGACTCGGTCTCTATTGGCATTCTTATTCGTAAACTGGAGCTAATGGGCATTCGTGGTCAATTTCTGGACCTCGTTACAAGCTATTTGTACGACAGAGAGCAACGCGTTAAATTAAACGACGATGTTTACAGCACGGACGTATCCTCCACCCACTTTGGTATCCCCCAGGGGAGTGTCTTAGGCCCGACCCTTTTTATCGCGTATATAAACGATCTTACAGAGCTTCAACTAACGAATGGTCAAGTTATTTCATATGCAGACGATACTGCGCTACTCTTTCATGGAGATAGCTGGGAGGAGACATACGCCTATGCTGAGACTGGATTGTCCAAAGTAATAACATGGTTACAAACTAATTTACTTACATTAAATATTAAAAAAACTAATTACATAACGTTCTCAATTTTAAATTCTACACAACCTGATAAAACAAAATTTACATTAACCGCCCATACTTGTTCTAATTGTGCAAACGCCTGTTCCTGCTCGCGTCTCAATCATGTTACTTCGACTAAATACTTGGGTGTACATATAGATCAATTGCTCTCGTGGAACGACCAAATAGAAATTACAGCTAAGAGAATTCGGAAGCTAACATGGTTATTTAAATACCTGCGACATATAACCGATAAGGAACTATTGATCTATATCTACAAAACTCTAGTGCAATCTGTTGTTCTTTATTGTGTACCAATCTGGGGCGGTTCCCACAAAACTAAACTTATCGTTCTTGAGCGGGCACAACGCTCAGTTCTCAAAGTACTTCTAGGTAAAAATATACGCTTCAGTACCAAAGACGTTTATATAGAAGCAGACGTACTTACGGTCCGGCAATTATATATCTTAAATTGTATCCTAAAGGTTCACAAAAATACTAAACCTGATACTAACATAATAAATAAACGCAACCCTTTCTCGGTAATTAAACAGGCAAATATTAGTAGAACCTCTTTTGCCAGAAGGCAATTTAATGTTGCATCCATTTACCTATATAATAAAGCTAATAGATCAACAAAAATCTATAACAAAACATATGGGGAGTGTAAAAAACAAATTACAACATGGTTAAAAAGCAAAAACTACGAGGAAACTGAACTACTCTTGCAATGACCGTAGCCACATAAGACATACCTACGAAACACTGACATTAGTAGCAGTTCTTTGACACAACATTTGCTCACATGCACGTCTCTTTGTACATACATATATATTAAGTTATAAATATAGTAATAAAAAAAAAAAAAGGCAAACCATTAATATGTTTGCACAACCTTATCCCAATAAGGGATATTACATAATCCTGTTCTCACCAATTTCTTTAGATTAAGTTACTTAGTATTGTATTATTAACGCTAGTCACCTTGAATGGAAGAGCGAATACCTCCTAACACAAGTGTAAAACTTAAAAGGAGGATTCGACAAGCTTTTGTAAAACTTTGTTAATAATAAATGATTTTGATTTTTGATTTTTTTTTTATTCATACAAATTTGGCTTCGGGCGGTAAATTTTCTCACCGACTAAATCCAAGTCGATTTCCACGATTGTTGAATACGTTACCGTTATTTCGAAAAACTAGGTTTGTAGATACGTATTCGTAACTTTTTTTTAAATTTGTTACTTTCCAATAAATATTTACTAGGAAAACAAAACATTATAGTTCATAATATCTACCACCTAATATCAAAAATCGTACAAATCAGGCTACGTTTAATGGGAGATAGTACATTGTGCATCAAGGGTAGTATGAAGGGAATTACTAACGAGAGTGTTAGAAGCCCGACGCCGAAGGCGGAGGGCTTTTAATGACTCGAGTTAGTAATCCCCTTACTGCCTGTGATACACACAATGGTTTTCATCATATTTGCGAGGAAAAAAAACAAAGAGAAAACACTTAACTCTGCAAAATATAAAGAAATAACTTTTGACCAACGGGAACGTAAATGGAAACGATATTTTTTTTGTGACAGATAATAACTGCGTTTAGTTTCGACCTGGATTCGAGCCAGATTTAGCCAATTTGATAAAAATTTATAATTACTAAAATTAATGATAAATGTTGATATAAACTTGAAATAGGTATAAAAATAATGAAGTTTAATGAAGCGTATAGGTTTTGTGTAATGTAAGTTAGTCTATAGCTAATTTTTAAAGATGAAATTAGAAACCGATTTAATTTTTGGCTGAAAATTAAACCTCCTTAGTCAGAAATGATGTACGAAAGAGTTGCAAATTTTAAAAAGAAAGTCTTTACTCCCTAGGGATGACAAACTCGCCATAATTCCCGCGGGAACAATTTAGACCATTGTCCTTCTGTATACAGGCATGGAATAACACCATTTACGAGCAAGTGTGATGAAAAAAACATTACCACATTCATGTGGAACCTCGTAAACAAAAAGAAAATGCTTATTTGGCAACGGAACCATTCCAAAACTGCCCGATCTCCCACGATTATAAGACTAAATTTCACATCCAACGACCACCCTTACGTTATTAGTCAATTTGTATTCACCACGTGCCGCGGCGAATCATGCGAGTAACTCAGGAATTACAAATTCTAATAAAAGGGGTTTGCAGGATACCGGATATTACCTTCCGACCCCGCTTCCGTCGTTGGCAATTTGTAAACGGTCAAAACGTTTAAATTTATCTAATTCTAAAGAAGTAAAAGTTTATAATGACGTCAGTAATAGTTGAGTAACGATGTTATATGAATAGATTGATTTTGATGATGGTAGGTACACAAGAAAAGATGAAATTTCATTTTTTTTGGTACTGGGCAGATATTCTGCCCTCCTACGGAAAAAAGGCGCATCTACTATATGAATTGTATTGCATATTCAACCTTATTATAACCGTTGAGAGTTTAATATGCTTCAATTAATTAATTGCACTTATGCCTTTTCTCCGTAGGAGGGCAGTATTTGTGTGATGAGATCCTGCGTCATGGTTGTTATCTATGTGTATATATTTCTCTTTATAAGTGTTTATATCGTTATCTAGTACTCATTGTATAACCCTAGAGCTCAGTTTAGGAGTAGGCCTAGATAGGTTACGCAGAAAACTGCTTTTAGGGATGTTACGGAGGTGGCTTTATCGGAGCCGGAGGCGAAGTTGGAGCCGATCCGGAGGTTTATCTGAGGCTAGCCGGAAACGGGTAAGATCGAATCGATTTATTTATAAGACAAAATGCGGGCGATCGTGAGTGATAGGTAAGTAATTCCTGGACAAGTCAAAACTTGTAACCTTCCGCTCCGGTATAACTCCGGTAAAAAATTAACGAAGGCGGAGGCGGATCCGAAGGTAAAACCAAACGGAAGTTCCATCTTAAAGGATGCGGAGGCGAAGCTCCGTGACATCCCTAATTGTTTTCTATGATATGAAACGAAAATTAACAGAAGTAATAGGGTAAAGTCACCAGTGGTCAGCCAGAGACCAGTAGTCGACCTTATATGAGTGCGAAGAGTGGGACATATATCTTTCGTACTCTTCCCACTCATACAAAGTATAGGCAGAGGCCGACTACAGGGCTCTGGCTGATCATTGGTGACTTTACCCTACCTACGTTCTATGAAATGAGTGTCGGTGCAACAAAGGTACCTAAACCCATCCCATCTTAATCTTTAGGGTTGGCAACGCATTTGCGGTCTTACGATTGCACTCGTAATAATAATATAGTAGGTGTAGTGCACAAATCCTACTTACTATCAGGTCTGTGTGCCTAACGCCTTCTACATGCCATACAAAAAAAAAGATTTGTCTATGTCGTCAGGATGCTCCTATTTTCCGAGCCCTTCCAAAACTTTGTGTAACACAGAACAATAATATAATTAACCGTGGTCTTATTTAGGCTTGTGTAATCGAATTACACGTGTGTTGCGCAAGATGGAAAGCTGCGGGAAATTGAGCGAGGACAATTTCGGCGAGATCTGCGCACGCGCTTCCGTACGGTGCGCAGAAAACGTGTTATATGGGGATCAAATGAATATTAGGATCGTAGACAAATTAAGCCTAGATTTAAAGTAGGTACCTACTATGTGTGTGTGTGTATGGGTGAGTGTGTATGTGGCACAGTAGCTTAAACGGGTGAACCGATATGGATGCGGTTTTTTTTATTTGAAAGCTGGTTTCTTAGCTAAGTTTCATGAAGTTCGGCTTCGCCGTATAATAAATATCAGCTCTGAAAGAAGGGCCGTTATACCTATCGGGAGTTTTAACTAGGTATTTAATAGTTGAAAATGAAGCTTTGCTCTTGTGAAGCGATATCAAATATATTAATATAAATATCTGTACCTACTCTAGTCCATTGTTAAAGGCAATGCTAAAAATAGGCACTCGTACATAGGGTACAAGAAGAGCTAACTACACAGTACCAAGGTACATAGAAAACATCCAAAGCTCTTGACTCAATTCGATGATTAATTTGCTCTTGTTATAATAAGGCTTAATTTAACTAAATTCTATAACTGCAAATGCTAGATTAAATTCTTACTCTTCGCTTTGAAAAGCAGACCAAAATGTATCTGACGAAACTTTATAATATCTAAAATAAATGACAGAGTCAGAAAAAGATATAGAGATAATATAACGACATCAATTCGAAACGGAAAAACGCACAGCTGTGTTTTTTCTTTATAAACAGTGAGTGAGGCAAGGGAATCTTGTAAAAGCCAGGACCATAATGACTTAACATAGCCGGAATTTCAAAAGCGGTTAAGTAATGGCTCTGCGGAACGTCTTACGAGAATACGTCACTTGTGGTATTCCCTATTAGTAATAAAACTCGTCTCACACGGTCCATTTATCATATTATTTTTAACATATAATACATACGATAGCGTTTCAAACGCAATATGGTTTTACAAAGGGTTTTTTTTTTCTTTGCCCCGCGGCGACTTGAACAGCTACTACCGCGGGAATATGGCGTTTCCACAATGAAGTGATTTCGTCGGTGTCAAGTATATATAAGTATAAATCAATATAGCTATAAAACACAATCCATCTTCTCTAGGAAGATTGGGGGCAACGTTGCACGGTGATATGTAGGACAGAGGCCGAGATAGTTTTAACCTCTGTAACACTGCGAGTCCACTTAAAACGAGAAGTAAGATACACGAAATAAGTCCAAGTCTTCTATCACTGTGCAACACAAACGCATTAAAAGTACAAATCACTAACAACACCTAAATACACAAAAATAAAAACTATAACAAATTACACATCCGCCATCTTTTGACGTTGCAAATGGCCCTCACAATTTACCTAGTAGAATAGACGCCCAGGATTGACGTAAGCGCGGACTGACAGTCGCGTCGAGCGCTTATGTCAATTGCATACATTATAACAGTTTTGGGAAACGTATAATAACCAATTACAAGTAAATTCCTACATAAACTCAAGCTGATTGTGAAACGCCGCTAAAGTCGCGCAAATTTTGCTCCGAGCGATATGGTTTCTCACCCCCTAAATCAAACCAAATTTCCGCGGTTTTTGAATATGTTGTAGTTATTATAAAGAACTAGGTGTGTACAGTCACGAGCGTTAATTTGGGACCCATTTTAAGAAAAATATGCATCAAGTCGTCAATGTCATTAGAGATGTCAAGACATTTGTAACTTCTAGGAAACTCGACCTTATTTCTGTAGAATGTCAGATTGACTTTGGACCTAAGGTGGGTCCCAAATTTAATCTCGTGACTGTACGTTTCCGTTTTATATTTTTTACAGTTTTTCACGATATCTATAACATATTCAAAAATCATAAAAATCGAACTACATTTAAGGGGAGAGAAACGTAATTGCATTTTGTATGGATTTTTTTAGCTTCATAATCCTCTTAACTTATACATGCACAGTGGCGGCTGGCGAAGTTATACAAATCGTTCACGTTAGCGTCAAGCATCTTCGCTAATCGATGTAGGGTAAAGTCACCAGTGGTCAGCCAGAGATCTGTAGTCAGCCTCTGCCTGTACTTTGTATGAGTGGGAAGAGTACGTACCTAAGCTATATTTCCCACTTTTCCCACTTAAATAAGGTCGACTACTGCTCTCCGGCTGACCACTGGTGACTTTACCCTACTCGAAAGACATTTTATAAAGTCAAAGTCAAAGTTCTTTATTCTTCAATTTAGGCATAATATAATGCACCTATGAATGTCAAAAAGCATTACCACCGGTTCGAAAAATAAAACCTTTGCCCCGAGAAGAACCGGCGTAAGAAACTCGGCAAGGTATATTTTTTTCAAGACAAAGGTTTACATCATTACATAATAATTATAGATAGTTTACAATATCACGGTATTTTTGTACAGTAGGTGCACCTTTTTTAAGCGTAGGTAAATTTATGCGTAGATTACTCATGCAGGACGGACGACTCACCGCCAAACAACTATGTAGATAGACAACTAGAAGACGCCTTTAGGGGATTCATTTCCAAAAATTCTTTCTTAGTGCACCTCTAGAATTTCCAAGGTATATTACCTTAAAATTTCAAGTCCTTAGGTCCAGCGGTTTTGGCTGTGCGTTCGTTGATGGATCAGTCACTCAGTTTCTTAACGTTGTTTTAGATTAACGCGTTCCTTTTTCTAACGTGTGTATAAAATCGACTCTAACGAACGACTAAGGGCCTCCGCACAGGGCGACGTCTCGTAAGCGTATCGTAATACACGCGTAGGACGAGAGCGATACGACCACGTACATCTTGCTTTTTTTACGTCAATACGCTACCACTATCGTAGTAACAATAAAAATCTCATACCATTCGCTGCAACGCCTTCGTGTGCGGACTTGTTTAAAGATGTACGTGGTCGTATCGTTCTCGTCCTACGCGCATAATTCGATAGGCTTACGATACGACGCTGCATCATAAACTGAGTCTGAGAGCAGTGTTAGGGGCCCAGGTGTATGAGCAGGCGGAAAAATAAATAAAGAGGAGAATACCAGTTTATTCTGCCATCGGTACCCCCATTAACCCAAGTTCAGCGGGTCTGTCACCGTGAAACACTCTCGCTTTCCCGATGCGAGCGAGATAGCGTCCTTTCGCTTTGATTGCGATGGTTGTCAACATAAGCACTGGCCAGAGCTGTGCAGAATTTCTGTACGAATAACTTTAATATCATAATTAAAACAAGATAAAACCAACAGTAACTCATACAAAGTTGATTATTTTTACACGGCTGCTCAAAAAAAGGGGCATACCAAATGTTTTCAGGGTTCATGTATGTATGTATCTACGATTCATTATTCCTCCATAATTTCTAAACACCTGAGCCGATTTAAATGTATGTGGCATCATAAGAATCCTTTCACAATCCCGGGTGACAAAGGATACATAAACTGTTATGTCAACAAAAAAAGTCTTTTAATTATTACAATATATAGGTATCATTTGAAAGGCCCTAGTGTGACCATCACAAATATATACGAATATAGTAGCATTAATAAACGGCTTTAAAAAAAAAACGATAACTTCAGTCGGGTTTTCAAAGCTTGTTTTTCCTTTAGTTATTATCTGCAACTATTCGACCCGGCGAATTTAGTATCGCCTTAGAATGTTTTTCTCGTATTTTTTTCCGATGGTTTAATAGTATGCTGCTATTTGGGGCAGACACAAATGTAACAAATTAAACCTTATTAAAATTGGTAAAGCCATTCTTGAACTAATTTAAATGGTAGTAATAAAAATATCGTGAAATTTAACAATTATAGCGTGTTTATTGAATTTTTAGTTGGTTCGATACCCTGGTGAGGAAAGGAAATTTTGGAAATCTCATCTCTCTTAAATATGATGGGCCCAGGACAGGGACTCCTCGGCCCATAAAATAATGTCACAATCCAAATGTTTTTTTTTCGTAATTGAGTGTGACTTAGCTGTAACGTGCGAATGTTGCCCGCCACTTGGTCTGCGTAGCTATTCACTTGGAAACTGTCTAATTTTAGCGATAAAAAGTAATTTATGTCGTTTAGGAGCGTTTTTGTTCCCGAATTTCATTTAAATCGATTCAGGGTTTAGCTGTGAAAGCGTAAAGTCAATAACAGACAGGTCAAAGACGATATGGCGTTTACCGAGTAGAATGTCGAACTCGGATAACTTTACAATTTATCTTAAGTGACCTCCTCAATCGGAAGATCAGTGCCGACTTTACGGCTAGCGAATGCTGAATTGTGATATAATTTTGTATTGTTGCTGATAAATGTCTCTTTATCTTATCTTATCTTAAATATGTCAGCCGAAAGACGTCCAGTGCTAGACCATCGACGAACTATAGGTACTTTATAGTTCGTTGATGGCTAGACGCGGCCTACCCCAAGCACAAGCATCGTAGTGACCTGACCGCAAGCCGCCCCCATCCTGGTTACGTCCATGGTACGTTTATTACGTCCATGATGACGTAAGAGTAGGCACTAGGTGCGGGGATCACCAGGTAATTAAATAATTAAATATCATAGGAAAAGTCACACAAATGCTGCAATGCGAAAAACCTGGCACTACTTTTTTTTCTTAGTTTTAAGTTCGATGTCTAAATGCAGCAGTGGTTGTTCTTACGCAAAAATGTATGATCTTTCAGATGAGCTTTGGTTTTTTGAGGAGATGGATCATAAAATATACTTAAGTACGAGGCGTCGCTTATCATACTGCTGACACTGATTAGGCCAATCAGGGGGCTTACAGCACTGTATTGTCGTATATTCTTACCCCTCGCGTGTTCCGAAGAATAAAGGAAACTTAGGAGTATTATTATAATACTAGACATCGAAGTTACAACAAAAAAAATGCGTTGCCAGGTTTTTTCAATTGCAGCATCACCATTTCGTGTTTCCCCATTAATGACGAGACTAAATATATATTGTTATATCATCCGGTAGTCTTACCGTACTAGGTTTGGGGTCGTGAGCTCTTAGAATAGAGGCTCCACTCTGAAAATCGAAGTACGAAGTTACGTTAGCTTCATCCCTGTCACGCGTCATTCGAGGTTAAATTCGAACTTCGATTTTAAAAGTAGCCCTCTAACTTCTGTAGAGAGTTTTTTAACGCAAATTGCTGGTTAATTACTGGTTTGATTAAGGTAACTTTGACACTCTTGCCCCGCCTCGGGGTAAGTCCGTCTATGGGGCAAGTGCGAAAACTCATATATTTTTAGGAGATATTATTGGTTTGAAGGTCTTGCCCCGTAGACTCACTAACCCCCCCTTTCCTTATATTATGATTGAAAACAAGAAAAAAGAATGAGCACCTGTTTTGTTATATCGATTAAGTCATATTTTCCAAAAAAAACCCTTCAAAGTTTTTTCCAAGTTGAATCCTAAACGTTCGTGTCCGTACCGTACGTCTTTGCGGCATAACTACGCACGCATTTTGCAACACTCATGACGCGCGAACATACTAAAATGTTTAAAACTAAGGAAGGCTTACGCACATTGTCTCTACCAATAGTAATCTGTGCTAATTATTCATCTGGCTTTGCTTGAGTCAGTCACGCGTCATCATACCGAGCTTAGGACACAAATTAGCCAAGAGGAAATAATAACAGGATAAATTAGTTAATTCTCAGTCACAATACTATAAGTCTAGTGTTTTTTTTTTGGTGATTTATCCTTAATAATACGTTTCCCTTTTGTTACCCTTTTAATTCATTATCTGCTTATAGAGGCTACGTTAAGTATAGCGTCGATCTTGTCGCCACTTCCTACTCCATCAACAGATCAGCTTTTACATACCATAATATCGCATTATCGTCGCGTTTATGTTTTAAATTTCAGCCCATTGTATTTATTATTTTTTGCTACGTGGGGCAAACAAGCCATCGGGTCACCTGATGTGAGGTGGTCACCGCTGCCCATGGACACCTGTAACGACAGGAGAGCTATTGCAGATGCGTTGCCGGCCTTTGAGAAAAGAGTATCCTCGCCTCTTGAAGGGACTCAAATCTTAGCGGTCCGGGGTATTAAGGAAATTGTGAACCCAAAAATTTCCATACAAAATACGTTAACGTTTCTCACCCATTACACCTAGTCCGATTTTAACGATTTTTGAATAAAAACAACAGAAATAAACTAACCTAGTATTTCAATCCAATCACATAATATAAAAAATAGTGTAAGTAAACGCAGTAGAACTAAGGTTACCGACATAGCCCTAAGAATAGCTAAACTGAAGTGGCAGTGGGCGGGGCACATTGCTCGCAGGACTGATGGCCGATGATTGATGATTTGACATTCATAGGTGCATTATATTATGCCTAAATTGAAGAATAAAGAACTTTGACTTTGACTTTGACTTTGACTTTGACTTTGATGGGGTCAGAAGGTTCTGGAGTGGCGTCCGCGGACCGGAAGACGAGCTGTAGGTAGGCCTCCAACAAGATGGAGTGACGACCTCGTCAGGATCGCGGGACCGCGGTGGATGCGAAAAGCACAAGACCGGTCTGAGTGGAAAGCCTTGGGGGAGGCCTGTGTCCAGCAGTGGACGTCTTTCGGCTGACATGAATGAATGAATGAAATCAGAATATTATAAGTAGCATTTAAAAAAACGACTGACTGTTGAGTTTCTTGTGGCGTTTCTTCTCAGCAGTGGTCTCTTGCGAAGCGCTGGTAGATTTTTGACGTGCCCGTGCGGCCTACTTACTGAATAAACACCTTTTATCATTTATCTTTTGTCGTGAAAAACGGTATCTATAAATATGCATGGACAACTTTTGACAGCTACGCAATTTAACAAACGGATCACAAAGTTCATAATATGTCTAAAATAGTCCACTTATATTGGTTTACTCAACC
Organism: Acleris sparsana; assembly: GCA_923062465.1. Lineage (NCBI taxonomy): Eukaryota > Metazoa > Arthropoda > Insecta > Lepidoptera > Tortricidae > Acleris > Acleris sparsana. The sequence continues at coordinate 4,209,074 of OV281305.1, read as the reverse complement.
CGAGTATAATATTAGATTTCTTAATACGTGTAGAGTTCTTCAGAGGTAAAGAACCCTGGTCGGGATCAACGACACATTTGTCATTGTGCATTACCAGATCGCATCGATAACGCTATCTGTATCGCATTTAAATTAAATGCTTTCTTCACCTACGCCTTATCTAAATATAGTTAATGTATCATACCGACGTTTTTTATGGTGAGAAGGTATAATCCAACAGGGGTTTTATTCTATTCGATAATACCATATTGCGTTTGACATGTTATCGTTTTTTAACGTTTTGATAGCTCTTATTTACTTGACAGACATGGCGGCCTAGTTAAAAACAATACGAAAACATGTCAAACGCAGTATGGTTTTACCGAGTAGAATAGATTAAGTAGTATTACGTTATATACTTAGTCGTAAGCATATTTTTTATGGCAAAGAGAAGGCAACCTTCCACACAGGCCACCTGATGGTAAGTGGAAACTGTGACCCATAGACATTAGCATTCACAAGACTGCAAGCCTAAGACTGCAAATGCGTTGCCAACCCTGAGGACTAAGATGGATTGCCTCTATGCTAGTCATTACACCGGCTGTCTTATCCCCAAACCGGAACACAACAATGCGAACACAGCTATTTGGCGGTAGGTTAATGGATAAGATGGTGCAGCGATCCGGACGGACCCTGCACAAGGTCCTACCACCCGCACGCATGTCTGTACGCGTGCATGTATGTCCTTTTAGAGAAAATATATCTTAGGATGAAAAAAAAATAAAAAACAAAAATCAGAAACGTACCTACAGACCTAGGTCTTCATAATAACTACAACATATTCAAAAATCGTGGAAATCGGACTTGATTTAGGGGGTGAGGCACGTTATCGTCCGGAGCTAAATTTGTATGGTTTTTTTATGATTTTGGCGTGGCTTCACAATCCTCCTAAGGAGAATTTGCTATTGGCGACTGTCGTTCAATTGTTTTACGTAAAAAAAAAACAATATTTATAAGAGATTGATTCAGTAAAACCGTAGAACTAATACTATTTTTATTATTTATCTTGTGCATTTAAAAAACAAGCCTCTGTTCTTTTATATATTTATTATTTGTGCATGCACGTCTGGTATTTATATAAACATAATATGGTCGTTTGCGTCGCGCTATTATGAGTGATTTTCCACTTTCTCGACCTCTGAAGTATGCGCCAGCGCACGCATTACAGCGGTACACCTTACAGCTGCCATGGTTATACTAAAGTCACAATCATAAATAAAGTTATAATATAAATGTATACATTATTTAACCCCACGTATGTCTTCTCACAGATCTTTGAAAAAAAATTGGATGTCTTTTTGTATTTTTCGTTTAACTAATTTTTTTGTACTATGTCAAAATACGAAGTGACTTATGCGGTATTTTTTACCTCTGACATTTAAGGGACTAACCTAAAAAAAAAGTATTACATTGCAACTAAAAAGTCTACAAATTAATATCTAAGCAACAATTAACTTAATTTAAATTTAACTAAAACACAAACCTGCCTTCAAAAAATAACTTCTTATAAAATGGTAGGTAGGTCAGTCCAACTGTATTCGGCTTTTGGTTTCTCCAAGATCCCATCATCAGATCCTGAAATGTTGACAATGGGACCAACTAAAAAATATAACCATTCAAACAACTAAAAAAAAATATCAAATCGGTCCAGTGCTCTTCGAGCAATCGGGGAACATACATAAAAAAAAACCCCGAAGAATTCAATCAATCAATCAATCAAAATCATTTATTTCAGCCATCTTTAGACCATAATATTATTACAAAGTGTTAGTAAATTAAATTAAAAACTTAACCTAATGTTAGTATTACATATTTATACTGAGCACATAGGTTTTAAACTAAGCTAACCTACTTAGGCTGATATGCCAGTACGTGAACCAGACAACAATGATTCACATACTGACAATCGAACCTCTGGGCGAACGTCGCCAAGATGCTGTTGGAGCTGGCCCGCACCCTGCGCACCAGGGATGTGCAGCGTTTTCGCATGATGGCGTAAAAGCAGTCCACTCTTGCATCCGCAAACATACCTGATGCGCTGCAGAATCGAGGCAGCCCCATCAGCATCCTAAACGCGTTGTTGAACTGCACGCGTAGGGCGCTATACTGCCTTTGCGTGTAGTTTATCCACAGGCTGCTCGTGAGAAGAAGAATTGAGATCCTCCTCCTTTTTTTGAAGTCGGTTTACAAGAGAGGGCCCCGTGGCAATGTACCACAGACGCCAGCAGTATTTCCTCGTTGTAATATAGTGAAGCTTAGGCGTTGCGCGGAAGCTGCCAGCTGTGTTCTCCAGTCGATTCCATTATTTTTTCGAGATTTCCTCAAAAAGGCCAACAGCTTCGGTTCCCCACGAACTCCAAGGGTATTAATTAGTTTTTGTCTGCGTCTCCACGTAGAAGTTGTTTGCCGCTGTTGCTTTAGGAACTGTCCACTTTTCCGTAAAAAAAGTTGCGTATGTATGTCCACCAGTTGTCGCGTTGAACTGTAAAAAACGTGACAAACAAACAAACACTTTCATATTAAAATTAGCCAATGGAGGTCTCTTTATTCTTTTGGTCTAACAATGTTTCTGTCAAAAAAAACATTTTTCTGACAAGCTTTTGTTACCGACTGTACTTTCCTTCCTCTACTCGTCAAGACGATTCTAAAGAGGTATAACACGACGGGCTTATCCTGTGTAATTTAGGAGTTCCTATGACCACCCTGAGTCTCCATCGTCAGACCAGCTAGATAGTACCATATTATTGTATTGTCATTAGAACTAAAGGTGTATGCATATTTTCAGCTTCATCGGAAACCGGGAAGTGGGTCAAATTTAACTTGCAAGATTTGAACCGTACATACACACATACATATTACATACATATTACATACATGTTACATACATATTACATACATATTACATACATATTACATACATATTACATACATACATAGATTGCAAGTTAAATAACAGCTTGTAAAATGAATCCCTTTTCCCTTGGTCACGCCGTAACTCGAGAATGGCTCAACCGATTTGAATAATTTCTATTTAATTTCTATTTCTTGATGTGTTTGTAACTATCAGGACAAGGTTTGTATGAGAAAAAAAGTACTAAATAAAAAAACATGCGACAGTTTAACCAGCACCTCGTGCAGCTGTGCTGTGTAACACAATCAAGATGGTATCTGGGGCGTGGACCGACAACTCGACGAATTTTCACACTCGTCTTCACCCAATACTAGAAGAAATCGAATCATAAATAAAACGAAAGTTTTTTTTAATACAGTTGCTTCTGTTCTTTCCACTGTTAACCAATTAAAAGTCTCTTTTTTCACTATTTTATTTTTGCTTCATTGTAATTTTATCTCAAATGTAAAAAAGGTCGTTTGATAAATGCGTGGAATATACCTGTTTATTAGAAACGAGACATTTTGAGAGAAGTAAATGGCGACTTTCACTCGTGTTGAACACAAATTTTTATGTCCACAATGAGGAAACTCGATAATAAAACTTATAAAAGTAAGACAGTATAGTTTTATAAAGAGTTTTTTTTTCAACATGGTATGGTAAAATAGTTATTCTCATAATCGTGTTATAATAGAGAGCTTTTTAGTCGAGTACCGTGTTTAGGCCACGAAGCTTGCTGAGTGGCCTAAGTAAGGTACGAGATTAAAAAGCTTGATTATGACACTATTGTGAACAATACTTTTTGTACGAGTTCATTAAAATTAATAATTTAAGTCATTAATACAATCACCACCACATCGACATTTGTATCAAACCACGGCGTCTGTAATTGTTGCAGTACTGTGCTGTTCTGTTGGCTAAAAACTAGCCAATCACAAACCGTAGTTTTTTTTTTATGCCCTGGATACAGAAGCAGGTTTAAATAGATTTTTGACAGATGACACGACGCTGCTACGTTCCGAAACGCCATAGATTGGCAATTTTGTATCGGATCGAGTCTCCTTAAACAAGGACACATATTATTGAAATACGAAGTTCTATTTTCAATTTTTTTTCAGTTGTCTTGAGCGTATCGAGATGGTTATTTCGGTTGTTTCGGAAGTGTCAACGATGAAAAGAGTGACTTTGCAGTATTCTCTATGAAATCTTAATACACAGATTTTAATCGACGAGTACAAAAACAATATTAATTTTTATATGTACCTATAAACATTATGGTCGACGTGCTGGCCTAGTTGGTAGTGACCCAGCCTATGAAGCTAGCAGTCCTGGGTGCAAATCCCGGTAAGGGAAAATATTTGATTATTAGTCGATAGGCTGCGTCACTACCAACTAGGCTGACGCGTCGTCTAAACTTCGTAGATGTTAGTTTAACCACAAATCAATATTAACTAGCTGTTGGTACTACAACTGAACTTGTTTGTTACCAATATCATAGCTATTTCATTCAATTTATGTAGGAAAAAATGGCATGGTTAGCTCTATTTTTTCAGTGTAAGTATGTTTATACTCAGAGTTCAAGTCTAGAGCTGAGATTATGCCAAAATGGGTAAGGCTGATCGATTGTCCCCAATTATTTAAATCTTATTAAGGGAGAAAAGGAGAAACTTTACTCACAGTTTTTGAACTAGGCCTTATTCACGCAGAAGTTGTCTATCGCAATTCCTTCGGGAGCTTTTTCCGGACTAAAACTACCTCAGTACCAAATTTCAGGTCGATCAGTAGAGGCGTTGAGCTGTTCTCACATACCTGCGTTCACATTATTAGTATTAGTTTATTAAAAGGAATGCATAAGTATAAGTATATGAATATGAATGAATACATAAGTAAGTAAATTAATACAATATGATGCGATAGCAATGAACTATATCTGTACCCTAAAGGTGTCAGGCTTGCATGCGTAGATGCTAGGTCGTATTTTAAAATGAATTAAAAGCTAATATGTTCTATGTACGTGCATGAAAAGATTGATGAATGTAGAGGAAGCGAAGTGTATATGTTTGGACCGATGCACCTGGCGTTCCATAATCTCTGCCTACCCCATTGGGAGACAGGCGTGAAGATATGTATGTATGTATGTTCTATGTATCATTAATGATACAAAACACTAATGCTATTTATTTATTAGCTTGTAGGTACTTGATTATGTAAAGGGCCCTGGATTACATTAAGTGGAAACTGTGGCCCATAGACATTCGCATTCACAAGACTGCAAGCCTAACACTGCAAATGCGCTGCCAACCCTGAGGACTAAGATAGAATACCTCTATGCTCGTCAATACACCGGCTGTCTTATCCCCAAACCAGAGCACAACAATGCAAGCACTGCTGTTTGGCGGTAGGTTAATGGATAAGATGGTGGTAGCGATCCGGACGGACCCTGCACAAGGTCCTACCACCCGCAATAGCTAATGCTGGATAGCTAATGTTTACTTCCAACTTGTGAATTATGTGAGAGTGTACGTGTCTATAGGTATGTGTGTGCGTTCGAGTGTGTTTTTGTATATTTAATGAGCAAGAGCATTATACGCTGTATTATTATTGTTATTATTTTTTTCTTTGCCCCGCGTCGACTTCAACAGCTACTACCGCGGGGATATGGCGTTTCCACAATGAAGTGATTTCGCCAGTGTCAGGTATATTTAAGTATAAATCAATATAGCAATAAAACACAATTCAATCTTCTTTAGGAATATGGGGGGCAACGTTGTATGTGGATATGTAGGACAGAGGTCAAGATAGTTTTAACCTCTGTACCACTGCGATTCCACTTCAAAACGAGAAGTAAGATCCTATACACGAAATAAGACCATGTCTTCTATCACTGTGCAACACAATGGCATAGCATAGATACACAAAAATACAAAACTAAAACAAATTACACATCCGCCATCTTTTAACGTTGCAAACGGATCCCCGTAATTATTTTTATTTTTAAGCATTAATAGTCAGTTTGATATAATATAAACATAATAACAGCTATAAACACCTGACGTCAGTTAAGTGATGGCCAGTTGAATATCTAAAAAGAATACTTTCATTTTATGTTTAGGGATCGTACATAAATATGTGTGCACTCTATTACCTTGTCTATTTAAATACATGTTTAATCTGCCATATATGAATTAAGACAGCGATTGAAGTGACAAGGTACTAAAGTGTACACATTTTTATGAACCAAATTAAAAACAAAAACACTTAAGCTTTTTTTTTTAACTGAAAAATGCATGTATTTAAATCAAGTTTCAAGAACCTCAACATTATTATAACGCAATAAAAAACGCCACGACTTTGATCTTGTTGCTATCTGTACTTTATAATAACTAAATTAACACGCATACCTGTTAAAAAAAGACCAACTAATAAGAGACTTGAACGGATAAATAACGTAAAAAACTGGTCGCTATGTAAAACGGCGTAACTGATAATTTTCCTCCTACCTACCGAAATTACTGATCGAGGGAAGATCCCAATAAAGCCACGTCTCTCAGGTCCATAGTAAACATAGCGTTGTTCCGCTCTAACAGGTGACGTAAGCACGCGAGCGAGCGGGACGAAGCGAAGATGCAGTTTCACAGCTAATCAAACGTGTCCACTGTCCGGTGCGCTGACGCATCCTTTACCGAAAAAACCTTTATTTGTGCCTTTTATAATGTTTATTATTTAAGTTATTACACATTAAAAACATACGGATAAATATTGATTAAAAATTCATTGAAATAATCTCTTTTTGTCTAACATTTAGATGTTCAAAACTATCTGTTACACAAAACTGTAAAATTAGAGATAACTGCAATCCAAAATGCACTTTATGTGCGTGTGACACGATTTAAAATGGATTGGATTGAAACAGTCTAACTTACGCCCTTGCGGAGTTGGTTAAAATAAGTAAGATCAGTATGAAATCACCTGTAACTGTACTGCGGTCCTTTTCTAAACTAGTGATGCTTGTAGTACCAGCGAAAAGGATAGCTATATTTCTCGGAAGGTCTCCAATACGCTTGGTGCGTACTTTTGCTGACTTAACAGGTTTTTCCAGGGGTAACAAACTATAGGTGCTGATAACAGTTTTTTTTTATTTACTAATTTATTTGTGTTACAGAGTATTAAAAGTACTTTTTAAGGTAAATTGTATACCTTAAATTTTTGAATTCCTACTTTATGGGATTAATAACTTTAAAGAACAGTTATGATGACTTAAGCTCAAAAGTTACACTAAGTATAAAAAAACTTAAAAAGCTTAGTGATTATAAGATTAAAAAAAACATTAAAAACTATTTTCTAATCTATACAAAATATATAAATTTAATTTACGTTATTATTTATATTAAACCTGAAAAACCTATGGTTATGAGGAAAAAAAGTACTAAACATGACAGCTTTCCCAGTTCTTTCTATAAAAAATAGTTTCTCATTCTAAATAATTATTCAAATAACAAACATTTAAACAAAAACCGTTTACAATACATTCAACAACTATTTTACAACACGCGTTGATACTACGCATTTGCGAAAGGTTGCCGACACCTGCATTCAGCGCAGTCCCCCGTCGCTGCGCTTGCGCCTCCAGTCGCTCGTGCCCCGCGCTACGTCGCGCAACGTTCTTAATTCAAATTCAAATCCGAACTTTTATCGAACACGTTCGATTTCTTCCGTGACTTTTTAAACTTTACTTGACACCTTTTCCGTGTGTGACTATGACCTTTGTGTATATATAAATATTTAAGAAATTATTATGTTGTACGTATTTAAGTTTATGTGACTTGTGTTAAAGTTCATGAATTGCATTCACCTTTGTGCATATAATAATGGATATTTAGATTATAAACTTCCATTAAATAACACATTTACAGTGCTTTGTGGTTTACAGTTTATAAGGACTCAGAGTGATTACGTTTTTACTGGACAGGTGCGTATTTTTATTTAATTATTTATTTTATATTATTTATTTATATAAATTTGCAAAAACAGTGTGTCCAACAATGTTTGTGAAATTTGTATTACTAAACAACAAATATCAGATTACGATAGACAGCGGAAAACTTTTCATAAAAAGAATATGAAACATTTATTTCGCTTAGTTTTTAAAGTCTGCGAAAATGGTATAAAAGACTGTCTATAAATCGTTTCACAATTAATAAATAGGTAACATTACCCTAAAAAAGATAAAAATGGATAAGTGTCACTGAAATGAATTATTTCATAACTAAATTACAAAGTTTATTACGAAATCTTATAAGAATTGCGCTCTACCTCAATACTTTTCGCAATTTTTTTGTACCTCTACGATAAAAATACGATAGCAATAAATATACTTTTGTTTCTTGCATTTGTAAAATATCTGCATGTTACAAAATATATGAAAATCTACGAGGGAAAAACTATTAATAGTCACATACCTAGCTAGGTACTTAGTTACTACGATGTGTGCTTAACCTTTGTCCCCCGTACATACATATATTCAAATGAATATTCAACAAAAATGCTACTTTAAACATTAATTAGGTATTTAGTGACGTAATGAGTGAATAAACTTTCAGGAATGATCAAAACATCCATTATGTAAACTAAACTTAATATATATATTTTTTGTCACTGATTGTTACTTGACAACGTGTGTATTTTAGGAACATACCAGTTTGTAATATTTTTCTAAATATAAATTCAAACATATCAAAATATATAAAATATTTATATAGGGATTAGAACTACCTATAGCTAATTTTGCTAGCAACACTTAGTTTTATACAAGTAGTGCCTAGTTGACAGTTGCCACATGAAAACAATTTTGACATTAGGCAGTGGCGTCCTCATTAATATCTACTCTTAGTTTATCACTTTGTAAATAATGTTACTATACCGACGACGCACAACACGCAGGCCGACGCACATTACACACAATACGCACATAATAGTAGTAAGTTTCATAAAGTTGGTGACCCCTGGAATTAACTAAAATAATATGTTTTACTATACCAGCGGGGATGACAGATTTTTAATGACTAGGTTATTTTAATTTGAAAATAAAAATTACGTCTCTTGTTACTGTAAAATTATCTTTACTACAGTCAACTTCCGCATCGGTAACATCGAATGGGATTTTCCTCCCACTTCCCATCCGTCTTCCTTAACTGCCGCCTATAGTTCGTTCATAAAATGATGCGCTCTCTGACTGTAGGTACTATACTCACAAGCAAGGATTTTAAAAACCGAACAATTATTAATTACTGAACGTCGCAAAGTTTGTATCAATGTAGTATTTATGAAAAGTCAACGAAACAAGAGTAATAAACTAGCTGACAGGGGTTCAAATCCCTGAGGCAAATTATTTGTTCCTGAGTCTTGGATGTCCTCTATGTATTTAAGTATCTATTTCTCTCTATGAGTCAGTTAATCATTGTCTTGTAACGAGGTTGTTTACAACCTCCTTTTTGCGTTCCTGGCCACTTTTACATTTTGTTTAAATTCTTTCCAAATTCAAAATTGTCAATGATCTATTGGTATTTGGATCTATAATGGAGTCTCGAGAAAATTTCGATAAGCGCAGACACGGGTCCCGTGTCTCGCTGTTTCATTATATTAAAAAAAAAAAAACAAATATAATTCCAAAAATATAATATTTGAAGACCGTTAGAAATGGCTCTCCGGCGGGGAATCGAACCCTGGTCTCCCGCGTGACAGGCGGGGATACTTACCACTATACTACCGAAGACCCATACCCAGAGTACAAGCCTAGAGCTTAGTTTGGGGCTTGGTCAATTTGTGTGACACTGTGCGCTGATATATATTTATTCGTTTATTTAATTAGGTAATACGTGTTCATAAGAGCGGTCATAGCAATTCGCAATTTAGCGTTCCCACTATAGGGGTAATAAGTATCATAGAGGCATTCCATCTTGTCTTAGAGATGGCGATGCTTACATACAGTGATATGGCATTCATAACCTTTAAGTTTGTAACTCTCTCTCACTTGCTCTCATACACTCTGATACTAGTCTAAACGACTTTACTCAAAACCGAAACACTTTTTAAGGCCAGTGTATGTATGATTATACAACAGGTCAAATATTCGCAGAGATCATACAGTGCTCTGCGGGTCCAATTTAATAATGGATTCAGGGCTCTGATGGGGTTGCCTCGCTACTGTAGCGCCTCGACTATGTTTGCGGAAGCTCGCACCGATGATTTAAATGCAATTCGTAGGAAAAAGGTTGCATCACTTGTTAGAAGAATGCGAGGCAGCTCCAATAGGATCCTTGAAATGATTGCAAGTAGATTCGACTGTCCTATACTCTTAAGCACGTGTAATTTAGTTAAGTCGAATGTAGAGTTTAAGTTTTAAAGTTGTTCCTCAGTACTAACTTAGATAGTAAGATAACAGTGTATAGCATACTAACCAATATGGGTCAAGATACCCGAAATAAACGTTTTGAATTTGAATTTGAATATACCATCGATTTGTCTCTCTCAAGTGCTCGGATGCCTTCATCATTGTGAAACAAAATTTATTGTTGAGTAACAGGTTATATTAGAATTGGTTTTTACATTTTACGAATTTAACCTTTTAACCTGACGCGTAGGTATAACAGAGGTGAGGTATGTGGGCTCCTTTGACACCTATGTACAGTCTGAGCGCTTAGAAGATGCTTCGGTTTTGTACTTCTCTCTCACTCGCTCTTAATAAGATCGTATGAGAGTGAAGTGAGAAATAAACTACAGCCCTTACAGAGCGTGTTAAATGTCATTGAAAATTAACCTTTTTTCCGTAACTCGAAAATCAGCTAAAAACAAATTAATTTGACATAACAATGCGAGTTGTGTTAAATTATTTGGTTTATGTCGGAAGATTCAACAAGACTCAATATCATTCCTGAACTGTGCTAGTTTGATCTGAAAGGGATGTGTGAAATGACATGGCATTCAATTTCAGATCGCAGAGTTGGCAACGCATTTGTAATTTAAAGATCCCAGTCCCTAAATGCCTAGTGCCCTCGTTTGTTCCGTGCCATAAAAAAAGCGGTTGTAGGCTATACCTGAAAAGTTGTAAGCAGGAAACAGGCCACTTTGGAAACTGTGACCCATAGACATTCACATTCACATGACTGCAAGCCTAGGACTGCAAATGCGTTGCCAACCCTGAGGACCAAGATGGAATGCCTCTATACTAGTCACTACACCGGCTATCTTATCCCCAAACCGGAACACAATAATGCGAACACTGCTGTTTGGCGGTAGCTTAGCGGATATGATGGTGGTAGCGATCCGGACGGACCCTGCACAAGGTCCTACCACCCGCAGAAAACCTACTGTTTGAAGTCCTCTACTCTGCCTTGCTTTCCTGGGTGTGATCTGACAGTTGACTGAAAGCGTCGGTTCATTGTAGAGACGTTTTTTAAGAATCTAACACGATCTGAGTCGGAGCGGTGTGATAGGGAAGTGAAAATTCAAAATAAGAATTACGTAGTCATGTCTGAAAATTAAGTAGGTAGTTTATTAGAGATGTGCGAGCGATTACTTACAAAATATTCATTTTTACATGTCAAAGGTCTTTTGTTTTTTAATTACCAAATAGGTAAAAACAATAAAATGTAGAATTTAAACAGTCGTTTTGTTATAGGAGTAAAATGTATGTTTTAAAATCTGTTAGGAAAGAAAGAAAGAAATTAAATAATGTATTTAGGGCCCATAATTATGTCCTTGGCTCCGAATCATTATTTTTGCATTGATATTTTTATCAGAGTCTTTGTTTGAGAATTTCTTATATTATTTGATAAAGGGTTCAAAGTTTGAAGAAATCATGATGTTATCCTTTTAGTCGAAAGTCATTTAGAATATAAATGAAAAATAAGCATGATTTGTCACCGACACATGAAACTAAAACATTTAAAATGTAATTAAATATAATTGAATGTAATTAAATGCAAACGATCAAGTATATTTTTGCCGTATAAAGTTGTCGAGATGCTATCTCAATAAAATAGATGCAAAAAATCAAGGTGCATCAGATAAAAATGCAATTTACCAGACTTGTTTGAATTAATTAGTAAGGTAAACCTAGTTTTTAGCGGGATAAATAACATGTTGTATTTTGTGATTCAATACCAAAGAAACTGACTTCAAATTTCATGGGAATCGGATTTTTATTATATAGATTTTGAAGCCAGCTTTTTGGAAAAGTGTTGATGCAATTTGCACTAGTTTTTACAAGCCGCCTGATGGTAAGTGGGATCTGTGACCCATAATATATCTTATGATTGCAATCGTAAGACCACAATTGCGTTGCAGACTCTGTGCCATGAGTTGAAATTACCGTACTGGCTAGCGAGTCGAGTGCTCTGTCCCTCGCAGACCTTGCAGTTTTCTTTTAGAGTGCGAAGGACAGAGCATTCGACTCGCTAGCCAGTACGGTAATTGTATCTCATGGTAAGGGTACAGAGGTCTAAGATGGAAGGTTGGTATACTCTATCCTTAATATACTCGTAAATGCTCTGGTAAAAAGAAACGCATGTTTTTGAGGATCTTAGTTAAAAGTTGACACACCCTAACCGGGTTTTTTAAAACCTTCACCTAAATTCTAGAATAGTGTTATTTCCAAGCAATTGCCTAAAAAAACAACTTATCAAATTTTACCACCAAAGTTACTAACAAATTTTATTGTCAGTTATAATTTACTTTAAATCATATATTAAGGTCCAAATTGGTGTTAGATATCGGAGATGTCAATTTCATAACACTATCTGTCAAACTAGGTCTGCTTAATTAATATAATATAAAATATAATATGAGTTCTATGCTGGTGTCCCCTTGTTTTACAGACAGAAAAATTACAGAATTTTGTTTCACAGAAAATGTTTCATATACTATTTGGTCCTTGTATTTTTGCTTCGAATATTATTATTTTTTAAACTATTTACTTGAAAGAAACACATTCCACAGAAAATCAATTCAATGAATTTTATAATTTTATTTTTTCATTACACAAACTTATCAAACAAAATCTTTAAGTATAAGGGTTATATGATAAATACTATATTATGATAATTATAAATATGAGTGAGCGAGAGAGCGAAGCGAGCGACCAAGACCTCTCTGGGCAGAACCGACTTGAATAGGTTAGGTTAGAAGGCTATGGCGGGAGCGAAGCGAAGCAAGCTCCCGCCATAGCCTTCGAGGTTATTTTTTATATCCCTTGAATAAGCTATGCGATACAATTAGAACAAAGAATATTTAATTTGCTATTCTATGATATGAAAAAAGAAACATTGATTTTTATTTGAAATAAAAAACGATGATTTAAATGTCTTCAAAGTAATTATTCTACATATTGATTATTCTATGAAATGATAATACGAGAAAAAATTTATATGAAATGAAATTCTAAACAAATTCAGTCTGTAAAATAACGTACAACCGTTCTATGCTGGTTTAAACTCTTAATGTCTTAGTTTTTTTTCTTAGACCGGTATGGTTTTTTTTTTGAACAGTCTAGGGTACTAGCCTGGTGACCACTTGAAAAGATTTTCCTCCAAGTTATGTTTGACAAGCTTTGTGTTTATCTTTTCCAATATACATTTGTGTGGTTAACAAGGGGTTTTCTAAGGTCATTGACTCGGCTTCTTGCTAATAGGTGATCAGGCGTTGGGTAGCGCTTTGACGATTCGCAACCATCGGCCATTTGACGCTTTATTGCGAAATCGAGCGCTCGGTAACGGACTGAAGACTTGGACATACGTCAAACTAACGTTTAGAAGTTTATGTTTGCGTAGAACTTAACTTTCATAATTTTTAATTAGCGATAGAAATTAGGGGTGTTACAAATTTTACGTGGGTGTGTGTATGTAAGTCTGTCTGTGGAATCGTAGCTCCCGAACGGATAAAAAGATAAAAAAAGATAAAAGATGTTTATTCAGTAATTAGGCCGCACGGGCACTTTTACACGTCAAAATCTACCAGCGCTTCGCAAGAGACCACTGCTGAGAAGAAACGCCGCAAGAAACTCAACAGTCAGTCGTTTTTTAAAACTTATGATATTATACAATTATAAAGCTTAACCTAGCATGATATAAAACAATGAATTTAACATAAAATAAAAATAAAAATAAAAAACATTCAAGCGTAGCTTGTGCAAGAAAATGTGTCAAAACTAAGAATTTTCATAGGGAGTAATAAGAAGTAGTAATAAAAAATATATATATTTATATAAAATATGTATATATATTAAAAAAAATATATACACTTTCCTATGACAGTGCAAGACAACCACCACATACAAAGTTTCGATACATTCTCCTACAGAAACCGTGTCCCCTAGACAATATACAATATTTACATATTTTTATGCCTATTTTATTAATCAGTTATTTAGGTGTTTAGTTAAGTTTAGGCCAAGCATTTTTATCTGTTAGATAGTCCTCGACCCTATAGTAAGCCTTAGACATCAACGACTTTTTCAAGTAACTTTTAAGTACTGGAAATGGTAACTTTAAAACTGAGTCAGGTAATTTATTATAGAAAATAATGCATTGACCTACAAATGATTTATAAACCTTACGGACACGAAATTTTTTAATAGCAAAAAATTAGATAGATAGGTCGATTTGGTCGTTTTAGGGTTCCGTACCCAAAGGGTTACTAAGACGACGCTGTCCATTCATCTGTCTGTCTGTCTCCATCTCATGAATAGTTATAGCTAGACAGTTGAAATTTTCACAGATGATGTATTTCTGTTGCCGCTATAACAACAAAACACTAAAAACAGAGTAAAATAAATATTTAACAGGCTCATCAAACCTCGGCTTACAACAAATGTGTTTTTTTTTTGTTCGATGTTAATAACGGCAACAGGTAGACGCTTGACGCTATCCACAGTAGAATTAATTGTTTATTCACCTTAATATATATATATATATATATATATATATATATATATATGTATTTAAGGGGAGCTCCCGTACAACAAACGTGATTTTTATGGCATTTTTTGCTAATGCTAATGTTGTATGGTACGGAACCCTACGTGCGCGAGTCCGACTCGCACTTGACCGTTTTTTTTAAGAGAAAGCTATTTTAAGGTTTCTCGATATAAAATCCTCAATGTAATGGCATGGCGACCCTTTATTTCATAGCTGATAGTGATATCCCTTTGTTTTTAAAAAATCGTTTCTAAGTAGGTCTATCATGGATACATACACAGATACGTTAAACTTCAAATATCCCTTTTATTTTCTTGGGAAATAAAAATGTGATGTTGTCAAGTAGTTCTAAATAAGTACCTACCTAGTTTGGTGTTTTATTTGTTAGTAAGGAAAAGACATCAACGGGCACAACGTTGTAAAATATTTACCGTAAAAGAGTGAACATCTATCTGGATGATGAATATTAGTATGAATTTAAATATATATATCTCTATATACGTATGCTTATCGTTGCCTAGTACCTGTCCATAGCACAAGCCTAGAGCTTAGTTTGGGTCAAGAATCTTTTGTGTGAGATGGTAGTCTTGTTTTTTTAATAGATTTTTTGTTCTTTGGTATTACAGTTATTAATACATATTATTTTATATATATATTACTGACAAAATTGCTTGGAAAAAGTACCTTACCACCCGAATCCCCAGGTTTATGCTTCAGGATTTCCAAATACAAAAGGTACTCTACGGTCAAGTTGATAAGGTTTCAATTACAATGTTACTAAAGTAGGTATAAGGATGTTATGAGGTTAATACGTATTACTATAGTATTACGTATATTACGGGATTTAATCAGATTTGTTATCTGTAAAGCCGACATTTTATTGCATAGTGCTATTTCTCTGTTATTGAATGTTCTTGGACGGTTTCTTACTATGAGGAGATACTTACTCGTGTCTCCTGTCTTTTATAATAAAAATTGGTAAAATAAAAGTATAATTAATTAGGGAGGGTGATGGCACCAGTGTTGGACACTGACAGTTGACAGGTACCAATAATCAACCAAATTAACATTTATACTCTAGGTGACCATAATTTAAGTAAAAATTAGGGAAACGTAATAAATTATTATTTTAATGAAATGCTAAACTGTAAATTTTTTCAAAAACCACTTTACTAAAGAGTCTCAATAATTTACTTAGTTGAGAAATTCAAGTTAGGATTATTACTGTTTATTAGTTTCTTGCTACTCCCCCTATTTTAACCTATTACGGGGTTAATTTCCAAAAATCCTTTCTTAGTGCTCACTCACATCATGAAAGGAACCCCTGTACCAAATATCAAGTTTCTAGGTACAGTAGTTTCGGCTGTGCGTTGATATATACGTCAGTCAGGTCTGCCTTTTATATATATGAAATTTATTTAGTACCTAAAATTAAATTAAATTAAATTGAATTGATTTAGCGCCCATTGATTTTATTGATTAAGGTATTAAACTCATCTTGACTGTGAGGCCCGTCACAAGATATGTCAAAGTAAACGCCAAACCATAGAACACTGACATTTTTGACGCATATCGAGATGAGCATTAGGGTTGAGATCAGTTTATACGAGCATTAATATCATGAATATGGCGACTCTACAAGGTTTTCTAGTTTGACTACGGAACCCTAAAAACGAAGAATAGTGTGGTGCAACAGCGTGAATGGGTGATATAGTCCCACGAAACTACGTCGGGGTCATTCAGTTTTTTTCAACAACGTGCTACAAAGATAGCTTACAGTTTATATATACTGTATCATACACATCCCAGACGCGGATGTTTTTTTATAACCGCCTGAATGTTAGCCAAAACACGGCCTGTTTAACTTTGAGGATGTAGACTTTTGACGAAGTGATTCTTACCAGCTATACTTCAAGAGATATTAAGCATTTTTGAGCATGTGTTTAAGCACCGTGGAAACTTATACTGCAGTTATTTACTCGTAATGTTAAAATATAAAAATACTGAGTTAGCTGAAGGGTATTTGGGCTAAGTCGAGTTATGTTTATTTAAGTAGTTTTTTCGCAGAAAAATGTAATTGAGGCATTTCTTTATTTTTATTTAAATTGAATATTTAAGAAGTTAAAAATTCAAAGAGCCAGGTCAGGTCATCTAGCTGGTCCTAAAATTGAACCAAGTGATTGCAAAAAGTAAAACGAAAAAATAATAATAAGGCACGTTGTAATTTTAACAACGCAATGTTGATAATGATAATGAAATATAAATATTTGCCTTATAGTGTTTTTTCCAAGAAATTGCCTAAAAATAACACTTATCAAATTTGACCACCAATCGTAAGTTACTTGACAAATAGTATTGCCAGTTATAATTTACTTTAAATTATACACTAAGGTCTAAACTGGTGTTAGATATCGGAGATGTCGACATTTTTACATCACTTAATATAATATATTTAAAAAAAAAAGCTAAATTAATATAATATAATATGACGTCTGTGCTGGTTTAAACTCTTATTTCTTAGTTTTTTTTTCTTAGAATGTACGGTTTTTTTTATTAACTCGGCCGCCGTTGCTGTCAAGTAAATAAGAGTTATCGTAACGTTGACAATACGATAACATGTAGGGTAAGAGCACCAAAAGATGAACGATTAAGCGACTACACCAACTTTAGACAGTTTATATTCAGTGAAAGTAACAAATTTCACCCTATTTAATTTTTTTATATGGTACAGTATATGGTCTAGATTGAAAATGACTATTATAAAGCCTGTTATTATATCTCCGTATTTTTCTAAAAATCATTGAAACCAAAAATGTACCGATTTGCCCAAAAGATGAACAGCGTGCCCTAATTCTGAACGGTTGGGGCCCAAAAGTTGAACTAACATAATAAAATACCTATGTCATTTTAATTCTTTTCACTTTTAGCAATAAAATGCGAGTTAACGAAATATTCTTTATTTTTTAATTGTTTACATTTATTTAATATTACTTACGTACATAAGGTTCCTATTTTTTATGTTATTTATTTGTGTCATAAAAACAACGAATTAGTATTTTTTATCAATAATCATTAGCAAAACGACTTAGTTACTTATCTTTTTAAACAGATAAACCGACAAAAAGTGTTACTTTAACATTTATAATATTAGTAAACATTTCCATAAATACTACTAGTATACTACTACTAGTGTTCATATTATAAAACTATGCCTAAAAGTTGAACGACTGAATTTACTTAGTTCAATTTTAGGACACAGAATTTATGAAATGAACAAACAAAATCAATTAGGTGTTCACATATTGAAATAGAATCCAAAACATGAACTAGTAAATTTAATTCGTTCAAGTATTAGGCACACATTTTTTATTGAACAGTGATAGTTTTCATAGTATTTAAAACTCCAAAATCATTGGATTAGACATCAAAAGCTATGTTCATCTTTTGGTTTAAAGATACAAGAGCATTTAACGATCATTTTAAGTTCTAAATTTTCCATCTGTCATTTCAGTACGATTTATTAAGTCGCTTTAAAAAAAGTACGCCTTGCCTAGTAGCTGAACACCGTTCAAGTATTGGCTTAGGTATATATTTTTGAAACCATTACTTGAACGGCATATTTCTCGTTAACTAACAAGAAAAAAGAAATATCGTATAACTCCAATAAAAGAGTGATTAATCAAGAATACATACCAAGCAAATCCTTCTAAGACTGACAATTATTGAATTTTATACGTAATTAAAAGCTTAAATTTGGAGAGCACTGTCCTTATCTATTTTCCCATACTATCGACGTTTTCGGCGGGAAGCTCCACAATGACGACCGATCACGGCCAAAAAGAATATAATACTATGTTAAGATTTAATGGAGGTGTAAGCAAAGAGTTGCTGTTTAAGAAAAATAAATTCCGAACTATGTAATATTTGTCACGATTTAGTTATGTGATTATTTCGATCGAGTGTTCAGCTTTTGGGTGTCGTTCATCTTTTGGTGCCCCTACCCTATATCAATATGCTTTTGCCGAGTGGAATAGACCCCTGCTTATTTTGCAAGCCTTTCTAAATGTCATAATGTTAAACCACGCTTTTGTTTTTTAACTGTTTTAAGGCCACATCTGCTTCAAGACTGTATATACAGCGTATAGAATAAACAAAACGCCATCTTTTTTTAACAGCAAAAAGGTATAATTGGACCTCTATCTAGTTACACGTTGGTCGACTTGTCTAGATTCTTATCTGTGGCATCGACGGCTAGTGCTGTGACGTGTTGTCGATAAGTCAGATATTATCAATAGTGAGGCGACGAAAACCGAAAGTCGGTCGAGACTAGTGTGGAAATACAGTGATACGAATGTCGGTGACGAAAATTGGAACTAACCTCGGAAGACTATTTTTTTTATGCATTTTGTAATGACAGCGACATTTCTATAGGTGAAATGAAAAAGTTGATATTTATTAAATGTACATTTTATAAATATTGATGACTAAATAATTATTGAAAAATTATTGTTTTTTTTTTTATAAAGCAAGGCTTACAGAAATCCAATTGCCTGAAGTCGTGTATGTGTTTGCGAACATACATGATATTTTCAAATGTATATATACTGCGACGCGATAGTAAGAATATTAATTTCCTTAAATTTATCTCTGAGTAACACCCGTGGACTCAGCTGATAATAAAATATACAGGGATTCTGTTATATTTGGTAAAACTTAACTATAATTACTTTTGACATGTAATCGTATTGTTTGTTACAATAGCTCTCATGTAACATTGTTGACAGTAATGGCAGCCAGGTTTAAGATAATACTATAGTATGTCAAAAGCAATATGGTTTTACCGAGTAGAATAGAGCCCCAGAGGCCCTACTTTGAAAATCGAAGTTCGATGTTATGTTAGCTCTATCCCTGTCGTTCGTCATTCGAGACCAAATTAAGGGGAAAGGGACGGAGCTAACTTAATTTCTAACTTTGACTTACAAAGTACGGAACGTGACTCACAGGACATATACATCGTTGCTTTAATACAAAAGCGACGCAAAACAAAATGTGTCTGTGTTGCATTTGAAATCGGAATGCTATAGGTATACTTTCAGTTTTAAATCAAACTATATTTGTTTTTTATTTGTGGCGCTTTTGTATTTAAGCAGCGACATATAATACTTTTAAAACATAAAAACGTATATTATTTAAAGACCTTGAAATGTATTGAGGGTGTGGTTCTGTCAATTGCTTAAGAGATATATTTTTAGGAATGGGTGGTGCGAATGTCAAATTAGCAAAATATTCGAAAATCAAGAAACCGGAACAAAAAACATGTTACAAGACACACAATGTCATAAACGAAATAAATTATACTATGTTGGTAATTTAAATAGGTGGTCCTCTTCGCCTATTCTTCGCAATTGGAAAAAAAACTTTTTGTATTGCGAAAGAGACGTTGGTCATTTGGTGCAAGGCTGAGCGGATCGGGCAACAGTATTGTTCAGGCGTGCATGAACTTTTTCCATTATTTTGGGAGCGAAGTTTGCTCAGGAAATTATTATTATAAATTATAAATTAAATTAAATTTATTTATTTATTTAATTAAATGTTAAATGTTTGTAGTATTGTTAATTAATTGATGGGTTAATACCTAAATAAAGAATTATTTTATTTTTATTTATTTATTTTTATTTGTAAATCATAAAATTTTCTTGGGCATTTTGATATAGTAGAATAAGAAGTCTTACACATAGGTAACTGCTCAAAACGCTATGCCTTTTACTTAGACTTAGATTATTCAACAATCCCCCAACCTCAGTCAAAATAAATTATAAAGATGACTGACTTTGACTGACAACATCCTCCCCCCTAAGACCACATGAGTTTCAGACAACATTAGTTAATCTAGCCAACCACTGGCTAGCATATTCTGGTCTTAACGTCAAACAATTGGTACGAGTCCAGGGATCAATACGATTGGTTTACACTCCGTAATGCAATCCTACCTATATTACCAGAGAAAAACCCAAGGACATGGGTGGTTGTGGGGACATAGGTGGTTGTGTTTCCTATAATAATATTCCTATATATATTTATAGGAAACAACTTAGAATTCTATGTGTTATAATTCATTATTTGCTGAATAAAAAAAATAGTCAATGGCTAAAGAGCTTGAACATCACATGATCGTTTCGACGTCACGGCTAGTGCTAGACTTAAACGGCCAATTGCGAGTCGGACTCGCGCACGAAGGGTTCCGTACCATTACCTATAAAAAATCACGTTTGTTGTATGGGAGCCCCCCTTAATTATTTATTTTATTATATTTTTAGTATTTGTTGTTATAGCGGAAATAGAAATACATCATCTGTGAAAATTTCAACTGTGTAGCTATCACGGTTCATGAGATACAGCCTGGAGCCTGAGATAAAACACGTAACGCGGTTTTAAACAAAATGTCCTCATTCCGACCTAGTTGGACGTAGCAAACACTGATAAAATTCAATATCTTTTCTCAGTAAATAATAATAAAAAAATTGTAACCTTATGAGATAAACATGGGTATTAGAAAACTTTTTCAAATAAAACCTGTTGTCAATTATTAATACCATTCATCAAGGTGTCGTTCGAAAATCAGTAAAGGATCAACCACACTAAAGTCTAAAAGACGCTGGCACAACGGCAGCAGTGACGCGTCAATCGCGTCACGTTTTTAATAATTCGTTTACGGAGACCGTCCACCATGAACACCATGAAAATAACTTATTGCGATTTTGACGCTGCACAATTCTGGAGCCCTAGTGAAAAAGAGCATAAGTTCCTGAAGATTAAGTGAAAAAGGTTACCGGCGAGTAAGCGATGAACTATCGTTACTAAGAAACGAATAAAAGATAATCGCTCCCGTGTAAATAAAAGAGAGAGGTATACTTTTGTAGTTCATCGCTGGCTGTTCAGTGCTTTTGTTAGTTTCTTGGGCGAAAAAATCGCCGGTGGGACCAGTGGCTAAGTATACTCCGTTTATGTATATAATTATCCTTTTTTAGGACAAGTTAAGTCGAGTTTTCACTAGATCCCAGAGTTTACGTATGCTCATCCTCAAATCTACAAGTTGTATATATGTAAGTAAACACTCTATTGTACAAATAAATCAGATAAAATAGCAGGGATATACAAAGGCGAATTTATCCCTTTAAATCCACAAACGTACCTACTAAGAGAAGAGTGCGGCGCAGAAACACTTTTTAGTATGGAAACGCGCCGCACCGGGCCGCTTCCGCTCTCCGTGCGTTTGCGGCTTTAGGGAAATATTTAGGAAACTGTGTACAGTGCTACCATTCTATTCCAAATATATGTCAGTTGCGAGTGCAAGCGTGATAACGATAGCCAGACGAAAGTATTTATTTTAAAGTTTTAATACCGTACAGTTTTGGCTTTTGACGCGTGATAAGATATAAACTCCTGCACACGTCCGAGTGACATCATCGCGGTAATAAAACAAAATGTATTAAAAGCAATAAATAATATGTTAATTTATTGAGCGGTTTTCCTCTACCACTTATGACTTTGCTTTATTTTAATTGTTATAAAATAAGTTGTCATTCATAAATTGTTACGTATCATGAAAATTATAAGGATGTTTTTGTTTAGAGTAATCTGGTTTGAGTCAATATTACGTATTGACCGGGAACATTACTAAATAATTAAATAATAGCAGGTTTTGCCCCGTTAAGGAAACCAAAATAGTACAATTAAACAATTTCAAAGGCTTCATTCATTCAGGAAACAACAATAATAGCGCAAATATTTTTTCCGGTAATACAGGACTATGACTCTACAGGAAACAGTAAATTGTGACCAAAATTTACATATGCAGCAAAAGCCCAGCAGTAATAAAAACTTCTAGATTTTACGTGAAAATAAAAATTAAACCTTTATTCAGGTACAAAACTTGGATAGTGTTCACTAACAGCACGATTTCAAATATCAAATATCGAAACAAATGCACCGTCATACCAACATAAAAATAATCCATAAAAAACTGCTAGACCATCGCCAAGAAGCATTTTTTCAAAAGGTATTAGTGGCGCGCTTTTGTGCCGCGGCGCGCAGGCGCGGCGAAGCGTCGCAGGGCCGCCAACATTGACAGCTGTCAATCAAGTCAATATGGCCGCGCGGCCGGTTTCTGAACTCAAACTGGTATCTTCGTCAAATCTGATACCAGTCTAGTGATGTTAGTACAAAGTTTATTTTTGTAGTTGTAACAAATTAAAAAGGAATAACTGTATTGTTTTTTGTTGTTTACACAGCTGTTCAGTTTTCTTTATTGAATTAGGTTTTATGGTTACGTATACTTACAATTTTATGGTCGTTATTTCTTAACTTTTAAACCGGAAGGCTATAAAATTCGGCTTGATCTAGATTTCTGTGAAGATAAAATGACCAATTCATCTAGGGTTGCGCCAACGTGAGAATTTAAAAATAGAAATAGAAATAGAAAATATTTATTCGACGATCACAGGAAAAAACAAATAAAACACAGATTAAACGGTTTGGTCGTTAACAAACGGTTTCTCACGACGCAACTTATAACAAGCTCAGTTACTTATGTAATTAGTATAAGTGTCATTCTTTAATTTATCATAACAATTTGTCAGAGATTGCATAATACTCAGTTTTCAAATGAAGCATTTCGCTTCTGACATTCGAGAAATAAACCTTAATTCATGTTTCAAGGTAATTAAATGTCTGTTAAAATGAATAGGGTTAGGTATATTAGATAACAATTACATGTAAGTTGCCATCGTTGCAATTGTACAGGTTTTCCTGTATATTCGCAACACTGGTGGCACTGTAACTTATTTATCGTCAAAAACTATTCCATTTTAATTCCATAAACAATTAAGAAGAAAACCTTCGTCAAACAAATCGAGCTATAATCCACTTTTTTATTTTCAGATATGGGACGTGAACTGGTGCTAGTGATGTGACGTCCGCAATGCATCTATGCGTCGCCGTGACGCAATTATCGACTCTCGAAATAGTGTAGTGCCCAATCGATCGATTACGCGTTATTTGACTCACTAAGTTTTGAACACGAATGAATACACTCATGCTGACGACGACTGGATCTGTAGACGATCAGCCTTTGGACAGCAATATGTCTTTTTCATCATATAAGTAAGTATATAAATCTAAATTATGTAATTAAAAAAATGACCCGTATTAAACATAATGTTGTTACATTCGATTCGTAATTACATAATTAAAAATCAGTACGCTTCGATATTATATCAATAATCGACTCATATTTTACCATTTTGCGCTTAAGCATGAAGAGTTCATTCCAATCACGTTTCCCCATCAGGAATAACTTTTTAATTACGTTTTTTCACCATATTAACTGTATTCTTAATGATATAATCAGCCAGCGCTTTTTACAAAAAAGGTATCATGTGGCCGTAAGTTAAGTCACTGGCTACTTACTAGTGAGGGATGAAGCCATTTATGTGTAAAAAAAAACACGTCAGCCTTTTGGGCAATCGAAAACAGAATTCAGATGACAAGATTACTTATACTTGGAAATGGTCACAGGCTTCGGTGCATCATTAACAACATTACTCGCATTTAATTATTTATTTTTTGCCGTGGCAACACGGACGATCTACATGTAAATGGATCTGTGGTATTTGTCACGCATGGGTTTGATACAAAGCATTCCTTTTTCAAATTTGAATTTTTATTTTATCCGTAATAAAATAATATTTGAACGTTTTGCGATATAAATACGTACCTACTATGTCATTGACAAAGTTATGGAGTGACTTTATTTGCGGTTTGACAGTAAATTTAAGTTTATCGCTGACTGCATAAATCTGCAGCATTGAGGTTCTTGCAATCATGTCTAACGTCAGTGTGAACTTGGCATACTTCCTTATAATAAAGCTCAACAAACCTCCTTATATTGTATGTTAGCCATTTGGAAATGTACCAGGCTTAAATATGTTTTGTAAAACTGTGCCACGAACCTAGAACTTGTGTGTCTTTTTGGTTATATAAATAAAAGATGAAAGGCTATTGTATTAAAAACTATTACATAAATATACGCTTCCTGCATCTCGTTAAATATCAAATAACTGAAAAACCTTGAATCCAACTCAAAAATACCTCAGCACCGATTAAAAAACATTGGTTTAAGTATTTGTATAATTCTGTCGCTCTGTGATGCAATAAGTATAGATCCATAACATATCAGATATAGTAATGACAGCTGTCACTGTCAGTTAAGTACACTGCAAGAAAACTTAAGATTTTTTTTGAGTTTAGTTGCATGCGATTAGAATAACAAAAGCATATTATCGCACCGAACATAACATAAAAATATCTTTTATATTTATGATTGCGCTCTAGTCCCAAAATAATACAAATTTTTAAAAAATTGGTTGATTTCAATTATACATGATTGCAATTATGATGAAATAATAGTATGACTGTACCGTAAGCCTCTTGCTATGTGGTTATGGTTATGGCATGTCTTTGTTAGTTCTAACTTGGAACAAAAACTCATTGCCATTTTAGTTCAAATCTATCGACCATAACCTATTGATTTTCATAGACCAAAATGAAATTCATGGTTTCAAATTAAGATGTCTTTATAGTATAACCGCGAAGCGATTATAAATATAAAGTGAGCAAATATTTTCTTGACAATGTGACCTGGTGTTGCTAGACATATCTCAAACGGCTAAGAGTATCGGGAGTCTATCACGCACTCAAATAATTTAATAATCTATAAAGTAATACAGTAATTACGGTACGCAAAAAGCCGTTGCCCAATGAATTCGTCAGACGGTTACAGTCCTCAATCGGGCACCTTTCATTTAAAAAAAGAACCATACGCCATTTCATGTCAATTTTTGAATTATTCATCGTGCGAATGCGCGGGCGCATCAATTGATGCAAACAAAAACGCACGCTCGCTAATCTTCGCCCGCTTTCGCCGCTCTTCGGGCTTCTTCGGCTCCCAGTGTTGCCAGCCGCATTTATTATTCAACTAGTTTTTGTAGTCACGCAGCGTAAGGACATAACAAGGAATGCATTTATTTGATAAATGGTGTTTTTTACCAAATCGCAAAGCTCACGCATTTTTTTTTGCGTAATTTTTCGGTGTCGATATTGGGCGTCCTTTGTTAATAATAGCTTCATTCATGTCCATTCAATCGAAAAGAAAACATTATGCCGTGTCATAATAATGATACGTCGCTCTCATAATAACACACTGAGATTTTTATCGGAGTTTTAATTTTAAACAGATTGATTCGATAAGATTAACTGCTTACTGATTCGAAGTATCAATTTATATTTGATATTGAAGTTTTTTAAGATCTGGTATTAACGTTGTTATCGTTATTAACTCTCGGTTATTATTATTAGCCTCGTTAATCCATAAACGTGCGGCTCGTGCAACGTATCCGTCATTAATGAAATTGATTTGGTCCTAAGCCTGTTGTCATCGGCCGTCAAGCCAATTACAAGTAACATAGCGATGCTTTGAGTGCAGAAAAAATATAGTATTCGAATTTCCGAACGTTCATCCCCCGCGCCCGCACGCCGCCGCGCCTCGACGCCGCGTCTCGACTGTACGTGATTGGTTTATTAATTAGGCGAATCATCGTCGGGTTCCATTTTTAAAAATAGGCGGGATTCTTGCTGTGGGACTTTTCTTTTTAATTTCGGCCGGCGTTGAACGTAATTAGAGTTGCCAGTGTACTTTTTTGGTGCAATCCCCTTGCGGCTGTAAAAGTCGTTATAAGTGCTGTTTAACATACCTAATTAATAAGGCAATCTCGCTTACAAGCTTGTTTTTTGTGTTAACCATCAGCATGAGTTGTGATTCGTCGTATGATATCCTTTTTGGCATCTTAGAAGTTTAGAAACGATAAAATCCTTTCCTAAGTTCCTACTTTTTAAAATAGGCTAAACTTCCTAACATCTTATCAGTAATAACTTACCTTTCAAAACAATATTTATGCCCTTCTAAAAGTAAACTAAAACAAACGACGATTAAAAAGATAGATTTAAAAAATCGAACGCAACCGAGTTGAGGTCAACAGCAAAATAACATAAAAAGTTTGTTTCGCGGTCCGTCCCGAAGTTATGTCTCTCGGTGAATACCGTTAGGATGCCTTCCAAAGTTAAAAAGACAAAATAAACTGAAAACTATTCCAATTGCCAGTATTCGGAATCCGTTTTGTCTGCCAAAGAGGTTTTTCGGGATGTTTTGGTCATAGTTTCGACCATGATATTAGTAATTTAATAAAAAGAATATGCAAAATACATTTCGGATAGTTCCTTATGCTTATTCCTTAGATAGAAATCATTATGTTTTATTCTCGTTTAAAGTAGGGATTACCACTTTGTTACTTTACCTCCAAAATAATTATGAATCTGACCAGGTAAACTTATTTAATTAACGTTTAGTCCATTAAATTCATAAAGTTTGAAATGAAAGCCTTTCTCGTGTCCTCACTGCAGTGGCTACACAGGCTACCACAGATTAGCAAAAGGCGCACTAGCTCGATCAGATAAGTTTGTCATGCCTACCGAAGCCGCAAATAATCCCCTGTAGTGAGTGTAGTCACAATTCCTGGCAGCGGCGAGCAAGCACAAAACATTTCTTCGACTCGCTAACCCGAGACAGGTCGGCTGACCGCGGCTACTAAGTAAGACGGGGACATAAATTCTTCAAAGAGCTAAACAAAAATAAAAAATCTCAGAAACCCCTTTAAGAGAGCTACCGAACTATAATTTATGGGAGGGGGCCCGCGCGACGCGATGGTCGTCCGCAAAATAAAAAATAAACACAAATTCGAAAAAAGAACGTTACGTTTCCGAACGGAGACGCAAAACGGTGAAATTGGAAATAATTTTGCGATAGCATCGCGCTCGCCGGTACCTTTCAATTTCTTTATACGTTTGCAAATTTGTTTTTTGTTTTGTCGCAAAGTGGAGTTATGGGCGGGAGCGGTCAGCACGAGCGATCCTTGATATTAGTAGTAAAGTTTTAACCTGGCAACATTTATTTTATCAAGGCAACACAGACGTCCGCCGCCATTACGAAACAATTGCTTATAATTATCGTATCTTAAACGTTTAATCCTCTTTATACAGTACTTAAACTTCATAAAAATAACTACATTTTTTGTAGGCTACACATGTTAATTCTATTTATAAACTTATTATGCGGCAGTCAGTATGTTTTATTTTATTATTTTTAAAATCGATAACTCGTAAGGTTGAACGGAAGTTCTGCTCTACAACCTTCTCTTTTTACTTCGGTTGTTTGCGTATGAGTTTCCGATTTGTAATCAGTACCACTTTGATCCTACTTGATTTATTCGTACCTTCTTACATTCAATCTCGTAAATTAATTTGAAGTTAGGTAAGAATGCTTCTACACATGGTATATAAAACTTACAGCGTGCATTCGGCCTTTTTTGCTGAATATTCATCGAAAAGATTGGTATAAATATGGATGTTTCATCGCTACCCAAAATATTGACCATGGACATGGAATTATAATAAGTTTAATGTTTATCAGATTTACTTATTTATTTTAGTTTTATGTCGGGCTACGTATGGATTTAAATAGCTTTGTGAAGGTAAAATATGTTCTGAGCTAAGAGATTACTAAGTGCTTTTCGATTTTTATTATTATATATAAAAATATGTCGAATACAAGTGTGTTTTATAAAAATATTTTGAATGAAAAAATACTATCAGTTACTCTTCTGATATGCTAATCACTGAGCGTTACATTATTTGAAAAACTTGCAAATATGATACTTAGACTTCTGCAGATCGGGGTTAAGACATTTTTTGAATACAATAATTACTACCTTCCACAACATTTTAAAATAAATAAATTTAGGTCAATTTGTATAACCTTAGCTATTTAAAAATAAAACTTAAAAATATCAGATTTATCAATAATAGATACTATTTTTAAAAACCTTTTAGTTGGATTCTAGAGTACTTATTACTATATTACTTTTACGTATACCTTTTTTACATGACTTAATTCAAAGATACGAATATAACAAAGAATAGCAAAATGTTACTTCGATAAAAATCCTGGTGACGGCACCACTATCAAGATTTGGTGCTGTGACCAGGATTTCAGATAAGAGTAAAAAATATAATTTTGTGTTATTAACGCGTTCGTAAAACGATACGTATATTTCCTATATTCCCTGCAATTTCAGCCCCATGTAAGCGAAGAGAAAGTAATTCGTTTTTAATTGCCACGACGCTAAACGATGCCATTACGTTATTACACGCCAAGATTTAGATCAGCTAGTGACAGTGAAAGAATAATTGCACTTGTACTTGATAACTACACAATGGTAGGGTTTGATTCGTATTTTAGTACACATACCAAGAATTCAATAGATGCTCTGTGTTAGAAAACCTGGGTTGAGTAAAAGTGACCATTCCTTGTTTTGCACCTGAAGATTTCTTATGATATTGGAATGATGCCTCGCTTCTTCTCACAATTTGTACCGTAATGTTTGATGAAACTTTTAAACGCGTGAAAAAAGGTAGTATTACTTTTTTGGTATTTCAGTTGTTGCTTTAATTTCAAGCTATTTTGCATTAAAAATCTTAGAACTTATCTATTTTCATTTCACACTGTATTCAATTTAAAATCTTAGAATACAAAATCGCAGTATAGATAAATCGCGATGATATATTGCGTGTAGGAAGGACAATGCAACTGTTTGCATTAGCAAGTGCATCCTGATAAGACGTTACACAAGTCTGCTGTGTCAATACTGGCTGATAAGAACTGTGGACCTTTTGGCAACCGCTTGGCTAGTGTAAAATTACCTTATTTATGAAATACCGTAAAAGGACTTTCTAGGTCTTGAAAGTATTTATTTTTGGACGTATTTTGGTCTTCCAAATCTGCTAAATGCTTGTGATAAGTACTTAGTAATATTTTATGAGGAAGACCAATCCATGGCCTGATACGGGCGTGTTTTTATAGGCACAGCGACGATAATACATGTCATTTAGCTACATTACAACTACAAGCCTCCTGCCATCCTTAAGGATTCTTATAAGGGCGTCGAAACAAAATATATTTTGCCAAGACATTATTGATGCATGCTCATTGTTAGGTATCTTCATTTTTCTTTTACAAATGTCATTTTAGACCAGTATTTTAAATCAGTAGTGGCAAAGCAATGGGAATAATAATCAAGAATTTGGATCACGGTTATTCGATAACACTGCACTGAACAGTCTAGACAAATTTCATCGGCTGGATTCCACCGCGTTTCTGCGAAGCCGATGTTGACGGTTCGGCTCCCAGTAACGTGTGTTTGCCCTGCTCAACAATGCTGTTGATCTTCGCCAGGTAAACTGTATTTCTTTAATATACGATCATGCGAATCTATGTGACACGATGTTACCAAGCACCGTTGTGTAACATCGGAATATGGGCTTAATGGCGGATGGATCAGCTTTGAATGAATTCTAGTTCTACTTTTACTTTTCCTAAAAGGTATTGCAACTTTTGGTGCACTTACACTAACAACTTTTAACAGCAATATATGCTCAGTTTAATTGCGCGATAGATATGCTTTTCGTTATAAATTGCGTCGCTGCAATAGCTCTCAGCTCAAAAATGTTAAAACAACCCGTCAATGGAATGCTACTAGCATGCGGTTATTGTCCAAGGAAACCGATCCTTATAGGCAACAATCCGTCTTACTTTGATTTTGTGTAATAGAATGAGACGAACGAACTGTTGAACTGTAATAACTGCTCAAATTGTCTGTGTAAGCGCACCTGTACAGCCTTCAGAAATATGCAGACTAGGTACTCGTTTATATCTAGTCCTAGTCCTATATTAAACCAAAAGGCGGTATCTTAAATACTATAGCCAAAGCAAATTGAATCTTCTTCCGTTAGTAATGAGGTTGTACTTGCTACAGGTGTTTATCTGAGATATAGCCATTTGTTTTAGATTAGTATAAGTCTTCTGACGTTCACGTGAAAAAGGTTTGAGGTTAGTATACTCTGCTTTTGATTTATGCCCTTTTTATTGGGAGCTAAGTCGATAATATCAGTTTTTACTAGGACAATAAGGATGTTGACCGACAGGTCTTGTTGATATGATGCCACTAAACTCTATGGTCAAATAATACACGTGTATAATTTTCGCTAGTCTCAACTCAAAACGACCATAAACAAGTCCAGACTTGATTTTATTCATGTACTCGTAATTAGGTGTTTAATTTCGAGGTTATTGTAAAAAATATATCCTCTTATTCTTAAACGGACAATAGGGAAAGTGTGCTTGAAATATGATTTTTCCTTATCTGTCATCGTGACATTTCCATTTGAGAAGAAGAGACAAGGCATACTTTAACTTAAATAGGGCGTTATTCTGAGACCTGTGTTTAAAAAGTGTTGCCAATGTAAATTTAAACAAAAATAAAAAAAATAAAAAATGGCACGTTAGTTTTATAATATCCTCATATGATATACAGCGTATGTAAGTCGACGAGTGCAATGTGCACCGCTGATAACGTATCAGTGCAGTTGTGATAAGCATCTGCTATCGGAGATGCAACGGAGCGGCGCGAGTCAAATAGTTAAGAGGAACCGGTTCATGATCATGTTCTGACTGCACATAAATACATTTACTTACAATGCAATGTGTAAACGCTTTTGGATTTGTATTGCTCTCTTTTTCGCTCTCATATGCCCTTATGTAAGTCTGACCAGTCTGCAACGTGCAGTCTTATAAGTGACTAGCTTTTGCCCGCGACTCCATCCGCGTACTTCTTCGGGAAGTTTTAAATTATTAAAGGCTATATTTATTACAAATTTCATTCAAATCCGCTCCGCCTTGGCATCGTGAAGGAGTAACAAAAACACATTTCGCATTTATAATATTAGCAGGATTGCATTGCATGTTGGTATGATGATCTCTCAAAACCGACAAAGCACTATGCAGTAAAATGGTCAGAAATATATGACTTCTATAGCCGTAACTATAGTCGACCAAATTATTTGTAGGTGATCAAATACCAAAAGTGGTAAAGGAACGCGAAAGTAGCACTTTCGACTATACCTACGCTTTTTTAAATCTTGAAATGCAGTTCTTCGCATTTCCAAAGTCAAGACCTTCATTTATAACAACAGATCAGTCTTATAGTGTCAGAATGTACTCTTACCTTCTTTTACCCGACTGTGCGAGGCAAAGGAGAGTAATGTGTTATTCAGCCTATATATTGCATGTTCGTTCCTTTACTTTAATCTTTTGATTGTCACCAGAGATATGGCAGTAATCAAAATTCAGTATGGCGGCAACGGCAACCAGACGCCGTATTGTAAAATAGAAAAATTATGAAAATGACGAATTATGACAAATGGGTTATCGCTGAATAGGCATTTAAAAATCATCACATAGGTTTCATTCATTATTTTTCATCTCCAATGATCATTTAGGATTTTGGACATTGCTCGAAGGACTGATGGCCGCTGGGGCAGTAGAGTTCTCCAGTGGAGCGAGATGGACGGACGATTTGGTCAAGTCCGCGGGGACCCGCTGGATGCAGGCCGCTTCCAACCGGGTGAGGAGGAAATCTTTGGGAGAGGCCTATGTTCAGCAGTGGACGACCTATGGCTGAAATGATGATGATGATGATGATGATGATGATTTAGGATTTATAGCGATTCAAAGTTGGTCAGCAACAGTCAAGTTTTTTAAAGCTTACATTTTGTCATGTTATGTGTACTTATCCTGTATACGACGAGAATGACGTTAGTTAGCCAAGATATTAAGATTGTACTCTTGAGATTGCAAATCTCCAGACCGGTGACCTGTGTGCTCGTTTGCCTTCCCCTTGCAATCACCGGAAAGAGGAAACATTTAAATAATAATCATTTAAGATCATTGTTAAGCTGAGAATTACAATACAAAATACTTACAATAACTTTTGCCTCCCCTTAAACAGCGGATAAGGTTGCTTTTAAAAAGAACGCTCGCGATTTTTTTTGAAGGTAGAATTGACATCACCTTGATATTCTGAATGCGGTAATGTTTTCTGCTTATCCTCATGTATTACGTTCGTTGAAAGATGTTTCGATAAAATAATGCCCATATACATAGAAAATAGCACAGATCCGTTCAGTCAAAAAGCGATACAGTTATCTATAATCTACGACGCCGTAACAGAAGTCGTTACGTGTTGACTCCATGACCGAATGACTCACCACCATTGCCAGTACCCTCCAGTTTCATTTCAAGACTTAATATTTGAGCACTGACTCACGTCACGTACTTAATATTCAGCTAAATCTAATAAACTGAATGAGACAGTACAGTCAGCCTTAAAGAAGTTTAGGACGGTAATTTAATTACTTTAAAAAGCTGGTCCTGATCTAAACTCTAAGCTTGCACTAATGGGTACTAGACAACGATTAATATTAAATATTTTGATAGACACGAGCAACGAAAACGGGTCCTTTTCTATGGTAATTCAATACAAAGTGACCCCATTTCATGGCTCTTGACTATACATACAAAATGAGCACACTACATAACCCCGATGAGGCATTTCCGAATTGATCAGAATCCCGAATTTACATAATTCCGAATGCAAGTTCGGACAAATGAAATTCAGAACAAACTTATTCAGAATTTTTGGGTGTTTCCATAAAAAATACCACCTCAGAAACCCACACGTGGTTTTCACAAAACCCTGCCCTTTTTTGCCCTGATCGGGAATTGAACCGGGACCGCTAGTTTTGTAGGCAGGGTTGCTACCAACAAGGTTAACGTCTCGTCAAAGTTACCAATGAACTAATTCAACTCGGTAATCGTTCCATCTACTCTACTGCTCCTAATCTTTTAAGATCTGGAACTCCTGGTGAGGGTTGGTATAGCTGTGTAGCTTGAAAAATGCTGAATCCTGAAAAAATCCTAAAATCCTATAGCGACTCCTCCCAATCCCAAGGTCCCGTAACTGAAAAGAAAACGACATATAAATATCACAGCTGACCGTACAAATCTTCCGGAATCTATAAATTTGTCCGTCAGCACCCGATTGTATCTTGTTCGGTTTGATGCGCCTGCGTTTTGTCAACAAAGCCCATTGTCTTGATGTTTGCAAACAGAGCATCACCCTTCCGAGCCGAGATCGATAATCTGCTGGCAATTCGATAATTTCCATGAATATACGTTAAATGAGTCTATATTTTACAACTACATGCTCTAGATAAGATACAATACTACTCAACAATACTCAACCCTCTTATGCATAAACGCAAAATAGCTAAAGTGTGCTTTTTTTTTTCTCTTTGCCCCTCGGCGACTTGAACTTCTACTACCGCGGGAATATGGCGTTTCCACTATGAAGTGATTTCGCCAGTGTCAAGTATATATAAGTATAAATCAATATTGTAATAAAACACAATCCGATCTTCTCTAGGAAGATTGGTGGCAACGTTGTACGGTGATATGTAGGACAGAGGCCAAGATAGTTTTAACCTCTGTACCACTGCGAGTCCACGTGAAACGAGAAATAAGATGCCAGGATACACGGAATAAGTCCAAGTCTTCTATCACTGTGCAACACAAAGGCATTAAAAGTACAATTCACTAACAAAAAAGAACTTTGAACATCTAAATACACAAAAATAAAAACTAAATCAAATTACACATCCACCATCTTTTCAAATGGCCTAGTGTGCTTATAGTATGCTAAATCCTTATCTTTCAATGTAACATTTGAATTTGACAGACAGTTACAAGGAATACTTTTACTAAAATAGGTTTAATGTGCGTTTTTAAGTAAGGGGGTTAATCTTGACATATAGTGGCCGGCCGTTAAGAAGTCAATCCTGACAGCTGTCATCGCAGTACAATTTATAACCTATTCTTGGGTTTGAGGTTATAATTTGTACTGAAGTGACAGGTGTCAGGATTGACTTCTTATCGGCGGGGCACTATAGTATAAATCAAAGTCGCTTCCCGTCGTCTGTCCGTCTGTATGTTCGCTGAGATCTTTCAAACTACGGAACCGATTTTATTGCGGTTTTTAACAATAGATAGAGTGATTACGGTTTTTTTATGTATACTTTCTGGATTAGGTACGGGTGTTACAGATACTCACACAAAACGAATATAGCGAGGGCGGGTCGCTAGTTAACAAGAAAAAACAAACCACGGAACAGTCTCTGCATTAAAATTACATAGGCTCTTTCTAATTGGTAAAACCACACTGTTTTTAACTACGTTACGAGGGAAATTGCAATATGTTTTTATCGAGTAGGATCAAGCCCATATACGAAAAAGTACCGCTATCGCTATCTCGTCCAGAGAATCTTTGACAGAAACATGGCAGGCGGTGTAAATTATTTTAGAAATAAAGTCATTACTAAATTGGAAGACATACTTAAAGTAATATTTTTAAATAAAATCTTCAAATAAAGTAAATATAAATATGTAAATTATTTAGCTAAATACATTCATGATTGGTATACAACATTCATGAACGAAAATTTCGAAAATCGATCAAATAATAAACGCTTTACTTCTATCAAGAACGTTAAAATTCACAGAATATACTCGTATCTTTATCTTGTCCAAGCCCACTGATTATTTTGAATAAGGAACATGTTAAATTGTAGACAAGATTGGCCTAGTTGGTAGTAACCCTGCCTAGATAGCTACGGTCCCGGTTTCTAATTCAAAAAATTCAAAATTCAAAACGTGTATTCAGTAAAATCCCTGAAGGAAAAGCAAATATTTGTGAGTGGAGCGCGAGTACCTATTGGATGTTTTCTATGTATGTTTTGTGTATATAAGTACCTATGTTTATCGTGGCCTAGTACCTATAAAGCTTAGTGAGGAATTATGTCAATTCGTGTGAGATTGTGCTCTGATATTTATTGATTTTACTTATGTATAATATTCAACGCATTATTTACATATATCATTTAGTCAACAAGGTAATAGGTTAATGTGTTTCTAAACATTTCATTCACAATAGACACATCAAAGTAAAAGAAACGATTCCATCATCTGCTTTATTTTTCAACGGCATCAGTAAACATTGCTAGCGGCATGTCTATTGTGCTATTATATATTTACACGTAAATGTAAATAATACGGATCAATACAATAGTTTACGATTCATTAGAAAACTCGCATTCCATGTCATCTAAACAACGCGGAATTTTATAAAACAACGCTGTTAATGACATTCTTAGGTTGGTCAAGCGTTTTCGAAGATTTGGTTAGTGTCAGTCAAAAGACGTTCTCGGAAATTCTGCCCTACTACGGAGAAAAAGCACATCTACCATGTGAATTGTTGGGTACATCCAACCTTATTATAACTTACCTTTGAGAATTTAATAAGCTTCTATAAATTAATTGCAAATTTGCCTTTTCTCCGTAGGAGGGCAGAATTGCCAACATCACTAGATTACCTTGCTTCTCGCCTTCTCGAAACTGACTAAACTAAAAATATTACTCTTGACCTGTATACAATTGTATTGAGTGAACCGGGCTCCAGGGATTCGTATCTGGTCAACCAAAGTTGTGAGATTTTAGAGTCGACTGAGGTCGTAGCCAAGCAAAGGCTGCTCGCGTTTCTATTTTCTATGGCTCGAAATGATTGAGTTGGTAAATATGGTTTACGTGATCGGTCATCAGCCTACGTTAAGACTTCATTTCTTCGATTTTTTATTTTCGATTATTTAGTACTAAATTGAGACGGCACAGCATTCGTGTGGAAATTTTGTAGAAGAATAGTCAAAGCAAATACAATGT
The DNA here is from genome assembly GCA_923062465.1 of Acleris sparsana. NCBI lineage: Eukaryota > Metazoa > Arthropoda > Insecta > Lepidoptera > Tortricidae > Acleris > Acleris sparsana. The sequence continues at coordinate 4,172,338 of OV281305.1, read as the reverse complement.
TTAATTTTGAACATAAGGGGTTCGGTTATCGGGCTTCGGTAACGGAGTCAGGAGGGAAGATCGTGAGCTCTCTCTTCGGTATGCACTGATGATAATGATGTCCCCCTTGACGTGTACATCTATGGCGAACCCAGGTAATTCTGGAGGTATGAGCGAAGGTGACTGGCATAGCCAAATTTGTTCTTAAAGTTACGGTTGCAAGGCACACAATTATATATAATTAATATATAATTATACCTTGACGAGTTTCTTATGGTTCTTCTCGGGGCAAAGGTTTTTTTTTCGAACCGGAGGTAGGTAATGCTTGCTAATAGGTGTCTTATATTATGCCTAAATTAACGAATTAAAGAGCTTCGAATTGCATGCAAGTGACTTGATGAATTGTACGTGTAGGTATGGACGGTTCTTTTTGCTAAGGCGTTTAATTTACTCCAAGGTGTTTTTTTTTAAATTGTTTCGTCGTTATGAACTGAGGTACGCCATTCTTGTCTTCTTTGCTCAACATCCTCCCATGCATTACGGGGAGTGTCACCTCCATGAGATGCCACTCCAAGGCGTCCTTGTAGCGTAAATAACTGGTCTCCAGGTTTACGAATTCCAGGCAATACAAGACGAACTCGGCAAACTTATTTAATAAAAATCGAGGCCTGTCTATGGCAATTAAGATCTTTCTACCAATAAATCATAATAATTAAAAACCCGCAATATGAGCCACATAACGAACTTTCGAGTAAGCGCGGTGAAATCGGTGACAATGGGCGCTTCCCACAGTGGCGCCTCTGGCGGCGTTCGAGGAACACCTCTCAGGTTGCGCGTACGCACTTTCCTGTGAATTAGGGATTACTCACCGGTGAAAATATTTTTTCTTAATTAATTACCTTTTTTACCCGATTGACCCGGAAGGCGAGCAATGTTTTTCACGCGTATATGTAAATGTGGGTATGTCGGTTCCATTGTGACCTCCTGTAGCCTAAACGGTTTGAGTTGTTAGAATTGTCTTGGTTGTGGGAGTCATATCTGCCGTGAAATTTAAATCAACGTAATGAGCATAATAAGAATAAAATGTTTAAAAAATAACATTATGTCGACGATAATATCAAAAAACGCTAATATATGTCACGCCTGTTTCCCAGAAGGTAGGCAGAGACCACTTCTTTCCTCCTGCTACGATCCTGAAAAATCTCTTTCGCTTCCTCCACATTGCTAAGATTTTCAAGAACTACCCTACTGCCCTTGCTATGTGTTTTGACGTGAAGCATTCACTGAGAAGCTACCATAATGATAAAACTACCAATTTACAATACATCAGGACTGTATACGTAGCAAATAGAAATCATAAAAACGGAGCTTACATCACTCTGAAGTAAATCTGACGTAAGGTTATACCAACTGTCACTGGGCCTGGATTCTACGACGTAAGACAATATTGCTTTTGATGTGTTATCTTATTGTTTTGAACTGCCCACTGTCAAGTAAATAAGAGGTAGCAAAACTTTGACGATATGATGACAGAGTTTTTACGGGTGGTAGGACTTTGTGCAGGGTCCGTCCGGATCGCTACCACCATCTTATCCATTAACCTACCGCCAAACAGCAGTGTTCGCATTGTTGTGTTCCGGTTTGGGGATAAGACAGCCGGTGTAATGACTAGCATAGAGGCATTCCATCTTAGTCCTCAGGGTTGGCAACGCATTTGCAGTCTTATGCTAATGTCTATGGGTCACAGTTTCCACTTACCATCAGGTGGCCTGTGTGCTCGGTTGCCTTCTCTATGCCATAAAAAAAAAAAGTTAAAAGCAATATTGTGTTAGGTTGTAGAACACCCAACCCCACTATCTGTAACCCAACAAAATGTATATATATGTACATTCTCCTGAGACTGACTTGCGGACCACGTACACGGACTATTAATTTAAGAACCACTATAGAACCTTGTCGCATAAATACCTAAGATTAATTCCCATGTAATTTCTATCTCGTCACTTGACGCTGTCATTGTGACAGGGTCCCATAGTGGCATAACAATTGAAGTCTGACTATACATCCTAAACTACTGGACCTAGGGAGTTGGAATTTGGAGGGAAGATTCCTTGGTTATCCTAGGGATGCACTAAAATAGGATTTATAGAAAATCCGGGATCGATTAAGTTCAGTTAATCGAATAATCATATCCTAGATGACTGTCAGAAATCCGGCAGTTTTTTTTGTATACTTTGCTCATTATTTGTATTCCTAAAATCGTATAACCTTGGTGTTTTCAAGTAAGAGTACTTCTTTCTAAGCGTGTACCGCCCTCGACCTCGTCGTCACTTAACATCAGGTGACATTGAGGTATAATGGAAACGTTTATGATTTTAAAAAGAAGATCTCTTTACTATACATTGCCGTTATTCTTTTGCATAATTATCTTAATTCTTTGACGAATTATTACTCGTATTCTATTAGAGCCCAGCACGCGTCCCTACGTTAAGCAGTTTAGACTACGATAGCTCTTAAAAGGTGCTTCGGGTTTGTACTACTCTCTCACTCGCTCTCATACGCTCTTATTATGAGCGAGTGAGAGAAATACAAACCCGAAGCACCTTCTAAGTGCTAACAGAATGCGTTGTCTGTCAGTCAATCACGAAAGAGTTATATATTTATAGATGACCTTTTAAAAAATTAAAACGGTACCCGTATCATGAGTAACAAATACCGTAGGTACTCGCTAGTGAGTCGAATGCTCTGTCCCTCGCAGACCTCGCAGTATTCCTATAGAGTGCGAGGGACAGAGCATTCGACTCGCTTGCGAGTACGGTTATTGTAAATCATGGTAAGGGTACAGAAGTAAAGTATTCTCGGGTGGTAGGACCTTGTGCTGGGTCCGTCCGGATCGCTATCACCATCTTATCCATTAACCACCAAACAGCAGTGTTCGCATTGTTGTGTTCCGGCTTGGGGATAAGACAGCCGGTGTTATGACTAGCATAGAGGCATTTCATCTTAGTCCTCAGGGTTGGCAACGCATTTGCAGTCTTAGGCTTGCAGTCTTGTGAATGCGAATGTCTATGGGTCACAGTTTGCACTTACCTTTTATGACATTTTTTTTTTAATAGAAACCGAAAGTTCTGGCCACTTCTGGCTACTTTTAAAGTGATTAATAATGCATCAAACTATTAACTATAAAGGCCAATTTCGATTCGGACTCGCATTGCATTCAGTGTTTAATTTATATTTTAAGCATTTGTTGTTATAGCGGCAATTGAAATACAGAATGTGAACATTTCAAATGTCTACCTATTACGGTTTATGAGATACAGCCCGCAGACCAACAGACAGACAGACAGACGGATAGACGGACAGCGGAGGCCTAGTAATAGCGTCGCATTGGCACCCTTTATTATACGGATCCCTAAAAAGCGACTCATTTTAGAGGATAACCTAAAATGCCAACAGCAGTGAATCTGCCATGACTCCAAAGAAGACTAAGTGCATAAAAGTATAAGCATTTCAAATCCAATGTCGTTACCAGTAGAGTATATAACGCTTCGACTGCTAAATTGAAGTTAGTTTTTGGTTTACGCCAGTGATTTGTTCTAACTCTGGCGCCGTCTCGCCACCCAAGGGTAGCTTCCGATTCGCAGGTGTCGAGTGGTCGACTCCCATTACGGCTTCCTGTGATCCGCCACGTTCGCGTTAACTGCGGAACCCGATACCCCATTTGGACATTTCAGATTCCATGTAGGATTCTGTTTCACTATCTGTGGAAAGCAGAGGTGTCGGTTTTGCGAGCGAGTCGTTGTCTGCCATTGGCATGCCGAGGATAGTTGCCTTAAAGTATAAAAAAGGTGACAACGAAAGTATTTTTCACAAGAATTAAACAAATACTAACGTTCTTAATGTAAATTATATAGAGAGATGAAATGGAAGTACAGTCTAATAATAAATTTCCGAGTTTAATTCTTTTGTCACTTTGTTTGTCTGAAAAAAAAAACAGGGATATGTTCAAGAATCTTAGATTTTCGTGTATGTTTCATTCGGATACCTTGCATAGTTCAGAATATATGAATGCAAAATTGGATAAGCTATTACTAAGGCTTACGAAATTAAGAAATATGGAAGCGAGCGAGGGTTAAAAACGTTTCCGTTAAAAAAGTATTGTTTCACTGCTTCCAAAAATCTAAAGCTATTTTAATGACTGTTTCACTGTATTTTAGACAACTGCAACTTAGGCTAAAAACGTGAATATTAAACAACTTGTTTTACCGTTCGCGAAATGACTCTCGACTCGTGACTAAAATTATTATGAAAAGGTGAGCTAGATGTACCGAAATATAAATATGTATTTTCTTTGTTACTTAATTTTTTTATTACTTTTTATAGTTTTTACGGCTGTACCCATCAAATTCACTCTCAAGATCTCTCTCCGCTTAAGAGCCTTGCTCTTGTCGGTGAATTAGACGCCAACCATCTGTCCCCTCAATGGAGTTCACTTTCTTTTACGGAGATACGTCAAATGCAGTTGACGTTTCATTTGAAACTTGATAAATAGAAGGAAACTAAATACTAAATTAGTTTTATATATTGGAAAGCGTATTTTTATTCTACGCGCGCCTCTATTCTAGGCAGTAAAATCCAAATCGTATGCTCATCTCGAGATGCGTCAAAAATGACAGTGTTCTATGGTTTGGCGTTTACTTTGACGTATCTTGGGACGGGCCTCACAATCAAGATGAGTTTATTAATATGGCCCTTAGACTGCTAATGCGTTGCCAGTCCTGTGGAATCACCGGTTACCCGGTTAACTGATTTAATATGTCAGTGCCTGGGAGACCGAGCGTCACTCGGATAAAAAACTATTTTTTCCGAAGGTGTCAACTTAACAGATCGATTATTCGCCCCCGTAAAACCCTATATTCTAAATTTATTTGAGATCGTTAGAGCCATTTTCGAGAACGTTTAATTGTATTTATTGGAAATGATTGAAGCAATATATTTATAAAAATACATCATACCCAATCCATTGCGGCGATATTTTGAAAAATATTTTTGGCATCCCAAGTCTTCTAAAGATCATAATTATTATCAATTTCTAAAACAAATTTTCCCTTCCACAGTATGATGGATTCCGGAGGAGCCATCGACTCCCCCCCAACCTACCACAGAAGCTACGAGCAATACGTCCAAGGTGGCGTGGAGAACAGCACCGACTCCGCCCAAGACCAGACCAGCCCAGAGCTGGTCGTCTGGTCCACACTGCCCTACGGCTTGGACTACAGAACACAGTATGACTATAGGAGTCCATACGATACGGGTAGGGATTATTCCCCGCAGCAGTACGCAAGAGCCCCATTCACAACCAAAATGGGACAGTCAAAGGCACTTAAGGAAGCTAGGATAAGGAGGCCCATGAATGCTTTCATGGTGTGGGCTAAGGTCGAGAGGAAGAAACTGGCCGATGAGAATCCAGATCTGCATAATGCTGATTTGAGTAAAATGCTAGGTAAGTCTTTTTTTATTTTCACAAGTCTATTTATATTATTTCGCCTTCGTATGCTAAAACAAGACAAATATAGGTTGCCAGGAAGAATTGCTCGTATTTTTTGATATGGCAACATTATTGCCATTTCTTTTTTGTCTGTTGACATGACAGCAGTCATTTAAACTTAAGTCAGTAACTGACGAGTAAGTTGAACTTAAATCAATTCCGTAAATACACCTACTAGAGAAATAATACCAAATGTTTTGAGAGACCATGACAGACTTTTTACACGTTTGAGCCCATAACGTACCTGTCACATACAAGTTTATGAATATGCAAACAGTTCATCAAACTCTGTCCGCATTACTTAGTACGATATACAGTATACACGGCTTTAAATAACCGAAATTCTATTGTGACTGAACGGTAATTTAATTATTACATAAAAAGCGCTCTAAAGGCTAAAAAACGTTGTGTTTTTGACTTATAACCTTAAAGTTATTGAAATCATTCCAACGTGCCAGTGTTGCTACATTAAAAAACTGGCTAGTTCCAAAACAGGGTAGGAACAAAAAAGGTTCTAATACCAAAATGAGTCAGCGTTAAGCAAGCAATCTTGTCTGTGGCATATTTGTAATTCAAATTATGTTACCGGGTAGATTTAAATGCGTAATATTTTAAACCTTTCTCTTATTAAATAACGTTCCTTTCGGGACATACTCTGAGGATTAATAGAACTAGTTTAAATATCCCAACTGAAAAAAAATGTAAAGCTGAGACTTTGTAGTCTATTTTGAGACCTACAAAAAAATACTATTCTAATGATGCACCTGCCAAAAAAAACTGACATTGTATATTTCAGAAAAAAACTGTGATGAAAGTGCGTGTTTAAAAATATTTATATAATATAATATATAAATAGTGAAATAGACATATTTCACTCGAAAATATAGAGCTGTTTCTTTTGTCGTTTACTAGGTACGATTAAGTTATATTTTATTTTTTAGCAAATAGCATGGCAGCACAGACACTTTACCAACTGACATTTTCTCATGTAGCCATTTAATTAAGATCTAAATCATTAGGCTGTTACTAAATACACGGTACTCCTTAAAAGCGTTGGTATTTGGGGTTGCATTCTAAACCTGTATAAGGCGTAAATTAGTTGTTGATAACTTCATTAAAACTAAAGCGACCGTTATTTATTACGCGTTCGAAATTAACTAAATATCTAGAGAACAATCTCACCCAAATTTACCAAGAATTTATCAAGGCTTGTACTACGGGTAGGTACTAAACAATGATTCATACAAAAAAAACATCCAGGACTTAATAAAAATACTCGCCCTCATCGCAAAAATATTTGCCCTAACTGGGAATCGAACCCGGGACTGCAAGTTTCTTAGGCAAGGTCTCTACCAAACCAAATAGGGCATGCGTCGTCCTGGTAATTTAAGCGACTATAGAACGTTGTCTTAAATATATTTTAAAGATATTTTCATCATGTGATTTGACGCTGCCATTGGATTGAATGTCTGTTGTGTAGTTAAAGTCATACATATACGTCCAAGGCGTCAAAAATATATATATGCTGCAGTGAAAATAAGGTCTATTTATAGATATGAATGCTTTTGACTGCAATTGTGGTTCAACTATTAAGGTTCATAGTCATGATTGACCCTAGAGGTCAGCTGATCTGTCAAAGCTAGACTACTTTTAAGCAATGAAAGAGAGATTTATATGACTTCTATATATGTAGCTCTCTTTCCTGACTTTCCAAATATCCGTTCCACTGACTAGAGCTTGTCTTTAAGGGCTCATATGTGATGATAATGTCAGCTGTTATTTTCTTAGAAATTTCCTCGCTTAGGTTATCACTGATCTTGACTATTTTAACTTGACACACGCTCTCATAGGGTTTATGCGGGGATAGGTACTCCGTTAAATTGTCCTTTTAAAAAGATTTCATGTTATTTTTTGACTGGTCGAACAAAATTTCATAGTGGTCTAAATGTAGAGCCAATAATAAAATGTGATACTTCTGAATTTGAACCGTCCTAGCGCCTATTCTACAACGACAAACAACATTGCTTATGTCTTGTTATGGTATTGTCAACGTTTTGAGAGCTCCTATTCACTTGTCAAAGGCAATATGCATTTACCGAGTAGAATAGAGGAAAGTTGGATGCGTGATCTCGTAACGTCATCGCCATAAAAGAACGATATTCGTATTTCGAATTAGGAGCAAACATGGCCGCTCCCTGTTCATTTGACCGCGCGGTGTCACAGTATTTGACAGCAACATTATGTTTTATTGTTATAATTACGACTTTCTCCACGATAACGCTGCCACGGGAGTCCGAGTGTAATGTTACACTGTACCGGCGCGTGCGCAAGTTCTAATGCCATTTATAATACAACGATATTTGTCAATGGAATACGAAACTATTGTGAATGAAATAAAGTGAATTTTATAATTTGATCATTAGTCATAAAAACAAAGGGAATTCCACTTTACTTCCTTTGCACTAGATCTTTATTTCAAAGGTCGTATTTTGTATTATTTTTGGGGTACAGCCAGGTGGGTGAGTGTTCTAAGCAACTCGCTCTACAATCCGAGGAACGAATTATTAACCGGGAATTTAAAGTTGTCCTGTCAGAGTGTACAATCCATATTTTAGGGCGTTAGTTCCCATTTAGGTAGCTTAAAACTAGATTGTATATTTTCGCGTTTTCTATAGAACTGTTTTAAGAGGATAGCACCTGTGATACTCGACACTATACATTCGACGTCGTAAGCTGCCGGACGACCGCGGCGAGCGCTTATGTAAATTTCATACATCTTGACAGTTTTCATGCTTGCCCTTGAGGTGTTTGAGAATGTATATCATAAAAGGATGTTGATACGCGCCGACGGGACAACTTAAACTCGCCGGTTAGTAATTCATCCGTCGAGTGGTAAAGCGAGTTAAGAAAATCGCCTACCAGGATAGTCGCTCGTGTCCCTATACAAACATATTTTGTGTTCAAATTCTGGTTCAGATTGTTTATTTGCGATACATATGGTGCAGTCGGCCTTATGTGTAGCTGCGGAATTCAGTGCTTTGTCACTTTAACCTCAAGTTTTAACTGCTGCTGTGTTATTCTTTTAAAAACTGCGTTCAGCCGGTCGAACGAGTGAACCGTGAGTGATTTTAGCATTCTCTCGGCAGCAGGGCTTCTGCGGATAGGATCGAACGTATAAAGCTGCCTAATTGAGAATACACGCCCTCAAATGTGTTTTGTACGCTCTGAAGGGACTACTTAAACTCGCCGGTGCGCGCGTTCACTCGTTCAACCGACCGAACGCCGTATTTAACAGAACAACACCCCCGCACTAGTCTTCCAAAAGTGTTGGAGTGACAAGGTACTAGCTTTGTACAGTCGGTCTTATAAGGCTGACTGTACAAAGGGTCTTAAATTATATTACATAAATCGGACATGACGGTATGCAAAACATGGGCAGTTAAATTTAACATTTAAATTGGGTACTTAATATTCTATTGATTCAATTTTATTTCATAGCATTCAGTGATTTAGTTTTTTTTCATCAAGGTACATGTCAGTTTTAGCTGTTAATGTTTACTATTATTGTCAATATAATTAGGTAATTCGAAATCCCATAAATTTAACTGTGCACTTAATTTTACTTAGAATAGGAACTAAGTATTCCTTGCATTTCGTTTTTGTTCTCGGCTGCGAGAAAAACTTGGCAAATTCGAAGAACCAAATATTAACAGAGATTTAAAAACCAAATAATAAAAAAAATACAATTTTAATTCAGAATTGCCAACCGTCTTGTCCTTTAACCTAGCACTAAATAGTGCTTGTGTTGTTGTGTTCCGGTGTGGGGATAGGACAACCGGTGACATTCCTAGGATAGCAATCCATGATAGTCCTCAAGTTTGAAAACGCATTTGCAGTCTTAAGAATACTTACAAATAAATGACTATAGTTTCCACATCCCACTAACCATCAAACCTGTGTGCTTGTATGCCTTTAAAAATTTCATTTTGTTAAAATAGGATAGCATTAGTCAGACTGTTTTCGCACCATTCTTTGTCTCATACGTCCGTGACGTGCTATTTACTCTTATCTCGAGGACATGCCCTACGTCATGCGCGGCTATTCCTGGCCTGCTCACTCATACGCGTTTGGAGAGAGAGCAGGATCAGGCCAGCGAAAGACGTCAACGATTGTACGTCTAATACTAATCCTGTTGCGGTTATGATTATTTGTATGACGTTGTATGAGTGATAAATAGGGATGTAGTAAATAAAATAACTAATTAAAAAAAGAAGATATAAATACTTTATTTTTAAAGTTGACGCTATGTTAAATGCGCAATATAATGGTGCTTCTACACGATGCAAGTTTTTTTTTTTTCCTAGCGATGCAAGTAGCTTGCGCATATTCAGTCACTAGTTCAGGTTATACGTATCATGTATAAATAAATATGCGACTCGTAGTGCATTAAGCTATTAAGTTTGAGTATACTGTCCAAGCACCATCAAACAAATTCAGTAACTTCTTGTTTTCCAAAATTCAGCGTCCACCTTACCCCCACACACAGCTGGCCCCCGCTAAGGGCCAGGCCGCATCAACACACGACAAAGACACGTTGCTGCGTGCCGTGTAACAAAGGCTTCAAGCTATTTCAATCTCTACACGCAGGACATCCGACTTAATGTTGCACTTTAAAGTGAAACGTGCTGTGGTGATGTGGCCAGGTCCTAACGCCTGGATGGCTCGTCCCCGCCTCTTCTGTTACCCCGCAGTAGAGTCGCACGGGAACTTGTTGGACTTATTGGGATATAAAGCGTGGTCTTCTGCACAATAAAATCACAATAGAGACAGCGTTTGAGGAATTCCATCTTAGACACGGTTGGCAACGCATTTGTCTTTAGATTGCATTTATATCCCAGGGTCTTAGCAACACTTACCATCCAGAGACCGTTATTCTTTTCAATGTAAGCGGCAGATATATAATTGCAATAGAGTTGTCCCCTTCACCTGAAGCTTGACAGGTCGTGACACTTCACGGACACCACGTGGCCTGTGTGCTCGTTTGCCTATTACATTTATTTGACAAACACAAAATGCAAAACAACAAACAAAACAAGCAAGCAACGTTCTAACGTTGCGCTGTAGTGTGAAGCCGAATAGGACTCTGCTCAGCATTTGCTGCAAGAAAAAAGTTACTCACTACTGCTAAGCTGTTTGTATTCTTTTTAGCTGATAAAATGTGCCTGATTAATTAATAAATAGTAACTTTCGTCACCGACATTACTAAGGTAATGTTAGATATGGCAAGTCATTACACCGCGGCGTGGGTGGCTGATGCTATCAGTCTTAATGAAATAAAAGTACGATAAAAAACGGTACGGCTCTGGCAGACAAATCCGACTAGACCAGGCCCATACTGGGGTTTAATTGGGTTCGTTCCAGAAAGCACCAGCTACGAGCTGTATTCCACTTGGTGAAACTATATTGATTTTCAAATGCTATCGTATTGTGGCCGCCATTACTATCAAGTAAGAGATAGATGTCAGAAAGTTGACAATACGTTACGAGTAACATGTCGAAATCAATATGGTTTACAGAGTATTATAAAGATCTAGGATGGTTTAGCTAGATTAAATGTCGCGAGATAAAATTTCTTTCATATCATGTCACTTTAGTTAGCGATGTCCAAATCGCAGAAATATTTCCAAGAATGTAAATGTGATCTTCCCAAGAATTACTGACAGAATTAAAAAAAAAAATTACGAGCATTAAGAATTTTCTCCATGCTAAAATCAAGAATCATCTGAAAAGTTTCCGAGAATTATGGGAAAGTTTCAAAAGTTGCGGAAAGTAAATGCTTGTCACTTTTGACTGTATGTGATAGTTTTAAGGTTCAAAAGTGACAAACCCTCACGTTCCACAACTGTACAATGCTTTCTTAGAGTTCCTGCAATCGGTTTTTTTTCTATTGTCATTCTACGGTTTACAAGCGTTTTTCCCCTCACTGCTTAACGATGAATCCTCAAATTATAACCGTACACCCACCAACAAACGCTATGACCTCACAAATAGAAATTCGACACCTCACATACCTTATTCCTCTAACAATAAGACCCAACTTAGCTCCTCATAACATTCCCTACTCGTATTTTAACTATGCATATTTCATAAGTAACCGATGACTAATAGTATTAACTTTATCTATATGCGGTATTACGTTCTGTCCGTCTGTTTGTATGACGTATTTGTTTTGTTTGTTTTTGAAGAAGTTGTTTAGTTATTATTAATGACTCGGGGACTGTTGGTACGTAGTAACAAGTATTTCCCCTGGGTAGGATGTATTTAAAAGAAAAAAGAAAAACCGGGCAAGAGCATGTCAGACCATGTTCAGTGTAGGGTTCCGAAGCCGTGACTACAATCGAATTAGACCTCGCGACTAACTTAACTGTGCCGTTAGAAAACTGTTATCGCCATACATTGATATGGGTCGCGGTCAGTTTACCAACACCGCAAATAAATTTTCGGTAGGTATAAACATTTAAACCGTTTGTAAATCAAGAACCAATGAAGTCTACCTATTCGTGATAGTTTTCCTAATTTAATTATATGTGCTTTCATTTTTTTTATTTTTCTGTATTTGTAGTTTAGGCTGTAGGGGACTCTAATAAAAATTAGCACTATAAAGCTTAATACTTCATAAACGGATCCCTGAATCGAAGAATTGGTTTCACTAACCCGCAATATTTTTGAAAGACTTATCCAACGACACCCTACACTATGTGGTAGACGAGAAAACAAATCTTCCACAGTTTACGTGAAGGGGAGGTATCATAAAAAAATGTATTTTCAAGATTTTATGTTACCACTTTGTTATCCTGACTAAATATGTATATTCATGCCAAATTACAGCTTTCTAGTACAAAGACTCTCTGAGCTGCAGACGGACGGACATGGCGAAACTATAAGGGATCCGAGTTTGACTACGGAACCCTAAAAATGGAACAGGGATTAAAACCGCACCCAACCAGCCAAAAAGATTTCTGTCTCAATTGGAATCAGGAGGTTTAGATATGATGCTACACTAACTTATCGATTTGCAAAATCGAAGAATATGTAGGTATAACATTGACGTAGACGACGATCTATCACGAAGCTATTATGTCAATTCTATAAACGAGGTCAGTTTTCGAATATCGCTTACGTCAGCATTAAGCATTTTGTTAAAGTTTATAGGAACAGCTGATAAAATACGTCTAAACAAAAGACACATAAAGCCAATTACAAGTTTTCACAGATATAAATAGATTATTTAAGCAACAATCACAAAAAGAAAACTTTAAAAAGCCTATTGCTGTTTGGATGATGTCGTCAATATAATGTTAGTTAAACTCAGTGACACTTGCGACGCTAAGACGAATCTAAGGACACATCGCTTGTCGAAATCGAGCCGTCAGTTCACCCTCTACAAGGGTACAAAGAACCATACATACATAGAGCTCAAGCACATTACCCTCCTCATTCAGCAGTATGGCAACAAGAAAGAATAACCTAAAATTTAAAAAATATTTCGGGTAAACGTCAGGCTCCATGTACGCTCTCACGTTCTCCATGGCAAAAAGAAGCCAATATCTCAAGTTAATATGCACCTTAGCCGTGATTACACCACGTACCCTCAATAACATAACCTGACCTTGGACTATCCTTCCTTCATTAATTGGCTTAATTGCCCCCCATTTAAGGCATCAGCTATAATGACATCCTTGTGAATGTGTGACGGCGTACATACGTAGTATTTCATTAAGTGTGTGGTGGGGGGCTTAGATCATTGATTAACTATATATATTTCCACGTATCTTTTTTTATGGCATTGAGATGGAAAATCAGCACACAGGCCTCCTGATGGTATGGGATCTGTGACCCCTATGGGTCAGACATCTATAAATTTTGCATTCTGAAAATTTCAATCGTACAGTACTCTCATCTTCGTAATAGCTTTCGGCTAGGTATTGCTATCCCACTTGCACTCTTTGCCGATCTCTATTCTGAGACGAAAAGTAGGTAGCATATAAGAGAATGTACGTGATTTAGTCACATTAAGTAGTGATAGGACTTTGAGCAAAACTTAACACAGTATGCAGGTGGCAGAAACATTCACAAAATTTTGTTAATTTCCCAGGAAAGTTCTGAAACATTATCAAAATTATTTGAGGGCAGAGAATGTTCGTATACTTTACAAATATTAAGAATATTCTTGTTAGTTATCGAGAGTTTGTCATTAGAAAGTTTTACCATTCGAAAAGTTTCTTGTCTCTTAGCTGGTCTGACATCAAGCAGCTCCGGTGCATCGCATCTTGGTTCTTCTTCTGCATTTTTTTAATTCCTAGTGGATCTTGAGATAGATGTTAAGAAACCACATACGTGTACGTATGCTCATTTCCCTTCTATGAAAATAAAAAATACATCCACGTTCTTACAGTATACAAGCATTATAGAATAGCAAATACGTTCAACATCTTAATCTTGCGTTTAAATGACTCAATTTAATTACAATTTACCCCTTACTCCCCTCCACTCATACATTGTGAACATTTAAGTTGTCAGACCATAAATCAATGAATAAATTACACCATGACATAAAAACATATGTTGCGATGTATGGAAGTGGACGCTCTTTATATAGACATAATTTAAATTATTGAAAGCCCCATTAGGTTCAATATTGAACGCATGCACATTCCCGAGTAATTGTGTTATTTATTATGCTTTTATTTATATTAATGTCACAATGGTAAATTCTTGATCATAATTTAATAGCATCTAGAATAGTAACAGAAGTGTCTAACGAAGGCGACATAATGGACTCACAAGAGACACAACTCCTCTACGCCCAAAGCATCTGGAAATTTCTGGACGTAGCCGGCCTTTGCAGTGAGCTCCAAACAAAGGTCTGCCATAATAGATCAGTCATTACTGATCTTGTTCTTGCATCTTGATGCTAACGCTAACTTAGAATTCTGTAAGAAATGTAATAGTATGCCTTGCGAGATCGAATCAGGAATGAGGAGATTCGCAGGAGAACTAAAGTAACCGATATACATAGCTCACCGGATTGCAAACCTTAAGTGGCAGTGGGCGGGGCACATTGCTCGTAGAACTGATGGCCGTTGGAGCGGAAAGGTTCTAGAGTGGCGACCGCGAACCGGGAGACGAAGTGTTGGCAGACCTTCCACAAGGTGGACTGACGATCTGATAAAGGTCGTGGGAAACCGCTAGATGACAGCAGCAGAGGACCGATCGTTGTGGAAAACCTCGGGGAAGGCCTTTGTCCAGCAGTGGATGTCTTGCGGCTGATGATGATGATGATGATGATGCTAGAAATATCACCGAAGGTCTTATCCCCATTACGGAACACAACAATACGACCTGCTTGCGGTGGATTAAATGATAAGATAGTGGTATTATTACAATATCGAAATAACATTGTCCAAACCAAAGGCCCACTTGTAAATCGACTTGCAAGGTTTGGAGTAAACTCACCCACAAAGAAACATGTGTTATAAACACTTTCAAATTTCGTAACTGGCGAGGTACATTCATAAACTCGAAAAGCCATACGTCCTATCAAGATGGATTTAGACAGGTCACCTTCTAGAGAAACTAAACGACGCCTCCTAAAGCGGTAAGTTAGATAACGCCTAAACGGCATAGAAATAGAGGATATGCCAGTTTGCTGGGCATTAATTGCGTCGTGTTTTCATTACAAAGTGAAAGGGACACATTTATTAGAACCGCTGTGTGTTTATAAAAAAATGTTAGTCAGGATTTTGGTTTTACATTTTGGAAGTTCACTCCTCGGACCGCCACCGAAGGCAATTAGCTATAAACTATTTTCTCTCTCAAGAAACGAACAAAAGAGTGTCAATAAAATAGATAGTTTTAGGCAATAAACATTTTATTAATTGGTTTAAATACTTACAGGTGTGTGTTTATAGTTGATCGCTTTTTACACTGCCTGCGAGAATTCTCTCTCCAATAAAAGATACATATCCCGTGTTAATAAAAGAGACGCATAAATATTATTAAGGCAGTCTTAGAAGCGGTCTTGCGTTTGCCGTCTTGATATTACGTCGAAGTCCATTAAATAACAGTCTATTTCACCACCCTGACAATGATGACATTTCAGTGTACATGGCGCAGTTTATATGATACCCAGTGATGTATCAGCGTGTTAACTTTGCAATGTATAACGAATGGTCACTTGTCACGTTTCATTGTTCAAGTGAAATAGGGATCAGGTGTGTGCTTGTTTCACTGCTTGAAACTAACAAACGAACTCTCTTAAGGAAATTACACTTTTTATTTTCATCCCAATGTACCAGGATAACATAAACCACATGTGTTTACACGACTTGTTTTGAATGGGGTTTCCTTAAATACACCAGTGAATGAATGCTTCTGACTCAATAGGGAATATTTACTATTGATAAAGAACGGCAAACAAGACAAAAACAACCAAGGAAGAAGTTATGAATGACGCAAATTAAAATAAACATGCGTGTTATGAAATAAGGTAAATAGTTATATAAACTTATTATTTGTTTACGTTTACCTTTTTCATTCAAAAAACTTACACTACAGCTCTGGTAGAATAGGAACTGATACTGAACAATATGACGTTGATAATCTGTTGAAGTGAATGTTTGTAGGTATAAAAACCTTCATCCCAATGATATTATAAATACGAAAGTTTGTTTGTGTTTGTTTGTTACGATACTTCCTCCTTCATGCTGCAATGGTTGGACTTTGGATGAAATTTGGAATTGAGAAAACTTAAATTTTGTATTAGGCTACTTTTCAACCGATAAATTCTAAAAATTCCCGCAACATGGGATGGCCTCATAACTAATTCTACGCGGACGAAGTCGCGGACAGAAGCTTGTCTCAAAATACGTCAGGAATTACAGTTTTCTAGCACTTGACGTGACGGACGTCTTAGCCAAAATTTGTTTTCTATTGGAGCCCTGAAGCTCGGACGTCCGAAATGATGATTCCTAGGACTTTACGTTTTATTCTAAGTAGGTATCTGGATCGCGGGACCGCGGTGGATGCGAAAAGCACAAGACCGGTCTGAGTGGAAAGCCTTGGGGGAGGCCTATGTCCAGCAGTGGACGTCTTTCGGCTGACATGATGAGGTATCTGGTATATGTGTGTGATGTAGAGTATAAAAAAACAAATGGTCTATTTTTCATTTTACAAAAACAAATTGCATAATTTCGATCTCTATAATAAACCAACGATATAATCCTGATGCATAAAACGAAATGCATAATTTCAAAAATTATATTGTTCATAAATTGAATTAGAAATATTTCTAACAGCTTTCATTACTATTAATGTGGTCACAGTTCTAACCTAACCTAACCCAGCTAGAAGAAATTGACTAAAAATGCATAATAACAAGAAGATGATAGTTATACTAAATGAGTGTTACGCTATTCGCTCGTATGCCTGATGATATTATACAATTGGTTTTTATGCTAAACGTTTATTATGCTTTTCGTGGTTAGTTAAATGAACTATACAAAATACGTTTAGACTGTTTAAAGCGCACCTATCTGGTACCTCCAATTAATGATACGGCCTTAGAATAGGAGGAAAAACAGGGCAATAATCAGATAGTCGATTTTCTTGTTTTTAATGCGTGAACCGAAAATTGTTTCATATTCTGGTCATTTTTCATGATCATTCATTTCCTTGTGTAAAAAAAGAGTTGAAAAAACTGCAGACGCTGTCTAAATTTCAAAAACATGATACTTATACGTGCGTGCACTTAAATTCCTAGGTCCACAGGTCGAAATAGCCAGAATAGACTCTTCCACAGAACTTAGCCACAAAAACACTTCCCAGAAGCAAACAGACGCGCCGACACCCAAATTATAATTCCCATCACGTATCATTTAATAATACAATTAATTCAGTTTGTCGTATCAGATATATAAAGTGCAACCTCGCCTTGACCATATACAATGAGCTTATACTGATGAGAATAAGATTGAATTTCCAATGTTTGTTGTAGTGTTAAAGTTGGTACATCTATAAAAGAAAATCTATATAGGCTGGGAGCGACTTGGGAGGTATTCCCTAAGCAAAATGTAATGTGTACGCAGTTGCTTCCTGGCTTTGGTACAAGGTCATTTATTTAGAGGCCAGTATAGTAGGTTCTAGAGTGGCGACCGCGAACCGGGAGACGACGTGTTGGCAGACCTTCCACAAGGTGGACTGACGATCTGATAAAGGTCGCGGGAAACCGCTGGATGACAGCAGCAGAGGACCGATCGTTGTGGAAAAGCTTGGGGAAGGCCTTTGTCCAGCAGTGGACGTCTTGCGGCTGATAATGATGATGATAGTAGGAACCTTTGGTTTGACTCGCGAAATATTCAGAATGATGGTTATTTATTACATCATACTACTATTCTTAATGCAATAGTTTGTTTTTAGTTAACTCCTTCAAGCGGAAACGAAATTTCGAATGGAGGGTCAACCCTGACTTAACACATCATAGGTTAGCTTTTTTATCCTAAAAAAAAGACTGTTCCCGAAAGATGGTCTAAAAAAGATCTTTGTTTTTTTAAAGTTTATGTGTAGTTTTTCTATTTCAAAAATCTTGCATTGTTTACTACGAACATAATATATTATTAACCCTAAACTCTTTAAACTTTTCAAATATATATTATATTATATTATGTGAGTGGGATCCTTGACCCATAAACATTTGCATTCTCAAGACTTCTCATCTCAAGTCTGCAATCTTAAGACTGCTATCTTAAGACTGCTGTCTTAAGATTGCAATTTTAAGTCTGCATACCGAAGACCGCAACCCCAAGAACTAAAATACGTTGCCAAGCCTACCGGTTGTCTTATCCCTGCACCGGAACACAACAATGCGAATGCTGCTTGAAGGCAGGTTAAAGGATTAAATGGTGGTAGCGTCCCAGACGGATCTTGCAAGGCCTACCACCATTAAAAAAATAAGATAAAATCGGCTTTTAACATCGTGTTCCATCCTACAACCGCTACCTCAGAAAAAACTATTCAAACTACTTTGAACCAAATACGCAAAGAACAAAATCAATAATTCCTCTAAGATGCGTTCGGTTTTTCTGCGCGTGATTCAGTCGATCAGCGGTTGGTTTGTGAAACTGTGGCAGTATAAACCCGCGATAGGCTGGTAGGTAAATCATCACATACATAGCGGAATTCCCTCTGCATAGATAATGCAACAATATTATATACCGGCCTATAAGTTTCCGTTTTATATATAATCATTCTGCTAACTGACCCATTGCTTTCAAGTATACAATGTACATGTATAATGAAGATGTTAGAATATCTATTGACATTGACATTGCCTTAGGCCAAAAATAATAATGTGTAGACAGTATTTGTTACTGAATCTCGAATGATTAATTTCTGTAAATAATTATGTTAATCATAAGTTATAATTTCATAAAGTTTTTTTTAATCATGACTAAAATCTAGTCCTGCAAATTACAATGGTGACGTCATTTGTGATTATGCAAACTGCTTAGGGTCCAATTAAAACATACAATTATACGGTACTTAAACCAGACACAAACCCACGCCGCAACACCTAGTTAATTATGTATATCGACAACCACTTAACTGAATAATATTTATATTTATATATGTATTCAGTAACGTTTGTTCGTTCGTTAAAACAGCATTCAAAACTTGGGAGAAATCTGGAGCGCGGGAGGCCAGGGTAATCTTTAGAGGAGCTAAGCTATAAGTCAATACATCGGGTTGTATGGACTGGATTGCGTCCAAATGAACACGAACTATGCGATAGAAAGAGATACACAGAGTTAGCATCATTGACTTTCCTTTTGTTAGGAAGAAAACCTTCTGTAAGTATTTGTTCTATTTTACATGGTGTCTTTTAATCGGTGATCCGGAACCAAATTTTACTCTCAGTCATCTATGGTAGGTACATATGTTTAAAGTGATTTGAAAATTATATTTAAATAAATGACTGGTTGCGTTTGGCATAAAATTTTACGTCTTTGAAATCGCAGTTTTTTTTACTAAAATAATAATAATACCTAACTAAGTAAAATTATGCACTTTCTGCTAATAATGCCTTTCATTTTAATGTCTGCATGACCTTACTTATTAAGTACCGCAAATTAAGATCCCATTTATTAACAATAGTTTTTTTCGAAATTACTAGATCCTATTGTCTTATTTCCTTGCAGGTTTGCATAATACCTGTTTGCTGACTATTCTGCATCTTGAAAGTACAATATTGACTCACAATAATGGTTTTAACGAGCTTTTGATATATGGCTTATAATATTACTGGCACTCACGATTAAAAACCTCAATCGAATACGAATTCGTATAAATTCGAAATTTAAAACCTCAGCCGCGCACGCGCCGGTGACTCACACGCAATAGGGTCACGACTCTACCAGCCGCTATAGGTCTTCTTGAACCTAGTTGAAAAGTTGTGTAAGTATACGCTGACGGCACAGTCTTGATGATAACAAACAACAATAACCAGAAATATAAATTTATATTCATAAAGTATAGGACAAACAACAGCCTTGATGAAGAGTTGATACAAAAACAGATAGAAGAGACATTTGGGACCTACTTCATATTTTTGTAGTGTAGTTAAATATCAATCAGTCAATAATCTATCGACCAATACAAACATAAAAACGATCGGGTGGAAAAGATAGCTAAGCTAATGATCGGGTATACCAGGGGATCAGATAATATAGGTTTGCCAAAGCCACACTGCTTAACGCGACAGAGTAAACAGGACTATTAGGACATCAAAGAAAACAATTTTTATTTTTTTTACAAAATTTGCCAATTTGAGTACCTGGCAGACGTACTTTGACTGGACTTTGAGACAAGATTGTTTATTATCTAAATAAGGATCTGTCCGGATATTTATTTATTTAACAAAAGTCATCGTACAATATGAATGTAAATCAAGCACAGGATGCATTCAATTTAAACATGCGTAATATCAAGTATCAAGTCACCCCGGTCGTAGTACGCATGCGCCTACGCCGCTACGTAGGCCCGAATACATTTATATTGCAAGTAGGCGACGGTAGATATGATGGCGACGACAAATAGTTATTGCGAATTAATCGATAAACTAATCGAATGGTTTTATCGATTTATGATTGTTGGTGTCGGTTCAAGTGTGAATTTGACCTTTTTGCACCTCAGAGTTTTGATATTAACGTATGTTTGGCCTTTCACTTATGAGCCTTTGCTTGGAGTCTTTGGCATCATTAAACAGTCAGTAAATATCTATTACATTATTTTAATCAATGTAATAATTATTTATTTCTATATTTAGTATTATAATAAGCCTAATATATTGTAAAGTTATACAACACATGAAAAATAACTGAATGCGTTTACAGCTTTTCTTTCGTGGCCGACGATACGACGTATATTTACTGAACATTTAGAATTTATATTGATAAGTCGTACTAACAATGAATCATAATTTTTTTACGTCTCTTACTAGCGTACACGGTAAAGTACCTACCTACGTACATTTAAGGATGACTGACTATATTATTTTGAACTCCAAAGTTCAAACACATTTTAAACATGCAAACATCGTTTGTTGATAAGATCGAAGAATTGTCATCGAATTTTTCAGTGAGGAAAAACCAATATGCTGGCAGATCAAAATTTCCGCATACCAAGTGACAATATCATTTTAAAAACAAAATGAAATTGACAGCTGTCACCGCGGCCTGAATACGAAACTGCTTTTAACATTTTCGAATCTCAAAAAAACACGATGTGTGGTCTACGGCGCAAGGATTTACGGAGAATCGAGACAAAATGGTTTTTGTTTTTGGCCAGTGTTCAAATTTGAAATGAGGTTTTGCATAAAATTCGTTTTCTTTAAAATTTAAATTTTGATTACAAGTTACGCACTTTTTCATAATAATAATATTTCAGCCATTTTGTTTAGCTCAATAGATGAATGTTTAATACAATACTATAAATTAATGTTCATTTCGTTACCGGGTCCGTAACACTTTTTTGAAATTCGAGCGTCGAAAAATGCGATCAATCTCAAACACAGCTATCTCTCAACCAATAAGGAACTGCAAATGGCCGGCCATTATAGCGGCGTGGGCGCAGATAAATTGTCCATATTAAGGGTTACATACAAAACTGTTATTAAACATCGATTATTGTAACTTTCGCGCATTATCGAATTGAGTACGACTCGCTTTTCGTTTTGAATTTGTCGTTGATAATTTAAATGAGAGTAATTTTAATTTTAGAAAGACCAGGTATATATTCGAAGGCTTGCTTCAATTTAAAAAAGAAAATACCGAAATAGATTCAGAGGGTGAAAATGGAAGGTAAACGGATAGAGATGGAAATCTATTAGTTTTAATCCAAATTATGGTTAAAAAGTTTGGGTTTCAATTTTATTTCAATAGTCTTAAAAATGCTAAAACAAAACGTTTATATTTACTTTGTTACGTTTTTAGGTCTAAACCGATCTGATTGTAATTAAATTAGATTTGGTGATAATATTGATAAGTCCTAGGAAAGTAGATATGGATCTCTGCTAAGTTCTTGATCATAAGCTAAACATTTGAAAGATGATACATGGAATTATTTCGGAAAATGATGAATTTTACGGAGATAAGACAAACTAGTTTCAGGCCAAAGAGAATATACACCGTGTTTTTTTTGATTTACGATAACTTCGGCATATTACTAGGTATATCCATAGAGACTAATTGGTACATTAGATTTTTAAATACAGCGAAAAAAAATTTTTTTTTCGGTTTAGTACAAAATAATGAAATCTTTTATCTTTGGTCATTCTAAAAGGGTCTTTAGAGTTAACTAATAATCAGTGTCAAATACGTCTATGTTGGCGTGACATACACACACAAGTAAAGATAACACTTGACAGGTACAAGATTGTCACTTTAGATTGACGCGTATACAAACCTAACAATTGGAAACTCTTTACTCATAAGAGTCATATAAAGTATTAAAAGAAAATTGTTGTTACCAATTAAGAGAGCCTTTTACACTAGTTTAACGTGATTAACTGATTAAATTTAAAAATTAAATATCTTTAAAACCGTTAGACTTATCATTTGTCTGTCTTCGGGAAATTAACTTTGTTTGACCTAAAAAACGTTCCCTTAAAGTTATCGTAAATCAAAAAAAACACGGTGTATAGTGTACAGTCAAAGTCATAAAATATTTACACGTTTACAAGACGCCACAAGTATAAGGTCTATGTATACATTATATTTGACGGGATGGCTGTGTAGATATAATTACTTTAAAATGTACAATTTGTGACCTATTGGTTTTAAGGAAATAGCATGCCGCTTCAGAAATTAATATTTAATTGAGCGCTGTGCCGCACCAGCTTTCGCTGACAATAAACAAAAACGCCTACAGAAAACAGCAGTTTAACAGCTTCAATAAGAAGTCGCCGGCAGTAAACTCGTGTCAAATATCACCACATAAGCCGTGTAACATTAATTTAACACAACTTAACCTTACACCAACACATGTCTAGCAAACAATAGAAATTACACAGAAGTTAATGCCCTAACTCACGCGGACTACATGAGTCAAACGACAGACGGGCCGTACAAGCGCATGGACTTAGCGATTCAATATATGTCCTACGTCGCGTGCCAAACCGATGCTATTCGCGATGCCATACAATTAATTTATTTATTGAAATCAATACTAATATCTGCCAACACAATGGCCCCAAATGAAAATGCGCGCTCGCTTATGGCTCGTCGGAATGCTAAACGAAGCGGCGTCATTACAATACGCCATTTTGCATTTGATTTTGAGGTTATTAGATGCAATCGGAATGCGTGCGGCCATGTTTGAATCCGTTCGGCTGTATTCGGAAGCCGTCGGGTCATGTCGGCGCCGTTTCAGTGACGTTTGACGTATGTAAGTGTTGCCATAGATTCCGAGGTAGATATTATTAAATTGATGTACCTACAGCGAAATGATGAGACATTATGTTAATGAATAGCGATTTTAGTTTATGACTGGTGGTCGACATGGGTTACTGCTTTGCGTATTTGGAGCCATCGACATATAAGTGTTACTGACAATTGATACAGTAACCGCGTGTATGGTCCGTTTCAGTTCAGTTCTGTATCATGCCCCCTGATTTACATACAGAATGGTATGATATCAATTTCTTGGAACTAAATATGTATACGCGAGTTGTGTTTGTCTGCCTGTGTTTTCCCTCAACTCTAGATTGTAGGCCACCTGTTTTTAATGTTTCGGAAGGAGTTCTTTAAACATTGGAATGATATCGGTTAAAATCGTAAATATTTCCTAATAATACCGCAAAATATTCGTAGAATATTTGTAGCTATCTCTTTTTGTACTTACCTATCATTTTGTCGAAACACCTTTCAACGAAATTATTATTAAGCAGTATTTCCATTACATCGAAAGTCATTTATCGTATTTTTTGAATTCGATAAAATGATGAATTACCAAGAGATAGTAATATTGAGTTTATTAAAGGCTAAAACGTGAGCAAAATAAAGTCACTTATTCCAAACCTGCGGATAGTTTAATGTCTTTACATATAACCTCAGACTAAAGCATCTCTCCGTTTATCTTAGACTAAAACTAAATATTAAAACTCAAAAGACTTTTCAAAATGAGACAAGCATTTTGAAATGTATCATCAAAGTATCATATGCCGTATATTTCGCATTCCGAACCGCAACGGAGCTGACTATCCTCACCTGACATAGACATAACGCTCATTTAAGATATCCTGATAACAAACAGCTTTTTAACTAACTCCATCATCTGCAAGCCTAGTATGGTTGCGCTTATCGAGTGACAAAATGTGGATAAAGCATCCATCACTCAGACAGGAAGGTAAAGGCGTCTTTGGACATAGACCTTCTTTAAATATCGCCACCGTTCGGTCTCGTGTCGCCCGTTTCCGCCAGATTTCACGGCCTTTACCTGGTTGTTGATCTACCTTGAAGAGGCCGTACACTTCTTAAAGGGGGCCTAGGGGTTCTCTTTTGCTGGCAGTCTTCATAGAGATATAAAAAGTATAATAAAATGGAGCGATAACAGTATGCCGTGACAAACTAACTTCGGTAAGGAGATGCGCGCGCAGATTGTGTGACTGATGCTGTCGCTTTGTTTAGAATTAATGAGAGAATGTTGTTTATGTATTAGCATTAGTGATATGTTGGCATAGATAGTTCCACGTTGGATATTTGATCAGAAAAAATAGAAATGGCACTTCAGCTTTTATTAACTTCTGAAGACCCTGAAAGTCAACGACACGGACAGTTTGTTTCATACATTTTGACAAAGTATTTTTATTGTTGGCAATACACAACACCAACTTTTGAAAAAAAATATTTGAAATTACGATAAATCATATCATCAGGCATATGACAATCTGGCGTGTACGAGCATACGAGGTACTAGGGGTCTAGGACCATATTAGTACCTAACTTATTAAGCCAAGACCATAACTGGTTTAACAACGTCATCAAAAAGAACACTCGCCGATAGTTTTCATTTTTATACAGACATGTCCGTGTTACCTGTTAATTTATAATAACATAAACCAAAAACATTGGGCGGCAGCGTGTTAGTTTTAACATCCATATTTACATTAGCGAATTTCAAACACCGACGTGCCGTGACTCGAGCACTGACTCATAGCTTGGCTCGAACGATCCTATAAGACTTTCCTCGCCCTTTATGCGTTCCTGGTACCTGGTACTCATCGAGGTTTTCCTTCCTAAGGTTTCTGAACCGTATTTGTAATGCTGTTTGCACGTCTGTGTATGTGTTAACTCTTTATTACACATAAACAATTATAAGTCAATATCATATGCAAAACAAACTAATCCCATAGTGAATCTCTTCCAGATAACTTCGGAGAATTTAACCGTCATTACTTTTGGCACACTTATAATTTTTCAAACCTTTACTTTGTAAAACGGTAATCGATAGATAGAATAAATACGACTACAAACACAGTTTAAGGTTATAAAGTAAAAAATGCTACAAAACAAATGTTTAAGTAATCGAGTCAGTAAGGACTATCTACGCAGTAGAACTAAGGTTACCGACATAGCCCTAAGTGGCAGTGGGCGGGGCACATTGCTCGCAGGACTGATGGCCGATGGGGTCAGAAGGTTCTGGAGTGGCGTCCGCGGACCGGAAGACGAGCTGTAGGTAGGCCTCCAACAAGATGGAGTGACGACCTCGTCAGGATCGCGGGACCGCGGTGGATGCGAAAAGCACAAGACCGGTCTGAGTGGAAAGCCTTGGGGGAGGCCTATGTCCAGCAGTAGACGTCTTTCGGCTGACATGATGATGATCATGATGATGAAGGACTATGCGTCAAAATGGTGATATCAACACAAATCACACAAACTTGACGTCCATAGAAAATGAATTAAATGAGAAGAACTCGACTTTACGGTACGGTACTTTGAGCAGACTTCATACAAAAGTGCCCGGGTCCTTTCAATTAGTAAACTGAGTGATACAATAGTAAATTTATGTACTTGTTTGTACACTTATAACGAACATGAGATTGCACTTAGCATTCGTGTTGAAATCGCAATTAATTATCGGTTTATTATCTTTAATAGCCATTTACATGTTCCCGTGGAGAATTATCGTCTAAAAGTGATTCAGAAGACGTTATGTTGCTGAGTTCTTACTACTGAAGCCATTTTGACCACCAACGCACAAGAAGGGTGTATAGTTATTTGTGTATCTGTGTGTCTATCTGTGGCATAGCTTCCTAACGGAACTTGGACCCTTTGGACGCGGTTTCCTTAATCGGGGTAGGTTGTATAAAAAGTGTTAGGCTGTTAAAGAAATAAAATTATGCTTATAGAGTTGTTTCAAAAGCTCACCATTTTTTTGTTCATTATTTATTGAGAAAATAGTTCAACCAATATTTGGTACTGGCTAAAGAGCTTAACGTCACATGTTTTTTTTTCATCACAGCTAGTGCTTGACTTAAAAAACAAAACGCGGTTAACAAAACAAACAAAATTATGTCATTCCGGTGCAACCACTAGTCCATAGCGGGCGTAACAAACACTGTTAATATTCTTTTTTTTTCTCAGTATATAATAACAAAAAAATGTGTAGGTAATTTTGAGACAACCCTCTGAAAGCATGATTTTTTATTACAACACCGTTTCTAAAAATCCTGTCGTCAACATAATATTCTTTTAATGTCAGTATTTTTTTATCTTATTTACTGTGAGTAAAATATTATAGTCTATGTAATGTTGTGGGACAAACCAAGACGAATTTAACGACACCTCACTCTTCAAAATCGGTCAAGCCATACCTATAGGCTACAGGAGGTCACACATACCCACATGCATACATATCTACATATATACGCGCGAAAAACATTACCTTTCATCTGGATCAGTCGGGTAAAAATAGGTAATTAGTCATTCAAATTACTAAACGACGAAGGTTTATACCAATGTAGTATTTATAAAAAGTCAAACCAACGATTGACCCTAGTAAAGCCAATATAGTTGGTGACCTCCATTACAAGATCTCTACAGTCATTACCCTCGCAGGATGCAATGGCTAACCATACAGCTCAGTTTAAATAGGTACCCCGCAACACAGACAAGCCAACTGTTTAAAGTAAAATGGAGCATACCAGAATTTACTCCGCCACAGACAAGCCAACTGTTTCAAGTTGCGCGTACGCTAGTTTAATGTGCAGCATCCATATTCATAGTGGTCACCTGTCAGCCGGACACTCCTTCCCTTCGCGCACGCGCACCAATCGTGGCGCCGCGCGCTGGCCAATGGCCGCGCAGGAAATCGCTCGATAGGGATGGGATGCTGTGCGATCAAATCGATCTATTTAACAGTGTGGTGGTTAGAGAATATGGAACCTTTGTGAGCCATACAGAATAATAGGGGTGGTCACGGAATCTCCAAAGTATCACCTACACTAAACTTATTCCATAAAACTTTTCAGTGCAATTCGACCTGACTGTCCACTTAATCTTGAAGACGAGCGTAAGATTTGAGGGACGACACAGTCCAGAATTCGTTCTTTAAAAAAATAGATCGATAGATCTCAGAGGCCAGTGTTCATTTAGTATGTTTGTAAATCTGAGAGATATGCGCATTGGCATTTTTCATCAAGGTCTACATTCAAGGTCTAAGCGATATAACCAATCTGTTTCAGCTGTTTTTAAACTAGTGTTAGTAAGGAAGAACTCAAAACTCAACAAATACTTACTAAATGTGTCACAAAGTCACTTAAAAAACATTAACGGTAAAAAATAATAATAACCGAATTCAATGTAGGCACTGAATGTACCATCCTGAAAAACTATATACAATCTTAAATACCCCTTATAAAAGTGTGTAGAAACCCTGCTGCTCTGATTTGACTGGCAAAGGAAACCACAAAATACGCTATTTAACATTTTTATACCACAAACGTAAACTTAAACCCATCCCAGATATTAACGTATCTCGCAGCCCTACGTATCTCCCCAGATACGATCGCGTTTTGTCTCCGCATGTCGCGTATTTATCTTTCGCCGACTCTAATTGTGTCCTATCGGATGATGTGTCAACGCGGACCCTTTGGTCTGCGTATTGTCAGGGCGGCTACTTTCAAGAATTATAAGATCTGTGGCTAAAAGACTGGCCGCTAAAAAAAGAATAAAAGCGCATTCAGATTGTTCAAGGTTTACAAAGAGGTTCCGTATTCTAGAAGTAAAATGCGTTAAAAGCAGGCTATTTAACGCCTATATCCACTATAGATTAACATAGCTGTCCAAACAATTCAAGAATTTTAAATTCTGTCTGATTTGGGTCCTTTAAAATCAATTTAATTCTGACAGGCGGGTAGAGCAGCCTTAAGAAAGTAAAAAAAATAAAAAGCATTACAAAAAACTACTTTTATAATATTATGCCTGGGCATAAAATAAACTCGATTTCCTGCTACGTCACCTGACCGTTTTGACTTGCAAATGCGTTCGAATTTTGAATTTCCGAACGCCTACCTCGTGGGCGTGTAAGAGTATTTTTTTCTCGTCAAGTCGAAGCGAGCCTCCAGCCGTGTCGGGAAATTAAAAATACAATCTTTACGGCTAGTGCTAAGGTCTAAAGAGCAAGAACTCGGGTTTAAAACTAATCGTTTTCAAATATGTCAGAAAACACTGTAGTTAATGATATATGTGCATAATTAATAGGAACGAGTACCGTAGTACCGTATTTTTGTGAGGTTGAGTAAATTAAAATAACAAATTTAAAGTACTATACCTATTCAAAGAGCCAACTTAATCGAAACACCGTATTTTCATAATTTCGAACGTTACTTTTACATCGTAGACTTCCAATTTCATATAGACCAAAAATATAAAAACGTTCGAAAATAAAAACAGATTTAGCGTAAGATATCTTTAAAAATGTAAAATTTGGTTGTAATTAATACTGGTCATAAAATATCGAATTTTAGGTTAGCAATACAACGTATTTTAAAATTGGAAACCCCCACAATCTAGTACCTACAAGACAAGCTCATTACACAAACCTCAACAGAAACCCCAACCGACTCCCCGTCCCATTAAAAATCGTCTCCATTTGACTTTCCAAATGCCATTGACTTCTCGCATACATTAACGAACAGAAACTATATGTTTAAACGAAATAATATATGCAAATCATCGCATATTAAGTATCGTGTGGGTGTATGTCAAAACGTATGAAAAAGTACCGTTACGTGGTGGGAGGTGAAATGGGGGTCTGACGGGCTTCGTAAGAAGTAATTGAGTTTCACATACAACCCTGTCACAGGATGTGGACGGTTATTTTGAAAGTGGTTTTAAAATGTATTGATGGCGACGCAATTGCGATAAAGTAACAAAGAGCTAAGATTTTAGGCAGGTTCTCTTGGCTTGCGGTCTTATTTATTATTATTAAAATAAAATACTTGCGGGTCTATTATGGTTGTGTTTATCGATGTGGATAAAAATGGATATAGAATCTGTCACTTTCTGACCAACCTGTAAGTGCGAAAGTGTTTTATCCACGTGAGCTAACCGCGATAAAAGGTACCATAATACAAAACACGCTCTCAATCCTGATAAAGGACTCAGGCAATATAAAATAACTGGTCCTGGCTCAGATGCCCATTTTAAGATACATCAGAAATTAAAGATTTCTATGGTTTGACATTTACTTTGTAAAAAGTTATAGATTTTGACGGACGATAATCAAACGCCATTACCGATATCCATATTAACCGTTACCATTACAATAACGATGCTGTAATGACTCAAACAGTACTGTCATTGCCATAGCTAAGAGAAAAGCTTGTTCCGGAACTGTTATCACCATGACAACCCTATCTACAACAAAATACAGTAATGCTGTAATGGTTTATAGAGAACTGTCATTGCCATAGCAAAGCGCGTTCCGAAACTTTTATCACCATGGCAACCCTATCTAAAATTAAATGTTAACTTCCAAAGATTATAGGTTTCTATTCTGAATCTACCCACGCTGCCTTTCCTGGTACTTATTACAACTAAAAAAAACTCTACAATCGGCTCTCTAGCCACGCCTCAAAGACCAAAATTGCATAATAAAGGTGTGAACTCTTAGTACCGTTTCTCGATTGACAGTTGACTGTCACTACTGTCAGCTAACAGTTGTCAAGTGTCAAATGTGAACTATAAAGGTGTAGACAAATCGAGAGCTGCCGAGGCCCCATTGTTTTCTAGCGGAGTGAATTGATTATGACGTACTCAGGGTTGCCATACGTTTTGATCGGAGATGAGATTACTATTCTTTTCAATTAAAGCATTGTAAACTTTTGTATCAAAACGTTTTCAAGAATCTAATAATTCAGTCATAATATTTTAACTTATTGATTCTTTATTTCTTGAAACTATTTGGATTTAAATGTTGACAATGCTTTCATTGAAAACAATACTTAGGGCCGTATTAATAAACTCATCTTGACTGCGAGGCCCGTCACAAGATACGTCAAAGTAAACACCAAACCATAGAACACTGTCATTTTTGACGCATCTCAAGACGAGCATTAGGCTTGGGTAGAGTTTATTAATACGGGCCTTAGTCATCTCCTCCCCGACTTACCTCGGGTGATGATCGAAAGAGTCTATTATACAATGGAGGAGTTTTTTAATGATAAAGTCTAACTTTGTAGGATTTAGTACATAATTGCGATTAGAAATACGTATGTATGACATTGTATTCTTAATTATTCACAATTTTATATTAGCATTTGAAACGTTTGTCATTTGTAGTAATTATTATTATTACTTTGACCTATTTTTGTACGCCGTAAGGCAGATCACAGAGGTCCATTCTTATTGCATTTATAACACCTGTAATAACCTGTGTTTCACAAAATAAAGTATTACTGATTACTGATTACTGATTACTGATTACTGATGTTTCTCACCCCCTAAATTATGTCCGATTTCTATGATTTTTTAATATGTTGTAGTTATTATGTTATGAAAAACTAGCTTTGTACAGTCAACAATTTGATTCTTAGGCCACTATGGAGTATGTTAAAGTGACGGTTGTAAACCAAACGTAAGAGATTTCTTATGGTTTGTTTGAAAACGTCACGCGCGTTACTTTATTTCGCTCAAAGTAATATTTTCTTGGAAAGGAAAACGTACAGACCTTCTTTTTATTATTATCAACAACATATTCTACTAGGTTTAACCTAAGGACCTTGTGCAGGGTCCGTCCTGATCGCTTCCATTATCCTACCGCCAAACAGCAGTGTTCGCATTGTTGCGTCCCGGTTTGGGGATAAGACAGCTGGTGTAATGACTAGCATAGAGGCATCCCATCTTAGTCTTCGGGGTTGGAAACGCATTTGCGGTCTTAGGCTTGCAGTCTTGTGAATGGGAATGTCTATGGGTCACAGTTTCCACTTACCATCAGGTGGCCTGTGTGCTCGTTTGCCTTCTCTATGCCATAAAAAAAACGCATTTTGTATGGATATTTCCAATTCACAATCTTCTTAATCTTGCAGGTTAACTCGCTGACAAGATGACTAGCCCTAGACTATAGATCGTGAGGTAGAATCGATACGTCACAGAATACATTATAGTAGATAGTAGAGAAGCGCTTAGGCGTTGTTATTGTGTTTGTAAATTGAACAAGAACCTATAACCGGTTGGGCTGTATATTCAGGCATAATAACTTTAGTTCCTTGTCGCTTTCACTTGTTAAACTGACCATTCACTGTCAATTCATCGCGTCAGTTGGCGCGGCCTCTTGCCAAGTTTGATTGTGAACACCAAAACAGTGAAAACTTCTCTGTCAATCCATTAGCATGCCGCACAGGCGAAAAAATCAAAAAACCGATGTCCATGCGGGTTCGACGACCGGAGAAATGGAAGATAGCGAACTAAAGTTAATTTTAACGTTATTTCATGTAATCGACTATGAATGGCCAGCTTTATTTGTGTTCACACACTGACAGTGAATGTCCAGCTTTACACTGTGACGTATGGTAATTTAAATTTGAGGTTAAAGCGAGAAGGCACAAAAGTGATAACTTATGTAAGTTATGCGACGCCTGGGCAATTAGACAAACTAGCGTAATTAGAAACGTGCATACACTTGGTCTATGTCTCAATTTAAACTGGTGAGAGGCGTGGAGATCTCTTGACAGTTGGTCGTTTCAGCAATTGATGATGCAGTTACCCTGGTTGATTGTGAACCTTGCCACAAAGCTTGCAGTAGTGATTCGATCCTTGGAAAGGTCAAACATTGAATCGTGACACAAGCAATTTTTTCTAATTCTTCACATGGCAACAAATTTGCCTATAAATAAGCTACCTCATTATGCGTTCCTATCCAGCGGCTATGCATTCCGTGTTACCAACTAGTGATATTTTAAATTTGCAGTCACTGGTCAGACTAAGCATAAGTATTTGTTCCTGAGTCTTGAATTATATTTTATGCTCCGATGTAGTCTCCCAAGTCATTATGTAACGTTGATTTTTAAATGATGTGACGTCACGACTGGCATGACCGTTCAACGGTTAACAGTTTATCGTTTTAGCCATTATTCCTAAATATGTATATTCATGCAATAATTATTAACTTCTTTTTTTCAGGTAAGTGAATTGCACGTGGTTTTCACTCTTGGTAAGTTACCAGCGAATGAACGACGCGGTGGTAAAAAATGGAACTAATTTGCTACACAACTTTGACGCTGTTATGTATGAAATGTTCTACATTCTCTCGGTTACTATTTTTCGTAATTCAAAGTTCGAGTGGTAGCCTAAAAAACGGTTTAAAATGACACTTACAAATTATTAACTTGCACTAAGAACTTCATTTGGATTTAATTCAAATTTCAATTAATAGAATTGTACTAAATTAAAATTTAAACATGAAGTTATTATTTAAATATTCTAGAATCTCAACACTTGTAGGTAAATGTTATAAAACTTTCCATTGACGTACAATGGCGGTCGCGTGCGGAGGTCGGTAGAAGACAAGGTCAGATTGATCGAGTTAAAAAACATTAGATCATTAGATCTGCATTAAAGGAATTAAATCATTAAACCTTAGTATTTTTCTGCATTTTATTTTCTAGATATATTGACTCATCATTAATAGATAATAATGATAGTTGCGATACAAAGACAAAACATGTTAACTATTTTAAACTATCGTATATTTCTAATGTTTAGAAAATACCCAGTAAAGTAAATTCCAAAACCAAATCAATTTTTAAAACATAACTTCACGGGAGTTCTTGACGTTTGTGTGTGACGTTTTGTTTTAGATTAAAAATAGGAGTGTTTGAGTATTAGTCCTATTTTGATTTTTAATATTTAGAACATACAACACCAATTCTAATCACGACTTTGTGTGCCAAACAGCACCATCAGTAGTAATCAAACCCACACAACCAATTAAAAGCACTTAATACCTATAACAATATTAATATTCCCTTACAATCAAATACAAAGACGCGTCTACAAAAGCCGCCATTCACGGGGACAGACACGCGTCACGTCGTCGCGTGTGCATGCTAATGAATGTCCCGCCTTAACAAAGGTTGGAGGTTGGCTTTTGTGTGATCTGTCAGCTGCTCGTTCGATTTCACCGGGAAAGTTCAAATTTGGAACGAAGTACTGGCAACTTACAACGGTCTTTTCGTTGTATGTTGACAGTACTATGTTCAAAACCGCCCCATTGTTTTTTTAATACGAATGCACCCCAACGAATGCGTTTAATCAGCATTTTTATTTCTGTTCAGTAAATTTAATCGTTTTAGATAAATCAAATAATCTTAAATTCAGAACAATTAAAACAACAAACGATTTATTAAAAATCTATTTCTTTTTTACTACTGTTTAATCAGTACTTATCGCTCCATAAAAATCAGCGCATGGGTTTTATGACTAATTGTCGATCCGTTGAAGATTGATTGATTTTATCTTGATTGACCGCGAAATTTAGGCATTAGGACTGTTATAGACTCTTAAATCTTTCGTGCCGGCCATTGAATTACTAATATTAAGGGAAATTAATAAACAAACTATATTGTAAAGCATTCTTAACCTGAAAATTTTGTGTAAAGTAATTTTGCACCTTGTAATGTTTTTTATTTTAAATTATAATGTTATCATCGTTTTTAGGTCGAATTTACTTTTAGAAAATATTTTTTTTAATAACTTTACGTTGGTTTAGCGTTTTTTTATGGCATAAAGAGGCAAAAGGACACAAGGGCCTGATGGTAAATGGGATCTGAAACCCATAGAAGAAGACTGCAAATTCGTTGCAATCAAGATATAATGTCTATTACACTAAGCTCTAGTCTTAGACTCCCAAACAAAACACATACATACACATACACATACCTTCACGCTTGTTATTCCAGAGTGGGGTAGGCAGAGCTACAGAATGACCTACAACTCTAAAAACTGGCTGATAATTCTGTAACCACAATTTGCATAATAAGGCTAAGATGTTTGCCAGCGTATTAGTGACAGGTTGCAAGCCCATCGCCTAACAAGCCTTTATTCCCTTAGTCGCCTCTTACGACATCCACGGGAAGACATGGAGTGACGCTACTCTAACCCGGCAACCACACGAGGCACAAAACACATACTTATTAGATAAATAAATACTTTAATACATAGTAAAGATCACACAAATACTCTGACCTTATTGGGAATTCGACCCGGGACCGCTAGGTCAGACAGGGACAGGACTACTAGGCTACCCGCATTGTAACTGTGATTCATATGCTCGCAAAATGCATTGAAAACGTCGTTTGCTACTTAGGAAAACAGTAGGTTCTAATCTCGTGCCGTTTATAAACTCACGAATCTTGCCATGCTTGTTTTTGAACTTTATCACCCGATTAGAGTCTACTATTTTGCTTGTAGTGAAAAAACGGACACGTGCGAGTTAAACTCGCTCGTAGAAGGTTCCTTAGCTACTTAAATACCTTACTACTACTACGACTACGACTACGACTTTGCTAGGACTTTCATAGGTTTTCCTGTAATGTACAGGAAAATAAAATGAAACAAAAACAAATTGGGCCGGTGGTTTCTGAAATAAGGGGTTCAACTATTTTCTTAAACAACTTCAAAACTATTAACGGTGAAATGAAAAAAAAAGGCATATATTTCCTTATTTATAATTATATTTCTAATTCAATTCTTTATGTTACACCGTCTTTGGGTCACCAACTTATATAATGTGTACCAAATCCCAATCGGTCTGGTAGTTTCCGAGTGAATTGGCTGTGACAGACGAACGGACAGACAAACACGCAAGCGATTCTATAAGGATTCCGTTTTTTTCCATTTTGAGGTACGAAACCGGAAAAAGCAGTTCTCATGTTTGAAGTTAAACCAACATTTGGTTCTCATTCAGCAATACCAAGTCCTGTTATAAAACTGACCGGTCATATTCTACAATTTTGTTCATTAACCTTCACACTCAACACGTATCAGTGCTCAAGTTTCGCTCATTCACTCGAGATCAGTCTAAACACGGCTCCAGTTCGTGTTATACTTCGTTTTATAAACATTTTGGTTCCATATTTAAATAATCATGAGAAGTAATAAAAACTAAAGGAATGAATGAATTGTTATAAATTATAACCGGCCGGTATTAAGTGGATTTTTGTCGATTTGAAGTTTGATAGTGAATAATTGCTTTATTTGGTTAGCGACGTGGAAGCGTATATACAAAACACGCAAACTATAAGTTGATCACACAAGTAAGCACTGTGCGTGTGACGTGTATGCGTCAAACTTTGTGCCGTTGACTTTACAAGTTACTCCTAAAGACCACCATCCTTAATGCTCCCTCTGTACCTAAGCGGGCCTAACTGAATGTCTATTAAAAGTAGCAAATCGATTACAAATTTATTTTCTCCTGCATTAGTTAAAAATCATCAAAAATAAGTTCTCCGTCAAGCTAGAAAAGTTACGAGTACATTCTGCAAAAGAAAACAACTTACTTGCAAAACACGTTCAAAAAAATTGTACAGAATTGTCATTGAAAATGATCGAGCACGGCAGCTTACGTGAAAAATAAATTACAAGAGTCTATGGTTCCCCGTGCCGTTACGGTCAGGTGGTCTGTGTGCTCGTTTGCCATAATATTCGTAAAATGCTGCTTGTCTGTGTCACCTCAAAAAGCATCAAACAAAAAAAACAAAGAATAGACCACTATTAAATTGGTAATAAAATGAAAATATTTAAATGCTCAAAATACCCGATTCCCATCATTATTAATAATGTCAAAAAGCTCAAACGTGCCTGCTGGAGCAGTAAGGAGCAAAAAGAAAGCGACCGCGAATGACTGCGGTGTTAAATTAACGTGCAGTATTTTGCTCAAAAATGGCGGCAGGCGTCGGGTTGCGCTGTTTATTGCCGCACACACGGACGGGTGGGACGGCGAGCGACTACACATTAAAATCAGAGTTTTGAGGATTGTGATTCGACGAATTTTTAATATGTTTGTACGTTTCCGTTGCTTATTTATTTATTTTAAATGTTTTCTTGGTAAGAAAAACGTACGGACCTTTTCATAAATATCCACACCACAACATATTCAAAAATCGGACTAGGTTTATTAGATGAGAAACGCTATCTCATTTTGTATGAAGATTTTTAGCTTCACAATTCTCAATAAAAATTGTCTGTCTATCGCTTTCACACTGTCTGTGACATCACCAATATACTGAGGGAGAGGGAGAGATTGACGTAGTCGAGAATTATGAATACTGTGGTTTTATTATACTCAAATAGTATTTTTAATGTACAAAGTAAAAAAATACATTGCACGGCCTCTATTCTGATTTCATTTACCCCTATTGTAATCATACGGTTAACATTACGATAGTTCTTATTATTATAACTCTACAATAAAGACAGTCGATTTGTAAACTTTTTTTTTTCTTGATCATTAAACTTAGTTGTAATTAATCTTAATCCCTATTAGGGTAATGATAAATAACTTACAACTCCTTAATTAATTGAATACCACTAGTTGGGTGAAGATGACGGTTGTCAACAGAGTTGACATCTTTATTGCTAATTAAGATCATTAAGGATTGGAAATGTCGGATCCATGAATTTTTAATAACATGTTTATATGACTAGCCATGTTCTCTTAAATAGCTCGCCGTCATTTAGTCGATGAAGCCACTGGCAACCAGGTTCGTAGATACCTAATGCTGCTTAGTGCACACAAGCTCGTAGGTCAAGATATGATTGTCAGGCGACAATCAGTGACGAAATGAGCAACTGTTAATGTAATGGTCATTAAGTACGAAGTTTTAGTTCAAAATTAGAACATTTCGTCTATTTTTGTTGATGAACGAGGCAGATTATCCTAGTTGTCACCCTGTTTATGAAGCTAGCGGTCCCTTGTTCAGTTCACGATAACAGCAAATATTCGTGTGCTGAGTGTGAGTATTTGTTTCTAAGTTTGGATGTTTTCTATGTATTTAACTATCGTATATTTCCTTGTAAATATGTTTATTCTTGCCTGGTATCCATAGAACAAGCATGGAAGTTACTTTGAGACCAAGTCGAATTGTGTGAGATCGTCTCCTGATATTTATTATTTTATCTGTATTCTCTCCGATCAGCGCCCTCGTTATATAACTCTTTTTGCCACGCAATAATAAATAATAGTAATTTTGGCTTCGTTCTCTATTTGCCGCTCTTACCGCCCGTGTGTGTAGCCAATAACTAAGTGAACGCTCACCTTTCTTACGGACTCAGATTAGGTACGGACCCAGCGCCTTTTCACAAGAAATTACTTCAAACCGCTCCACGCCTTTTCAGTTTTCCCTTCTTTAAACTACCTTACTTATATCAACAATCAACTGTAAAAACGTACGTTTAGAAAACATTTTTGTTACGACGCATATTTTGTAATTTTATATCAACGTAAATTCTGGCTGTTTAAAATAAGAAACTGTATGACCTGTTGAAGCTATAGTGGGTTTGAAGATGGCGATCGTTTTTTTTTGTGGAAATTACAATTTGAAATTATAATTTTATTGGAAAATACTCGTAATTAAAAAATTAAGCATTGGTCTATAGCCAAACTGGACCTGGGTGGTCACTATAGCCAAATCTCTCATGTTATAGTGCTATTTCGTATTACGTAAGGTCGCAGAAAGACAATAGGTTATTTTGACGTAATTTATTTCTTTACACTTGACGCTGTCATTATGACAGGGTTCTAATGGTGCTCTACAGTTATTGTTGTTGACTATACATAGTTAGAGGCACAATAAACGATTGATTGAAACATCTTAATTTGGAATTCGTTGTAGTTTTTCATATCTATCTAACAAAGGCGAATCGTTGGAATTTATTGCGTATGTTACTTTAAGTTAAAGTATGAACTACGTCAAGATTCCAATTTTAAAATTGTTACTTGTCGCATTCCATTTTCGAAATCAAGCACCACGCACCTCACTTAAATCCTCGCGTCAATCATTGAAATTTACCAACAAAGTATCAAATGGAACGCACTCGAGAGTGTTGCCATTTCAAAATTGCGAAACTCGCTATAAATCAAACGAAGCGTCGGCAACACTGTTGTAGTCGTAAAGGCACCACATAAAATTATTCAGAAGATAATTCGATCGGTTCCCTGAACGTATTTCGGTGGAAACTGATTAGACTTGCTTTTGACAGCTGTGACGTATGAAGGTGAAATACGTCAAGCTGTTTAAAATAACACTGGCCGTTAAAGTTACAACGGTGGGTACATTCGGGTTTTTTTTCTATACCAAATCTCTCACAAAACTACTTTGAAAGCCCAAAGGTGCGATATGTCTATCTCTTTCTCTCAGTTTAGTCACTAATCGCAAATGAAAGGGAACCGTCGAAGGACTTCGTTCTCCTCGGTAAAATATCTAGCTTAACTTACCTTAGCTTTTGACATACAAGAGACATACTTAACATAATACCTCTTTATACTATGATAGTACGCTAGTAGGCTTCCGTACACTTCGTGTGCGAGATCGACTCACACTTGGCCGTTTTTTTCCCTGTTGAATCTTGATAAAATACTCTCTATCTTGAATTAGAATCTGCGTCACATTTGCTTGCATTTTCGCGAAGGCGTATGGTTGTGTCTTTGCGGGGTTACCATAACTGCCATGAAATAGTAGTGCAATTCAGTCTACGGTGAGAGAGTGAGATAGAGCCGTATAATGCTATAGCACTGTCACTTCCACTCATCCTAAATTTAATTGCTTAGCCATGCAATGGTAAAGCCCCTGGCAACAATAGCTTGCTTGCAGAAAAAGTCCTTAAAATCAGCCGTGACCCTTTTTCTACATTGATTTTATTTTATATTATTTTCAGCGTATTGCTTCTAACTTCGCTACCGTAACTGTCAAGTTACTAAGAGATCTCATAAAGTTGACAATACGATTAAAATAGATGTAAAGTATAAAAACAATACAGAATGAGACCCCAGGGTATATTCCACATTGTTTAGCCCATCTTGTTATGATACCAACTTACAAATCTTTATACACTTGACAATAACATCTGTCATAACTTCAACAGTGTGATCTTACAATTATAAGGCCAAATGAAACTGGAATAAAGTGGCCAGTTGACTTGCTACCTACTCCTTAAAACATTTAGATGGCTATTTACGACAATCTTGGCCTTTGAACTGAAATTAAATACATAACAAAATATTAACTATTTTATTTCGCTAACGGTAACCTAGGGGTCAACTAAAGTGATTAAATTACACGCGTTTTTTTTTGTTTTGACTTTTTTATTTTAGCAAATTTAAATTCAGTACAGTTTAGTACATTGTCTGTATAATGTCATGTTTAATGTGCCATATGAATTTGTCACAGGGATTAAAGTGACAAGGTACTAAAGTGTACACATTCATGAACTAAACTCTAAATCAAATCTAAAATGACCGCCGGAGCATAATCGATGATCCTCAAGAAATACACAATCCCAAGTGCGTCACGGTAGCGTTGACAGCGTTGCCAGCATTTAAAAAACCGGCCGAGTGCGAGTTAAGTTCGATACGTAGTTCCCTTTTTAAATAGAATTCTTATCGGTTTTCCTGTAATCTTGAAGCAATGAACTATATTTAGTATTTTTTTCAAAATTTATACTCACTGGTTTCGGAGTTTAAAATCTAAACTATTTTTCTATTACAAAGTTTCAACTCAACCGGTCCAGTAGAGTCGGAGTAAATTGGCTGTGACAGACGCACGAGTGATCCTATAACGGTTCCGTAGTTTCATTTTTGTACTGAACGCTAAAAATGAACAGGAAGTGTGGAAGGTAGGAAATCCAAATACTTGTATATTCTGCCACCGACTCCCATAGTCTTCTCAAACTTTTATTAACTTGCAACACTGCACGCAATTTCAAAAGGCTCAAAATAAATATAATGCTGTGCTACTTGCCTGTCAATATATCAACATTACGATGTTTAGGCGTTTTCTCTGACGTCAGCCAGGTGCCGGGTTAAAGTGTATTTTAGGGCTTACAATAAATTAAATATTTACGTGCGAAACGTTTTTTTGTTGTTATTTTCATAAAAGGCATGGTTTTAAATGTAATATGGCCGAGAACGTGATGGTAATAATAGTTGACGTGTTTGGAAAAGTGATAAGATTTGTACTTAGATGAATTTTCAACTTTTTAAGGGCTGTTGTTTTTATTGATTATAATACCTACGGCCCGCGTAGATATTGATTTTCAATCATCAAATTCTGGGATTCTGTGTCAATCTAGAGTATGGACTGTCTGTGTGCTGAATATCATCTAAATCAATTTAGAAGTTTAGGAGCTTTAAAACACAAACTCCAAATCTGTCCAGACGTTTCAGCGAGAAGGATTTACAAGCATACTCTCAAACATTCGCATTTAAAATTGTGATTAGTAGAATAAGAGTATTTTAAATGAAGTTGTTTATATTTTAGCTGAATCTAATAGAAACTTCGATGCTGCTGTTTACTGATGATTGATGTTATTTTTGTCAATATTATTGAAGTTAATGACGGCATCATGACGTCAAGTACGTAAGCGTAAGTGCCCCTACCCAAGTTGGCTACATCGCTGATCAAGGGATGACAGTGATCAATTTTATCGCATTCCTAGATATTTAGGCAGCAGAATATTAGCTAGCAAGTGCACACTGTTCGAGGGCACCTACTTTTCATTTCGATTAAGAGGAGAATAAATAAAAATGTCGTAAGTACGTTATTACGTTAATTTATTATGTAGTTTCATTTTATCACACTATTAAAAGTCTTATACAACTCGTAATAGCTATGTAAGACTCTTCCACGGTATAATAAAGAGTCCGAAATGGCTGAGTAAGAAATAAATGGACACAGAAGAAAAACAATAGAAAAATATAAAGTATAAAGACATTACGTTGAATATGATCCCTCCTAGCATTAGCCATATAAGAGTTTTACACTGGAAAAACAACAGGCCAACCTGTCATATCCAACTCGAGGTTGTTAAGTCTTAAAGTAGTTATTTATCACAAATTTTCACTAAGCACCGCCGCTCAAACATCGCTCAGAGCATAAGGTCATGTGTAACTGTAAACGTGACCTAAGAAACGAGTAAACATCAGTCTTAACGTCGTTGCGTCGAACATTTTAGAATATCTTATGAGTCTGGTCTCTAGGGGCCTGTTTCGAGGAGCATTTTGAGTAGCTTAACGATTTCGCTAGTTGAACTGCTAAGAAATTGTACAAGGCTTCTTGAGTTTGATATTAAAGTGTAAAACTCATGTGTGATTGACTGACAGACACCCTGTACTGATCTACTTACACAATCCAATCTAAATGGGTCGGTAATTGAAGTCTGAATCTGTATGAGAAAGGTTTTTTAGAAGTCTTTTCGCATATTATAGAATGCGGATTCCATTTGAAGTAAAACAATCCTCAATACATAAATATGTACCCAAATTGTTAGTTATAGTCGCCGTCAATAGAACTTGTGAACTATGTAAACAAATTAGTATTGTTTGACACATAACCTCAAATATTTACCAAGCTATTTCATAGAATAGTTATTTCATCTTAAACTTAATATGAATAATGATCTAGTGTATAAATCATTGCAAAGACCTCACTTGATCTAAGTACGTGATTATCGAATAATCATGGTGAATTTGTTCGTCTGGTTTTGTTTACATCTTTTGCAAGCTCTACTGACGGCGGGGATGACACCATGTCCTCTAAGCATATTAAAAATCTGAAGAACGGTAGAAAAATAGTCTTAAGCGCGAATAAGACTGGCAATTGAAATTGCAGTAGTTCACAGTTACCTACTCTTAGGCTGCGTTTCCACCAGAGATGAGCGAGGATGCGTTGCGAGGGATGTGTTTGTCATTAACCAATAGAAACGCTTCCCCCAGAGCTAAGCTAAGCGAGGATAGGTAAATGAAGCGTTTCTATTGGTTAATACAAACACATCCCTCGCAACGCATCCTCGCACATCTCTGGTGGAAACGCAGCCTTAAGCACGGTGGCGAAGACTAGCAATAAAACATGCAGAAGTTTGATTGCTTTAACTTCTGCTCCAGAGCAAGAAGCACAATTATGCTGCCTTTTTCTTTTTTTAAAGTTAGAGTAACACAGCGGTCAACTACGCAATTTTTTATTGCTAGTGTCGCCTATACTACTTCCGTTAATAGCAAGAAATCCAACTTTGCCGTCTGATTTAGTTCAATAGAGCAAAGCAAGACAATATAATATTGTGCTATTTGAATTTCAAGTAAATCGCTATGAATTTTAATAGATGTGCAATGTATTTTTGCGTAGAAACATCTGACTCACAAAAAAATACTTTAAAAAATGTTATATTAGAGGAATTACGTTTTTTCTACATGCAGTATTTAATTTATTATTACGATTAATGTATTGGTAATAAGGTTAAAGCACTTATGGAAATATAAATCTTACAAGTAAGAAAATATACTTTGCCGTCGGCTTTTGACTCGGCTTTATTCTCTGAATCACAGCGTGGAACAAACAAGATAATTTTAAATTAATACTTCTGTAAATGCCTAAAGCTTTTTAATCTTAATTCATTAATTGTTCTTTTTTTTTATATGCTCACTTAATATATGTTACATACACACATGTGTTTTAAAGAAAGAAAAGAAGTACATTTATTTACACAAACCAAGTATATAAATAAAATAAAAAAGCTTCACAAATTTGGACAGTAGTCTATTGTACAGTAACTAACTAAAAATGAAAAGTGAAACCAAAAAAAGTTGAAAAAAAAACAACTACCTATTTAAATGAAATGCAGCGATTTTACTTGCACGAAACACCATCTCTCTAAAACAGCGCACAGATAAAACAAAACTGCTTCCACAAAAGTCAACTATTTTTCATCGATCATTTTTCCAGCGTCTCTATTGTTTAAGCGAAAAACGTCTTGCAACCCTACATGTGAATGAGAGCCTACAAAAAACAAAAAACTGCTATGAAACCACAGATTGTAAAACAGTTGAATCCGAACGGGCCGGTGCCGTCGGAAGCTGCCACAAGGACGCCTAGATTACAGATAGGAACAATTGGTAAACACCGGCCACGTGGACATAATTGTGAAGAACAATGCCATTGTCTTGGAGAAGAAATGGCGGCACGAAATCTCCAAATTCCACAAAATCCTGGAGCTTAATTGGGGGATATGAGCGTTTTTGTAGTGCGAAGAATATTAATTGGGTTGCGGAGTGTGATTGGTGCAATTAGGGAGTTTCAAAAAACGTTTTTGTGATGATACTGTTTGCCTAACGTACAGGTGCAGAGGCGAGCGTCAATAGTGTTGAGGAACCGTGAGAAATTTTGAAAAATAACCCATTAATAACTGCAAAATTAGCGTCGGAACGGTAAAAGATTACAATCGGAGGCAACAAAGGCAACCGGGAACCGACAATCCCACGATCAGCTGTTCACATTTGGGCCTCTGACCTATATTTGTGACGTCATCAACAATAGGGCATTGTTCCACAGGAGTCCCTCAAGGCGGTTCATTCACATCTAGTTTTCATTTAAATAGGTTCATTTGGTTTTCGTCATTGTTGAACGTTAACAGCTGTTTTCAGATTTGTATCTCGCGTGCCATTGATCGAAAGAGAAGGTGTTCGTGAACTTAGCATTGTCTTCGGTTGTATTGTTTGGGTTCGAGTGACGAGTATTAAATTGTATTGTTTCTAGCCGGTTATGTAATATTAGTTTCCTTGTCAGTTATGGCTTCGTTTTAAGCACTGTCGTTGATACTGGGTTATTTAGATAAATACTGTTTATATCTCCACGGCACGTCACAATAAGTTATTGTTTATGACATTCGGTGTCATTTTTAAGAATACCTCACTGAAACGTCTTTTTCTTCGTTAATAAAATCTACTGTTCTCTGTGGTCTCACTTGTCAAATATAAACAAAACTCAAAATTTTAAATTAGGAACTTTAATTCAAACTATCAATCCCAATCAATTCTAAATTCAAACTTTTTTTCTCACCGGCCAGTGGCCATCAATTCTGTCGCCACGGCAAGGAGGTCGTCTATGGAGTGAATGAATGATAAATAGTTCTGGTTAATCCGTCCTTATCGTGGCCTCCCGTGCGGTCCAAAAATGAGAGATGGTCCATGGA
Organism: Acleris sparsana; assembly: GCA_923062465.1. Taxonomy (NCBI): domain Eukaryota; kingdom Metazoa; phylum Arthropoda; class Insecta; order Lepidoptera; family Tortricidae; genus Acleris; species Acleris sparsana. The sequence goes on along the minus strand of OV281305.1, from coordinate 4,127,518 downwards.
GGCTAGATAACGCTTCTGGGTAATGGATTTTATGAAGTGTAGAGACGACTGTTTAAATTATAGGTCGTTGAATAAATAAAATATACGGACGAGGAATAAACTTTTCACATATTATTATTGGTATTATTCTTCTTTTAACCAGCGAATTTTAGCGATACCAAAACTGGGATATTGAGATAATATCCACGAGCAGTATAATTTATTTTTATTACTAATAATATCGTTTACATTTCATACGACTGTGATTTATATTAAGGATAGTTATAATAATTAAATCTCAATGAATAACATGATTCCACTACCAAATGTGGGTCCTACCCCTTTCCCCGCTTTTTATATTTTCATGTTTTTTTTCTTAAATCCAAATCGCAAAAAATATTCTATGATGGTTTACTTCAAAACTACAACTCCGTCCATAAGTCCATAAGTTTAAGTTGTGTTAGTTTACGCCTGTAATCCCAGATTGAGGTAGGCAGAGCTACAGAATCACCTTCAAGTTAGTTGTATAATTAATTGTTAAATTAAACTTATTTTTTAGGGTATTAAAGTCGGTCCAATAGTTGAACAGCAAAAATAAAACATCCAAATTTCAATCACAATTCCTAGTTGAACTTCTGTCTGTGGGTTTCGCGGACTTGAGTAAAGAGTTTAGTTTGATTGAACTTTGGCATCATCATCAGCTGCTATTTCACTGTTGGACAAGGCCTCTTCATCACCACTGTTACTTGTTCGCCGCAAGATCCGTGGCCTTTCTTTTATAAGAGAGGGAGGCAAACGATGAAACGAGCATGTGGGATACCTGATGGGAAGTAATCACTACCGCCCATAAAAACCAGCAACTCAACATTTTCTGGTTCAATCCGGTCAATTAGGGAAATGTAAGACCTTTTCTTGAAGCCAAGTCATTGATTTGAAATACCGCGGAAGGGGAGCCCTCTCTCATCGAGCTCTGGCCAACCTAATAACAAGGGTGACCTGCACCTCCTATCAACCAAGAACCCCATAGCACCATTGGTTATGAATTCTGCTTACATGGCTGTACCCATTGTCATTTAAGGTGGATTCGATGAGCTACGTTGATGACTGTGGGTTCTTTGTTCGATCACGTTGTCTCGGATTCGGGGTAACCCTTTTTATACCTCGCTTAACTTGCACTGAAAACCCAAGCAATGAAGATTCTCAGTCAATTCTTTAGTTTATTGTAGGATGGATATATTTATTAAAAACAAATAACCGTAAAGCCGCCTCCACACTCTCTAGCTGTGCTATGACAAATGCAGCAGACGCCGAGTTAGCGCGGCCGGCGTGCGCTATCGACTAATTGTATCGGTATGTGCCGGGAATAGTGACGTGCTCATATCGATGGCGTTTATCGTGAACCTTATCGACGGGTACAGTTACTGTATTGCTAGGAAGCTGGGAGGGATCCTTGAGGACTATGTTTAGGAGTATGGTGTCTTTCGTCTTGATAAGGCTACATGAGTACTAATCTCCAATTAGGATTAGGACTACCGTCAATTTCTTATTTGCCAAGATAGAATGAGATAGCACAAAAATTAAAAGCGAACGATCACCGTCGCCCATAGACATCAGCAAAGCTAAAGGAACAGTCGCTGTCTTCAAGCGAATACCCTTTTGAAACCATGATTTAAAGAAGGAATGATATTAACAGCGCTGAGGGACATTCATTCTATAGTTTTAAAGTACGAGGATAAAGGCTGGATACAGATGGTAATCGATTTTGATAGTTGCATGCTTTTGAAGTTTTGAAGGCTCTGATTGACGTTATTCCTTCTAGATTGTGTTTAGCAAAACAGTTTAGAGACTTCATGTGGTTTTTTAATGATAAATAAACATGAATACGTTTGTAACTTCCCTAGTACCGCCTACGTTTATTCAAAGTCCAGGCAAGGTGTTTTTAGTAAATGTCAATTAAAAAAACAAGGGGCTGGCTTAAAGATGATGGTTACGCCTTTATCTTATGTAAATATTTGTTCAAAAGATCAAATTGCCTTGGAGTTTGGAGTGAGAAATTGATAATATAAAATCACATTTTAAACGAGGTCTAGGTATTTTAATGCGTCCTCGGCGTGTTTAACACGACTAAATGCGTAAATAATTGCCTCAGAAAGTAAAAAAAGATTTCGCGTTATCTATTAAATATCAACACAACGTATGTCTAATAAATAAATATCATACACGCACAATAAACTGGTCTTTTAATCTGTCATTTGAATGTTTTTAACATTTAAAGGTACGAAAGAAGATACTATCGCTTTATCAAAACTCGAAACCATCTTGACGGATTACTGTACATCGATCCGAACCCGACGCGCTACCGAACCTTATCGACTCGATCTGCCAAATCGATATGTCATTTTTATCGACATTTAGCTTTTATCGACATCTTGATTTTATCGACTTATTGCTAAAACGTGAAGTTGGGACTTAACTACCAGAGACAACTATTTTGAACACATTGTTAACTTCGCCCCATTAAGCAAATGCTTATGAGGAGACAAAAAATTATGCTATTGTATTTACTAATAGTTCGATCAATGTAGGATGTTCCCCACTGTGACAGCAGTATCAATGTACTATTTGTGAAAAGTCAAAGAAACAAGAATAATTCGTAGTTATATGCACCAACACAAGAATCTAAAAAAATCAAATCAAAAGAAAATTTCACACAAATTGATCTAGTCCCAAATTAAAATAAAGATAAAAAAGATAAAAGAAATTTATTCAGTAAGTAGGCCGCTCGGGCACTTTTACACGTCACGTAAGCTTTAGGCTTGTACTATGGGAACTACGCAAAGATGTACAGCGTAATGTGTAGCGGAATAAATACTTAAATACATAGGAAACACCCAAGACTCAGAAACAAACATTCGCGTTTATCATAATTACAAATATTTTCCCTTACTGGGATCCGAACCCGGGACCGCTTGCTTCGTAGGCAGGGCAACTACCAAGTAGGCTAAAAATGTTGTCATATACTTACTTAAGTATATTATACTTACCTAATACAAATCATTGTCTAGTTAGTATACTATGACGTTATAAACAAACAATTCTAAGGACATCGATAAAATCAAGGTTCTACTCCCAAACGATGTGTCAGATTTCGCAAATATTCTATAGTTGGTTTATAAATAGTCAAAGAATATCGATAATTTATCGATATTGTCACATCTCTAGTATTATTTGTCGACGGTATCGGCCACTCGAGGATCCATCACTGTTTAAGATAACTGGATTATTAACTGTTCGCATTCGAGGGCTACTGCAAATGATCAGCGTTGTTATTCTTTTAATAATGACCTGTGATCTCGTAACAGCTATTAGAAAGCCCAGATCCATTTATACTGGTTTGTATCTTCAACAACCATGTATAATTGATCTTTGGTTTTGAACAGCGGCTACGGAGCCTCGGGTCATCAGAATGGTTGTTTAGTGAATTTTACCAAATTGATGCTGTTTCTTCAAATAAATCCTCAGTATAATCGCCATGTTTAAATCAAGTAATTCCCGCCGTCGGCCCTCTGTATGTCCGCTTAAATATTTCAAAATCCGCAACATTTGCAATGCAGTTTTCATCTATAGATATAACATAAATAATATTCTCGTAAATAAATTGAGACGCTACCAGTGGCGAAGCGTCACGTAAATAAATAGACAAGCCGGAGCAAAAAAAGGTGTATGGCGTGTGTCGGTTTTACGTTTTGTTTGTATACCTACTCTATGCATAGGAATTTTTGGTAAAGCCGTAAATAATCGGCTTGTACGAACGCCTCGCGACTGGACGCTACAGTTAAGATATTAATTACTTTAAAAAGTTCTCTTAAGTAGTCACGGGAAAGGAAGTTTGTATATCAGCTGCCTTACCCCAAACCAGAACACCGTAAGACATAACACTATGAAAATATCTATAATAAACTAAGCGAGCTGTCTCAACATTAGTTAGTTGTCTAATTTTCCTAACGGCTTAAGCTGCCGAACTTAGTTTAGTAAAATAATAAATAAAATAAATCAATTTAAAGCCTATAAAGTTATACACTATAATTTAAGATTTTTGCAACAGATAACAAATATAAATGTCAATCTGGAACCACGGTAATCTTAACAAACGATATCACAACAAAAATATCATAAGGAAATCGTCTTACCTGAGAATGACTCTCGTGTTCTTCGAACCCCCGGACGGCTGTAAGCGTATTAGTAAAACCTCTCAATGACGTATCAACTTTAGTCCACTTTTATATTTAAATAATTGGACAAAATGCTAATAAAAGGTTTTATGCTCATGTTTTTATTTATTGATCATCTGAAGTACCCTGACAAATCAGTTTATGAGAATTAAAATGAGTGATGACTTGTCACATACGTTTCAAATGGAGGAATATTGACAATATTCCTGACGAGTCGCGGTTTATTTTATTTAAAAACTATGCCCACGGCTACGTCCATGTTAATCTTGTTTTATGTAAGGTTATTGAATTTTCTGCCATAAAAGAAATTAAGTATATGTTTGAATCAGCTGCTCTGTGGCTCGGGCTGCAGCACTCAGTCAGAGTCATATTTGACCTCTCACTACAACGTAACGAAAATATTACAAAGCTGAAGAGCCTTAAGACTATGCTAGGTGCATTAGGTACAGCTTATCAGTTTTGACACCCTGTGCAACTTGTCCCGATAAAGAAGGAAAGGTCCATCTTGGCGTACCGCCACAGTCATAGGAGGCTTCGAGCTGCCGCCCGGACGCCTCACGCTAAAATACAAATAAAAAACCGCTACAAAAAAATCTACACAAACTTACTATAAAAAGGCTTCCACAAGAAACCATTTATTCGTTTAAAACTATAAGACTACTCAAAAGTAAAATCATTTATATATCTCGGACAAAGTTGCATTTGGATCGTAAGCTATATAAAATGTAGTTTGACGCTCTGAGGGACTCCCGCGCATGTTCCGAGCGGCGGTTGGAAAATCGTTAAATCGCTGTGACCGCAGGCGCGGGGTAACGACAGCAAAATCAAATCAATCAGCAAAATATTCACATTGGAAAATTAAACCTATTTTAGTTAAAGTCTTTGACTCTTTCTGTTCTTTCATGTCACAATACGAGATGAGGATAAAAATCCTCTGCCTTTCGGCAGAAATATGGTGGGCGAATGTATCGTTTCCCAACAGTTTCATTTGTCAACCCGCTTTTATTTCTGTAATTGTGAATACTTAATATCTTTTATCTACATCCATATCATAGCTTCCCTATTATATGTTTAGAAACAAACAGCCTATATTAAGAAACCTGTATCTGTGGTTGCACTTTAATGTTAACATTAAAGTATTACATGTCATTAAAGTATCGGTTATTGATGTAGTTGCATGTGAACATTAAGATGCAGGTTATTTAAGATACAAGGCAACATGGTACAATTTTCTCACATATTATAGAAAACTTATGATATGCATGTAGATAAAGTTATGTATGCGACTGTACGCATAATTAGGCATTAAAACACTCGTGTGATCTTATTATGAAACTCACCTATTGGCTCGTTTCATAAAACCACACTCGTGTATTAATGCCTCTCATTATGCACCAGTCACATAAATAACTATTATAAAACTAACCTAACCTAACCTACACGAGACGGTACTGAAAGAAATCCTGATATATTTACAGTTACAGAAAAAAAAGCGGTTGGCAAATGAAACAGTTGGGAAACGATACATTCGGCCAAACATATTTCTGCTAAAAGGCGGGATACCGAGGACAAATCGTATTTGAAGCGTACTTTAAGAACATAACACCCGCGACGCAATACAAATCAAATGAGATTTGTAAAATTCTATTATCGGTCCTTACGAAGCCAAACCAAGTGTCAGTATCGTGTTTTCATAGTTAATAATTATCTCTTAAAATTAAAAACGTCTTAAACAAATAGAGAATAACTTACTAATCGAATCTTACGTTTCTAACGCCACTAAAAGAAACAAATCTTGTTTGTAAATAAGACTAAGAAGTTTCAAACCAAAATATTTACGAACTAGTCCAAACAATGTTGATACTTTCTTTGTGATGTTTTTATCTATGCTCTGTTATTGACATTTTATGTTGTAAAATATTACATAGCTATTGCTGTAACGTTTAGAAATAGTACGAACACAAAACGTTTGCTGGCAGTAAATAAAAAGAATAACCTTGTATCCTTCTGCATGATTTTGAATGCCTGGTGGAATGGATTTTCATTTGTTTTTATGACTGACAATTGAATTAGAAAATTGACTCTATGTTCATAATAGGCTCATATTCCATTGACGAATTTCGTTGTATGGTGGGCCTGATGAGGTTACTAAAAAGCGTTTTAAAAGCGTGGCGTATTTTGTATGGGAAGATGGGTACGCGGCGCAACGCACCGCATGCGCTTTTAGCGCGTTTGCGGCTTTAAAGCTCTTCTTTTACTTTATGGCCTGAAGTATTGCAATAAACCGCCCCTCCATTAAAATTTAAAAACTATGAAGCTTTCCTTAAAGAGGAAATGACTACACGTCTACTTCTATAAGTTGTCTCTTTCTATAATACCATTTGAAATATCTATTTTGCCGACGGTACAGTTCAGTAATAAACCGTACTCGTCGCATAAAACCTTTGTGTGATTTAGTATGTATTTAATATGGTATGTATGTATGTTCGTATGTATATAGTCGGCGCATACGCAGCTCTTAAAAACCTTGTCATTTTAAAACACATATAATCATAGAAATATAGACGTCGTATGCAGTTCGTTTGGCAAACCTCGGAGGACGCCGAAGAGCTGAACGTGTTTTGGCTGACACGATGATGATGTTCTTGAAAAAAAAAGGTGTTGAAGGTCAGTCTCGACTGGCCTAAGTACGGCTCAACTGTACAATATGTGTCACCGAGTTCGAGGCTCAATTTTTTTTTGGAGAGAGATCTGATGATAAGAAACATTTTCACAAAGTTTCAAGTTGCGGAAACGCATAGTTACCGAGAAAAAAAATAATAAAGTTTAGTCTAAATTAATACAAGTATGTAATCGGAATGACATTTGTCGGCAATAGAAACGGTGCGTTCCATTTTTCGCAGTATGATTATAACAAAAGTGTGGTTTTTATTTCAAGGTGTATTCTGCTTCATCTGTTCTATACTCAAACTTGTTGCTTATAAATTTACAAACGTCATAAAAAATTAATATTTCGCGTTTTTGGTCGGTAATTATGCGAAAGTTGTAATTATTATTTGTAAAACACGTGAAACGAAACGCAAACGCCAATTTACTTTGACTTTTTCACTTCGTCCGCCAGGCGTCAGTCAGATATTGTTTGTTTGTACTCGCAGTTGAGAGCGTTTCCGTACTCCTGTTGATACTCAGTGACTACAATGGTGTTCCCGAAGCCCCAGGCCTCTTCTTCCACCGCCCCGCCGTCCGAAGAGTTGAGTGTAGTGCAAGTGTTGGACTCTGATGAGCCGCTTGGTACGAAATCCTCTTCGGCATCCCCGTATGTGCAAGTTTTAGAATCTAGTGAGCCGCTTGTGCCTACGGTTTCTGTGTCTCCGTTTGTGCAAGTGTTGGACTCAAGTGAGCCGCTTGTACACGGAGTCCCGTCTTAGTCGAGCGTCCATGACGCTTGCGTGGGGCTCGAGGCTACAGTCTCCCCAACCTACACCGAGTCGGTGGCATTTACGATGCCACCATCCCCTGTGCCTGGCTATTCTACTGCTACGGATGATGATGCTGATGTAAGTACTTATTTAATTTTCATCTATATTGTTTATGAAGTTAGGTTTAATGAGGTTAGGTTTGAAAATGTTAGGTTTGAAAGAGTTAGGTTTAAAATAGTTAGGTTTGAAATAGTTAGGTTTGAAATAGTTAGGTTTGAAATAGTTAGGTTTGAAATAGTTAGGTTTGAAAAAGTTAGGTTCGAAAGGTTAGGTTTAATATGGTTAGGCTAGGTTTTCTTGATTTTCCTTGAATCCACATCATTATGGGGCTTGAAAGCAACAGGTTTGTGCTTAATTAGCTGTAGTTAATATCTGAAATACTAAATTTTCTAAATACTAGTTTGAAACACTAAAACCCAACAACTTCTGGGCAGAACCGACTCGGATAGGTTAGGTTAGAAGGCTAAGGCGGGAGCGAGCTCCCGCCTTAGCCTTCGAGGGGTTTTTTTTTTACATCCCTTGAAAAAACTATGCGAAACAATTTGATTGTAAAATTAAAAAGGCCACATATACATTTTATTTATTTATTTATTTATTATTTATATTTTACGTGCATTATATTTTTTGATTTATATATGTTTTATATCTTAGGTGTCATGTACATTATACACTTTAATTGTTATATCAATTGATATTATATATTAATAACGTTATACTTTATGGAAATAGTGTTACTGAAGGGCCGGAGCAGTTGCAAATCACTTCCTGTCCCTGAGCCACTGTCTGTCCCGGAGTCACTTTCTGTTCCGGAGTCACTTTCTGTCCCGGAGTCCGACGCTGAGGTCGAAGGTTTGCGGAGTAGGCCCGTAGGCCAGCGAGCGCAAAGAGGCCTGGAGCGACGCGAGTGGGGGGAGGTGGCGAGCGTAGCGAGCCGGCGACGTCCCGAGCTAGCGTAGGGACTCGTGCGTGAGCGGCCGGAGGGCCGACGAAGCAAGCCTTCGGGCGAAGCCCGCGGCCCCCCCCCCCCCCCCTCCCCCCTCCCCCTACCTCGCACCTCACCCCCTTTCATCCCCTTCTCCCCCTTTCTCTCCTCTATGCCCAGGTGAAAAAGTAATTTTTTCCTGCTTGTTTCAGTTAGTTGATGGTTACATTCACAGAAAAGTGAATCACAGTGATCCTGAAAACAGGTTTGTGGCACCAGATGGGACACACACACACACAGCGGATTGAGAGTCACTGGAGAGGGTTAAAAAGGGCCTTCCACAAAGATAATTATAAACGTGATTTCACAAATTGGCTCATCGAATTTTCATGGAGGAGACGAGTTACTTTTAACCATTTAGACCCGTTTGAGGAATTAATTAAAAGTATAAAATATGTCTATAATGTAAATACAACACAAACATAATAGGTTTATTTAGGTTAGGTTTTTATATATATATATATATATATATATATATATATATATATATATATATATATATATATATATATATATATATATATATATATATATATATATATATATATATATATATATATAATGTATATATATAAAAACCTAACCTAACCTAACCGAACCTAACCTAACCTAACCTAACCTAACCTAACTTATTATGTTTGTGTTGTATATTAGATATGTGTATATAATAAAGTGTTAAAAAGTATATTCTGTTGTTTTTTTGACATTTTATGACCTTGACCACCAATTTATGACCTTGACCCTCACTTTTTGTCATTTTACGACATTGACCATTTTTTTTTGTCATTTTATGACCTTGACCATAACTTTTTGACCTTGACCACCAATTTATGACCTTGACCCCCACTTTTTGACTTTTTTATGACCTTGACTACCCTTTTCCGCGTTCATTTTTCCCCACCCTAATACTCCCACATCCCACCGGGTCCCGAATGTTTGTAATGGCGTAGCTTTTTTTGTATGCTTTTCCGCATTTTCTCGTTTTCAAAATTACATTATAGACACTATTCTACATCCAAAAAAAAATTGTAGGTACTTATAATCAATGACACATATTGTACAGTCCTTCCCTAAGTACTAAGTACTTGTTTTTACGTACTCCGACAAACTTATTAGTTTTAGAATCTAGCTCAATTTTTCTCATTATTTATTCTAAAAATAGCTATAGCTGTTTATATATATATATATATATATATATATATATATATATATATATATATACCAAGCAATAATAATGAAAATCAAATCATAATCATTTATATCAGCCTTCTTTGGACCATAAATAATAAAAATTAAACCTAATGTTGCTAACATTAGGTGTAATTTTTATTGTTAATTTAATACTAAGTTAAGTTAAGTTTAATACTTATAATGTTCTCTACTGAGCACATAACCAATTGTAAGCTAACCTACTTAGATTTATGTGCCAGTACGTGAACCAGAACAACAATGATTCACCTCTGGGCGAATGCGCCAAGATGCTGTTGGAGCTGGTCCCTGAGCACCAGGGGAGTGCAGCGTTTTCGCATGGTGGCGTAAAAGCTGTCCACTCTTGCGTCCGCGAACATACCTGACGCGCTGCAGAATCGAGGCAGCCCCATCAGCACCCTAAACGCATTGTTGAACTGCACGCGTAGGGCGCTATACTGTCTGCGAATAGCTTATCCCCAGGCTGCCCGTGTAAATGTTGGAACAGTATGCTCTAAAAATGAAATGAAATAGTTTTATTTTTTGAGAACAGACTCCATAGAATGAACAAAAAATAAAAATATAATATTACACAATTTAAACTTAACTCAAAAACTAAAGTAAAGAAATTAAATCACCACTATATATGCGGCGCCACGGGTCGCCCGCGATGACAGGCTTATGGTAGCCCCTCCAATGCTCGTGAAGCGGGCTCACGTCCCACTCCCTTACCGCCGAAAGCAGGTGTTGGAGGTGTAGATGGCCCTTCTGGTGGTAGCGCTCCTCGCGCGCAGCAGCGAACACGGCGCTTGCGCTGCACCAGCGCGGCAGCCGGAACATGGCGCGCCACGCGTCGTTGTACTGCACGCGCATATCCCTCGCCGCAGCACAGGTGTAGTGCGACCACAACACTCAACTGTGTAGACGCTAGTGCAGAAACACATGAACAATGGCCTTCTGACACCTTCGCTACACTTGGCGAGTCTTCTGGCTAGCATATTCGCCCTCACCGCAATAGCTCGTCTCTGTCTCTCTATGTCTTTGTGGTGTTTCATACTCGACAGTAGAATGTGCCCGAGATACTTCACCTCGTGTAGGTAAAAGCTAAAAAGCGTAAAGAGAGTCAGTTTAACCTCAGCGGAACAACGAGCAAACCTGTGGGCCACCATGTTCACTGTGAAAGACAACGTCCTACGCTACCTCTCTGTAATAGCAGTAACGTATAATACTTGGAATAATGTGATGAGGAAAGTTTGAATATTGCTGCAGGCTAGGACCATCGTTGTATGGTTTTACTGATCATTCCATGAAGTTCGGTTTAGGCGTTAATTCAGAGACAGCGTCGAAAGGAGAGGTCGTCATATATGGGGTTTTTATCTATTTGATAATTATTAAATCGCCCTGATTAGAAGCCTTTAATTTACTAGTCTGACTATGATGATTCGTTATACTTTGAAAAGATAACAAGTTAGTACACCGCCGGGTTATAAATGAACTACGCAGTGTACATCGAAATGTTGTCTTAATCGTATCACAACAAATAGTGTATTCCAAATGTATGCATGCAAAACAGATTAAAAACTTTCGCCACTCGTTCACATTATATTTTTAAAAAACCATTTATTTTCTCCCTATACATACAATCAAATTCAATGAATATTCTTCGAATCATTTGGTATACTAATACAAATCAAAGCAGAAAGAGGCTTATGAGTGTGTAGTGACGATTCAGATTTGCATGTTGATTGAAGTTTTTTATAAGGTGTGACAAGGCGGGCTACAGATGTCTGTCCCTGTTACAAATTGAATATGTTAAGCTATTTTTTGTGATGAGCGGTTTTGTACAGTCGCGGAGAAAAGTCGAGGAAGTAATAAAAATATTTTTACTGTAACGTCCTTAACATCTTCAAAATAAAAGTTTGCTTTAAAACTGCGCTTTATTACATTATGTTATAAAAATATATGTAAAAAAAACAAGAGACAATCTCCGGCAAATCGACCTTGTCCCAAACTAAGCTCAAGCCTTGTTCTTTATATACTAGACAACAATAAACATACATATAAAAATAAATACCTACTTACTTTAATACATAGAAAACATCCAAGACCCCAAAACAATTACTCGTACTCTAGAGTCACAAAGGTAAAAAAATGTCATTAGAGATGACAAATAGGCTCAACCACTTATTCCAACAGCATAGATTTCGAATCCATAGAATCAGGAACGTTACGTTAAAGCGTCATAGGCTAGGCCTACAGCTAGCCTGTGCGCCTTCTCCAGCCGTAAACAAAAACTCCAACGTGTAAAGCCTTTTATCGTTGACTGTACTCGGTCAGATTCGTAACGCGTCGCGCCCACTGCGATGACTCGTGACTTCAACACACCCCGGAAATCGAACAACGGTAACTGAAGCACTTAAACATAATATAATACATATGTCCTAACTGTACACGGCGGACTACAATTTACTTTTTACCCTCTCAGTCATTATCTATGACATTTGGACGTGTGAGGCAAGAAAAGTTAACGCTAACGTAGACAATTTTCGAAAACTGATGAAATGTGCTGGCACATGGCGATGTTCTCAATCGCCACACAAATGATGACGTGTTAGCCTACACATAGGAGCAAAAATACCGGAATACAAACGAGACTATTTTGAAGCCTTGGTTCCTTGCCAGGGGTTGTTTCGAGTGAGGTTTAGTGTTGGATACTCTGAGGTTCAATAGAGAAAAGTTCTTAAGATACCTAACTGATCGCACAATCAGTTAACACCACAGCCGAACAGTTTGGGTCAGCATTTGGATTTCCTTACATTTTATTGCCATTTTAGATGTTTTTTCTGAACATGCACAATTCCGGCGTTAATCGCGGATTCATTCAGTTGGGTATCCTAGGCACTCTGGAAGTCCTGTATCGATGCTCGCGGTATTCATCATCAGAATTCACTAAAAGCATTCCCTGGCAAGGAACCAAGGCTTCGAAATAGCCTCTTTAGTATGAAAAACGCACTCTGACCCGTTATTATTGCTCCTGAGTGTAGTTGGTAGTGACCCTGCTTGCCTCTTTTTTTGGTGGGGGTTAAATGGATGTCAGAAAAAAATAAAATCTACGAGTGAAGCCAGAGGAAATTCTACTCTCAGATCGTGATATGATATCCCCTTCATATCTCCGGTTATCTTGAATCGGTATTTAAGGTTGCGACATCTCAAAGCGGTACTACAGCTTCTGGTATTTGACCATATTCTGTATGAGCTGTAGGGTCATACCGATTTGGTAAAACAGTTTAGTAAAACAATTTTTCTATGTTGTCACTGGTTTGTTGAGCCAATTGCCACTGTTTATATTTTGGCCCTGTTATGCATCGGGTTAAGTCGGTTATACTTATACTTTTATCTACACATGGAGAAATAAATACATAAATACATACCTAGAAAACTACAATATTTTTGTCCATAGGAAAATCGAATCCTGGGACTGTTTGCTTCATAGGCAGGGTGAGAACGGGTTCACTTTTGTTTCGGCGAAATATGTTTGCCAAATGTAACGTTACTTAACTGTTTCATTTGCCAACCCGTTTTGTTCTCTGTAAACATGCATTTTTCAGGATTTTATAAAGTTCTACACGATGGTACTGAAATAAACCCTGAAATATTAATATAAAATTGGATTAGCAATTGCAAATTGTACGGGAGGTTCCTGGTGAGAACTAACCAGCCGAAACGTTTCGTCGAAAATATTAATCTCATATACTCAGTAAAAAAAACTTAACAGGAAGTCCATTTGAAATCCTTAATAATATCGTCTACCTATTAGCTCCTAACGGTATTTCTAATTGAACAAAAAATCGTCAATTCCCTCCACGTGGCTGCTCTAATCCAATTCATACATTAAAAAAATGGTGAATGAACTGACGTTACATTTGACTCGATCGTTTTTGCGGTCAACAGCAACGCAATCCGTTCAGTTTTGACACTTAACCATTTATCATAAATCGCGTTTCAAGTATCAAGACTAATATCCACAACAATCCACTCCGAATGTGAACTTTATGCGGATGTCATGAGGGTTAAATTTGGATTGATTCTTGTTTAAAGTTACGTCGTTCTTTTTAATGTTGTAGATCGATGTGATCGACTAGTACGTACAATTATATTTCAAACTATACTAATCTGAAGTAGAAAAATCTAAAGCTCTTATTACGTGGGTGTAAAGACTAATTTTGAAGGGGTTATACTTTTTGACAGCAACGTGTGGCATAACTGGTCTTCATTCACAATATAAACTTGTTTTTGTTGATGAAACTTGTGTGGCGTTTGCTGAATAATTCTTTTTCCGGTTAGTGTTACTTGTAAAGGTTATACCTGGCAAGAGCGAGCGAGTTTTAAGTAACCTAATTGAGAATGCACGTCCTAAAATCATGTTTGTACGTTCTGTGGGGACAACCTAAGCTCACCGGTTTATAATTCTTCTGTCGAACTAAACAGCGAGGTGTTTTGGCGAGTCAACTTTCATGATATACACACAGCAATAATGACCAGGGCAAAAAAATATAGGTATCTATATTATTTAGAGTTTTAAAACGTATCGCAACGCGTACATTGCAATATATCAAAATATTGTAAGATCTAGTTGTAGTTATCTCTGATTGAAGTATGTAGATGATTATGTGGAATTTATTATTTAAAATTACCTTTCAACGAACGTTTCGTAAACGCAGAGTATTATTTGGTAGTTAGAAGTCTAACCTAACCTGACCTAATCTAACCTAACCTAACGTACGTAATAATTGTTTAAGATATCCTGAAAATATGATAAGTTAACGATAAAGTTTTGCGGGTGGTAGGACCTTGTGCGGGGTCCGCCCGGATCGCTACCACCATCTTATCCATTAACCTACCGCCAAACAGCTGTGTTTGCATTGTTGTGTTCCGGTTTGGGGATAAAACAGCCGGTGTAATGACTAGCATAGAGGCATTCCATCTTAGTCCTCAGGGTTGGCAGCGCATTTGCAGTCTTAGGCTTGCAGTCTTGTAAATGCGAATGTCTATGGGTCACAGTTTCCACTTACCATCAGGTGGCCTGTGTGCTCGTCAGCCTTCCCTATGCCATAAAAAAAAAACCTAATTTAAATTGGTATCCGTCTAATAAAAAATAAGTTAATTATAGTATAAATAACCATAAATTGGAGTGTCCTCTGCATTCGCGGTTGATTTCACACGGTGTAAAGAATCGCATCGGAACATGCTACAGGACGATTTCAATATACATCCTATTATATTAAACAGCGTTATTTTCAAATTAATGAGTTAATTATAATGAAAGTTCTTAGAACGATTGGTTTTCGGCTAGAAAAGATTGTTAGTTATGATGTGATTATACAAATACAAATACAAAATTCTTTATTTCATAATATACACTTTTTCTATACTAAGGTGATGGCGCCACCCGGTAAGCAAAAAAAAGCTTGTGTTAGGTGGCGCCGCTCTTCCTTTAGGTTACATGATTTTTATATTATGCTACTATGTTAACCAAGTATAATCAATTTCAATTTACTGGCCAAAATTCCAGTTTGGACTAGTTTCACAGTTAGTGCAAAATTAAAATTAAAAACTATAAATTAAATATGTATGCTATGATTTATTTATGTGAAATGAGGCACTGTGTTCATGACACCAAGCAATCAAAATCAAACTTTATGCTACGCAGAGGAATTTTTTCGGGTGGGAGGACCTTGTGCAGGGTCCTTCCAGACCGCTACCACTATCTTATCCATTAACCTACCGCCAAACAACTGTCTTTGCATTGTTGTGTTCCGGTTTGGGGATAAGACAGCCGGTGTAATGACTAGAATAGAGGCATTCCATCTTGGACCTCAAGGTTGGCAACGCATTTGCAGTCTTAGGCTTGCAGTCTTGTGAATGCGAATGTATATGGGTCACAGTTTCCACTTACCATCAGGTGGCCTGTGTGCTCGTTTGCCTTCTCTATGCAATAAAAAAAAATGCAATATTTGTTGTTTTTTTTTTAGGTAGGTCAACAGCATAAATAGTGATCATTTATGTACCTAGTCGCTTTCAATGTTTCCACAATTTTGTATGACATTTCAAACACGACGTTAAAGGGACAAGGTACCTACTTATTATTTTAGTAAAAACAAATGCTTTTCATTTTGGAGCTCTTAGCAAATAGATTTCAGACGCTTATGAATTTGACACCTAGGTGGACCAACTTATCATTAGTGTACTCTCTAATTAGTCAACTTAGACAGTGACAGCACGCGGTTAAATGTGACATATAATGTAATGAAGGTCTGTGCAGTTTATTACAATAGAATAAGTTTGATTTATCTATAAACATACAGGTCAGACGTTTAGAAATACATCTCGAGAAACTACTTAATAAGAAAAATGGCAGGAAGAAAAGGCATCTACACAGCAGTAGGACTCTTAAGCTAGGAAAAAATAAACTCTTTAGGAATCACGCTGTATCGGGGCGGGTCGGAGTTTAGGTGCGCCGGCGGCGGACCATGGCGGACAACTTCCAAATACTATTAAATATATTATCGTAAACAACGTATTTTAGGCCGAAATTTTAGGTTTTATATAAACTAGGTGCTATCATTAAAGTGTCTAGGCTTCAAAGTTATATTTGTAGGAAATCCTGATATTATTTTAGTATTAAAGTTTTTGCTGACAGCTGTTTTTTTGCACAACTATGATCTGTTTAATCTAGACCACGTTAACTTTTCCTATTTCCACCGTTATCTCCATCGTTAGATCAGCTCTAAGACACAGAAGAAATGTATTATCATTGCCTTTGTGTTAGGTTGAAGTACCTGGGGATATATTCTACTCAATAAAACTATATTGCATTTGATATGTTATCGTATTCAACGTTATTATAGCTCTTATTCACTTGACAGTAATGGCGGTGGAGTTAAAAATCTTGGGTTTACCGAGTAGGCCAAAACTCTAGTAGTCCTTCGAAAGCATACCTATTATCTATTCAAGTACCCTTGAGAAGAACAGACAATGAATTTGTATGACAAACCAGACTGCGCGGTTCCTCATTCATATTCTCATACACACTAGAATACCAACACAATCATATCAACATAGCACTACCTACAGCATTACTTCAGTTATTTTGATTTACTTACATAGCTTTTATTTTGCCCAGTAATGCAGGAACTAGTGCATTTTTCAATGTATACCTAATGATGACATTTCATCTGTCATTGAGGATGGGGAAAGTTAGCATGAGGCATATGCATTTACTGCCAATACAATTTACAATTTGCGGAAGTGAATAGGTTAAACTACACTTAACAGAGCCATGGATCATTCACCTATCAAAGGCTAAGAGATCAGGTAGGGTAAGCTACAATTTTATTGCGGGTGGCTGTATTTATTCCAAAAATAGTTCATTGCTCGATTCACTCCCCCCAACCTTCATTGCTTGCGTCGCTCTTTAACAAAATCTGTGCACAGCTACGGATCACATACTGTCAGAGGCTAAGACCAGGTCGGGTGAGCGGGGCGGTCGCGGGTGGCCGAGCACGGTAATGGCGCGCCGCGACCCGTATCGCAACGGGGAGCGCCGCTAATTAATATGGAGAAATGACCAAGAGGTTGATGAATCTCGGAGCGTATACGTTTCTCTGAGGTCAGTAGTCGAACTAGACGAAGTTTTTGTTAAAGACTTAAATATAATTAGAATGTTTAAAAATCAAACCGTCTCCAAATTATTCAGGAGTTCTGTTGACTTCCCATAAACAGATTTTGAAACAGAGAGAACCTCTCTTGAATGAAAAAAAATATCATTTAAATCAGTCGAAAACTGGCAGGAAATCCAAAAAGTTCAAATTCAACTTCAAATTCAAATTCATTTATTTGTCAGAATACAGTAAAATACATGGTCTCATAAATATTGTCATTATTGTTCTTGTATTCAGCATGCAGAGCAAGCGTACAAATATCTGGTCGCGCAATCTAGCTTACTTATCACCAACTATATACTATTTACATTTTTGTCAACATTAAAAACTTATAACTAAGAGTGCCTGTCATTCAAGTATTCCTTGACGCTGTAAAAACATTTCTCCATTAACCATTTTGTTACTTTGCTTTTAAATATATTTCCTGATAACCTTAAATCTAACGGTAAATGATTAAAAATTTCAATGCTCATATTAACTATATTTCTTTTATACATGTCTTTGCGACAAGGCGGTTTGTACAAAAGGGACATGATATGCGTTCTTGTCTGCCTCTGTATGACTTCACTGCGTTTTTTAAAGTATACAGGAGGCGACTTGACAAAAACACACACGTCTCTAATATACAAACATGGTAGTGGCAATAACCTTAATTTTCTAAATAACGGGACACAGGTCTCATCCATCCAAGCATTACTTAAAATTTATTTATTTATGCATTTTTTTTGAATTTTAAACACTCTATCAATTGAAGCTTCTCCTTCAAGTCGGCAAGCAAAACAAAAATACTTAAAATGACATACATTGAATAAAAAATCTATAGATATAAATATTTATTTCAATAAACGCTGATCTTAACAGCTGGGAATGTCTTCTTCTAGCAATGCAATCTAATTTGAAATCAAGACGTAGGTACATATAACAGTTATGCTGGTATGCAATCAAGACTCTATACAACAACTTTTTAATTTACATCCTAAAAGGAAGGTTTTCAATTTAAATGTAGCTAAAAAATGCCCTTGCCAATCTTTCAATTTAATCGCTAAGGATGGTCATCCCTAGTTTCTCTGTTTACTTACTGTGACCTACGCAACTACGGTCCCGGTTTCGATGTAGGGGATATATTTCTGTAATGAGTATGAATATTTATTTCTTTGATATTTTCTAGTTATTTGCGTATTTGTTTATCTAAATAAGTAAAAAGCTCTTGGATTGGATAATTTTTGAAAAAATATAAATAGAAACATTTATTTGACGATCGCAAGACGACGATCGTATCATATGCCTTTGAAGTTTTTTTCTGTATTGAACAATAGATAATCTGAAAATTATGTAGACATCTCTAAGGTCTGGCCATCTAGAAAGATACAGAATATTTTAAACATATACTAAATATTTTGCACAAGCAGCATCCAAAGGCCACGTCAAGGTTCGAGCTTGGTCCTAATTATATCACAGATTGCTTAGCATTTCTTAGGCTACACCGCTCCACTTTTCAATCAAAAAATAGCATACCTGAAACCCGTTTAAAAAGCCATGAACCGTTAGAATTTGAACCATAGATCCTTTGAATTTCGAATGTAACGCACCAACGCCTCTCGGATGTATCGAGTTGCGAAAATGGAACGGATATTGCTCGTTCCTCTCGCCGCCATTCTGTTCGAAATTTGAATTTTGCCGGTTAACTGGTCGCTTCCGGTCAAACGCTTTGTTTTCTGTTGCAACGTCTGGGCTTTTGGGTGTTTAATTGTGACGTATATTTGGCAATATTAAGAAAGTAAACTGCCTGAAGCCGTAAAGTTACTCTCAATAAGTTGCAGTGCTTTGTAATGTTAGTTTGATTGTAAGGGTTATATTCCCAAACGGTGCCAAGAATGTTATTCTAAAGCCTACGCCGCCCATCTGACTGTTTGTATGTATTCATGTAAATTATTTTGTGTATCGTACCTTTTATGCCGTACATTTTCATTGCATATGGCAGCCTTCGTAATAAAAAAGGGATAGGTTCCGCTTTGGACTGTACATCCCTATTATGTAAACATTTTATTTTGTTTTCCATTTTGAACTATAACGTTTTTACATACATACATTATTATATGACTTTAATTTGCAACTTGAACAAATAACAGTTCCCAGCCCGCTACTGGCATTATAATAAGTTTCGTATTTACATTTTAGGCTAGCCTGGGTCAGGGATTTCCCTCATGAATTCAATAGCCATTTTAAATGTTTCTCGGTACATAATTAGTTTCATTTCGCGACCGCTTTCTCTAATTAACTCTTATGATGCTTCAACACGAACTTCGCTTTTTATACACACTGTGCTAGTTTTAACGAATCTCATTTAGTTTTAAGAATTTTTATACAACTGCTGGTTTATCTACTTAATTTTTGATAAACTTTTTTTCGTCCGCGACTTTGTAAATAATAATAATAATAGTAATAAGTCATTTATTTCAGGAAGAACCCATATAAAATACATTAAAAAATTAGAATACATTCATGACGTCATAAAGATACACTCATGTCACTTTTTACTTACTTTTTATTATGGTCACGATGCACAGAAAGCCAGTGATCGTGGATTCGACAGTCCAGGCGTCCGGACAAGGCGCGGAGAATCCCATTGCTCGATGAGCTGATGCGATCCCAGAACGCCGCGATACGTGACCTCATTATGGCGAAGAAGTCGGGTACCCTTGCCTCCGCAAACATGCTCGATGCGCTGCAGTAGCGCGTAAAGAAATAAAGTATTATTTGGTTTAACGGGGCTAAAGCTATTTCTATACCACGGCTATGCTATTTACTAAAACGATATCGCTTTTAACACGTTATCATATTATCAACATTATGCCCTTATTTACTTGACAGCAAAACAATATGTCAACAGCAATAGGTTTTACTGAGCAATAAAGAACCCGTGCAGCTTACCGTGTTTATATACTAAAGTCACAAACGAACTTGCTAATGTATTTACATTCATCATCATCATCATGTCAGCCGAAAGACGTCCACTGCTGGACATAGGCCTCCCCCAAGGCTCTCCACTCAGACCGGTCTTGTGCTTTTCGCATCCACCGCGGTCCCGCGATCCTGACGAGGTCGTCACTCCATCTTGTTGGAGGCCTACCGGTTCGCGGATGCCACTCCAGAACCTTCTGACCCCATCGGCCATCAGTCCTGCGAGCAATGTGCCAAATGTATTTATATTATCTATTACCTACCTACCTATCGAATAAATAGTTACCTATATTATATTCGTATACGTACGTCGTATACGAATCGCTACCACCATCGTAGCCTCTAATTAGCAGTGTATGTATATCACTACACGATATTCAAGGACCTTTCTCTGAATCGGGATGATGTGATAAAATAAAGGGAGGTAAATAATACCCTTGTATCTGACCCGGCCTCCCTAAATACCGCGTAGTGTAATACGCCCTTATCATAGAGGGCACTCCGCCTTAGTATTCAGGGTTGCCACATTTGTAGTCTTAGGGCCGTATTAATAAACTCATCTTGACTGTGAGGCCCGTCACAAGATACGTCAAAGTAAACGCCAAACCATAGGACACTGTCATTTTTGACGCATCTCGAGACGAGCTAGAGTTGAGATCAGTTTATTAATACGGGCCTTAGGATTGCAGTCTTGAGATGGGAATCAGATTATAGCTAGATACTTAGAACTAGGTAGTATGTGTTATCTTTTGCCTTCTCTATTCCATAAACAACGAATAAGTCTCTTAAGAGTTGACGTAAAAAAATATTATATTGTAGTAATAATCATTATTATATTCAAATTTTATTTACCTTGTTATTCCGTGGGAATATTAGGAAATGTCACAATTTCTCAGCGGACTATATTAATGTAATTGGTAGTAATTTATTTTTAATTTGTTGTGCGTCGGGGAATCAAAGCAGCATTATGTGGGCCGTCGACTGTGACAGCTGAGACATTCGGGTTAGATGTAATATCCTACTTATATTATAAATGCGACAGTTTGTGTGTTTGTTCCTCCTTCACGCTGCAACGGCTGGACGGATTTGGATTAAATTTGAATTAGAGACAGCTTGTATTGAATATAGGCCACTTTTTATTCCGAAACATTTAGAAGCACGGGAATAACGATAATCAAAATCTACGCGGACGAAGTCGCGCGCAGTAGCTAGTTTATTTCCTTACCTTCCATTACCATACCATACCATTTTTTATATTTCTTATATCCTAGTTATACTTATACTAAGTATTCCTTATAGGTTTTGCACAGAAGCTTTTTATCTTTGTAAGATTGTATGTTTTCTTATATTATCCAATAAGCTGTTAGTAATTAAAAATGCTAAGATATTTGTAACTTTTCAAGGATTTTCACCTCAAATAAATTACCTTATTTTTATTAACTACTTATTAATTCTTAGTGTATAACGTAAATAAGTGATCAATCTAAATTTTAATCCTTTTATTTTGTTTTCAGGTAAGCCAGATAAATTATACTGCTGTGGTGGTGGAGTATGGTAACTATGTTATTATTTCGATTTCAAAATTTCAACTACAAAAAAATGATGTTTTAAGACAAAGACATCTTGTAAATTTACTCCTAGAATCTGTCAACCGAGTCGTGTCCCATGAAAAACCACTGCTGGTACTGATACCTACTTGTGATACTATCTTTTTGAATATTTTTTCATCATATCATCGTATGCTTGAAATAACGTGTTTTATTAATTTAAATATCCTCTCACTTGTATATAAAACACTGACATGCTATTATTTATCCATTTGACAGATAACATTGTTAATATTTTTTAGTAATCAATCACAAATCGCAAAATTGAATTAGTTAATATTCAAAGTTAGTTAGTATATCTTAGGTTTATAGTTCCAGCCACAAGCCTTTAAAAAGCTTGTGGCTGGAACTATAAACCTTGACTCAGAGCTATGAAATATTCCTATGTCTTCTTCCTTGGTCCCTCTTTACTGAGGATAGCGACATGATATATTTCTCCAATTTGCGATCGTTTGCTGAGTAGAATGGCACAAGTTGCCGCCCACTGCCTTATTAATAACGTTACGCCTAGACAAGATGCATAAGCATTACGCATATGCATAGTTATATAACGCCACCGTTAGTATGCATTTTTTCTAAGCACACTACTAACTACTAAATAAATATAGTCACGGGCAATGAATTCCTCGGATATGATCAATATAGCATGCATACGTTTTTTTTTGTATAATATTGCTATATTACTGAAAAACTTCAATGTTAAAAATTATTAAGAGATGCAACATTCGAACTTTTAAACTCAGAGTCACATTACACATTAAGCTGTATCGATTATCCTACGCAACGGCTCAAGTTACTCTCCACTAGCCATTGTTCGGATTTTAAAATAATACGGCTGGTTGTACTTGTACACCGCTGTTCTCAATGTAACCACCGAGATGCTAAACCCGCCCGCTAGATGGCGCGATAAGCCTCGATGGCGTACAATTAATACACTTATCTCTTCTAATTAACGATTGCGACCTAGAATCTTAAATGAGACTGAGGCAAGATCCGCTGTTACGCCACAGACACGCATCGTTGGTGCATGGGGTATGACCTGTTTATCTTTTGCTAGCGACCTGCGCCTCTATTCTAGGCGGTAACAACTCAATCTCAGTGGTCAGTTTCCTTTTAAAGCCTTGAATAAATTCTCTTTTCTCACTTGCTATCAAAATATCGTCAAAATCATACAAGGAGGTTTATATCTGAATCTATGTCTTTAAAATAAGGACATGGTTCATTTAACGATGGCTTCAACCTCATACGTTTCAATTGCTTATCAAGCCGTATGTTCAGCTGACGACCAGCTTGCTTGAGCCCATATAAATACCTTTTCCGCCGCCATTAATGTCAAGTAGGTAAATAAGAGCTATCAAAACTTTGACGATACGATAGCAAGTCAAAGACGATATGGTTTTTATCGCCTAGAATATTGGTCCTGATCTTGCTTTGCCCGTGTGATTTCTAAGCACTGTATGCTTCTGTATCAACTTCTCATAATGATGGCAAAACACCATCAAAGTGTAGTAAGAATTTAGCGCTCTGACAAACAGAATTAGCGACGATATGTAAATGTTTGTTATATATCAACAAAGCATAACTTTTTCAGTTGTAATTGTTGACATGTAACAAAAAAATCACTTGAATTAAACCTTTAGCTGGCAGATTGACTCGGTCGCCTTGGTTCGACGAGGAAAAACTGAAATTTTCTTGTCAAGTTGGCATCACCGGTTTTTGCTCGATTCAGGGTCGAAACAATTACACTGTCGTGATTGAAACGCATTACAACTAGACGTTGTTTGATGTGTAAAATATTTATTACTAATTAATATGCACAGCTATCTTGCTTTTTTGCTTAAGACAGGAAAATAATGATTGCTTTTTAACCTTGGGCCTGAAGTGTATCATCCAGTTAATCCTTTTTTTGTCTCTTAAGTAATACAGATCCCAATCCCAAAGATTATTTTAAGCTCGTAATACCCTGCACTCCAAAACGGGAATGCGTATGTGGGCAAAAAGCCCGCTCAAATAGTGGGCTTGGCTTGGGCTGGGCATGTCTGCCGCATGCACCAACAGAGGTCTAGTCACCCAGGACCAAATCCGTCAGCTTTTTCGCTTTATTTTTCTAAAGTTATTCGTTTATCCAAAACTTTGAAATCAAAATACGTCAACGGGCCTAAACCTGTCATCAACACAGGTTCAGCAGAAAATAGAAAATAGATTCTATGAAACGAGTTTTTTTTTAAACATTTACTTTGATGTTGGTACAAATTTACAATTTTAATGTCACAACTTAATATTAAAAAAAAGAATAATAACGACGAATCTATAACTTTTACTACCGACTCTAGCACTCTAATAGCCATCCAGATGCCATCAGTCTAACAAATTGATAACAGGATTCGGTTGCCCAACTATTGCGGAATACTTAACGAGCGAGTGGGCGAACATACACACATAATACGAATATGTCCGTCCGTCCGTCAATTAATCATAATGCTTCTTGCATTTTATTGTTTTAAGAGCTTGGCGTATTCATTAAACGTATGAGTAATGGCTAATTTCAAGATTTTCATTGGGCGTGTGGGTAGTAAAGGTTAGACGAGCTAAGACGAGGAATATGTGTCTATTTAATAATAATATAACAGATAATTTCGTAATGAAAAAAGAGTATATACCTATACAGAGTATACTACACTTAAACCCTTTTTCACTTGAGCTTCAGGAGACTTACAACCTTTTTCATTAGGACCCCAGAGTTATGTAGGTATAGGGTGTTTTAAATTATGAAATTAATTTCATCTCAGTTTTCTGCAATAATTACTAAATCACCAGTTCACCATGGTTATTAAAAGAGTATTCCATCATTCAATCGAATTTAACTTCATCAAGTATTTTAGATAGGTTAAAAATATTTTGTGAAAAGACACTAAACTACCTATCAGTAGCTAATTATACATAAACTACAGCATGTTTAATTTATAAAAGACAACAATATTTCAGTATAACACTCGTTCACCGACATCCATTCGTCATTCGTGTTTATTGAAAACACGTAGACAGTCGATGACTGATAATTAATTGGACATTAGTTAAGTACCTACTTGCAACCAATTGACAGATATCGAATATATTTAATAAAGATTCTGCCACTCTCTCTCTAATGCTGAAACAATGTTGCAACATTATGAGTAGTGCTTAGGTTCTATCCTACTCAGTAATACTATATTGCTTTTGACATGTTATCGTGTTGTCAACATTATGATAGCTCTTATTCACTTGACAGTAAGGGCGGTCAATTTAAAAACCAAACGAAAGCAGGCTCCCCTGTTCGTATTTCCATGACAAAACGAATGAATCCCAACACGGTGGGTCTACGTTAACTAATATACAGGGTGGAACCAACAAACGCCACATGGACGGTAAGTACCTTAAATATTCGGAATAGCAAGTTCTATGCAAAGGAGACATACTTTAAAAAAAAAATGAAAATTGCATTTATGGAGTTTTGAAAATTCTTCTACCTTAACCGGGATACGAACTGGTCGAGTATGATAAAATAGTAAAGAAGGGATTTTTACGGTGTTTATTGAATTTAAATATGTAGATGTAAATGATCACTATCAATGACCCTTTCGATTAGTATCATAAAACACGACTTCATTGTTTTGTCCTATTGGACCCTGTTGAATTCACGGTTAAGGAGGTGAGGTTATTTTTTGTCTTTAAAAATAAAAATAAGTCTCCTTTGCGTAGAACTTACTATTTCCAATATTTAAGGTATATCCCGTTGCCTTTTTCCGACTTTATTATTTAATTGGCTCTTATTTTCATCCACAATAAGATATGTGGAACAAATTTTACAAACATTGCAAGTTGATAAAAATACTTGTAAATACGTAGTTTGTTGATCGCCGTTAAGAAACTGTAGGTTATAGCCGCTGAGCAGTGGTAAGATTATGGTTATGGGACACGTTATAAAGGTACAAGTAACAATATTACAGGTCTAACTGGCAACACTCTTCAAATGGCTGGTCGTCATTGGTCGAAACTTGTAACCTGTAAATTGTAGTTTGTAGCTTTGTAAAACAGGCTCCTTCTCTGCTTCTAAGTCTTTGTTTTTGCAACGGCCTCCTTTTCTCTCGCCAAGGTC
Source organism: Acleris sparsana (assembly GCA_923062465.1). Classification (NCBI taxonomy): domain Eukaryota; kingdom Metazoa; phylum Arthropoda; class Insecta; order Lepidoptera; family Tortricidae; genus Acleris; species Acleris sparsana. The sequence goes on along the minus strand of OV281305.1, from coordinate 4,101,234 downwards.
TCTTTTTTCTAGAAAGTATTGTTAAAATTACTTACTTGCAATAACGCCTGTCCTAGAAAACTTTGAGGTCAAAGGGATTTCAAAGACAAAGATCGGTATTACTTGGAATTATATTTTTAAAACCAAGCTAAATTTTTAGCTTAATAAATCCACCTGTATATTGTAAATACAGAGTGTTTTTAAGTTTGAAGTCTTAATGTAGTTTTTTTTACGTGCTTGGTAGCAGTTAGTCTCATACATGTCTCTAACTTGTTTAGCATGGCTCGGTCAATTATACCCTTGGTTACATACATCCATCATCCACCTTCCATTCACCATACGACACGGCATGAGGCAAGAAGTTTCGACACAACATACCGTAAGTTTTCCTTTTTTCGTGAGAATATAACGTTTTCACTGCCAACACAATGCATGGTTGGTATAGAAAATTACATAGCTCACAATGCAGTCCACGTGAGCCCTAACGTTAAGGTGTAAGAGTTGTTTTCGATTGAGTTTTGTTGGTTGCATGTTGGGTTGGATGATGTTATCATATTAACGGTGTGTCGAGTAATTGTATGTGTTGGAATTAAATACGTTTACTGCTGATTTGTTAAATAATGAGTAAAAAAAACTTAAGAATAACATGTATTTTTTATAAATCTATTTTAATTCCTAATTTCCCTTACAGGTTTAAGCGTAATTCAGTCTGTTGTTTGTTTAATATTTACTCCTCCTATATACCTGCGATGTTGTTTACAATGTACCTTACAAGTAACTAAATATATTACGACATTTCATAGCTTTAGATGTTATTATGTTGATGTTTATTGTATTTGCAATCAGTATTTTTTTAAATTAACAACACCCTGTATTTCAAAACAATATGGTGTTAATTATATGAACGTAATTTTTTAATCATTTTAAAACTTTTTAAACACCCTAAAATCAGTTCCCGTTGCAGCGGAAATCGCGTCAGGTGTTCGCCCCGCTTAGTATTCAGGACGCGCACAGTGTACACTCGGCTTTACTTTGATGGATTGAGTTATTATGTATTTGATTTACTCTGTGTTTCACTAGCGACATCTAGTTTAAAACGGAAGAATTCAGCGCCATCGGTTGTTCGAAACCAGCTTCATGTTGCGTTCCACTGTATGGGTATGTAAGATGACCGGTGAAATTACATGCGTAAAGACATTACATACAACTTAGCCTTGAAGGTTGACAACGCATTTCCAATTTTAAGATTGAAAATCCATGGGCAGACCCGACTAACCATCGGGTGGTATTTACGCTCGTTTGTCTCCGTTATTCCATAGTGACAATCGATAAAAAAACCAGACAAGTGCGAGTCGGACTCGCCCACCGAGGGTTCCGCACATGACACGGTTAACTCAATTCAAAATTTGGACCGCCGTTCGTTGAATAAAGACCCTGTTTTTTTATGATTTAATTAAAAATGCCAAAGGACATCATCCGGGTGTCATACATTTTTGGTCCAAACAAAAAAGGGCCGGCCAAAAAAAAAGAAGCTATATTCTGTTAGATCTTATTCGCCTGAGCATTTGTTATTATGGCACTAAAGCTGTAGTACCAATATCCATAGTTTTACTCTAGTTAGAAAATTAAATAGCCGAGTTTCTTACGCCGGTTCTTCTCGGGGCAAAGGTTTTATTTTTCGAACCGGTGGTAATGCTTTTTGACATTCATAGGTGCATTATATTATGCCTAAATTGAAGAATAAAGAACTTTGACTTTTTTTTTTGAAATATTTCGGTGAATTGAACTAACAAAAACCAATGAATTATACCATACTTTACATTTGAACATATTTTGGTAAGATACGGTGGTTTCAAACATTTTTTGGTGCCATAGTAAGAAATGCTAAGGCGGGTAAATTGTATCAGAAATATCCCGTTGACCCAGAACTATGAAAGGACATCATCCATTTTGGTCCAAAAGTGAAAGTGCCGGCCAAAAAAAAAAAATTTATTATAAATTTTTTTTTTTTGGCCGGCACTTTCACTTTTGGACCAAAATGGATGATGTCCTTTCATAGTTCTGGGTCAACGGGAAATACCATATACATTTTGATTCCCTCGAGAGTGTCAAAACATGTTTTTTGCGGTAAAAACGGTATTCTTTTTTACGTTAATGTAGAAGTTTAATTTTTCTCATCTTCAAGGCACTGTAAACCGGAGTATATGGTTTTAATTTCACTTCGATACCTCCACGCGTTCCCGAGAAAAAGGGTCTTGATAGACAGACAGACGGACAACAAAGTGATCTTATAAGGGCTCCGCTTTTTTCCTTATGAGGTACGAAACCCTAAAAACAAGATCTCTTGCCTAATCTAATTTAATGTTGTATAGGACTCGTAGTGTCGATTGCTTACTCGTTTCACAGCAATTATTACGTTGTAAATCCAAGCAGTAACTGCTGTAACTTGGCAGGAATATAACATTAGAGATTAGATTATAATACGGCATTTGTGCAGCTGTAAGCATCACACAGCGGTACGTATGACAAGTCCGGGCGAGGCATGAATAAACTGAGGTTGGTAATTGGTAGTTTATCAAATTTCAACGGCAATGTGTGGACGATAACTATTACCGTATTACTCTTACTTCATAGGTTAGAGCAGGACATCTATAGTCATCGGCAACAAATATTAAGTACTCGTTTAGAAGGTCGACTAGCACGAATACGTAAAGTACATACCAACTGACTTGTCTTATTTAGTTAAATACTCAAACAAAATGCATCGGTTTTGGCTAAAACGGCCAATATTTTTCACACTATTTTCCTGATTTTACATCACGGATGATTTTTAAAAAGGGAGTATTTTGAGGTTATAAAAGTTTTCAATAAATAAGACAATTCAGATGGTAAGGAGTATAGTTTTAACGCACGGGACAATTTAGTTTGTCGACGATAAGTTTCCCAAAACAACACCCCTTATCTGATAAATTTTATTCAACAGGGTGGTTCTTAATATAGTACTCTTGATTAAAGTCAGGTTACCTAATTGAGCTGTTCAGATTAGGCGACGAGTCAAGGCTGGTGTCGAAACGGTGGCCCAATAGTGGCGCAAACGCGCTAATTGCCCCACTAGCTGCGACCGGAGGCTGGATTACATACAGGGTGATGTCCAGTTGCGAGCTTTCGTTGTCTGAGCGGGCTTTAAGCTGAGTATTAAATTTAAACTCGGTTTGACTTAAGTCAACTTTGAGTTAAATCATTTTCGTGTATTTTTTAATGCTGAACGCACGCCTAAAGACAGTAAGGAGATCAGATAAGAAATTGATGAAACAAATGATTATTTCCTGCTGAAGGCAAATTTGAACGCTATCAAAATAGATTATGATTAACACAAAAAAAGTCAAAGATTGAAATAAAAAATGGGAACATAACTTCAGAATCGTAACGCAATCTCACTCTCTTAATTCCTAATGTGAAAAAGCATGAATAATGTGTTTACCATCCGTGCGACATTGCACAGCCTCACAAATTTGTGAAAGGAAACCCCGTAACCTTCCATTTACAATTTAACGCCGCATTAAGAACACCCTGTTTGTAAGAACAGTTGGAGCCGTGCGAAAATCAGATATGTTTTATGTATGTAAGAATATTTTTTCTCGGAACAATGGCCAGTTGCCTTTGCCATATGTACCGGCTGGCTTTAATTGTGCTTGTAATTTACTTTTCTAATTCCAAATTCAAAATGCGGTTGGTTAATTAAAATTCAGAAACGGTTTTATGACTTGCCAGCATTTTTTGGCTGTAATAAACACCCCGTTTTTAATTTAGCATCTAGGTTTTTTAGACAAGTTTGTGGCCGCCAACAATATTTTATTTTACTTGTTTAAGGTACTGAAAGGAAATGCTTTGCGCGTCCGTTTGCAACATCGAAATGAAAAATTAATATTTGCTACAAAAATCAAACTTCCTTAGTAAAATCATAAAGTAAAACGCATTGCAAAAGATGAAGATGTTTTATGGGTTCCCTTTATTATTAAAAATATGCAAGAGGGGGTACGAAATGATTAAAATGTCAAAGCTTCCGGTCTAACATGGGAAATTACGGCCTTTTCCAACCTGAGTCAATCTTACTAAGTTCTAGGGTTATACTGTGCTACAACGACACTACACTAGACAACGATAAACATATTAATATAGAGAAATGCTTAGTTAAATACCTGCATAGAAAACATCGGAGACGGAACAAATCGATACTAGAACGCGTGGTCACAGCGATAAGTAAACCAAACGCCTACAAATCAAATATCTCTGACAATAGAACGAAAACATAAACCCTAGGAACTTTAACTGTCACCTAACCTTCGGGTAGCAAAAACGTCTATTCCGCAACACATAATGATATTGGACAAAAGGTTTATAAAAAGGTAAATCTGAACATTGTTCTGCCCTTCTGTTGCGCAAGGGCATGCGTGCAACGGCGTGCGAAACGGTGCCCTATTAAAGAGGTTTTCATTGTCACGTGGTTTATGTGTGTAGATTGGAGTGATAATCTGTGGCTAATTTTTAAATGGGTAAAATACAGGATGTTGTAAATGCTGCTGTTTTTTTAAAGTAAATCGTGTTTCGAATCGGTACCATCATTTATAACTGCTATCCTAACAGCAGTATTCCTCTGTTGTGTTATAGGGTGGGCACGACGATCTTAGTACTCAAGGTTGGCAATGATCCCACTCACCATCATGTGGCCTGTGTGCTCGTCTGCCTTCTGTTCTTCATAAAAAAAGTATTATCCAACACTTCTACCAAGAAACAGTATCCACTATTGTGGTCGTAAGACGGTCGGAGGATTGAATAAAGACTCGAACAAAACTGCATTAAAATTTTGTGCTCATTAGTCTCACTCATGTCATAAAATAGTCCGTTTAACCTGCAAACTGCAGTGACGCATCGAAACGAAAAGGTTCATTACTTGATAAAACATTTGAATGCTAGCTAACCGGGCCGGGTGGGGACCTATGTTAATTCTTACCCAATTGCGCGTCCCCGATGCGTGCGTTCATATTCATTAAATCGACCCAAAGTTCGACTTGATTGGATATATTTTACGGATAATTAAAGATGGGAATGAAAAGGTTTACTTAACATGCAAAATACAAGACTCAAAAGCCATGGCTTCTCATTTTTTCAAATACTATGCCATTCTTGAGAAATAACATGACCCTCATTGCAGCATTCGTTTTTAAATTAAGTAGGTTTAGAGCTATAATTATTTTAAGAACAACTTATAAACAAATAGCAGGGTAAGGCGGCAACGCGATTAAACAGGACACCCTCTATATTACAAAATTTAATCTACAGGATGATAAACTTAACTAATGTATAAATTTGGCACACATATACAATTTCGATTATTTTAGTAGAAATTATCTTTTATAATACCGAGCAAAGATTACACTGAGTTTTTTTCTTACTAGAGAAACATGTGTTCCTGGAGAAACTTCAAGAACACTAAGCGATACGTAACGGTGATAATTGATACATTTTAGACTACTTTCAAAGTGCGTTACACATATCGCAAGCGCTCATTCCGCTACCGAGTTTCTCTTCACACATGCACCTTAATCCGTTCTATTAAAAACCATTTTCGCACTCAACTGCATTCAACTTGCGCACGATCTTTCACCTTTGTACCTCTGCAAGAACGTCGCTATTCCTTTAAGAATAAAGTCGATTTTTATTCTCGATTTATCTCCTATCATCTTCTTCCTATTGCTTGAGATTTAAGTTCATATTTCTTTGATCTGACGGCATTGGAAGCGGAGCTGTTTCTTTTTCAGTTGTGCGTCCATGGTTTTCTAAAGCTGTTGAGATAGAGTTGGGATTGGTATGTTTGGGTGGTAGGTGGTATGGTGGTGTTCTTTCACCTTTGCTCTAGATGCGCGTGCGCCCGTGACGGTACGCACCATCGCTCAAGCCAGGGGTGAGCAGATACTAAATTGCTGAGATACGTAAATTACATTTTCCGGTTGAATTTTAATGAGATATTTCGCTATTTTAGAGTTTACGAGGTTTTAGCGTTAATTGTTCTGGTCCGACTAACATTATGGTGTTAAATGTCTTCGTCAAGTATGTAAAACTTTTAGCTTATGAATACTGAATAAATGTGAAGGCCATAGAAAAGCCGCCTCAAAGGTCCTATCGCTAAAAAAGTCTTACGAGTACGCCCCTACTTATAAACGTGGAATAACCGTGGGGTAGCTAAACCATGCTTTGTCCTTATCTGTGACTGTGACATTTGAATTTGTCAGATAAGGACAGAAGGTTTAGTACACTACGGTTATTCTACGTTTATAAGTAAGGGTATTAGAATCGTGTTCTAGTAAGATATAAAATGCTGAAGATATTGAGCGCAAGTTAGTGGGTGATACTCTCCGCGTGCGACCCATTGTTAACTTTCTAGTCGTATGAGCCGTTAAATTATTTATAAACTAGATTAACATCGTCTGCTTTAGCTAATGTTCTTAATTAGATTACACTGTTATAATGTGACACGGTTAAAAATATTCGACGACGATGTAGAAACCTTGATTAAAAAGCCAGCGGTCCTAGGTTCGATCTGCGGTGAGGCAAATAACTTTGTATGATGAGCTCGAGTTTGACGACGCGCTGGCCTAGTTGGTAGTGACCCTGCCTACGAAGCTAGTGGTCCTGGATTCAAATCCCGATAAGCGCAGATATTTGTGTGATGAGCGCGAATATTTGTTCCTGAGTCATGGATGTTTTCTATGTATTTAAGTATACATTTCTCTATATAAGTATTTATATCGAGAATACTTTGGGACTAGATGGATCCCTTTATATTTATTTCTAGTTTTTGAGTCTTTGGTATTTTACTAGAAGCTCGCGTTTTCCAACGTGTGGAATTAGTTTCCCGCTAACCACCACTAACACCATGCTATGTGGGGATGAGACAACCGGTGAAATTACTAGCATAGAGCCATTCCATTTCAGTCCTCAGGATTGGCAACGCATTTGAAGGCTGCGGCTTCACTGAGGTGGAGATGAGCGGTTCGGAGCGGAGCTGTGCCAATATTAAACAATAGAATCTAAACTAAACTGCCTGCTATTGGTCAATATTGGCACAACTCCGCTCTGTAGTAAATTGTAGTCTTTAGATTTCAAATGTTTATGGTTCTCAAATCCCACTTACCATCAGGAGGCCTGAGTGCCTTCTCAGTGCGATAAAAAAACGTCCCACATTTCTTCCCGTTGGGGGCGTAATTCCACGCAACCAATGATCTTCCATGAATAGGTATTAAACCTTCTTTCCTTGGAAATTAGTTTTGTTATCCATATAATGTAAATAGGCAATATTTCCAACGTTGCCATCCGAACATTCATTTCTACGCGAGTTCACAAATAAATAGTTACATACATTAAATTAAGCCTGTTTCCCAGAGGGGTAGGCAGAGACCACTTCTTTCCAAATGCTACGATCCTGACAAATATCTTTCGCTTCTTCCACATTCATACATCGAGTCATGCACGCATGTAAATAAATATCAGGGGACAATCCCAAACCAATTGACCTAGTCCCAAACTAAGCATAAGATAGAGTATACTCGAGTAAATATACAGAAAACATCCAAGACTCAGAAATAAATACATGCATTTATTATATTATATTATTCATCACAAAAATATTTGGCCGTAATAATCGAACCCGGGACCACTTCGTAGGCAGCGTCACTATCAACCAATCCAACGTGTCGTCAGCATTGAAACATCCTTACAACTTATAATATTATCTAACTATTCTTTAAATATTTCCATAAAGGGATGTAAGAACAGTTTACCAACTCGCGGCATGTTTAGAGAAACATGCCGCGTGTTACCTATTATAATCATAATAATTAATAAAAAACACTATCGCACCATCGACAACTCATTCACACTTATAATTGTATCAATTAATTAAACTGACCATATCCTCCAATCTATTACCATAGACCAACCCACCGAACAAGTACAGTTAAAATTCCATCACAAGTCTCTATGAATAAGTCTCCATCTTGAATGAATGGAGCGGTCAAACCCATATTGCACCACTTAGACGGTTAAAATTAGACTGTAGTGTAGAGCAGAATAAAATTGAATTTAGCTTGTCTTAACGATAAACTATCCCCTTCGCTGATATTAATTATGACTAAACGGTCAACAAACGAGCGCTAATTACAAAAGAAATGTATTTAAATCTTAGTAAACATTTATTATACTGGTGTTTTATGTTACGAGCAATTATGTGGTTCATGACTCTATACGTTTGGATAGCTTAGACCTTTTTTTATTGTAAGTAAGGTAAACGAGCATTCACGGGTCCTATTCTATTCGGAAAAATATATTGCTATGCTATCGTATTATTTACTTACCAGCTAGCATTGTACCGACGAAAAACGAAGCATTCTCAATGCTTTAAAGTTTCCATATATTTTCTTCGTACTTTCTAACATGATGCAGCTCCATTATTTTGTCCTAGTTTTGCTTTCTTAATAACCAACAATGTTCATCAACCTAATGATAAAATAATTAAATCAGAATCTCGCGCCAATTTTCCTAGTCTCAGAATAAACTCTAAAAAAATATATATTCAAAACATTGATTCAGTAAATTGGCCACATGAGGGCTCTTTTACACGTCGGTAATATAGAGTGCATCTACTAGCGCTTCGGACAAGACCATCATTGCGGAGAAGAAGCGCCGCAAGAAACTCCAGCAGGTCATTTTTTCCAATAATAAAATACAATAATACAGTCTAGTCTGTACTGTGGTACAGGTTAGTCTCATTCGATTTAACTTGTTTAGATTATTATTAAAAACAACGTTCATAAAGTTAATCTTAACGAATTTACTTATAAGAAGTAAATTTAAGGGTTAAATACAAAGAGAAATAAATACATACATACATACATACATAAAATCACGCCTGTTTCACAGAGGGGTAGGCAGAGACGACTTCTTTCCACCTGCTACGATCCTGACAAATGTCTTTCGCTTCTTCCACATTCATACATCGAGTCAAGCACGCACGTCGGTTTCGGGTACTTAAGATTCGGCCCTTTTCCAGTATTTCTCCGATTTGATTCGAAAAAGTACGCCTAGGGCGGCCTCTTCCGACCCTTCCACTCACTTTCGCTCTGTATATCTCTTTCGTCAATCTTCTTTCATCCATCCTTTCCAAATGACCGAACGATCGAAATAAATACTTATAATTTAATTAAATTTTCGTCGAAATAAATCCATAACTTAGCTTCGTAGGCAGGATTACTAATTACCAACGTCGTCAAAATATGTCAAAAGGCTAAAATTGCAAAACACGAAACGCATCACCTTTATTTCATCCGCAACAAACCTTAACTCTTCTAACGTCAGTCTCTTGCAATCAATCTATATCCCCACACTCACTTACATCAACTTTACACGCATGACTTCGTCACTTTTTGCGTTGAATTATAGGCATTATAGTGTTAAATATAAGTGCAATATGCATGAGAAGCGCTTCCCATGACCATTTAACTGTAAGCCGTGATTGAGTTTTATTTATAATGGTTTTTAGCATTAATTACCTCGGGTCAGCGCTCGCGCAGGCAGACTTGTTCTAACGTGATCATTTATTTATAAGATTTCTGAACTTGAGTGATTAATAGCAAGATTGGAGTGAATACACACAGGTACAACATTGTTTTTTGGCGGGAATTGTCTTCTCTTGATTTTAAAAGTAAAAACGGGACCCTACTACTAAGACTCCGCTGGCCATCTGTCTGTCACCAGGCTGTATCTCATGAACCATTATAGCTAGACAGTTGAAATTTTCACAGAAGATGTATTTATGTTGCCGCTATAACAACACATACTAAAAACAGAATAAATTTTATATTTAAGGGGGGCTTTTTTGCTAGTGTTGTATAGATAATGGTACGGAACCCTTCGTGCGCGAGTCTGACTCGCACTTGGCCGGTTTTTAATCAGTTTTAGTATTCAACCATAGCTTATGGATGGATAATTTAGAAAGGTAAGCTAGACCATATACAACGTCGTATGTTACAGCGTGTCTCTATTCTAGGCGGTAAAAATAATATAGTCTGTGGCTTGTTATGGTATTATTTTTTTCTCCCACATGCTCGGAAATGTTAACCTTACTGTTGTAAAATCAGCCCGCGAAGTTCCGAGTTCCAGGCCCAGGCAAAATTAAAAAAAAAAGTTATTATTTACCAGCGGCAGCGGCCGCGAAAATGTATACAAATTTCATAACGTACCTGGTTTTTTACTTTTTAAAAACATATTTGGACTATAATAACTAACTCCAAACAGCCAAACAATCGTACAATTCAAAATTCTTCCATGTTTATTTACTTTTTAAATGTCATAGACTAAAAAGGTAAACGCCGTTTATCGCGTTTACAGCGTATTTACCAAAGTGTCAAATAGTTTTACTTTTTATAAAACATTCTGCGTTTAGAATTAAAAAAATTAAGGCGGGAATCGGGAATACTTTTTTCTTAGGGAAGTTTAAGTACAGTACGTATTATTTTTGTTTCGCGAAAATACAAAAGTAAAATGAGTTCCAGCGATGAAGATGTGTTTCCTCGCATTGTTAGAGAAAAGCACTATACAAGCCTCGACCAGGAAGGGCGGTTGCTGGACTCGTATATAGCGTGGCCGAGACGCAGTCGAGGCAACTCTACTCGTCCCGCAACGGCCTACTTCCAGGTCTGTGCAGTAATGTACTATAACTCCCGCCATTACTGTCATTTAAATAAGAGCTATCAATACGTTGACAATACGATACCACAGGGCCCTGCCAAGATGTATTACGCTAACTAGCGTTTCTATTCGTTTCGTTTCTAAAGCAAACGCGTCACTGGTAGATGACGTGATTCGAAAAGTCACGCTAGCTCTAATTCACTTGACAGTAATGGCGGCCGGATTAACAATACCATAACACGTCAAAAGCAATATTGTTTTACTCATTGCAATAGAGACACTGTTTGTTAGTTTGATGGCAAAAAACTAAGGATTTTAAAACAGGACCGGATAGAGTTGCGTGACAATTAAGCCTAAAGTGGGTTAAAATCATGATAATAATTAGGAGAAGGAAAACGCAGTAAAAAAGTTTCAGACTATTCAGATGTCATCTGAAGGGCCGAAGACAACGGCATGCGATGATTAGTCATGAAAAAATGAGAAAGAAGAAATGAGGCTTCTGCTATTTATGCCACATCTCAGCCTTGGAACGATCAAAACCTGTCTTCTAAAACCATCGTGTTTCAAATACCTATTTGTATGAAAATGAGTGGATTAGATGAATTAGAAGGTAAACTTGAAGTGATAAAGTGCTTTTTCGAGTCAAAAAGAAATGCAAGATCTCACGATACCAGAACCATCTGTAATACGGAAGTCATTGTATGTATGCACACTTTATTGTACAAACAGATATTCAAATCCAATGTTAACAGAATTGAATCGTGGCGTACTTATCCCTTTAAGGGATCTCTTGCAGCTTATCGTTGGCTGATTGACGAAAGGTTTGTTGTTGAAAAATGTTGAGTAAATCATCTTTTCAATCATATTTTTGTCACACAACACTACTGGCTAAAAGCTGCCCTGATTTTAATAAAATTTTGTAGAAGCCACCACATGGACCTAACTTATAACGTTTAACCATCTAAAAGGTTTCGTAAACGCGGACCTTTACGAAATACCAAATTTATAATCTAAAAATCCGCAAAAAACGTCACAGAACTGGCAGACCATAAAATAGAGACCGATATCCTGCCAGCAATTAGAAACAACTCCGGAGTAGCTGTAGACCATTTCTTCGGGGTCATAGCACCTAACAGGAAGCGAAGTCACGGGTCGGCGCGCGCGCCGTCTTACGTGCGCGGGAGTGGGCGCGTTGGGTTCCGTAAATACATCCGAAACTAGGGGCCAGCCCCTGTATTATGGTCGTGTTTTCGCGGTGGATAAAGCATACGTCACTCTCGCACTTACCTGGTCAGAAAGTGACAGATGTATTATCTACGTTATTGCTAAGCTCGATCCGCACATATTTAGAATTCTTTTTTAGTTAATAATTTAAGAGTTAACAACTAAAACATTAGTATGAGAGGTATATTTTAGAAGGTCTACTAATACGTTCTTGACGAATATGAAAACCCATTTTAAAATCTGGGCAATAGTTCAGGAGCTACAGGAATTTTATAACACATTCCTACTTATCCCACTATTATTATAAATGCGAAGTTTATGTGTGTGTCAGTTTGTTCCTTCTCCACTATGCAACGGCTGGACAGATTTGGATGAAATTTGAAATGGAGATAGCTTATACCCTGGATTAACACAAAGGTTACTTTACGTCGCAGAAAAATTATAAGTTTCAAAGGGAAAAACGATACTCGAAATCCCCCGCAACATTAGATCTACTCGGATGAAATCGCGGGGGCAGAACCTAGTGGGGCTTGACGACGTGTTGGCCTAGTTGGTAGTGTGTGACCCTGTCGAAGCTGGCCGTCCTGGGTTCGAATCCCGGTAAGGGCCGATATTTATGTGATTAGCGTGAATATTTGTTCCTGAGTTATGGATGTTTTCTATGTGTAGTAAGTTTATCGTTGTCTAGTAGCCATAGTACAAGTTTAGAGATTAGTTTAGGACTAGATCAACTTGTTTAGCATTGTCCCCTTGATATTTTATACATACATACATACATAAAATCACGCCTGTTTCCCAGAGGGGTAGGCAGAGACGACTTCTTTCCACCTGCTACGATCCTGACAAATGTCTTTCGCTTCTTCCACATTCATACATCGAGTCATGCACGCACGTCGGTTTCGGGTACTCAAGATTCGGCCCTTTTCCAGTATTTCTCCGATTTGATTCGAAGAAGTACCCCTAGGGCGGCCTCTTCCGACCCTTCCACTCACTTTCGCTCTGTATATCTCTTTCATCTTTGACTTTACACAGATGGGTAAAAAAGGAATGGAGAATGTTTTCTATTTCGAGTTTATGTAATCCTTTTACCTCAAACCTATTCACAACTATACGCATTCATCACAAAAGAACCGGCTTATATTATTAAAGGTCACATTTTGCTAGCGAACCCTAATAATAATGTTTTTCTAGGTACAACACGTGGATCAGTCGTGTGGCGGCGCGCGTGCCCTGAATACGGGTTCATGTTCGATTCCCGAAAATACATTACGTCATCTTAAGTAATAACTTGGAAGCCGGTCGCGTAACATTGCCAATTTTATAAACAGTTGAAAATCACATGTCAAAATGTCAAGATATAGTCTCAGTGATTTTATTTTACTTGCTATCGTGAGTCATAGCATAACGTATTTATTTAAGAAACTGTCACTTTTTTAGGCCTTTTCCAAGTTCCTAACCTAACCTAGACTTATAACCTTAGACATTTAAGAAAGTCTGAAAACAGGGTTCCAGTGATATACAAATTATGCAAGCAAAGGCATTATAACTTTAAAAATGGAGACAACGGGCTCCCGGGCGCCTCGTTTGTATTTTTTATACTACTTGAGAGAACCACATATAAAAAAATATATGTTTATTTCATTTGATTACATTACATTATTTCAAACTTTACTCCCGGAGTCCCATTTATTTGGCAAAAATAAAAAAGGTCGGGAATTCAAACATTTTTTGATTTTGAATCAGCAAAAAAATATAAACACAATCCAAATAAAAAAGTGAACATTATTATTATGGTAACATTAAGGGGTAACTAATAACACTTATCTAATGTTAATGTTATTAAAGTTACACATAGGTTAATTATGAAATAGGTTTTTTTTACAATTGTTCCTATCTAACATGTGCCGCTTAACTATACTTTTGACTTGGCCTGTTTGACTATCGAGCATGATAAATCATCAGGAAATCGATTTAAGGTACTTGAGAGAAGGCACTTCCAAACTCTTAGTCCATATTCGTTGTTGCTTTTTGCTTCCTCAAATTCCGGAATATTTTGTAAGCTTTATGCGTAAGTCCACGGTCCAGAGCTAGTCTAGCCTACCCCGTTACTTCCCATGGTCAATTATCGTGTGAACCCGGGGCAGGAAGCTAGCGTCACGGGGCGCGAGCATGCTTCTTATCATTGTCTATGACAACATGTGTAATTGTCTATGGTATGTCAATGAGGTCCTAGAGTGAGGTCGGATAGGCTTATCACGCCTTTTTAATTATTGTCTGTGATTGAGTTGTCTCTGATACGGCAGGTTTTTATCCTTCGATAAAACGACGTGTGTGTCTGTGTATGTATGTCTGTGGAATTTTAGCTCCACTGGATGGACAGATTTGAATGCGGTTTCAATTAAAAGAACGTTGGTTTAGTCGATATTAGCTTGCAAAAAATGGGTTGTCATTAAACCGGAGGTTTTTATCAAGTTTTTTTTTTTTTAATTATACCATTTTTCCAATAAGCAAAGAATTTGCTGGGATAGTAAGTTCAATTCCCGTTGGTGACAACGCAAATTACTTGATTGATTTTGATCTTTGTATTTTCAGTCTTGTGAATGCACTGTGTCTGCACCACCTATTATTTATTTTACCCTAGTAGCCAGGGTCCACGCATTAGCAGTCTTAGGATTGAACTTCGAAACATCGAGGTCATGTAGTATCAGCCTATCGGAACCGCGACTCACCATATAACTGTGTCACAGTGATGTTCAAGTCATAAGAAGTGCCAAACAAATTATTTTATAATGACATTACCCGATGCTCTTACGGTGACGGCACAACATGGTGAGGAACTGCTCATCGAACTGCTGATTGTGTAAGAGGTAATTGCACAAAAGATTTTAGTCTTGAATATGTGGGATGGAGAAGACCCAGCGTCTTCTCCTTCCCATACAAAAATAATAACCATGCTTTAAACTTCTTTGTTCTGACCTCAAACGCTCCTCCGATCCTGTAAGTAGGTACCTACATGCTCAAAAAACACGTGTTAAACTTTTTAACGCGGAAGTCAACAAATCATCGCATGCGCACCGTATAATAGAAAAGAAAGCTGACCTGAACGATATTTTCCCATACCCGCGTACATATTTATGACGAAAGCATCTATTAGTGATAATCTAGTTTTTTTTATCAATAATTGCTGGCAGCTTCCGTGTTTTTAATCGAATATGAAATAATCGATCGTAATTAACTTGATTCGATGAATCGATTACGCAGGGCAGCTCTTGCATTTACATTTGTGGATGGGTTTTTTAATGTAATTGTAGGTTTTATTACATTTTATGTTAGAAATAGGTGTTTTTTGTTACACTAGTAGTTTAAGCAACATTTACTTGTAGAAAAAAGGGTTATCGGATTACAATCGGTTTAAAAAAACACAACGAGTGTCTGATAGAATAGTTAGACTATGGGATCTGTCGTTTAGCATAAACACTGTCTATGGGGCTCTATTTGACTCGGTTAAACGATTTAAGAAGAAGAAGATGGACAGATTTGAATGCGGTTTCAATTAAAAGTGATGACTCATAATCACTGCATGAATGCACGAGGAAGGCGGCTATCAGAGAAGAGTGGCGGCGTGTTGTGAAGCTTGCCACCAACACCTGAAGTGATGACCACGACCACTCTGACAAGAGGGATACCGACAAAGAAGAAGAAGAAACGATTTAAACAAGTATTCCATAAATTTTGTTTATTTACAACACCACAATAACGATTCGCGCACTCACCACGTCTAATAAAATTATACTATTCAAAATCTACTTTCGTTATGACAACGTGTTTCGTCGTGAAATTGTAAATTTTGAGGTTATAAATTGTATAAAAATAACATGTGTCAAACCCGTTAAAATTTCGAGTAGTTCAACAAAAAATTACCTCCACAATTTCGCGATCCTCGTAATTTGTGACTCATTTTGTGTCGCCTCAGCTTTAAAAAGTAAGATTAAGGTCCGATCGTGTAAACACCTCATTATAAAGTGATAAATAAAATTATCGCCCTTTCAAGCCCGTTCCACATTATTTAGACGCCGTAAATATCGCCCAGTTATCGCGTTATTTCAGTATTTTGACGCATCCGCTGCGTTTATTTTTTATATATTTGTATAAATTTTACGTTACATTGTGTCATTATTTTACATTTTATGATGATGAGTATTTTAGTACACGAAAATGTCTATATTCGTCTTATTGTTAGTAACTAAAAGAGATATTGCGATTTGAAAGTTAGATTAGGAACCATGGATTTTCCTTGTAATTTCGAACGTAATATTTCTCTGGAGGTTTCGGGAAGTTGTAATAAGATTTATATCTATAACTGTGTATTAAGTAATATTTCATTGCGTACAACTAACTAAACTAAAATTTTCGTTATTCGATGTTAAATTTAACAAAATTTAAAAATGGTGCAATCGCTATAATTTTCAACGTTCTGTTGAAAATTAATACTCCAAGTTATCGGCACCTTCAATTTGTAGCTTAAAAAACCCAATAAACTACCTAAAACTCCAACCTAAGTAAGAAATTATCCGAAACCATAACGCAAACTTTTAATCTTCAATAGGCACAATAACCGTAATCCATAGCGATGCGTTTTAAAAAAAAACTGTCGCTCGTTCGCGACTCGTAATTTCATACTTCGAACACCCACATCGCGCCAAAACATGGGTTAAAAGAAACGGCTTAAGTAACAAAGCCAACAAGGTTGCGAATGTTTTGAACGTGACTGACATCACGTTTGAAAGTAGATAACACTTTGTTGGTTAAGTGGGATTTTTGACCTTAAAGGCTTTGTCGGTTAGTTTTTTGAACATCAAAGGCTAAAGGTGTAATTAGGGCCGGCGAAAGGACGATATATGGGCGATATTATTTGCGCAATAAATACGCTAATGCGCTCTTATAGTTAATTTATTGTAATTTATTCGTTCGTCCGACAATGTGGCGGTTTTGGGTTATAATTATGT
The DNA here is from genome assembly GCA_923062465.1 of Acleris sparsana. Classification (NCBI taxonomy): domain Eukaryota; kingdom Metazoa; phylum Arthropoda; class Insecta; order Lepidoptera; family Tortricidae; genus Acleris; species Acleris sparsana. The sequence continues at coordinate 4,084,282 of OV281305.1, read as the reverse complement.
TGCTTTTGACGGTTATTAAACAATTAAGAATACCAATTGATAATAATATATTTAGTACGAAGACCATAACTTCTACGTATGTCACACAATAGTTCAATATTTTTTTTAAAACAGAGGCTCCTTGCTTTATTTTCATAGCCAACGTTGATAAAGAAAAATATCATTGCCATACTTCTCCAAACGTTACAAAATTGTTTTCATTTCCTCGTACTGGCACTCTAGAAAGCCCCAAAACACTGGCTGATGACATCGTTCCATTCATGAACACCCATTCACAAACAATCAAAATAATACCATAGACTATAGACCACCCGCGGCAAACCACAGATTCGTTCGATTTATCGTTAAAACAAAACGGTTCCAAATTCGAAATCGGCGTCGTGCTCTCTAATTCCGTTCCCGCCTATAATTGACATTGACGCGCCATTTTTTGTTCCCCTCTCTCTTGTGCGTGTTCGATATTGTTGTCCCTCTCGCCGTATTGTCACGTGTCAACACAATTTTGACAATTATGTCATTTGTTTCGGCGACGATTGGTGCCCTGTAATTTTGTATGGAATGGTGGAATCTTGAGGTCGACGGACGGCGGTGTATGGGAACACTTGGATGAATGAAGTGACAACGACCTTTGGATTATCTGCTTTTAGATTCTAATGCCCTTCTAAATGCTCCAAGTGGGAGTTTTTGGTCTGAAATTAAGAGTATTTGTAGCTAAGCGATGAGTGAATAATTTCAAAGTGTAAGTTTACAGCAGACATGTTCCGTTAAACTATTAAATATTTTTTAAATGGATCTGGTCCTGTGTATACTTTATTTGCCTAGGAGATCGTACCTAGGAGTCTGTTTGGGTGCTGAACTAAATAAAACCAGCCAATCAGAACAGTTTTCTCGATCTTTGACGTTTCAGTGTTCTGCTCCTATTGGTGCTCTTGTTGTTCTAATAGTAGCCAAACCTGCTGTGTGTCGTAAGTTCGATTCCCGTTGCTATCGAACTTTGTAATAATTTACTTAAATTATTTGAATTTATGTTTTTTTAATTTCAAGAAAATTATTACATCGTGTGGTGATCTGACCTTGTTCAGGATCGCTAACATCATCTTATTGTTTTATTTATTTTATCTAAGGCTTAACGCATTACCAGTCTTGAGAATATAAAATATTTACGGGCCTTAGGCCCGTATTAATAAACTGATCTCAAGCCTAATGCTCGTCTCGAGATGCGTCAAAAATGACAGTGTTCTATGGTTTGGCGTTTACTTTGACGTATCTTGTGACGGGCCTCACCGTCAAGATGGGTTTATTAATACGGCGGCCCGTAGATCCCAGTTACTATCAGGTAAAACTTAAAAACTATATATTGATTCTTTCAACGATGACAGGAGCCAAAGATTCGGCCTCACTCACAGTCAATTAATGACGATTAAGTCTTTCCTTACAGATAAGAAGTTAATCCTGACAAATTGCACAACCATGAAGTTACTGACTATTGACATTGTGTTTTACAGCTGTCAAGTTGTAAAACAATGCCAGATTTATTTGTTTCGTGTGAAGGAATAGTAATAACAGCATTGTTTGATTGCTGTCAATATTATCCATATTCTGAAACTTTATGGTTGTGCAATGCATCAGGATATAATTCTAATCAGCTGGGCACTAAAGGGACGATTTTTCATAAACCAAATTTGAAAAAAGAACAGTTTAACAGACTAAAGTATCTCTGAATGCATCGGTAAATCCCGAACTGGCACAGGCAAAATCTAAAAATAAAATAAAATAATATTGCATAAACCTACGTAAACATTTTATCTGTTCCCATTAGTCCATAGACAATACCATAAATCCAGCTAATCTGTGTGTTTGTCTTATTGTGCCGCGGTAGCTCGTGACCATGAATTTCACGATCCTATCGTTGGATTGAGACGTCGGCGCTTTTGAATTATATATGAGCTTTTATAATATTTGCTCACGAAGCTTTTGGTTTTAAAGTAAAGAGAACTTTTTTAATGTTAAATATTTACGGGTCACATTAATTATATCTATTGAAGTCGATATTAAGGTTAATATTAAATAAATGGAATTCGTGGTACGTAACGTGGGTATCACATATTAATTTATTCAAAATAAGTTGAGGTATTTAATTAGTTAATATTCTAAACGAGCATGTGGTCAATGAAGCTTATAAATGGCTACTTAATTTTTAAACATAGTTTAATTTATGTAACAACTACTTTAGCCTAGTTGGTAGTGCGACTGACTAAACTAGTGATCCAGGGTTTCGATTACCGGTATGGTTAAATATTTGTCAAACAGTACAAATTTATTAAAATATCATTTCTATCAGCCTATTTCAATTATCACTGAGCTTGTTAGTAACTTTGATTTATAATATAAATATACATATAAATAAATATACGACTGCGATAATTATAAGAGAACCCTATAAGGGCCTTTGTTTATGACTGTTGTTTGTCCAATTAATAGTTTCTCCTTAAATACAAAGAAAACAATCAAAACCCACCAAATTGTACTTATCACACAAATGTTTACCCATACTAAGAATCGAACCCAGGACCGCTAGTGTAGGTTAACTATACCACCTCGGCTACTAGCGTAATCGATGTATACCTACAATTCTGGGGTTCGTACAAAGTGTATAACTCTCTTCAAGATCAGGTGAAAAAGGGTTTGAGTCTAGTCATCATCATCATCATCATCATCATCATCATCATCATCAGCCCGGGGGCGTCCACTGCTGGACAAAGGCCTCCCCCAAAGAGCGCCACAAGTCACGGTCTTAAGCCGCTTGCCTCCAGCGGCTCCCCGCGATCCTAACCAGGTCGTCAGACCACCAGGTGGGAGACCGTCCAACACTCCGTCCACCGGTGCGGGGCCGCCACTCGAGAACTTTTCTTCCCCAACGGTTATCAGTTCTCCGAGCTATGTGGCCTGCCCATTGCCACTTCAGCATGCTAACTCTCTGAGCTATGTCGGTGACCTTGGTTCTCTAAGTCAAGTGTACTCCATTAATGCATATACCCTTTTTTATAACGAGTTAAGTCAACTTATTAAATACCCTTTTTCACTCAGCCCCCAGTATTTTGGAACGATAAAGTTTAAACACGCCATAAACTTAAATGCCCATAGAGCGGCAAGTTCAGAGGAAACATTAGAATGCGCGGCGAAGACGTAACGGTAGCTATATTGTCTATGGAATACATTGATTAGACAGTTCTACGTGTTTCGGACGCTTTGACTCGAACATGAGAGAATAGGTAATAGTAGATTTCTGAGGACTTGGTTATACGTGCGAGCTTTCCTGGATGAGTACGAGTTAATTATGATTATATATATACGAGTCCAGTGGGGCTAGACAAGTTGCCATGGAATACAAACGCTTGCGTTTGGTGATCACCTATCGCTTTGCGTTGTCACAAATGAAAAAGCTTGCCAAGTTGCCCTTAGATACCGACGTTTATATCGTGATAGTGCTCGTGTTGAGTTCAACCTGTCAAAATAGTACCGCGTAACGACGGACGAAACGTCAAAATTATCACTATTCGATTCGCGAGTGATAGTGATCACATTACAGCGTGTCAGTTGTAACGAGTGATATATCACGTGACTTACGTCAGGTGATCACCAAACGCTAGCGTTCGTATTCGATGGCAACTTGTCTAGCCCCGCAGGGTAGCAAAACTCGATGGCTAAATACGCAATCGTGGTAAAATGTAATTCAGTAAATTGTTCAAATATAAAGGAATGTCGTAGAAATAACCAAACCTAAATATAACAATAATAATGAACGATAGGAAAGACATCAACGGGCGCATGAAAAGCACATGAGCTTATTGTATGTATTTGCATAAGCTTTTGGTTTAAAAAACCCCGTGTGGTTGCCGGGTTAGAATAGTGTCCTTGTCTTCCCGTGAATGTTTTGAGTAGCGACTAAGAGAATAAAGGCTTGTCGTATTGTAAGGCGATAGGCTGGCCACCTGTCACTAATACACAGGTAAACATTATCAACATTTTTTTTGAGTTTATCGTAATTCTGTGGGTCTGCCTACCGCACTCTGGGAATGAAGGTGTAAAGACATGTATGCAAAATTAGAGACCATACATACGGTCTCTAAGTTCAATAACATAACGCTTTAATGGATCTGAGACCACTTCATTTCACCGATCTTATCCCCGAGCCGGAACATAGCAATGCGAACACTGTTTAGTGTTAGGTACCTTAAAGCAGATGGTTTTAATCTGGTTTATACTGTGACTGCGCCAGCCCTGAATATCGATGAGGTGAGCATACGAGACGACACCCCTGGGACAGTACCGTGACGCCCCGGGGCGTCGCGACGCACAGTTAGGAAAATCCTAGGTTCAAAATAAGATGGTGGTAGCGATTTCGACCAGTGTTGGAAGAGGCTTGTTTTTTTATGGCATAGAGAAGTCAAACGAGCACACAGGCCACCTGATGGTAAGTGGAAACTGTGACCCATAGACATTCGCATTCACAAGACTGCAAGCCTAAGACTGCAAATGCGTTGCCAACCCTGAGGACTAAGATGAAATGCCTCTATGCTAGTCATTACACCGGCTGTCTTATCCCCAAACCAGAACACAACAATGCGAACACTGCCGTTTGGCGGTAGGTTAATGGATAAGATGGTGGTAGCGATCATGACGGACCCTGCACAAGGTCCTACCACCCGCAAATTTCTAGCATAGGTTTTTTTTTCTGACATCATGATTATGATAATCATGTCATATAAATCATGTCACAGGAGCTAGTAACAGTACGAGCAGTAATGTCGAAACGAAGTCGATCCTTAACCGTTCGCTCCGCAATGAGGCGCGTTTCCATACTATTTGGCTGATACACATTTTTCGAGCGTTTTTTTTGACGTCCATTTTAGATACATGCTGATGACGAGTTCCTTTAAATAAGTCATACACAGATTTAGGTTATCGTCTTTTCTGTGGACATGCCGCAAGTACAAACCCTAAAAAAATTTAGGGTTTTGTAATATACACGGTGGGGCCTGTAACTAAAGCAAAAAATTAAAACGTAGATACTTCTCCTCAAACTACGCAACGTTTGTTCGACGACTTTGAAAAAAAACTTGCGGTTTGAATTTTATTACATTATAAAGTTAATTCGAACACGCAATGTACTATGAAATTGGTTATGTCTGTAGAGTGACTAGACTGACAGGCGATGTCAATTAGACGGAGTTTTAAGTACATTGAAAATACTATTTACTTTGTTTGAAAAATGAACAATCTAAAACTTTATGATTTTAAAAAGTTGCTTAACAAAAGTTGTCTAGTTTGAGGAGTAGAATCTACGTTTTAATTTTTTGCTTTAGTTATAGGCCCCACCCTGTATAATTATTTATCATGCAAGGGTCGCACAGGGTCGAGATTCTAGGCGGTAAAAACCATCTTGCCTTTGACATGTTTCCGTATCGTCAACGTATTGATAGCTCTTATTTACTTGAGCTAAAAACAATACCATAACACGTCAAAGAAGCAACTTTCACCGTATAGATTAAACAATATAAATAAATTAATAAGATCAAGGAACGATCTCACACATAAATTGACCTCGTCCCAAACTAAGCTCTAGGCTTGTACTATGGGTACTAGACAACGATATAAATACTTATATAGAGAAATAATAATTTTCTCCCACATGCTCGGAAATGTTAACCTTACTGTTGTAAAATCAGCCAGAGCCAGAGTTCCAGGCCCAGGCAAAATTTAAAAAAAAAGTTATTATTTACCAGCGGCAGCGGCCGCGAAAATGTATACAAATTTCATAACGTACCCGGTTTTTTACTTTTTAAAACCATATTTGGACTATGATAACTAACTCCAAACAGCCAAACACTCGTACAATTCAAAATTCTTCCATGTTTATTTACTTTTAAAATGTCATAGACTAAAAAGGTAAACGCCGTTTATCGCGTTTACAGCGTAGGTATTTACCAAAGTGTCAAATAGTTTTACTTTTTTTAAAATATTCTGCGTTTAGAACTAAAAAAGTGAAGGCGGGAATCGGGATACATATTATATCAAAACTGAAATTTTGTTTAATTTCCTCGCATTGTTAGAGAAAAGCACTATACAAGCCTCGACCAGGAAGGGCGGTTGCTGGACTCGTATATAGCGACTCTACTCGTCCCGCAACGGCCTACTTCCTGGGCTGTGCAGTAATGTAGGTACTATAAATACATAGAAAACACCCAACCTGATACGGTTTTTAGCATGCAGAATCTCGGCCCAGCAGTCGGGTACTCGCATAGGCCAAGAAAATTTTATTCTCTCCTGCATATCCGCAGTGTCAATTGTCGTGTCGTATCCGTAATGCCGTGTCACGACAGTGGAGCGCGCGGCGCGTGCGCGGGACGTGACCGGCGCGCGCGGCGAGCCATGCGCGCTTCTGGAACCACTATTAACTATTATAGTTAAACCGATTTAACTTACGCTTGCACCTTGAACCTTGTCGCATGAAAATAACGGCTAATCTCTATGAAATTTCTATCTCGTCACTTGACGCGGTCATTATGACAAGTTCTATGGTGGATTGGCATTTAAAGTGCTTGATGGTACAGGTGCTTTTCCACTTGGGATAACATATTGCTTTTGAGATGTTTCGGTTCATGAGATAGCCTGCTGGCCTATTGCCCAACGTACTCGCAATCGCAGTCGAGTTCAAAGCGGGATAATTGTTTTATTTTGTATGCAGACAAGGTTAGGCCCCCTGGTGACAGACAGCGAGTCCGCTATTTGTACGTAATTTGTGTATCGTGCAATAAACAAATAAATATATAAACAATGAGAACGATATTCATGTAACTCGATCCCAACTAAAAAATAAAATGTTAACCCTTTACAGACTCAATCCGAGTTACCGAGAACATTAAAAGTTAACCCTTTTTTAGCCAACACTTAAAGCCTTCAGTCCTTAATTACCCAACTTCGCACCTCTTTACTCGTTTTAACAAAAACTATCCCTAACAACCTCTTTTTATGGTTTTTCTTGTAATAAAAAAAAGGAACGACGTCTCGGCACGCGCGCGGGCTCGGCGGCGTACGCGCATCGCATCCTAAACTGAAAGACAGAGACAGATTAATGGGGTTTACGTGAGCGCGAGCGGGATGAGTGTATGATTGATGGTCACGACTGCTAACCGAGAAATGCAGTCAAATTAGGAGAAATAAATATCGACGTTGATACGGTACGGAATAAGTGATTTTTTTTTAGTTTTAAAACGGATTTTTGAATGGACGCGCGTGGCAACAGGCTGCGAGCTGTGAAGGGAATATTAATTGAGTAAGAAGGAATACGTTTAATATATAATGGTAGCTAAATGGTAGAAGTCAGGGAATTTGGAAATAGCTTATCTTTCTCTCTGATGACGCCTTTTCCTGAATTCTTCGACAATGTTGGCTAAATTTAATAAAAATTACTTATGTACAAACAAACTCACAAACAAACGAACTATGGTAAAAAACGAAGGCCATTTGGTGACACAGTTAGCGTAGCTAGTTGGGTGGTATAGGTTTACCATCATTTGCTAAAAAAAGTTTCACAAACTGATTGCACAAACATCATTTTGAAAAACGCTTTTTTTTCAAAAACGGTAAATATTTCACGATTTTTACAAACCTAACCAAAAGGGTTCTAAAGGACGGTCCTGAAATAAATCCTGAAATATTTTCAATTTCGGAAAAAAAGCGTTTTGCAAAATGATATGTTTTTGAATAGAATCAGTTTGTGAAATGTTGTTTACCAAGTGATATGTTGTAAACGTCTACAGAGCAAGTAAATTTATCTTTAAAATAACTAAATAATTATCTATGATATATGGTAGTGAATGTTGGGTGTGGCAGGACAAGCATAAAAGTCATCTAAATGCAGTTGAAATGCGTTCTTTAGTGTAGTATGTGTGGTGTGAAACTGATTGATAGAGTAAGGAATGACAAGGTCAAAGAGAAATGTGGATTAAAAGAAGATATACCTACTGACTAAAAACGGCATACTTCGATGGTTCGGTCATTTGAAAAGGATGGATGAAAGACGACAGCGAAAGTGGGTGGAGAAATCCTAGAAAGGGTCGAATCTTAAGTTCCCGAAACCGACGTGCATGCATGAATATGAATGTGGAAGAAGCGAAAGAGATTTGTCAGGATCGTAGCAGGTGGAAAGTAGTGGTCTCTGCCTACCCCTCTGGGAAACAAGCGTGATTAATGTATGTAACGACGAATTTGAAACTACAAGTAAGTACTTCAAAATGCATTGAATATTGTCCTGAAATGATCCCCTATTATTTATTGCGGGATTCGAACTCAGTAAAGTCAAGGAATTTAATTCCTATACCACTTTGGACGTTGTCAAAGTGACGCAATCAATCAAAACCTCAGAGACTTCTTATGATTTTATTTACAGTGTCACTTTGACATAGTCCAAAGTGGTATAAGAATTAAATTCCTTGACTGTACATGCAAGACTTAAACCACGTACCTCTACATTTCATTTTACTTGACAGGTAGGTACTTCTATAATCCCAATAATCTCCGCTGTAGGTACTTCTTTGGTTTTACTGTTTCCAGCGACTGCGTAAAATAGATTATAAACTGTAGAAGCGGGCGGGTCCGCGCACACGCACAATGCGGTGCCTCGGGCCGGGGCTTATTGCAAGGCTTTATTACTAGAGAGCAAGTCATAGGCGGTAGCGGTGGATGAGGCGGGAGCGGGGGCTGAGGTGGAAACGACAGCGGGGTAGAGTAGGTTTTGAATATCCAAGAATAGCGTTTATTGAAATTGCTTCGTCAAATATTAGCCAGTGAGGTTATGATTACTCCGTGTGCCAGAGTGGTGGAAAAAGCGAACACCTGTTGGATGGCAACTATCTTATTATATTGTACAGATACAGATCAAAAGAGTTCAATACGATCGATAACTTGATGAAGTCGTATTAATTTTTAATATAATGTGTGTTTTAGTGGTGGTAGGACCTCGTGCTACCACCATCTTATCCTTTGACCTACCGTCAAACGACACAAATATGACAACCGGTTAAATTTCTACTACAGAGGCATTTTACATCAATCGTCAGGATGGCAACGCATTTGTAGTCTTAGGATTGTAGTCTTCAATTAAAATTTAAATGCAAATATCTATAGGTTACAGATCTCACTTACCGTTAGGTAGCTCGTGTGCCTTCCCCATAAATAAAATGATGATGGGTATTTATCCGTTAACCGTAAGATTAAGACGAGCCGGCTGTTATCTTCTACTTTAACCCACACGCCAAAAGTATAAAAGCATCGTTTCCGCAGCGCAAGAGCGGGTCGAATAATGCTCGGTTTATGCTTTTCGGCACTCGTCGGCGTTCCGAGAAGGATAAAAAATACCCATAGTCAAAGTAGAAGCGTTATGCTACTGTACGGTTTACGGCTAGCGTCAAATTTAAGATTATAGGTTTTCTTTGTTTACTTCGGGAAATGCTTCGGGAATGGTCGGTAGCCTTAGGTATTTGTAAGATCTTGTAGTCTCGTACTAATAAAATGTGTGTGTATTGTTTATTTTGTATTTCGGAATCGTCGGTCACTGTAAAAGCATCATAGTTGTAGCTTTCAAAAATATTTGTCATATTTAGGGTTTGAGATATGATAAAAGACTCTTGATGAAATGTTTGTGCCCATCTCTGCTTGGTCTAGAAGTTGACATTAAGCCCTCCATTTTGTACTAAGTGTAATTAAATAAATTAATAAAGGTAAGTCCGTCCGGATCGCTGCCACCATTTTATCTTTTAACCTGCCTCCAAGTAGTATTCACATTGTTGTGTTCCGGCGTGGGGATACGACAACCATAAAGGCATTCTGCGGGTGGACCTTGTGCAGGGTCCGTCCGGATCGCTACCTCCATCTTATCCATTAACCTACCGCCAAACAGCAGTGTTCGCATTGTGTTCCGGTTTGGGGATAAGACAGCCGGTGTAATGTCGAGCATAGAGGCATTCCATCTTAGCCCTCAGGGTTGCAGTCTTGTGAATGCGAATGTCTACGGGACACAGTTTCCATTTAACATCAGGTGGCCTGTGCAATCGTTTGCCTTCTCTTTGCCATAATAAAACAAAAAACATCTTAGTCCTCAAGATTGGCAGCGCATCCGATAACGCACTCTTAAGATTGTATTGATTGTAATTAGCAGTGTTCAAATTGTTGTGTTCAGCATACAAGCATTGCATTACAGCCCAGTCAAGTTTAGCAACGCATTTGCAGTCGTACAAAGTCAGTTAATCCTAGTCAAAAAAATCACTCAAATGAAAAGAGTTTATGTCCAGTATACTCTGTTCATTTATATACCCTTTCTTATTATGAGTTAAGTCAACTTGTACCCATTTTCACTACGACGATTAAGTCGTTCCTTAGTGGCGATTTTACAAACACAAGTATTGAAAAAGAAACGAGTTAACTATCTCTAAAATGTATGTGTGTTTGTATGAGTGTAGACTCTTTACTGTACATGTATAAAGGTGTACCCATACATCTGAGGAATTTCTTCCAGCTAACCTTTGTAATGTCTCTGCGTACAGCGGTTAGAATAGTCTTTTGATTGTAGTTTGATATCAGGGTTTTTCTGATCCCGAACTCTGTTTCAACTTGACCGATAGTCGATCGCCCGAACGAGTAGGTGGTGGGAACTTGTGTCCGTCTATGCTTTAATCTAGCACTAAGCAGCATTCGCATTGTTGTGTTCCGGTGTGGGGATAAGACAACCATTGAGGCATTTCATCGTAGTCCTCAAGGTTGGCCACGCATATGATCTGAATGCAGTCTTAAGATTGATGTTGAGAAGGAAAATGCATATGGGTCACAGATCCGACTTACCAGTTGGCTTGTGAGCTCGCTCCCCCCCTCCCCCCCACACCGTGTAATGAAAAAATTGAGTGCGGACTAAATAGAGCTATTACAATTATTGACCTCGACAAGTCTCAGCGGCGGCCGCGCGGCGGCGCTGGCGTCGTTTTTCGCCGCAACGGATACGCCGCGCACGCGCTGCATTCTAAATTCGAAATTCAGCCGTCCCGCTCTAACTAGAGCGGGTTCACAATACCCGTCTCTATACCGGCTTTTTTTATTGCATTTCGATTCCGTTTGCGTCATTTTTGTTGTTTTTTTGTACGTTTAAGGATTTTAGTTTGCGCTTTTATACACCGTGTTTTTTTTGATTTACGATAACTTTAAGGGAACGTTCTTTAGGTCAAACAAAGTTAATTTCCCGAAGACAGACAAATGATAAGTCTAACGGTTTTAAAGATATTTAATTTTTAAATTTAATCAGTTAATCACGTTAAACTAGTGTAAAAGGCTCTTAATTGATAACAACAATTTTCTTTTAATATGTATGAGTAAAGAGTTTCCAATTGTTAGGTTTGTATACGCGTCAATCTAAAGTGACTTGTACCTGTCAAGTGTTATCTTTACTTGTGTGTGTATGTCACGCCAACATAGACGTATTTGACACTGATTATTAGCTAGGTAACTTTAAAGGCCCTTTTAGAATTACCAAAGATAAAAGATTTCATTATTTTGTTCTAAACTGAAAAAAAATTTTTTTTTGCTTTATTTAAAAATCTAATCTGTCAATTAGTTTCTATAGATATACCTAGTAATATGCCGAAGTTATCGTAAATCAAAAAAAACACGGTGTAGAGTCAACACTATTTGTTGTCTTAACTGGTTTATAAAACAGTTATCAGACAGTTAGGTTAGGGTCATGAATAAAGCATGTTCGTTGTTTCCTTATCGCCAAAATTTGTGATTTTTTAAACCACGAAAGCTTGTTCTACTACTTCATTTGACTTCGAATGATTGCTTACTAAACTATGAGGATATTATGAAGCTAAAAATATCCATACAAAATGCGACAACGTTTCTCTCCCATTAAACCTAGTCTGATTTATACGATTTTCGAATATGAAAAAAAAGAAGTACCTAGTTACTATGATATACTCCTTAGTACGAAACAAATTAAAAAAACAAGCAACTCTATTGCTTTATTGTTTTCTGGTGTCAGGATATAAAACGTGTGAAATTACTATTAAAAGGCATTTTATCTTAGGATTCTTCATAGATAAAAACCGACGGTATACAATTCGGTTTTAAGCATACCAAGCTAGGAACAACCCTAGTTCATATAATTTTCTATAAGACAAATTCAATCATAATTCACCATTTGAGAGCTACAATGCTTTAGACAGACACACAGACACACACATTAAACTTAAACATCGTGACGTAACATGCACGTTCTCGAAATCGAGTGATAAATCTTGAAAGAATCGACTAAAATTAAAAACTAACTGCCAGACATGTTTTCAATAAATTTTAAACTATTTATCCATCAAAACTTTGATACATCAAAGGCGACTGTCATTAATCATTATTTAATTAATGATAATGATTGTGATCTAATTAATGATATGATGAACGGGGACGGGACCACCGCGCGTCATAATGCTGTGTTCTACACTGCTCCTGAGTTAAAATAAAAGAAATCGGCCAAAAATGTAATATGCCAAATGACAGCTTTGTAGTACCAAATCTCTGAGTTGAACTGCGGCCAGACGGACTATAAAGGTGCCTTGTAAGTTATAAGTATACAGGATGGAAAAAACCAACGCCACATTGTCAAGCCATGTCCTTTGCGTAGAACTTGCTATTTCCAATATTTATGGTAGTTGCCGTCCATGTGGCGTTCGTTTTTTCCACTCTGTATACAGTATAGCTCTTTGAAGGTGCTTCGGGTCGGACTTGTCTCTCACTCGCTCTCATACGTTCTAAGAAGAGCGAGTGAGAGAGGAGTACAAACCCGAAGCCCTTTCTAGGTGCTCACAGACTGTACAACTTTTGTGACTGAGAAGACAGCTTACTAGGGTTGACAGGGTTTTTTGTATCACGTTGTACATGTTAGTAGATTAAGTCCATAAAAGAAAGAAGCGTCATGTGGCCAATAAACAAATATTTGTAGTTATGAGGTATTTATAAATATATGTACTTTGTAATATTTTGTAATACCTACTTAGAGAAGGATCCTATTCAACGTTATTTCTTCTTTTTACTTTTTAAATTTTCTATTGTTTTTCTTCTGAGTGGGTGGCATAAATATTATCTGTTCTATTATTTTATATATTGTATATCTTACAAAACGGAAACGTACCGGTTCCTAGTGGAACAAATTTATTCATTATGATCGATGGTATCATTAATATTATCATTAACTGGGACTTAAAGTCACTCAGTTAACAAGGCGGCTTCCGGAATAGACCCCGGTGACGGCGGAACAGTGGTTTTTGGTTCTCAAGATGGCCTAGAATAAGAAACGTGATGGATTATTTTAAATATCTATTGTTATACTAATGTTTGTTAAAGGAAAAGGTACTATAGTTAAATAAAATAGATATCTATTCTCCTTTTTTTAAATCTGAATCTTTTAATTTGAATCTGACATCTCATACCAACCAGATTTTAAGCAAAATAAAATCTTATTTATCTTTTCTTAGTAAGATATGTAAACAGCTAGCTGTTTCCGTGCCCACTTGGTTGTACAATAAACATTTTTGTTCGGGTAATATATAACCTTTGACACTCGAAAATAACGTGACTTTCTATTGGTAAAAGAATTTTCAAAATCGGTGCAGTAGATCCAGAGATTACCCCCTACAACGTCACAAACTTTACCTCTTTATAATATCAGTAATATAATATAATTTTAGTACAGATAAATTATTACGTCTTGTTTGCATCAATAAATATATAATGTGCATACGCGAACCTATCCCCCTATCTCATATGAAATGTCATACCAATTGACCTATTTACTTATGGTGCTTTTTATCAAGTGGATAAAAGTAAACAGAACATCTGTCACTTTCTGGCCAGCGTGTAACTGGCTAAGTGCAAGAGTGAAGGATGATTTATCCACCACAATACGGGTCAAAGCTTGTGGTACTGGACAATGATAAACATACATACTTATGCAGAAATTCACAAGGTTACATAAAAAAAACCTAGACTCAGGAACAAACACGTTTATATCACACAAAATTATTTACGAATATCTTGAGTGTCTTGTGCCGTTTGTTCTCAGAGAGGTCTCCTCTTGGGAAGCGCTGGTAGATTTTTGACGTGTTAGTCCCTTTTTATCTATTTTATCATGAAGATAATTCAATCCTGGACATCTAGCATCGTAGATAAGTTAATACCAACTAAGTTAAATGCGTTGTAAATCATCTAACATAACTCATGTATACGAATAAATATAATATAGTTTTTATAACAAGTGACATATTCCTTTACGTCACTACTCTGCAAAAACTCGAAACGGTGATTGATCCCAGTCATTTACCAAAGTCGGTTTATTTTTACCGAACCTATTTTCGGATCTCCGGTTAATGGCCCGCCATTTATTCTTCAATAGATAACAAAATATTCTGACGTTTTCTACGGAACTTTGGGAATTGACGAGAATATTGTAAAGATTGAGATGAATGTGTTATTTATTGATTGTACATTTATTACAAAAACCGGCCAAGTGGGAGTCGGACTCGGAGATGAAAAGTTCTGTACTGTACTACATATATTACGATCGAGCAAAAAATACCTAAAGCTTTGAGTATGGGGAAACCAACCCTCTTTAAATTTAAATCTTTTTTTTATTTATTATTTGTTGTTATAAGTAGTTGCAATAGAAATAAGAGAGAAAGAAATGGCAGTGGATAAAACTTCATTCACTTTCGCACTTGCAAACTGAACAGAAAAAGACAAATGTTTTATCCACGCTTATCCACGTCGATAATAGGCCCACAGCTGTAAATAAAAACTGGCCAAGTGCGAGTCGGACTCGCGCACGATGGTTTCCGTACCATTATCAGCAAAAATCCCTCCTTAAATATTAATTTTTAACGGTTTTTATTTTTTATTGTTATAGCGGCAACAGTAATACATCATCTGTGAAAATTTCAACTGTCTAGCTATCACGGTTCATGAGATACAGACAGACAGACAGACGGACATTGGAGTTTGAGTAACCTTGGGGTACGGAACCCTAAAAAGAACAAATAATTACACATAGTGGATTTTTCCTAAAGGGACACTGGAACGGGGCAGAGGAAACGATACGAGTCATATGTTACGAATCACACTCTGTCAGAATTGTAACCGTCTAGCAATGTAAATCCATGTTGAAGCTCCTATTGCTATTAAACCATTAATTATTGTAACTCTTATTGATAAGAATATAATCCCGATACACCGACACCGGCTCTAATGGGCTCCGACAGGCGCGACAGGAAGCCAACCCGTCATTTGTCAAAATGACATTTGACATCACTCAAAGAGGTACCCAACCTTTTTTAACATTGAACACAAGCAAATCCTACTGACCACAGACAAACGTCAGAAAAAATCTAAAAGCAGGTACAATCAAATTAACGTTGGCAGAATTTACTGTTTTTTTTAAATTAATTAATGCCTTGATGTTCATATTTTTTAATCCATGTTGGTGTCGGTTTATAAGACGAGTTATGAATGATGGTACAGTTATTTAGACTTCAGGAATTATCATAATTGCACAAATGCTTAATTAACAGCACCTGACATCCCATTAGGACACCTTTAGTACATTTTTAATTTGCCATGGCACAGAGTCGCAGGTCGCGGCTTAGAACAACAATATTTAAAGGTTTTGAGGGATAAGTTTCTAATTTTAAAATCGGTTTTAATATTTACAATTTTAATTGTTTTATTGATTGATGAAAGTTTAGGTACGGATGTCCTTTACCCAATACAATTAATAAGTTAATGTAATGAACAAATAATAGCAACATTTTTTCATTGAACCCTTGACCTAGCCTTGAAGGCGTTCATTATTTAAAAACTATCGATGTTTTTCCACCACTAAACACCTGTTAGATTTCTTATCGCGCAATATTAATGTAAGTAGCTAATACGTAACATTACACCGCATTTACGAATATTACACGGTATCAAGATTACCAAGAATAATATTAGAGAAAATAAAATGGAAGCCTCCTGTCACAGACGAGGCTAAATAATCACGATGGGACTCTATCAAATAACTCTGAAACAAGCAATGAGCGCATCATAAATAACCTTTTTTCTTTAACAAGGTAAATTCTACTTTAAGTATCTGGGTAAAGGTTCAAGATTGCTTGGTAGAGGAAGTGTTAGTTGTATAGAGAAATTATCGAAAAGCATGGACAATCTCTTAGGATATTTATCAGGGGGACACTGCCTGGCTACTGACAAAACAAACAATTTACATTTAGTGACGAGACGCGTTGGTATGTTATCGATATTAGTGTAGATTTATCGTATAGGTGATTTATTTTTTAAATTGTTTATTATTGAGATGGTTTTGTGCATGTGTGTTTGTTTTGTGTTTTAGGTTTTTAGCGTTAAATAAAATAAATAACTGAAATCAAAGACTTTTCACTGACTTTTTTTTACAAAATCACCTTCCCAAGCTTTACGCGCTGTAATTCTTCATTCAAACCAATTAGAAAATTTGACATTTAACTAACTTGAATTTTCCATTTTCCAGGTAAAAAATGGCGCTCGCTAACCCCACAAGACCGGCGGCCATTCGTCGAGGAGGCGGAACGGCTCCGCGTCATCCACATGACGGAACATCCGAACTACAAGTACCGGCCCCGGCGACGGAAGCAGAACAAGACGCGGCCGAACCAGCCCGCGCCCCCCGCCAGCGCACCCCCAACTTCCGCCGCTCTCGGCTCCCCCTACGCCAACGCAAACGACTCGCCAGACACTAGATTCTCCCACAACCCAGGAGCCGGCTTTTCCCCCTACAGAACCTCCCCGCTAGCATCCGACTACCAATCAAACCAGTTCAATGGCCACGTTCAAACTCCTGAGTCGAGCCCGGCGAGGTCTCCAGAACCTCAAGGTCGAAGGAGCGCGCCTGCTGAAGCCCCTCTTCCGACTCCAGCGGCATCACCAGTGGAAAATGAGAAGGAGAACTTCCAATATGATGAACGGCGAAGGGCTATTAACGCTTCGTCCATGTCAGACTCCTACTCCCCCTACAAGACCTATAGGAACACAGGATCTTTCTCTCCAGCGCCCGTCGCCACCATGGGCATGGCTAACGGGATGTACGTCATGTGCACGCAGAGGACCCTAGCTGAACAGCCTCCATTGGTCACTGGGACCTTTTTCCCTCCAGTCGCTACGTCCCAAGACCAGCAGACCTTGGGAACTTCTACACCAAGGGTATCTTCCGCCCCAAGCGGCCCGATGAACTCCGAATACGGCATCCAGTATCATCCGTATGAGCAATACGAGCAGATGTTCAAAACTGAGGATTCGTACGTCACGCAGTCGCATTACCCAGAACAGCCTAAGACCGAGTATGATACTGGAAGCAACTACTTCTCGGAAGAGCCTCCAGCTAACCAGGAATCTGAGCAGGGGTTTATGAACCAGCGTTCTGAGATTAGGACTGGGTCGCCGGAATCTGACGTGGATGCGAGGGAGTTTGACAAGTATTTGGATTACGCTCCGGAGTCTTTAGAGCATCAGCAGTACCGGTATGAGCAGCAGCAAGGCTACAGGCCTACGTACTGCCCGGAGCAGGCCCCAGGACCAGAGTACTGTTCGGAGAGGATGTACCCGTCTCCGTATGCGTCTGTGATCTCCGCTCCTCCCCCCGCAGGGCCGTACCCCGCGCCCCCCGCGGCCCTGGCCGAGGCCAGGAACGACGACGAGTTCAGCGTCATTCTTGCCGGCGTCAGGCAAACTTGTTATAGCAACTGACTAATATAACCTTCCTATTTGTAGCCCAAAGAGTTTTCTCCACAGTTTTGTGATCGAATGAATTAAAATTTCCTAGTAAGAATCAAATTCTGAACTATGACTCTTGCGTTAGTTTTTAAATTGTAAATGTTAATGCCTGGAACGTTATAATTTGTTTCATATAAATAGTTAAAGTAAGATTTGTAACGTTACGCCAGTTATAGGCAAAGTTTTATTTAATGTAATGGATAATGGCTTGAAATAATGTTTCTTTAGGCCGGAATGGTGTGTGGACCAGTGAATTAATCATTACGACGTGTTTCGTTGATTCTTTGTTTGTTGAGATTGAGTATGTTTAACGATTTATCTGGAGCCTTATTCTACATTTACTTCACACCCTTTGTTATTGTATTGTCAACTTTATGATAGCTCTTTTTACTTGACAATAATGGCGGCCGAGATGAAACAATAGGATAATAATACGTGTAGAGACAAAGTAGAATAAGACCCCAGGATCGACTTAGAAAAATATATTGGTGCCTTGTATTTTAAATATTATGCTAATGCTAAAATATACTATACTCCATTTTTTCAAGGTATTTATTAATGTAAACAAACAAAACCATGTGATATTTCGTCAGCCAATAGGAACAAAACACGTCATAGTTCGACAAAACAGTTTTGATTGGCTGGTCAGCAAAGTCGTTTGGTTTGTTTACATTTGTTTAAGTATCGTAACAAATGGAGTATAAAAGGCCCAACATGTAAAAAACAGAAAAAAAGTGCTTAAAAATTTAATAAATTAAAGAGTGATTTTTAATAAAAATTTAAAGGTCACAAAAATCACTTGAAAATAAATTATGAGTTGTACTTTCAATGTCTTATTAGAGTTTTGACTTTTTAAAATTCATGTTATGATCCTGTAGAGACTGGCCACATTCATCTGTGCTGAATTGCTCGATTATGTAGCTCCGTCCCATTCTAATAAAGTCCCTACTATAACGAGAACACCAAGTATCAAACACTCGCGGTCGTCAGCCGGTTTACCCTTGGTATCTCGCTCTAACTTAGTGATGTTTTGGCCTATAGAAAAGGGACGAAGCTATATGCAAATGCCATTTGGCATCGATAAGTGTGGCAAGACTACGCAGCGTCCAAATTTGTATACCGCTTTAAGATATTAGCGATTCCTATGTAAAATATTATTTATTTGTTTTTATATTATACTGTATATTTTGTAGACGAATATAAAATGAATTTTGAGATTTATTGTATAAGCACTGTTTAGGGTGCTAGATTGAAATTCATTTTTTAAATATAAGTGATTAATACTTTTTACTATTGTTTATATGAAATCGAGAATTGTGGTTAAAGTGATACAAATTTGATTGTGCATGTATCAAAATTTATTTCTAGAAATTTTAAGTTTGTATCACTAACTTGTTTACTGTATAAAAAATAGTAAAAATAAATTAGGCTAAAAAAATCCGTTCTTCCATAACTGCTATGGCCACACTGCTATATAAATATTTTTATTGTTAAGCATGTTGTTAGTTTTTTTTTCATGTTTAAAAATCTTTTACATGCTGGCGTGGAATATTAATTTTATTGGTAAAAAATATTCATTTGTAAAAATATTTTACCAGAACTTACAGCACAAAATTTATGTATTACATAATCAGACACTTTATTTTTTTCGGTTATTTTTGATAATACTTTTATTTTCTTGTATAATAAATCTATTGTATATTTCTTCTATGTGTGGTTATAACATGTGCTTGTAGATATTAAAATTAAGTCATATTTTTATATCAAATATTTTAGCTTAGCATCTTTATCTGTATAAATTGTAAGATCTAAAATATCTCATATTGTACTAAAATGTTAGAAGTTATTAGTTTATATTCTTATTTTAACGAAAAAGACACTCGCACTGCGAAATTAAGTTTTTCCTATTTTTAAGAAAATTTATAAGGAGCAATAAAATTTATATTCTACAAAAGTTGGTTTTTATTATTTCAACCTGTTAAGAAAAGAATATGGGCTTGCAACCTGTCATTAATGCTGGCAAACATCTTAGCCTGTTTGTGCAAAATGTGGTTACAGAATTACCAACAAGTTTTAAAATGGTAAGTAATTCTGTAGCTCTACCTACCCCACTTTGGGATTACATGCGTGAAGGTAAGTATGTATGAACATGGAAAATGATGAACAAAAACGAAGAAGAGTAACGTTTTCAATAGGAATTGAGTTTTCTTTTCATATTTGGGTAAGGCTTACAAGCGTTTGAACCGCAGATCTTATAGAATTAGCCAAGATGCAAATGCTGGTAAAGTGTTTTGAACACTAAATAAAATGTATGTAATGTATGTATTATTTAACTGATAAAACATTAAATAATTGTAAATTATTTAAATAGTAATGTTCAAACAAACGTGAATGTCTTGTCTATTACTTTGTTCTTTAAGTAGTGGATGATACTTTTCGTGATCAGATACTCTAAGTTTTTTTTGCTCTACTTAGTGCAGTAGGAAAGCGTTCGACAAGATGTATGGTTTAGCTTACATCCTATATATTTGGACGATATTCGAAAATCGCTCACATAGCGTGATCTAAGGCCCCTGAGTGTTACGAAAAATGTATTATGTAAGATGACAAATAAATGACCTTTTGGGAGAATCTTGTAAGAACCTCTGGTTAACTTTTTGCTTTTATTAAATGGTAATCTAATGCATACTCTAATTTTTTTCGTAACACGCGGTAACGGCGGTTTGAACGCTCATGAGCTTTACCTGCTATTAAAAAAACTCGGGATCGGAAGAGAAGATCGTAATGGTAGTTTACTTGACTGCTGCGTAATGACAGGCATTATAACACAGTGTTATAATGCTAATTATAATACTTATAAATTATCTAAAAATCTTAAACAGATCACTTTCTTACAAAATTATATCATATTCACTGTGACCATTCGGAATGAAATTAAAGTATCACTAGTATGTAATGACTTTTATGCCACTCTGGGCCGTAAGTAGAATTCGCCGCCCACTACCCGGGCAAATAATCCTAATTATTGGCCAATTGACCACGTAAAATTGTGTACATACCACTGGCAGTAAAAAAAGTCACAGAGAGTCAAAACCAACTATCTGAGACATGCTTTGTTTTACCACTCTATGCGTATGAATCGCAGTTTCCATAGCACGGTTGGACTAGAGAAAGATATGGAGTCGGCATTCATAAAAAATTTTGACATTAGCTGTATGAGTTTTTAGTAGACGGTCCCCTGTATTATTACACGGGGTTTATCGATGTGTATACGTGGATAAAACATCTGTCACTTTCTAACGAGTATGGAATTGCGAGAGTGACGGATGCTTTATTCACCAAGATAGACCACCATAATAATGCGGCAGGTAAGTTTCAACCTTTTGAACGCTAAACTTGGTTCTGGCCGACGGGGTCCGTTCATTTGACCAAAAGTACGTTTGACAAACGTATAATTTTACAAAACGTGTTTGTGCTTAAACCATTACATATTGCAAAGGTTAAATGAGCTTATTAAATAAGTTAGGTTAGGTTACAATATCGACCACAAAATACTTAAAAATAATACGGCGGGAAGTATCTCTTTGTGAAATGAAAGTTTGTCAAATTAATGATGATTTGGTCAAACATTAGTGAACCCTGACAGCTGAAGGTCATGTCACTGACGCCACCGACAGCCACAGCCGACACAAGTTGAAAATACTAAGATTTATTTATTTCTAACATAATGCGGTAACAGGAATACAATGAGAATCTACCTTTATAGCACAATTAAAAATTAAAACGAAACTAATTTAAATTAAACAAAAACTAAGCTACTCAAATAATAAAGATATAACTTAATAATAACCACTACTATAAAAAGAATACCCCCTCTAGCAGGTCCCCTCGCGACTTGGTCCCTATGATACTGGGGGCTATTCCCACTAGTCCGCACCTCCGGCAAGTGGCGGACAAATGGGAAAATCAAAATCCCAGTAGTTCGCACTGTTTAATTCAACATAACTGTGTTCAATTTCATTTGGTATTATAGGAGCAGGAATATAAAAAAGTAATTTTAATTTAACACATTGCGAACTACTGGGATTTTGATTTTCCCATTTGTCCGCAGTGCGAACTACTGGGAATAAAAAATCCCAGTAGTTCGCCCCACTTGCCGGAGGTGCGGACTACGGGGTGCGGACTACTGGGAATAGCCCGATACTGGCTGCATTACCTCTCTAGACAGATATTTGTAAATTGAAAGATACTTGGTTGTTCATGAATTAAGTTTTTGTTTGCATAGCAAACATGTTTGGCGTGTGTGACAAACTGGGCCTCTTTTCAACACGGTAAAACCAATATCGTTAGATCTGTCACCATTTTGATGGCTCTCAACTCTTATTAACTTAACAGTAATGGCGGATGACGTCAAAACAATACCATAACGGGTCAAAGACGATATGTTTTTTAGAGACCCTGTGGTGACAAATATTGTATTTGACGTAAGGCGTTCAAAATGTTGTAGGTAATACAATCTAAACGGTACGTTATAAAATTTGTAATTCTCTATACGTCATTTTTTTGCGGAAAAAATATTATGCCGTAGCGGATAGCCTCAGGCTATCGCGCATGCGTACAGCCACATACGCACTCAGAGCGAAGAGGCGCGTTGAAAAGCATTCCCATGTTAAAACGCTCCACCCCGCATTGGAAACACGTTTTAATTTTAAACATCGGCGACAGTTTGTGTATTTCTAGGCGCATCAACAAGAAATAATGAAAATTTTATTAATATAAAAATTAAAGGGGCGCACATACAAACATAAATATCATGGCTTTATTTTGTTCTAACTTAACAAACGCTAAATCCTAGTAATACTAAACAGATGAGAATTTTCAAAAATAAGTAGTTCTTTTACTTCTTTATCAACTAAAGGGTAAATACCCCATCCAAAAACTTGGTTTTTGCTCCATCTTAACTGTAAGGTGGTACGAAACTCTTTATGTGCAACCACTCGCACTTGGCCCGTTTGTAGGGTTCCGTAGTAATTAGTATAAGAACGCGCCGCCCTCGCTCTCAGTGTGTTTCCGGCTTAATGGCTGCAGGCCGGCAATGTAACGTTTTTCTCCTTAACGCCGCATTTGGGCAAGTACGTGTGAGGGACGGATTTGTAATTTATGGTATAATTATTATAAATTAAGACGTTTAGGTGGATTTTCTGATTTTATACAATGTTAGTGAATATTATCAAGTTTACTTCATGGTTTACTGACCCTGATATTCATAATCGCGCAATAGCTAAAGTGTGCTTGAAATGCTCTGGCCTTAACTGACATTATGACGTTTGAATTTGACAACATTTATCCCGTGTTTTTTAATAAGAATGTCGGTCTTTATTGCAAATTATAGCAGCGTTTTACTTATTTGGTATTTATCGTTAGGTGACCATTACGTATGTATGTATGCACATCAGCTGAGAAACCTTTTATTGAATAATCCGTTATACTCCGTGGATAAATATATGAAAATGGAAATGTAATTTTATTATTTTGTTGACATTTATTACTTATTGTACATATTTTGACATCGGACGAATGACCATTATTAGATGTTTAACTTTTATTGTTTTAATTTATGAATTAGTATTGTATTCTATTCTTTGATTATTAATATTTATGTTTTGACGATCTCAATGTAATTTCGTATTTTTTGACATGCAATGCAACTAATATTGTAATATTACATTGACAAATAAATAAACTAAACTAAACTAAACTATGTATGTAAACACTTTAATGTACAAACGAAAAAGAAAACAATACAATGATAATAAAGTTAAATAATATCCCTTTAAGAGATCTATTCCAGCTGATCCTTGAGAGATTAAGGAATGGACATTTATATAAACTGATTACTGACATGCGTGGTTTTTTGGATGAAGAATTTATAAATTTCTCAAAAATCACCAAACCACCGTGGTGACCTACCTGAGGGACCGACGCTGTGAAAGAAGTCTGCCAAACCCATTTGCAGAGGAGCCGAAGATACAGCGATGTCGAGAGCCTTGGTCAGTCATGACTCATGAGTAATGACCGTTATCAACGTGCACTTTTCGTAGCAATGATTGAATTTCGATGTGAACGACTGACAGCCAAATCTGTTAAACAAATTTTAGTCGTTTATTTTGTATAATTTGGATTGTGAAATATCATTATCATCATCAGCCCAATTCCGTCCCACACGTCGGACACAGGCCGTACCCAAAATAAATAATCATCATCATGTCAGCCGAAAGACGTCCACTGCTGGACATAGGCCTCCCCCAAGGCTTTCCACTCAGACCGGTCTTGTGCTTTTCGCATCCACCGCGGAATAGCTAAACTGAAGTGGCAGTGGGCGGGGCACATTGCTCGCAGGACTGATGGCTGATGGGGTCAGAAGGTTCTGGAGTGGCGTCCGCGGACCGGAAGACGAGCTGTAGGTAGGCCTCCAACAAGATGGAGTGACAACCTCGTCAGGATCGCGGGACCGCGGTGGATGCGAAAATAAATAATATATAAAATAAATAATGAAATATATATAATGTTTATAATACTTATGTATTTGTTTATTTGTCAACCATACTCTGCTACAAATACAGCACGTTGATAACGATCACTACACTAGTCATGAGGAAACGAGCAAGAAAATGACGAAGTTACATAGTTATGTAGGATAGTTACACAGTTTAAGAAGTTCCTTGTACAATGCTCGCGTCGACATCGAATATATAAAACAGTATAACCCTATTTAAACGAAACTAACATTAAATTAACAAACGCCATTGAAAACCAAATAACAACATGGCCGTCAGTGCCAAGTGACGTAGCGCACATAAATCCTTACACCGAACCATAACTCGGTATGAAACGATTGTTGAAACTGGACACTGTTGAAACAACCCAACAAGCTTATAAACTACTAGTTTGTGCCCGCGACTCGGTCCGCGTGGAAGTTATTGTTTATCGCTATTTCCTATATTTCTTTCGATGAGAAGAGAGTGCATACAAAAAAACCGGCCAAGTGCGTGTCGGACTACTAATTTTTTTTTTATGGCATAGGGAAGGCTGACGAGCACACAGGCCACCTGATGGTAAGTGGAAACTGTGACCCATAGACATTCGCATTCACAAGACTGCAAGCCTAAGACTGCAAATGCGAGGACTAAGATGGAATGCCTCTATGCTAGTCATTACACCGGCTGTCTTATACCCAAACCGGAACACAACAATGCGAACACTGCTACGCTGCTGCTTATTTACGTACATTTAGTTATTTCTATAATTTCAAATTCGGTTTCGAAGCGAATCAGCGTGAGCCCTTCTCGCACTTGGCCATTTTAGTCATTTTGATGTTTTCCTTTAGGTTTTGTACTTTAATTGGGTCGGTATCAAAACGACTGGATTTACAAAATGACCTGTTCTGCATACTACTACTACTAGACTACAAAACTAGATAGCAAAACGACTACAAATGCAGAAAGTCTATTTCTCAAAACGACCACCGAGCAGAACGTCTCTGACTGGCTTAGTATCAAAACGAGTAGTTCAAAAAACGGCCACCTCGTGGAACGTCTAAATCTTTAAATGCCTTATTAGTAAAGACTAGATCGCAAACTGACCGTTTTCGCGAAACGTCTATTTTTCTTGGTATCAAACGACTACTTATCAAAATAGCTATTGTCGAAAGAAAATTTACAATATATTTTTAACTTAGTGCCCCGGTTCGTATCTCCGACGTCTATATGAGCATTCTGCAATGTATCAATTTTGACGCTTCTAGATTATGTTTTACCGTTTTTACAACATTACAAATAAAAATACGTTGAAGTAAAAATTGTTTTTATTTTCAGTTATACCGCCGTAATAACACATATTTTCTAAAAAAAAAACCCGTTATCTATTTAGCGGATTTAAAGATACAGTTCTTAAAGTTACGATGGAAGGACGAACGAACGGCGGACAGCGTTGATATTATTATTAGGGTCCCGTTGGGTTCCCTCGGATATGGAAAACCCTAGAAACAAAAAAGGTAGAAAAAAACCATGATTTACGTCAGATATATTTTGCACCGTTTTCTAGGTTAAAAAAACAAAATTGTCTCTACAAGTATGAGTCTATAAATAGTAAACTTCATATTTTTTATCAGATATCTGCTGTAACCAGCATTATAAGCATCAGTACGATTTTGCGAATTAAAAAGTTTGTTAAACGACACGTTTATCAAACGTTGTTTTGGTAAAATGAAGCGTCCTTCCAATCGACAACACGAATAAGTAATCTAGTCCTATAACTGACATAATTCGAAGGATTTGCTAGGCTTTTCTTGATTAATCTCTCTTATTTTGTATATATACGTTTTTTTTTTTTGTTAACAATTAATGTGCCGTTCAAGTAAAAGTTTCAAAAATGTGTACCTTAGCCAATACTTGAACGGTGTTTAGCTACTAGGCAAGGCGTACTTTTTTTAAAGCGTCTTTGTAAATCGTTAAATGCTCTTGTATTTTTAAACCAAAAGATGAACAAAACTGTTGATGTCTAATCCAACGATTTTGGAGTTTCAATTCCTGTGAAAACTATCACTGTTCAGTAATAAAATGTGTGCCTAATACTTGAACGAATTAAATTTACTAGTTCATGACTTGGATTCTATACCAATAGGTGAATTCTGTGTCCTGAAATTGAACCAAGTAAATTCAGTCGTTCAACTTTTAGACATTGTTATGTAATATGAACACTACTGCATATGAAATACTAGGTACTTTATTTTTATTATTATAATTGACATGACAAAAATAGAAGGTATTTATTATTATTGTTGTCTTATCAAAATATAAGTAAATAATTGGTTGGTAATGGTTATTAATAAAAAAGTACTTTTTTTTATAACACATATATAAATGAAAAATTGGAACCTTAAGTAATACGAGTATTATATAAATGTAAAGCAATTAAAAAATGATTTCGATAACTCGTATTTTAAATCTAAAAATTCCTTGAAATGAATGAATGAATTTAGAATTGTCATTATGTTTAAAGTTTCCGCCACATTGACACTGTTCCCAAACCCCAAACATCTAAATTCCGTCTGCATGCACCGCCCGAAGCAGGAGGTGCATAAGTCGAAATAAAATTAAAAGCGAAATAATTTGCGACCGCTGGTGCCCTGTAATTACGGGCCGCGGCACGCCCCGCGCGCGATATTAATGTATTGACGCTATGCAAAACGACTTAGAATTATTCGTTGGCACGTGTTTAATAGTGCTCTAAGAGCAAACTTGGAAAAATCATGAGCATGAAGCATTCATTTGTTTTATGTCAAAAACATATGACGCTTGCTTTGCCGTATGTTCGCACTTTCTCTTAAATTGTCAAAAGCTCTGGAGACTGTGGAATTAAACTCTATACGTGAACCTAAGTACTTGTTTTTTGTTACAGCAGAAATTTAAGGCCTGTCTACAATAGATCACAGTTCCATTGGTAAAAAAAAAATCTCTGCAGTTTACGTGCCTTAATAATACACAAAGTATGTCTCATTTTATCTGGTGACATCGTATAAGCAATGGGCAGAGAAAATTAATTTGTTTCGCGATTAATAACTTTTTTGTTATATCACTTTGCTGTATGTCCCAGCGAGGGGTCACGATATGGATGGTTTTGGTTTTTTAAATTAAAGACGAAGTTGTTATGTTTTAAAGACGTGCAATATAGGTATTTAATCCACCTATACATATATATTTTTACTACATTGTAGAGTAGGTAAACTACTACATTGGCGGGTGGTATCGCTCCCACCATCTTAACCTATCGCCAAACAGCAGTGTTCGCATTATTGTGTTCCGGTTTGGGTATAAGACAGCTGGTGTAATGACTAGCATAGAGGCATTCCATCTTGGTCCTCAGGGTTGGCAACGCATTTGCAGTCTTATGTCTGCAGTCTTGTGAATACGAATATCTCTGGGTCACAGTTTCCACTTAATCAATCTTTGCTTTGCCTATGCCATAAAAAAAAAAAAATGTTCACTTAGCCTAGTTAGTAGTGACCCTGCTTCCGAAGCTAGGTGTCCTGAGTTTGATCCCAGTAAGACCGAAGTGGGACGACGCAACTAGTTGCTCCAGTCTCGATGGAGAAATACATCAATACAAGGATACATAGAAAGCATCGTAGATGTGGTAACAAGTATTTGTGCTCTAACACCACCACGAATCAAACCAGACTGCTAGCTTGATCGGCAGTCACTACCACTAGACTAACTTCGTCGGTGCTCCAAGAAATTCTTCATTCATAATTTCGTTAAAAGTACTCGCGTAAGAAATTATACGTAATAATTTTCAGTAAATATCGTTTAGCACATACCTATTCGTGTTCGAGCAAAATATTACAATAAACTATAATAAAGTTGAATAGGATCCCATAAATCTTATCTAGCCACAGCCATAGTCTAGTTAAAAGCGCAGTAGCATAAGACTAAGGAAGGACCCTAACAGGCCCAACCCAATTCCGATTC
Source organism: Acleris sparsana (assembly GCA_923062465.1). Taxonomy (NCBI): domain Eukaryota; kingdom Metazoa; phylum Arthropoda; class Insecta; order Lepidoptera; family Tortricidae; genus Acleris; species Acleris sparsana. The sequence continues at coordinate 4,055,858 of OV281305.1, read as the reverse complement.
CCCAGATTTGTCCCATAGATCAAGGTCTTTGGAAAAAGAGACCCAGAATGACCTCGACGGGATTGGATGGATACCATCAAAGTCTGGACCAGTCTCCTTTACCCTCAAATCTAAGGAGCAGCTAAAAACCTCGATCAATTCCACCAGCTGACTTCCAAACATTACTGGAGCGGTCCCACCCAACGCACCAGGGTTGTTTTTACAGCCAACACTTCGCTGCCCCAATATTAAATATTGCATTTTTATCAACTTGAAATTTGAAGTTGGTCAGGGTAACACTAGGTTTGCGGGTGGCAGGACCTTGTGCAGAGTCCGTCCGGATCGCTACCACCATCATATCCATTAACCTACCGCCAAACAGCAGTGTTCGCATTGTTATGTTCCGATTTGGGGATAACACAGCCGGTGTAATGACTAGCATAGAGGCATTAAATTTTAGTCCTACGCGACAGAAATTCCACCACCATCATTTAGATGGTTGGCAGTCCACAACTGTGCGTTTCACTCGGAATTTCCTGCCTCGCACAACTAAACTGTGGAATGGTCTGTCGCCTGCGGTATTTCCAGACCGTTACGACCTTCAAACCTTCAAGAAAAGAGCGTACTCTCATTTGAAAGGCCGGCAACGCACCTGTGACTCCTCTGGTGCTGCAGGTGTCTATGGGTGGCGGTAATCGCTTTCCATCAGGCGATTTCCGTCGGCTCGTTTGCCTCCTATACCATAAAAAAAAGGATGGCGATCTTGTGAATGCGAATAGGTATATATGGGTCACAGTTTCCACTTACCATCAGGTGGCCTGTATGCTCGTTTGCCTTCTCTATGCCATAAAAAAAGCAGTCAGGCACCTTGTCTCACCCTTTAACGTTGACAGAATGATAACTCCTGATACCTAGTCATTCAAAATGTTCCTGTCAGTTGGTTTCAAGCGGCTACTTCAAGCCGCGCTACTGCGCAGGGTAGCGCTGCGCAGCTGTCTCATTGTTTTTGCCCGGCCATTCATATTTTACTCAGCGTCTGAAATAGTTTATATAAGTGATTTCAATACCAAAGTGCCGCGAACTTAAGTACAACAGGTAGTACTGCGACTTTCATTTCTTGTAATTTATATTATAACATACCTATTATCTGATTTCAATTCGTATCCATACAAATTGTGATAGGTGTAAATTGGGAACTGGTGGTCTAAGATCCGAATAGGAGACGATTTCGATTTCGATTAATAGTATATTATGATACAAGTGTGCTAAGTTGACCATTGTATACAAGGCGCTATTGTGTGCGCACGAGCGAAAGCGAGTGCGCCACAAGAAAGCCGCGTATATTATGGTCACAGGCACACGTGTAACATACGACGTTTTTCAACACACTTGCGAAAAAAAAACAAGACTTCATTTAGTCAAATTTTAATGTTATTTGCCGCATAAAAACTGTTTGTTGCTAAGAAAAAAAAAGGTATAACCCGACTAAATTATATCGCTTCTTCTTCGTACTTACAACTTGGTACTAGGCTACAAATGTAAATTGTTTGGGTTAATAAACTAAAGGCACTTGTGCGTAATATACTGAAAAAGCACGCGTGTTTAATATCTAGGTTTATGAGCCAAAAATCGGTGGAATAAAAAGTTCGTTTTGAGCAAGTGTGTTGAAAAAGTATTTTATATAAAAAATTAACACGCTAAATAATGTGTGGGGAATAGGTAGGCTGAAAAATTTCAGTAAAGTACTTATATCATTCAAAAATAAAATAAAAATGAACTTTTTTAAAATTGCAAAGCTTGTTTAATAGACAAATTACATACTAATCGAAAGTATGAAGCCTATAGAATATGTAAACGGGGAAAGCGGCCAGCATTTTAGGGACTATGCCACGGTGAAAGCTGCAAGGGTTATTTTATTTTTAGTTTTTGTTAATACGTATTGTAATTTTAATGCTACATAAATAAAATCTGCCAATAAAAAAAACACGCTATTTCAACGTCCACTTTCATATCATAGATTTTGATGGTTTAACCGATCTTTACCAAATCTAAGAGGCAACTCAATTAAATGTAGAAATAAAATTTTATTATATTCGTATTGGTAAAAATACTTTTAATTGAATTAGCATCATGAGACTAAGGAGAGGTGGTTTTAAGGAGATGTGATTACATTGATTTTATATTACCAATTTGAAGTCCGGTATTTACATAGATAATTATTTATTCAGAAATGGTTTCATGTGGCACAGTTATTTGTAATGTTGTTTATTACTAGGTAAGGTTTAATATCTTGACCTGTGCACACAGGAAGGAGGAGGATCTCATAGTAAAGGAGGTCGATGAGACAAAACCGACTCAGGACTATTTGAAAATTTGGTTCTAACAATATTAGAGTTAGATTCGTCTTGGTTGTTGAAGTGACATAGGCAAAGCAATGACATTTTAGGCAAAGCAATGACATTTTAGGCAAAGCAATGAGAGAGGATTATTTTAAACATAAGTATGTTGACGGAGAGGCCATTTGCAACGTCAAAAGATGGCGGATGTGTAAAATGTTTTATGTTTTATTTTTGTGTATTGAGGTGTTCAAAGTTCTTTTCTGTTAGTGATTTGTACTTTAATGCCTTTGTGTTGCACAGTGATAGAAGACTTGGACTTATTTCGTGTATCTGGCATCTTACTTCTCGTTTTAAGTGGACTCGCAGTGGTACAGAGGTTAAAACTATCTTGGCCTCTGTCCTACATATCACCGTACAACGTTGCCCCCAATCTTCCTAAAGAAAATTGGATTGTGTTTTATTGCTATATTGATTTTTACTTATATATAATTGACACCGGTGAAATCACTTCATTGTGGAAACGCCATATTCCCGCGGTAGTAGCTGTTAAAGTTGCCGCGGGGCAAAGAAAAAAATGTATGTTGACGACATAAAAAAATCCATACAAAATGCCATAACGTTTTTCTTCCCTAAAACCTTGTCCGATTTTTACGATTTTTGAATAAGTTGAAGATATCAAGAAAACAAAGTCGTCTGTAGGGTAAAGTCACCAGTGGTCAGCCAGAGACCAGTAGTCGACCTTATATGAGTGTGAAGAGTGGGAAATATATCTTTCGTACTCTTCCCACTCATACAAAGTATAGGCAGAGGTCGACTACAGCTCTCTGGCTGACCACTGGTGACTTTACCCTACGTGTTTTTCTTTGCAAGATAATATTTCTTAGAATTAAACAAATTTTAAAAGCAAAAAGCAGTAACGTACAGACCTAGTCCTTTAAGTATAATAACTAAAATATATTCAATAATCGTGGAAATCGGACTTCATTTAGGGGGTGAGAAAGGTTATCTCCCGGAGCTAAATTTGTATGGTATTTTTTTGACAGCTTTAACCTGAGAACTTAGCTTTTTAAGGTTCTGTAAAGGGTGTCCCGAGACATAGCGAGATATACTGACCAGAGATGGACTCTCAAGAGTACTAAATGGATTGATCCGAGTGGCAAAAGGATCGTGGGAAGACCATTAAAACGATGGGCAAACGATTTAAAAACAGTATACAAAAAGGTTTCGGACATGAATATCAATGGTCCTCACACTAGGACAGGCCTAAACAAAAAAAAAAAAAAAGGATAGGATGAATAGGATAGGTAGGATAAATTACAATAATTACTAACCATAGAGTCACTTAGGTACTAACACTAGCTAATAAAATAAGAAATATTTGTAATAATGGTTTATGGGAAATAATAAAGGCTTTATTATTATTATTATTATTAAAGGGTGTCCAGTGAGGCTCCGCTGTCCATTTATCTGCCTTTATCTTTTAAACCGAAAAACACTTGAAAATTATCACAGATGCATCATACAATAAAGGTGGTAAAACAAGTAAAGTGTTCGGAACCTTCCGTGTAGTCCGACTCGCACTTGGCAGGTTTTTTGCATCTCTAAATTAATACCTAAACCTATTTCTATTTCATGCCTTTAATTCTTCTTTAATTTGGGTACTAAAGTGTTTATTTATTTATCTCTTCACACAAACATAAACAGCCCTCGACGGTGCACGTGCCAGTCTCAATGAAATAAAAATGGCGTCAGCGCTCCGTAATGGGCACTAGCGGAGCGATAAATATTGTGCTGACCATTGGTTTCGGAATGTGCACAGCTGAAGATAATCTATAAATAAATATCAGGGGACAATGTCCAATGTTCTACAATGAGCTCTTTATTGAAAAATCAAGTGTTTGAACGTTTGGTACTGCCGTGGGCTCGGCCATGTTTATTAAAGTGCATACCAAAGGTAATATGGCTTTACCGAGTAGAATAGAGACCATGGATTAGTACATATTCAACAAAAAAAAACAGGCAGAAAGTAGGCGAAATGTAAGTTTGTAAAATGATATAGCTTGCCAAATGAAGATTTGGTAAATCATTAGTGAACCTAAAACCTAGATACTTTATTTAACTTCGAACGAAATTTTGAACCATGTTCTCCTTGGCTGAAATTGGGAAGTAAACCCGAAGGTTAAGTATGCATGTGTACCTTTGACGTCGACCGTACATCGACGTCGAGCTGAACTGATGGAGACGGTAGGTGGCAACAGGATCTCCGCTTCACTTAACGTAGACAAAACACGAGTTAAGACTCGTTAGTTTTGGCCTTGATAAGCAAATAACTAGACGATCCCGTCAGGATCGTGGGACCGCGGTGGATGCGAAAAGCACAAGACCGGTCTGAGTGGAAAGCCTTGGGGGAGGCCTATGTCCAGCAGTGGACGTCTTTCGGCAGACATGATAATGATGAAGCAAGAAACAAAAAAAAAGGCAGCAATAGCGCATCCCAAAAACATTTTTATCTTCCAGTGGTCGTCCAGCCTCCCGCGCGGAGACAGGAGCGCTGCGCAGGCGATGCGCCTTTGAAGATAGCGCCGATACATTTATTACTCCGCCGTTTGCATACCGCGCGATTTGGACCTATACTGGCGCGAAAAGAAAAGACGCAAGCGCATATAAACCTTATACTCTTATACGGCGTTTTTCTATCAAACAGCAGGACAGTCGCTTAATACGTATAAAGAATGCATGTGATATAGAATAGCAATTAAAAAGAGACCTTATGCAATATTATTTGAATTATTTTTCGCTATGATCGTTTTGTTTACATATGCCCTTCTTGTTTAGAATCGTTGCAAGCATATAGACCCTCGTAGGGCGTATAGGTTTATAGGACCTTTGAAGGTAGCTTTAAAACGTTGGACTTGTAGTTATGCTGGACTGAATTTTCTAATCAATTTGCATACAGTTAAGGACCTATTGGATGTTAAAGATGTTATAAACATGAGTAAGTACTTGGTCTAGAAATTGTTTTGTGTATATTAAAGGAGAGAGCCATGCTTCACTGCGTGATCGAATGATAATAGAACACATTGGCCCAAGCTCCAAGGTCACCGACGTAGCGCTAACGCTTCTCGTGATACATTGCATCGCTGCAATAGCTCTCGGCTCGCTAATGCTAAAACAACTCGTCAATGGATTGCTACAAGCATGCGAATGCGGGCTATCGACCAATGAAACTAAGCCTTGAAGCCTTTTTACACATAGCCCAAGCATCACGGCACCATCGACGGATCAAACCATGACTTCGCCGTAGTTTACGGTAATTTCACAGTGAAGTTCGCGATCCCTTTGACGCGGGAAAAAACCGATAAAAAGTAGGGAACAAAACGCCAAACCGGGAAGAATGAGCAAAACGGCGCCACACTCACAGTTCGCGCAAGAAAAATATGCGTACCGAAATAAGTAAGGTGCAATACTGTGTAATTTAAATTAACCTACAAATGTTTTTTCTTTTGCACCTTAGTGAATTTTCTAATTGCACTATATCGAACTAAATCGACTGAAGATGCTCTTTATGAGGAAAACAGTGTATTCCTTTGTTATTTTTTATTGCATAGCGACAAAATAAGTATATACGAAAATTAAACATTCACACACACAAATAACATAAATCTCCAATCACAGCCTACTTTAAACAGAAAAACAAAATGAATGGCCAATAAACTTTTATTCCCGCTACACGTCATAAACAAAATTCGGTAACTTCCGAACAATATCTCCATGCAAATCAATAGGAAATGTCACAGACAAGACACGGCACGTGCTCTGTATTTAGACAAACTTTCGATTTGAAAAATAAAAATGTTAGAATTTTGTCTACGGATTGTTTTTAAGCTGTTCTAAAATATACACTGCGCCTTATATCGTAATAAGAAGGACTAAATTGGATGTTGATTTGGTTTTTGAACGGTAAAGTTAACCTTGCTTTGGGTCCGTGACTCGGATGGGTAAGGGACTTGTAGAGCTAGGGGTGGTCCCTCGATTTTTTTATGCATGTCTAATATAATTTATGAGTATAAATCTACGTGTCGATGTTATATGATTTCTTATGATTGAAAACATTGAATGTTTCTTATGAATCATGTCAACGTCTATTTTTTTTATAAAAAATAAATAGGGAGGCAACCTTACACAAATTAACCTACAGTACTGCTAGGCAAATAAGAAATCAATCCAGGCACATTGCACAACCATGAAGTTTGAATATTCATAACAGAAAAACAATTCTGGATTTTTCCGGCTTTATCTTTTGATTTAATCTACTCACTTGATATTGGCGATATCACTGCCTAATATCGCAGTGGACAGCTATTATTAAAAAAAAAAGAAAAACAATACTGTTTTGCTATTCCTTCACAGGCAACGTGGCAATTCCTTTTTTCCTAGCATTAGCCAAGCTAACCACATACTTCTTTAAATTTTAATAGGTACCTACATTGTCACGTCAATCCAATCATTTCGACAAAGCCCAGAGGTTCAAATCACTCAGCTTAAAAAAAAACAATACGAAGTTTTATGTAAATCATGCCAAGCGGTGACAAACGTCCGTCCAAAGGATATGACTGGGCAGAAACATTTTTTTTCCTTCCAGTAACATATTGCTTTGTCCAAATGTATCGTTATTTGAATATACTCGTACTTCGGCATTTTTTAATTTTGCTTTGACGGGTATGACATTTTAGAAGTGATTAGTCGAAATAACCTTTTTGCATAGCTCGTATCTTATCAACCAAAAATAAACCCCAGCATTAGATCATCAAAAAAATGAAATACTAGCTTCTGCCCGTGACTCCGCGTAGAATTAGTTGTTGGTCAGCCATTGCAGCGTGAAGGAGTAACAAACTAACACACACACACAAACAAACTTTCGCTTTTGTAATATTTATTTATTTATTTATGAGATGAGATGAACACATTTAATTTATTTAGATTTTTAATGATTTGCGTTATTATTTACTAGTTAGAAGCATTGATGTCTTTCACTGCTGGACATGGCCTCCCAGGGACCCAGGTTTGACACAAGGACGAGTGGACTCCGCTCACTGGAATACGCAGCGTGGGTAAACCTAACCAGAAGACCTATCCAAAGCATTCGGCATTTGTTATTGTTATCCAAAAAAAATTGGTAAACTGGCAGACGGTCGCGTCGAGCGCCTACGTCAATTCCGTATATTTAGTCAGTTTTAGAAAATCGTTTACGTTAGTGTTAAGCAACTTGTCTAGCCTCACTGTTTTCTAACGACTAGAAATGTATGGAGTTGACAAAATCGGTTGACGCGATCTGTCATCAACTTACGTTAACCTAATAATAGAAAACGCTAGTTAAGTCTAAACCAATGCTCTTTAAAACTCGGGGTGAAGTCATGCAACGTCGTACGAGAGTGGACGTTATGAACCGGTTGTATAAACCTCGTTGCTTTAAAGCCATCTACTCAAAAAATGTGTTTTTTTAACATGTGCATTAACATCTATAATGCCCTACCTGAGGACATACGGTTGTTCCAGGGAAATATGTTTAGGAATAAGTTAACAGACTGGCTTTTTGATAAGTGCTATTACAGTGTTAAGGATTTTCTCGAGCGTAATATTAATGTTAATTTGTAATTTTATTTTAATTTTGTTGACATTTGATTATAACTGAATTTTATTTTTATTATTTTACTATTTTATATTTATATCTTTGAATTTAACTTGACATTTTATTAATATTTGCACGCCTGCATGCAGGCTGAATACACTGGACGATTAAATAATAATGTTTACTACCACTTAAGAAGCTGAAGAAGAAGCTGTGTTCAGCAAATATTTTTTTTGAATTGATTTGATTTGATTAATATTTTTACAATCGCCTGTTTGAAGCTAGATATTAGTAGGTATATTAAGAGATATTTGGCATATGTTTTACAAAAAGAATACTAAGCCCGAACCAAAGGAGCCCAAACTTGGTATTGCATATACTATTATTGGTAGCCCAAATATGGTCTGGTCTACGTCACAGCCAGTAACGCGTAGGGTAAAGTCACCAGTGGTCAGCCAGAGTCCTGTAGTCGGCCTCTGCCTATACTTTGTATGAGTGGGAAGACCACTGGTGAATTTACCCTACGCGCGTGTGGTTACAACATAATGACTTCATTCCGATCACTATTCCAAAGCAAACATTGATACTCGATAAACAATCAATTTTTTCAAAAAATTGTATGCTTTTTTTGATAAGCCTCTATTGAGCATAATTTTTTCAGAGCACCTTTTAAAAAAGATCCTGTTGTCAATTATGATCAGGATAGAACATAGGTTCCCAAAATGGTCTTTACCCCTGGGCGCTGAAGGTATCCAAGGGGGAAAGCCCACTGGAAAAAAATAGGGGGCGCTGAAACTATTCAGGGGGCACTGCCAGTATAAATTAAGTATCATAAAAATTATAAAAATTATACAATAGAGTAATGTAGGAACAGCAAAATCCTAATAAATTTTACTGAAATTCCATTGATATATACATTTTGCAATCAATGTAATTTAGTGCTTTCGCAGCGCAATCTTTGGTATTATTTGTCTCCCTCATAGGAAGATGGATTTGTTTGCTAAGTCCTAATGATATCCAAGTACCATTTTTCTCCTATTAAAAAGGTAGGTAAGTAGGGGAAGTCTGTATAAAACCGTATATCGGGTTTATACCATACGGCAAGTCTATTTTGTTAATGAATGCATATTTTTTCGGCTCAGTCTGCTTAGTGGAGCTCACCAATTAGAAGCTATGTATCGACTAAACACTGTCTTTCACGTGTACGCGCTTGGCCAGAGTACTTGACTTATATTAAGGTCCAGATTTTAAAGTTTATTTAATAATAAATATCACGGGACAACATCACACCAATTGACCTAGTCAAAAACTAAGCTCTAGGCTTGTACTATGGGTACTAGACAACGATATAAATACTTATATAGAGAAATATATACTTAAATACATAGACAACATCCAATGACTTAGGAACAAATTTCGTGCTCATCACACAAATATCTGCCCTTATCGGGATTTGATTTGAACCCAGGACCGCTAGCTTCGTAGGGTCACTAGTCACTACCATCTACGCCAGCGCGTCGTCAAATATTTGTATATGAACCATAAGTTACAAATTAACTAGAATAATAAGTGTGCATTTTTTACTACATATTTTTATTCTATTTTTACCAGCCAGATTGATTCGATTTTGTTGGTATCAAGTCAGAAGCATAAGTTTCAGTTCTACATCTTTATTAAATATTGAGTTTATTACATATCTATTGATTTGCTTTCCCTATGAAACTTTCTAACTAAAGACATTGATTCCATTCAGTTGTGTTCGGAAATATAATCTCTAGCTTCAAACTCTTAGCTATAACTCCCGTATGTTTAAATTTCCAAAAGTTATTTGACAAAAAAAAGAATCTTGGTAAGTGGGCGGTGAGCCAAAAAAGTTTGGATTCCTATAAGCTAGAGCTGGATTATGGTTAAAAGAAGTAATTCGCAAATATCCTTCATTCACAGCTTATCAACGTTATCGTGGATCTTTTATTTTGCTGCTATCGTGTTTGGAAACAAGCTACGTTACCAGCACAATGGGCCATTAGCCGCGTGTTTTGGTTTCAGAAACTGGGTAAAAAGGACATCTTTAGATAGCGACGCACGTGGGCTAAATGTGCCCTAGTTAAATAGGTATTAAATACCTATTGCCATATATGTTTTGTATAGTTTTGTTACTGCATGGTAAGAACTGATAGTCGTTGGAGGGAGAAGGTCCTTGGCTTAGGACCGAGAGCGGGACAGCAAGGTGATGAGTGTGATGACACAAGGTAGACTGACGATCTCGTTCTCTATCCCACTAGGTAAAACCATATTCTCCTTATACAATTTAATAATAATTTACAAATATACATACAACCACAATGTCTAAGGATCAAAAATATCCTATGTAACAAAAATGATTTTTAATCTAATAGGTAAAAAAATACACCATATACACTGTACAGTAATAATAAGAATAAATAAAAACTAGTGTACCCTATTATCTACTTAAAACTAGAATTATAAAAAATATTTGTGCACACAATTACAAAAAGATTACCCGCTCTAATAAATCTGTTCGCGGCATTGTACCCATGATGCTGGCTGCGTTACCTGTCTGGATAGTTAAACCTATCCTTCGGGAGAGGTAAGCGCCAGCTCTGGGATCCCCGGAGGCGTCGATAAGCTTGGCAGAAGGTCCCAGAGTCTCCATTCTCCTTGACATGTTATATCAAATGATATTATCAAATTTTGAATTTTCTCCATTTATTTCAGGGTTCGCAGACTATGCATTTACTTATCAACTTTGATAGAGAAATATGGTCGTGTTTATCGGTGAAGATTTAACATCTGTTCCTCTCTGATCAGTAGGTAAGTGCGAGAGAGACGGATGCTTTATCCATATCAATAAAGGCAGGCGACCGTAATATGGAACTGCCTTCTTCAAGCCTTTTCGCGATAATGGGTTTTATCCAACTTACTTGCATCGGTTACCGTGGTATTCAAGAGAAATTACATTCCACGAGAGGGTCATACCGGGTGATTTATTCGCTTTTGAGAACCGTCAAAAAACTCTGAAAAATTTATAATATTATGTTCGATTTCCAGTATGACCAAATATTTGTGCGACGAGCACGAGTGTGTACTTGAATGTTTTCTACATATTTACGTATATTTTTGGTTATCGTTGTCTAGTGCCCATATTACAAGCCTAGAGCTTAGTTTGGGACTAGATCAATATGTGAAAGTTTGTTCTGTGATATTTTTTTTTTATTTTTTTTTATGGCATAGGTAAGGCTGACGAGCACACAGGCCACCTGATGGTAAGTGAAAACTGTGACCCATAGACATTCGCATTCACAAGACTGCAAGCCTAAGACTGCAAATGCGCTGCCAACCCTGAGGACTAAGATGGAATGCCTCTATGCTAGTCATTACACCGGCTGTCTTATCCCCAAACCGGAACACAACAATGCGAACACTGCCGTTTGGCGGTAGGTTAATGGATAAGATGGTGGTAGCGATCCGGACGGACCCCGCACAAGGTCCTACCACCCTATATTGTTATCTTTAGTGCCAGATATGTTTTTAACGTGACAACGCTATCGGCGCTGCACCTACAACTTTGGTGGAACTGCCTCGGAAGATCAAGGTCAAGACACGCATTACTATGTAATTTAAAAACACTGCAATTAACTCGCCAGCACATTGTATTAAATAATATAAACTAAACAGCCACTGTCATTTATTTTTCATCGCCGTCATTAATCAGACGAAAAGATTTTCAAAATCCAGAGTAAGAAGTATTGTCATGTGTTATTGAAAAAACAACATAAATAATAATAAAAATAGCGGTTCCACAAATAGGTTAACAAACTCAACAAAAAAGTTGAAAAACCCTATAAAAATGTAAAGAAACCCGGTTAAGTCTAACAAAAACTATTTCAAGTAGCTTTTAGCGAGCTATTTCTCTAGCCAATACTAGACCAATTACGGTGCAATCCGGAGGCTTCGCGGGCTTTTAGGGAAAAATGCGCTTGCGCATGTTAATGGCCACTCGCGCGCTAATTTAAACCGGCCGGTGCGCGCACAGCCGCACGGGGAAATGGCTAATATCGATGAATTAATATCAGAGACAGTCTCAAACAAATTGAATTCCAAACTAAGCGGTAGGCTTGTACTATGGGTACTAGACTTATATAGACAAATAAATACATAAATACATAAAAACACATCCAAGACTCAGAAAACAGTACTCGTACTCATCACACATATATTTTCCCTGACCGGGAATCGATGGCAGCGTGTAAAATATAAATAGCTAATGATCCGTGATTTATAATTTTCTTGCTGTAGAAATCGTTTATTACTATTCCACCGGGAACTGTATAATTTTACAGTATAAAAAGTGTGTTATGTCCTTCCCCGGTATTTAAGCTATTTTCATATCATATTTCATCGAAATCGGTTAAGTGGTTTAGTGAGAGCGTAACAAACAGACAGAAATACTGTCACCCTTATATTTGTAAGGAAGGACGATTTTTCAAAAAAAACCCCCCCCCACTAGAAGTTAAAGGAGGTGAAGCTGGAAAGTAATTCTACGCGTATTATTTATATTTATGTTATCTCTTTAATATCTCTTGAACAATATGATTATGATTAATACGCAAGATATTTTTTTTATACATACTGTACCTTATGTTTATAATACAAACAATCGAACCGTGTCGTTTCGGTCTATTACTTACCCCAATACAAAATTATTTAACTGAGTTCCAATACATGATTCCAAATTCAAAATATATTCAGTAAATTGGCAACATGAGCTCTTTTACACGTAGATCATCATCATTATTACGTTTGGCACTCGTCCTGCATGGATCAAACGTCGATGTTCAGGTGTCAATAATATGGAATGAATCTACTAGGGCTTCGAAGAAGAACATCATTGCGTAGAAGAAGCACCGCAAGAAACTCCACAAGGTCATTTTTTTTATCCTAAAATACAATCATACTTAAAAGTAAGTACATTACAAGGTAATAAAGTATTAAATAATGCTTACCTCTCTCAAAGGATTGGGATAGGTATCCAGAGAGGTAATGCAGCCAGTGTCAGAGGGACCATACCGCGGGTGAACTGCTGGAGGAGATGTTCTTTTTATAGTGGTATCTGATTAATATCTCTATCGTTTAACATTCAACAAGCAGCTTAGAATTATTTTTAATTCAATACGTTTAGTTGTATTACTTGAACCATACTTACAATACAAATATAAGGTCAATAACAAGTACTGACATAAACCACTGTCGAAGTAATTTACCATCACCGCCAGAGGGTGTACCCGTCAATATTTTATTTATCGCCGCGCGGTATCTCGCGATATCGGCCGCGATACGCGCGATGGCCAGGTAAATGAGGCCGGGGGACACTGCCGCTGAGGGTGTACCGGGTGATTTATTCTCTTTATTAGTTGAGATAAAAAATAGACGTGTACAGAGGAGTTGACGCGTACATTGAGTTACAGGCCTTATATTGTATGACCGAGACTGTAAAACTTGGCACAAATCGCGATAAGTAATATTCCAATTTGTAATAACTCATCTTGCTATATAGTTATCATACATACATACATACATACAAAATCGCCTCTTTCCCGTAGGGGTAGGCAGAAACCACTTCCTTCCACTTAATACTATCCAGACAACATCTGCTCATTCATCAACATCTGCTTTATGTATTACTGTGTTCTGGCAAATAAATATGATTTGATTTGACAAACTTCCCTCGCTTCCTCAACACTTTAAGTCTCTTCATACACGTGCGTCGGTTAAGGGTACTCCTGATCTGGCCCTTTTTAATACGTCCCCGATCTCTACGATATCCTTATCATATTGTGACATAACGGAAAGAAAGAAAGAAATATTTATTCGTGATAAACAACAACAAAGAATAGAGGAATAAGCACAAGAAGAATTAGACAAAATAGTCCCAACTCAGCGTAAGTAATTTATGTCAGCGCTGGTCTTAATGACGACGACGACGTATATACGACGAAAATATAATAAACTTCAAACTGAAAATCAAATCACAAGTACAATAACAATGGCAATCACAATGAAAATGTTCTAAGCATGCTCAACATTTTTATTGGGTGTCACTACATGCACGATGGGCGTAAACAATCCATAGAAGCATTATTCCACCCAAAAAGAAATAAAAATACTTCATGACATTGTTAAAAATATTTCTACAAGCTGCCAGAACTTTTAATCTTCTTCATTAGCCTTCATCCACTACTCCCTCGGATAACTACCCCACATTCGTCTCCTGGCTAGATTGAATCAGATCTCATATCGATCGGTTGAGGAGATGAATCATAAAGTTGAACAAATTAAAAAAGCAAACATCGTTATATTTAGTATTTCACGTTAATTATGTTGATAATGATACTTAAGAACCAATTATCCAATTTCCCTGTAATTCCATTGGCTAAGGAGTTATTTTATCAGCTGTTATTGGTCGGCGATCGAGATGTAAATGCACGCGAGTGGATTTATAGCGTCAGTAATTGACTTCCGGTGAACCATCTAGCGGCAGACGAATGGAGACATTTTAAATACAGAGCGAAGCCGTCGCGAGGGTATTTGTCGATGTTTCACTGCAACTGGGACTTTACCTATTCTATTTTGTATGTTTATATTTAAGATTGATGAAAGAGATATACTTACGGAGCGAAAGTGAGTGGAAGGCTCGGAAGGGGCCGCCCTAGGCGTACTTTTTCGAGTCAATTCGTAGGAATAATGGAAAAGTACCGAATCTTAAGTACCCGAAACCGATATGCATGACTCTATGAATATGGAAGGAGCGAAAGAGATTTATCAGGATTGTAGCAGGTGGAAAGAAGTTATCTCTGTCTACCCCTCTGGGAAAAAGGGTTGATTTAATGTATGTATGTGTGTATGTTCTCGCCGGTCAATTCCGACACTAGCGGAGCTGGACTTTTTTAATAGGTAAAGTGAAGCGTACTCACTCGGTAGTAATATTAATCATCATCATCACGGGCACTTTGTTCAACGCAATCTTATAGCAGAAAGAACTGCAACACGGGGAAATGAATGTGAGCACACCATTTACATGTCTGTTTATATCTTCAACCACGAATTAAAAGATGTGGAGGCAGCCGCGGTTGGGAAATGGGGTAGGCATTTTTTAAGGGAATAATAATCAATGTTATTAATTGGCCTAAGTCATCATCATCATCATCATGTCAGCCGAAAGACGTCCACTGCTGGACATAGGCCTCCCCCAAGGCTTTCCACTCAGACCGGTCTTGTGGTTTTTGCATCCACCGCGGTCCCGCGATCCTGACGAGGTCGTCACTCCATCTGCTCGGCCTACCTACAGCTCGTCTTCCGGTCCGCGGACGCCACTCCAGAACCTTCTGACCCCATCAGCCATCAGTCCTTCGAGCAATGTGCCCTGCCCACTGCCACTTCAGTTTAGCTATTGGCCTGAGTATTGGTATTAAATCCAAGGCAAGCAAAGGATCACAAATCCACCTCGATCTGAATTACCTTTCTACACTAAGGAGCAAACATGACTTTGGTACGCCGATTTTGAGGTACAAAAAATGTTTTTTCGACGGTAGAAAAAAAATTCGGGAACTCTGCCATTTTGATATAATACTTTTAGCCAAATGCTTAGTTTCCCATTTTCATTTGACCAAAACTACTTCGACCAAATGGCAGGCTTCCATGTTTGCTTGGGTGTCGTTTGAACTACAATATAATGAGACCATACTTTCTATAGAAAGCACAAAGGCATTTGCATTCTCGAGACTACAACCTGAAGATTACAATCCAAAGACTTCAAATGCGTAACTATTTAATTCTTATCAAAATTAAATATGATTAAATGAAAACTAAATAGAAACTAGAATAGAGGCCCCTGTGGGAAAGTATCACAGATGCTGGCAGCATTTCCTCGTTGTAAAGCAATATACTTAGGCGTTGACCGAGGAAGCTACCAGCTCATGCTGCATGCTGAGACCATAGTCCCCAATTGATTTTATTAGCCTTCCCGAAACGTTCTTAAAAAGACTAACAGCCCAATCTTATCTTAATATCTTACAAATATTATGAATGCAACAGTTTGGATGTTTGTTATTCAAACACACCAGAACGGCTGAATGGATCTGGATGACCGCAAACGCACTCTAGCCGTAAAAAAATCGTTTTACATTCTTGTGACGCAAATGCCGCAATCTACTGACAAGTTATCATGAGCATAATTTATATGAAAAAAAACAGATCCAGGACTTGCTTTTGCAAGCGCATGATTTAGCTAAGTATAATTGCTGCTTTTGAAAGCGCATAAACCAAATAAACAAGCTAAGGCCTACATGTACCTATTGGCTACCTAGCTACGTAAACTGAAATCAAAGCACAGTACACACATACTCAGCCACCATAACTTGATCTTCAATAGCCAACAATTTTTCCAAGTTGGAGATCAAAGTAAAGTGGCTATCATGTGACTTACTGCCTTTTTGCTTTGGATAGTAGTGATTTCTGAGCGCGGGCGGCGTTTCAAAGCGCATGCGCGACAGGACAGGCTGCCGGTGCGCTCGCAAATACAGCTCCACGTTATTTTCTTAAACAACTCGTTCGTAAGCTCATCGACGAAGAACGTGGAAGTATTGGCAAGCGTAAATAAAAGAAAAATAAGTATTTATTGTCAACCAGAACCAGTATAAAGAACAAAGTACAAATAAAAATGAAAATGGGGTTACAAAATTATCAAGAAATGTTTAGAGTTATTGGTAATTTTTTAAAAATTATAAAAAATAATTATAAAACTCAGACTCAGCATGTGCTGTTAGCGAGGTCGAGTCTTCTCTTTTTATTTCCCTACGAGGCTAACTGTAACTTCAGGTTACTTTAAGCTATATTATAAACTGGATGCTATTGGCAAAGGAAAATTGAAAAGGTTTGGAAACCAAGTAGTACTGTGGAAGTAGTGATGGTTGTATCTTGTGCAGGGTTCGTCCACTACCATCATCTCATCCTTTAACCTACCGCCAATCGGCAGTTTTCACATTGTAGTGTTCCCGTAAAACAACCCGTTCTCAGGGATGGCAACGTATTTGTGATCTTAAGATGGTAGTGCTGAGAATGCAAATGGCTATGGGTCACATAGGTGGCCTGGGTGCTTGTTAGCGTCTGTGAGCTCTATGGAACTGTGAGACGTAATCAATCAAATCACCAGCATTATATCAGTCGCCACTTTTAAGGAATTCACTAGAATATGTGTAATTAGAGAACGCCGCCTCGACTTCATATGCGCAGAATTAGTTTTCCGATGACCTAAAACCCTTTCTTAGTCCTAGGATATCCAAGAAATATTGCCTATAAATTTCAAGTCACTAGCTCCAGCGGTTCCGGCTGTGCGATGATCAAGTCAGGTTCTACTTCTCGAAATTTTGTAACTAATCATCCATAAACATTATATAGATGTTTTTTTAAATATATAATAATATATAATGTTGGGTGTGGCAGGACAAGCATGAAAGTCGTATAAATGCAGTTGAAATGCGCTCTTTGCGTAGTATGTGTGGTGTGAAACTGATTGATAGAGTAAAGAATGAAAAGGTCAGAGAGAAATGTGGACTAAAAGAAGATGTAGTGACTAAGATTGAAAAGGGCATGCTTCGATGGTTCGGTCATTTGGAAAGGATGGATGAAAGAAGATTGACGAAAGAGATATACAGAGCGAAAGTGAGTGGAAGGGTCGGAAGAGGCCGCCCTAGGCGTACTTTTTCGAATCAAATCGGAGAAATACTGGAAAGGGGCCGAATCTTAAGTACCCGAAACCGACGTGCGTGCATGACTCGATGTATGAATGTGGAAGAAGCGAAAGACATTTGTCAGGATCGTAGCAGGTGGAAAGAAGTCGTCTCTGCCTACCCCTCTGGGAAACAGGCGTGATTTTATGTATGTATGTATGTAAATATGTATATGGACGATATGTTACAAAAATTGCTGACTGCTGAGTTCCTAGCAGTGGTGTACTCTTTGGAAGCGCTGGTAGGTTGACGTGTAAAAGTGTCCATGCGGTTTTGTATCTGTGCGTATATCCGTGTCAGCGTAGCTCTCAAACAGGTGATCCGATTTGAACGCGATTTTTATAAAATGTAATCGAATCTATGTAACCCCAACTTACACTCTACCATTTATGACTATTTTTTGGTCTCTTCAGGATTTGTACTGTCACACCAAATTTGACGCTCGTATCTTTTACCGTATTAACATACCACTTAAATAAAGATACGTTAAAAAAAACGTTTCTTGTATGTCTATTGTTTTTTTTTTTATGGTATAGTGAAAACAAACGAGCACACAGGCCACCTGTTGGTAAGTGGAAACTGTGACCCATACACATTCGCATTCTTGTGCAAGCCTAAGACTGCAAATGCGTTGCCAACCCTGAGGACTAAGATGAAATGCCTCTAAACTAGTCATTACACCGGCTGTCTTATCCCCAAACCGGAACACAACAATGCGAACACTGCTGTTTGGCGGTAGATTAATGGATAAGATGGCGGAAGCGATCCGGACGGACCCTGCACAAGGTCCTACCACCTAAACCCCTGTTATTTTTTAATATTAGTGAATCCACCGAAATAATACATGTTCTGAACAAACTCACTATCTAAGTTAGGAGAAACAGACAGACTGACGGACGGAAGGACAGCGTAGGCTTAGTAATTGGATTGTCGGGCCCCCTATGGGACTCGAAAATAAAACATATAAAATCATAAAAAAAATATTCACAATATGCATTAGAGCCTCTATTCAACTCGGTAATTAAAACAATATTGCCTTTGACGTGTCATGGTTTAGTTTCTATGCCGCCATTACTGTCAAGTAAATAACAACTATCAAAACGTTGACAATACGGAAACCCGTCAAAAACAATAACATTTTACCGTAAAGTCAAATATTATGTTTACATTATTTTACCTCACTATATGCTTTATCCTGCTTTGTCTTGTCTAGGGGACACCGTTGATGCAGAAAAACATATCGAAACTTATCTGGTCGTCTTGCACCATCTTATATACACATAAGTAGTTGATTATATTTTTTCTTTTTTCTTTTTCTCTCTCTGGCTCTCCCGTTAGATTTTTGGCATGTTTTCCTGCTGATCTACGCATGTTATTTGAAATTTAATTTAATTTAATATTTGTAGCTTTATATAATGCTAGACTAAGTAGTACCATTGTAATATTAAAAAATAATATTTGAGTAGCTTAGTTTTATTTTATTTTATTTTAAATAAGTTTAGTTTTAACTTTAACTTTTAAATTTTAATGTAAAGTCCGTATTTGTAGTTGTTTGAATTATATGTATAATTATAATAATAATTATATGAAATATGTTTAAAAAATCACTGACTGCTGAGTTTCTTGCGGCGCTTCTTCTCAGCAGTGGTCTCCTCTTGAGAAGCGCTGGTAGATTCTTAACGTGTAAAAGTGCCCGTACTTACTGAATAAATTTCTTTTATCTTTTTTTTACCTTTTATGTGTTGACTGTACATCAACATTCAATAGCATGTTTTGACAAACACGCCTGTTAAACATGATCCAATCTACTTTAGATTTATCGGCCCAATCACCAGTGTGGTACCCCCTCAATCCAGAACAATCCGCAGATGCTATCGGGGGGTATCGGAGAACAGCGATTACATCTTGACAGGAACAATCAAAGTCGAATTAATTAGTACACAATGAGATCTGTGTAGGGTTACCGGATCAAAAACCGGTCAAGTGCGAGTCGGACTAGCGCACCGAGGGTTCCGTAGCGCCGGATAGTAGATATTATTATATTCCAATTTGAATATGACTTCGAATCGTATCAGCGCCATTCCAATTCTTGCTTGACCTTTAAAGTATATTTTTTTTTCTGTGTTTATACAATAATCATACCCAGTAAATTCCACGCTTGTATGTTGTACCGTTTTACGACACGACTTAAATCAAAATACGTTGAAAAAAACGTTTCTTGAACTCAAAATTGTTAGTAAATTCTGGAAACAAACATCGTCTCACTATCTATTACGGATACGGTTCAAATGATACAGCTCTTAAAAGTAAGGACGGGTGGACAGACGGACGGACAGCGTAGGAATATTTATAGAGTCCCATTGGGCTCCCTTTGGTCACTGATCCCTAAAAACCGGTCAAGTGCGAGTTCGAGTCAAGCTCCGAGGGTTCCGCATATAGATGTCTTATTTTATTCGTGTTCGTCTGTCATTATTACCACATTAAAATATACCCAATCACTTATTTTTTAATTCTTCCGCTAACGCAGGGGCGAAATGCGAATGCCACACCCACCATAGAGCGCTGTTGTTAACCCCTCCATGCAAAAAAACGGGTGTTATAACTTTCATTATGTGCATTTCAAATTAATTCTAAAAGAAAATTTTCACGAATAAGTGTATTAATTGGTTCCTGGGACACGAGAAAATTAGTTCGTACTTGAGGTTTTTTGAGACAGTTTTCTGTGTTTTTAGTAACGGATTTGGAACCCCACACTGAACATGGATACATGCTCTTGCCCAGTTTTTTTCTATTTAGTAGTTACTTAGCCAAAACAAAAAAAAAACCCTATATAGTGTCTACGCGCGTCAAAAATAACCCAATTTATATTACCATGTCCACATTTGACAGATAAAAAATATTTAAAATCGTTATCAATAGCTATCGGCTAATCAGGCGCTTTACGTATCGCTCGACTCGTGCGCATAAAGATTCGCCGATAGCGATGCGATAGCATGCGCAGAGATAAATGCGCGCCGAAATACGAGAGACGAGCAAAAGAACGAACGGACGGCGGTATACACGAAAGAGCCAAGATTCAAATCTGTTTTTTGTTGATATTTCGTGGAATAATAACTAAAAACTATCGCCGTACAATACCCATATATAATCGATTTCGATTCAATCATACCAAATTTTTCATTTTTTTTTAACTCTTGTATGTTTGACTGTTATTACGATATGTAATAAAAAAACTTAATTTGTCACCATTCTTAATATGTTTTTTGTTACAATATCCGCCTTACTAACACATATACTGAAAAAAAGATCCGCTGTCTCATATGGTTCAAAAGATTATTTACAGTTAGGATAAGGACGGACGTATGGACGGAACCCTTGGCACGGAACCCTAAAAAGTGTACAAGTCTTCCAAGTTTCAAGTGAACATTTAATAAATTAATTATGAATGAATGATGAATGATGTTTTAACCCCCGAAGTAAAATGAGGATATAATAAGTTTAACGTGTTAATATGTGTATCTCTACGTCTATGTATTAGCATATCTGTGTGTGTGTAAATATATATACGTTCCCAAGACGTCAAAAATATCTATATAGTTTTATGCCACTGGCAATAAGGTCCGTGTATATATATATTTGACGCGATGGCCTTATATACCGTGTTTTTTTTGATTTACGATAACTTTAAGGGAACGTTCTTTAGGTCAAACAAAGTTAATTTCCCGAAGACAGACCAATAATAAGTCTAACGGTTTTAAAGATATTTAATTTTTAAATTTAATCAGTTAATCACGTTAAACTAGTGTAAAAGGCTCTTAATTGATAACAACAATTTTCTTTTAATACGTATGAGTAAAGAGTTTCCAATTGTTAGGTTTGTATACGCGTCAATCTAAAGTGACTTGTACCTGTCAAGTGTTATCTTTACTTGTGTGTGTATGTCACGCCAACATAGACGTATTTGACACTGATTATTAGCTAGGTAACTCTAAAGGCCCTTTTAGAATGACCAAAGATAAAAGATTTCATTATTTTGTTCTAAACTGAAAAAAATTTTTTTTTTGCAATATTTAAAAATCTAATCTACCAATTAGTTTCTATAGATATACCTAGTAATATGCCGAAGTTATCGTAAATCAAAAAAAACACGGTGTATATTAATAAACTTGACTGCACGTGTATCGACGTACCTGTGTTTGTGTGTCTGTGTATCAACGTATCTGTGTGTCTGAGTGTCAGTGTATCCGTGTGTATATGTCTGTGTATCAATGTATCTGAGTGTCTGTATATCGGTGTGGTGTACCGTGTATTTATGTGTATCTCTGTCCTGAGCATTCGACACACATATTCTTGGCTCTCTGCGGCGGCCACCGTCCGGCGGTGTCGGCAAAGGCCGGGGACACTGTTATTTAGTGTCGCGCGGTAGCACACGCTGTCTATAATATAAGTAGGAAGCGACTGTGTGCAAATATTCCGCCTGGAATATTTTAACGCATATCTTACCATTAACTCGCGCTTGTCGCTCAGTGCGTCTCTTTCTATATAGACTAGGGTAGAGAGGGATTACCGAGAGACGAATAAGTCGCGGGCAATGAGCTTGCATAAGTCCATGCATATTGGCTCCATTTTCTTTGGAAATAGGGTGTCTGGTTTTGAATATGTTTTCACTACAATAAAATACAATAATTACTGTCGAAATCAGAACGGATCGTACGGTTTAGTACCTTGTGGCAGTAACGTACACACATCAAAATTCGAGCTGTTATGGTATTGTTTTAATGGCCGCCATTTCTGTCCAGTAAATAAGCCTTATCAAAACGTTGACAACACGATAAAAGCTCAAAAACGATGTGGTTTTTACCGTGTTGAAAAGAGGCGATATATACACTCAGGAGCAAAAATAACGTGTCAGAGTGCGTTTTTCATACTAAAGAGGCTATTTCGAAGCCTTGGTTCCTCGCCAGGGAAGGCTTATAGTGAATTCTGATGATGAATACCCCGAGCATTGATACAGGACTTCCATAGTGCCTAGGATACACAACTGAATGATTCTGCGGTTAACGCTGGAATTGTGCATGTTCAGTAAAACATCTAAAATGGCAATAAAATGTAAGGAAATCCAAATGCTGACCCAAACTATCCGGCTGTGGTGTTAACTGATTGTGCGATCAGTTAGGTATCTTAAAAACTTTTGATCACCTCTATTGAACCTCGGAGTATCCACCATTAAACCTCACGCGAAACCACCCCTGGCAAGGAACCAAGGCTTCGAAATAGTCTCGTTTGTATGAAAAACACACTCTGAACCGGTATTTTTGCTCCTGAGTGTAGGTACCATTGTTTTGATCAACAATATAGTACGAGCTAGAACTGTTAAGCATTTTTGAGTAGCTTATGTTTGAGGCAACGTGGAAACTTAAGGCTGAAGGGTATTTGAGCTAAACCTTAAGCTAAACATATTGAGAGCACAGCAATGTTGGTAGTTTAAAAAAAGTTAAAATTTCGACGTGCCGCGGACGTCAGCGTCGCTGTGCGGTGTCTCATAGAACATGGTGTATCTTCGCACGCTCGACCGACGTCACCGACCGATGTCCGAGGAAATCAAGCCTCTCATTAAAGAAGTACTCCACAAGTTTCCAGGAAGCCTCAAACACCTATTAAAAAAAACAGCTCTTAGACTAGTACTGCGTTCATCATCATCATGGAGCTGTGACAAGGGACTAATATAAATACATTATGACATGTCCTGAGTACGAGTACGGACCCATTTCATGAAAAATATGCTTCAAGTCGTAAATGTCATTAGAGATGTCGAGTCATTCGTAGCTCTTAGGAAACTCAACCTTATTGTTGTAGAATGTCAGATTAACTTTGGTCCTAAGGTGGGTGCCAAATTTAATGTCGTCATTGTACGCTCAGATCGTTTGAACTACGTAATGGAATTTAAAGTGGACTTACTTATACGGGTGTTACAGAACACTCACATAAACCGAAGCGAAGCGATGGCGGGTCGGTAGATTTAATACAATACAAGTAGCTACAAACTGGTTTTTTGTTCATTCTTGCTGCCTTGCAGAGTAGCTAGAAAAGAGACTAAAATAAAAATATTATTTCCTATAATTTACGAGTTTAACAACATTCCACAAGTTTTACTATCCTGACACTGTCACTTAAATCTTGTTTTAGAAAAAGTGCCGACAACATTTACCCTTTACTTTAAGAATATTGGCAGCGGCAGTCCTTACTCGGGTACATTTAGTTTCCCATAAAAAGTATAGAAACAAAGAAACTTTAACTCTAAGTTCATACACGACGAAAGAAACATGTAGTTATTTGAAAATGTTACTTAAGTTGAAAGCAGAAAGGTTAGCGTTCGGTTGTATCCCGAAAGAAGATACAATCTTATGTTGCCAAAGAGTTTACAAATTAAGGACACTAATGGGGTATTTAAAAAATTGTTTAATTGTGTTCCGAAAGGACAGTGTGGATAAGGCGTTTATAATGCGTTTTTAATTGTCTTTAACATGCTGTAAATGTAGCGAGCGTAGCATATCAATCATCTTCAATTTCCTAAACTTTTGATTTGATTGTCTGGTATGTGATTCTGTTAACAAGCTCGCACTACAACTCGACGGATGAATTATTAACCGACGAGTTTAAGTAGTCCCTTCGGAGTGTACAAACAACATTTGTGGGCGTGCATAATAAATAAATAAATAATAATACCAATAACGTAGCAGGGGGCCTAATATGGCTGCGTTTATCACGTGACGAAATGTGGATAAAATATCCGTCACTTGCTGACACTTATATAAGCGTTATGACAGCGGCAGATTTTTATCCACATTTTGTCACGCGATAAACGCCATCTTAAATGACAATAGTTTTTTTTTTTTTTGAAACAAAACATGCTTATAGGGGATTGTATTGTATACAATTATTCCCTTATTTTTTGATTATTATTTAGTGAAGAGATTTGTCAGGATCGTAGCAGGTGAAACGAAATCTGCCCCTGGGAACAGGCGTGATTGAATGTATGTATGTATACGAAAAAACTTATTTTCAGTGTTTGCTACGCCTGCTTTGGACTAGTGGTCGGAATGACGTCATTTATTTGTAACCACGTTACGCAACACTAGCTCTGACGTACGTATGATTTGGCGTACAAACTCTTAAGTCACACGAAATGGTTTTTTGATTTTCTCAGTAAGTAAAGAACAAAAAAGTACGCCTTCGAGACAAATCTTTAGTACTTATAAACATCTTAAACCACTTTAAAAAAAAAACGTAAACAAAGACATGACCCAATAAAATTATAGGAAACAACGGGCTCTCAATCATTAGATACTTTTGACGAGTGTTCAGCAATCTAGCTATGTTTAAAAAATGACTGACTGCTGAGTTTCTTGCGGCGTTTCTTCTCAGCAGTGGTCTCCTCTTGGGAAGCGCTGGTAGTATCTTGACGTGTAAAAGTGCCCGAGCGGCCTACTTACTGAATAAATTTATTTTTTCCTTTTTTCTTTCTTTTTTTCTAGCAATATGTTACTTGAGTTATAAAACCAGTTGAAACTGGTTATAACAAATAAATCTTCGTCTTACGTGTCCATACTATTACCGCCGATCGACGAAGCGATCCCAAGGTGCGCGATCGGATCGGTTCTTATTTGTATACTTAGCGAATACAAACAGTATTTAAACAGGACCTGCTACCACGACGTTAGATTTTAATGCGGGCTATTGTTTCAACTAATTACAGTTAGATTTGGAGGGATAGGAGAGATTTAACACATCTTGTTTCCAGCTTCCTGATTTTAAGGCTGGAAGGTTTATTAATAACAAAACCGACCGGTGCAAGCCGGACTCACGCACCGAGGTGTTCTTTTGTTTTTTGTTGTAATACAGTGCTTCTATTTTGTTAATGTAGTTCGGCAATCTTCGTTTTTGTATGAACGAGTTACAGATATACTGTCAGTTGCGAGTGCAAGGGTGATAGCGATAGCCAGCCGAACTCTTTTAAGAAGTTGGGAGTAGGTACGACGGCACAGTAGGAATTATTATACTCCAATTTTGATTGAATTTCAAATCGAATAAGCGCCATTTTATTTAGTTAGAAGGCCCAGACGGGCACTTCTACATGTTTAAAATCTACCAGGGCGTCCCACGAGGAGACCACCAGCAATGTACAAGTTGCAGAACATTCTCAATAAATTACTGAGAATATTATCGGACACATTTAAGAGCGTTGAGAATGTTCTTTTTTTATGGCAATGAGAAGACATGCGAGCACTCAAGCCATCTTATGTGAAATGGGATGTGAGACCCATAGAAAATTAAAATCTCAAGACTACATTCTCAAGACTGCAATCCTAAGACTTCAAATGCGTTGGAACCCCTCAAGATGGAATGCCTCTATGCTAGTAATTTCACCAGTTGTTTTATCCCAAAACCGGAACACAGCAATGCGAACACTTGCTTGGCTGTGGGTTAATTTATAAGATTGTGGTAGCGATCCGGACGGTCACAGCACAGTCCTACCACCAATAAAAAAATGTTTCTCGGTCGAAACTTGCACAATTTGAGAAGTTACTTGTCGGTACAATGCTAAAGACCACTGCTGAGAAGAAACGCCGCAAGAAACTCAACAGTCAGTTTTTTTTCGTATTGCTTATGACAATGATAATACTTAATCTAACATTATACAAAACAATGAATATAACGTAAAAATATTATGAATAGTTGGGCAGAAAAACGTGACAATAAAAAAAAAAAACAAAAAAAAAAAAACTTACCTATGACGCACGGTGCAAGACCACCACATTAAATAAAGTTTCAATATGTTCTCCTACAGAAACCGTGTCCCCTAGACAAGAAGCAATGTTTACATGTTTGCATGACTAAGTTATATTTCAGTTATCTGGTTTAGGCTAAACATTTTTGTCTGTTAAATAGTCCTCGACCCTATAACTTGAGCTTTAAAGATCAACCCGTAAGGCGAAGAAAGTTTGTCATAAGAATGCGGTTTCATTTTACCAATGGGCTTAACAAGAATGCTTTTTGCAAACGTTATCGTTACCGAAAATGTAGATATAGGATTGGCTATCTTACGTCAACCAATACATTTTCGATAACGAGCTCGATAAGCATTTCTATCAAACGTACGTAAAGTTTTCGAATTGCCTTTGCTAATCGAAAACGTATTCCTAACCTATCTGTAGCGCGAACCCCTAAATCAGACGTTGTCATATATTTGGAGGGTTCCGTACCTGAAGGGAAACTCAACGGGCCCGTATTAATATGCCTAGGCTGTCTAGGCTACGGCGGCATATAGGTTACCGTAGAATGGGGGTACTTTGATTTACGGGGTAACATTGGCCACCCCAAAAACTATCTTTAATATTTAATTATTCTATTAAATGTTTCATCAGGACTGAGCTACTCATACAGTTATATAATGACTTCAACAATTTAAGAAGATAACAACTAAAATAGTTATCGTTTTAAGGTCGGTCAATGTTACCCCGTAAATCAAAGTACCCCCAGTTAACCGTATAGGTTGTGGCGGGCTCTTTTCCGCAACTCGACGACTTAGATATGCGCCTATTTTGCGTGAGGGGTTGGTGGTATTACTCCTGCCAACCCAGTTCCACCAGAAAGCTTAGCAGACCCTTGATGTTGCCGACGGCGTCTGGTAGCGACCTCGGTGTTCCGAGGTGCCGCGCCCGGTATGTTGCCACTCCAGGGCATTCCATGATGACGTGGGCTGCGTTTTCCTCCGCCGTCATGCACAGCGGGCAGTCTGAAACACCTAAAGTGAATAAGTGTTTGTTAAACAAGGCATGGCGAGTTATGGCTCCTACGGCGGCATACTTACAACTAAAATTAATTAAAGAAACTGAAATAGGAGGTCTCGATATAAGAAATGTTATTTTTGGTGTACTAATCGTTTTTTTTTTTTCTTTGCCCCTCGGCGACTTGAACATCTACTACCGCGGGAATATGGCGTTTCCACAATGAAGTGATTTCGCCAGTGTCAAGTATATATAATTATAAATCAATATAGCAATAAAACACAATCCAATCTTCTCTAGGAAGATTGGTGGCAACGTTGTACGGTGATATGTAGGACAGAGGCCAAGATAGTTTTAACCTCTGTACCACTGCGAGTCCACTTGAAACGAGAAGTAAGATGCCACGATACACGAAATAAGTCCAAGTCTTCTATCACTGTGCAACACAAAGGCATTAAAAGTACAAATCACTAACAAAAAAGAACTTTGAACACCTAAATAGGTACACAAAAATAAAAAATAAAACAAATTACACATCCGCCATCTTTTGACGTTGCAAATGGCCTCGTACTAATCGTTAAAACGGTAAAATAACCATACGTCATATTTGGCACAATCATAGTACAAACCATGAAAAAAAACAATACATGCTAAAAAGAGTCCGAGCGTGAGTAGGGCTCCTGAGATACAGCTAGGCAGCAAAAGCTAAGAAAAATTCTTCATACGTGTGGTTTTTAAGATAGTTTTTTGCGTTCGGAACCTTATACTAAGCATGGTCTGAAATGCGCCTGCATTTTTTTTATTTACTGTTATAGATAGGACTATGCAGTAAATCTGTAAGACTTAAGTTGAAACATAACCGCGAACATTCTCCGCATTACCCCACCAAATACGTCGATAGGTCACCGCCATTAGCGTATCTATCGCTATATATATAGATGAGGGAATAGTTGAATCGCGTCGTGAGCCACGTAAATAATTAGCGGTAGAACTAATTAAATGTAGAGGAGCCGGTGGCACTGAATAAAACCGCGGTTATATTCAAGTTTTTGGGAAACTTCAACCACTTATTTCGGCTATTGCCTGTTGTCCGCACGTATTACGAGTAGTAGGGAATTTTTAGTCTCAGTTGTCAATATCTAAATTCGGTTATATTGCTGCGGACAACTGGGAAAAAAACGCAGCTGTCCGCAGTCTTATTCTAGTGTTTAAGTAGGGTATCTGTTATAATATTTATTATTATTTAACTCATAATAACAAACATAGACTTTTTAATGTTTTTTTATAAATAAAACCTAACCTAACATTGTCTTGTATACGCGTCAGATATAAAAATAGTTCTAAAAGATGTTAGGTTCTAGTAATATAATTTTAATGATTAGATAATTAATAGTTATGTCAAAAAATACTTAAAAGAGATGAAACTTTGCTTTTTATTCCTCTTTGTTCTTTTGCTTTCTGTGTTTCTTTGCTATTGTGTTTGGTACATTAAAGTGTTTACATACATATATATCGCAAATGTCACTGAATACTTTAATCAAAAGATGCGTGTGTGGCGGATTCAAAATCTGTTAGTACCTAGGTGTCTAAAAAAACAAATCTATCTTATAAAGTTTTAGAGTAAATTAAATCTGCTCTGTACTTACACTTTCTACTTAGATGCTTTGTGTGTTAGGTAGTGTGTGTAATGTATCACTGAATGATTTTTCTTTTTATGTATGTATATTAAACTGTAGTTAACCAGTAGGCGATGATCAAACGGCGGTTAGCGGCCCGCGTATCCGCGCCGCGGCCACTGCGCCGGAGCATTATTGGAACATGCCATTCTTAAACGGGCTTCTAAACTATGAACAGTTTTATGGCAATGTGCAGCCGGTAACTATAGATATCTTGCTCTAACGTACGAAGTAGGAGTGAAACGGTAACAGTTGCACGCCATAAAATGCTGTGAAAAGTTGGTGGTTTACCAGACCCTTGAGACCAAGGACTCTCTGGAGGAATACGTTGTGGTATGGCAACCCAGGCCTATGGAGCTGGCGGCGCGCTCCCCAAATATTTGGTGCTCTTTTTTACGCTGGACATTATTTATTTATGCATTTTACTAAAAAAAAAAATATATTTCGGGATAATCGGTCAACATTTTCTAAAAAAACATTGACGTAACTAAATTCATATGAACATTTTTTGACCTACAGGGGCCTTTATTTAAAAAAAACATCAACGTATGTTAGCTATCAATATGGAAAAAAGATATAAGGAAAAATATTAGTTCTTAAATTTGAATTTAAAGTCAGTTTATTTCTACAGATTATAAAAAAATGCGTCCTAACTAAAGCAAAGTTTGAAATCGGCGCAGAGCTCAGCAATACAGTAAGTTAAACAAATGTAACATTCGACTGCAAAACGTAGATTTACTGCATCCATACAAAAACGTCTTATCCCCCTACTTAACTGTATTCCAAACTCGCTTTACCATCGTCGCAATACGTATGAAAACCCATCGCACCTCAAACTGTATCAGAGCACCGATACGGGCTATTTAATTTTGTATTATCTTTCATAGTACTAAAGTAAGTTTTCGTTCGCAACTGAGAAATGAACTTAAAGGATAAGATTAGATAAAAGTCTGCGCGCGACCTTATATGGCTTCACGAATGGTCAGCTTTCCGGCTGTAATGTTGGCTATGCCGACCGCGGTACGCTCCTCGGTCCATATGTGAAAAATAATGAGATGCGTATAGCACTAGTAAGTATATTATCTGTGGTGCTGCTCAATCGCCTTAGCTTAGTGTTTTAATTTTAGAGTAAACAAGTATTGTTTGTGCAATTGAAATTGAACCAATTTGCCATCATTGTTCAATGATCACATAACTTGATCTTTACTAACACATTAAGTTTCAGATTAAATAACTATTAATTATACTTTATTTAATAAATAATCTCGATAAATATTTGAGGTTAGGTGTCAAACACACCGTTGATGCTGGAAAACAAAACTTTTATGTGGTCATCTTGCACCATCTCATATTACACATAAGTAGTTGATTCTATAGGTATTATTTTATTTTTTTCTTTTCTATCTTTCTCTCACGTAATATTTTTGGCATGTTTTCCTGCTGAACTACTGGTATTTGATATTACATTTAATTTAACACTTGTAGCTTTATATAATGCTAGACTAAGTAGTACCATTGTAATATGAAATATGAAATATGTTTAAAAAATGACTGACTGCTGAGTTTCTTACGGCGTTTCTTCTCAGCAGCGGTCTCCTCTTGGGAAGCGCTGGTAGATTCTTGACGTGTAAAAGTGCCCGAGCGGCCTACTTACTGAATAAATTTCTTTTATCTTTTATCTTTTAAAAGTACTAATTTGTTTACATCTTTGGCCATTTTAATTGAACCAGACTATAGGTACTAACGGTCGCACTCAGAATCAGCCAATGAGACGATTAACGGTCGAACCCCATATTCAAATCGCGGATAGATAAGGCTTACTTCGGGTTAAAATTTGACATTTGCCGATACAAATTTGAATTATAGGGTTCGGCCATAAGTCGTTCCTTAGTGTCGATTTTTCATACACAAGTTTGAAAAAGGAACTATAGTCAAGAGCAATGACGACAAACGGGTCACTTTGTACGCAATTTCCATAGAAAGTGACCCGTTTTCATTGCTATTTAGTGTAGTTAACTGTTTCTAAAATGTATCTGAGTGCGGCGGTAAGTAACAACTTCAACCGCAATTTTGACGACACAATAGCCTAGTTGGTGACTCCGCCTACGAAGCTGGTCCCGGGTTCAAATCCCGGTAAGAGCGGTGTTTGTGTGATGACCGCTAGTATTTGTTCCCGAGTCTTATTTTTTTTACAAATGTATGTTAGTCTCTAATAGAGACTTCAACTGAATATTATATTATTAGTAAGTTTATCGTTGTCTAGTACCCATAGTACAAGCCTAGAGCTTAGTTTGGAACTATTTGTAACTTAGTTTGGTGTACCATAAGATTAAGTAACAAACAAACCAAAAACCTAGTTTTGGTATCGAGACCGCCTCTAATTTTATTTGTATTATTTTTTGCTATAGCCACATAAGAAAAACACACTCGGCGTAAATTTCGGTTCATGAGATATAGCCCGGTGACAGATAGACAGACAGACCGACAGAAAGCGGAGGCTGAATAATTGGGTCACGTGACACCCTTTGGGAAAGGAACCCTAAAAACTGTTAACGGCCAGCTCTCAAGTATTACCGTCTATAGGAAATATCGAAAAAAAAACAACAAAAAGGCCTTACTTTACCTCGCGATACAGTTTAATTATTATAATTCATATTTAAGCATCCGAAGCCTTTAATTAAGATCAGAGAATGAATTTATAAATTTATTTACTGGCAACCCACGAGCGATACCCATAAAACCTCCATTAGTGTTGCCCTCGCTGATTTAATTCCCTGATTAGGCCGCAGTATTTATTTTTCGGGCAACACTAACCGATTACGAATCAATATTCCGTCAATAGCGGCGTTGATTATCGCATTCGGGTTTTTTTATCGTGGCAATAATAATAAATACTTTTCCGAGCGTTTGACGCCTTTATTTCTTCAAACAAGTCTGATTTTAAGCAACATTTAAAAACTCGACAACATGTTTTGGTATTGTGTTTACAAAATCTCTCTCTACTATCTCTAATTAATTCGATTATAATATTATGGCCTATGTCACTCACAACCAAGACGAATCTAACGGCATCTCATATGTTAAAAATCCATCGAGCTGTTTAAGCTGCAGAGCGTTCAACAGATATACACCGTGTTTTTTTTGATTTACGATAACTTTAAGGGAACGTTCTTTAGGTCAAACAAAGTTAATTTCCCGAAGACAGACAAATGATAAGTCTAACGGTTTTAAAGATATTTAATTTTTAAATTTAATCAGTTAATCACGTTAAACTAGTGTAAAAGGCTCTCTTAATTGATAACAACAATTTTCTGTTAATACTTTATATGACTCTTATGAGTAAAGAGTTTCCAATTGTTAGGTTTGTATACGCGTCAATCTAAAGTGACAATCTTGTACCTGTCAAGGGTTATCTTCACTTGTGTGTGTATGTCACGCCAACATAGACGTATTTGACACTGATTATTAGTTAACTCTAAAGGCCCTTTTAGAATGACCAAAGATAAAAGATTTCATTATTTTGTACTAAACCGAAAAAAAATTTTTTTTCGCAGTATTTAAAAATCTAATGTACCAATTAGTTTCTATGGATATACCTAGTAATATGCCGAAGTTATCGTAAATCAAAAAAAACACGGTGTATACATACATACACTCAAAACACAGTTCTACTTGTGACACATTCGGGTAAAAAAATACCTCATTGTTTAATAACTATAGAATTCTTTCGCAGAAAGTCATTGATTAATCTTGACGTTATCTCTATCCCGTGACTTGACTATGTCATTATAACAAGGTTCTGACCTAACGCAGTGTATCAAAAACTTAATTGAAAGGCGATTTGATAAAATAATACCCTATGGACTTTTTTTTTATGTTATAGAGAAGGCAAACGGTCACCACCGGCCACCTGATGGTAAATCTCTGAAGCCCATAAACATTTGCAACTTTTTTATGGTTATTTTTATTTGTTAGTAAATCCGTCGTAATATAATAATAACACTATTTAGAACAAAAAAGCCGCTGTCTATTGCGGATAGAAAGATACAGCTCTTTAAAGTTAGAACGGAAGGACGGACAGCTGACCCTTTGAGCACGGAACCCTAGAAAGGTACGAGTAACTGTCTCAAAAATATCTGTAAATAACTACAGCTGTTAGAATTCAATTAACTACTTTAATTTGATATACTCGTAGTTTCACAGTCGCCCAGAAATCAATTTATTTGACTCTACATACGTACGCGTACAGTATACAGATCGAAACTTTACCCTCGTTGGGTAGTTGAGAGATTACTAACCAACTATCCATCATCATATCTCTCATCACACTTTTGTCGCATATCCTCCTAGTAAAAAGTTATGGCGGCCTAAAGTACACGCTATACACGAGCGACCCTATAATTTCGCAACGTTCTAGCCTTTACGTTTCTGCGGCTCCGTATTTATGCTAAAAGGCATCGCTCCCTTAATAAACAAATGACGCGCGCGCAGATTTAAGACCGTTGGACGCAATTATTTCTGCTCGGACGCTCGCTCGCTAGCAGGCGGCTTTTTCACTTTATTCGAAATTTAAGTAGCGAAACATTGGCGGTAAAGCCTTGAAGTCACTAGACGACGTAGGGCCGTAGCTTTATTAATAGGTACCTATAAGTTGGAGTTAGTTTAATGTTGAAAGGCGTACAATTAACGAACACATACCTACATGTTTCTTAGTTGTAATACTCAAGATCACGCAAGTATTTTTGTAAAAGTTGATGTAAAATAAATTATGACTGACACCAGCTCCATCACAAGACCCATCAAAATGAACTTATTTGTCAAACTTAGATGACAGCCCAACGATAACGGACACAGGAAATTGAAATCTGTATCACTGGCCGAAAATCGGGCGGCCATTTTGGATGCTAATCGTCGCGCGCCACAATTTGAATATGGAACTCGTAAATGGCTTTTTAGTTTTTTTTCTCTATCTGTAGTGGCTGGTTGATGGATAGGTGTTTGGGAGGAAATGAGTGTCGTTTTTAAAAATGCCTCTGGTTTCGGATAAAATCTGGAAAAAAAAATGGTTACCCACAAGAATCAAGTGTTATTATGACGATCGACTTTCCATTTCTTTAGTTTTTTTTAAATCATTCAACCTTACAACCATCAACCCAATCCTGAGTTACTAGATAGGACTTTGATTTTTATACAGCAACCAATCAAATTAACAACTGGTTTTTTTTAAAGGTATTCTGAAAAAAGGAAACATTTTTATAAGCATGATATTATTCACATCACTTTTTAAATAAAGTTCCCTTTGTCAATCAAATTATCTGACAATACATACCTATCGAAGATAGAAACTCGCAACTTTCTGATGAAGGCTTGAAGCGCTAGTACTTCAAACCAAATCCAGAACAGATTAGTAAAAAAACTCGTTGCTAACTCGAAATACTTAGTACATCTTTATGCAAGTTCGGAAAGTATGTAATTGTCTAAGCGAGGGAAAAGATTTCGGACGCGAGAAAGTTACTTTTAATACATTTGCGAAAAAAATACATTTAAAAAAAATAAAACTAAAAAAGACAAAAGTTTACCAAATTCTTAGTGTGATAAAAAATCACAGTGCAATTTCAACAATCAAGGTCAAACATTGGAAAAGTATAAAAAATTCAAGTTCCGCCAATATACAGCAACAATCATCAGGAAAGGACATGATTGTTAATTTAATATAATACCTTTATTTTCTTCAAAAACTGTCCAATTCCAAAAGTATGCCCAAATCTACTCGGCTCCCATAAGCGTAAAATAGAAGCGGTCCTGTTGTAAGGGATGAATAAACAACTTCATCTCGTTCTGCGCTCCTGGTAAGTAATGATTCTCTTATATCTCATTTTTCAATTAGTCGGACGTATTATTAATCGCCGAGTTTAAGTTGTCCTGCCAGAGCATACGAACAACATTTCAAGGCAAGCATTTTCAATTACGTAACTTGAACTTGCTCGTATGAGTTCACCCCTTCGCTTGGGTTAGTATTATCTCGTCTAAAACGCAGCTGGTTAAAGCAGCAAGTGGTCTAACACGAAGCTGTTGTAATGTAGCTAGTGGTTTAAAACTCAGCTGTTCTTATAGTTATATAGCAAGCGGTCTTTAACGCAATTGGTTTAGGTCGCAAGAGGTCTAAAACGCAGATTGGAGGTCTTATGTAGCAAGTGGTCTAAGTTCGCAACTGATCTTACGTATTTACAAAATTTCTCTCTTAATTCATAAAACCACGGAGGCCCGCTCCGGAGCTCCTATTACTGGGCAGTTTGCCTTTCGGGCACCCGAACCTACGTAACGAAATACCTTTGTTTCGGTGAAATATGTTTGCCAAATGCATAGTTTCCCAACTTTTCATTTGCCGGCTTTGTTTTCTGTAACCATAAGTATTTCAGGATTTTATAAAAACTAACTTAACCTATAGGGTTCTACACGATGGTACTGAAATAAATTCTGAAAAAATTATATACCATTGGGTTGGCAAATAAAGAAAATTGGGAAATGATACATTTGGCTAAAATAATTTTGTGAAACGGCAGGCTCCCGTATGGACCACTACATACTAAGATTTCCAAAATTTTCGGCCGAGATCGCGCCGTTTCAGGAAAAAAGGGTCTAGACAGACAAACCGACAACAAACTCATCCTTATAAGGGTTCCGGTTTTCATTATATTGTACGGCACTGCAGCGCACAGGCGTGAAAAATATGATCAGCAATGTTTGTTAATACCAATCCTTCTGAAGATATAAAAGCAATTAAGATGAGGTACTTTTTCTAGCTGAATATCGTACGGAAAGTTGCGTTTCTAGAATTATGAATCCGCTTGTGAGTGCTACGCGCTACCATTACCATAAAGAAGCCTAGGAGTAATAATAATCAAATAGTAGATTGTATCACAAGGGAGCAAAATGACATATTTAAGGCGAGGGCGTACATTGAATCCTGAACAAAGCGAAGGATTCTAAAATAGAATCCTGAGCGTAGCGAAGGATTCTAAAATATAATCCTGAGCGTAGTGAGGGATTCAAGTGTTAACGCCCAAGGTGGAAATAATTTTGCTACCGTGTGACACATACTGCTTTTTACATCACCTATGAGGAAAATAAAAGATCTTAGTGATGAAACAAATTTAATTATTCACACATTCTAGAAATGCTGAAATTATCAAATTTAACAACAGGAAATTATCGCACTTAACAACAATTATCAAATTTGGCAACAAAATGTCCTTGAACAGAAAAGTGCCACTTTGATCCCTCCTAGCAGGGAAGAAAAGTCCCCTTTCCGAGTAGGTGATATGAAAACGAATTTTGCGGGTGGTAGGACCCTGTGCAGGGTCCGTCCGGATCGCTACCACCATCTTATCCATTAACCTACCGCCAAACAGCAGTGTTCGCATTGTTGTGTTCCGGTTTGGGGATAAGACAGCCGGTGTAATGACTAGCATAGAGGCATTCCATCTTAGTCCTCAGGGTTGGCAACGCATTTGCAGTCTTATGCTAATGTCTATGGGTCACAGTTTCCACTTACCATCTGGTGGCCTTTGTGCTCGGTTGCCTTCCCTATGCCATAAAAAAAAAAAAAAAAAAATTCCTTGTGCTTTTATAGTCTCGGATTTCCTGCTGGATAATTTTGATACATAATACCTGTTCAATATATCTTCCATAATTTATTATTGTCATAGCGTAGCATAGCATAGTTGTATAGTATGTCCAAGAAACTCTAATTCTCGTAACGTTTTTGGACGCCAAATAGCAAAACAATGTTACACCATATTTTTTTCCAGCACTGTTTTAGTTTTAGGACTTACGTTTACAAATAAACACTTTAAATAATTAAATAAATATCAGGGGACAATTGACCTAGTCCCAAACTAAGCTCTAGACTTTTACTATGTTTACTAGATAACGATATAAATACTTATATAGAGAAATATATACTTAAATACATAGACAACATCCATGACTCAGGAACAAATATTCGTGCTCATCACACAAACATCTGCCCATACCGGGATTTTTACCCAGGACCGCTAGCTTCGTCGGCAGGGTCACTACCAACTAGGCCAGCGCGTCGTCAAACTCTAACTTTGACTTTGACTACTTACTTGTGCACTGAATTTCATAAATTACGTGAGAACATTACTAAATATTTGAATCCAATATCGAACAATTTAACCTAAATCTTTAACAAATTCAAAATCCTCAAATGCCAAAACGCCAATTCCAACCTTTTAACTCACGATATTAATATTAACCAGTAATAACGGAGGTCGGGCCGAATGTGGTAAATGAGAGGTTTCTATTATAAATGTGCAGTTGCAACAATCAAGCCAATGCATCACAAGATGCGCCTGCAGTGCTTGCACCCGCCTACGTTGAGGCGCCCATGATTTAGGAATCTCGTTGCGCTGATCATTTATCCTTATTCTGTGATTTTGCAGAGGCGATAAACGACTTCTAAGCAGAAATTAACGTGAATGTTTTTTTGTTTGTCTCATTAGTCATTTGCGATGCATTTGCGGTTGTATAGCATACAGTAAAACCGGGCACGAGCATGTCGGACCATATGCTCAGTGTTAGCTTAGGAAGCACAAAACACAAAAAACTATCTCGGAAAACAACATGCTATCTTAGGTCATTTTAGTAGGTATAAACACTAGCCGCCTGATCTCAGGAACCAATGAAGTCTACTAAAGTCGCCGTCAATATAACTTGCAAAAGATGTAAACAAACCCAAACGAACCAATTCATCATGATTATTCGATAATCACATACTTTTAAAGATCAAGTGAGGTCTTTGCAATGATTTATACACTAGATAATTATTTTCATATTAAGTTTAAGATGAAATAACTATTCATTATAAGTTATTTTAATAAAAACACGACTGGTGAATATTTGAGGTTATGTGTCAAACAGTACTATCTTGTTTACATCGTTCACAAGTTCTATTGACGGCGACTTTAGATCGTGATACTTTTGGTGATAGACACGCAACTCTATCGGTCCCCCACAAATTGTTGAAAACATGTTCGTAATAACAAAGAGCTATCGAATGACGCCTCATTCGATGTTACAATCTAAAAAACCTTTAACAATGGGGGGAACCCGCAAAAGTAACATTTCAAGATTTTGTTTAACAACTTTGGCGATGGAATTTAAGTGTATCACTGTGCCAAATCACAGCTTTGTCGATCCAAGAGTCTGTGATCTAAACCGCGGGCAGGCGGACATAATCGGGGAATCTATAAAGGTTCCATAATTGACTTCGGAACCTCAAAAATTAAAATAAAGAAAACCGGTCAAGTGTGAGTCGGCCTTGCACAAGCCTAAGTCGTATTAGCGGTTGTCACAAGCTTTAGATAATTTGCGTAAATTTAAATGCATTTTTTTCTACTGCAACACCTGATCGTCCTTCAATCACCCAATCTGAAATCTTACTCACCCTTCTCCGAATTTTCTTATTAAAAAAAACCTTTATGTGTTAGAAAATCCGTCGCTATATATAGGTAGCAAAACCAACCGGCTTTATTACGGTTCAAAATATACAAGACTTTAAAGGTAGGACAGACAGACTGACAGACAGACGTCAGCGGAGCCTTAGTAATAAGGGTACAGTGTGCTTCCTTTTGGGTTCGGGACCCTATGAAACATATTATTTTGTGAAACATATGAAAAAAAACAAAGGAGTCACAAAGAGGTCAAAAGGGTCAGCAGATGGTAAGGCATGTGGACATTAACAATACCTAACGGAATAAAAATGTCTCATGGTAAGGAGAGGCACACGAGCACTCAGGGCACCAGATGATCAGTGGGGCCTGAGACCCATAGAATGAATTCTCAAGACTACGATATTTTTTTATATTTTTTTATGGCATAGAGTAGGCAAACGAGCACACAGGCCACCTGACGGTAAGTGGAAACTGTGACCCATATACATTCGCATTCACAAGACTGCAAGCCTAAGACCGCAAATGCGTTGCCAACCCTGAGGACTAAGATGGAATGCCTCTATGCTAGTTATTACACCAGCTGTCTTATCCCCAAACCGAAACACAACACTGCTGTTTGGCGGTAGGTTAATGGATAAGGTGGTGGTAGTGATCCGCACGGACCCTGCACAAGGTCCTACCACCAACAAGACTGATTACAAATGTACTTATATTATATTCAAATATTGGTCGTTTAATAGCATAGGATAGGAAAGGATAGAGAGAAAGAAAATGTTTATGCAGCCATAACAAAAAATGGACAAAAAAAATGGCGGGCAAAGGCAACACACACGTCACGAATAACTGGACGACGCTGATATTCTGCCAGGACCTGAAGATCTTAAACCTTTTTTACTTAAAAGGACAGTGGAAAGGGATGGAGGAGACGATAAGAGGCAATGGATAGGGACTTCATCTGCGTGGACTTCAGAATCTTATCTTTTACCAGGATAAATAATACAAGTTTGTCCTATTCGAACCGAGAACGAAATATAGCGCTGTACTTATAGGGAAAATCGCTTAACCACCCAGTGAATTTGACCACATCAAGGCAACACTTCGATACAGAGTTTTAAATCAGAGCTAGCGCCATCTAGTTCGTATATGGAGAACTAAATGTGTGTTTCTTTAGTAACTTTTGTTTACGATCGGCCAAGAACGTGTCTACTAGTTTTGACAAAAGTTTCTGTGAAATCTAATTATCGCTAAGGTTGACTCGTGTCATTGTCATAATATTATTGCAAGGGAAAATCGAACTTGTTGTATCATGACGTGCAAATGAACTTCAACCGTAGGTAGACCACATTATTGGCCGATGGTACGCACACATCAATGATTACAAACTGAAAGGATCACAGGATAAAAACCGTAAACAGAAATAAAAACACACCACACATGGCTAGATCAGATTTCACCTTTCTAATTTTGTTACTCGGCCTTACAAAGTGCCGTCCATAAACTGTGAACAAATTCACAGCTTTTAACGATTAATTTGATTTCTCGTAGGAAAGAGATGTTTTTCGGAATAAAAACTATCCTGTCCTATTTCCGGACCTAAGCTATTGTGTGCCAAGTTTCATCCCGATCCGTTCAGTGGTTGAAGCGTGATTGAGGAACAAACATCCAAACTTTCTTATTTAAATAGTAAGATATAATTCGATAAGAAGTAAGATAAGATATACAGAATTGTTCTTTCTACAGTTATACTATATTTTATTTCTACAGTAATATTATATGTATCGATGTATAGATTTTTTACTCCTAAAATTGTCTTGCCTTGAATAGGTATTAAGTAAGTCTTGAAAATAGCAGAAAACATGTTAAAATCTGGATATGTCCAAGTCAATCAGACGCCGTTCCTAACAAAACAGAATGTACAAGCCAAAGAGGGAATAAAAATGGAACAATTTTGTTAAATGATTACATACTAATATAAAATAAGATTTAATGTTACTTACAATCTATGGAACTTTATGCCCCTGAAACAAATGCATTCATAAAAAAAAATGCGGCATTAGTTACTTTATTCAGTACTGATTTTTTTACTACTAACGAAATCCCATTTTTATTTTAAAATCTGAATGATTAACAACTAACACCCAAATAATAAGGGTGAAATTTTCTTCATCTCTTTTGTATTTTTTTATTGTCTTTTCTTTTTTGTATGTGGTCATGGCCCTACTGAAAATTGCTCGAAGTGCGACCCTTGGTGCGAGTTTAATATTATGTCCTTAGTATATTGACGAAAAACAGCATACCCGCCATCTTGAAATCCAAAGGTGAAATCATTTTCGTAAAGCATGGCCGGCTGCTTTAACATCATTTTCGAATTTACTATCCGCGGAAACAAGAGAAACGATACCCATGACAACTTTCTTGAATTTCGAATTTGACATCATTTTCAAATTCGCCATCCGCGAAAACATGGGTAACGATACCCATGACGTAATTTTCGAAAACCGCCATCTTGAATTCCAAATGTGACATCATTTTCGAA
Organism: Acleris sparsana; assembly: GCA_923062465.1. NCBI lineage: Eukaryota > Metazoa > Arthropoda > Insecta > Lepidoptera > Tortricidae > Acleris > Acleris sparsana. The sequence continues at coordinate 4,014,626 of OV281305.1, read as the reverse complement.
TTCGCCATCCGTGAAAACATGAGAAACGATACCTATGACAAGTTTTTCGAACACTATCATGGCCGCCATCTAGATTTCTGAATCTGACATCATTTTCGAATTCGCCTTCTGCCGAAACGTGGGAAACGATACCCACGACCGCTTTTTCAAAAACCATCATGGCCGCCATCCAAATAAAACTTTCCAATGTCGTATTTCGGAAAGCATGAAAATGACGCACGCCGACCTTTTTACAGGCGTTTTTCAGGCGGCCAACCTTTGCAGCAAGGCAGTGAAAGAGCGCTGAAAAACGCTTGTAGCTTTTTTTGCTTCTTTTTGAAGTGATAACTTCTTATGCAAGGGTATACCGCATCGTTACGTAACACGTTACAGCGCCAGCATAGAGGTAGGAAAGCATGGAGAAAGTATAAAAAGCACACAGCTAATATAATAGTACTAGTCCGTGACTATAAATACGATTCCGTAATCACTAATCAGAATTGAAAAAGTGGACGCCATTTTGAACTTTTTAGTTACTGCTCCGATAGCCCTGAAAATCGATATCTGAGGGTCCCTGGGGAGTACGAATACGGACCCGTAATAAGAATTGAAAAAGTGGGCGCCATTTTGAACTTTTTTGTAACTGGTCCGATCGCATTGAAAATTTAGCAGAGTTCACGAAGGCAGCAAGATGCAACCCCTTCCTCTTCAAGGCAGCACCCAAACTAAATTCGCGGTCGAGCTATAGAGCAAGGCCTATGTATTAGATATAACTATCATAACAAAATAAAGTATACCAAGTTCGTTCAAAGAAACAGTGTTTATTTCAGAGGTAAGATTCCCATCCTGACAGGTACTTACTACAAATTCCTTCCCTTTCTCTCACGCATACGGCAGCGGTGGCAGCGCTAGCCGTATTTCAGACAGACGCTGCCCCCTCTCTCTACTTATTTTTTCGTGAGCGATAGACATATACTGTTGACAGTTAAGTAAAACAATTTAAATATAACATAGTTCAACTTAGATTAGTTTAAGTTATCACTTCTGGCGCACACACGTTTTTTCTAATGACAATGACATCTTCAAGCATTCTTTCAAAGTGGTAGCAAATTAACGTCCGTGACCGTACATACTTACATAAAAGTTTGTAAAACCAAAGCTAAGTTAACATATGAGATTGGTTGCCCAAATACTGTCTTAATTATCTATTCGAAGTTTAAGAGGACTGTGAACCGACGACGCTTACATCTCTTACTGTCATATGTTGTAGGTCCTCGTAAGGCCCAATGGGCCCAATGGCCTATATGTAGGACATAATGTAAAAATTACTTCAAACTTAACATGACTGACGCAAGTTTCGTTTTTGAACTATCGAGATCTGATGTGGGCCTTACGAGGGTATGGGAGGAATATGGTTGTCCCTTTCTGTGATGTCACATAATCATGGCGGCGACAAATTGGTTACAACAACAAATTGGAATAATTTATTATGCGTCTTTATAACATTTTGTAAAAATATTTTTTCACGTAATGAACGTGGATAATATTTTGATTTTTGTAATCACGTAAAGTAATCGAGGGGCCAATAGTTTAAAAAAAAATACGTATAGGTTTCATTTGTTATGAAGAGTAATTTTTACAAAGATTCAAGTGAACAGCTCAATCCGGTAACTTTTTTCCATACGAACTTTGACCCCTCTTTTCCCCCCTAATATTATCATATGTTGTTTCTTTTTAATAATATACTCGTATCAACCTGGTCACCGTTTATTGAAAACCACATTAACATTGATTCAGTGGTTTTCAACTGATGCGAGGAGAAACATAATTAAACAGACAAACAGACACCAACTCTAAAAATTGTAGAAGCGTGTTCTGCTGCTTGTTTTTAGGGCCCCTATGGTATTTTTAAGTTCATATCTTGAATGTACAGATTTGTCCCCTGATATTTATTTTATTTCCCTTCTACAACTTTATTATAAGTATAGACTAGAGAACGCCCGCAACTTCGTACGCGTAGAATAAGTTTCCTGCTACTCCCCCTATGTTAACCCCTTAGGAGGTGAAGTTGGAAAAATCCTCTCTTAGTGCTCACTCACATCATGAAAGGAACCCCTGTACCAAATTTCAAGTTTCTAGGTACAGTAGTTTCGGCTGTGCGTTGATATCTAAGTCAGTCAGGTTTGCCTTTTACATACCTACACTCAGGAGCAAAAATACCGGGTCAGAGTGCATTTTTCATACCAACGAGACTATTTCGAAGCCTTGGTTCCTCGCCAGGAGCGTTTCGAGTGAGGTTTAATGGTGGATACTCCGAAGTTCAATAGAGGAGGTCAAAAGTTCTTAAGATACCTAACTGATCGCACAATCAGTTAACACCACAGCCGGACAGTTTGGGTCAGCGCGTTTGGATTTCCTTACATTTTATTACCATTTTAGATGTTTTTCTGAACATGCACAATTCCGGCGTTAAACGCAGATTCATTCAGTTGGGTATCCTAGGCACTCTGGAAGTCCTGTATCGATGCTCGCGGTATTCATCATCAGAATTCACTAAAAGCATTCCCTGGCGAGGAACCAAGGCATCGAAATAGCCTCTTTAGTATGAAAAACGCACTCTGACCCGTTTTTTTTCTCCTGAGTGTATGTAGAGTTCTTATGTACGTATAGTCCGGCTTAACAATTGCGTAAACAATCAGTGTTCATCGTCAAATTGGATATATAATTATATTCATATCATATCGGTTCCCCCTTATCCTTCTTAAACCCTAACTGACACCCACCAGAGCGCGTGCGCACGATTTTTCCGACCAATCAACGCGCGATCGCCACGAAACAATCGTAACCGATGATATTTCGAACCTAACCTTAATAAGCGATTGAGAGGCTAAATGATTATGAAACCTTTCAATAAGTAGCTGGAAATGTCGAAGACTTGAGAAATCAATTAATCAATGGAGTTTATTATTTTGTTGGATGAAGAAGGTAAACGAGAAAACAAGCCACCAGAGGCCTTAGCTCAGATGCAAACCTTACGATGTTTTTATTTTCCGACAGTCAAAATGCATGGGACGTTCTCATGCGATGAACCACACGTGCTCAATATCTGCCCTCCTAAGTCCCCAAATTCAACAGCCAAGGCAGTTTTCATTCTATTCAGTTATTTATAAGGTTGATATTGCTACGGGAGTTTTATCTGACATACTGCCTATTGGCTTAGGACAGCAGAACTGTCATCGCGTACATTTTGAGTGATAGAGAAGAAGCTCCGAAGAAGTGGGTCGAAATTCTAGGTTGTAAAAACCAATATCGTTTTGATACGTTATCGTATTGTCAATGTTTTGAAAGCTCTTATTTACTTGACAGTAATGGCGGCCGAGTTTCAAATAATTCCATTACAAGTAAAAGACGATTTGCTTTTTACCGCCTATATAATTGATGTTGGTAAAGTGGACTCCGAAACACAAGGGGACATGCGTTGCCAACACTGACTTAGATGGAATACCTCTATGCTAGTTATATCACCGGTTGTTTTACCCCCTCACAGGAATACAACAAAGCGAACACTGTTGTTTGGCATCAGGTTAAAGGGTAAGATCGGGAAGCGATCCGGATGGAACATGCACAAGGTCTTTCCACCACAAAGACAATATGACTATACAAAAAATAAAACTTTCATCGGCAAAATCTTCGTCCTCTAAGGGCAAGAGTGTGAAGAGCAAATCCACTATCAATAAATAAAAAACATAAATAGGTATATGAGGTGATTCCAAAAAAATATTAATGTATGTCATGCGGGCCCAGTATGGTTGGACAAAATGTGGATAAAGCATCCGTCTCTCTTGAACATAGAAACTTGTCAAAAAGTGACGGATGTAGGTACGTATTAGGCCCCATGAGGAGTAGAAATGAGCAAGTTGCAGAACATTTCCAGAAGTTTCTAAAAGTCCTCAGAAACATTAATAAGAGCATTAAGAAAGTCCTCTTTCTCAAACACGATGTATTCAGAGTTCATGGAAATTCCTTAAAGGATACTTTCACGACTTGAGAAGTTTTTCGTTGGTACTATGCTTCAATGGTTTGTCACTTTAACGTCATACTTGAACTGCTGCCCTAACCTGTCAAAGGATTTACAGCGACAAGATACTAAAGTGTGCAGTTACTTGTAAGGTCGTCTGTACAATGAAAGAGGGATGAATGACATTTCACGCTGCCTAAATTAATTATTTTCTCATTTCTAGTGATGAGGCCTTGTGCTGCGCAGACCACTGAATACTACATCAATTTCATATTTCAGCCCCATAGCTTTGTCCATTTCAAAGAGACAGGACAGACCGACGGACACCGGTCATCTAATAAGGGTTCCATATTTCAGTATTTTGGTCCGGAAAGCTAAGTAGCCTAAATTTAAAACTTTACCATTCAAGTACCTATTTCTTGGCTAAATTGTATGAAAATTAATCAGCTTCTAAATCTAGCTATTAGATTCAGGAATTTCAATGTTTGGTCCTTTTAAACAATCGGTTTTAATAATATGGTAACATTAATTGCAGAAGTTGACTGCTGTCTTACTTTAACTTCAGTTCTAGAGCAAGAAGCACAATTTTGCTGCCTTTTACTCACTCTAAAGTTAGAGTAAGACAGCAGTCAACTTCTGCAATTTTTATTGCTAGTTTAAACCTCGCTAGAAAAGTTTCCAGTGTTTATGTGCCATTTTTCCAGCCTCCACAGATAACTACAAGCTGAAAACAAACAGCAAGTTCAAGCACCCCCACACACAGCGCCATCTGGCAGGCGGGGCGCGTCACGAGCCGTGACGTCACCGCCGCGAGCGCGCTGATTGAGCGATGAACTTTGCGCGTCGATTTGCCATATTATTATTAGGTTGGCAGGATTATCCATTCAGATTTTTAGGTATAGGGTGATTTATTGAGTGAGGCTTATTTATATATATGGTGTTTGATCCAGAACTATTAATATTAATTTTGTTAGTGTCGCAATAAGTATGGAGTGATTGTTTTTAAAAATGGATGTGGTGTTAACTTACGTTGATTTAGAGTTGTATACAGGGGGTGGAGGACAATTGTTCCGTGATTTTACCTTACTTATCCATGGCATACTCATTAAGGTGAATAAAGTTTCTTCTATTTTATTCACTCCCAGAAGGATGTCTCCACAAGCAAATAAGTGATTTCATTACAATACAATTCGGCATTTCGATTTTGAAATAGGTATATAATTGTAACATCGCGTCACTGTAACGTCGAAATAACGTCATTTTGTTTGTGACCGCGTTTTGTTTCCTTATGCCGATATTTATTTCCTTATTTTCACAGTAAATACTCGTAATAAAAAATGAACATTTGTATGGTATAGAGGCACACCCCTATCAGCATGATTTTTTCAGAACACCTTATATAAAAGTTCTGTTGTCAATTATGCCACGAAGACAAGACCCTACTCAAGAGGTACATATTATTTAGCAATATTTAAACAAAGAGCCATAGACAACAGCCTGTGCATCGCAGCCGTTACGGCTTCGTTCAAGCACTTATTAATAACGTGAAGAAAGCACAAAATCTGATCGCGGCCGCATTGTGGGAGTGCTCGGATTCGCGTACGGGGGGCGAAAGGGATATTTGCTGTTAACTTTGAATATTGCCAGGGAATTTTAGTGATGGCGGACCTTGTGAAGTGCCGTATCGGATCGCTACTTCTATCTTACCCTTTAAGTGGCCGCCAAACAGCAGTAAGATAACCGGTGATCCGACTAGCATAGCTCAGAGATTGACATATGTCTGCGAAATAATACCATGCCGTATGCGTTTCTCCTTATTGACACTTATGCTAAAAGTTATTATGCAGTATACAATAATTAAGAAAAAAAAACTACCAATCAATGGGCAACCTGTCTATAGATATCCTTGAATAAAGTTAATCTTTATGACACGTGCTGCCATCTACCGCCGTACCCTGACACTAAATAGCACGCGTCAGCGCCCGCGCAATGATGCAGGGTTGCTCACTCGTTTTCGATGAATAATAAATAATCTATACTACATCTGGGGCACGTTTTATAAAGAAACAAGTAACAATTTTACAGGTCTACCCCGGCAACAATGTTCTAATAGCTGGTCGTCATTAGTCGAAGTTGTGTCAAATGGAAACTTGTAACCTGTAACTTGTAATTTGTAGCTTTATAAAATAGACCACTGTACTCACTTTACTTAAGTAAATAGCTGCTTATGGCCGCTATAGTATAAAATTATAAAAAATAAATTATTTTTTTGCATCCAATCCTTAACATCCATACAATGGTCGTTTTTTTTTTAAACCACTATTACAAATCCAAATATTTCTATAGATTTAAACATATTGGCGCGAGAAGTATACAAAAATGAAAAGAAAATAATAAAAATCTTTATTACTTTTTTAATAAATATGCCATGGATATAAAAATACAATAAAACTACGTGCAAGTTTTAAATTAATATAAATTATTATATTGTCAACTGACAATAATTTAAACCACGAAAGGGCGGGTCAGAGTGTGCTGAAGCATTGCTGCTGCAGCGCTGTTATTCTACCGGACCGGAAACCATGGGTGCGACAGGAGACGCACTTTAAGAGTCACTCACTCAATAATTCACTCAAGATATTTGTTTAATACTACGAAAAAACATTGTTGCGGTGCTTCTTCTCAACAAGGGGTCACCTCTACAGAAGCTTTGGAACACTAAAACATGTAAAAGTGCATTTATATTGTACTACAGGGCCTAGTTATAATTATTATTTATCACATTATATCTAAATTAAGGTCTTCCTCGGTGCCAGATGCCTACCCACACGGAGGGTGACATCGCTGGCACCACTCTCTCCGTAGCTACGGCTATAGTGAATGCAATCTAGCTGGAACTTAGGATTAATAACGAAGTAGACGTATGTTTATTTACCATCCGTTAGTTTATAATATCACGTTAAGTTAAGACCTGGATTCTAATTATAATATTACGTACATGACAAATCTTAAATATTTATATGATTGTAGTTTTTTCTCTTTTAGAATTTAAAAGCCCATTGTGTTGTGAATTAAGAGCTTTGAGATCGTACTAAATTATTAGGTACCTACATGTATTTGGCTGTGTTTGTAACTCACTATCATTCATTAGTTTCATTACTAAGATCAGAGTTTAATAATCGTCTCTCGTGGATAAAAAAATATAAATCTATTACTTGTTTAAAACTAAAAGCCGAGTTCACTTGTGTTGCCCACCGTACGCTTTAAACAAACACTCTGTATCGTAGTACCGACATCTCTGTTAAACCTACACTAAGCCTGGATTTATTTATAAAAATACACGCTCAATACCTTATTGAATAACCCACGCCGACGAGCGATCGGGCGATAACACCATCCTGACGTAAATTAATATTTTGTATGGGAAATTAATGTAATTATTCGAACATTTTGCGAAATGGGACGGTCTCTGGGCTGAGAAAGTTTGGGTGTGCCGTGTCAGCCGTGAGACTTACAAAACGAACATTTTACTTGAGTTTTTTTTTAATAACGCCTTAATGACACTTCAGACACGAGCTGTAGGTATGGATAAGATGGAATTTTATAATAGTAGAAAAGAAGAAAGAAACAAACAAAATACATATTACAAATAAGTATGACAAAAAATAAAAACAATTAACTATTGAAGGTTCTGTGCGTCAGCATAATGCGCCTGCGCGGGACTGACACCACGCGGGTCCTTTGCAGCCAACATCAGTCTGTGGTGGTGGCATCCTTACAGCGACTGATGTTAGCGGCATTGCCAAAAGACAGCAAGCAGAGGCCCAACTTTGAAAATCGAGGTTCGAAGTGCCGTTAGCTACATCTCTGTCACTCATCATTCGAGACTAAATCGAGAGAAAGAGATGGAGCTAACGTAACTTCGAACTTCGATTTTAAAAGTAGGGCCTCTCTGGTGTTACTACAGGAGGTAAAAAAACACTAACAACAAAACAAAAAAGTAGGTACGCAAACTTTTTTTAAAGCAGTAATTCCTGTATTTGAACACTTTATTCGGTACTATAACCAAAAAAAAAAAGAATTACGAATGATAAAATAGACTCGCTTGAACTAATAGGGTCGTTAATTTAGGGTAATGAGTAGCTTGCGGTACGAGAAGGGAACACTTTTTCCTAAAACTATCGTAAGGGTTTCACAATCTTCGAATAAAATATTCCAAACTTTTGCAGCATAGATACTGGTAGTACAGTCAGACTTTATTTTGTACCTCTCACATTCCCAAATTCAATCTAACATTCCACAGCAATAAAAAATTAGTTTCCTATAAGTTACAAATGAATTGACATCTCTAATGACATTGACGACTTCAGGCACAATTTTTTTTTTAATGTGACCGTACATACTGCCTTTTTTAAATTAATTTTCGACTCTAAACCAAACATTCAAATCCTACTTTTTAGTTACAACCGAATATTAAGTAATACCTGCAAGGTACTCTAAGCTTAATTTTCTAGTTATACTTAAGGTGGATGCACCAAAAAAAAGATAGTTCGGATAGTTTCCTCTCACTTTTATTTTGAAATTTCCGGAAATTCATTTAAAATTACCGCGCAACAAAGTAGCTATTCGTTAGGTTGCTTGCCCGTGTACTGGCAACCTAACAATATAGTTCGAATTACGCCAGGCATAAAGCCTTGCTGCCAGCGCCATATTTCCACTGACAGAAAAAAACAATCCTATCCTACTTATGTCAACGCAAACAAAACTATGTCAAAATTTATTGTAATTTTTGTGTAACAAACATAAAAAATCAGCCAAAATTTCATGTGCAGGAACCTATGTGCCCCTTTTTTTTCCACTTTTTGTGAAAACGTTTCATGATGGCTGAAAAGTGAGTATTTAATTTTTGGTTGATCAAAAACATTGCATTGTTGATGTCAACATGCTTTTCTTATCATAAATGCGATTTCTCTGTTTTTAATTGGCTTGTTTTCATTATTTTAAAAACGTAAACATTGTTTACGGTCTTAACAAGCCTTCGGCGTAGGTATATATTGAGATGTATCGTCACGTTCTTGTTGTCAATTGGTTTGTACATCTATTAGTTCCGCATTTTTTTACTTTTAGTATTTGTGAATTCAGTTGCAGTCTGAATGTCAAGTGTAATATGCGACACAATATATGTCCTTCAGAAAACTATAAAATCTTGCAGCAAATACCTAAATGAGGAACTGAGACGTAAGATAAATTGGGTCACTCATTTAGTTTGAAACTTCATAAAGAGATTGTTTTCAAGGTGCATGGCCAAGTGTTTGTTTGTGTTGATATTTTGATTAGTATATTTAAATTACTTTTTATGTGTATAATGCACAACAAGACAGTAAAAGTAATCAAAAATTAAATGCTGTTTTCAATAACGCTACAATTGAACTTATACCATCCCAAAATTCCTTCCAAATCATTAAAACGGGTGCTATGTTTCAAATCTAAAAGAAATATGCAATTACTCAACCTCTATCAGAGAAGAAAGTTACAAAAGAATCCTATAACATCAGATATTGTGTTAGTTGTCCGAACAGAAAGGCCAAGATATTGATCGGAAAAGGTTTTATCTTCTTAATGTATTATATCATCATCATGGATTGAAAACACAATAGTTGCTACATTACGTGTGTATATTGCTGCGTTGTTTGAGATTATTTTTTGAATTCATAGGTCTGCGGATCCATCGGCAAGTGAGGCGAGCACCGCCCTGGAAGACCGCTCTACCGGCAACTGGTGGGACTCCTGGATAACATCAGCTAAGACTAAGGTAAATAAAGAGGTTTAATCTGCCGTACAAACAAGCTCCTTAAATTGGTGAAGGAGGGTAATGTACTTTTACCTTGCTCTAACCTTTTCTATATCCCAAGTGTTCCCATAAGGGATAGAATAGTGTGAAACCACTAAGATTTTAAGGGTGGTTCACAAGAGGGATTATGTATCACAGCTTTAGTAAAAGCTGATTCATGTTGTAAACATTCAAGAAAAAACATTTTTTGAATCGCTATAAAAATAACCAAGATATGAGCCAAATAGTAGAGACAAGTCGCCACTGCGGCCTCAGGCTCAGGGGATGTGTATTTCTCAGTGTAAACTAACCCTTAATGGTATTCCAAGTCACATCTAAAATGTGCTAAAAGTACATTTACAGATTCAATACCAACATAGACTTGCACAACCATGTCATAAATTCTAAATTATAAAAAAAACTTTTTTATGAATTCCATTACATTCATAGGATATCGAAACTGATTTCAGTAAGTCATTCTAAAAAATTTTTTTTTAAACAGCGCTTCTTTACTTAGGCACTGTCAACTACAATGACATTTATCACCTTTTTCACCGTATTAAATTGTAGATTCACCAGTTGTTTTTAAGCGGCTTCTGTCACCATGCTGATGACAATTCCCTTTATGTTATTTCAAATAGTGTTGTTACTATGTGTATGTTATTATGTATTTTTAAGTTATCACATTATCTATACTTGCGTGCATCTCAAATTGGTTTGTAAATATTTGTTCTGTAATGCCGCTGACTGACATATGGTTAAAAGCTTATATAGTTAAGTCCTATGGTTTCAAAGTTCAATTTCAAAAAAAATGGGTTAGTGAAAGAGCATAATTATTTAGTACTGTTGATGAATAAAAATAATGACATATATTTAACACTGAAAACATAATCATCAATACTTGATGAGACCCATAATAATATGAGAGACGGGCTATTGTTGCCTTAAATAGAACCAACGAGTCTGTATTTCTATTGACTGAGATGTATAGAGTTGACATAAGTGTAAAAGTCGAGTAAGGCACCAAATTAGCTGTATACAGGTTGGAAAAAACGAACGCCACATGGACGGCAACAATCTTAAATATTGGAAATAGCAAATTCTACGCAAAGGATATAACTTATTTATAAAAAAAAAACATTTCATATTTGGGTTTTTTGAAAAAAGAAATCCTCTTCCTTATCCGTGATTAGAACTGGTCGAATATGATATGACATAACAATAAAGTCGAGTTTTATGATATAGATCGCAAGTATCATTGATCATGTATTTCTTTTTTTTTTTTTTTCATTTATTTAGGAATATCAACTGATGATACATTACAACTTACTAAGTATAACTTACACATAATTTTAACAATGAATGTTCATGTAGCTATAGATATCCACAGCTTACAACACCTTTAAATTAAATAAAGAACGAACAAAAACCCTTCTTTTATAATTTTGTCATATTCGATCAGTTTAATTCCTTGTTAAGGCAGTGAATTTCCAAAAATCCATAAATGCAGTTTTTAATGATTTCAAAAATAAAAGTAAGTCTCCTTTGCGTAGAATTTGCTATTTCCAATATTTTATATAATTGCTGTCCATGTGGCTTACTTTTTTTCCACACTATACCACATAAGACCAAGAATAATTCTTAATTGCAGGAATGACATTGTCGAATGAAATCTATATAATAATGTTTTGTTATCGGCAGGAGATAGGGCGCCCCCGTGTAGATAATGAAGTGGGCTGAATAAATAAATTGTGTTAGTCGGTCTGGGTTATGGTTAATTTTTAACCCACAACGCATCTTTTTTAACTGAAACCTCTTTAAGCTAGGGTTTTTTAAAACCCACTACTCAAAAAGGGCTATAAGTTTAAAGGAGCGACCACACCGCTGCTCAAAGTACGGTGACGGCACGAACTCGCAGTGACGTGCCGTGAACGTCACGACTAATGTTGTGCCGGCGGTAACTTACTCGTTACCAGTATAATACCATTTGGTAAAATACTCAGTAAATTACCAATGCTACCGGTAATATTACCAGAAGCGGACATAGAAATCAATTTATTCTGTTTTGTATTATTTATTAATTATAATTAAAAAGGTAATTTACTCTTACAAACTATGAATTATTTCTGTAACTCATCGCATCTTCCGTCTCTTTTACTCATTGCATTGTAATTTGTACCTTATCTGTTCGGCAATGTCATGAGTCAGTATAGTATGAGAGAGAGAGTAATGTTTCTGGTACCGTTACTGGTAAAATACCCGCTTCGAGTAAAGCTAGGGTTGTTTAAAACCCACTACTCAAGCAAGAGGGCTATAAGTTTAAAGGAGCGACCACACCGCTGCTCAAAAAACGGTGACGGTACGAACTCGCAGTGACGTGCGGTAAACGTCAAGACTTTACCGCATGCTCTCCACACCGCTGCGATTCCGTACCGTCACCGTATTTTGAAGAGCGTGTTGGTGTCTGTCTGTGGTACGTTTTTTAAACAGCTGGTTTAATCGAGGTGGTCCTATCTAGGATCCATAAATATCGGTTGGGCCATATAAGAGATACATACAGACATACAGATACACTGATAATAAATGTAGCGGTCGCTAGTTACTTGTCCTAGTTCTTCTTGAAGGAGGTCGCAGTCTCGCTCAATACATCCCAGACTCTTGGCACTTTGCCCAAGCTAAGTTTCATGTGCTGTAGATATTGAGATGAGAGGCGAAATCAGTTCAGAAGAGAGAAAAACACGTTCAGTGAAATGTTATTTCAGGCTTTCTTATCATTTGCCGATTAACTTTATTGCTGGGAATGGAACGGAGGAGTCGATATCGATGTTGTCGTTCCATTGCGTAGTATTAATAGCGATTAAAGTTAGTTGTTGATCTAAAACCGTCAATGAATAACGTATAGGAAAAAAGCCTCCTAAAATCCAAGTCAAGCAATCCCCGTTTCCGCCGAGGCATATATAACGCTTCTTTCAAATAATGCGAGGAAATTGTACAAACATAATTATAAGTATGTGTAAAAAGCTTTTGAAAAATTCAGAGATATCTGTTTTTTGAAAACTACCTTTTTCGCGGTCCTTCCGATTTTATGGAGCGTTACTTATAATTTCCGAATGTCATATTTTATTGCTTGCAGAATTTCCATTCCCATTTATTCCCGATCTTAATAAAGATAATATACAATAAAACCGAAAGCGGTGACCGTTTTAGGCACTGGTCCCACCGCCGACGATGAGCGAGAACGTGGAGGCAGCGACCAACTCTTAATATTTGTGTCTCTTTTACTAACACGGGATCTATACTTTTGTCTCGCTAAACTAGTAGAGAGAGTCCTCTGAACAGCCAGCGATGAACTATAAATATTTATCTCTCTTTTATTTACACGGGAGCAATTATCTTTTGTTCGTTTCTTGGGCGAGAAAATCGCTGATCGCAGCCGCCTCCGCTCTCGGTGCGTTTGCGGCCTAACTGGAAAGCGTATTTACAGAGTTCAGGATAATTTTCATGATCAATTTAATTTGTTTGTATGTTTATATTATTGTGATTGATGGAGATTAGGCTATTATATAATATTAATTTAAAATGTCATGTTGTGATCTCTTTAATATGTCTGAGTGTCACGGAAGTTTTATGTTTAAAATGACATGTGAAACCTAAATAGTGTCATAATTATTTTTAAGCTTTTTAATTAAGGCTGTTGTACCGACCTATAATATGTTGCAGTCTGCCGAGGTTTATTCCATGGTGAAGAAAGACCTGGACGAGATTGGGACGGCAGTCAAGAGCGAAGCCAGCCATGTGTTCACCTCCACTTCCACGGCTATTGGGAAGACATTTAAGGTACGGTGTTTGGAGCATGGTGTTGTCCTTTACCACTCATACGACAGTGTACTTCTATTTTGTTACTTACGTCCTTCTTTACTTCCCCCCCCCCTACAACTGTAATCAGCATGCTACGCGCCAAAATGTGCCCATTCAAGCACAAAAAAATGTATTCAGTCTGTGCCTCTGTGCCACAAATGTGTAAAACAGAAAGTTCTTCGTTCCAGGCCAACGTAAAATTATTATTATTATCAATCGTAGCTGAGAAGACAGCGGAGGTTTAGCAATAGAGTTACGTTGGTACCTTTTGGGTACCAAAACCCTAAAATGAGTAGGTTTTTTTTAAAATTATTTTTTTATTCCAAAATTACAGGCCTACCTTTGCTCAAAATGTGCTTTAGAATAAAAAATAAATCTCACACCATTTGACCTAGTCCAAAACTAAGCTCTAGACTTGTACTATCGGTACTAGATAACGATAACGATAAACATACTTATATTGAGAAATTCATAGAAAACATCTAAGACTCAGGAAAATATTTTTGCGCTCGTCACACCAATATCTGCCCTTACTGGAATTTGAACCCGCGACCGCTAATTTCGTAAGCAGGGTCAGTACTACGGCTGACGCGGCGTCAAAAACATGGAACGTTAATGCTCACTGTACTTTATACTTGTTCTAGTTGGATGAACCGGAGTCGCCAGCGAATGTGATGAAGAAGAGTCTCAGCACTTTCATCGGTAAGTATCCAGTTTGCCTGTATTTGGTCGAAGCTAAAAAACCGGTTCAGTGCGAGTCTTTATATTCAATACTTAATTTGATGCTTGTATTCAATGTCGCTTTCACAATATAACAAAAATTAATAAAACGTTGAAAAACATATTTTCTTGAATATTTTACATGTTTTTGTTCTTGCGAATATTTATCATATTACTTTAGCAAAGAGTTCAAGTTGGTTCCTTGCAACTTAAAAAGGATTTAGCGCAAAAAAGGCGCATACGCAACCTATATACCGCCGCACTTGAGTCATTTTAGAGTACGTTTCTTTTCCGAACTTGTATAAGTATGTAAAACCGTCACTAACGTACGACTTCATCGTCGTTCACTGTCTCCGAGTGCGGTGGTTAGTCACATTTCGACGACACGTATAACCTAGTTGGTGCCCTGCCTAGCTGGTTTGATCTCGATATGGGCAGATATTTGCGTGTTGAGCGCGAGTTTCGGAGGTTTTCTATGTATTTAAGTATCTCGTTCTAAGGGTGCGGCTCCACTGTGGCGGAGACGAGCGGAGCTGTGCCAATATTAACCAATAGAAGACGCACGCGGTCACGTCGAGCGCGCCTTGCGCACGTTAGCTTAGATTCTATTGGATAATATTGGCACAGCAACGCTCCGCTCGTCTCCGCCTCAGTGGAGCCGCGCCTTTAAGCTTAATTTGGGTTAGATCGATTCTGTAAGATTTTCCTCTGATATTTATACACATACTTTATTCCCAGAGTGGGGTAGGCAGAGCTACAGAATTACCAACAATCCTAAAAATGTATTGTTAATTATGTATCCACATTTTGCAAAATCTGGCTAAGATGTTTACCAGTGTACATTAGTGACAGGTTGCAAGCCCATCGCTTAACAATAGTACAAGCCTTTATTCCCTTAGTCGCCTCTTACGACTTCATATGTAATTGGGTTATTAGATTATTTATAGTTTTTTAAGTTGTTAACATTTAATAGTACAGCACTCCTTGGTAATAAAATATTTTTGAAAACTAACTGTATATTTTCCAGGTCAAGTTAGCACCGTTCTGAATCCAGAGCCTGATGATGAGGACGACACCGAGGTCATTCTGTCATCTGGCGACACCACAATGCTGTCCACGTACAAGGTTCCTTATATTCTTTTATTTTACCATTAGGGTTCGGATTCGGTGGCATTTTCAGGGGTGAGGACGCGTTGGAGTTGTTGTCAACGATGTTGCTTGCAAAGAGTAAGAGTATTATTTAAGGATTACCCTTGTTTCACACACATTGTATCAATTCGAAGATTTTTCGTTTCATAGAATACTATTTTCTGCTGAACTCGTGATGATCTTGTGATGGTTACAAGTCTAACCTAACCTAACATACGTGAATTATATTTAATATAACCTGAAATCAAGAAATGGGTGTGGGTGAAACAAGAGGACACTATTTTTTAAAGGTAAAACAAAAAATAAATCTGATGCAAGATTTGGTTTGTCAAGCCGTAATAATCTAGAATTATACGGATACGAAGATGGCAACATTTACAAATTGGGACGTCGGATTACATAAACTGATTTGTAGTCTTGACTGGGCCATAAAGCTCACCATTTTCACAATGGCATTAACAAGTATGCATTATTCCAGAAAGAGCTAGAAGCTCTGCAGCGCGTGGACGCGACGTACTTGGTTCCGGCGAACAGCGCGGAGTTCGAGGCGTGGCGCGCGTCGCTGGAGCCCGGCGCGCCGCTGGCGCCCGCCGCCGCCGACCGGCGCCTCGCGGCCAGCCCCGCGCTGCTCGCCGCCTACCGCCGGCTCGTGCCCGACGCCGTCTCGCACGACGACTTCTGGGAGAGGCGAGTTGCAAGCGCTCCAAATTTGGTGCCGCGATCCTAGTACCAAATTTTTACGTTGGTGCCGTGACCAGGATTTTTGTCGAAAATTATTTTACTATTATTATTTGTTGATAATTTTGTTTCAATTAAGGAGCACCATAGACATAGATTACCTGTAATCCCAGGCCGTTTGATAGTTACAAATCAATGGAGAACACACATTAAACGGTTTATGCCTACTAGCAATATTCATGCGTCCGGCATTAAAACTGTCGGTCATAGTTTAAAATCCACCCAGCGTTAAAAACTCACAAATGTTTAGCAAATTTTCGCGACGGACTGTCAATGTTTAGAGATATTCTTAGAGTTGGCTCTATACCGATCAAATAGGGGTTAACGGTTCTTGTAACACGGTTGCAGATATCTGTTCCGCGTGGCGCTGCTTCAAGACAAGCTGGCGGCCGCGTCGCGCAAGCAGCCGGGAGACACCACTGACCCCGTGATGGCGCACCTGCCGCTGCAGTGCCAGCCGTCGCCCATACAGCAGTGAGTGGCCAGTTCACACTAGGGTCCGGTCTGTTCACGCTTGCAACGATCTCAGTTAGTTATTTTAGTCGTCGCTCCTGTGGCCCTAGCGTCTCTATTCGTTTCGTTTTAAACCAATCGGGTCACAGGTAGATCACGCGACTTTTTATATCACGTTATCTACCTAGTTACGCGATTGGTTTATAAACGAAACGAATAGAAACATTCGTTGTCTAGGATCTGTGACGTAAAGACCTCTTCATGTTGGTCTCCTAGGCATTATTCTTAATTTAATGTTTCATAAATTGATTATTACTTTATTATAAATAGAAATAGAAACGTTTATTCAACGAGCACAGAAAAAAAATATAACAGAGAAAAACATCATGATATACGGCAACACAGAAATCAAAAAAAAACAATAAAGGAAAGAAGAAGAAATAGGATAATGTTGCGATGGGTGATGACACGTCGAAATTGATGCGAGCACTATGTCACGGCATAGACCGCGACGCTGGTTTTCTGTGGCGCCAACGTGACACACGAACGAAGAGACAGCGTTTAATTAAATTAAATAATATAATAAATAGTAGTAAATCAACAAGTAAGATAATAAAAAAAATAAAAAAAATAGAACTATTAAACCTATTACCTTGTAATTTAACTTACTTAAAGTATTATCGTATTTTGTCTTTAAAAAAATTACCTTCTGCTGATGTTCGTGCGACGACCTCGTCAGGATCGCGGGACCGCGGTGGATGCGAAAAGCACAAGACCGGTCTGAGTGGAAAGCCTTGGGGGAGGCCTATGTCCAGTAGTGGACGTCTTTCGGCTGACATGATGACGATGATGATGATGATGTTCGTGCGGCGCTTCTTCTCCTTAATGATGGTCTTGTCCGAAGCGCTAGTAGTCACATACATACTTACATACAATCACGCCTCTTTCCCGTAGGGGTAGGCAGAGACCACTTCCTTCCACTTGCTACGATCCAGACAGACTTCCCTCGCTTCCTCCACACTCGTAATTAAGTCTCTTCATACACGTGACCCTGTCTTAATACGTGCCCGATCTATCATATTACCGACGTAAAATATTTTGAATTTACATAAAACTTCTACGTAACCGACAAAATTCTTTGCCCATTTTATAAGTACGTTTTTCCAGATGGACACACGCTATTTTTCAATTGTTTAAGCCGAAGCGAAGCGAGGGCGAGGCGATAATTGTTCATGATGTATGTATATTTATGTTACAGGAGCCCCAAGAAGGTGCTCTCCGGAGTGGAGGATGAGGAGCTCGAGGAGCCCGAGCTGGAGGCTGCCGTGTGGGAGGATGGTGAGTAAGTTGTTTGACGACTTGTTACACTAACACATCACGCTTACTAACAATACGGGTACTTCTCCACTTATTGGGAAATGGTAGCCCGGCTGATTTTTTTGGCATAATGTCTTTAGATAAATGTCAACTCAAAAGTTACTTTGTGTCAAATAATAGCCATATTTTTAAGCGGGTCTGATAAGACACCAAAAATAAGGCGGCCTATTTAATTATAGTTATTTATCATGTCAAAAAACAGTACCCTAGCATCTAGAGTGTCCTAAACACAGAATTTTATAAGTATGTCATAATATTAGCAATGTTTTACAGTGTAAGAAGATTTCACTATTGAACTTAAGAATCCATTAATAATGGAGTATTTCAATTAAAATTCAAGTCATTTTATTAGCACTTTTAATCAAACTTTGTCCCAAGACAGGAAAAAAGTCCCCTGTCGCCTGATTGTGATAAAAATAAAAATAATTGATGGTTGTACGGTCAAGGAAGTTAATTTGATACCCATTTCAAAGAAAATCTGCTTGAAGACATCATTGTCATAAGAGATGCCAATTCTTTTGTAATTGATAGGAAACTCAACCTTATTGCTGTAGAATGTCAGATTGACTTTGGAAGTAAGGAGTGTGGCAAATTGAATTCCTTGACTGTATATACAGTCAAGGGAAAAAAAAAATCCGCAGAAAGGTGCAAAACAATGTACACATAAACCTTATTGCCATAGTAATAAGGTCTGTGTACATATTTTTGAGACTTGTTGTGGCGTATACATATTTTTTATGCCCTTGACTGTACATTGATCTTGGTATAAACGACACTGGAGTTGCGATGCAAAATTATAATCAATTATTTAAACTGAACATTAGCAGGCGACTGTTCAAATTTTCTAACTTATGGAGAAATGCCCACATACAGTCTATAAGAACTTAGGCTACCCATCCACTGGAGCGGAACGAGGCAGCGGAGCGGGGAGTGAGGAAAAAATCCACCAATAGGAGAGCTAGGTTAGGAAAATGAAGCATTTGGTGGATCTTTTTTCGCTCATCGCTCCGCTGTCGCTCCGATCCAGTGGACAGGCAGCCTTACGTGCTTCGGGTTTGTACTATTCTTTTATTCTTCTTATACGCTCGTATTAAGAGCGAGTGAGAGACAAATACAAACCCTTAACCTTATGTTTGTTATTTATTAAGAGTAATATTAAGGGAGCACTTCTTATGTCAAGTAAAGTTGATTTCTCCAAGAAACTGGTAGTACCTGACTCTTACAAATACTTGAGTTTAAAATCCTGTCAGTAAAGAGTTTTTACAAGTTAGCTTAAATGCCAAAGCTATTTTGAAATAGAAAACTTACTACTCACAAATACCTCATAATACAAATATAAATTCTTATGCTGTCATACACGCACATACACACATTCACACATACACTCACATAATATGTATATACAGGCAGATAGATGCATTTACTTACATTTTTCTTAGGAAGCATAGCTGTATTTTTTTATTTTTTCTTTATGTCATTGTTTCGTTTCTTAGTTTAGTAGATAAAATGTATAAGTAATATCAACTTTTAAGCATAAGACAGTTATGTTTTAACTCACAAAGAGCGGTGCCTCTTATCACAGGCAACTTGATTATATAAAAAGAGGCATCAACTACTGTTATTGTAATATTTACTGTGCTAAAGAATAAATTAAATAAAAAAGTTTCTGATCCTTACATATGCACAACGTGAAGGAAATACGGTTCATTGACATTATTTTATTAACAGGATTGTGAACCGACGCTTAAATCGCAAAGCTGTCAAAAAAAAACAATACAATTTAGCTCCGGGCGATAACGTTTCTCACTTCGTAAATCAAGAAGTCATAACGTCCAGGTGTTATAAAAATGACGACAGGTCGATTTAGGTTATTTTAGTTTTGCAGCAGGCCCGGAGGGCCAGACCACCCAGCAATAGGAGCTCCGTCAACATTTCAAATCAATTAAATAGTGTCGACGGAGCTCTGCCACACAGAGCTCCTGTTTCTTGGTGGTTTGGCCCTCCGGGCCGGCTGCAAAACTAACATAACATAAACCTACCTAGCCCCTGCTCCACCTATCCCTTATTAAACTTCATGTACATTGGTAATTTGTTGTTTTGGTAACTTGACATTATGGCAATTAGTCATTTTAGCAATTTGTTGTTCTGACACCTGGATATTATGACAAACGGGAATTTTAACAATATTATTTCCGTGTCATTTTGACACACTGGACATTCTAACACTTGGCCGGTGTTGCAACGGACGTGTTCACGAGCAGACCACGACCATCACCGGCGACCACCAACCACGACCGTTGCAACACGATCGAAACGTCGAGGTATATATAGTGTTTTTACGCGATTGAGTACCGTTTTAGATTACAATATAACTATAGATGAACTTCCATAAGCTTAAGCATGCGATCGACAGAGACGCTGCAAGGAGTTCTAACTCCGTCTCTATGAATGTGTAACAAAACTTTCTAATTTCAGAGGAGTTCGCAAATGACGTGGAACTGACCGAGGAACAACAAACGCTACTTCTAGAGGAATACGAAAAGGAGATATCCAACAAGAAACACAAACAGACCACGCCCAGAGACATCGCTAACAACAACACGAAGAGCCAAAAGACCAACACCCCCCCACAGAAAACTAAGTCCGCTCAGACCAGAGACAAGATGAACAATAAAAAACATGGCCGCTCGCCGAAAAAGGCGGGAAAATCTGACGTTTGCGGTAACAACCTTGTCGAGGATTATTTTGCAGAAAAGGAACCGGTTAAAGACGATGCGAGCGCCCACTCAGATGAAAGTTGGGAGAAGGAGTTCGAAATTGAAGACGTTGACAAAGTTTAAGTCCGGCCATAGACTAGTACGTAACTTATCATAGATATTAATATAGCTTTTTAACCCGTAACCAGGCTGACAGATCACACGTCACACAAGGTACTATTGAGTTAATTGTGTGTGGTACACATGGATCCCTTGCCTGGTTATGGGTTTAAAGCCACACTGCCACATTCAAATTTAAATAACGCAAAGGTAGCCTTGGTAATAGGTATATTTTAATAATTTTAAAGCTCGGGCGATGCCTCTGCTAGTGGTGTATATAAATTATTTAAAACAAGCAATTTTCAGTTGCTTCGACAGTACATGATGAAAGAAAAGTCTCGAAAAACAATGTCTTTATACAAGTGTTAAATCTGACCTTAACTTGTAACTTAATTTAGTTATTAGTAGCTAAATTTATGTCTTGTTACATTTTGTTAGAAAACAGTAAAATAACTAGCCACTTTTTCCAAAGGGGTAGAAATGTTTTTTTTCTATTTACATGCTTTTTTTAAATTTGCTTTTTTATTTCAATCTTGAAGTGAGTTAAATTAAAATACGGTACCGACTGTACGTCGTTAAACATAAAATGCGGTCCGGAATCGGTTGAGCCAACTGTACACCTAACTAGCGTTACAGTATTTTAGCCGCTGACTCCGTAAAGTGTACGCGTAATGCGTAATCTTTTATTATAAATCAGAATAAAATCAAATTTACTTACAAAATTGTTTTTAAACTTTTACTTTAGAGTCAAACCTGTGCCACGAATCTTTAAAATGGACAAGTTGACTAATTTACAACTTTTTCCATGGAAAACCTAATTTTGTCCATTTGTTCATTTCTTTTGGGGGTAAATTCGTAAAGAAGTGTATTTGTAATTATTTCACTTGAACAAATAAGAGACATAATAAACTCTGTGGTTAGTTAATGAACTGCAATACTTTGGTTTGGAGACTATGGAATCCGAGGAGCGTCAAGTAATTTATTCTGCTACGGATCAGCCCATCTCGCATCCACATCGTAATCAAATGACACTGTTGAATTTATGACAGCCCACACTGTCAAGTCATTAAAAGCTGTCATCAGGGCTTGGAATTTTCATAACACGGTCAGACTAAAGAGAGAAATGAAGTCGACATTCATATTAAAACTGGTCCTATACTCATACCCATACTTCATCAGAATTTCTTTTACCATTAATATAATTATGAAAAAAAATGTGTATATAGATTACTCGGTGCGCGACATAACCTGATGAAAGGATGTCGCTATAGCTAGATGCTTTGTGTATAATTGCATTTACATACACGTAGTTACGATCGTATACTCATCATATAAAAAAAAAAACCAGTGATTAAATTTATTTTATAAAAACATATATACATTGTAGAGCGCAATAAATAATGAGTATGAGGATGACGTGACTTTTATTAAGTACGTCGACTCCATACCTCGCTTTAGCATTACCGATAAAAACCCCGAACCCCAAACAACGTCAACAAATCATTACAATGTCAAAGTAAGACGGGCTTATTCATTGTGGAATAGAGGCTGATACACCCAACAAACAGTTCTGTAATATTTACAATTGAAAGACTTGAAACATTAGCAATATAAAACAGTGGCCTTTATATAGTATTTAAATTTATATCCAGTTGCAAACGTTCAGTATCACTAACGCCCCGAGGGGGAAACAAAGCATCATTAATGTCATTATACTCCCTTAACTTTATTTTAAACTAACATATATTGGTTGTATTTTGTAATACTTCCCCTTTTTGCATTTATTTCACCACCTTTTAGATATATTTTGCACCTTTATAGTTGTTAACCGGTTTAAGTATCGACGCCTTTACCCCATAAGTACGTTTATTGACCTTATTCCGCGATATTTTTACTTTTTAAAACGTGTATTGCCCCTAAACCACATTTGTGTTATGACAGCTGCATCACTCAATCATTCTGCCGTTAAAAAAGGACGAATGCGCAGTTTGATATACATGCGGTTCTATGAAACATACGCCCTTTTTTCTAAGCCATGGACCAGTTATAGTTGTAGTCGCGCCGTTCTAAAAGTCCCTATTGACACGGTACAAATTGTATTTGAAGCATGTTTGAGGTTATATTTTGTACTGTTTTGACAGTTGTCAAATCAGGCCTCTTTTAACCTGATTATAACAATAATGAGGTATTTTCTGACCAGACCAGAAACAAATTATAGCAAAAGGGTACCAGTAAGGGAAGATGATACAAATTAAAAATAATATGTATGTGAATATCGTTAGGACTTTTGGTGGCATAAGGTGGTTCTAGAATCCATTGAGTCGCTATTTTTTAAATATTATATACTTAAACACCTGGATAATCCACGAAGACGTAAAAAAAGAGTGGCGGATCTACCCGATTGAAAACAGAGGCTTTTCCGATTTCCAAATAACACTAGTCTCACATCAGTGAGATAAATTTTAGCTCCATCTTTTTCTTTCATATGACATAGAAAAGGAAAGGGAACATAAATTCGACTCTAATTGGTCAGAATGTTATAAAGTGTTAGGACCTTGTGCAGGGTCCGTCCTTATTGCAACCCTTGCTCCTTAAACTGCCGCCAAGCAACAGTGATCGAATTGTTGTGTTCCAGCGCGCGGGTAAGACAACCGGTAAAATGAAAACCATAGAGGCATTCTCTAAGTCCTTAGGGTAAAGCATTTGTAGGCTTGAGATTGTAATCTTAAGTTTGAAATGCCCTTGGGCTTCAAAGTCGATTTTGAATTGATACAGGATTTTAATTTTGTATACAAACAACCAGTGAAGATTTTTCTCTTAGGAGTGATGTAGCTGTTTATAACAACTACGTTAACGCCTAAACTATGCAATGTGGTACTATGACAAAAGTGTGATATCCGACGAAAAATATAAATAATTATATCTAAATCTAGTTAAGTAGTTGATAGTAATAATCAGCTTTTGTATTTGTTTCTTTAAGATAAACCGTTTGAATATTGAATAACGCTAGCGAAGAGACTTTACTGAAACCAAAATCTATGTGTGGACTCTTATAGTATGCAAGTGAAACAGAAGAAAAACTACGTATTTTGAGACCTTAGATTACGTATACCCTAGACCTGACACGCAAATGACAGTACCAAGATTGTGGGAGATAGTTTTATGGAGTTGGAGTATGGAGCATTATGAGTTGAGATTAATTTATTAATACGGGCCTTAGTCTAGTGAGTCTCTAGAAATGGGCCCCTGAGTCCTCTTGAACTAAAAATAGTACATTACGGCCATTGAAATAAAGATCTAGTGCAAACAATAAAGTGGAATTTCTTTTGCTTTTATGAGTAATGATCACTTTAGAAAATTTTAAATTAAATTCCGTCATGGTGGGTCTTAGGGGAACAATATATTACTGTATTCGTAGTGTTTTCTACGCAACGCGTTATTCATTATTCCCATGGATTAATTAGAAGTCACAATTATAATAAATATTTAGGTAAGTATTTCTGGTGACAATACATAATATTGTAAGATTATTTTCGGCCTTCGTGCAATAGTGTTTCGACCACGTCTCCGTTAGCGACATGTTCAACCGATTGTATGAGTTGACTCTAGAGTTCGTTATGTTTGTGTAAATTATGATTAATGATTATGAATTAAAGTTATTAAAAATTGTATGCTTTTTTTTTCATTACTCAAAGGAGAAATACTGGAAAAGGGCAGATTCTTAAAGCTGTTAAAACAACCCTCGACAGTCGAAGGCAGGACTACGAACAATATTTTGGATGGATTCATTGGATGGAGTCTCACTCACAGATAATTAACCCTACAATGTGTAAGATTGTAATAAATTTGACCTCTACGTCACCATACGAAGATTAGGAGTGGTTCTTTTGTAAATCAGATAGCGAATGACATGGTGAAAAAAACATGGTGATTAATGGGCTATAAAATCAAAAGTTACTTTATTGGAATAGAATAAAAATATCGAAATACCGGTATTTTTCGAGCTCGATATCGGTTTTTTTATATAGGAATTTTAGTCCGATATTCCGGTTTTTCGATTGTATCGAATACCGGTATCGATGCCCTACTAGCGAGGGAGACATAGTAGCATAGTAATGAGGCAGTAATTAGTATGAAATAGACCAAGAATATCTTTATTTTGTAAGAAAACGTAATCAAAAGTTACTTTATTGGAATAGAATAAAAATATCGAAATACCGGTATTTTTCGAGCTCGATATCGGTTTTTTTATATAGGAATTTTAGTCCGATATTCCGGTTTTTCGATTGTATCGAATACCGGTATCGATGCCCTACTAGCGAGGGAGACATAGTAGCATAGTAATGAGGCAGTAATTAGTATGAAATAGACCAAGAATATCTTTATTTTGTAAGAAAACGTCCTGTCATAAAAGTAGGTTTTCTGACACCAAACCAAACCAAAAATGTTTAGTTCCGAGCAGTATTAAAAATAAATAAATGAAACCTACTCATATACCTGCTTAAGTAGTTACAGCGTAAAATGAAGAAAATCAATCTTTAGAACTTGGCTTTTACTCGAGTTGAACGAGCATGCATACTTAGTAATCTTGTATTAGTAATCCAGAGATGTTGATTTAAAACACAAAACTTGTTTGTTTATGTATTAAAACTAATATAAACATATTTTTCGGTATAAAAACATACGTCGATTAAAATGTTAGTTAACATTGTCATTAACGAAGAGTGAACGTGTTCCCGTTGTTAAAAATGGCGGATAGCATTTTATTAATTGCTTTTGTGAATCATATTTTTGCTGGTGAGTTACCTAACTAACGATATCCTAGAGCTTGGTTTAGGGTACAGTAAGACCACAAATATAAGTTACGCCGGCAATCTTCGTCCACGCAGAAAGGTGCTCACTAATGCCGAAGATAAACGAACGTAAAAATCAATTTAATACAAACCTTGTCGTGTTACGCGTAAGGTAGAATATGAAATGACAGTTAAACTCGTGCTTTCTCGCTCATGGCGTCATGACATTGCGTGGTAATAATAAAGGTGCACCTATTTTTTATATTCCCTCATGTTAATATTTGTGTAATAAACAAAAAATTGTTTGAGCATAGGTAAGATTGTTTTTTGTTTTTCACATAAAAACAAATATTTTTTTAGGAAATGTGGTATTGATAATTATAAATTTTACTGATATTATTTTTATTATACCAATTACTGAATAAAAATACAAACTTCAAATATACATTATTTAGTTTAATTCTACATAAATGACAGGCGAGACAAAAATAATAACAATAACATTTATAATCTATTCTAATGGAACTACTCCTTCAATCTGGTGTATCATCTTCGTCGTGTTCTTCACTATCATCTGATGATGACGAAGAGCCAATATTGATTACAAATTGATCAAGACGGGTGTCCAAAGCTTCATCCACTGTCCAAAAATCATCTTCACACTTTGTAGCATGATCCACTACAAGACAGCATGCTTCCACATCGATTGAAGACAACTTTTCATGTAGTAGTTTCATCACTTCAGTAAAATTGATGTTGACGTTATGCTTGCTTACGTGACCTTTATCCTGTGCCCAAATCTAAATATATAAAAGGAGAAACTGACTGACTGACTGACATATCAACGCACAGCCGAAACTACTGTACCTACCTAGAAACTTGAAATTTGGTACAGGTGTTCCTTTCATGATGTAAGTGAGCACTAAGAAAGGATTTTCCGAAAATCGACCCCCAACGGGAAAAAAAGGGGGAGTAGTGGGACACTAATTCTACGCGTACGAAGTCGCGGGCGTCCGCTAGTATTTTCTATTTGGTTAAAATCGGGGTGATAAGGCGGTAACCATAAAACCTTATGGCCATGCTCCTCCATTATGGTGTCAATAGAGTGCTGTATGTAATCTTTCTTGTGTCTTTTTATTATATCATACACTTCGTGTTTAAAAGCTCTGCTATCGTATGGTATATCTTTGCTACTTAGCCATTGCTGCATGGTTCCTTTTTTCGAGATTGAATTACGCGCTTTTTCTCTCATTGTGTTGTGGTATGCAGCATTATCTATTACAAAAACTGAATTCGGTGGGAGATTTGGTATCAGCTGATTTTTACTCCCTTTTCATTGTTTTCTGTGTTCATTTCGCTGTGGTAGTCACCCGTAGATTGCGAAAATTTATACATCAACAAACCACCAGGAACAAAACCATTTGAACCACCCGCGTGAACTATTATAAGTCTTTGTCCTTTCGAAATTGTTTTTTTTTAATCCTTGGCCGCTTTAGTGTGCACATAAGTTTCATCACCGTAAACTATATTCTTTCCTTCGTCTCTGTACTGTTTTATGAGTCTTAAGTATTTTATCCTTAATAGTCGCAGTTCATCGTTTTCGGCTAGGATCTTTCTATTTGACTCGGCTTTTTTAAATCTAAAGCCAAGCTCTCGTAACACTTTACGTAGAGTTTCTCGTCCTCCGTTGAAAGAGATGTCACGCTTTAACACATATAATAGAGATTTTATCGTTGGTACTTGCTTTTCCACGGTGTGAAAATCATAAATCTTTCGCCGTATCGTTTGATAATCAAAATCATCCAACGTTGCGCGATGTGTTTCCTTATGCCATCCTTTTTTAGTTCTGAAAGTAGGACCACTAGGTACTAGAGTCTGTCTAATGAAAGCTGAACCTGGGAAAAAGCGGCAAATTCAAAAAATCTTGATATGGTATTACCGATCAATGAAGGAATAAACGATATTGATACTTTTATTATTTTATTTATTTTGGTGGGCACAAAGGAAGAGGAAACGCGTACTATATTTTCATATATATTATTACGAGCGCTATATTTTGATGAAAAGCACTTTAGGTAAAATACGATGACAGTGACTGGAGCACATTTGGTTTTTCGAAATATATTTGACATGAAAATATAGTGATCTGCACGTGTAGCACAAGTTGTATTTTCTCGCTTGTCGCTCTGTGCGTCTCTATCGTAACAGACTAGATAGTAAGGGAGATCCGAGCGACAAACAAGTCACGAGCAACTTGTGCTAGTCGTGCTGTTGATAGATTTCATTGATACGAGAGGTTTTCGTCTGTGTCGCACACAGCATAATAAAACAATGATGATGAGGAATATTATATTCAACCTTTTTAATAAAGTAATTAGAGGTAACATTATTCTCATCACCCTTACACCTCTATCTAACGACAATTATATCTTGGAGAAGAAGCGCCGCAAGAAACTCCAGCAGATCATTTTTTCCAATCATAAAATACAATTATTCTTAAAAGTAACATTACAAGGTAGTAAAGTAATTAATAATTATTTCTAACAACACAAACTTAGTCGTTACAAATGTACGCTCAATAACATTGAGTAAATTAAAAATAGTGACTAGGAGAACAACATGACGAGGTCTCTACGTCAGGAACGATAACTAAAATAACTAACTGGAAAACAGGTTCTTGCAAGCGTGAACAGACAGGACCCCACTGACAACACCCGTTCACGAGTATGACGCTGATCTCAGCCATCGCCTCCTCAACCATGTGTTTGAAAAGAATAATTAATGAGGGCTAATAAAACAACGGAATCTTTAGCACTCCTGGTATGAAGCGACCTCATCCAGCCACGGTTTCTAACTTGGAAAAGGATGGAATTACTAATCAATTGGAAAGCTTCATAATAAGTGTATGTGATGGTGAACCTTCCAGTAGTTCCAGTTCAGATGATACCCTAAGACTCTAGGAACTGTAATTAAAATCAGATTCTAAATACTCTATTTCTAATGATTCATCTGAACTAGTGCTGTCATCATCACGGACACTTATAATGAATGATTCTAGTTCTTTAGTTATTCCATCCCTGGTTTTGTACTGAGCTTCAATATTAAGCACATGATTAGTCATTTTCTTCCAATGCTCCGGTGTTATGCTGTCAAAAGACTCTTTAATAATTTTTTCAATTTCAGCTGCTGATACGCCAACATTTCTACTCGCGACTTTTCTCTTCGCCGAACTCCAGATTAGCTCAATGGGGTTAAGGTCGCAATGGTAGGGCGGAAGTCTTAAAACCTCATGACCGTGCTCCCTTAGAATTTCATCGGCTTCATAGATTGGGTCTGCTTTGTGTTTATGTGCCAAGACAAGAAGTTCTGGTACAGTATAATATTCTTCAAAATCAATTTGTTTAGAACGCAGCCACTCTTTTATTTCGGCTTTGCGGGTGTTGGTATTTGGTACCTTATTAATTTGCACCGTGTGATAGCTAGCATTGTCCATGACAATGACACTTGGTTCACTCAAGTTGGGAATAAGCTTCTCACGTAACCACTTATTGAAATTTGTGGCGTTCATGTCATGGTGATAGTCTGCTTTGATTGATTTTGTGCTAAACGTTAATAAAGCATTAGGCACAAAACCATCTTCTGATCCAGCGTGAACAATAATAAATCGTTTTCCAGCTGAGATATTGCCAACTACACCTTGGGTGGAAGGCCCCTGCCACGACTTTTTTGTTTTGTAGTTCTGGTGAACGTAAGTCTCATCCAGGTATATTATTTTTTTACCTTCAGCACGTTTTGATGCAATAGTCCTTAGGTAGCGGTGTCGAAAACGCTCAATAAGTATCGAACGTTGTTCAGTATTTTGTTTAAATTCGTATCCATTTGCCATTAGTATTCGGCGTAAAGTCTCAAGGCATCCGGTAAAACCGATGCTTTCTCTCAACTCTGCCAATAAGCATCTGAGTGTAGGCACTTGTTTTTTTACAATATAAAATTCATTTATTTTATTTCGGATAGCTTGGATGTCAAAGCTATCCAAATTAGACACCGTGGCCTTGTGAGGTCGCTTTTTTCCGGGAGTACTAAAGACACCGTTGTTTAATTTTCCCTCATTACTTATTCTTTTTAAAGATGAAACACTGATATCTGTAAGAAGAAAGAAAGTGTTAAATAAACAGAACACCATTTAGAAATACATTGTGTGGTTGCGCAGTACAGCCCCATTGTACAGTCCGACAGCCGTAAAAACATTTGGGTTTAGGTGAAATGAAATTGCATCGGTGAGGTTCTAATCGCAACGGTTTAAGAACAAGGAAGACTCATATAACCCGAACATCTTTTATATCTGGCCGATCAAAAATGACATTAAATAAATAGATAAGGTACTAAAGTGTACACATATTTATGAAATCGACTGTACAGTGTACATTTGGTTCATAAACAACAAAATGCTGTTTGCTCCGCACACAGAAAATACATATCAAATAATATGTTTATGATATCTTTTAACTAAACACCTCCTTATTGTTTTATTGAAACTATGAGTGTCAGTTACATTAATCATCTGTCTATTAAATTAATTTAATAAAATTGTGAATGCTAAGAGATTCAACATGATATAGGGACAGACAATAGGTACCTACACCTATTATATAGGGAAAGACAATGATAATTTTAGTAATTACCGGTCATTGAAGATACTTCTTCCAAATATTTCGTCTGAGTCTGGCAGGCTAACTCAGTTTCCTCAACCTCTTTCAGCTGCTTTACGTTTTCCAGCACACTTTTGTCAACGTGCACGTCCAGGTTTTCTGAAACGAATTTAATTTCGTTTAATTTCTTAATCTCATCGTATAATAGACAGAAAAAGGTAAATTAAACTTAGGATTGCACATAGAGAAATAAGAAGTATCAAAATGAACATGCCGTACTAAAGCCGTACTAACCTATAAATTTGGTCACCGTAACTAAACAATTAATTTTTTGCATCAATAATGCTTTTCTTTCTTCTTGTTTTTCTTTGTACTTCTGTATAATAGTATACAGAATCTCCCGGACACCGCCTCTTATCGTCGACGGCATGATTACTCCGTATTTTTATCAATTTAGATCTCGAATTGACAAGTTTCTAACAACAACAAAGTCCAAACGACATATTAAATAGTGTTGCCAGACTCGTCAGCCAAGAAAAATCCAGGTTCAGCTTTCATTAGACAGACTCTACTTGTTAACGCTACAGCCGTGGATAAGTATTTTTCCTTCAATATGGCGCAAACTGTCTTTCTTGATATTCCCGTAGCTCGTGCAGTACGTTCCATGACATTTTGAAAATCATCTTTAGCGAACACTTTATTTTTAGCACTTTGGGCTTCATTTTGCATAAATTGATGCACATTATAAACTATTTCCCTAGCTTGACTTTTTAAAGGCCGCCCTCTTTTAAGGGAAGCCATTTTAATAAAAATAATATTGAATAATGCCATCACTTAAATTGCCATCAATGGTACTCGTACATAACGATTAGCACTCGTGCGTCTACGTCGTACGAATGACAACTGACGTGACGCTAAATAAAATGGCGGTCGACGCTGCAATGGCTGCCGAATATTTGACCAATAGCCGTCGAAGTTTTACCCGCGCAAACGTACTGCCTTATAATAGGCCAAAACGTTTTCGCGCCTTCTAAAATAATGCTTTCTGCGCAGGTACATCGTAGTAACTTATATTTGTGGTACTACTGTACATAAATTATGTTTTTTTTGTGTCAATTATGTTTCCAGCTCATTATTCGTATGGATTTGTTGTTCACACAGCTTTGCAGAACTTAGTGTTTACTCATATAGACGACACCGTACCAGGTCAGTGTGTCAACTTTCTAACTTGTTTGGTCTTTCATTAATCATCCATGTTCTCGGGTGTAATTATCTTAAACCAATTGTCTTGTAGTTCGTCGACGAGCCATTCGCCCAAGCAACCGTCCATCGTTTCGTCTATCGTTTCGTCCATTGGTTTGACTTCATACATCACTGTATTCTCTCCGTGTTCTATTGCTAAGACGATGTGACGACCAAATAACTAAGGCTTATGAGCATTATAAAAAAAAACATGAAGCTTTTACGGCACTCTTTGAATAAAATTAACTAAAACAACGATTTTACCTTTTTTAATCATTTTATAATTGTAATTGTAAATTGTGCAAAATGTGTTTACTGAATTAACAAGAGTTTTTTAGACTTGTTGGTAATTCTGCAGCCCTGTCTACCCCACTCTGGGAATCCAGGCTTGTGTGTGTATGTATGTAAGTATAATTGCAAACTGAGTATTGAGAATCCTATAAATTCGAAGGTAAAAGATATATTAGCGCTCATGAAGACGTGTTGAAGGACGAATGGTTTAAGATAATCACATGTAGGGTTTGTAAGATGCAATGAATTTCCGGATCCGGACAGTCTGTACAATAAGTTTCATGCATTTTTATATTTTACAGATGATATTCACAGTGAATACTTTTTTGGAAAATGCAAACTACCTAACTTAAAATTAACTTTTAAAGATACCAAGACCCACAGCGAATTAAAGGGAAGAGCAGTTGTAAGAGTAAGTATTAACGCTATAATGAACTAACTCATTTCGTTTGTTTAAAGATAGATTGACCAGCAATTATAGATAACCAATATAATCAAATGTTTTTTGTGTTGTAGTATAACATCGACATTATGAGCAAAGTTATATCTATATCTTATCCATATATCTTAAAAATCATCAACTTTAAAAACGTAAAAAAAAATTATCCTATTTAATTTGAGAGTTTTCAAATAATATGCATGAGCATGATAGGATTTATTTTTTCTTATTTAAAATTACAAATTTCTAACTACATCCCTAAATAATTCAAAATTCCAAACTTTCTATGCTGAGTCTTGTGTCTTCCAAGTTTTAGCCCGATGACTTTAGTACGTTTCATAGAAAAAGGCACAGATTAGACGATCAAAATTATCTAGTGATCCATGCATATCGGGCTCGATATCACGAAATATTGATCCATATCACAAAGATATCAAAACGTTATGAAATGCGCTATGATTATTGATATACCAGTATCGTGATAATATAATTGGCTCACTTTTACTAAATGCTTGTGTTGTGTGCACAGGGCTGGTTGAAACCTGAGTGGATAGAAACGAAGAAGACTGTTATGGAATTGCCGCGCTGCGTGTACGTGCGCGCGCGCTCCGAGTACAGCGACATCGTCCGCTTCCACGCGTTCAAGTTTAACATCTGCGTCACCAACCTAATTTTGCAGCACACCAACCGGTTAGTCAATATGCCGTACTACGAGTGGTTTTTGCCCGTTGAACAAAAGGAAGGAGTTATTTGGGAATTATATTTTTATGAATAAAAACGCCCCGACTGAGCTACAATTGGTGGAAGGGCTGTGGTGTGGGACGCAACTTGTGTCGACACTTTTGCCCTATCACACGTACGAGTACAAGCAACCCGAAATCAGGCCGGCGCAGCAGCTGATCAGGCCCAGACCCTCAAGCGTCGCAAAAATTCGTCATTAATTAACGATTACGAATTTGCGGCGCTCGCATTGGAGACTCTGGGACCTTGGTCTGCTGACATGAAACTTTTTATAAAGAACCTGTCTGCCAAGCTTATCGACGCCTCCGGGGATCGCAGAGCTGGCGCTTACCTGTCCCGAAGGATAGGTTTAACTATCCAGAGAGGTAACGCAGCCAGCGTCATATCGCGTGTAGTTTATTTTTATTTTTTTTCATTACTACTACTTATTAGTCTGAGCATTCTGAGTTTTGACACATTTTCCTACTCAATTTACGCTTGAATATATTTATTTTTATTTTTTGTTAGATTCATTGTTTTATATAATGCTAGGTTAAGCTTTATAATTGTATAATATCATTTAAAAAAACGACTGTCTGTTGAGTTTCTTGCGGCGATTCTTCTCAGCGGTCGTCTCTTGCGAAGCGCTGGTAGATTTTTGACGTGTAAAAGTGCCCGTATGGCCTATTTACTGAATAAACATCTTTTATCTTTTTTATTTTTTATCATGGGTACAATGCCGCGAACAGATTTATTAGAGGGGGTATTCTTTTTATTGTAATTTTGTACACAAATGTTTTTAATAGTTCTTATTAATTCTAATTATTATTGTACAGTGTATATACGAGTAGTGTAAGTATATTTTGTTTATCTTCAAAAGAAAATAAATTTAAGGAACTTGACTGCCTTGGTAATGCTACTCTTATAAAGTATGTTCATCGTAAGATGTTTACCTCAGACCTGCCGACGTGTGAAGACGTGACTGTATTGTTGTTAATAAAAGATTATTTATAATGACTTGACATGTTTATTTATAATCAAGACTAATTAATTAATATAATATGCAGAACTACTTGAGACACATCTAACCGGGGTGATGTCATTAGAGGGAGCGCAGGGGTGCGAGAGGGTTGGCGATAGCCAAGGCTAGGATTGCCAGCTTTAGGCTGCGTTCCGTTACAGTGACCGTTGCAACATTCTAGTCAGTGACGAAGCTCCACAAAACACCAGCAGGAATCTTCAACATCCTTTAGACAAAGTAGCCCCCTCAATTCTAACTGCATTACAATAACACTGCAAAACGAGGTCTTTGAATTGTGAACGTTCCTTGATTCTAAAACCTCATGTTCGATAGATGGCGTTGTGACCACGCCCACCTACAGTGGTGACTGGCGATGCAGGTGTCGACCGGGACAAAATAATCCTGATATTTTTAGGTATTCACTTTTAGTTTTTGTTTGCAACGTTAAAAGATGGCGGTTCTTAATTTGTTTTAAGTTTTGTATTTCTGTGTATTTACGTGTTCAAAGTTCTTTTCTGTTAGTGATTTGTCTTTTTTATGCCTTTGTGTTGCACACGCAGATTATTAAGGTGGTGATAGAAGACTCGGACTTATTTCGTGTACCTGGCATCTTACTTCTCGTTTCAAGTGGACTCGCGTGGTGCAGAGGTTAAAGATATCTTGACCTCTGACATACATATCACCGTACAACGTTGCCCCCAATCTTCCTAGAGAAGATTGGATTGTATTTTATTGCTATATTGCTTAACAATGGCGGAATCACTTCGTAGAAACGCCATATCCCCGCGGTAGTAGCTGTTGAAGTCGCCGCGGGGCAAAGAAGAAGTTTTTGTTACCAATATTATTTAAAGATTTACACGGCATTACGTAAGAACCATTACGTTGAGAAACTTAACTAATAATAACAAAAGGTAAATTATTGTGACAATGCGTCCCCTTTTAAGTTCGAGATAATCTCGAACAAATGATTGTATTTGATCCTTGGTGTTTTTCTTTAGCGTTGTTTTGTGTTAAGTGTGTCACTTTCCGTTTTTTCACCAAGCGGTTCCAACGGAAGACTGGCTTTACGGCTAGCGAATGTTCGGACCGTTTCGCAACAATTTTTCTGTGTCTTGATATTTTTGTATCTATGTAATGTGGTTTTGGTTTGTTGCGAATAAATGTCTCTTTATCTTTATCTATCTTTATCATAATTATGCTCTTCAAGGGAAATACGTTTTCATTTCATTCCCAAATAAAGTCGGCATCGTGGGGGCTTGTGGGAGGCGTTAAGACTGCAAAAATTCATTTGAGAAGGATTTCGTCATGCAAAGTTATTACCTACGAGCAAGGTATCAAAACGACTGGATTCTCAAAACGACCAGAACCACATAAAGACTTGATCGCAAAACGACCACATCTGCAAAAAGCCTTTATCTCGAAATGACTTTCTAGTAAAACGACCACATAGCGTAAAGTCTGAATATCAGAACGGCTTGCTATCAAAATTACTTGTTCGCAAAAAGACCACCTCGCAGAAGGTATACATCTTAAAATGCCCTAATAGCAAAATAACTAGATCTTAAAACAACTTCCTAGTGAAACGACTACAATTTATGGTAGCAAAACGACTAGTTATCAGAATAGCAATAATATCCATCCATAGAGTACTATTAAATAAATATTTTATTTATTGATTTATTCACTTATTATAAATATCGTGCTTCGTGAGCAGGGTCACTACCTCTAGCTCTAGGCTGTGGGAACTATGTATAACTAAGTAAACTATGAATGAAAATGGCGTTCTAAACAAGTATTTTTTTCTCAATTGCTGGTTTTTCTAAAATTAGACAATAAAACATACATAAACTTTATTATAACTTAAATTGCATATAACAGGGAAATATGCATAGTAACTAAAATAAAACTGTAGGTACTTCCTGAACGTAACATATTATTGGACTTATACACACACACATACACACACACACACACACACACACACACACACACGCACGCACGCACGCACGCACGCACGCACGCACGCACATTTTTAAATTTAACTTGATCTCCGAAATGTTTTGGAGAAATTGGAAACAAGTTATGTCTCCTTCATTAAGCGAGTTGAGCTCATTTTTGTATTTCCGGTCAAAAATAATAATATAATAATATATTTTTTTGCGGTACGACGACGTATTACGATGGTATGATGCCGATGGAATGATTTCATGCTATTTTACTAACAAGACTAATTGCTACCATGCCATTCTGAGATTAAGTTCATTTGCGATCTAGTTATTTTGCTATTAGGGCATTTTAAGATGTATACCTTCTGCGAGGTGGTCTTTTTGCGAACAAGTAATTTTGATAGCAAGCCGTTCTGATATTCAGACTTTACGCTATGTGGTCGTTTTACTAGAAAGTCATTACGAGATAAAGGCTTTTTGCAGATGTGGTCGTTTTGCGATCAGGTCTTTATGTGGTTCTGGTCGTTTTGAGAATTCAGTCGTTTTGATACCGACCCATTTAACACCATAATGATTGAGATAGAAAGTAGGTATATCAAATTCACGCCCGCTCATGTTAGCTGCAACTCAGGATCACTCGGACTTCTCCTATTTGACTCCATGTCATTTCTTAATAGGTTGCTCTTTTAGTACAGGTCAAAAGGCCAAGTTGCACACTCGTGCTGTCTTCAAGTCAGTAGTCAAACCGATAAATTAAATTATGTAATTATACCTTGTCTATTTAACAGAGTTAATACTAGAAAACAGAGAATGCACGTAATTGGTCAGCGATAAGGACGATGCACAGGCACAAGGTAGGTTTACATGCCTGTCAAAGTTTAGTCAACATCTGTCGCTCGTACGGTGCGGACGCTTTCAAGTGCTTATCTTTGGTTACAAATTTAATTTATTTAATTTAATAATTTATTTCTATGTATATATATACCTACTACTTCTCTTTCTCATCATCACCCATACTTGTACTTGTATGGCCTGTACTATACGTCCCACTGCACTGCAGGGCACATATTTAAATATTAGAATATTAGAGTGAAAATAGGTGTGCCCCAAGGCTCTATTTTAGGTCCTTTTTTATTTTTGGTCTACATAAATGACTTACCACCAATAGTACATGAACTTTGCGATATTGTACTTTTTGCTGATGATACTTCACTAATTTTCAAGGTAGATAGAAAAACCGTAGACTACAGTAGGATAAATGCCACTCTAGTTAAAGTACATAATTGGTTTATTAGTAACAACTTGCTACTAAATGCCAAGAAAACTAAATGTGTTAGGTTCGCTTTGCCTAATGTTAAACCGGTAGATTCTAGTATTTTTCTAAATAACGAGTGTTTGCTAATGGTAGATAGGGCGGTTTTCCTAGGCATAACAATAGATAAAAATTTGCAATGGAGTCCCCACATAGCTGCACTGGCAGGTAAACTAAGTTCGGCAGCTTACGCCGTTAGGAAAATTAGACAACTAACTAATGTTGAGACAGCTCGCTTAGTTTATTATAGTTATTTTCATAGTGTTATGTCTTATGGTATTCTGGTTTGGGGTAAGGCAGCTGACATACAAACTATATTTGTGTTACAAAAAAGGGCCATTCGTTCTATTTATAATTTAAATTCCCGTGACTCATTAAGAGAACTTTTTAAAGAAATTGATATCTTAACTGTAGCGTCTCAATTTATTTACGAGAATATTATTTATGTTATTAAGAATTTAGATTCGTTCACCAAAAACTCAGATATACATAATTTAAATACTAGAAATAAAAATAAAATAGCTATTCGAAAATTCCGTGTCCGTAAAGTATATAAATCATTTGTTGGTCAATGCATTCATTTCTATAATAAATTACCTGAAGTAGTTTCAAAGTTACCCTTTCCAGCACTTAAAAAATATTTGAAAAGGTCGTTAATGTCTAAAGCGTATTATAGGGTCGAGGACTATCTAACAGACAAAAATGCATGGCCTACACCCGAAACTTAGTCAATAGTAATTTGTTCAAATGCAAAGGCTTTATCCTGCTTTTTCTTGTCTGGGGGACACCGTTGATGCAGGAAAACATATCGAAACTTTTATGTGGTCATCTTGCACCATCTCATATACACATATATAAGTAGGTAGTTGTAGTTATTTTATTTTATTCTTTTCTATCTTTCTCTCCCGTAAGATTTTTGGCATGTTTTCCTGCTGAACTACTGTTATTTGATATTATATTTAATTTAATACTTGTAGCTTTATATAATGCTAGATTAAGTTGTACATACCATTGTTATATGAAATATGTAATAAGTTTAAAAAATGACTGACTGCTGAGTTTCTTGCGGCGTTTCTTCTCAGCAGTGGTCTCCTCTTGGGAAGCGCTGGTAGTATCTTGACGTGTAAAAGTGCCCGTGCGGCCTACTTACTGAATAAATTTCTTTTATCTTTTTTTTTTTTATTATTATCTACTACTTTAAATTACATAATTAGGATTTATAGATGAATTAACATGACATGACAATGTCATGTTATCAGTAAGTTAATTATTTGAGGTGCCTCTAACTACAAACAAAAATAACGAGAAATATTACGAATATTTTAACAACAGGCGGCATGTAAGCCGAACCTGCCATCGACGTGCGTTTGTTGACGCCCACTGGCAGTTTCTTGTCCCTTTCATTTTCATACAAAAGTGCAACAGAGACAACGCTTTGTTAACTCTGTTAAATAGACAGGGTATAGTCCTTCTAGTAAATCTAGTTAGGCCGTTTAGCATTGTGAACAGAAGTTGTCACTTTTGGGCCTGCAATGGGGAATATGCATGGTTTTTTTTTACAGCTTCAATAACAGCTGATTCATTTAATAAATAGGTGAGAAAAAGCATTTCTTGAATAGCTATAAATATAACCAACATAATAAAATAAAATAAATTAAAAAATAAATAAAAAAGCCTTTTATTTCTTGCCAATAATTTTACAATGTCAATGTTTTTTAGTAGTAGGTATTTGATTTAATTTTGTCAGTAAAAAAAAAATAACCAACATATAAGCCAACAAACATTTGTTCCTATTGAGAGTTTTTTAGACCGACCTGCACAATGACGTCACCGGTGCACTTCGGATCTCTCTGTCTAATTACCAGTTTAAAATGCCTGTACCATCCGTATAATTCTAGACCGTTTTTTATTTTTATTTCACTTTTGGTGTTTTCATATTTTGTTAAGAAATGCGATTAAAATAATTCATACATATTCCATATTTGTGTTGGTAACATAAGGTTTTATATTAAGTTTAAATAAATGATTAAATTGTTTTGGTCGCTTATAATTTCTATTACACGTAATAGTGTGTTGATTATAGGTAAACATTTAAGGGTTAAATTACCTTCAACTCTGTCTTCCTTCCTTATATTACAGTACGTTTGTCCGTCTGTTCGTAAACCCTGCTCAGACTTAAGTAATACTTAATCAACTTTCTAACCTCAAAATGCAACTTTTTCGTATGAAACAGCTATTTTAAATTAAATAAAGCAATCACGGACACTATGTTGGCCAAGTGATGTCCAAAATATTTTCTCAGTTTACTTTAGGTATTTACGATAAAAGAGATGTTTTAGCCAAAAAGTTTCATTTTGAGGTTAGAAATACGTTTACCATATAAGACAAGTAAGTTTGAACAAGGTTTACAACGTTTATTATGCTTTCCTTTATCCTGACTTATACTACGCTTGTGATTATTAGTCCGTAAGTTGCAGCCCATTTTGAAGATATCAAAATTATTGTGAATCTGATTTTTTTAAATAACTAACTGGTCAAAGTAAAACAAACTAGGTATAAAAAATATAAAACTTGATAGTAATATGTTCTTACGAGTACAAGCAACGTTACCTTTTAGGCAAGGTGGGCTCGGTATTCACCAAATTTCTGATGTTGCCCTTCCAGTCGTGGGTAAAATTCTTCGTCCATCACTCAGTGATTTCGCAAACCTAGGCAAAGACTTTCCTACCTATAATTTGACGCCGAGTCTTCGAGCACCTTGCGTTGACAATTGTTCGACAAGCATTCACTGGCTGTAGGCTAATCCGTCTGTAAACTACAGCAACCTTTTGGGAAACAATAGTGTCAGGTTGGCAAACATTCTTGAAGTGCGTGCTGGTCGCCTGTCTCACCACGCCTGCCTCAACGACATAATCCCGCGGGCCCTTGTCCGCGTCAATGTGCCTGCTACACTATAACCTAGTGGGCTGGCACGTGACGATGGCAAGAGACCCGATGGAATGACTCTCGTGCCGTGGGAAACAAGACGGCCATTTTTGTAAGCCACCAGAATGCGAATAAATTGTATATTTGCGGTAAAAACTCTTGGACCGTGGAGTCCGGATGCACAGAAAGCTTTTTAACAATTTAGAAAATAAATTAATTAGTGTCAGGTGACCATAGGGCTGGTTCTTTCCTCGGCCAACGGCTAGCAATAGCTATCCAACGAGGAAATGCAGTTAGCATTATGGGAACCATTCCCGGTGGCAGTGACCTAGGAGACATTAATTGTACATATTATAGTTACTTGACAATAATTTATTTTGGTATTTAGTTTTCGTTGTTTTTACTATTTTTCTGGTGACTTCACCAATGATGGACACTTTTAGCTGACACGCACCAGTAATGGATACTTCACTCTTAATTCAAATTTAATACGGTCCTAAATCGACTGTCTCAAAAGAAATGAATAACCCTTATCTTCTGCTTAGGGCATGCAAAGATCTTCATAGGAAGAGTTGACCAGAGCTGGACCAAAAAGCTTTGGAAACTCAGCAGAAGACAACTTCGATACATTATCGGAGTGTTTACCGGGCACTTCGGAGTTAAACATCTCCTAGCAAAGATGGACCTTTATGACAACTCAGATTGTAGAATGTGCGGCGAAGAGGCTGAGACAATGAAACACTTATTGTGTGAATGTGATGCCCTCCCCGGAGTAAGAATGAAAATCCTCGGTTGTGGCTACCCAGAAGGGAACGATTTCAAGGCACTGCCATTGCACTTCACTATCTGCTTTTTGGAAGGGGTGGAGGCTGCATTGGATTAAGCGCTAAAAGAGGGGTAATTACACAAAAGATCCCACATGGTCGAAGTGTATCCGTAAGGACCCCACCAAAAAGATAAGATAAGATAAGATATCTTCTGTAAAATAAGAGTCAAGTGTCCATCATTGGTCCTTGTCCATTACTGGTCCCGTCACCCTATATAGCATGTCTTAATTCAATGTGATATTATTTTCGAAATCTTCGACCCCAAACTTAGAAAATGATACCAATTACGACTTTTTCAATAAACATCATGGCCGCCATTGGATTCCATATTCGATATCATTTTCGGAATCTACTGCCCATAAAACTTATTAAAATATACACACGACGACGAATGAACGTAGCAGACGATTAACCACACAAAAGTGTCGCAGCTCCTATTCATAAGTTGCAACTCAGACTGAATAAATTATGTGTAAAAAATAAGGTGTACATATGTAAATAATAATAAAATAATCTATATAGTTATAATAGCCACTGATTTCTAAATACGCCAACCTAAAAATCTTACTTTATCATTTTACTTACGCTGTAACTGAAATAACTGCCCGTAAATAGGTTGACAGTCCTAACCCTGAAAGTATGAAGGGAAATCGGTAGACTAAATTCATATTTTCTACTAATAAATAAAAATAAAACCTACCCAACCTATATTGTATTCATTAATTCATTAATTCATTTTAATGATTTTAAAACTAAAATAATATGTTTTGAGATTTTTATATAGTAGAAACCAATATGCTTGCACACCTTGAACAATTTTTGTGTACGAACGAGTTTGATTTCACACATTGACACGATAAGGCTGAACGGCGAGAAGTCGGGTTTGTTGCTCAACAAATTTCTCTTTTAGGTTATAATAATAATAATAAATATTTTATTCAGACCAACGAGGATCATTGTGTTAGTAATACAGACAGATAGACTTACTTACAGACTAAGGTTAGTACACACAAGAATATATATTATTTATTTGCTGCACGTGAAGCTTCTAACAGTGCATCACTTACGGACACTCAAGCCTGTTTGCGAACACGCTCAGGAGGCTGTTGGCGCTGGCCCGCAGCCTGCGCACCATGGAGGAATTGCGCTTGCGCATAGTAGCTTAAAAGCGCTGCAGTAGCGGGGCGGGGCCATCAGCATCCTAAAAGCGTTGTTGCACTGTTTATGAGTATAATTTACCCACAGGCTTTGCTTGTATAAAATGTAGTACAGTAAGCTTTAAAAAGTGTGACCTTTGCTTCCTTAGAGTACTTAACAAACCTGCGAGCTATCATATTCGCACGTACAGACAACGCTCTGCGCTCGCGCTCAATATCGGCAACGTCCTTGAGGTTAGGTGTCAACAAATGCCCCAGATATTCAAACTGGTTATGCGGATTTGTTAGATCATTCTCCGGAATTCATTATTTCTTCGTAGTAATTTTTCCATTCGCATTTTTCCCCGAACGCGATTTTACCAGTCGCCTTTTTTCCTGCGGCAGTTTATATTCACAGTCGTGTTTTTCCGCTTGCGAGTTTTATCCAGTCGCTTCTTTTCCTACCACCATATTTTCACGGTCGTGTTTTTCCCGTTCCAATTTGTCGAAGATACAGAGTCGACGGAGCTCCGCTACCGCGGAGCTCCTATTTCTGGGTGGTTTGGCCCTCCGGGCCTGATGCAAAACTAACATAACCTAAACCTACCTACGAATTACGATGTAAATACTTTTGGGAAAAGTACGACTGAGATAGAAATCGAACGGGAAAAAAACCGACTGGGAAAAATGTCGAACAACAAAAAAAGCGACTGTAATAAA
Organism: Acleris sparsana; assembly: GCA_923062465.1. Classification (NCBI taxonomy): domain Eukaryota; kingdom Metazoa; phylum Arthropoda; class Insecta; order Lepidoptera; family Tortricidae; genus Acleris; species Acleris sparsana. The sequence continues at coordinate 3,971,667 of OV281305.1, read as the reverse complement.
ATCGAATGGTGAAAAATAAAATTAGGTAATATCGCGTTCGGGGAAAAATGCGAACGGAAAATTTAACACAAAGAAATAATGAGTTCGGGAGAATGATTTAACAAACCCTCATGAGATTTTTATGGAAACCACCTTTTCAACTTTAATGTGATTGTGTTTAGTAAATGTAGCCTAGAAACAAGGGTCATGTAGGAAGAGTTGTATTCATTGAGGTCTAGGTAAAGCAATGGTTGAATGCTTATAATAATACTCTGACAGAAATAATAAATTATATCGTATTCTGATCGTTTGTTTACGTTATGCTTGTTTGATAATTGGTTTTTGACCTACAGGCGATTAAAGTGTTTATAACTAACCTACTAAAACCATCTAAAATGGCACCAAATGACTTTAAATATAAAATTAGTTATTACTTTTTTTTTTTGTAGTATTTAGCGGCTTTGGAACCCTCCACTGAGCATGGTCCGACATGATCTTGCCCGGTTTTTTAATCATGAAATACTTACTTCAAATGACATCCTTAAAATGGCTATTCTTTCGAATAAAAATGTAAAAGCAAACAGTTATTTTTAGGGTACCGTACAAAAAATTAAAAGGAGACAATTGGCTCCGTAACTACTGGACCGTATGAGTTCAAACGTCGTAAAAATAACATTATATTTACCACGTATAATAAAATGTTTTATTTTATAATATTTATTTTATTTATTACAATAGCCCACTTGTATTTACATATACAGCTCTCCGCATAACAATAACTTACATGTATTTGAACTACTCAGTTGATCTTTGAAAAAGGCAAGCAATAATATAACGGTTCAAAATGCTATTAAGCAGCGCTAGACATTTTCTTACTACTTTAAAATACTATTGTAAATCCAAAAAGGCAATAAAAACAGCTAAAAGCTGTACAGCGGTGAGCTGCACCAAAAGGCGGAAGGCGTTACAATAGTATTGTGGTATGCCATTATCAAGCCGCTATACAGTGTAAAGTATTATACTTAATGGTTTTAAGATGAACTTTTATAAGAGTTTACAAAGACATTAAGCTCTACATAATTTCACGATAGCGTTGAATTTTGGGGTTGACCGTCGTATGTTGTGCACAATGTAAAAATGCACTCTAGGTAGCACCGTACATCAGAAAAAAAGAAGATAGTCGATTTAAACCTCTTCACAGTAAAAGAACCTACACCGAGGAGCGTGTTGTTGAAGAAAAGTAAAGCTCCCGAACCGATGGCCACATGGTTTTCCAGGTCCTCGATACAAAAGAAGGTGTTGCTGCCGCCGCGCTTCGGATGGTATAGACTACAATCTACTATTGCACCGGTTTCGGTATCCACTTCTACGGTGTGTAAATGATTTCTTTTGTAAACGTGGTCATAATCAATCAGACCTAAAGACACGTATTTCATTTTTCCTTCGATGAAATCGCTTACACCAGCTAGTATCGTCTTCTGGGGACCTATAACTTTAAATATCAGGTCTCTTTCTTTTTCGTAAATATGGAACGCTTTATTTACGAATTCGTAGTGTATTTCTGTTCTAAAGATCATCATGTCATCCTGGACCAGACGATGCCACTCTATTCCCGCTTCTGGGGCTTTGTACTCACTTTCATAATCGCGTGGAAATACTTGACTCCCGCAAGTCAAGTTCACTCTTTCCAATAAATATCCTATCAATTTCCCCTTCTCATCAAGCCATTGGGCCCTATAGAAAAGAGCGTAAAGTTTTTCTATTTGCTTTTCTCTGCGGTCATTGTAAGCGATGCCAAAAAATGGCAAATATGATGTTAGAATGTGGTTACTATTTATAAATACTCCAGGCGCTATGATCTGATTTTCAACATTTTCACTTACGAAGAAGCCATCTACTTTGTGGATGGAGACTACCCGGCTCATAAAGTCGTCGTGGTCGTAGATGGGTTTATCTGTGTCACAGTACCGCATTAACGCCAAAGACTGTCAACAAACGAAGACCATTTAGTAGAGGCACAGTATTTGTATGTTTCGCGTCAGGTGGGAATAGTGGGAGGGTAGTGAACTTTAAACATCACACCCAAAAGTATTGTCTCGCAAGGCTTCAAACTTTATTAATTATCCCAAACATTACATACTCAATGAATAATTACATCAGCAATAGTAGATTGATAACCAAGGGTTGAAAGTGACCCATTTCACCCGAGATATTTCTGGAGCTCGAACGAAGTGAGAGCGCCAATAGTTCGAGGGGAAATGGGTAATTTCACCCGAGTTAGACACTCTACTTTTCATTTCGACTGTGAGGAAAGTAAAATACTACACGCACATCTTATAAAAGAGGTATATTAAAAATAATCAGTGAAAATTTAAAGTAAAATTAGAACAATTTGAAAAAGACACATGCTGCCAACATTAGAAAAGTTAAATCGAGTTGGTCACGGCCAAGGAGCATGACTTCCATCTCATTCTTACCCTAACTAAAGAAAGAGATGGAATATATTCGTGACGTAATAAAGGTCAAATTTCTTGTTTCGAACGGATGTTCGGTGTTCAACCTCCTTGTTGATAATAAGCTCCTTGGTCGTGACCAACTCGATTAAACGTTTCTAATGTTGGCAGTAGTGTATTTTCTAGATGGCCATGCCGAAACGTGAAAGAAAAGGTGTCATGCTATGCTATCACGGCATTATGGCGGGCAGCAGAATAGAGGAATAATTTTAAATGTTGATTTTCTGTAATTGCGAAAAAAATAGACAAGTCTTAAAATGATTTTCATATGAACCTATAGGCCGTAATAAATACATCGTTTAACGTATAGCCGAGTTTAGATATATGAAAATCTTTTATTTTAATAATATGACGTAGCTCAATTATCTTAGAATCCGTGGCCAATCGTAACTATTAAAAAAAAATTACTTTCCACCCTAGAGATGAAAACGCAATTTTCCACCCGGCTATCCACCCATTCAAATTAAACTTTCCGAACAGGAGAGATGAAAACGTATTTGACGACGCACTGGCCTAGTTGGTAGTGAGCCTGCCTACGAAGAAAGTGGTCCTGGGTTCAAATCCCGGTAGTAGATATTTGTGTGATGAGCACGAATATTTGTTTCTGAATCATGGGTGTTTTCTATGTATTTAAGTTTATATTTCTCTATATAAGTATTTATATCGTTGTCTAGAACCCATAGCTTAGTTTGGGACTAGGTCGATTGGTGTGACATTGTACAGATGTAGTGCATAATTGTTTTCCTTCGTATTTTCACGGAAACGTACGAACGTGTCATGCTATTTCAGTCGGTCACAGTACAAAAAGTACTGTGGTTGACTGAAGTAGCATGACAAATACGAACATTTCCAACACAATACGAAGGAAAACAATTATGCACTACATCTGTACTCTGATATTTATTTACTTTTTAATTTACAAGAGGCTTTATTCTTATTTGTTACAGTTCATCTGATTGCTATCCTAATCGTTAATCAAATCATATTGATTACGTTATGATATGTTACTGACACATAAGATCACGACACGATGTTCATACTAATATTATAAATGTGAAAGTAACTTTGTCCGTCTGTCCCTTACTACGGTTTCACGGCAAAGTCAAAGTCAAAGTCAAAATATTTATTTCACTTGATTCTAGGTAGAATGAGATCATTGAAGAAACATTAGGCAAGTATCACTAACATCTACCAAACAAGGCACGCGAAATTTAAAGATAAAGTTAAGTCTACTTAAAAGCACTTTACAACTAGCCACTTTAAAAAATAAGTTAAATCTTTTAGGATGTGCGGCAGTTTATTATAAATCTAATCCTATCACGTAGCTGTTTTTAGATACAAGTGATAGGTTTGATAATGGCACGAACAATTTCATTTCTATATTGTGAACGTGCAGGGTTTTTATACATTTCCTTTGCTCGGTGAAACAGATTCCCATTCTGAGACACAAATACGCACGCATCAAAAATATAAATGCTGGGTACTGCGAGAAATTAATGTTTTTGAAGTAAGGTCTACAAGGTTTGAAAATTGCTCTGATACATTTTTTCTGCATTAAAAAAACATTCCAAATTAGGAGATCTACCCCATAGAGTTGTCCTGTATCGTAAGATAGAGAGGTAGAGATAGTTTAAAGGATATATACGTATATACAATTGATATAAGTACCTTTATTTTTTTAATAAAATTCAACTATAAATATTTGAGTAGCTTAGTTTTATTTTATTTTATTTTAAATAAGTTTAGTTTTAACTTTAACTTCTAAATGTAAAGTCCGTATATACCTACATATATATATATATATATATATATATATATGTATGTATATATATGTATATGTATATGTAATATGTATCTAATCGAATTCTGTTCATTTTGTTTCTCTTTACCGTTTCGCGAATTGTAACATTCTGCGTAGTTTGCTCTTTAATTTTACTGAAATAGGGTTAGCACATGAATGAAAAAATAATGATTTTATTTTTGGCGGTAAGTCATACAGTGATAGTACGACTCTCAAATATTGTAAATGGACTTGTTATAAGGCACCATTTAACCCCCTTTACGGGTATTTTTGTAACACCCTGTACATATCGTTATATATATTTCCTACATACCTATATATATTTCCTTTTAACGCGAGTTGCGATATAAACAACATCGACCCGGTCAGAGACGCGACCAGCAGTAACCTCATGTACAGTCCGTGAGCTCTTAAAAAAACCTTCGGGTTTCGGGGGAAATCAGAAGGCTTCGTGTAGTAGAAAATGACTATTGTCTTTTTGACTTACAAGGCAAGGTATCCAACTGTCCGACTCCGATTTTGTTGATTTTGATATATGTTAGGGAGTAGTCTAAAATAACAGACACTTTTTTTTAGCTGTCCAATCAACCTGTTGGGAGAAATTGACCTCCAAAATACTTTGTATAACAGGTCTATATACTTCCAAACAAATGTAGTGTGTGAAGGCGGGGTGTTCTCTATTTAAATGAACGGTGGAAAAAATCGAAAATGATGATTTTGTTTTATTTGTATGATGAAAAAAAGGCATATTATACAATATAATTAGAAAAAGATAAATAAGCGTAATATTTTTACGGTAAGGCTTATTTTGTACTGATTGTTATTCTTTACATAACTTTTTACGGTAACTTCGAAAAGTGTTGCAAATTGATAACAGAACAGAACCGCATATCACGATCGCGTGTCATCGTCAGGGCCCGTACTTTTCATGCCGTTGACGCAAAAATGACGTCACGCTACATAGAGTATGATTCTAAATGGTTTGTAACCATTAGTCTTCAATCATTTAGGTAATCATAATATTTAATCATTTGATCATAATACCTTGAACTTAAACTTGATTAAGAAGGACAATGGCGAAAATCATCGAGTAACATTATTAAAATAAAACTGTTTTTATGTTTTAATAAATATTAATATAATGAAATACCTAGTCATAAATATAATTATAGCATTGACATTCATTAAAGAAAACTGGCTCAATGTGCCATTTCTAGTGATAGATGAGTGGTGAAAAAAAACATGATGCTGCATGCTGCCGCGATTCGTAGGTATTTTGATTGCTATTGAACTGAATTTAACTATAATCATTTTACCGTTTCTTATTTTACATTTTATTATTTGTACCAATTAATACATACCTAAACACCTGCCAAATGAAAACAGAGCATCCTGTGTGTAAAATTTCGTCATTTTGACGTCATCGGCATCAAAAGTACGACCCCTGGTCATCGTCAAATTGACGAAGTATACTTCGGGTATTGACGACGTCAATACCCGAAGTATACTTCTAAAATCCGAAGCTTTTTTAAAGAGCTCACGGACTGTAGCGTCATTTGCAAAAATAGAGCACTCCCGGGTTTACGTCGGAGCGTAACCAAACGTAAAAATTTCGACGTATAGTAAAATAAAAGTAACACAGATTATAAATAATAAAAATAATTCGTTATTTTAAATGTAGGATTGACATAAAAAAGGTAGGATCTTAGGTATGCACAACATGAAGCTTAAAGAAATTAGGTTCATTGATATTTTTTTATTAAATTGACCCTAGCAAAGTATTCTACGATACAGATGCTATTTATTCAAGAAAAGAAGAAAATAATTTTCTGTTATGACATAAACGTCAATGAAATTAGGTAGTTTTGTTTTGTTATATAATCGTGGGTTTTTCGTTTATTCGATGTCGAAATTACCAATCATAATTTCTCCGTGCGCTAACAATGGTTGCTAGGTTACCGTTTCAAGACTTGCAATTGGTTGACTTTGGGTGAAGTCATTTTTTTGTCATGTCAGGTTGGTAGACTAGGCTCTTAAGAGTTAAAAGTTCACTGACGTAAGATCTGTCATATTCCCCACCAAAGCGATGGCACTTGCACTTCACTTCAATAATGAATGTATTTTATTGCTATATTGATTTATACTTATATATACTCGACACTGGCGAAATTTTGCCGGTTTCTGTGATTGAGTTATGGAACGTTTGCCTAAAAATGGTAATTTGAAAGATCAAAGGAAAGTCAGAAATTGTAATTTTCATTAGAAAAAGAACTTTTTTTTTAAAATAAACGTATAGTTATTAGATATTTATTATTAAACATGATGTGAAAGTAACCATAAAGCATTTAAGTAATTAAAAATACCTCACGCGATGTCAAAAACTACGTGATCATGGAGTATTAATGATAAATGTGTCCGTTTGTTTTTGTTTACATATTTTGCCATTCCCATTGATCCCGACTGTACACCTGAAAATAACTAAACACAAAACCAATTTTCGTCCTCCCATTTTTTCCTCAATTAATAAAAGTAAAGTCCGTCAAACCCAGTTAAGTAAGCTTCTGCTTTGATGGACAAAAAACTAACAAACCTACCAATTGTGGTTTATAACACACCGTGTGCTCCATGAGCTTACTTACCGAACTTACTTCCTGTAGCGTCTTAAGTAAATATTTATCTGAAGGTCCTAATACAAATTTCGGTGTCGTCGACACCGTCGTCGTCGTTGGCGTCGTCGTTGTTGGCGTCGTCGTCGATGACGACGTCGATGTTGGCGTCGTCGTCGTCGATGGCGTCGTCGTCGACGTCGGCATCGTCATTGTGCCTAGCGCTTCATATGGCTTTGCGTATGTAAGGAAGAGATAAACAAGCCAGTTATACCTGTAATAAGAAACTGCTTCAGAACGGATATACCTTTACTTTTCACATTTTTATTTCCTAGTACCCCATACCTCGTCTGTTAACATTATTTTCCCGTTTTCTGGAATTAATCATGTAGTTATATATAAACCCTGTAGCAAAGAAAATGGACACTCTTTAAATGAGATTAAATGCTGCGAAATGAAACTAATAATTATTTCTAATAAATTATTATTTCTCTACATAAAATGTATTTAGTACCTATATTTAATAAATTCAGTAATTTTACATGCCGGTTATATGGAATGAATCTTGCGCTTCGGACAAGACCATCGTTGCGGAGAAGAAGCGCTGCAAGAAACTCCAGCAGAAGGTTATTTTTTCCAATAATAAAATATTATAATACTTAAAAGTAACATTACATTACAAGGCAATAAAGTAATAAATAGTTATTTAAAATATATATATATGGCTTACAGAAGGCAGACGAGCAAACAGCCAACCTGATAGTAAGTGGAAGCTGTGACCCATAGACATTCGCATTCACAAGACTGCAAGCCTAAGACTGCAAATGCGTTGCCAACCCTGAGGACTAAGATGGAATGCCTCTATGCTAGTCATTACACCGACTGTCTTATGCCCAAACCGGAACACAACAATGCGAACACTGCTGTTTGGTGGTAGGTTAATGGATAAGATGGTGGTAGCGATCCGGACGGACCCTGCACAAGGTCGTACCACCCGCAAAAAGCACCCCCGCGGTTTTCAATTGTACGAGGCGAAACAAAATTAAACAGACACCATCTCTTAAAATCATTGAAAACGTGTTCTGCTGCTCATTTCCACGGGCCGTATAGTATTTTTAAGTTCATATCTCGAATGTACACATTTTTTACCCTTCGACAACTTTATTATACATTATATATGTCTAGAATACATATTAAAAAAACCGTCTCAAATTTCTGGTATTGAACGACATTTTCCATGATTAACACAATATTATTGGTTTAACCATGGAAAATGTACACATTTTTTACCCTTCTACAACTTTATTATACATTATAAATGTCTAGAATACATAATAAAAAAACCGTCTCAAATTTCTGGTATAGAACGACATTTTCCATGGTTAACACAATATTATTGGTTTAATAGTATAATGGATAAGATGGTGGTAGCCATCCGGACAGGCCCTGCATAAGGTCCTACCACACGCAAGACACAAATAAAATCATTACAAATGTAAGCTCAATAACATTAAATTTAAAATAATGAAAAGGACAACAATATGACGAGGTCTATACGTCAGGAACGATAATCGAAATAACTAACTTAAAAACAGATCCTTGCAAGGTGAACAGACCGGACCCCACAAATAGCACCCGTTCACGAGTATGTCGCGGATCTCAGCCATCGCCTCCCTCAACGATGTGTCCGGGAAGGTGGCGATCCGATATCAACGACGCCGCCGTAAGCAAAGACCGTTGAGTGAGCATGAGACCATGCTGCCGGACAGAATATATCAATAAAAAAAACTGCTGTCCAGCGAGAAACATCACAATGTACTCGTATTCTCATTTCTGAAGTGTCTTGAGCACTTAAAAAAAAATATTTTAAAAAAACAAGTTATGTACACCGAGCCCGGGACGTACCCAAAGGATTTTAACAGCGTGTTCTTGAGTTAGTAAATATAGACTTGAAAATGTCGTGTAAAGTAGGCTCGATAAGGCCTAGTTTTTGAGATATATCCATTGAGACTTCTTACAACTCAGCCAGGTAGACTGGGTCAGGGTTCCCTTTGGCTGATAGTACATTTAGAAGCAAACTTTTTGTTCCCATGTGCCACTGTATGTAGCATGCGCACGAGCATCCAACCCACGAAATCTTCATGTTTTAGCAAAACACCTTTTATAACATCTTTTAAATTTAGAGCTGAATATAACATGTTTTTAAAAGATCATTCTGGCCAGGGAGGACGTCAAATCATTAAATTACTTAAAACTATTAATTTACTTAACTTGCGATAAACGAGTTCTACGCGGACGAAGTCGCGGACAAAAGCTAGTTTATAGGTAAAATGTTTGAATGAATCTTAAATACCCGAAACCGACGTGAAACATGGCTCGATGTATGAAAGTGCAAGAAGCGAAAGAGATTTGTCAGAATCGTAGCGAGTGGTCTCAGCCTGCCCCTCGGGGAAACAGGCGTGATTTACCCCCTTACTAATAAACGTTGAGTAACGGTGGTGTAGCTAAACCATGCTTTGTCCTTATCTGTCAAATTCGAAAGTCACAATGACAGATAAGGACAAAGCATGATTTAACTCAAAACGAAAGTGTTTAACCAGTGCGTGCTACCGGACGTACGCATGTGAGACGTGGACACTATTTATTGGGATGATCCACAAGCTCAAGGTGACACAGCGTAACATGGAGCGCGCTATGCTCTACGACCGAGTCCGGAACGAGCTCATCAGACAACGCACGCAAGTTATCGACGTGGGCCGAGTCGCCAAGTTAAAGTGGGCTTGGGCATGTGTCCCGACGACATGACGAGCGATGGAGCCAGCGCGTTCTGGAGTGGAGACCCCGGCTAGGCAGGAGAAGTGTGGGCAGACCGCCTGCCCGTTGGTCCGATGACATTAAGGAGACAGCTGGCCCAGTCTGGACAAGGGAAACGGATAACCGTTCTAGATGGACGATGCAGGATGAAGAAGAGAGAAGATGGTTTAACTACACCATGCGGTTACTCAACGTTTATTAGAAAGGGGGTTAATGTATGAATAGTATTTCAGATAATTAAAAGCAAACATATATGGCTGTATGGAATCTGATTCCTTTGCCTATCCGTGAAGGGATGAATATTATTAAAAAAATAAAACGACTTCTCATTGGCCAATTTAATTTCATATGCAGCACAAAGTGTGTTCTGATTGGTCGAATTAGTGATCAGCGGACCGATGTTATTGGTCAATGGAACAGACCGACAATGTTAACATAGTTGGTCTGTTTAAATTCATAGTAGGCCTGCTCATTCAATGTACAACTATCGATTGTTTTGGGGACCAAGAACAGACCATCTTTCGCCACATTTCCGAGCAGTGGCGTGAAAAATTATTTATTTTAATAATGCCACTAACTGAATTCCTCTGAAAAACTAAACACCTTTGTAATTTTTATCACTGTCTACCACCACGTGGTTACGATTAGAATCGCTCCTAGTTCTGGTATGAAGACGTAGAGGTTAACTTTAGAAAAATCCAAGACATTTACAGCAGGAATATTTTTTTAGTGAAACTTTGTCCATTGTGATCGTCATCCTGCCTGCTAGCACGTTATGCACGTTGCTATTATAAATATTATAATCCTGCCCTTCGACTACGAACAAAATTTGGTTTTTGTTGCTTACCTTAGCTTTGTTGCTCGTGCTTGAAACATTTGAAGACACTGGAATTTGGTGACAAGCGATATTTCACGTATACGATGAACAATGTACCAGTACCACCCACCACCGACACAGATGAGCCCTCCGCTCGCCACCAGAGTTCTGCGCTGGAGTTATCCGGCAAATCGTTTTATATGACCAAGTGTTTATCAATATCATTTCCTTTTGAATTAAAATAATTAAACAACATATTATAGTCCTCTCCAATTATACAATTCCTCACGAAGTTGGCGGATGTTTATTCGATTCGAGGTGCGCATGTTGGAAATTACGCGTAACTTTTTTTATACGCTAAAAATCGTGTCCGCGCAAAGTAAGTTTGTGTGGAGAGGCATGCCGTCGGTGAAACACAGTGCCGGACCAGTCATTGTCATTATGCAAAGTACGCCAGTACGTACGGCACTAAAATGTCAGATCAAAAATAAAAAAATGAAATTAAAAATTTGCTTGAAAAATATATTTAACTTGATAGTTTCAAATCTCGATGTCGCTTATACATTACTTTAGTAAATACATGTATTGTATTTATTGTTCATATTTGTAGAAACTCGACTTTATCCGCGGTTGGGGTAAGTGAGTTTTGTTTATAGCCTGACAGAATCAGACTACAGTTGAAGGGTCCACGGAAAGAACATTTGTCTAGTCACTTTAAAAAATAAAGAGGGACCTATACAGGGAAATAACGTGTGTTGTTTATTAGGAATACGGAAAAAAACCTACTATGAAAAAAAAATTTTTTTTTTTTTTTATAAATTTTATTTATAAATTTTATAACGTGATTACTAAATTTATAAAATTTATAAAATGATCATTCATTCTCATTTTAAATAAAGACTTAAAAAATATTTCCTGTGGCAACTCATAACTTTTACTCTATTTAGAACGACGAAATATGCTCCCAAAAGTATACCTAATTACTATTCAAAGTTATCACATTTCAATAAAATATGCTTTAATGTTTTTGACATTTCATATTTCTTGTTGTTTGACAACGCATGTTTCCTTCGTGTTCAAAAGGTGTTTGGTTCGGTTTTATGGTATGTACTAATATTAACGATCCGTTACCAATTTTCTATATATTTATGTATAGATAAGTAATTTTAACATACATTTGATTTACAGACGAGTGAATAAACATATTAGTTAATAAATTACATCGTTTTTTTTAAACATATTTCATTACAATGGTACTACTTAGTCTAGCATTATATAAAGCTACAAATATAAAATTAAATGCAAATATAATAAATATAACATAATTCTTTATCTTTTTTCAAACTTGTGTATGAATCGTCATTAAGGAAAGACTAAATCGTCATTAACTGAGTTTGAGTGCGGCCGTTACTGTTAACACTACTTAATTTACTTACTACTGTTAGGGGTTTACCTATATGCAAAGCGAAACTAAACGCATCAAGGATTTTCATGGAAATCGATCGGGTTGTTTAAAACCCAATACTCAAAAAGAGGACGGCTATATGTTTAAAGGAGCGACCACACCACTGTTCAAAATACGGTGACGGTACGGAATCGCAGAGACCTGCCGTAAAGGTCACGACATGTGGTCACGACTTTACCACATGACATCCTTTAGCAGCTGGAAGCATGCGATGGCGTCCTTTAGCAAGTGAAAGTATGGGATAGCATACTCTGACCAGCAATGCGTATAGTGTGTCTGAAATCGTGTAGCTAAATGCGATTTCATGCTGATAGATGTGACTCCACCCTTAGGCTGCCTGTCCACTGGAGCGGAACGAGGCAGCGGAGCGGTGAACGAGGTAAAAGTAAAAACCACCAATACGAGAGCTGCGCTCAGTGAGCATAGGAAAATAAAGTATTCCTATTGGTGGAACTTTTTTCGCTCATCGCTCCGCTGCCTCGTTCCGCTCCACTGGACAGGCAGCCTTAGAAGGTGCTTAGGGTTTGCACTTCTCTCTCACTCGCCCTTAATAAGAGCGTATGAGAGCGAGTGAGAGACAAATACAAACCCGAAGCACCTAAGAGTTATTGCAGTGTATGTTTTTTTTTATTTGGAGCAATTTTCATACTCCCCCTATTTTAACCCCACCAACCAAATTTCAAGTTTCTAGGTACAGTAGTTTCGGCTGTGCGATGATATCTAAGTCAGTCAGGTCTGCCTTTTATACAGTGTGTAAATGGTATACGGGCGCTCCTTTAAACTGTGGTTAGTATAACCCCTACTGAGCACATTTAGGTTTAGCTTTGGTTAAAATTAAAATTAAAAAAAATAACCATACAAAATAATTTAACACGTAATGTATAAAGAAAAATGCAATTAATTAAACATTACGTACTTACCTGACAGATGGATTTCGATGTACATTGCGGGTCGATAGTATGTTCAAAAATTAATAACGGTGTATACGTTAGCGGTTAGCGCGATCAAAATAATTCTTTCTGTTAATGATTAGTAGAGTCTTAATCTATGTCCAGTTTTAATAAACGCCCGTATACCATTTACACACTGTATATATAGATAGATTGATAGAAACGTAAATATAAATGTGGTTGTCTTTACGACTTTACGTATGTGCGTGTAGATGTCTTTCGAAATTGTTATAATTGTCACTTATTTACTTAACTCAAAAGGCCCTTCAATAACATTTGAGCTTATATTGAAAATCTTATCTGCCACTTTGTTTTTGTCAATGTAAAGTCAAGGGCATAATACGTTCCCAAGATGTCAAAAATATCTATACACCTATATGCCACTGGCAATAAGGTCCGTGTACGTGGCTGTATAGATATTAATACCCTTGACTGTACAGCCATATGCTAAAATTACTCATATTAAAAAAAAAACACGGTGTATATAAATAACAAGTGCCTGGCTAAAGTGGCTGGTTAATAAACGCACAGCCAAACCGCTGGGCTTAGGGACTTGAAATTTATGGGGGAATATTCCTTGGATGTTGGCGAGGCGCACGAAGAAGGGATTTTTAGAAATTCCAAAAATTAGGTAGTGTTCGCGGGTTACTAATGTCTTGCACAATTTTTTTTGGCATAATTCATCATTTCGCACAATTATCATTTGGCATAAAGTCTTTTTTTCTGAAACCGTGTACTTTTCAGGATTGACATAAAATAAACCAAACCTAACCTATTGGGTTCTATGCAATGGTATTTTAAATAATCCTGAAAAGTACACGGTTTCAGAAAAAAAGACTTTATGCCAAATGATGATTGTGCGAAATGATGAATTATGCCAAAAAAAGTTATGCCAGATGAAGGGAACCCAGTGTTCGCATTGTTGTGGTTCGGTGTGACGATAAGACAGCCGGTGAAATAACTAGAATAGAAGCATTCCATCTTGTCAATGCATTAGCGGTCTTACGCCCGTATTAATAAACTGATCTCAACTTTAATGGTCGTCTCGAAATGCGTCAAAAATGACAGTGTTCTATGGTTTGACGTTTACTTTGACGTATCTTGTGCCGGGCCTCACGGGCAAGATAAGTTTATTAATGGGAGGCCATTTGCAACGTCAAAAGATGGCGGATGTGTAATTTGTTTTATTTTTTATTTTTGTGTATTTAGGTTTTCAAAGTTCTTTTTTGTTAGTGATTTGTACTTTTAATGCCTTTGTGTTGCACAGTGATAGAAGAGTTGGACTTATTTCCTGTATCCTGGCATCTTACTTCTCGTTTCAAGTGGACTCGCAGTGGTACAGAGGTTAAAACTATCTTGGCCTCTGTCCTACATATCACCGTACAACGTTGCCAACAATCTTCCTAGAGAAGATTGGATTGTGTTTTATGACTATATTGATTTATACTTATATATACTTGACACTGGCGAAATCACTTCATAGTGGAAACGCCATATTCCCGCGGTAGTAACTGTTCAAGTCGCCGCGGGGCAAAGAAAAAATAAAATAAAAGTTTATTAATACAGCCCTTAGGATTGCAGTCTTAAGATTGTAGTCTGGAGGATGCAAATGTCTATGGGTCACAAATCCTGCTTACCATGTGGCCTGTGACCTCGAGCCTCCTTGTCATAAAAAAAACTCAATCCAATTTTTGAAAGTATGGCCCCATCAAGGTCTTGATGATTCTGAATGTCGAGGTTGCATAAGACACTGCCTGTATATTTTTCGACAGTACGGTGGAAAAGGTAGTGATCGGTAAAAAAAATATATTCATACATAATCTTCATGATTGAGCCAAATGTGTCAGGTCTGACTTCTTATTTCCCTATAATATTATATTATAGTATCACTAAAGTTGAACTGTCATTCATTAGCTCTTAACGCGATCGACAGAGAGGCTGCAAAGAGTTCTATATCTGTATACGCAAAAGGCGCAAATAAAAGTCGTCAAGATTGAAGAAGAATTTAAGAAGTCGTGGGGCAAAGAGCTTGCCACAACCCGCCATAACCTATAACTTTCTAATTTCAGAGAACTTCGCAAATGATGTGGAACTGACCGAGGAACAACAAACGCTTCTTCTAGAGGAATACAAGAAGGAGATATGCAACAAGAAACTCAAACAGACCACGCCCAGAGAAATCGCTAAAACAACACGAAAAACCTGCCTGTAATACACACAATGGTTTTCATCACATTTGCGAGGAAATAAAAACAAGGAAAATTTAAGTTATTTATAACTCGGCAATATATAAAACAATAACGTCTCGCTAATACAGATAACAATATTTTGTGACATCTACCACAGATAATGTTAAGAACTGCGTTTAGTTTCGAATTGGAATGACCTAGCTAGATACAGCTAGATTTTGCCAATGTGTTAAAAATGTATTTCCTAAAATTAATAATAACATTTGATATAAACTTGAAATATAACAATAAAGAAGTTTAATAAATAGTTTAGTTTAGTTTACTTCCTTATAGTACTACTAGAATGTTATACCTGGCCCTGGCACAGTCAGTTATAGACTACGGACTAAGTAGCTATGGCAGAACCTTTAAAACCTACATAGACAGGATATATACACTGCAGTTACGTTTGTTAAAAACTATTGTACCAACTTCTGTCAGGAAGAAATTACATAACAAAGATGCTGAACTATTTAAATATTGCAAAGTTATAAATATACACTACAAAATAAAAGTAGTTATTCTTAATGACGGAATTGGTAAATTTTAAAATTTTAAAAATACAACAGGCCTCAACACCTTAGAAAATTAGCTTATTTACCTCAATTCGTAGTACCAAAATGTTGTAATGTTTATGGTAAACGTAGGTGGGAACACTTGTTACCAGAGATCCTTAATAACGTAGACACAGAGATACTCACAAGTGTTTGTGAAAACCCACACCACTGCATGCGCATCATGAAAGCGGCCTAAGTACCTGCGTTGATGCTCCGCATGCATTGATATGCGCAGTATTATTTATTTTGCTGTTATTAGATTATTTATTATAGTTGAGTGAACACAGCGACAGTTAAACCGTGTACGGATTTGTTCGCTGTTTTAGGCATTAAATGTATTACGTTTTATAAGTAAATAAATAAAAAAATAAAAAAATGAAGCGTATAAGTTGTGTGCGATGTTAAGTTAGTCAATAGCTCAGTTTTAAAGATGAAACCAGAAACCCATTTGAATTTTTGGCTGAACATGAAACCTCCTTGGTCAGAAATTATGTACAGTCACCCAATAAAATTTTTGAACATACTTAGAATATTGTCATTGTTACTGTCATACTTGTCATTTGACGTTCAGTTTGACGTTTATTATGACAATGCACTAAAGCTTTCGTTGGGGTACTGTACCTAATAGCGAAATAGTTGCAAATTTTAAAACGAAAGTCATTACTCCCTTGGGAACAATTTAGGCCATTGCTCTTGTGTAAACAGGCATGGAATAACATCATTCACGAGCAAGTGTGACGAAAATGTCCTTATTCAAGTGTTAAATTTGACCTTAACTTTTAGTAAATTTGGTTATTTGCAGCATAATTTATATTTTCCAAAGAGGTAGAAATCTTTTTTTTCCATAGTTCACACGCTTTTAAGAAATTTACTTTTTTATTACAATGTTGATGTGAGTTAAATCTAAATACGCTACCGACTGTACGTCATAATAATAAAATGCGGTAAGGAATCGGTTGAGCCAACTGTACAACTAACTAGCGTTACAGTATTTTAGCCGCTGACTATCCTCAAAATTCGTAATCAGCGTAAAATCACACTTCATTCTTTACAATATAGTTAAATTACTTGAATTGGAAGCGTCCGTTTTATTTCAAGGATGGATATTGGATGCCACCTACTTTATAATCAAGCTTGTGACAACACAAATCTTTATAATGTACTACAGGTTGACAAATTCACACCTTTTTCAGAGTGAAACCTAAACTTGTCCACTTGTTCACTTATATTTTTGGGTAAACTCGTGTTTTGTTAATTATTTAAAACGGCAAACTAATAAGAGACATCAATAAAATTATGTGGTTAGGTTCAGGGCTCGGAAAACGGTATTTTTTTCGAAACGGTTTCGTCTTAAATGCCTAAGGAACGATTTGTTTCGGTTTCGTTCGCAAATAACGTTATAGAAAACGTTTTTGAACAAGAACGAAATTTTAATATTTTTTGATCCATATAACGTTTTTAACCGTTTTTTTCCATTTGCTGGGTTCGGTAGTATCTAACATTACTAAACAAGTTCATGCTTGTCGCCGCTTTGTAGCCGAACGCCGCGCGCGGCCGCGTCCCGTGGATTAAACCGGTTTTTGATAACGTTCTCGTTTCGTTTCCGTTCCGAACAAAATGTTGAACAAAGAACGGTTCGAAACGTTTTTAAAACGTTATTTTGAATAACGTTTCCGAGCCCTGGTTAGGTTATCAACCGCAATATTTTGGTTTGGAGACTATGGAATCCGAGGAGTGTTTCGACCACGTCTCCGTTAGCGATATACTCGTATGTATTCTGGTGCGACTCACGAGATATATCTACAAAATCAGTATTGTATTACAAGATATAATAAACGTTAGGTATAATAAAAAAAAACAATATGTTTATAAGGAATAACGGTCAATTAAAATAATACTTATGCACTTTATATTTTAAAAAAAATCTATAACACTCACATTTTTTAATTTCTCTTCGTATAACATACATAATATATAGCGATCATAATACATATTATCTTTTAGTATAAGGATTATAAGATCGATCGATTCGATATCGTAAGCTATACTCAATAGGTAGGTACTGAAAGAAGCGGGTACAGTCGAGTTCAAAAATATGTGTACACTTTAGAACCTTCTCATCTTATTCGCTATGAAACTTCATATACTTATGGCAGTTTAAATATGTTGTTAAATAAATAGACACGTTACTAAAGTGTACACATAATATTTATGAACTCGACTGTACCAGAAACGTCTGACTTGTAATTTGTTTTAACTAACCAGAAAAAGCCACGAGCATGACGAATCAGGTTAGAACCGACTCGGTGAGGTTAGGTTAGAAGGCCGGATTAGGGTAGGCCAGGTTATTGTTTTTCTGCCCAGAAAATCCATTAAACTGCCAGTAAAGTACGTACGGTAATGTTTAATACTGAAAATACAATTTAATTTCAAACAGCGTATGCATTCTCATAAATATTTAATAATAATGTGGTCCATTACTTGTAATCCCCCGTAAAACCAGGAATCTAAATTTGAAATCCACAATCAAGATTGGGCATTCTGGCTATCGCTCTAAGAAACGTTTTGGGCGTTTATATTATACTTGCATTATGTTTTTTGATGTTACGTTCATTGATATATAATTGTTTTAAATCTTAGGTGTCATGAACATTATACGTTTTAAAAGTTATATTTTTTGGCATTATATATTCACAACGTTATACTTTATGGAAAAATATATTTTGAAATTATATCTTTCGTTCATTATATCCAGTGAACGTTATACTAAACATGTTAATACAAAGTGAGCGTATATATTGTGAGTGTTATATTATCAGTTCTTATATCTTATATTACTTACCCGATATTCAACCGATTGTATGAGTTGAATCTAGATTTAGTTATGTTTGTGTAAATTATGATGAATGATTATGAATTAAAGTTATTGATAATGGTATGCTTTGTTCTCTTTTTCATTTCTCAAACACGCATCACACAGCTTCGGTTTAGCTCATCTCGCTTTGATACCGAAACCAATGGAGGTTGTTGATTGAGATCTTACACCCACCAGAGCACGCGGGGGAGTAAAAGAGGTTCTCAGTTCGTTGTTTTTTTTAATATGTTCCCCGATAGCTCGAAGACGGCTTACTGGACCGATTAGGATCAAGAGACGCGTGTCGTCGTAAAAATGTGTTCACGTAATTTTTTTTGGTACTGTTCCGTGAATACAAATTATTGCCATTGTCTCTGGGTGGCCATAGCAAACATCTGTAAAAGGCAACTCGGCTTGCCCTCAACAATCGCTTCATTAACCTGCGTCTGTTTTTTAGTTAGTTGATTTACCCTGAACATTTGAATAAATATTTCTTCCTTGTATTTCTCGCCGTCCCCAACAGGTAAACCAATATCTTTCAATGTATTCAGTTTGTAATTTATCTTTGCACTTGTAGTTTGTATTTGTGTGTAAATCATAGTCTTCTTAATATTTGTATCAAAGTAATTTGGAGTTAAGTCTTTGTGAGTAGACAGTGCCGAGACGTGGTCTCTAACCGTTGGCCTCTTGAATAGGCTCAGAGTCACTCAGCGTGTCATGGAAAGAGCTATGCTTGGTGTCTCGCTGCGGGATCGAATCAGGAACGAGGAGATACGTAGACGAACTAAAGTAACCGACATAGCCAATCGGGTTAGCAGGCTGAAGTGGCAATGGGCAAGCCACATTGCTCGAAGGACTGATGGCCGCTGGGGCAGTAGAGTTCTCGAGTGGAGACCACGTACCGGCAAGCGCAGCGTAGGGCGACCCCCCGCGAGATGGACGGACGATTTGGTCAAGTCCGCGGGGACCCGCTGGATGCAGGCCGCTTCCAACCGGGTGAGGTGGAAATCTTTGGGAGAGGCCTATGTTCAGCAGTGGACGACCTATGGCTGAAATGATGATGATGATGATGATGAGTAGACAGTATCTCCTGATTGAGGTTTGTTTGCACTCGTCTCCAAATTTCAATCACCCATTGCCGTCGCTCGTCAATGTATCGTCTAGTTTTCCGTGAACCTGGATCCTTTTTTAAGTTCTGGATCTGTTTAGCTCTTTCAAGTCGTTCTCTTGACTTTTATGCGTTCATTTACTTGTTCTATCTCCATAGTAATTTTCTTTCTTCTTTCTTGGGTCCCTACTTCCTATAAGCCCTAATGAAAAAATGCTCTGTACTTAATGCACCTGCGCCCTCGGGCGTCGCGGGAAGCCAGCGACCGATCCACACCACCGTACGAGTGCCTTCGAACAGGATACACTACGTACAACGTACTTCAGGTCAATATGTTCACCACAAACAGATGGTTGTTGATTGCATCCACACGTAGATCCCTGGAGTGTCAGTCAGTATTGTTAATGACTACAAAGGGACAAGAGGACCTGCGAAATTTAAACTAGCTCAAAAAGAACATAAACCAATGTTCGAAAGACCAAATGTACAGCCCGTTGGTTAACTAAAAGTGAAGTGGAAGTTAAACCGTCAAAAGAAAGTCAGTTGCACTGACAGACTGTGCATGTATCATAAATAATTCATAAAGTTGGGCATTAAACTACACTTCAAGTTCCGTAAATACCTACTTTACATAAGTCCCTGCAGCCCTTAACTATTCTACAATGTATTAATAAAAAAGGGCACTCGTCTTCAAAATAACGTTTTAAAAACGTTTCGAACCGTTCTTTGTTCAACATTTTGTTCGGAACGGAAACGAAACGAGAACATTATCAAAAACCGGTTTAATCCACGGGACGCGGCCGCGCGCGGCGTTCGGCTACAAAGCGGCGACAAGCATGAACTTGTTTAGTAATGTTAGATACTACCGAACCCAGCAAATGGAAAAAAAAGGTTAAAAACGTTATATGGATCAAAAAATATTTAAATTTCGTTCTTGTTCAAAAACGTTTTCTATAACGTTATTTGCGAACGAAACCGAAACAAATCGTTCCTTAGGCATTTAAGACGAAACCGTTTCGAAAAAAATACCGTTTTCCGAGCCCCGGGCAAGAGCATGTCGGACCTTGCTCAGTGTAGGGTACCGAAGCCGTTACTACAAACAAATTAGACCTCGCGACAAACTTAACTATTCCGTTGGAAAACTGTTATCCCCATACATCGACATAGGTCGCGGTCAGTTTAGGTAGGTAGGTATAAATATTTAAACCGTTTATAACTCAAGAACCAATCAAGCCTACTTCGTCGTGATAGTTTTCCTTTTAAATTCTTTATATGTGCTTTTATTTAAAAAAAAATAATTAAGTATTTTAGTATTTGTAACTTAGGTACAGCCTAAGGGAGTGGGGGGCCTTGACTATAAATATACCTAGAAATATACCTTGCCGAGTTTCTTACGCCGGTTCTTCTCGGGGCAAAGGTTTTATTTTTCGAACCGGTGGTAATGCTTTTTGACATTCATAGGTGCATTATATTATGCCTAAATTGAAGAATAAAGAACTTTGACTTTGACTCTAACAAAAAATAGCGCTTTAAGGCTTAATATTTCATAAACGGATCCTTTAATCGAAAAATTGTTTTCACAAACCCGCAATTTTAGTACTAAGTAAGGGTCTCTGAGCTAGCCTGCGGACGGACGGACGGATGGACATGCCGAAACTATAAAGGTTTCTAGTTTGACTACGGAACCCAAAAAATGGACCAGGGTCAACTCACTGCCAGTCTGCAGACTCACAGAGCTGATCAAAGATGGCTGAAGCTGTCTTGGCCACAGTGAGGGTGTGGGGAGGGGGAAAGGACAGCTCCCAGAGACTGGCCGGGCGAGCTAGTTAGTCGTGGAATAATACACCAACGGAGAGTTGATACCTGATTTAATTGTCTAATCACACGCTATTTAAACTAATTACATCTATACACACACATACAATTAGCTTTGTGACCTATTCGTGTTAAAAGCCACTGTAGGAGATCTGCATCTGGGTCGTGTGTCAGCGGGGCTGGTAGATCGTGTGGTGGACCATGTGGACATGTTCAGTTGAGACTAATTAATGTAATATTGAAATAATATCGAATTACCGCTATTTTGCGAGGTCGATATCGGTTTTTTGAATATATGAATTATAGTCCGATATTCCAGTTTTTGATAGTATCGAATACCCATTAAATAATATTTTTTAATTATTTATGTAATTAATTAGTATGAAATGGCTAAAAAATCATAATAAAAAAAAATATATATTTCCGAGCAGTATATTAACATTTTTTATTATATATTAAAACTTAATTGGTTACAGGCTAAAATTAAGAAAATCAATAATTTTTTGAACTTGGCTTTTACTCGAGTTGAACGAGCATGCATACTTAGTAATCTTGTATTAGTAATCCAGAGATGTTGATTTAAAACACAAAACTTGTTTGTTTATGTATTAAAACTAATATAAACATATTTTTCGGTATAAAAACATACGTCGATTAAAATGTTAGTTAACATTGTCATTATCGAAGAGTGAACGTGTTCCCGTTTTTAAATATGGCGGATAGCATTTTATTAATTGCTTTTGTGAATCATATTTTTGCTGGTGAGTTGCATAACTAATATAACTAACCTTATATAATCAGCTAACGAATTGTATAATAGCAATTCAATTGGTCAACTCGTTCTTGATTGATTGTCAATTTTGGTGAGTCACATTGGTAGGTAATCGTATGAGATGTAAGTTCAAAGAGGATATATTATTTGCCGGTACTGTATACTACGTTTAGTAAACCAATAACTTCAATTAAAATAAAATAAATTTATTTATTTATTGTATGTTAATTAATTACATCAATTATTTTTTTTTATTTTTTTTTTGTCAATTATGTTTCCAGCTCACCACGCGTATGGATTTGTTGTTCATACAGCTTTGGAGAATTTAGTGTTTACTAATATAGACGAAGCCGTACCAGGTCAGTGTGTCAACTTTCTAACTTGTTTGGTCTTTAATTAATCATTGGTGTTCTGGGGTGTAGTTCTCTTAAACCACTTGTCTTGTATTGCGCCGACGAGCCATTCGCGCAAGCAACCGTCCATCGTTTCGTCCATTGGTTTGACTTCATACATTACTATTCTCTCGGTGGTCTCTTGTTAAGACGATGTGACGACCAAGGTACTAAGGCTTATGAGCTTTACAAAAAAAACATGGAGCTTTTACGGTTCTGTTTAAATAATGTTAACTTAAACAACGATTTTACCAGATGGTTATAATCATTTTATAATTGTAATACTAAATTGTGCAAAATGTGTTTACAAAATTGACAACAGATTTTTAGACTTGTCGGTAATTCTGTGTTTTTGAGTGTATAAGTATGTATGTATAATTGTAAACTGAGTATTGAGAATCGTATAAGTTAAAAGTAACAGCTATGTTAGCGTTCACGGAAGACGCGTTGAAGGACGAATGGTTTAAGATAATCACATGGCAGATGGAATGGTCTACAACAAGAGTTTAACTAGAAAAGAGGAAGAGTTCTACTGAGCATAATATATAAATTAGCAACAGGCATACCTACATGTTAAACCCTTACGTACGATCCTTATTTATTGACATTTGCATAATCTCGGAAATCTCGGAATGATAATAAAATAGAGCTAATTACCCTGAATCTATAATAATATTCTGAATTCATGGTTAACACAGTTTTGTCAAAAATTTAGTTGGCAACCTTTTGGTGTTTCACTCCACAACAACCACTCTCTGGGAGCTATCCCTTGCCCCTCGACAAACCCCACACTATGGCCAAGACACCCTTAGCCATTTTGATCAGTTTTGTGAGCTGCAGGCTGGCAGTGAGACTGCCCCAACCTACTGGAACCTTGATCCTGCCACTCATCAGTGAGTTGTCTTAGGTCTCCTGGCCCAGCCCATCATTATCCGTTTACTTTATGGAGATATACTATAATATATGGGATAGGTTAAGGCTGTAGGATTTAGAGAAAGTAGGTATTTACGGCACTTAGGGTGTGATTCTTTCCTCTGCTTATTAATAATGTGGACATGACTCTAAAGATACGCCGGATCGCTACCATCTTATTAATTAACCTACCGCCAAACAGCAGTGTTCGCATTGTTGTGTTCGGTTTGGGGATAAGACAGCCGGTGTAATGATTAGCATAGAGGCATTTCATCTTAGACCTCTGGGTTGGCAACGCATTTGCAGTCTTAGGCTTGCAGTCTTGTGAATGCGAATGTCTATGGGTCACAGTTTTCACTTAGCATCAGGTGGCCTGTGTGCTCGTTTGCCTTCTATATGCCATAAAAATAAAAAGTTTTTTTTAGTAAATTAATGAAACTAATTTAAATTATAATCAAGTAATGACACCAACTCGTCCGATCTCTGGAATTATAATTCACGTTAATACCTACAGTCTGACGGTGTGATTGACATTCTCTGGGCGGTTTGACTTTTAATTTAGTCATACTTAACCGAAAGTCTGTACAATTAGTTTCATGCATTTTTATATTTTACAGGTGATATTCACAGTGAATACTATTTTGGAAAATGTGGAATACCTGATAGAAGATTAACTTTTAAAGATACCAAGACCTACGACGAATTGAAGGGAAGAGTAGTTGTAAGAGTAAGTATCAACGCTATAATGAACTCATTTCGTTTGTTTAAAGATAGATTGACCAGCAATGACAACCAATATAATCGGGTTTTTTTTGTTTGTAGTACATCGACATTATATCAAACTAAGTGAAGGGATGAAATAATGATTATTTTTTGTAAGGAACCCATATATATATTTTTCATATTTAATTTGATTACCAGACATAGGAATCCAGGGGGCAAAATTTTATGACAGGCAGGGAGTTCCTGTATCGATAAACTCAACTATCGATGTTTTTCCATATACTAGTGATCGCGCCCAGCATTGTACGTATTTTTTTGTAAATATTGTTCTGAAGACGAGTATGAAGTTCACCCAGCATATTTAAAAAAATGTTTGCCCCTATTAACTCCACAGAAATTGAAGTGCCTAAATCACCTGAAATGGTTTTATCTGCCGAGAGTGAGACGTTTGACGCCCGAAAGTATAGAACAAATTCTGATTTTTTATTTTAAAAATAGTAGATGGGACACTAATAAAAAAATATATAAGAAAAGACTCAAAAATCGTTTTGCTAAAAATAGGAAAAGAATTACATAATTATTTTGTTTAATTTTAACACTTTCAATAAACATATGTTTACAAACAAATCTTCAAGTGATCACTAGTATTTAGAACAAGCATCGATAGAAGAGTTTATCGATATAGGAACTCCCTACCTGTCATAAAAAATTACCCCCTGGATTCCTATGTCTGTTTATTACTTTCCAATGATAGGCATGATAGGGTATAGTACATTGTAGCCCAGGTACAGAAAGTAAGCAATAGATGGACGAGTTAGTTCGAGGGCCGACGCGTAGCGGAGGCCCTCGAAAGTACGAGTCCATCTATTGCACTTTCTACCGAGGCAATACTATGTGCTTTTCACGCCTAATGTAAGGAAATAAAACAGGTTAGGACATAATACACAGTTTAATTAAAAGTAATATTGATATTAGCATTAGGACAGTTGCTGAATGACAAGGAAATGTTTTTTCCCGGAACATTTATATTAGTATTTTGTGTCAAGAGTTCGTTTTTTTATTTATTTGCCATGCTTTGAAATTTTCATACACTTTCTGATATTTGCGACGGGATTTTATTGGCAGTAAATTCCGAATTACCGACTTTGCCGTATCCTGAATTTCAGGCGGTGTAAGATCCATATCTGTACTTGTATCACTCATTTTTGTTGAATATCGTACAAATTTCCAATCAAAAGTTCAAAAGTTTAGCGTTTGTTTCCAATTAAAAGAACAGAAGTAATTTTCATTCCCGCCTTTTTAACTTTTTTAATTTTTACCTTATTTAAAGATGCAAAGGCGTTTTTCACGTACGCCTTAAAAACTTACATAAAAACACGTTTACAATCGCAAAAATACACTTTCACTGAGCGGATTTGACGTTTTAATTTTTTAATTAAACGTTCTAATGTCATATTTGTCAAACATTTTTTTATTTATTTCCGAACGAGTTACTAATGTCATAAATAACCGACCAATAGCAGAGTAGAAAGTAAACTGGTCTAAAAACACTCCATTTTACTTTGCAACTCAACATTGTTGGACTGTTTTTGTGTTGTACTACTAAGAGCAACTTTCTATTCTGATTTCGATCCTTCTTTCGCCACATTTCCGAGCAGTGGCGTGAAAAAATATTTTGTTACTTATTTTTCTACGTTGACAAAATATATAATTTAAAATTTCTAATTTCTTATGATTAGTCTTGTCTTCCAAGTTTTAGCATTTTAGCCCGATTACTTTAGTACGTTTCATAGAAAAAGGCACGGATTATATTATGAATGGCTATCGTGTGATCCACACATATCGTGATCTCTATCACGAAATATTGATGTGTATCACAAGGATATCCAAACGTTCTGAAATCCGCGATAAATATAGACGTACAGTGCCCGGCGGTAAATATTGCACATCGACCTTTGGAAAGAGAGAATCGGCTAAATTCGGCTTCGTAGAGCGTTATCTCTCTCTCTACTTTTATAATGTTTACAAGTCGTGGTTCAGATGCGATAGAGTGCGGTCGAATCCAGCCCAAAATATACATATATATATATAGAGTTATTAAAACCCCAAATTTTAAATCACTTAAAGTTGTGCTATGGCATCTATAGGAATCCTTTACGAGGCCCGCGAAATTGTCTACGATGTTCTTAAATATATTGTCATATTAAAAAAAAATGCGGATGATGTAAGAAATGTGATGACAATTTCACTGATAGACAAGTGATAAATACGGCTGATACTTAGTGACAGTGATATTAACCTTAATGAGAGCACGGATAGTAAACTCAACCTAAAAACAAAAATAATTATATTAGAACGCTTCTATTTCTTAACGTCTCCCGGAAAACTTCGTGTTTCGTCAGTCGTCGGATAAATATTCATTTTAGTTGCGTACCTAATTGTCCAACCTAAAAAACTCCTCTTTTTTGGAAGTCGGTTGAAGAAGTATTTTATTATGTTTAATATTCGTATTAATTTTGTTGGTGTTCTACACATCTTGAAAACGAGTAAATGAATTTTAAGAAGTAGTTTTACAGCTCTAATTAGTTCACGAGAATATGAAAACAAAACAACAACCAAGTAAATAGTTCCAACCAAGTTAGTAAATCTAAATTCTAATCCTAATATACGATGAATCTAATAATCGACGGACATAGAAATTAGCATTCGTTTGTATTCAGAAATGCTATGATCGCCGATGTGCAATATTTACGGCCAGGTACTGTATCGTGATAATATTGATGGTCTATTCCGTGCCAAAGAGTCTTGAATTGGTCAGAGATTTTAGTACGTGGTAAAACAAAAGAAGCACATAATGGAAGTGCTTAATAACATAATTGGCTCAGTTTTACATTTTTTTTGTGTTGTGTGCGCAGGGTACCTTGGTAGGCGAGGACCACCCAAATACTAAGAAGGCCTATACGGATATGCCGCGCTGCGTGTACGTGCGCGCGCGATCCAAGTACACGGACGTCGTGCGCTTCCACGCGTTCAAGTTTAACATCTGCCTCTGCAACATAATTATCCAGCACACCAACCGAATATTTAATCACCCGTACTACGAGTGGTATTTGCCCGTTGAACAAAAGGAAGGAATTACTTGGGAATTATTTTTTTATGTATAAAATATCTATAAGGAACTCGCATAATGTTTGAAGTATGTTCATCGTATGATGTTTGCCTGGGACCTGCCAACGTGTGAAGACGTGGCCGTTGCAACACACGCCGACGAGACTCAGCCTTACTAGCCAGTGATGAATCTCCACAAAAAGCCAGCAGGAATCTTCAACATCTTTTAGACAAAATGGACGAATGGAGGAAAGAATGCCGCATTCGAGGAAACCCCCTCTAGTCTACCTGCATTGATTCTAAAACATCATGCCGGTAGATGGCGTTGTGAGCGCGCCCACCTACCTACAGTGGTGTGGTGATGTAGGCGTACCTATCGACCGGGACGACATAATCTTGAAAATGTTTCCACGGCATTAGGTACATTATAAATATTATAGAAGAGTTCATAAATATGTATACAGAGTATACTTAAGTACATTGTCACTTTAATCGCTGTGACATGTCATGTATGGCAGTTTAAACATGACATTAAATAGACAAGGTACTAAAGTGTACACAAATTTAGGAACTCAACTTCACCGAGCAACTTGACAAATGATATCAAAAGTTAGAGGAAATTAATTCAATAACATTATTGTGACAATGCGTCCCCTATTAAGGGCGCAAATAATAAATTAAAGAATCTGTATGGGTCACATAACAGTGACGAGTTTCAGAGTACAGTCCATAATTATGCTCTTCAAGGGAAATACGTTTTCATTTCATTCCCGAATACAGTCGGCATCGTGGTGGCTTTGAAAAGGATCTCGTCATGCAAAGTTTTTACCCAGGAGCAGATTAACAATGGTGTCAATCATTATGGAATGATTGAGATAGAAAGTAGGTATATTAAATTCACGCCCGCTCATGTTCAAACACAACAATGCAAACACTGCTGTTTGGCGGTAGGTTAATGGATAAGATGGTGGTAGCGATCCGGACGGACCCTGCACAAGGTCCTACAAACAAGTAGTTGAGGTTAGTTGAAGTTAAACGCCAAATGGCAAGTTGCACACTCGTGCTGTTTCCAAATTTGTAGTTCATCCGATAAATTAAATTATGTAATTAGTCCTAGTAAATCTAGTTAGGTCGATTAGCATTGTGAACAGAAGTTGTTACTTTTGGGCACGTGACGATGGCAATAGACCCGATGGAATGACTCTCGTGCGGTGGGAAACGGGACGTCCATTAGTGTGAGATGCCACCGGTGTGGATGCCCTCGCAACGTCCCACCTCGGTGCGACGGTTCTGAAGGCAAGTGCGGCGGCTGCCGCGGCCGAATCAACAAAACTCCGCAAGTAGGTATTCAAATGTAGCTGATAATTGTATATTTGCGGTAAAAACTCTTGGACCGTGGGGCCCGCAGGCACGGAAGCCTTTTAACAATTTAGAAAATAAACCTTCGTGGCTCAGGTGACCATAGGGCTGGCTCTTTCCTCGGCCAACGACTAGCAATAGCTATCCAACGAGGAAATGCAGTGGCAGTGGCCTAGGGGACATTTGTACATATTATTATAATTACTTAGTTAATTTATGTTACAATTTAGTTTTAGTTATATTTTTGCTATTTTTGTGTATATAGTTTGTGTCTTAATTCAATGTGATATCTACGTCCCCGAAAACTTAGAAAGTGATGCCCATACGACTTTTCAATAAACATCATGGCCGCCATTTGATTCCATATTTGAAATCGTTCTCGGAATCTACGGCGCCAATACTTGTAATATGATACCCTATGACGACGAATGAACATAGCAAATAATTAACCACAAAAAAACCAGCCGCGCGTTTCGCACTCGCGCACGAGACTAAACTTAGTTTGTTGTATGGCCGCCCCACTTAAATACATATTTTATTCTGTTTTTATTATTTGTTGTTATAGCTCCAAATACATCATCTGTGAAAATTTCAACTGTTTATCTATAACGGTTCATGAGATACAGCTCGGTGACATACAGACAGACGGACGGTGGAGTCTTTGTAATTAGGGTGTCCCGTTTTTAACCTTTGGGTGCAGAACCCCAAAAAGGATCGTATCTCTTATTTATAAGTTGCAACTCAGACTGAATAAATGTGTTTAAAAATAAGATGTACATAGGTATGTAAATTAATGATGTAATTATAAATCAAAACAACATTGTAAATTATATAGCCACTGATTTCTAAATACGCCAACCTAAAAATTTTTGCTTTTAATTTTACGCTATAACTGAAATAACTGCCCGTAAATAGGTTGACAGTCGGTAGACTAAATTCATATTATCTACTTATAAATAAAAATAAAACCTACCCAACCTATGTTATTTGTTTATTCAATCTTTATTTGCCGCGCAGGCCTAGTTGGTAGTGGCCCTACCTATGAAGCTAGCGGTCCTGGGTTCAAATCCAGGTAAGGGCAGATATTTGTGTGATGAGCACGAATATATATGTTTTCTATGTATTTAAATATATATTTCTCTATATAAGTATTTATATCATTGTCTAGTACCCATAGTACAAGCCTGGAGCTTAGTTTGGGACGAGGTCGATTGGTGTGACATTGTTCCCTGATATATATATTTCACAAAAATAAGTACAAACGGCGGACCTAATGCCTAAATGGCATTCTCTACTAGTCGACCAAATAAGTAATCAGAAATGTACACTTAATTTTAATGATTGTACACCAAAAAAAAACGTTATTTTTCAAGCGTTTAATATTTATTAATCATGCAAAATAGTTAAAAGGCAGAAACATTCGCCTTGTAAATCATAAATATACCTACCTAATCTAATGAAGGCTACTTTTATTCACTGAGGCTGATTATTAAATAAAACAAGGCAATTACAGACTTTTTAATACTTGAAAATAGTAAAGACATTCGGGAAGTGGTTTATTTGTTAGGACGTCGGCCACCATTTTTTGAGTTCAATTCATGGCAACTTTCTCACGAAGGAAATGGTATCTAATGTCGATATGTTTGCTGCGAGCACAGTAAGAGTCAGTACCTGAAAATTTAATGGCACTCTGATTATCGCAATAGATAATTGTGGGTGTAAGGCCGACGTCATAACGTAGCTCGGGCTCCAGGTGTCTTAACCACGTGGCCTCTTGTACAGCCGTGGCCATTGACATACATTCAGCTTCCATAGTTGATAATGGATCTGGTCTTTGTCGCTTGGAGCACCAGGATATTGTTACACCCCGAAACAGAAATGTATAACCAGAGCACGACCTCCTGTTGTTAGCCAATCACTCTCGGTTCTTCTTCCTTTTGACTAAATATTAATTTATGATGCTTTGTTCCTTTTATGTAACACAGCACTCTCTGCACTGCCATCCAGTGTTGCTGTTCTGGTTTGTTATGAAAACTACTCAATTTATTTACAATGGAACATAATTATATCAGGCCTGGTGCCTTGTGATAAATATAGCAAACAATTCCAATTGCCTCTCTACTCGTATATGGTACTAGCTGTTCTCGTGCCCACTTCGTTGGGCAATATTTTTGTTTGTAATAAATGTAGCCTATAACACTCAAAAATAACGTGGCTTTCTATTGGTAAAATAATGTTAAAAATCGGTTCAGTAGATCCAGAGATTACCCCTTACAACGTCACAAACTTTTTATAATATTAAGTATAGAAGATATTAGTAAGAATATTGTTTTTTTTCTCCTGTGCTAATTAATTTAGTTGGTACTTACACCACATGGTGAGTAAACTGGATTGCAATCTGTAATTTATTTTAAATAACTGCAAAACATTAAATACAGGCGGTTTCATCAATGCAAATCTTTTTGTTTTTCATGTCATGCTCTATTCGCCCAATGAAATGACCCACAGACCGTAGTTCTTCCAGTTCAAGTTTACTTTTCAGTTGATACTTTAACTGGGCACCTTTTTCCTTGTTATTAACAGAGATTAGAATGAATATAATATGTTCAATTGTTCATTATTAATTTCATAATACACACATTGATCAACAGATGTGTTTTTAAATCCCAGTTTTTTCAACTCAGTTGAGAGCTTCAAGTTCCATTGACGACTCATCTGTTTCAATCCGTAAGGCCCGCTTGCACGTAAATGTTAACTAGGCTAACCCCAGGTAAACAGGTTAATTTGTTAAAAACTACAGTTCTTATATGTGTGTGACGTTCTTTAGTAATTTTACCTAGAGTTAAATTTACGTGCAAAAGGGCTTAAATAGATTTATTATGTTTACAAACTTCATCTCCCTCACCATAACAAGGTTGAGTCATAAATATTTCAGCATCTATATCCCCTTGTAAAAAAGCATATTCTGTTCCTTTTCTTTGGATAAAACCTTCAATGACCAAGCCTGCTTTGAAGCTTACAATTTCACCATTACCACCAGTTTTTATTTTGTACGTCCACTTGCAAGGAATGGCTCTTTTATTCTCTGGTAGAGTTACTAAAGTCCATGTGTTGTTCGGAAGGAGTGACTTATAATGGCATTAAATTCCATATCTAGGGCGGAAAGGGATTTTGAATAAAGAATTGGTCTAACACTCCTGTTTTGTACACCTTGGATGAATTTATACAGCAACAACGAAATAAATCTTGACTTTCTTTTTGAAATTGTCGAAATGAAAAGTTTTCATTAGGAGGAAGAGAATAGCCTCATTGCTGAAGCACATACGTGGCAGAGGGTGTTGGTGGAATGCCTCGACTGCCGCCTTACCAAATACTGGGTAACGGTGGTATATGGAGCAGCTAAAAGTGCGTAAATTTTTAATTTTTGTTTTATTATAAACTTTACTGCTACCATTTTCTTAAGCTGTCCTATTTATTAACATAATATGAATTTTTTAGTCTGAAATAAATATTTTTTAACATTATTTTATTTTAGTCATTACAATATCTCACATGTATTCACATATACAGCTCGACGCATTACAGTAACTCACATGTATTCACATATACAGCTCGACGCATTACAGTAACTCACATGTATTCACATATACAGCTCGACGCATTACAGTAACACATGTATTTACATATACAGCTCGACGCATTACAGTAACTCACATGTATTCACATATACAGCTCGACGCATTACAGTAACACATGTATTTACATATACAGCTCGACGCATTACAATAACTCGCATTTATATAACTCTCAGTTTATCTTTTAAAAATGCATGCAATATAATATTAGTTCAAGTTTATGCTATTAAGCAGCGTTAGACATTATCTTTTTAAAATACTATTGTAAATCTAAGGCACTAAAAACAGTTGAAAGCTGTACAGTGCAGACGTTGCGGTGTGCTGCAAAACTGAAGGCGTTACAATAGTATGGTATGCTATTATCAAACCGCTATACAGTGTAAAGTATTATAATGTTTTTATTTTTTTATTTTTTTATTTTAAAAAGTTTTGTAAGACTCAGACTTGTAAGTTTTTACAAGTCTGAGTCTACCAGCGCTTCCAAAGAGACCAATGTTGAGAAGAAGCGCCGCAAGAAACTCAACAGTAAGCCTTTTTTCTAAATAAATCACTTATTACAATACTAAACTTAAGCTACACAATTTAAATGTCTTTAAATGGTTTTAATAGGCCTATATAGAGCTTTAGGAAGTTGGGTGAACTTCTATAAGAGTTTCCAAAGACCTTAAGTCCTATATAATTTCACGATATTGTTAAATTTAGGGGTTGATCGTCGAAGTTAGTGCACAATGTAAAGATTAACTCAATGTATTCCCGTACATCAACAAAAACGAAGATATTCGTTAGCCCCCTGTGATAAGTAAAAGCACCCACTCCAAACAGTTTGTTCTTGGATATAAGCAAGGCTCCCGAACCGATGGCAACATGTTTTTCCAGGTTCTCGATACAAATGAACGGGCCTGGAAAGAATTGTTCACAATCTACTATCGTTTTGTCTCCGGTATTCGTTTCTACGGTGTGTAAATGATTCCGATTGAAAATGTGGTCATAATCAATCATACCTAAAGACACGTATTTCAATTTA
Organism: Acleris sparsana; assembly: GCA_923062465.1. Classification (NCBI taxonomy): domain Eukaryota; kingdom Metazoa; phylum Arthropoda; class Insecta; order Lepidoptera; family Tortricidae; genus Acleris; species Acleris sparsana. The sequence goes on along the minus strand of OV281305.1, from coordinate 3,938,235 downwards.
TATCCGAACTCCTCGTTAGGTTTAGCGAGTGTGATCATCTGGGGACCTACAACTCTAAAGTTCAAATTTCTGACATCGTCGTGAAAATAGAACGGGTTATTTATGAATTGGTATTTTTTTTCTGTTTTAAAGATCATCATGTCATCCTGGATTAGCCAATTCAAATGTTTGTCCGTTTCTTCGGCCAAATAGTAACTCTCCAAATCCTGTGGGTATACTTTACTCCCGCAAGTCAAGTTCACTCGTTCTAATAAATATCCTAACACAGATCCGTCGTCACCAACCCATTGGGCCCTATAGAAAAGAACGTAAAGTTTTTCTATTTCCTTTTCTCTGCGGTCATTAGAAGCGATGCCAAGAAATGGATTAAATGAAGTTAGAATGTGGTTACCATTTATAAATACTCCAGGTGCAATGATCTGATTTTCAACGTCCTCACTTACTCGGTAGCCGTCTTCTTTGTGGATAGAGACTATCCGGTTCATATAGAAGTCGTGGTCGTAGATGGGTGAATCGATGTCACAGTACCGCATGAACGATAAAGACTGTCAACAAACGAAGGGGTATTATTCGCGATCCATAATATCCTTTGTCACTGGAATTAATATTTACAATTATTTACCAGATAACATTAAGTCATTGGATGGTATATTATTTAAAATGACATCAAAAAATGGTTAATTTCGAAATGTTTCTACAACCTAAATTAGTATTTTGTGTATGAATGATTAACACTATTTTAATATAAACTATTGTATGTCCGAAATGGGCAAACTGTTGAGTCTTATGTATTAAATATATATAACACCGATTGTACCTACACAGTTTTTATAGTAAATATATATGTATCTTTATCTTTATCTTTATTTTTTCGTAAAGTCAAATCCCATAGGACTAGCACGTTTTCACTAAGTAATGTTCGGCATATCATACTGTTACGCCGATGTGGTATGGTAAGGCGTTTCATTACCCACTAAGAGCGAAAGAGATAACACGATTGGAAATGAGACAGCGATGCGTAGGATATTCCAGACCCGTGTGCCAAGGACGTCGCCATTGTGAACGGAGCGAGCAGGTAGCAAGGCGTAGAACATTGCAGAAACGAATAGTCTCGGTCGTCCTCGGCGGGGCAAACTACATCGATCGTTCCGGAAGTTCCGTTGGATGGAAGGCGTTCTGGAATAACGTGGGAACTATAAAAGGCGGACCGCGGTTGTGGGCACAGTCAGTCTTTAATTGGAAAGCGAACAGTGCGAATAAGAGCGACCCGAGCGATCTTCGAAGTTAATTGTGCGTTAATTGTTTTGTAACAGTTTAGGTGAGTGCGTTATTAAAGTCTACTTTTGATTATCGGTGTTTTCGTGCATTTCTATCAGTTACCTACCCCCACGTACGTAACAATACATTTTCCATAATGACTGTTTTGTGATAGGGGAGAAACGGGTAATAGACTCACTTAAGCAAGAAATAAAATAAAAATCTGATGTTTTGTTTAAACTGAAAATCAACTCTTATAGTAGTAGTTAATTTATCAAAGTATCAGTCTGATTCATTACCTTTGGAATAACATATTAGTAGTTATTTAACTTTTAAAAAAAACAGCTTTGTCGCATGAGGGTAATTATAGTCACTAAGGGGACAATGAGAGTCAGCTGAGTCTATCGATTGTCACACACATAACCTCGTGTTGAATCCCACCCTGTGCAGTCTACGTGTGCCCACAACCTGTAAGAAGTACACCTATACCAAATTCACCACATAAGTAAAAGACATTTATTCATATCGTCATCTTGGTTCTCATCACATATCTGATTACACGTATGTTGCATTGCAGCACTCGTGGGGAGGCCAGAATTCACTTTAAGACTTTTACTTGTACTTGCTGGTATGCCGTGACAAGGAAAGGTTTTTGAAGACATGACTCGGAGTAGGCAGGCTTTTAAATCCAGGTTAAAATAGTACCATGACAGGCCAGACCAATTTCAAATGGAAAAACTTGCTGAAACACATAATAAGATAAAATTCAAAGGCTTGTGGAAGGCGACAAGTAACTTAAATGTGAGGCTTGGCGTTCCTGTAAGTGTCGAGGATAAGGGTGATCCCTGGGATTTACTGTGCAGCCGTTATTGGATACGCGATCTACCCCTAGCCAATCGATTGACACTGGGACCATCGGAGTGCTAAAATATTTGAAGCCGGCATAACGAAGCGAGTTTACTCTTTTTTGGAAAAGTTTGATTTACTCCACGACAAACAATACGCCTATCGCCGAGGCCGCTCGTGCGTTTCTGTCATACGTAAAACATTACACAACATAATGCAGGCTAAAGAAATTTCATCCCATGTAGCTATACTCTTGTGTGACATGACGCGCGCTTTCGACCTTTGTGATCACAATGTTTTGGCTAAAAAGTTCGAACATTTCGGGCTTCGTGGCCCAACACTGCAACTGATGCTCGACTTTCTACATAATAGGCAACAGTCTATCGTTTTAAACAACGGGTTAGTTGAGTCAAGCGAAGGCTGCATCCACATTGGGGTGCCTCAGGGATCCTCTCTCGCCAATTTGTGTTTTTTAATGCAAGTCAATGACTTACCGGATGCGGTCGATGGTGATATGTTCGTCTTTGCTGATGACGCATGCAACATTGTAACTGCCCCAAACGTTGACTGCTTAGAAAGCCTTATAACTAGAGACGTCCATAAACTTCTCCACTGGTTTTCTGTAAACGGATTGGTTCTCAATTTGGCTAAAACGCATGTTCTCCATTTCCACCTAGGCGGTCGGCCACCTCGTCCTCTCGCAATCGTAATAAACGATATGGCCCTCCCACAAGCCCTCACCGCCAAGTTTCTAGGTGTAACACTCGACTCAGCACTGAAGTGGGACACTGAAATAAACATAATCTGTTGCAAACTTTCAGGTGTCTGCTTTGCTCTAAAGCGACTATCTTTTGTACTGTCCCATACTCGTAGTAGTTACTTCGCACTCTTCCACTCAGTCATAAATTACAGCCTGGAGTTTTGGGGAACCGCCGCAGAATGGCGCCGCGTCTTCATCTTGCAGAAGCGAGCAGTCAGAATAGTAGCACGTGTCCCTCCCGGGTACACCTGCTCGTGAGCTCTTCATCTCGTTGCGGATAATGACAGTGGCATCACAGTACATTTTCAATATAGCGTGCTACATTAGAAAAAATATTAACTCTTTCCCAGTAAGATCCGACCCACGCATAGGTTTAAGAAATAATCACGCCGGAAAACTCAAGACGGTGACCTGTAAACTGGCTAAGTCTACCAAAACTACCCACGTAATCGGCCCGAAAATTTACAACGCCTTACCTGACGGCATCAAAAAATTGACAAACGAAAATTCCTTTAAAAACGCATTGAAAAAAATTCTTATTAGTAACGCATTCTATGAAATATCAGAATTCTTCGATTTTACTAGTAATATGTTTTAGTATTAATGTACCGGATAAATATCAATAATATTCTGTAAATATTATGAATAAATGAGTATATGAGTATATGAGGAGTCAAGCGTGATCACAGCAAGATCCATCAGAAATATTATTGACAAGATGCAGAGAGGTAGGGCGCCTGGACACGATGGTCTCAGTATTGAGCACATCAAGTTCGCGGGAGTTCATCTGCCGAGGGTACTGGCAGTTTTTCAATCTGTGTTTATGTCATTCGTACCTACCCGGGGCCCTTATGAAAACGATCGTGATTCCAATTGCAAAATAAAACGGGTGACTTGTCAAGTAAGTGTAATTATCAACCTATCTCACTGGCAACTACAACTCTGCAAAAATAATTGATGGTGTGCTTGATACATGGACAGGCACCTTAAAATTCATAACGCCCAGTTAGGTTTTAGGGCTGGGTGGTCCACGGAGAGCGCCTATACTGTTGGGTATTATACTGCTAGGAACCGGTGTATGCCTGTTTCCTAGATTTGTCCTAGGTTTTTGATCGTGTTAACTACGACATACTTAGGCAAAAGCTGGGTAAAACTGGCATACCAAATGAGTGTGTTAGTATCCTTCAGTAGTGGTACCAGCACCGGAGGAACCCGGTGAGAGATTATTTTACTTTTCTTTTACCCATATTCACAATGTCTAATCGTTTTAACCCAAAGACGGGGTTAAAAGGAATGACAAAAGATGTAAGTAAACAAATCAGTAGGCTGTTTGACACATAACCTTATTTATTCTGGAAACGAGTTTTTATTTAAAAAACGTATAGTTATAAGATATTTAAAATCTTAAACAGGTTGTGAAAGTAACGAATAGGCGTGTAAGTAATTAAATATAAGTACCTCACGCGATGTCCAAAACGACGTGGTCATGGAGTATTAATGTTACATTGGTCCGTTTGGTTTTATTTACATCTTTTGCCATTTCTTTTGATTCCGACTGTACACCTGAAAACAACTAAACCCAAATACATTTTTTCCTCTATTAATTGTCCGTCAAACGCATTTAAGTAAGAAAAGTCCACGGATCTTCCATTTTCTGCTTTGATGGACAAAAAAACTAACAAACCTACCTATCTCATCTTATTAATTATGGGAAGGTTCATTTTTTTGGGTTTCGCCCCCGTACCCCTCTCGCTCCGCCTTACTTTACTCCTGTGCCATTTTTTGGCAATAAATCCAAAAGTAGACACAAGAAAATTAAAAAAGAAATGTTTTGTAATGTGCAAATTAAGAACTTTGATATGACACCCCATTTGTAATAATCTACTCATCATTCTAAAAACAGTAATCAAGTTGTACAACTATGCGAAATGTCAAGTTGATACTAACTATTTATAGTTGCTGAGAAAACCTGGGGCCTTAACATGGCTGCGTTTATCGCGTGACAAAGTTTGGATAAAGCATCCGTCACCTTTTGACACGTAAATAAGTACGAGAGTGACGGATGCTTTATCCACATTTGAAACGCGATATACACGCAGCCCCACTAGGCCCACTGCTGTGATATACAGACAGACAGACAGACAACGAATTCTCACCATAAGGGTTCCTTTTCTACCGTTTTTAAACGGAACCCTAAACACGAGGTGATTGGCGTTTATTACACACCGTGTGCTCCATGAGCGCCCCAGTGCGATGTCAGATCCGATGTGTCCTGTGATGAAATATAAGATGTTTCTTACCGAACTTACATCCTTTAGCGTCTTAAGAAAGTATTGAGATCCTGAAAAAGTTGCGACTTGCCCTTCACCTGGCTTTGCGTATGTAAGGAAGAGACAAACGAACCAGCCATACCTGGAAAAAATAACTGGTTCAAAATGGTATATCCTTTACTTTTCACACTTTATTTTCCTCCTATACCTCGTCTGAAATCATAATTTTCCTGTTAACTAGAATTTATACATGTTGTTATATATAAACCCTATTTCAAAGAAAACGGGCACTTTCTACATGAGATTGAATGCTGCGAAATGAAACTAATATCATTTGTAGTTAAATTTTTATTTCTCTTCGTACCTGAAATGTATTTAGTATGTATTTATCACATTATTCACTTTATGTTTTTGTATTTATTTATATAGATATTAATCAGGTGTAACCTGAATCGGCTAACTTATAAACCATCTTAGCCTCCTTAGACATGGAGAAAGCCAAAATTCCATTGAGGAACCCAAAGCACGTACAGTGCTACTTTTGTTGCAACATAATCTTATCATCTTATCATAAGAACATGTTCAAAATTTTCTACGGCTGCGCACTCATCACAAGTGGGCGAAAACTTCTTTTTAATAAAGAATGCAAACTTGTTTGTTGGGATAATTATGTCCGGAACGAAGCCAGAGAGCAGTTCTTAACTTATTTCTGCCAAACGGGACTTGGTCTATCCATGGAAATTATTGAATCTGTGGCTGGATTGTTCGGAACCAGATACCCTTTTCTCTCGACCTTTCGTTAAAATATCCCTCCTGGTTCTGCATAGTTCTAAGTAGTCTTAAACTCTTAAGTAATTAGAAAAAAGAGGAAGAACCAACATTGCAACACCATCCTCGGTCGCTTGATTTTCTAATAGGTCCACTACAACATTTTCTTTTAACTGTATACTTATAAGGTGGTACCCATTGACCCTACCTTTTTATTTAATTATTGTATGATAGGCAATCGGTGATCCTCGCACGTGAGAGGTGCAACGAGCCAGATGTTGCAATGAGATTATTGAGTCCGTCAGCATGACGAATTTATCACATTTGATTGAGTCGATATATGATAGGTCTTCTGCTATGACAATCAAGTCAATATATCAAGAAATATCAGATTTAAATTTAAATTAGGAACAATAACGCAAAGCAAGCTTTAAAAAAACCCAACTGCTGTTTGGATAATGTCGTCAAAGTAATGTTACTTATCATGTATTTATTTTTTATTTAACCAATTTCACATTTAAATAATTTTAATATAGCCTATGACACTAGTGGTTAAGACGGATCTAACCACGTATAATGCATTTGTGACTTTTGTTTCCGCCCGCTTCCTTTGTGATAATTATTTTTTCAGGTTTTTTTAAAATAATTTTCTACTTTTTATGCGTTTTTGGAGAGCTAAGAAAACAGTTAAGTTTTTAAAATAATCTACAAGCCAAGTTTCATAACGTTTTTTTTGTTTTTAAGGCATTTTAGTGGAAAGCGATCGCAAAAAATATTGAAAAAAATTCGTTTTCCGTCTCGCTTTTTTAAATTTGGACCGATAATTATTGTTTTAATATTGAGGAACAACCAGTGTTTAATCGGTTTTGTAAATCAGAAGAAAAAAAAAGATTTAAATTGATTTTTTTTTTTGTAATAAATTTTTCAAGTTGAATTTCCGACTAATTTAAAAAAACTAATAAACGCGATAACTCAAAAATGGTTCACTTTTGCATATCGGGGTCAAAATTATCGCAAATAGTCACCCCTATCACCTCCTAACGGGAATAGGTCGACTTACCAATAACCCTGTATACAAGTCAAACACATAACCCTCCTTTGGGCCTTTGCCGCAGTCGGGTAAAAATAGCCTCACCACCCCTTTTTAGCTTTGGACCCATCAGTAAAAAGTCTATACCAATCTTCGTATTATTCAATAAAATTTACGCAAATGGATCCAAAGATTTGGCAACTGTAAGTGGAGTTATAGTCCAGGAACCTTGTCGCCAGAAAGCACGAGTACTTTGCGTCAAATCAGGTAGTTCTGGTTTTTTGCAGACTTGTTTATGATTTTGGCCCAATGAATAATCCAACTTGGTGACCTCGAGCGCCGAACGCTTTTTTATATTGTACCTTTATAAAGGTTTTTTCTAGATTTTGGTGATTATAACCCTAAAGGACTAGTTTTTCGAAAGTACCTTTTAAGAACGTTTTTAAAGGAGACTAAATTTGCTACAATATGTGTCTAGAACTGTTTCTGTAGACCGAACAAGTAAATTTTGAGATAAAGCTTTTCAAAAAAATTTTTTTTTCTAATTTTGCCATTTTTTTTAACAACTTTGACGAGCTGCATTACCAACTATTCGCCAGGCCTGCGACAAAAGCCAGCTTCAATCTGGCCTGGTTATCTTCTGGTCCTCCTAAACAACAACCTGCACTGATGCACAAGGTCCGCAAGGACTGAAATGAATCACTCCTTGCGGACATACCATCAGGTGCAATACAGTTTTCAAGGTTGTTTTCGAGTTACTACGGGTATTATTATTGTGGTAACTCTAAGTTTAGATTTTTCGTTACGACGCAGAAAACAGTATTTTGGCTATTATATATATTATTTTATTATAATAACTATATGTTGGTTAAAGAAATTGATCTCAAATAACCATTATTTTGATTAATAAAGGCCTTTGTTGTTTAAATCTGTCCAGGTTTATTATAAACCTTACTTAATGTCGTGTATGCTGCATTTTGACACAAAATCGCTTATAAATCGCTTACAATAATGGCACTTGCAGTCTTATGCTTATAGTATACTGTAGGTAATATAATATCGCATTATGATGCACATTAAGGGCAACCTAATTTCATGGGAGGGATGGTGCTTTTAGATGGCGAATTTAGATAAACTCATACTCACACATATACAAAACAATATAAAGAATAGATAATGGTTGTGAGAGAGGGCAATATTAGCACCGACAAACTAAATTATAAGGATAACGTTGAAGGCGATTGTGGGGTATTTTCGGGAGACAATGTCGTCAACACCGAGCAAGTCACGCCCTACCCTTAGAGTTCCTGAGCTCTTCGGACCTGTTGGGAGAGTGCTCCCATAAGTCCATGCTTAAAGTTGGTACGGGGACGGTACTCCTGAAGCGTAATACAGATTATGTAATGGCACACGGCTGCAAAATTACGCACCAACCTAGGTCAGAATATCGTAAGGGCAATAATTATGTCTGGAATTGCGAAAGGAGAAAATGTTTTAATTGACCGCATTCCTCTAATTCCGCTAAAGGACTGATGGCCGATGGGATCAGAACCCCGGGACCGGGACCCCGGTGGATGCGAAAAGCACAAGACCGGTCTGAGTGGAAAGCCTTGGGGGGAGGCCTATGTCCAGCAGTGGACGTCTTTCGGCTGACATGATTGATGATTGATTGACTATAATTCCGACAGATTTACCACTTAACTTTAAAAGAGAGCCATTCCCTCTAAAAACAGCTTTAGCCATGACTATATTGACTATAAACAAAGCGCAAGGACAAACACTAAAAGTAGCTGGTGTTCTACCCGCCCAATATAACCCTGACACGGCACAGAACGGTGTCACAGTGACACTTCAGACGACTTGAATCACCATAACTTCACTATGACACGGTTCTACTTATGGTGGATCAGGGTTCCATTGGGCTAATAGCACATTTAGAAGAAAACTGTTTTCCCCATATGTAACTGTATGTAGCATGGTCATGACTAACCAGCACACGAGATCTTCATGTTTTAGCAAAATTAGGCAAAACAAAAAATAAACGTAAGAATGTATTAACCTGGACGACGTTATCCAATTTAAAATTAATTTCGAGCTGAAAATAACATGTTTTTAAAACATTCTGGCCAGGGAGGTCGTCAAAATATTAAATCACGAGTTCTACGCGGACGAAGTCGCGGGCAAAAGCCAGATTATACGTTAAATGTTTGAATGAATCATAAATATCCGAAACCAATGTGCATCATGGCTCGATGTATGAATGTGGAAGAAGCGAAAGAGATTTGTCAGGATCGTAGCAGGTGGAAAGTAGTGGTCTCTGCCTACCCCTCTGGGGAATAGGCGTGATTTAATGTATGAATGTATGTTAACAGTGCAATGAAGCCGCCATCTAGCGATTTTTTTTTTTTTTTTTGGCATAAGGAAGGCTGGCGAGCACACAGGCCACCTGGTGGTAAGTGGAAACTGTGACCCATAGACATTCGCATTCACAAGACTGCAAGCCTAAGACTGCAAATGCGCTGCCAACCCTGAGGACTAAGATGGAATGCCTCTATGCTAGTCATTACACCGGCTGTCTTATCCCCAAACCGGAACACAACAATGCGAACACTGCTGTTTGGCGGTAGGTTAATGGATAAGATGGTGGTAGCGATCCGGACGGACCCCGCACAAGGTCCTACCACCCGCAAAAAAAATTAAATGTGACTTGAATGCTATTGGGCCTGCCTAGCAGGTATTCTGACCCGGGTGTGTTTGCGGCAGCTCGCACGGATCATTTTCAAAATATAGTTCTTTACTCTAAGTCGTGTGAGACAAAGTCCCAATATGATTCTAAAAGAAATTGCTGAAAGGTATTCCGATCTTTAAACATTGGACCGAGCTTATTAAAGAAGAAAGAGAAGCGTGAGCATATATATTACAAGTTAGCAAAATTGTTAATGTTAATAATGTTTGTCTAGAATTGTTCTACCAATTACTAACACTAGAATAAGTTATCTTAATTTGTATACTAACAATAAATTATTGAATTGAATTGAATATCTTGTCTATCTAGAAAATTCGGCGTTTTTAGCTGTATCAAAGATAATGATAAGATAAAAATATAAAAGAAATTTATTCAGTAAGTAGGCCGCTCGGGCACTTTTACACGTCAAGATACTTCCAGCGCTTCCCAAGAGGAGACCACTGCTGAGAACAAACGCCGCAAGAAACTCAGCAGTCAGTCATTTTTTAAACATATTTCATATTTCATATTACAATGGTACAACTTAGTCTAGTATTATATAAAGCTACAAGTATTAAATTAAATATAATATCAAATAACAGTAGTTCAGCAGGAAAACATGCCAAAAATCTTACGGGAGAGAAAGATAGAAAAGAATAAAATAAAATAAAATAGAATCAACTACTTATATATGTGTATATGAGATGGTGCAAGATGACCACATAAAAGTTTCGATATGTTTTCCTGCATCAACGGTGTCCCCCAGACAAGAAAAAGCAGGATAAAGCTTTTGCATTTGAACAAATTATTATTGACTAAGTTTCGGGTATAGGCCATGCATTTTTGTCTGTTAGATAGTCCTCGACCCTATAATACGCTTTAGACATTAACGACCTTTTCAAATATTTTTTAAGTGCTGGAAAGGGTAACTTTAAAACTACTTCAGGTAATTTATTATAGAAATGAATGCATTGACCAATAAATGATTTATATACTTTACGGACACGGAAAATTCGAATAGCGATTTTATATTTATTTCTAGTATTTAAATTATGTATATCTGAGTTTTTGGTGAAAGAATCTAAATTCTTCATAACATAGATAATACTCTCGTAAATAAATTGAGACGCTACAGTTAAGATATTAATTTCTTTAAAAACTTCTCTTAAGGAGTCACGGGAATTTAAATTGTAAATAGAACGAATGGCCCTTTTTTGTAACACAAATATAGTTTGTATGTCAGCTGCCTTACCCCAAACCAGAATACCATAAGACATAACACTATGAAAATAACTATAATAAACTAAGCGACAAGCTGTCTCAACATTAGTTAGTTGTCTAATTTTCCTAACGGCGTAAGCTGCCGAACTTAGTTTACCTGCCAGTGCAGCTATGTGGGGACTCCATTGCAAATTTTTATCTATTGTTATGCCTAGGAAAACCGCCTTATCTACCATTAGCAAACACTCGTCATTTAGAAAAATACTAGAATCTACCGGTTTAACATTAGGCAAAGCGAACCTAACACATGTGTAGTTTTCTTGGCATTTAGTAGCAAGTTGTTACTAATAAACCAATTATGTACTTTAACTAGAGTGGCGTTTATCCTACTGTAGTCTACGGTTTTTCTATCTACCTTGAAAATTAGTGAAGTATCATCAGCAAAAAGTACAATATCGCAAAGTTCATCTACTATTGGTGGTAAGTCATTTATGTAGACCAAAAATAAAAAAGGACCTAAAATAGAGCCTTGAAAGCATATGTGTGTTACTAAAACTTGTAAATAAAACTAAGTTTCATAACAATGCCAATAACTGACTTACTCAGTCAAGAATAACAATTAAAAAAATAAGTTAAAATGGATAAATTATGAAATAAAAACAATGGTGGTAACCATGTGGTTACGATTAGAACCGCTCCTAGTTCTGGTATGAAGACGTAGAGGTTCAATTTAGGAAAATCGAAGACATTTACGGCAGGCATCATCTGTTAGTGGAACTCCATCCACTGTGATCATCCTGACTGCTAGCAAGCTGTCGAAAATATTGTTCGGAGTGCGAAATGAATGCACGTTGCTATTATAAATATTATAATCCTGCCCTTCGACTACGAACAATATTTGGTTTTTGTTGCTTACCTTGGCTTTGTTGCTCGTGCTTGAAACATTTGAAGACACTGGAATTTGGTGACAAGCGATATTTCACGTATACGATGAACAATGTACCAGTACCACCCACCGCCGACACAGATGAGCCCTCCGCTCGACACCAGAGTTCTGCGCTGGAGTTATCCGACAAATCGTTTTATATGACCAAGTGTTTATCAATATCATTTCCTTTTGAATTAAAATAATTAAACAACATATCATAGTCCTCTCCAATTATACAATTCCTCACGAAGTTGGCGGATGTTTATTCGATTCGAGGTGCGCATGCTGGAAATAACGCGTAACATTTTTTGTACGCTAATAATCGTGTCCGCGCAAAGTAAATTTGTGTGGAGGGGCATGCCGTCTGTGAAAAACAGTACTGGATCAGCAAAGTATGCGAGTGCAAAGTCGCTTATGTGATTTTCTTCAGTGTGTGGCAAGCTTTTTAAAATCGCAAGCGCTTTATGGATATCTAAACGAAACGCTTTCGGTTTCAGAGCGTGATTTTCAATAAATAAAGTAATCATTAAGTTTCGAATCGATTCGCTGATTGCATCAGCTCTGGGGCAGCTCGTATTTTTAATCATTGTCATCCACTCAAAACAATGAAGTTTTACCAATGAATACCTTATTTTATTTAGGTAATTGATTGAACTTGTTGAGAGTAATGTAATTGATTGCACCAATTGAACTTGTGTGTTACTGTTGATGGTATATTTTCGTTAAGTTTTTTTTGTTCAGTTATATGGTCTGTTTGTAGAAACTCGACTTTATCCGCGGTTGGGGTAAGTCAGTTTCGTTTGTAGCCTGACAGAATCAGACTACAGTTTGATCATAGAATAAAATAATGGTATAGAAGCTTTAGATCCACATCTTGTTAGAAATAGGTAGCAAATACGACCAGATCGCTTTGCGACTACATCTCAAAAAGTTCCAAAATGACCACTCCGTTTGCGTTACTAGGGGTAGGTTAGGTTCGTTAGGTAACTTCACATGCCCGAAGGTAATTGCCCAAGAATGGGAGCCTCGTCATGTAGGGCTCCGTCGACATTGCTAAGACAAACATAAAATGAGAAAAACCATGTCGTCATTTAGTGACAGACTTTTTGAGGTTTGGTCGCAAAGCGATCTGGTCGTGTGTGCTACCTAGTCCTACCGAGATGTGGACCTAAACCTTCTATCCCTTTTTGTTAATATAAAATAAAAGGTAATCGTAAAACTGCTCTCGTTCTTAAAACAGCGCAGGGAATGAAAGGTTAAGGGGTAGGTTAGGTCCAGTAAGTCTCAACGCAGAAAAAAAGATCGCAAAGTATACAACAGACGGCCAAATCATATTTCTTGAACTATATTTTAGTAACAATTAAAGGTACGACCCCACCGCTGCTTAAAATACGGAGACGGTACGGAATCGCAGTGACGCATCGTACCCGTACCGTTTTTATTGCATGCCCTCCACACCGTTTCTTAAAATACGGTGTCGTTGCGTAAACAAAAGACGGGGTCATAGTAACAACATGGCGCCGTTAATGACGCACCGTAATATACGCACCGTTAAGCCGCGGTGTGTAGCGCATGCGTTAAAAACGGTACGGATACGATGCGTCACTGCGATTCCGTACCGTTACCGTTTTTTAAGCATTGGTGTGCATTAACGACTAAATCGTCATTAACTGAGTTTGAGTGCGGCCGTTACTGTTTACACTACTTAATTCACGTACTACTGTTAGGTATTTATACAAAACGAAACTAAACGCACCAATAGATGTTGGCCAAAGAGTCAAGTTAAGAGAAGTCGAAAGTTTAGCTAAAAACTTCAAGAGTCGGAATATGTTTTCATGTTAGTTGTGTGGAACAGTATTTTGCAATACTTGCAAAACCTCAGTAAACATGCAAAAAGAGGATGTGACTATAGAAACGTGCGAACCTTTACAAATCTTCGGTGAACTATCTGAGTTAGTCGCAAAATAACTTTTAAAGTTAAGAAACTAGCGCGTAGCAAACGTTTCCAAATGTACATGTATGTATTTCGCTAGGACAGTTTTATTTACACTGCTCCTAGTTTCCTTTTATTTGCGAATGCAATAATTGTAATATTTTAAAATACCATAACTACTTAATAGGGAATACGGATAATGAAAATATAAATCTAGTTGAAGCTTAATATATCAGTGTATGCGACAAGTAGGTACGGGGCACGACACCAAATTAATTTGAATTGAAAATATTTTTACGACAGATATAATAAGTTAATAATCATTTTAACTTTGGCTCAACATGGTACTTTCAGTTAGATTATCTAGAAAATAAATAGTTTTCCAATATACACTCAGGAGCAAAATAAACGGGTCAGAGTGCGTTTTTCATACTAAAGAGGCTATTTCGAAGCCTTGGTTCCTCGCCAGGGAATGCTTTTAGTGAAATCTGATGATGAATACCCCGAGCATCGATACGGGACTTCCAGACTGCCTAGGATACCCAACTGAATGAACCTGCGGTTAAGCTTCGAAATAGTCTCGTTTGTATGAAAAATTCACTCTGTCCCGTTTTATTTGTTTGTTATTATTATTATTATTTATTTATTAAAAACAAACAACACAGTACAATGATATATCATGCCCGGTGCCCGGGGCATGGTTGACCCGGTATTTTTGCTCCTGAGTGTACATGTATACTTGACACCCCCATTAATCACGTCCGCTGCTCAAAAATGTGGTCGGGATGATTACCCGGCCGTATCCGCAGCAGCAGTTAAAATAGACCTAAGTTAGACTCGTAACTTAGCCCCTTGTGCAGAACTTGTATGACGGCAGAGGAAACTGCTGCCCGCGTCATGATGGAATGTCCCGGGCGCGACACGGACGGGAAGACAAGAGGAGCCGAGGTCCCCACCAGAAGTGGTCGGCAACATCAATGGTCCAATAGGCTTCCTGGTGGAACTTGGAAAGAGTAGTACCACCAACCCCCTACGCAAAATAGTCGCATACTTAAGTCCTCGAGTTGCGGAAAACAGTCCGCCACAACGGATATACCGGTTGGTCTAAAATTATTTATCCTATTGTTGTTTCGCAACAATTTTTTTGGATACCAACGTTTCGTCGAAAGATTTAAATGTTGAAAATCGTTTAATCGAAATTGTTTTACCAGTTGTTACCTTATTATCCTCGCTCTATTAGTTATGTATTTTTTCATGTGAAGGAGGCAGACGAGCAAGCGAGTCGCCTGATGGTAATGGATCATCGCGACTCATAACCACCAGAGGAATAGCAGGTGCGCTGCCGGCCTTTGAGAAAAGAGTAGGATCGTTTTTTGAAGGCCTCCAGTCGTATTGGTTCGGAAATACAGATGCCGAGAGCTGATTCCACGTAGGTGAGGTGCGTGGTAAGAAGGGTCTCGAAAAACACACGGTAGTGGATTTCTAACTATCAAGATTTACACAGCATAACGGTGTAACACTACAGCACTGTGAATTACAGACGGTGTTGACGAAATGATCGTTTGGTACGAGTTGTACGATGGTGGATTCTAGCGGTTGTATTCACCCGAATTCTCGGAGCACTCCCCGTGATAAATGCGTGAAATGTGATGTACTGAATGTGGCAATTGGCGTCCCGATTAAGGGTGAATCGATGTGTCCATAACCCTTGTAAATCGGGGCTTCTGGCAACGCTAGGTACGTACTGAGTCTGAGCTAAAGATATGCAAGTGTTTGACAATATTGTTCCTAATTGAATTAAAATTATCAAACAATAGCTGTTGCCTTCAATAACAAAATTCTTCACGAAGATTGCGGCAATATTGAAGGTTAATACAAAATGTATTTTTCATCTATTCCTAACAAACGCATCGGGTGTGTGTTAGAAATTATGCTTAACCATGACGATGAAGCCTAGTTGGTAGTGGCCCTGCCTACTAAGCTAACGGCCCCGAGTACGATTCCCGGTCAGGGAAAATTATCGGATGTTTTCTATATATTCAAGTATTTAATACTCTATATAAGTAAGTATTTATAGATCGTTGTCTAGTACCCATAATACAAACCTTGAGCTTAGTTCAGGACTAGGATCTATAACACGGTAAAAACCATATAGTTTTTGACCTGTTATCGAATTTTCAATGTTTTGATAGCTCTTAAATATAAAACTTATTTTAAATAAAATAAAACTAAGCTACTCAAATATTAAAGATATAATTAATAATCACCACTATAGAAAGAACACCCCTTCTAGCAAGTCCGCTCGCGGTATGGTCCCTATGACACTGGGTGCCTTACCTCTCTGGATAGCTAATTCAATGACTACTAGAAACAAAAATAAAATCGCTATTCGAAAATTCCGTGTCCGTAATAGTAGATTATACACCGAGGGGATAAAGCACAGTTTTATGTCACGGGCGCGATATTGAATCCTGAATGTAACGAAGTACTCCAGATTTAACTCCCGAGCGCAGCGAGGGTGTTACGAGTTAATTCCCGAACGAAGCGAGGGAATTAAGAAGAGTCCTGAGCGCAGTGAGGGGTTCAAGCACGCCCAAGACGAAAACAGCTTTATCCCCGAGGAGTGTACTCTACTTTTCTCACCTTTTGCGAGACAATAAAAAAGCGAGTCTACTAAAAACAGCGTTTTATTATAGTAAATTAAAATTAAAAGTGAAAATTGATATTTGAGACATTAGTCCGGTTATCACCAATGTATTTTATTGCAGCGTCTTACAATACTCGCGGCTTTTGTTTAATTTCAAATGTGTTCCATTCAGCTTGCCGTGGCCAGCTCGATTTTAGAAAATGTTCGATTTTCAAATTAGGTTCGACGCGGCGGTGGCGGCGGCGCCGCGCCCGGCCTTCGAGTATTAGTTGATCTTTTATTACGAAATTAGACTTTAAGGCCATTGTAATAAGAACTATGAAAAGTGAAAATATTACAACCCAGCAGGTTATAATGAGATTCAGTACAACATTACACCCCGGCTAAAGCCAATAGGGCTTTAATGACTTGGTTTGCGTAAGGTTTGCATGATATGTAATTTGGCATTGTCGAGCAGGTGGTGTGAAAAGTATATAAATCATTTGTTGGTCAATGCATTCATTTCTATAATAAATTACCTGACGTAGTTTTAAAGTTACCCTTTCCAGCACTTAATAAATATTTGAAAAGGTCGTCAATGTCTAAAGCGTATTATAGGGTCGAGGACACGAGGACTATCTAACAGACAAAAATGCATGGCCTGCACCCGAAACTAAGTCAATAATAATTTGTTCAAATGCAAAAGCTTTATCCTGCTTTTTCTTGTCTAGGGGACACCGTTGATGCAGGAAAACATATCGAAACTTTTATGCACCATCTCATAAGTAGTTGATTCTATTTTTTCTTTTTTCGTTTCTCTCTGCTCTCCCGTTAAAAATTTGGCATGTTTTCCTGCTGAACTACACATTTGATATTATATTTAATTTAACATTTGTAGCTTTATATAATGCTAGACTAAGTAGTACCATTGTAATATGAAATATGAAATATGTTTAAAAAATGACTGACTGCTGAGTTTCTTGCGGCGTTTCTTCTCAGCAGTGGTCTCCTCTTGGGAAGCGCTGTTAGAGTCTGGCCATCGAATTGTGATATTGACCTTGAAACAGAATTCTTTATATGGCAATACTCAACAACTAGTCAAACCCTAGTACGTTGGTCGTCAAGTCGTGTCAATTTTCGGAATAACAAACTGTTATCTTGCGTTATTATGTCGAAACCTATAAAAAGTTCAGCTAGGAAGTTAATTTATACAATGATGTGTAAATATAAAGCAAAACAAGATGAGCGAGCCTCTGCTTTTCGCGAGAGAGAACGATATTTTCATGAAATAATGACTGCCACATGTTAGTGCACGTAATGATATTGATACTTGTTGAATATTTGTAAGCTCCTTAGTTATTTCAAGATATATTTCGTTGGACTAAAAATATTATTGGATCGGATCGGATTATATCGAAAAGGTATTTATTGCATGTTTTTTATTTCAGAGAGGATAAGAGATAAAGTCGATGACAGCCACAGGAGCCAATTGAGTTTTTGGAATCTGACTTTGAGTATGACAGTTAGTCTGATTTCTTCGAGTCTTCCCATCTCTCACTAGAAGTCATATACATAACAATGTACTATATAAATGAAATGTGTCACTTTTAATAAAAATCAAGCTATTCTGTGAATAGACTTATACTGCTCCTTACATTACAAGTATTTGTTTATGAAATAGTACTCATAATAAAGGACATAAAATTACAAAATTTAAGTTTTTTTATTTTACTACCTTGTCGGCGTGATTGATGATTATGTATATTCATGCCAAATTACAGCTTTCTAGTACTGAGGTCGCTGAGCTCAGCCGCACGCACATGTATGGTGAAACTATAAGGGTTCCTAGTTGACTACGGAACCCTTAAAACAGGTTTTAAATGGCTTGCCCGTCTTACAAGAACATAGTAAGTACTTGAAAACATATCAATAGAGTTACGCCAAAAGTCAAGTTTACTTTGACACCTGTTGGCAATTATCAAGAGTGCGTATTTCTAGTTCATAAAGGTTTGCCATATCTACATATTTGAAATTTAAAAAATAAATCTCAGTATCACGTTTTGATGGCCAGACTCTAGATCCTTGACGTGTAAAAGTGCCCGAGCGGCCTACTTACTGAATAAATTTCTTTTATCTTTTATCTTATCTTATCTTTTAATGTCTGGTAACTTCTGAGGTCAGGTCATGCTGCGTGAGAGAGGGCTCTTTTGTTACTTATTTATTCACTTATTTATTTATTTATTTATTTATTTAATTATTAGTCTTTTTTGTTCACGCACGACACCGTATTTTAAGCAGCGATGGGGTCGCACCTTAACAGGGTGCCTAATATGGTTGCGATAATCTCTAATTATTAAATAAATAAAATATTTATTTAATAGTACTCTATGGATGGATATTGTTGCTATTCTGATAACTAGTCGTTTTGCTACCATAAATTGTAGTCGTTTCACTAGGAAGTTGTTTTAAGATCTAGTTATTTTGCTATTAGGGCATTTTAAGATGTATACCTTCTGCGAGGTGGTCTTTTTGCGAACAAGTAATTTTGATAGCAAGCCGTTCTGATATTCAGACTTTATGCTGTGTGGTCGTTTTACTAGAAAGTCATTACGAGATAAAGGCTTTTTGCAGATGTGGTCGTTTTGCGATCAAGTCTTTATGTGGTTCTGGTCGTTTTGAGAATCCAGTCGTTTTGATACCGACCCTGATAAACGACTTCTACTAGGACTGATTCGCGGGCCACACCTAGTATTTATATATTTGTGTGTTTGATCGCATTCTAGAAATGGGCTTAAGTATTTTTTGTAAAAAAAGGTATTTTTCGGATTACGGAACCAAGGAAATTGTCAACATCGGGAAAAATTAGGTGTCACCCCGGCCGACGGTCGGACTTCCAGGTGCGGTCACGGACTTCAGTTGGTAAACCGCTTTAGAACCACCAACGATAAATTCCCATGTAATTTATATCTAGTCACTCGACGCTGTCATTATGACAAGGTTCTATGTTGTATCAAAATTCTTGATGGTACAGTCACGTCCAATAATATGGACACTTCAACTTTAAAAAATATATAAACACGACTCTGCTGCAAGGGAATAAGCGTGTACCTACATATATTTCTGAAATCTTGTAAATGCATTTATTTATCGACGTGACCGTACATTGTCGAAACTGAACTAAGCTGATGCTGACTTTGGAGGTTGGGATGTTTACTAAAAGGTACGTACAGGCATAGACTTACTTATATATATTATCTATGGTCTTTCCTCTAGGACAGTAAACCTCGCCATGCCATCACGATGGTGTAAAAACCATAGCTGTGATTCCGTGACGTCACAGCAATGGTTGTCAATTATTCAAAAACCGGTCAAGTGCGAGTCGCACTCGCGCACTTAGGGTTCCTTACCGCCACACAGTAGGAGTTAATATGTTCCGATATGCGTTCCAATTCGAATCGAATCAGCGCACGCCCAACTCACTCGACCATTTTTTAGTATTTGTCGTTTTTCTTCACGGTGTGTACTACCATCATACCAAAGGACATCATCCATTTTGGTCCAAAAGTGAAAGTGCCGGCCAAAAAAAAAATGGTTTATTCTCATACAATTTACCCGCCTTAGCATTTCTTACTATGGCACCAAAAAATGTTTGAAACCACCGTATCTTACCAAAATATGTTCAAATGTAAAGTATGGTATAATTCATTGGTTTTTGTTAGTTCAATTCACCGAAATATTTAATTTTCTAACTAGAATAAAACTATGGATATTGGTACTACAGCTTTTTTTGGACCAAAAATGTATGAAACCCGGATGATGTCCTTTGACGCTTGTATGTTTTACCGTTTTTACGATACAACAAAAATAAAAATATGTTGAAAAACGTTTCTTGTATGTTTTTATCATTTCACTTTATTTATTTATTTTCGCCGTCGAAAAAAGCCAATCTACTGTTCAAAAAATACACCTGTTTAAATTTAGGACGGACGGACGGACGGGCATATATAAATAAGATCCCTTTCGGCTCCCTTGTGACCTTGTGACATTATTTAATACGACATAGTTTGAAACAAATCGGAGAAATGACCCTATAATGGGTAAGGCCGCCAAAATTGTTACTTTTTGTCCGAACCAAATTTTCCAGGTTGATTTCAACTAAACTATAAGCATTACAGCCCTTGTAATTATTTGATTCTATAAAGCAACTATTGAGCTTGTTTGCCCATAACACAAACTGAATAAAAGTGGTTTGTTTCTTTAAAATTTATGTAATTATGTTCACCAAACCCCCCTAATTTTGGTCAAAATTGCCGTGTCCTTTTTTTTTACCGCTACTTAAAAACTATGTAACTTTTAATTTTTTAAACATATACAAAAAAACATTAATACGTTTGAAAGACCAGATAATTACCCTCTGTTTGAAGTAATTACGGTGTTTAAATACTTATAACTGAGTATTTTATTGATCTTTAGATTAGTTGTCAACGCAATTAAAAAAATAAAACTGACATTTGTAGTTTGTCTGTGAGTAACGTTGAAAGTGAGCGGGCCGTTTTCGTCATAAATTATCAAAAACTTGTGTCACGTGATTTCTCAAGTAAGTAATCGTTTTTAAAGTTCACTCCACTATAATTGTATGTGTTTACGTTGAAAGAGTAAAGTGTAATGTGAATTTGCGTCTAGTTTAGCTTATTTTCCGTTTTATAACCTAAAACTTTTGTAAAAACGTGGTTTTGTGTTACATATTTTGTGCTTTTGTGTCACTTTTGTGTTATCCATAACACAAATTTTGTGTTTCGTCACACAAAATAATTGTAAAGGTTCATGCAGATTGGGAATATTACCTATGATATTTGTTTTTTTATATTGCGGTGAAATTTATTATCCACACCAAAACTATCGCTAAGTTGGTTTTAGAACAAAATTGCAATGATACCATATACGGACTTTACATTAAAATTTAAAAGTTAAAGTTAAAACTAAACTTATTTAAAATAAAATAAAATAAAACTAAGCTACTCAAATATTAAAAATTAAACATAAACACCACTATAAAAAGAACACCCCCTCTAGCAGGTCCGCTCGCGGCATGGTCCCTAAGACACTGGCTGCATTACCTCTCTGGATTGAAATTTTGAACTGAATGGTTAAATGGTACATTATGTACAACCTTATAGCAATATACGGCCGCATTCGACCAAACCGAAATAAGGTCTTATGCCCGGTTCCAATATTCAAGAAACGAATCGTTTTCCTTACGTCTCGTTAAAATTTGACATTTGCTACGTACAAAATTTGTGTCAAATTTTTTGTTTAAAGATTAAAAAAAATTGAATGTTTTAAAAATATTCCCCTCCTCAAATGTAAAATAAGCATTTGAGTATTCTTATAATAACATTCAATCTTTTTGAATCTTTTTTTCTCTGCCTTTCTAATTTTGGTGCAATTTACCAACTTCAAATAACAACAAATAACAAATAACTTTGAATACAAAAATGACTTTTTATTTACCTGATCTTTAATAAAATCTTGTGTCAAATGATGAGTGAGTATTTTTTTTTCTAACCCACTTTTTAACCCTAATATGAAACGAGCTTTATAAAAAAAAGCGTTACTTTTGTGTTACATTTGCGTTACGGTGACACAAAAGTTTTTGTGTTACTTCTGTGTTATAAATGGCAATTTTGGCGGCCTTACCCTTATAGTAATAAGGTCTGTGTACATATATTCGACACTTTGTGTAGTAACGGCTTCGATTCGGCATGGTCAGACATGCTTTGCCCGGTTTTTTTTATTCAATAGTGTACAACGGATAAAGAACTGAATGTTGCTGCGATTTACTTAATGTAGGTAGGTTTTGTTTTTTTTTATACATACACATGGTGGAAAAAAAATATGGACCCTGGAGGCTGGAGGGGAACTACCTTAAATCATAGAGTTAGATAATTTTAATTCAATCTTATAGTTTTAAAAAGAAACAACACCTCATTCAAAGATTTTTTAAATTCGCTTGTAACCCGGAATCGAACGACGAAATTAAACTCTGTGTTACATTTTCTTGATTGCATTATCTGTATATTGTATTATAAAAACCGATATTAAATAATGAATTGTTTTAAGGAACGGTCACATCACATCCTTATATCACTTAACTAAGCGCAATATTATCTTTATTGCCTAAATAAATAATAATAATGTATTATTAATGTCATCTAACACCACACACAGCTCGTACGCACGCACGCACGCAGGCACGCACGCACGCACGCACGCACGCACGCACGCACGCACGCACGCACGCACGCACGCGCGCATGCGCGGTGGGGCGTCGTGGATTAAAAACACAAGTCACGGACGCGAATAATACTTTTACCTTGCACCTATAATCGAAAAATCAACAGCAATCTTTGTTAGGAATTTTCTTTGTTGATTGACCATTCAATACCAAACGATATTGACAAACACTTTACTCTTATAAAAAGGTTTACCGGGCAACTCCGGCGCAGAACTCTCGCGGCAAGCGGTGAGTTTATCTGTTGTAACCTAAACAGTACATTATTTATACGTGAAAAACCGCTTGTTGTCCAGTACCAGTGTTTCAAAATGATAAAGGCACGAGTTGGAACGCTAAGGTAAACAACATTAAACTATTAATGCTAGGTTAGTGTTCTAGCTTCACGAAGTCGCGCCCCACTGCAAAATTTTGCGTACATAACGCAATCGTCCGACGTCAGACTCCCTGAGTGAGGCACGTCTTCGAGGACAAGAAAAAAGTACAGTCGAGTTTAAAATTTGTACTTATACACTTTATTCATATCCGACTCGGCTAGGCAGCGTTCGGGAAGCTTCGCAGCACCTTTTCGTCCCAATTACCGCAGTGTTTGAAGTCAAAAGTCTTTGACTAGTGTGTGTTGCCAGTGATGACTTTCGGATCTGAGGGGAGAGTATGAAGGGGATTACTAACGAGAGTGTTAGAAGCCCGACGCCGAAGGCGGAGGGCTTTTAATGACTCGAGTTAGTAATCCCCTTACTGCCTGTGATACACACAATGGTTTTCATCACATTTGCGAGGAAAAAAAACAATGAGAAAACACTTTAACTCTGCAAAATATAAAGAAATAACTTTTGACGAACGGGAACGTAAATGGAAACGATATTTTTTTTTGTGACCTCTACCACAGATAATAACTGCGTTTAGTTTCGACCTGGATTCGAGCCAGATTTAGCCAATTTGATAAAAATGTATAATTACTAAAATTAATTAATTAATTAATGATAAATGTAAACTTGAAATAGGTATAAAAATAATGAAGTTTAATGAAGCGTATAGGTTTTGTGTAATGTAAGTTAGTCTATAGCTAATTGTTAAAGATGAAATTAGAAACCGATTTAATTCTTGGCTGAAAATTAAACCTCCTTAGTCAGAAATGATGTACGAAAGAGTTGCAAATTTTAAAAAGAAAGTCATTACTCCCTAGGGATGACAAACTCGCCATAATTCCCGCGGGAACAATTTAGGCCATTGTCCTTCTGTATACAGGCATGGAATAACACCATTTACGAGCAAGTGAGATGAAAAGTAATATTATGGATTATTTTTATCCCGTAATTATTGGCTTTTAGTTCTTGTTTTCACAAGGTGTAATCGCCGTATTCATACGCCATGGTCACATTTAAGACAATGACCGTGTACTTATTAAATTAATTAATTAATTTATAAGTATATTCGTTTGGCGATTACCGGTAAGTCCCAAAAATATAAAAAAATACAAAGATATCGCTTAATAAATACTTTAAATCAAAATTATTTTCGTGATCGGATATACCGTTTTTGAGTTATTCGGACAAATGGGCGTAATTATTATTATTTTATTTATTTATTAAAAAGATTAAATTACAACAACATACACATATAGGGACATATGTCCCACAAAACCGTTTGCACATGACTCAAAAGATTATAATTAATCAAATTAAATTACATTAATTGATTACTTTACTTACATGAACTTAAATCTTGATCCTTTGCAGGACAGTAATCAATAAATAATAGAAAGACGTGAGGAGTGGCCATTAATATTATATTAACCTACTAAAGTTTGCTCTATTGACATCCGTGAATTGCAAAAAGAGCTTTTTCACCTCATAAGTTTATTTTAGGCTTGAAAAGGAAGAAACCAACCACGAAAAATGTATAAAAATTACTGTTTATTTGCTTTAATAAATCTACACATTATCATTTGTATTATTAATTAATTACTGCCTTGCGAAGGATCAAAATATTTAAGGGATTCATATTTAAGTAATCAATGAATATAATTTAATTTGTTCAGTTAAAATCTTAGAATAATGTCCACATGACGTCCATTTGTCCGATCACTGGTTATTGCCGAAAAACTGCGCTTCTCAACAAATCGACGTGATTGTTGTGGAGATACGCTCTTTTCCTGGTGCGCTTGTCCACATTTTGTGCTTCTGAATCCTATACTGAGAATGGTCCGACATGCTCTTGCCCGGCTCCACTTTATATTAATTTAAATTTAAAAACCCTCTGGCTTGCCTTTGTTGGCCGGTCAGAGTAGAGTCGCATGAGCTATATGCTCGAAGGGCGGATGTGTTGCATAAGCGGTGAGTGGGCACCTTATGGTCGTTTAAAGTCCAGAAGCACCTCTCCACCCTTAGCCCTTCTGGAACTGTTGCCTCCCTGCTGCTATATACGAGTATATGTGGCTATTTCGGGAGGTCCATTCCATTGAGTTGGCGAGTCACCGCCTGCTATTTCAACCAAAGCATTGGTCAGGCAGGCGCCGTAGTTTCATCAATAGCCTATTTCACCAATCCATATCAGTTCATTCATAGAACCTATTATTAATATTCCCATCCTTCTTAAATAGTCTTACACTAACCGGTGGTTGTCCGTGGCAGCACTTCTTGAGTTTGAACTCAGGGACAATCGCCGGTTGGTGTCCCATAACTTGTCTAAAGGGCCTCTGCGTGTTGGCTTCGGCTCCATGTACGCCTTCCAAAGGTCCGGGACTCCCATAGTCCCGTGATTGGTAAAGACATACAAATAATAATAATATGTAATTCAAATAATAATGTGTTATAATACCAACAACATACATTAAAATTTAAATAATTTTGAACACTATAAAAACATTTATCCATGGGCCATTTTGTCAATATTCGCTTGAAAAGGTTTCCTGTAAGCGATTTCATATTTTCTGGTAAATGGCTATAGATTTCTATACACATGTTGTACACATTCCTACCATACATCGCCTTGTTACAAGGAGGTTTGTACATTAGACACATAGTTCTTTTCCTCGTTGACCTTTGGAAAATCTCACTGCGTTTTTTGAAACAGGATTGGTGGGAATTAAGAAAAATACATACGCTTCTAATGTACAAACATGGCACTGGTAGAATGTGCTTAATTGTACTTAATTGTTTTACTACAATATAGTTTTTACATAAATACGATCTCAACGATAACCACATCTATTTTATTTCGATTATAAAGATACTAGTCACCCGCCCTCGCTTCGCTTCGGTTTATGTGAGTTTTCTGAAAAATCCGTACACAATCCAGAATTTATTATACATAAAAACCTTCCTCTTGAATCCCTATATCTATTTAAAAAAAACGCATCTAAATCCATTGCGCAGTTTCAAAGATCTAAGCATACATAAGGACAGACAGACAGGCAGCGACTTTATTTTATACTATGTAGTGCCTTACAATTTTCCTTAGCAAATTCATTTTCGTTTCCAGATATAACTGGCTTGTTGGTATTTTTCTTCTATACGTTAAGTCAGTCGAGTCGCAGCCGGTACCACCGGGACAAAACGTGCTGCTGAGTAAAGCGGATAAGGTAAGAAACACGGTACCGAAGGCCTCTGTTCTACTGGTTAAAAAGTTTTTCTCAAAAATGACAGGAAAAGTTGACATTACTATCTATATATTGGGATGCGAAGTACATAGTTTACTGACAGATCTCAAATTAAAAAAAAAAAACATTGCGTGCTCGCTACACAAGCACGCAATGTTGCATACAAATTTCATTACCATCTAGTATCTAACTTTTTAAAAAGTGAAAACGGCCTTAATAAAATGAGGGCACAAGTCTTATTACATCCAAATTTTGTTCGGAATATAACTTTTTTATCTGTATCTCGAATAGCTTGAGTAGTTTTAAAAAAAAAGCTTGCGTTTCTCCTTGTCATAAACAAAAGACGGTAAAGAGTAGGTAATAATATTGTCTGTATAGATTGTGTGGTATTTCTTTCCTTAATAAAGTACTTTACTCCAACATAATTTTATTCTTGCGATTTTTGAGAAAAGCACTATATATGCCTCGGCAGGAACGGCAATTGCGGGCCTCGTATTTTTAAACGGACTCGCAAGCTCGTCCGTTTAAACCAATCCTCGCCCCGCAATTGCCTACTTCCGTGCCTAGGCAATAATGTACTATTAACTTGTCCTAGGTCGTGTTGTCAACATTACGATAGGTCTTATATACTTGACAGTAATCAAATGGCGGTCGAATTCAAAACAAAATACAATAACACTTCAAAAGCAAGGTTGTGTGTCCATGACGATAAAAAATATACAGGGTGACAGGAAATTCGCCGTATTCCTTGAAAGGGGTTATTCTACAGCTCATTTGTAATGATTTAAGTCCAGTCAACCAGAGGTCAAAACTCATTGGTTTTCGAGTTATTCACGTTTTTAGATATATTTTTAAATACCCGCCTTTCGACCTTAAACTAGTAATTTTGTAAAAACAATGCAATTTTATTTAAAATTTTATAATTAACAATTATAGCAGAATGTTTGCGGTTATAAGCTCCATCGTTTCAACCAAAAAACACGGGAAGCGTTGTAGTAAAATGAATTTAGACCACAGTTCTCTTTTTTACATTCAGCTATGGGCTTAGTGTCCTATTTTTAAATAATTTTTCTTTTTAAAAACCTAAGGTGCGTTCCATTTTTAAATTTAGAGCATCTTAAATCGTTCTCTTTTTTAAATTCAGCTAATGTCTTACGACGTTCTATTTTTAAATAATTTTGCTTTTCAAAAACATAAAGTGCGTTCCATTTTCAAATTTCGAGCACCTCAAAGTTTTTGAGTGACCTACGTAATCAGTTAGTTTCAACTTTCTTTTCAATTCGGACGATATTGATAATTAAGCTTCTTTCTCAAATGGCTGCTTACCAATTCGAAGAATACGCAGATATCGTTTATTGTTACGGACTCTGCGATGGAGACGCCGCTGCAGCTAGAAGAGAATACCAACGTCGTTATCCTAACCGCCGTTTACCTCACGTAAGTGTGTTTGGTTCATCGTACCGTCTTATTCGGGAAAGAGGATCTGTTCAACGCCACCAAGCTGACGCTGGAAGACCTCGAAATGATCCTGCTGAGTGTTTCCAGGCAGACGGCACTACTTCGACGAGAAATGTGGCTAACCAGCTCGGTATGTCGCACTGGAAGGTGTGGTTTACACTGCACTCAGCTCGGCAGTACCCGTGTCATTACACTCCAGTACACGCTATTGAAGAGGGAGACCCAACGAGAAGGATATATTTTTGCAGATTCTTAATTAATGCAGATATCGAAGATCCCGAGTACCTGGAGAGAATTTTGTGGACAGATGAATCCAATTTCGACCGTAACGGGACCACAATCTGCACTTTTGTGCTCCCAAAAGTTAAAACCCAAAAAAATCAAGAGAAAGAGCTCACCAGCAAATACTTTCGTTGAACGTGTGGATGGGAATCGTGCACGACAATTTGATCGGACCTTTCTTTCTGCCAGCACGATTCACCGGCATCACATATGAAATTTTTTTGAGGGATGAGCTACCGACGCTACTTGAAGATGTGCCGCTTGCGACAAGAAGGAACATGATTTACCAACACGATGGCTGCCCCGCTCACTATTACCGAGGCGTACGACAGTGGATGGATCAGAACTACCCAAGAAGATGGATTGGTCGAGGCAGCCCAACCCCTTGGCCAACCAGAAGCCCGGATTTAACTCCATGTGACTTCTACATCTGGGGTCACATGAAGGCGTTGGTCTACGATAAACCGATACGTAATATAGAAGAGTTAAGACAAAAAATTGTAGAGGCGGCACAGACAATGAAAGATGGGCTTTCGAGGCGAGTAACAATCACCTAAGTACGAAAAAGGCTTCGTGCTTGCATTCGAAACCAGGGCAAACAGTTCGAGCAAAATTAGTGATGTAATTGATTTTAGTTTATAAGATTAAAGTTTATTTGATAGTGAAACTGTTTTTTTCCTCATTTTATCCTAACCTTGCTTAATCACTTATCAAAGTATCACTTAAGACTTAAGACAGAAACTGAAGGCAAAAAACCCCACGAATTCGAGACACACACAAATTAAATTAATTAAACTAATGACCCTTTATTTGTGTCACCAAAGGCCTTGCCTTCTATATCAAGAAGATAAGTTAAGATAAGAAACAGAAGACAAAGTAAGCCCTCGGAGAATCTAAAACGACACAAACAAACCCATTAGAGTCAAGCACGCTAAGTAAAGTCTTCCAGCTGTTCTGCTATTATTATTCAGATTCTGATTCAGATTTTATTACTCAATATAAAACAGTATAAATTACATTACATGTCAAATTATATGCAGTTACATTGAGATCGTCAGAAATAAAATAAAATTATAATAGTAAAAATAATAAAAGTCAACACAAAAACAAAGTACATTACAAAATTGAATAAAATAGAATAAAATAAAATAAAATAATAATAATTAAAAGTCAAACTAATTTACAAGTCAAGTTCCATATACTCATTTACCGAATAGAATGGGTTATCCAACAAAAGAATGATTATTATTAATTGTATTTTTTTGTATTAAAATGTCGTAAATTGTAAATTTTTAGAAAGCTTATGAATTAAGCAAATTATTCCTGTAATTTGTACGCGAAGTGTCGTACTTTTTTTTTAGCTATGCTTGAAAATGTCACAAAATTTGGAAAATAATTGCTAGAACTTCTAACTTCAAATCCTTTAATTTGCAAAAAATTGCATTTTTTTGTCATTTTATTTATTTTTCGTAATCAGTGGTTCATTGGCTATTCGAAAAAAACTTTCTTTATTTCTAAATG
The DNA here is from genome assembly GCA_923062465.1 of Acleris sparsana. NCBI lineage: Eukaryota > Metazoa > Arthropoda > Insecta > Lepidoptera > Tortricidae > Acleris > Acleris sparsana. The sequence continues at coordinate 3,908,717 of OV281305.1, read as the reverse complement.
ACGAAGTTTTTACAAAATTACTATTTTTAGGTCGATAAGAGGGTATTTAAAAAAAAAACTAAAAATGTGAATAACTCGAAAACCAATAAGTTTTGACCCCTGGTTAACTGGACTCAAATCATTACAAATGGAGCTGTAGAATAACCTCTTTCAAGGAATACGGCGAATTTCCTGTCACCCTGTATGTTAGTATATCGCGATCTTATTTATTTGACAGTAAGAGCTACCATCACGTCATCAATCTAATGTTGAAATTATATACTGTAACAAATATAAAAGGAGCACCTTGTAGCCTTTATCCAGCCTTATTATTATTTACATGTTTCGTTTGTTGACAGAGCAGGGAGTTCATGCGGTACTGTGACCACGAGAAGCCCATCTACGACCAAGACACGTTCTTTAACCGGATAGTGGCCATCAACAAACGAAATTTTGCCTCTGGTAATGGGACATATCCGTCCCAGTTAGTAGCCCCCGGAGTCTACATAAACAGAAACCACGTTCTAACCAGCTATACCCCCTTCAGGAGAATAGCTTCGACTGATGATAAACTGAAAGAAGATCGAGATTTATCAGAATTCTACATTACTCATTATAAGGGCAAATTGTTAAATGCAGACAGGTCTTTTAAAGGATATTTACTAGAAACCGTGGATGTGACGTGTGGGCGTCAAATCTTTCCAAATTCTTCAACCGACTTTGTACAAGCCGAAAAATTCCTCCATTTCCCAAATTATGACCTGATGGTTTTCCAAACCGAAGGCATGAGAGACTTCCTAACCGAATCTATGGCCTACCCTGTTGTAGACACCGTAAACCAACAGGGGATTTTGGTTTTAGGTCCCCAGCTGACGGAACTACCAAAATTCAATGACCTTATAGGGGATAAACTTAAAATCGTGTCATTAGGTATGATTGATCTCGATCACATTTACAATCGGAATCATTTACACTCCGTAACGCTGGAAACAAATGACAGGCTTCTTGAAGATTGTGACGAGTGGTTCGATGAAGTGAACAAATTCATTTGTATCAAGAACGTCGACGAACATATAGGCATAGGGTCGGGAGCTTTTCTGTTCAATGGAAACGCAGTTATCGGGGTCGGATGCTTTACTATACAGAAGGGTATAGAAAGTGTTCACGTTTTTACTGATGTGCGTAACGTGTTATCATTGATAACATCGACGTGCACGGAGTTTGACGGCTACGGCATTCCGACAACAACAACTACTGACCTCATTACAACAACCCAGGATTCTAAACCCGTTTGAACAAAACTTGAGCACGGAAGAAATATTCTTCTTCTTCTTTGCGCCGCGGCGACTTCAACAGTTACTACCGCGGGGATATGGTGTTTCCACAATGAAGTTATTTCGCCAGTGTCAAGTATATATAAGTATAAATCAATCTAGTAATAAAATACAATCCAATCTTGTCTAGGAAGATTGGGGGCAACGTTGTACGGTGATATGTAGGACAGAGGTCAAGATAGTTTTAACCTCTGTACGACGAAGCAAGAAGACGAAACGAGAAGCAAGATGCCAGATACACGAAATAAGTCTAAGTCTTCTATCATTGTGCAACACAAAGGCATAAAAAGGACAAATCAGTAACAGAAAAGAACTTTGAACACCTAAATACACAAAAATACAAAACCAAAACATGTTACACCTCCGCCATCTTTTAACGTTGCAAATGGCCCCCCGAAAAGAATATTACATTAAGTACCTATTGACAGTATATTGACATAATTTATTTCTTTATGTCACATCTTACGTTACAGTACGATTCTTTCCACTTTGACACTCGGGACATCTCGATTTTAATCGTAAAATAATATTCTAAATATTCAAAAAGACAAAAATCAACTTTGTATGACATACTGGTTTCTGCGCGCGACTTCATCCGCGTAGATGTCGATTATCGTTATTCCTTCGGAAACTTTTAAATTTTCTGGAATGAAAAGTAAGCCTATGTTTTAATCCAAGGTATAAACTGTCTCCATTCCAAATTTCATCCAAATCCGTTTAGCCGTTGCAACGCGAAGGAGTAACAAACCAACACACAAACATAAATACAAACTTTCGCATTTAAAATATTAGTAGGATATTGGGATGTGACGGTTTATTTGGATTTCAACATCAAAGGAATTTGCTTCGAATAATATTATCTGTAATTTACTACTAATTTAATATTTGTATTTTTAGTAATGCGATGTAATAATTAAATCAAGCCTCATCTGTGTTATTCTTAGGCCTGCTGTAAAAAATGACATTGTGGCAGCCTGGCAGGTGATTACATTACCGGTTAAGTGCACGCATGATATTATGAATATGCAGCAATGTGTCTCGTGTCAAAGTCCAATTAATCGTACTGTATGGCATTTTATATGACAATCGACCTTCTTTTTATCAGGAGATATGAATGAATGAATGATATTTATTTTCCAAAGTAAGTCACAATATACATTGAATGTTAGTATGTCAAAAGTACAAGAAATATCATTGGAATCGTCAAAAAATATACACAGATCTAATATAATCAAAAATATAAATAAGAAGTCAAAATAAAAATAAAAATAACAATACAAAACTAGAGTTATCACCGTTAAGGATCGTCGTAAAAATAGCATGTAAACAAATTAGCAATACTTAAAAAAAAAATAACGTAATAGGTCAAAAACATCAGAAATAATAAAAACAACAATACATATTAAATCAAAACAAATTATAAATTAAGGTCCATAAACTCTTTAACTGAGTATAATGGATTTTCCTATAACAGGTTTTTCAGCCGGTGTCCAAATGCATCGTCGGATGGTTCGTTTCTGATTTCGGAGGGTAGACGTTCGTAAAAGGTGGGACCAATTACGCGCGGGATCTTCGATATGGGATACCTATCCCATGTGAAATTTATTCTCTTTATTTATTCTCAAGAGACTAACCTGTTATAATATGTATACTGTAACTTGATGGTTCCCCCTGTTAACGCCTATTTTTTTTAAACCACATTTCAATATTGTATAATTTAATAAGCTGAATTCTATCTAGCATATCTAAGTGTAGCCGAATTGGTTTTAAGCATATTTTCTGAATTCCGAATAGTAATTTTGGCCAAAAATTACTTACAAATAAATTAGTTTCGCATAAAGTTAGATTTGGTATAAGCTTAATTTCGCCGAATTAATACCTACATTGAGTTTCCTGTAGTAGCAATGATGTTTTTTGTTAACGTTGCTCAGTAAATAAAGCATGATGATTAATATTTTTGTTTATTTTTAGTGTTATTTAATATTAACATAACCTAATAATAAGAGTCGCCTTATGTCCCGCTTCCTGGGGCAGTATCGACCTTTCGGCGTAGTTTGGCGCTTCGCGTCTGGACACAACTCTAAACTAACCTTTTTTTTTCCAAGTTAAAAAAATTAAAATATAGAACTCATTTATTCAGTAAGTAGGTCGCACGGGCACGTTTACACGTCAAGAATTTACCAGAGCTTCCCAAGAGACCACTGATTAGACACGCCGCAAGAAACTCAGCAGTCAGTCATTTATTAAACATATTTCATATTACAATGGTACTAATTAGTCTAAGCATTATATAAAGCTATAAATATTAAATTAAATATAATATTAAATAACATGCGTAGTTCAGCAGGAAAACATGCCAAAAATCTTGGGAGAGAGATAGAGGGAGAAATGGAATAAAATACCTACTTGTGTATATAAGACGGTGCAAGACGACCAAATAAAAGTTTCGATATGTTTTCCTGCATCAACGGTGTCCCCTAGACAAGATAATGTATTTTTGCATTTGAAAAAATAATTGGTGCCTAGTTTCGGGTTTAGGCCATGCATTTTTGTCTGTTAGAGAATACTCGACCCTATAATAATATGCTTTAGACAAAAACGACTTTTTCTAGGATTTTTTTAAGTGCTGGAAAGGGTAGTTTTAAAACTACGTCAGGTAATTTATTATAGAAATGAATGCATTGACCAACTAATGATTTATATACTTAACGGACACGGAATTATCGAATAGCGATTTTATTTTTGTGTCTAGTATTTAAATTATGTATATGTTTAGTATGTCTTTGGTGAAACATTCTAAATTCTTAATAAAATAAATAATATTCTCGTAAATATATTGAGATAAGATATTAATTTCTTTAAAAAGTTATCATATGGAGTCACGAGAAATTAAATTGTAAATAGAACGAATGGCCCTTTTTTGTAAAACAAATATAGTTTGTATGTCAGCTGCCTTACTCCAAACCTTCAGACATATCACTATGGAAATAACTATAATGAACTAAGCGAGCTGTCTCAACATTAGTTAGTTGTCTAATTTTCCTAACGGCGTAAGCTGCCGAACTTAGTTTACCGGCCAGTGCAGCTATGTGGGGACTCCATTTCAAATTTTTATCTATTGTTATGCCTAGGAAAACTGCCTTATCTACCATTTGCAAACACCCGTCATTTTGAAAAATACTAGAATCTACCGGTTTAACATTAGGCAAAGCGAACCAAAAACATTTAAGTAGTTTTCTTAGCATTTAGTAGCAAATTGTTACTAGTAAACCAATTAAGTACTTTAACTAGTGTGGCGTTTATCCTACTGTAGTCTACAGCAATCTATCAGCAAAAAGTACCATATCACACAGTTTACCTACTATTGGTGGTAAGTCATTTATATAAACCAAAAATAAAAAGGACCTAGAATAGAGCCTTGAGGCACACCTATTTCCACTGTAGCTCCAACAGATTGCGTTTTGAGTTCTATCACTGAGATAAGAAGACATAAAACTTAAAGCTTTATTGGACAATCCGTCAAATTGCTTGCGATTTTCGACCGTCACGCACCTTTAAAGCCTTTGCGGGTTAAGCATTACCCCGCGCCGTGGCTTACTTCCGATATTAAGTCTCTAATGGCTAAGAGGAACCGGGCCCGTTTGAAGCTGCGACATAAACCGTCGGATGAAAATCACCAAAACTATGTTCTCTTGCGTAACCGCTGCAGTCGTAGGTGTAGAGATGCTAGGCGCCGCTACATTCACGAACGTATAGAGAGTTGTCCCTATCCTAAATTATGGAAGTTTCTTAAGTCTTTAGGGGTGGGCAAACCTCAACAAAACTCTTCTAAGGTTAAACTTGACCTCAATTCCCTCAACAATCACTTTAGTACTTCTCCGGTTGTCTTGGACCCGTCTCTAAAAAAACAGACTTTATCTCTTCTCGCCAACACTCCTCACCCCGACTTTACCCCTTTCGACCTAGGCTTCATTTCGACGGAAGAAACTTTAAATATTTTAAAAAATATTAAGACGAAAGCCGTTGGTGAAGACGGTGTGGGTTTGGACATGCTTATGCTCGTGGCGGAACCTATTGCTCCCATCCTATCCAAAATTATTAACTTTTCTTTGTCTTCGGGCTGTTTTCCCTCTTCGTGGAAATCTGCTCACGTCATTCCTCTTCCTAAGACCTCAAATCCCTCTTCCTTTTCCGATTATCGACCAATTTCAATTCTTCCAGTCCTATCAAAAATTATAGAACATTTTATAAATAGAAAGCTGTCTCGCTTTCTTAACTTTCACAAACTTTTCAATTTGTTCCAATCTGGGTTCCGCCCCGGGCATAGCACTGTCACTGCCTTGGTCAAGGTCACCGACGACATTCGTCTTAATATAGAACACAGAAAACTCACTGTTCTGGTCTTATTGGACTTTAGCAGTGCTTTTAACACCGTAGACTTTGAAATCCTCCTCGGCATCCTCAAAACATTAAATCTCTCTACTACAGCTCTCTCGTGGTTCCAATCATATCTCCTTGGGAGGCGCCAGCTTGTCAAGGTAGATGATGCTGTCTCTTCTTGGAGGGATTTGTCCGCTGGTGTCCCCCAGGGAGCTGTGCTATCCCCGCTTCTGTTCTCCATATTTATTAATGGCATCACTGCTTCTCTTCAATCTTGCTATCACCTTTATGCAGACGATTTGCAGATTTACGCCTCGGCTGGTATTGATGATTTTCCCTCCTTAATAAGCCTAATAAACTCTGACCTAGCTAGGATTCGAGATTGGGCAGCTAACTACGGGCTAAAAATCAACGCGAGGAAATCGCAAGCAATTGTTGTCGGTAGTCCATATATTATTGCAAAGTTGTCTGACCTTGTGTGTCCGGTTTTGGTATTCGACGGTACTATTATTCCTTTCTCTTCCACTGTCAAAAATTTGGGTCTCACAATGGATCAGACCCTTTCCTGGTCGGCTCAGGTTTCTGAAGTTAGTCGAAAGCTCTTTAGATCTCTCCACTCCCTTAGGCGCCTGCAGAATTTCCTGCCCCTTCGCACCAAGATTACTCTTGCACAATCTCTTCTACTCCCTTTATTCGACTATGGCGACATCGCATATATTGACGCAACTGAAGAGCTGCTCAATAAGCTGGAACGGCTTCAGAACGTGTGCATTCGGTACATATTTGGCTTGCGGAAATTTGACCATGTGTCTGATTTCCGTACTCAGCTTAAATGGTTGCCCATTAGATCGCGTAGGAATGTTCATGTCCTGTCGTTGCTATTTAATATCCTTTTCAATCCTCAATCCCCTCCTTACCTTGTCGAACGGTTCTCTTTCTTGGCTACCGGGTCCCAGAACCGCTTACGCTCGAGTGCCAACCTACTCCTGGCTTTTCCTGCTAGCAAATCCAAATCTTACTCTAAATCCTTCTCGGTACATTCTGTTCGTTTATGGAATAGCCTTCCAACTGATATCAGGCAATCACAATCTGTTGCTTCACTTAGATCTAGGCTGAAGAGGTACTGGCTTGACTCTTGTTCCTGATCTAAGACTGTATGTCCTTTTTTCCTTTCATACTTATATATATTATTTATATATGTATATATATATACATACAATGTATATATTTATTTATTTATCCTATTTAATATATATATTTATTATACCTACATATTTATTTGCTATTATTATTTTAATCTTCTGTATCTTTAATACGTTGTACGTTTAGCCATCCGTTGTTTTTATTCTTCTCTCAATCGCTCAAAGGTTAACTGGAAGAGATCCCTTATAGGGATAAGTTCGCCTTTGTACATACCTTTTTTGTTTCTGTTTATTTTTTGATTTGTTATTTTCTGTTTGTACAATAAAGAGTTTACATACATACATACATACATACAATCCACCATGTTCTAATTTTAAAATAAGGGTCGTATGGTCTACGCAATCAAAAGCTTTAGAAAGATCACCAAATATTCCTACTGCATCACAAGATGTCTCCCAACAGCTATATATATATTTAATGAGTACAGATGCCGCATCAATTGTTGATCGACCTCTGGTAAAGCCGAACTGGTTATTGCTAAGTAGTTTATTTCTATTAAAGTGACCTAACATATTATTCAGCATTCGTTTCTCAAAGACTTTACTTAAAACTGGTAGTATAGAAATGGGACGAAAGTTCGTTAAATCACTCATCTCGCCTGATTTAAAAAGAGGTATGACTTTACTATATTTCATGAGATCTGGAAAGATGCTCTCTGATATGCAATTATTGTAAATTAATGCTAGATGGGGTACAATTACATCTATGATACGAAAGAGTACTCTAACTGATGTGCCCCACAAATCCTTAGTCTTTTTTAGTCTAAGCGATTTAAATGCCTTGACTATTGAATCTGAATCAACAGGGCTGAATTCAAAGTGTAGTGTTACTGACATTAGTGCAAAGTAATGATTGAGCTTCAACCGCGGATGATTTAATTCATTTCGTAGTATTAATGGCTATGATGGAAAAGTAATCTTCAAATGCTAAGGCAACATCTTTATTTGACGTTATTTGTTTGTCACCTTTGTTTAGGGTGATTTGATACTCACGAGTTTTTTAATTTTCCCGTTTCTCTATTTATAATATTCCATACAGTTTTTACCTTATGACTTGATCTAACCTACACCTAACGTAATATAACTATGCAAAATTTGAGCTGTTTTTACAATTTACAATGACGCTAATCAAGAAATGATGAATGAATGAATGAATGAATGAAAATTATTTTCCAAAGTAAGTTAGAGACAAGAAATTACATTGGAATCGACAAATTTATACCAAATTGTCACCATTAAGGATCGTCTTAAAAATAGCATGCAACCAAATTAGCCATTTGTGCATTGGCGCTATTGTTGTTTCGGACATAAACTCGGACAGGCAATCGGGCTTTAAAAAAATTCTTCTCATAACAGATATGCTGATGAAAATATAAAATATAATGAAATTCTGCCACGTCGATATTATGAACATACTATTCGGTTAAATAACCATTCGGATAATATATATTTATGCCAAATGAAATTTCGGCTAATCGAAGATTCGGCGGAAATAAATTATGCGAAACTTGTTATGCCTAATGCGTTTCGGACATTAAAAATTAATCCAAATAGATGGCTACCAAATATGACATCAACATCAATTGAAAAAAAGGCCATGGATCCCACTTTGCTTCAAATGCGACTCATAGGTCACCAGACTTAACACATACCAAGTGCATATTGTTCGCAGCTGACCCACGGATTTGAACTATCCAAGTTTCATTTCTAACCGACTTAAAATAGAGGAGTATTCAGTTGTGTTTTTACGGTTCCGTAATTGGTTCCGTACCTCAAAAGGAAAAAAGGAACCCTAAAAGGATCACTTCGTTGTCCGTCCGGCTCTGTCTGTCTGTCAAGGTATCAGGTTGAAATAAATGTCAAATAGTCTCAGGTCTGCAATCACTTGGTGCTGTTAAAAATCAAACTTAACTACGCAATCAAAAGAAACGGCCGTTTCATACAAAACACATGGAAATGCAAACCTATATTGTACTTCCCATTTACCTAGCATCATGAAATTAGGCAAAAAGCATGTCTTATAGCACACGGAAACAATCCGAAACAAGTAAATTTGTAGATAAATCTAAAAAAATATTTTTTTTTCATAACAAACTTATTAAGAGTTTTAGACTTTATCTTTTAGGCATAGCAATGCTACCTTATTTTTGGTGAATGTAGCTGTACAGCTATTTATGTTATTATAAACGACTGTACTGTAGTATGCTAGCTTATGTAAGCGAATATCTTTGTTAGGGTCCAGTTTTGAAGGAAACTTAAAATATACTCGGAAGCGGGAAAAATCTTCTTGCCTCGATTCCTGATGTTAAAACTATTTACATACCTACAAGTTTATACGGAACCTCCGGTGCGCAAGGCCGACTCGCACTTGACCTTTTTTTAACGTTGTTTACTATGGAACCATATATAAAGTAAGTCGTAACAATACTTTTTCACCCGTCATGCTCTTAAAATGTTTCTTTAGTCTCTGCATATCGGGACTAAAGGTCCTTATCAATCTCTACAAAGTTTTTTTTTTTTAATTTACTTTGGAAACCCCTAAACAACCAATCATTGTGTTTATGAATGAAGGATTATCGCCATTTTCAATGATATGTATAGACAATTTTTAGGGCGTGGAAATATCATCAAAATGACAACTGTGCAATAATATAATAAAACGATTTAATTTCGTGAAACACGATTAACGATCAGGAACATGAATCTATTTAATTATTTTAAGGATGAATTCATCTTATTATACGGTCTAATTAGTTTTATAATAGTTTTCAAGTTTGAATCGGTTGGCTAAACATGCAAGCACTTAAAACGTCACTTTACAAAAAAAACAACTTTGGAACAAATTTGTAAGCAACTTTGTTTTAATTATAATAAATATTGTAATTTTGTATAGAACGTTGTTTTTTTCCCTGCATTCAAAGTGAAAAGTAGAGTGTTTAACGCGAGACTAAACAACTGTAATGACACTAGAACTACTCGTGCCATTATGGCTTGTTTTAGTCCCTTGTGGTCAAGGTCAAACTACTATTATTTATTTAAAAAGGTTAAAGAAAGGGTATTGGGTAAGTTTGTATGAACATTATGGGCATTTATATTTTTAACGGCCACGGGTTATTTACTAATAAAAATATTTTTTTCAATCTTTGAAGTTTTTGAAGAGCATGTTGTTTCGACATTTGTATGGCAATTTTTTTGGATAAATATTGGTTTTTATCGACATTGGGGTTCTTAGCTAGATAAAAAGTTCAAATAACTGTTAACATTTTAATTATTCGCTATTTTTAACGGGTGGCATTTTGATCGTAGGCCTTTCAGACGTAGATATTATGAATGTGGTAATGTTGCGATATTTTAATTTTAGATATAAATCATATCATCATATTTATTTATTTCTCAATAGTTATACAGTATAAAGTTACTTTAGCACAAAACAAAAAAATACGCAAACATACAGAGATCGTTAAATAAAATTTTCATAATATTATACTACCTAAATACAATATTTATTCAGAAATTAAATATAATCATAAAGTTAATCTGGTTAGTTTTTATCATGATTTCACTACTTATATTCTAATATTCATTTCCTAGGTACTCTTTCACGCTCTACAGTCTCTTTCTAAGGAGCAGTTCTCTAACTTGCTGGCGAAATGCACTTATATTGGCCACAGCTTTGATCGTTTGCGGCAGTTTATTGCATACTTTCTGCGCCATTACTCTAGGGCTTTTCTTGGCTATGTTCAATCTATATTAAATAGGTCTGAGGTTATCGGGATATCTACTCGGACGCTTACTGTCATCACCAATCTTTTTTAATTCACTAGGATTATTTCTTACGTACATGAGTAATTCTAAAATATATGTTGATACAGAGGTTAAGATCTGAAGGCGTTTAAAGTATTCCCTGCAGCTCTCATTATATTTAAACTTTGACAAGAACTCGAATTGCACGCTTTTGCATTTTAAGGATACGTTCAAAATCGGTTGAATTTCCCCATATAATATATTAACTTTCGGTAGGTATTCAGATATTTACCGAATAAATAAATAATTAAAAATAAATATCGAAGCGGTGATATTAAAGATTAAAGTACTAGGTTTTTGATACTTAAACTACGCCCAGGCAGAATAATTTAAATATCTCGGCTCCGATGCACCTTAAAGTATTACATAACATAACAAAATATGTTCATTTTGAATAGATCTATCATGCTCACCTTAAAACTGTATGCCTTTTACAAATGACAATACTATAAGCCAAACAAATTTCCGCCGGTCTATTATGGTCTTATTTATCGATTTGTACAATGGTAGATAAAACATCCGTCGTTTTCTGACCACTACGTAAGTGCGACAGGGATAAAAGAATCTATGACGAATTTGAGGCATCTCAGGCACACACATAGTGATTTCGGTAATTTTAGTAACAAGCCAAGCGTTTGCATTCATAATGTATCATTTTGGTGAAGTAGAATAGATTAAGAAGACCACAGGTTCACTACATAGGTATTCTCGATTTTTTTAATTCCGAATTTCATTATTTAGAAAACGATATTCAAAGTTCCGATGCTAAAACTCCGAATCAAACTGTGGAATCACCGCTATTACGATTGCTTAATTTCGAAGAATAGCTAAACTGAAGTGGCAGTGGGCGGGGCACATTGCTCGCAGGACTGATGGCCGATGGGGTCAGAAGGTTCTGGAGTGGCGTCCGCGGACCGGAAGACGAGCTGTAGGTACGCCTCCAACAAGATGGAGTGACGACCTCGTCAGGATCGCGGGACCGCGGTGGATGCGAAAAGCACAATACCGGTCTGAGTGGAAAGCCTTGGGGGAGGCCAATGTCCAGCAGTGGACGTCTTTCGGCTGACATGATGATTATTAATATTATAGCTATTCCCTCGAGAACTTTTAAATTTTCCGGAATGAAATTTAGCCTATGTGTTAATCCAGGGTATAAGGTATCTCCATTTCAAATTTCATCAAAATCCGTCCAGCCGTCGCAGCGTGAAATAGTAACAAACATCCATCCATACAGACAAACATTCGCGTTTATAATATTAGTAATGATTTGATTTATCAAAATCCGTCCATCCTATGTTAAAAGAGCTGTATCTTTGGAAAGGTATAGATAGCGCGTTGATTTTTTTCAGAATACGTGTTATCATGGCCGATGCACTAACAAAAAAAGTGAAATAATAAAGACCATATTATTTCCCTTTTTTTGTTAGTATATCAGCCCATACAAGAAACGTATTCTTTTTCAACATATTTTTATTTTTGCTGTATCGTAAAAACGGTAAAACATACAAGCAAAACCACAAATACTTACAAAAAAAAGATCAAATGCGAGTTGCACACGCGATGGTTCGATCGATAATAATACCTGCTTTGCGGGGAGTCCGATTCGCACTTAATGGTCGAGAAAACATGCCGAGTTCGGCGGGACGTCTGACACGTCACGCCCGTAGCATCAGTACCCTTAGGTACCATGAGTCACAATAGCGTCGAATGCTCTGTTCCTCGCACTCTATAAGAAACTGCGAGGTCTGCTAGGGACAGAGCATTCGACTACGGTAGTTGCAACTCATCGTAAGGTCCACGTCCCGTCACGGCACTGTTTGCTGGAAGCTTTAGAGCTGCCGCACATTAGGCCACCTTTTCGCCGCCACCAAACGCGACCACTAATGGTTTGGTCAAACCGCTACACGCCGCCACAAGTGGGTGGATGCGGCCACCAGTAGCAGCCACTAGCGGCTAGAATACATTGCTCATGTGGTCGTGCGCGAGAATCGAATGACAAAACGCGGCCACAAGTAGCGAGCGCGTCAGTCAAAGACTCGAACGTTCAGTTTGCGCCGATGCTATACAAAATGTAAGGCCACAAGTGCCTTCGCTGTGGTCGCCACTAGTGGCGTGCGGCAGCTCTTACTTAATCTGTGGCACAAAAGACGTTACGCACGTAGACGCCACACACCTGAGCCACGTGATTTTTTTTAAAGTTGCGCGTTCTACTCACGAAATGACGTCATTCCGACCACTAGTTCAAAGCGTATTTTTTTCTCAGTAAATATTAATAATAACAAAAAAATATGCTTCTGTAAGCATGATTTTATCAGAACACCTTTTTTAAAATCGTGTTGTTAAAATTGTTTTAGGCATTTAGTTTTTAACGTCATTTCGTGCGAGTACAACTGTAGGAGTATCTATGTCTGCGAGCACTTAGAAGGTGTTTCGGGTTTGCCTAAAATATGCATTCTCACAGCGATTAAAGTGACACATATATTTACGAATTCGACTGTACTTCTAGAGAGAAAGTACTCTCTCACTCGCTCTTAAAAAGAGTGTATGAGTGCGAGTGAGAGAAATACAAACCCGGAGCACCTTCTAAGAGCTGTCGCACTGTATAGTCGAAATCAACCTTAACTGCATTGAAATAGAGTCGAAAAATTACGAAGCTTTTATACCGCGAATATACATAATTTTTGCTTACATTTTTATATGTAGCATACTTATACCCACGTGCGTGCGAAGCGTGCGCCGCACTTCACACTTAGGTTATCCTACGACAGCGTGTGCTGGGGGCCTAATATGGCTGCATTTAGCGCGTACGCGAGTGACGGATCCGATGTAGGTATTATCCACATTCCATTTTTGTCACGCGATAAACGAAAAGAAATGAATAGTTAATATACACGAAATTTATTGTATATATTTATTTTCTAATAAAAAATAGTTTTACTAATGACAAGCGATGGTAAACTTTACATGGCTGGCCAAGTTTCAGAAATATTTTTCTAATCCAGTGAATTAAATCGAAGACGACGCATCGTTTTAAATGTGTAATGGGCTTGGGTTTCAGTTTATTTTATTTTGTTATACGTTAATAAAATAACGACATACGACGTGGAAGGAAAAAAATGTGAATAATGCTTGTTATTAAAAAAACCGTTCATTCGCTTATTTACAATGTTCTTTTATTACTTGAAACTTTGCTTAAACAAATGTATTTCACTATTGATCCATAACATTTACTGCCATTTAGAATAAAAAACGGAAAATCGACGACTCGAAATGACGATTTGAAACACATCGACAAGAAAGATTGACTGACTTAAATAACATCTAAAATCGAACATGTCCCATGGTGAAATTGTCCATTATGATACAGATAGAAAGGAATGTGTCCATTTGTTGCATTTGTTGCATTTTTGTAGTCGTAAATGTACCCAATGATAAACACGGCACTTTGATGCGTCATATACTTTGATATTAATCTAAATTAAATAATTCATAATAGACTTCGTTCACTTTGTGCTTATTTGCACCTAATTTATCATGGAAAAAAGGAAATTTGGCTTTAAATATTGCACAATAAAATTTTGGCTTAATTCAGTTTGGACACTATAACTTTGATTCAAATTCAGTAAGGTCTTCTTCTTCTTCTTCTTTGCCTTTGATATGGCGTTTCCACATTAAAGTGATTTCCCCAGTGTCAAGTATAGGTATATAAGTATAAATCAATATAGTAATAAAATACAATCCAATATTCTCCAGGAATATTGGGGGCAACGTTGTACGGTGATATGTAGGACAGAGGTCAAGATAGTTTTAACCTCTGTACCAATGCGAGTGCACTTGAAACGAGATGTAAGATGCCAGATTCACGAAATAAGTCCAAGTCTTCTATTACACAAAGGCATAAATAACACAAATTACTACGAGAAAAGAACTTTGAACACCTAAATACACAAAAATACAAAACTAAAACAGATTACACATCCGCCATCTTTTAATGTAGCAAATGGCTCCCCAGTAAGGTCTTTCAAGTGGACGCTTTTCCTTTTAACCAAAATGACGGTAAATCGTCCATAATGCATAGAAAAACTCAAACCATCTTGTACGCGTGCCGTTTGACAAACTACTACGGGCGATAGTGGAGATGCTCGTACGATGATCATGCCGATTATAGACGATCAGGTAATTTGGTCGTCTATCGAGACGGGCCTCTGAGCCAAGAACATTTTCTTTATACGGCCCTAGGTCTGCGAATGAGTTGCTAACCCTGAGAACTAATGGAATCTATGATAATAATTCCAAGTGTAAATAAATGCACGAACCAAGTAGTTCACTGTATGTTTTAATAAACTGTATCGGACTTCGATACGTATATAAGGGGTAACATCCGAGTCATTTTACAAATAGGAGATATCAAGTGGCAATTTAAGTCACAGGGATTTAAAAATAAACTAACTAAGCCAGCGCTAAAGTAGCCAATCGCCTGTCACTTAAGATCCAAGTCCTGCATCTCTTCTCTCTCAAAGGTGCTCTGGTGCGGGTAGAACGAGTCGGAGCCAGCAATGGAGGTGTCTTCCAGAGTGGGGTAGGGGTGGTGGGGCATGTTGCCCATCCATTGCGGGTACCAGTATAGACCCTGGATAAAAATAGTAATTAATTACTTAATTGAAGCAATTCAGGGGGCTTATATGTCTGCGTTTATCGCGTGACAAGAAGTGGATACAGCATCCGTAACTTTTTGACAGGTATGCAAGTACGACAGTGACGTATTTTTTGTCCACATTTTGTCACGCGATAATCTCGACCATACTGGGCCCATAAAGCTATGGCAATGACATAGGTTATCGTAAAAATAGGTTAAGGGTTAACCACATATGATAAAGTCGGTGCCTAGTGTTCCGCGATCTGGATCTCAATAGCCAAAGCCTCTTTGTGTCTGTTCTTTGGATCTTTAATTTTAATTGAGTAGTTGCTAATGTATAACTTCTTAGTTCTGGTAAATCGGTTTTGTTAATAATGGAAGTGTTTATAAAGTACAGCAAATAATTGAAATTGACACTGCCAGCAAGGCGCAAGCAAACTATTTATCTCCATCTCACTTTCTTCGTGCGGAAGCACAAAAAGCCATCCCTTTGCATTCTTGTTTGGGCGTGTCAGCATATGTGGCCTCTTAAGTATACAAATATGTATTACATATCGTGTGTAAACTGTGATAACTTATAAAATCGCCTTAGGATAAAATCTGTGCTATAATCAATGTAATTAGATAAGGCTGGAGGGTTTTCCTAAATAAATAAATAAATAAAATTTAAATTTATCTTATAACTAGGGCTAGGACTTTTGGTGGCGTATCGTGGTTCTAGAATCTATGGAGTCGCTATTACCTAATTATAACACATCGTATAACATCTTGATTTTGACCATCAGTAATTTTGTTATATTTCAAAATTTATTAATTAATTAAACCGCTACCGCTATTCGTTAACGAACCAATACGAATTTATGGAGAATATCTCCGCTGTGAAAGCGCAACAAACAAACAAATATTGGTATATCGTCGGGGATATTGCAATACCACGTAACTAACAAATTCAAAAAGTTACAAAATGTACCTTACTGACTTACTTGCTAAGGTGTATTTTGCATCTTATTTAATTTGTCACTTATGCTGTATTACAGTATCACTGACGATATGTGGATAAACCGAACTAAAAGTAGTTTATTTTGAAATATGACAATACTAAACGTCAAAATCAAGGTGTTATGTACTCGATAATAATTAGGAAATAGTGACTCCATGAATTCTAGAACTATGTTATGCCACCAAAAGTCCAAACCATACTTAAATATACTTACAAAAGTACCTAAGCAAACCCTAGATTTACCTAAACCTACACTATTTTAACTAATAAACTATAGAGTCTAGTTTCCAAAACACTGGCTGCATTGTCCCATTGAATGGCTACGCTTTTTGGGCTCGAACACGTCACGAGGCCAGCATTCTGACTCGAAGTTACGTTAGCCCCATCCTTTTCTCTCGGTTTAGTCTCGAATGACGAGTGACAGGGAGGGAGCTAATGTAACTTCGAACTTCCATTTTCAAAGTAGAGCCTCAGGGGGTATAAGTAATCGAGACTCATAACGCGATCAACCTCGCAAGGGCTTCAGCCAAACGCTCGAACGTATAAGGCTGCCTAATTGAGAATACACGAGCTAAAATTGGTTTTGTACTCTTTGACGGGACCACTTAAACTCGCCAGTTTATATAAGGTGCGACCACACCGCAAGATAAGGCCGTGACACTTATGGCACGTCACTGCGTTTCCATACCGTCACCATATTTTAAACAGCGGTGTGTTGGTTTTTTTAAGCTGCGCCGCAATTACTCGTGCCCTCGTTCGACCGACGGGTCCATATTGGCTTCGCTAAAGTTTATCACCCGAAATTGATTTTCCTAACGATTTGTACTCCTAATGATCACTGCTCCTAAAAAATGTTTTCCTAAAAATTTCGTTCCTACAATTTATTTTACTATTAACGTAGCTCATAAAACTCATATCTCTTAAAATTTTAAGTGCTAATGTCACTGATGTAACTTTTTGTAAACTCCTATTTTTTTTTTAAATAACATTCTTAATCATATTTTTTTTGGGTCTATATTGGCTCACCTAAAAAATTTTACTCCGAATGTATTTTTATCCCTAATCATCGCAAGTCCTAAAGTGTTTTTTACTGAAACGGTTTCTACTTTCCGAGTACAGGACTTTACGCAGGATTATTTTAAAGTTAAAGATGATCTGCTCTTTTATAAAAAAAAATAACCTCGAAGACGAAAGCGGGAGCCAAGCTCCCGCTTTCGTCTTCTAACCTATCCGCGATCCGAGTCGGTTTTGCCACTAAGTTCCTATTCCCTACTGCCTACGTAATGACGGACCCTTAGGATCTCAGTCACTATTAACTTTAGAGATAAAAATAATAGAAAAAATAACATTTTTACAATTATAAATAAGTTTAATCTACTTATAATAATGTGCAATTTTAGGAATAAAAACCATTCTACATAAAACAAATATAACAATGAACAATAGTGTAAAAGATGGTTATGTTGAGAAAATATAGGAAAACAAATAGTAGTATGATCGATGTTTATTGCAACGGACATTATGAAGTTGAATGATTAGGAATTCAGAGCGTTAGGAACAAAGTAGTTATGAGTAGTGATTATTAGGATGTAAATTATTAGGAACAACATTTTCGGATTTCCGATAATCGACATTAAAAATTTAGTTCAACTTTGGCGCACCCTCGACCGACCGAATGCCGTTTTTAAGACAATAACACTCCTGCACATTCGAGTAGTTGAGTGTGTAAGATGGTAATTGTGCAAAACATCCGTAGGTTAGTATGGAGGTATGGTTATGGGGTTGTGAAAGGAAGAAAAGCATTGCGCGAGAAAAATATCCACCAATAGGATTTCTTAATTTTCGTAGCCTCGCTCAGTGCAGCTCTCCAATTGGTGGATTTTTTCGCTCATATCCAAAATACCAAACTGCTCTTTTTACCACATTTCCAAATCACCAGATGATTTCATCTGGTGATTGGGTTAAGATAATACCCATTATTGTACCTTGACTTTAAATGAAATATTTTTGTAATGATTGTGACGTGTAATATTCTGTAAATATTATGAATAAATGAGTATATGAGTATATGAGTATATGAGTATATGAGTAATAAACAATGCCCTAAATTAAATGCTTAGTTATGGTATTCCAGTGTATTCAGAATCTGGTATTTGAAAATTTCGGCAATGAGATACTAAAATTAAATATAAAGGGCCTCTATTCAACACGGTAGAAACCATATCGTTTTTGAGTTGTTATCGTGTTGCCAACGTTTTGATAGCTTTTATATCGTTGACAGTAATGGCGGCCGAGTTGAAAACAATACCAGACCAGGGGCCTGATATGGCTGCGATTATCGCGTGACAAAGTATGGATAAGTTATCCGTCACCTTCTATTTTTGTCACGTACGAGAGTGACGGATGCTTTATTAACATTTTGTCATGCGATAAACGCAACCATGCTAGGCCCGCGGTTAAAAAAAAAAAAAAAAAACTGTTTATTTCTTACACAAAAAACAAATATTATTAACTTATCTTAACTTGTAATCTTAAATTAATCAAAGATTTTATCAGTTAAGAGTACATACATGAGTTCTACGTTTTATTATTAATATGTTTTATTTATTAACATTGTAACATTATATTATTATTTATTTTTATTAAGTAAATATCGTTTCAGTATGTTCTTGACCTGTTTACATGTTGCATTTTCAAGTTTACCTATCAAATACGATTTGGATTTTACCGCGTAGAAAATTGGCGCTGGTGAATACTCACCGTAAAGGGTCGAAGTGCATCTGAAAGGGTCTATATAAGATGTAAAATAATGGCACCACAAACCTTGTTCCCAGCAGCGTTGCAGGTGAACCGGTCGTCATGCAGTTCCACTGCATCCAAGTAACTCTTGCCGGCTATGGAGCCATAGTTCGGGGGGTACATGAACAGGCATCCCTCTAGGTTATCTGCGGATATAAAGGCGTTTATTAGAAGCCCGATGAATACGGTCGGTGTGACATTTTATCTTATCTTATCTTTTTGGTGGAGTCCTTACGGATACACTTCGACCCTGTGGGATCTTTTGTGTAATTAGTGTGCCCACGGCAGGCATATGTATTCTCGGCTTAGGGATCTGTATCCGAAGGGCGACCAACCGGACCCTATTACCGTCTGTCCAAACTTTAGAGAGCTGTATATTTTGACCTGCAAAGCTGGGTATTCACGGACGAGCTGTTTGTCTCAGCGACAAATGGACTGTACTCAACTGACTGGGCGTAATATTTTGGCGATACTCACGGGCGAGACGAGACTGCGTTGTCTGTCTGTCTGTATGTCACAGCAGCTTATCACAGCAACTACAAATGCTATGAACTTGAAAATTGGCATATTTACACAACTTGCTTGCCCGCATCTGCTTTTAGCACAAACGCCGAGAGCGGATATCACAAAAATAAATGAATGCGTATGATGAATTGTGTGCAATTAGTAAGCTCACATGGTACAGTGATGTTGTCTGCTTCATCGGGCTCCTGGTCTGGTTTGGGCGTGGTCTCGACGTAGGGCGGCACGGGGTCGATGCCGGTGCCTGGGTCCCCCGGGATCAAAAACGGGCCTGTAAGGTTCGGATTACCCTCTACGTCATTCGTGCAAAAATCGCTATGTGTTTGTTTTGCACATAAAGGATTTTATAGGTACGAACACAAAGTGATTTTTATACGCGCGTGGCGTTATTAATTCTTATGAAGGCAGTGCAGATTCGTCCGTCGAACACTCCGAGACAGGCCGAGTCCGAGTGTTCAAAAAAATCTGCAGTTGCAAATATCCATGTGGGGTTACCATGACATACTAAAGCAGTTTAGTTTAGGATGACAGAGGTACAGAGATTTATCAGTTATACAGCTCTGTCCTTTTCTCCAAACACAAACTGAACTGTTTTAGTTATGTCTTGGTAACCCTCACTGGCCCAAAACTATAGGCGGTAAAAAACATGTCGTCTTTGACCTGTTATCAATTAAAAACAATACCATAACAGATCAAAGACGATATGATTTACTTGTAACACGAAAAACAGACGTTCTGGTTGCTTGTAATGCCTTTTTGCTTTACACTGCCCAGTGTTAGTCTGTATTTGAGTCTGACCAGTGAGTGGGGAAATCAAAACATGAATGCGCAACGAATGGAATGCGCAATGAATTGATACATAGGCAAAATTGTTGTCACGACTCGCTACCGTGCTCCAGTTTAAATAGTCCAAAAAACCAGGCAGATGGTGCCTGGTCTTATTTAGTATACACTTCTATAACCTCAAAATGCATTGTTTTTGGCTAAAACGGCCGTTTCCTGGTGAATTAATCAACAAGAGACCACATTTTGCAAACCATTTTCCTGATTTTACATCGTGGTTTGTTTTTTTATGACAAAAGTATAATTTTAGGCGAAAGGGGAGCATTTTGAGGTTATAAAAGTGATATACATGTGACAAGTCGGATAGAATGAACTTTACAACCGATCGTTTACCTCCGTAATGGTTGGTGTAATTCCACTCGCAGACGTGGTGGTCGCAGACCAGCGGCGTCTTCGGCTCCTTCGTGTAGTAAGTCTGTCCGTTCGGCGTCGTCTAGCAAACAAACAGTTGTTTAACATTGTTGACAGTGGGTTCTGATATTTATACAGTATGTTTTTTATGTGAACAAGTAGTAACCTTCATTAATACAGGGCGACCGCGGGGTCGTGTAGCAACAAAGTAAACCAAACCTCACTACACCATTAGGGGCACAACGTAATAAATTCAAAAGTGTTAAGACAAGTACTTTGATTTTTATTTAAACAAACAGATATTTTTATTCAGGATCATGGCAACTCTACATACTACATACTCAATACTAATAGAATCTCAATCATATATTGAGTTGGTAAAATTAAGTTAGTATCACGACCCCGCAGTCACCCTGTATCATAAAGTATTTTTAAACTATTTTTAAACGACTTCATTGTACAGTCGCCCACACAGCTGAGCGACCATTGAAGATGAACAGAGAGAAAATGTCTCTGTCGTGCACATGACATTCTTATGGAAAATCTATATTCATCTCTTTCTACATTTTCTCACTTCCGTCTTTAATGGGCAGTTAAGTGTGTTGCTGTGTGTACCTATGTTTGTAACGAATAAACTCAAATACTAGACTTTCGGCTCGTTTCATAAAACCACACTCGTGTATTAATGCATCTCATTATGCTCCATTCACATAAATACCTAACTATCCAAAATATTACCGCCTAGAATAAGGAGCCATTTTGTGAAACGTTTTTTAGCCAATGATAGTAAACCATCAATCATTAAAACTGTTACCAATATGTAGTCGTAATGCCGGTACCGCAGACCTTGGATGTTGAAGTCAAGGATGAAGGACCCTGACGCTATGATACAGGAGGCAGCAGACAGAGGAGGCAGCTTGTACATGACCAGTCCGCACTTGACGATGGCCTTTGGGAGGGTCGAGACGTCTCGTTCGCGCTGCATGAGCTTCTTGAAGGGAAACCTTCAAGAGATAATAAATATCAGTAGGAGATCATTTTTAAACTGAGCTTGAGGCTTGTAGTATTTATTGGTTTGTTACTTGATAACAGTATATAATGTATACATAGTAGACGACGCGCTGGCCTAGTTGGTAGTGACCCTGGCTACAAAGCTAGCGGTCCAGGTTTCAAATCCCGGTAAGGTCAGATATTTGTGTGATAAGCGCGAATATTTGCTCTTGAGTCATGGATGTTTTCTATGTATTTAAGTATATATTACTCTATATAAGCATTTATATCGTTATCTAGTACCCATAGCAAAAGCCTGGTTTGGGACTATGTCAAATGGTGTGACATTGTCCCCTGATATTTATTTATAGGTTAACATAGACAAATTGATTATTATGGTGCTCCCACACTAGCTGTTATTAATGTTATATAACTTTACAAAACATTTGTATTATGACATTTTATCACATATTATAACAAAAGTTATACCTTGTTATCTTGTCATATAACGGTACATAACTTTTAAAATGTTTTATAACAAATTACAACACGGTAACATACCATGTTATAATTATTTACCGGTGTAAAAGTTTTTTATTTTGGGGTGGGAGCCTTACATGTAAACAAAATTTTCTGAGAGGATCATCTTCATCAGAGCTTAATAAATAACATAATCTATACATATACAATGGTTTGTCCTGACTGACTGACTGACTGACTGACGGATCAACGCACAGCCTCAACCGCTCATCGTAGAGACCTGAAACTTAGAGGGTCTGTTCTTTGTATGACGTAGGCATGCGATAAGAAACGATTTTCCGAAATTTTACCCTTAGGGGGTGAAAAAGGGGGGCAACGTTTGTATGGGACAACGTGATCCCCTGGTCCAATCCGCTTCAAATTTTGCACAAACATTCTTTAAAAACACAGTAAGATTTTATTCAAAAAAGGTTGCACTCACATAACAGCTTGGTGCAATGCAGATACCCAAACCGCTGAGTCTAAAGATTCCAAATTTGGTGCCTAGGTTCCTTATGAGGTCTAGAGGATGCGGTAACAAAAGATTTCCCGAAAATTGACCCCCAACGGTAAGAAGTAGGAGGAGTAGCGGGAAACTAATTCTACGCGTACGATGTCGCCAGCGTCCTCTATCCTATACTAGGCCATCTATGAGAAGATGGCCCCTACTGGATTGAAGTTAGGGACTATTAGTGTAGGAGGTATATAAGCAAGAAATTCATAAAATAAATAAATGAGTAAAAGAGAGAGAGAGAGAGAGAGAGAAATAAACACTTGTGGACTTACCGAAAAATACACAGGCCAACGTGACATTCCAACCCATGCAGAAAATTGTCAGTAGGGAAGGATATGCTAGGGTCGTCGAGGAGGTAGTACTTCTGCTCGTCGTGGTAGTGCAGAAATCCCAGAAACACGAAGGAGCGATCCTTGCAGTACGGCGGCTGGCCGCGACCCATGTTGTAGATATCGGTGTACAGTTCCGACAAGAACATGTAGACGTTTTTGCCGCAGTAGAACTCTGTAAAAATAACATGTGATATTGTACTTTTATAGCAGACCCAGAGGGCATCATCGCTTGCAGTACTCGATTTGTACTTTTTTTACAGTCAAAGAAGGAAACGAGCCCACGGGCCACCTGCCCCCTATTTGACTATCTTGATGATGACGATGACAATTCGTTATACATTGCAAAGTCAACACGCTGATACACCACTGGGTTTCACATAAGCTGCGCCATGTACACGGAAATGACATCTGTCCCGTGTCATTCTTGGTATGGTGAAATAGGAGGCTGATGGTAAGTGGGATCTGAAACCCAAGACTAAAATTCTAAGACCGCAAATGCATTGCCAACCCAGAGGACTACAGTGGAATGCCTCTAATCTAGTAATTTCACAACGAAGTGAACTATTGTTCAGTGCCATCCCTCTGGTATTTATTTAATTATTTATTTATGCCTACCAGGCATTCCATCTTTGTCCTCAGGCCGTAAAGCATGGTGAGGTGCCAACATGAGATTGTTCTTGTGCACTTACATCAGGTGACCTATATGCCTTCCTTCATACCTTAATAATGTGGCCCTAGCGTAAAGGGTTAAAAGGGTATATTATAACACCATGGACGGGTATACTAAGCTTATACCGTCTTCAACTGAACCTTACAAAACTTGAAACCTTTTTCCCTACATAGAACACGGTCTACTTCTTACCTTGGCTCATGTAGAACTCCATAGGAACTGGCCCACCGGTGTAGGTGGCCTTTCTCTCTGCGGCGATGGAGTTGTGGTTCTCGTACATGGTGAGCATATTGTCGATCACGTCGTCCAGAGTGATTAGAAGGACCTGTTCAAGGGAATGAGTTTGTTTGTGAGGCCAAGTTGTGTGAAGAGCCCGAGCGTAGAGCAAGGAAAACCCATCCAGGATAAATAATTCCACAATTCCATAAGGTCCACTGTCCTAATTCGTTCACATTGCTATTTTGTCAATGTATTAACTTGTCCTCATTATGAAATGGTATACTGTCCTTGTTTGTTCACAGTCCTATCTTTTCACCTTCTACATGGTGACTGGGGGGTCGTGATCCTTGGTAAATTTTCCCAACTCAGTAAATGATTGAGATTCTATTAGTATAGTGGTTCTTGAAACAATGAAAGTTAAGCATTTTATTAAAATAATATTATGTTTCCTAATTATTTCTAAAATTATGGTCACCTAACGTTTTCATGTTAAAAACTTATTTGAAAATCGACCGGTCAGACGAGTGGCCATGATCCCGAATAAAAATAATTCTTTCAACATTTATTTGGATAAACAACAAAGTAATTGGCTTAACTCTTTTAAATCTATTACGGTATTTTCCTAATGGTGTAGTGAGTTTTAGTTTACTTTGTTGCTACTCGACCCCGCAGTCATTCTCTATAGGATATTAGACTGCGGCTCCACTGAGGCAGAGATGAGTGGAGTGGAGCGGAGCTGTGCCAACATTAACTAATAGAATCTAAACTAACGTGGCGAGGCGGGCTCGACGTGACCGCATGCGCCTTCTATTGGTTAATATTCGCAGCCTAAGATAGGTAACATTAACAAAGGCTTTTATTAGTGAAAAAATCGTAATAACATCATCCAAACAATTTAGAAATTTGGCTCGGCTCTATAAATCGTGTTTTATTAAACGCTTTAAAATTGAATATCAGTAGCGTCTGTAAAACATGTCTGAGACATGTGCACTTAGCATGTGCAGGATTTGGGACCTTGGACCATGTAGAACTGTGGACCACTTGGCACTGGACCATATAGGAATGTGGATGAGTTGAGCCGCGGCTCGACTGAGACGGACACGAGCAGAGTGGAGCGGAGCTGTGCCAATATTAACCAATTAGCACTGTAGGCCATAATAAATATATAGAAATGTAGGGGAAATAAGAAGTGGTCGAAATAGCAATGTTTACAAGTTGGGAATATATATAGGATGATAATTTGGGAATTGTATGCAGACGACTTGGAACTGTGGATGACATAGGAAGGTGACAATAAAGGAATATGGATGAAGTCATCCTAAGCCTTAAAGCTCACTGAGAAAGGTATGATGCCCCACAGATACGAGTAAGAAGTCAATCTTGATACCCGTCTTGATCGCAGTTCAATTTATAACTCAGGACCGTATTAATAAACTGATCTCAACTCTAATGCTCGTCTCGATATGCGTCAAAAATTACAGTGTTCTTTGGTTTGGCGTTTACGTTTGGCTTTAAGATGAGTTTATTAATACGGCTCTAATGCTTTGAACTGGAATGACCGCTGTAAGGATTGACTTCTTCTCGGGATTCGACAACCATCAGGGGGGAAAGATTGCCGATTACAAAATGTCTCGCTCTTACTTTTGATGTATATTATTTGCTGATTATCATCTGAATATAATTAACTTGACATTGGTGAAATCCGAAACCGCCATTAGTAAAAAAGAAGGCGAAGACTTCTTCTCGGCCGGTCACTACAGACAAATACAAGCATGTAGGAACACAAACTTTAAAAAAAAGAAGTAGGAAATAAAAAACACGACAGTTGATGGATAACTAGTTATACCTTTAGCTCTTGAATGTGAAGCTTGACGAAGCGCCCCAAGTGGTCGCTGGCTATGTGGACTCTTTCATTGATCAGGTACTGAAACAAACGTATGATTTATAGCGCCGACAAACGCCGTCGACTGTCCAGTGGCGCCCTTAACATGTAGTATTAGTAGTCTGTCCCTCTGTATGTAGGCAGATCTTTCAAACTACGCAACGAATTTAAATGCGGTTTTGATCAATAGGTACAGAGTGATTCGAGGGAGTTTTTATCTAGCATCATAGGCATCACATAAAAGGCAAGCCTGACTGACTGACACAGCCGAAACTTGAACAGTACAGGGGTTCCTTTCATAATGTAAATGAGCACTAAGAAAGGATTTTTGGAAATTCACCCCCTAGAGTAAAAATAGGAGGAGTAGCGGGAAACTAATTCTACGCGTACGAAGGCGCGGGCGTCCTCTACTGTTTAATAAACGTACCGATGTTACAGAAACTCACATAGCCCGTAGTGAAGCGAAGGCGGGTCACTGGTTATGTAATAAACCAAAGTATTTCATTGAAACCGAAAGCTTAATTGGTTGTGCATATTAACATACAATTTATAGGATAATAATACGAAGGGTGAACGGAAAGGACACGCCTACTTGTAAAAAATGGGATTTTAGTGTCACAATGTAGAGTTCACAGTTAACTATTACGTAGGTACTATACGTCGATGCAGTTAGTCACCAGTCAGGTACAGATATAAATCTTAACATTATATTTATTGACACTTTAAAAACCTCCACACGAAAATGATGTGCAAAATTACGTAGGTTACCAACCGACCAATGACCACCCGAACATTTCGTCCAGTTGGTGAACTTTCTAGTCGCGATATATCAAAGTATTACTATGGTGACTATAGTCTTCTTTCCATGTAGGTACACTAGATACCCTTCATCCTTACTAATATTATAAACGTTACTCTTTCACGCTGCAACGGCTGGACGACCGGAAAATTTAAAAGTTCCCGAGGGTATAACGATATTAGAAATCTACGGGGACGAAGTCGCGGGCAGAAGCTAGTATGACATACTTAGTACTTCATATTCATATAACAATTGACAAACGAGTGAGTGATTGAATTCGAGTGGGGGGACACAACTTATGCAGTTTTCCGTGCGATCATTTCGGAAAATATTAACCTAATCAAACAACTGCTCAGGAACCTTAAAGTGTTTTTAAAACAACTATCGAAATATGCCACACGATGATTTATGTTTTTCATCTTCTGTGTCCCCCTTACAAAAATTTATTACAAACTAAGTAGGTAAAGGTTTCTAAAAATTGCTGTGACATACGGACGGACGGACGGACCATGACGAAATTATAGGGCTTCCTTTTTTGTCATTGTCACTTCACCTTTTTCGCCGATAGTTCCAGATCGACCCTCTGCCAAGTGACGACGATCTTACGCAAATGATGAGAGAATTTTGTCGTGAGGCGTCGATCTGCACGTCCGGCCAAGATCGACGCATGTCCTACGTTAGCGATTTTCGAAAACTAACAAAATGTATACGATTGAGGTTGTTTGTTGCTGAGGCTCTACCGCGTCGGCCCAGGGTCCCTAGCCAAGATGCGTTTGGCGTTCGTTATTACTATCAAAAATGTATAGGATTGACGTAAGCCGGCAGATGTCAATTCCATACGCTTTGTCAGATAAAAAGATAAAAGATAAAATAAATTTATTCAGTAAGTAGGCCGCTCGGGCACTTTTACACGTCAAAATACTACCAGCGCTTCCCAAGAGGAGACCACTGCTGAGAAGAAACGCCGCAAGAAACTCAGCAGTCAGTCATCAGTTCAGTTGTCGAAAATCGGTTACGTTAGCGTTAAACAACTTGTCTAGCCTCACAGGCTTCTCTTTTCTAACGTAAATTACTATCAATTAATAATAGCTATCGTAACGTTAGCAAAAACGATAGCATGTCAAAAATAATATAGTTTACCGAGCAGAATGGAGCCCTGTGACATTTATGGACCGTACAGTTGGTATTTTATAGAAAGAGATGTTAAATTTTACGAAGTAATATTGATAATTTGTTTCTATTTAATAAATGTAATAAATTAAACAGTGATCCCGAAATTAAATAGTAAATAGTAAACGGAACTGTGGTTGTCAAGATGGTGGCTTGGCTAAACAGGAACACATGCATCAGGAAATTGAACTGAACGGTGATTTGTTAGTAATAAGTTTGGTTTTAATGGTTATAAATAAGATTGGAAACTAAAATATAATAAATTTGATTGCTGTGGATTGTCGTGTTGAATACAAAAAAATAAGTTCAGAAACTGGTCAACGTGTCCCTTATTTGTGAGTTAGCTCAAAGTAATCATAATACCTGGTCCTCAGCAGTCTTAATCTGCATCATCTCAGTCTGGTAGAGCCAGAGGTTGTCCAGCTTATCCGTGGGGTCGTGTCCGTAGATCTCGAAGGCGTCAATGATCATCGCCAGGGTCAGGTTGTCTCCAGGACCCATGCAGCATGGGTGGTTCCGTATATTGTAGGGGTCCTAACAGAGAATCATCCATATAAGTAGTAGTAAAATGTTAAACTTATGTTGTTAGAAAAAAAACGGTCATGTGCAAGTCAGATTCGCTCACTGACACGCGCCACTACTGGACGCTCAGTGGTCTTAATTAATTATTTTTTTTCAATTGTAGGTTAGTTTGACTGACGTTTGTAATAAATTAATAAGTCTGACTCGATTCATTTCAATTTACCTAATTAATGTACTTAAATATTAAAGATGTTATTTACACCGTAATAAAAAAAAACTTTAAAATCCCGACTAAGTAAATTTGTTTTTTACATCTCATACTCATAAAATGTTACTTCAGTCTCTGCACATCGGGACTAAAGCTCCTTATTAATCCCTGTGGATGTTTTTTTTTTATTTATTTACTTTGGAAACCCCTAAGCAAACAATCACGGTGTTTGTGAATGGAGAATTATTGCCATTTTCAGTGATTATGTATAGACAATTTTCAGGGCGTGAAAATAACCTCAAAATGACAACTGTGCAAAAATATAAAAAAACGATTTAATTTCGTGAAACACGATTAATGATTTCGAATATGAATCTATTAAATTAAATTAAGGATTAATTCATTTTATTATGTATGGTCCAATTAGTTTTAAAATAGTTTTCTAGTTTAAACCTGTAGGCTAAATATGCAAGCAGTTAAAGAGTCACTTTACAAAAAAAATATCCGCGGAACAAATTTTTAAGAAAGTTTCTTATAATAAATATTGTAATTTTGTATAGAACGTTGTTTTTATTCCTGACATTCAAAGTGAAATGTAGTGTTTAACGCAAGACTAAACAACCACACTCGAACTATAGCCACCCGCGCTCCGCTTAGGCGGCTAAACATCTCGTGTCGTTATGGCTTGTATGTAAACTCTTTATTGCACATAAACAATTACAAAACACTTTCATTCACTATATATACATAGGAGAACTTATCCCATATGCGATCTCTTCGCAAGAGGATAGGCAAATTTACAAAATCCCAGAAAAAATAAAAGTACGTACATCCGAAAACAGACATATTAAAAAGTAATAATACCTGCTTAGTAAAATACATACATAGTTAATAAAATATACTAATATAATACTACCACATACATAGACAACAATAAAAACCCAAAACAGAGCAAAGGAACAACCCTCACGACTCATCTTGTTCATGTAACCGCAGCTTATTTAATCTTTTCTCTCCAGATTGCCTCAAGCACGGTGGAAGCCCATTCCATAATTGGACAGACTGTACCGTGAAAGTCTTAACATAGGTACGATTCTTGTTGGATAGAACAGTAAGGGGAAGGTTAGCACTAGACCGAAGGCGGTGTTCACTACCATCGGCCAAAAAACTAAACCTTACAGAGAGATAAAAAGGAGAAGAAGGAGTGAGAAGTACATTGAAAAGGAGCGACAGAACATGCACATCCCTACGACGACGGATGGGCAACCGATAAAAGTCATTTATTCAGTAAGTAGGCCCCACGGGCACTTTTACACGTCAAGAATTTAGCAGCGCTTCCCAAGAGGAGACCACTGCTGAGAAGAAACGCCGCAAGAAACTCAGCAGTCTGTCATTATTTAAACATATTTAATATTACAATGGTACTACTTAGTCTAAGCATTATATATAAAGCTATATGTATTAAATTAAATATAATATCAAATAACATAAGTAGTTCAGCAGGAAAACATGCCAAAAGTCTTGGGAGAGAGATAGAAGTAGAAAAGGAAAAAAAAATGGGATATATGGTCATACTTCCGCTTGTCTTGGCTTGTCTTGGTCCCTTGAACAATCAACTTTTTTTGCAAAGGAGAATCAGTTTGGCAACTTAATAATGAATAAATGTTGCCACAGTATGGTCAGTACTTTCATACTGATATTGAACAAAAGTTTACGAGTAGGTACTATACATACAAATTTAACCAAAAATGTAAAAATATAAAATAAGAAAGGAAATAAAATAGATAAAGTATTATTATTATTTAATAGTGTATTTGTTTTATTTACCGCCATTCGAAGCAAGTGCAGCCATATTGCCAGCAGCACGCATGCGCGAATGAGCGCGTCCATTTTGGTGTCATGGCGGCCGCTGAAGGAACGCGCAATTTCACGCGGAAACTAATTGATTGCCAATTATTTTCTTGTTTTTATTAATTGGATCCGGGCGATTAGTTTAATTGGGATTTTTTCCTTTTTAATTCATGAAACTAAAGTAAAAATTGGTTAAAATAATATTAGATAGGTATGTAGATAAGATTTCATTTCATTTAAAAAAATACAGTTTTTGTTTGGTTTACAGTATTTCCGCTACCAGCCCTGAACCCGCGGATGAATCAGGTTAACGATCGCCCACATTAGTTCTCAAAATACGCTGACTTACCGTAGGTAAACGCAGTGACTTATGCGTGTTTTTAAAGCTCACCATTCACACCGGATCCCAACGCAGCTACAAGTGTGGTCGCATCCTCGCATCCTTAAAAGCTCAGTTTTTCTTCGCATGCTTGTAGCTAAAGCAATCCATTGTCGAGTTGTTTTGTTGATTTGACACGTTTTGTTTCTGCCATCTGTAAATTTTTAACTAGAAATAACTTTATCTATGCGTCCATTTGCAACGTCAAAAGATGGCGGATGTGTAATTTGTTTTATTTTTTATTTTTGTGTATTTAGGTGTTCAAAGTTCTTTTCTGTTAGTGATTTGTACTTTTCATGTCTTTGTGTTGCACAGTGATAAAAGACTTGGACTTATTTCGTGTATCCTGGCATCTTACTTCTCGTTTCAAGTGGACTCGCAGTGGTACAGAGGTTAAAACTATCTTGGCCTCCGTCCTACATATCACCGTACAACGTTGCCCCCAATCTTCCTAGAGAAGATTGGATTGTGTTTTATTGCTATATTGATTTATACACTTGACACTGGCGGAATCACTTCATTGTGGAAACGCCATATTCCCGCGGTAGTAGATGGTCAAGTCGCCGCGGGGCAAAAAAAAAACCTTATCTATCCGAGGCTTGATTATCCTGTAGACCATGATACAAACGCTAACAACGTTTCTGTTTTCTATCGAAATGTATGGAGTGCCCTAGCATGGCTCCGTTTATCGCGTCATAAAGTTTGGATAAGGCATCCGTCACCTTTTGACACGTAAACAAGTAGGACAGTGACGGATGCTCTATCCACATTTGACACGCGATATAGACGCGGCGAGCGAGAGAGAGATATACAAAGAACCGAAGATATACTGCCGTCAATAGCTAATTGGCAGTATCTCAAATGTAATAGCGAAAGCAGATTCAACCCTCTCCTGTTAGTAATAAGGTTGCATTAAATGCTACAGGAGTTTTGTCTGAGATACCGCCTTTTGTCTTTGCAGGGTAGTACAGTACTGCCCTCCTTAGAAACAGGGCGCATGTTTCATAGAATCGCGTAGGTATAACTGACCTTATTTCTTAAGATATGGGGTTAAATTCACAAGACGTGGCCTTAGCGTTCGAAGATTATTTCTCCACCATAGCCATTAATACCACGAAATATCTTCAATCATCTGCGATTGGAGCTCAAAAATTACTTTGTGGTAATGTTACTAAATGTAATTTAAGTTTTGATTTTAGCCATGTAGACTCATTTTCAGTCGTAAAGGTATTTAAATCACTCAGTTTAAAAAAAAATTATGGGGAACGTCAGTTAAAGTCATCCATCATATCATAGATATAATTGCACCTCACTTAGCTTTAATCTACAATAATTGCATTTCAGAGGGGGTCTTTCCAAATCTTATGAAATATAGTAAAGTCATACCACTTTATAAATCGGGCGAGATGAGTGATTTAACGAATTTCCGTCCCATTTCTATTCTACCTGTTTTAAGTAAAGTTTTTGAAAAGTTAATGTTAAAAGATATGTTAGGTCACTTCAATAGAAATAAACTGCTTAACAGTAATCAGTTCGGCTTCACCAGAGGACGATCCACAACTGACGCAGCATCTGTACTCATTAAATATATATATAATATTTGGGAGAAATCTTGTGATGCAATAGGAATTTTTTGTGACCTTTCCAAAGCTTTCGATTGCGTAGATCATGAGACTCTTATATTAAAATTAGAACATTATGGTCTGTCAATTAATTATCTAAATCTTATGTCTTCATATCTTAGTGATAGAACACAAACGGTTGTGGTAAACAAAACACAGTCCATGGGAGCAGCTATTAAACTAGGTGTGCCTCAGGGCTCTATATTAGGTCCTTTCTTATTTTTGGTTTATATTAATGACTTACCACGCACGGTAGATAACCTTTGTGATATTGTGCTATTTGCTGATGATACATCATTAATTTTCAAGGTAGAACGAAAATCCGTCGATTACAGTAGGATAAATGCCACGCTAGGTAAAGTACTTAATTGGTTTACTAGTTACAATTTGCTACTCAATGCTAAAAAAACTAAATGTGTTAGGTTCGCTTTGCCTAATGTTAGACCAGTAGAATCCAGTTTATTTCTAAATGATGAGTGTTTGGAAATGGTAGATAAGGCGCTTTTCTTAGGGATAACTATAGATAAAAACTTACAATGGAGTCCCCATATAGCAGTACTAGCAGGCAAATTAAGTTCGGCAGCTTATGCTGTTAGAAAAATCAGGCAACTTACCAATGTTGAGACAGCTCGCTTAGTTTATTATAGTTATTTTCATAGTGTTATGTCGTACGGTATTCTGGTTTGGGGAAAAGCTGCTGACATACAGACTATATTCGTGTTACAAAAAAGAGCCATTCGTTCTATATATAACCTTAACTCCCGTGATTCCTTAAGATTAGTATTTAAAGAAATTTGTATCTTAACAGTAGCGTCACAATTTATTTATGAGAATATAATTTATGTCATTAAAAATCAAGACTCTTTTGTTAAGAATTGTGATATACATAATTTGAATACAAGAAATAAAAATAAAATTGCTATTAAAAAATTTCGTGTCCGTAAGGTTTATAAATCATTTGTAGGTCAATGCATTATTTTCTATAATAAATTACCTGACTCAGTTTTAAAGTTACCATTTCCAGTACTTAAAAGTTACTTGAAAAAGTCGTTGATGTCTAAGGCTTACTATAGGGTCGAGGACTATCTAACAGATAAAAATGCTTGGCCTAAACTTAACTAAACACCTAAATAACTGATTAATAAAATAGGCATAAAAATATGTAAATATTGTATATTGTCTAGGGGACACGGTTTCTGTAGGAGAATGTATCGAAACTTTGTATGTGGTGGTTGTCTTGCACTGTCATAGGAAAGTATATATATATTTTTAATATATATACATATTTTATATAAATATATTTTTTTTTTTTATTACTACTACTTATTACTCCCTATGAAAATTCTTAGTTTTGACACATTTTCTTGCACAAGCTACGCTTGAATGTTTTTTATTTTTATTTTTATTTTATGTTAAATTCATTGTTTTATATCATGCTAGGTTAAGCTTTATAATTGTATAATATCATAAGTTTTAAAAAACGACTGACTGTTGAGTTTCTTGCGGCGTTTCTTCTCAGCAGTGGTCTCTTGCGAAGCGCTGGTAGATTTTGACGTGTAAAAGTGCCCGTGCGGCCTAATTACTGAATAAACATCTTTTATCTTTTATCTTTTTTTTTTATCTTTGAGGTTCTCTGCCTTTTGGTAGAAATATGTTTAGCAGAATGTATCGTTTCCCAACCGTTTCATTTGCCAACCCAGTTTTATTTCTGTAAATGTTTATATTTAATATTTTATTATAAAATATTAAATATAAACATACAGGGTTCTGCACGATGGTACTGAAGGAAATCCTGAAATATTTCCAGTTACAGCAAAAAAAGCGTGTCGGCAAATGAAACAGTTGGGAAACGATACATTCGGCCAAACATATTTCTGCCAAAAGGTGGGATACCTTGCTTTGACTATCAAATTGCGCATGCGTCCATTATTTAGAAGGGCCGTGTAGGCCGAGCCATATGCAAACGCTGCTTACATTTATTTCTGTTTTCTATCAACGCGGAATGTATGGAGTCGACATGAACTTTCGTCGCGATCTGTCGTCGGATGCAATATAGTGACAAAAGCATAAGATGGATAAAACTTTTATTAAATTTGGAGAACTATTTATCTATGAAAGTATATTCAGATTTTGTTATAAATCAGTACATATTTTGTATATTTGGAAATAACGGTTAAGTATCAATTTACGAATACGACCCTCTTACGTCAGTAGATGTAGAGAGGACATTTCCCCTGTCAACTATAAAAAGGATGGACTGAAAATACGTAATACGAAAAAAAAAATATTATGTATATACTTCAACCATATAATTCTTTAATATTTTCGCAATGATAATATTTTTTAGGGTTCCGTACCCAAAGGGTAAACACGGGACCCTATTACTAAGACTCCGCTGTCCGTCTGTGTGTCCGTCTGTCCGTCCGTCTGTCTGTCACCAAGGTGTATCTCATAAACCGTGATAGCTACACAGTTGAAAATTTCACAGAAGATGTCTTTCTGTTGCCGCTATAACAACAATAACTAAACACAGAATGAATTAAATATCTAAGGGGGAACCCATACAACAAACGTGATATTTTTGCCGTTTATTTGCTACTGTTGTATCTTGTATCGATAATGGTACGGAACCCTTGGTGCGCGAGTCCGTCTCGCACTCGGCCGGTTTTTTTTCAATCAATTGTAGTCATGCATATTACGGACATCGTTCGACATTATTTTCTCGTAATTTGCATCCGTGAGCCGCCCATTAGTCATGTGAGGCTGTAGACAAGATGCATTGCAAGAACGTTACCGTATTGAATATATACAGGATTGTCGTAAGCTACCGGACGGTCGCGTCGAGCGCTTGTGTTAATTCAATACATTTTGACAGTTTTCGAAAATCGTTTACGTAAGCGTTAAGAAATCTTCTCGACTTTCAAAAATCGCTTATTATTGGTTATGGAACCACTAACCAGTAAGGAACAAGGGCCAATAACGGACATTTGGTTCTTATGGTACAGAAGATATAGGTTATTTATTTTGAGGCACCGTCACCATATGAAACTTGATTAGTATTGCACTGTTTATACTTTGAACGACGCCATTTTTATTATTTTACCAAGTTGTCAGGTAAATAATAAATGTAAAGAAAACAAACTCGATTAACACTTTATATTCTTTAAAATACACATCTAGACTTGTTGTTTCATCACAATACATGTATTTAAGTAGATATATTTATACAACATTATTGCACTTGGATACACTCCTAAATACTTTTGAATATACCTAAGCATTGTTACAATTATCTATAACAAAAATATGCCTATTGTTTTCGCATAATTTAGAATATTTTTCGAATTTTCTAATAGACAGTCGAATACAAAAGTGGTGATGTGTTTAAGAAATAACTGTAAAGTGTTTTCTTTTATTCCGAAAGCAAACTGCTGCGTATACTCGACAGATAAACATCCTAATTGCGTATAAGTATCAATTTCTAAATAGACAAGCATTTTTATTGTAAGTTTTTAATACATTTTTATTACAAAAGTCAACATTTGGAAGCCCTTTTTATTCATATAGACAGACTGGTATAACAATATTTTAAATCAATTTAACTCAAGTTTACTATCTAAAATATAATAAACTTTAGAAAAAAATTATCATATAAATAAAATATTGTCATGGTATGTTACCCTAACTCATTTTCTATAAGTAATATTTATTTATTGTCTTATTACACTTATAAAGTAAAATAATTCATCTAAAGTTATGTTTTTAGGTCAAAAATATATAA
The DNA here is from genome assembly GCA_923062465.1 of Acleris sparsana. NCBI lineage: Eukaryota > Metazoa > Arthropoda > Insecta > Lepidoptera > Tortricidae > Acleris > Acleris sparsana. The sequence continues at coordinate 3,872,409 of OV281305.1, read as the reverse complement.
GACCGATCAAAAATGTGTAATTCCTAAAGATGTATACGTAACCTGATTAATAAATAAATTCACCAAATGGTATTATTGTACACACACATATATAACGTATCTAACATGTATAATTTTTAATATTTCTATAATATAATCAACAACAGTTATAATTATATTAATGGAATGACACTGGAAGACATCGTCAATTATTTAATATATTAAAACAATATGTTTGTATATAACAAAAGTTAAGATACTTGTGATACTTGACCGTAGGTTAATTATTTTTATTGCTCCTATCCTCATTCAAAATAGCTTGAGTCTTTAACTGTCAAGAAGTGAACAATAACGTCTAAAACTCTAGTACTATATAAAAATAACTAACTTATAAATATACAGGGTGGCTCATTCAAATCGGTCAGTATGGGAAAGTCTGAAACTATAAGACATACGAAGATTTGTTCTTAGGAACCATGTCACCGATTTTGATAAAAAGAAAAACTGCATTCATACAAAACTGTACCCAGCTGGGGAATCGATCCGACCGTTACAATATTCAACAAGTTCAGGCATTCGTTACAATATTCAACAAGGTCACTTCGAACATCTATTAAAATAAATAAAAATTATGTGAAAACAATGCATTTTCTGGATATTAGACATCATGTTTCTTAGAAATATTAACTGCTTCAGACCTACACAATCGATATCTGAATAGAAATAGCGTAAGTTTATTTTTTCAAAACAACCGGGTTCGATTCCCTAGCTGGGTACAGTTTTTTTTTCAAATGTATGAATGCAGTTTTTCTTTTTATCAAAATCGGTGACATGGTTCCTAAGAACAAATCTTCGTATGTCTTATAGTTTCAGACTTTCCCATACTGACCGATTTGAATGAGCCACCCTGTATATTAACACATACGCGTCTGGAAGACTTTGTTTTACATATCATATAATCACACAACATATTCACAAAATATACAACACGTCAAATTCATAATTATATAAGATTGTCGGTTATTTTTATCCACGATCGAAAAACGCATTACAATCCACGCAAATACGTTCCGGAGTCTTTATAACTATTACATTAAGTATATGTATAATAATATCAATCTGCAATAAACATTCATATTTAAAAAAAACATTTTTTTTAACTATCAAGTTAGTCAATAATTGGAAGACTTCGTTGTTAAAACGTCGAAAACAATCATCTTGGAAGACATTGGATTAATTATACGCTATCACTTATAATTATAACTCCTTAAAGTTTTAACTATGTATTTTTCATTGGAAGACCTTGAACAACATTATAACGTAAAAATTGAATAGCTTTGCATTAATATTAACAGATCTAGAATATGATCAATCACATCACTAAATGATTACTCGTTTGAACATATGAAAACCGCGATTGCGATGAATCCTTTACGAAGTGTGCCATCTAAAAATAGTTCAACAATGACCTAATAACTACTGTTCACATCAAATTAGAACGGTAAACCGATCTTGAAAGCCTTAATCAGGGCCGAACCGGAGTCATACATACCAATCACCCCGAACAGAACACCTAATGATATGATGAAGTAGTCGTAGGCAATCGTGGTGCTATCTAGTTGAGGACCTTTGAGTTTCAGATGGAAATACGCGGGCCAAATGAAGCTTAACATGGTACCGGTGAAGCTACCAATGAAACCCATCAATATAGCAAAGTGAGGGATAAATATAGCCATCATGATTGTGAACATTATCACTCCGAGTCTCCACGCGAGGCCCCACACCTTCAACTCACCATCAAGAGCGTAGATCACGGGGAAAATAGTTTTTGGTTTGCCTCTAAACAGAGCGCGTTCTAGCAAATCACATGCCGCATAGTATGGTAAAGGGTAGCTCAAAACTGCCTTGACGACAAGAAAGAAGTTCACAAGTCCCTTGAACCCTGATGAGCGAAGATTGTTGGTGATGACCTGTTGGGTATCGTCTTGGAAGGTCAAGAAGCACATGTAGCCGAAAATAGACTTGAAAGCGGCCGCGGCAATATGAGACCAGTTCAACATCCATTCGAACCTCGAACGATCCTCCATGTTACCTTCTAAGGTAGGGAGGAATATCTGAGACGTGTAAGAGAATACGATCACCCCTAAACTTATGGGAAAGTTCTCGAAATCCAAGCTCCACTTGACCTTACCCCAGCCCCAATCACCGATGTAAAGGAGGCAATATCCAAGGACGATAGCATTTATGATTAAGTGGCTCATGGTGCACCAGAAAGACAACATGCTGACGCTTGTAAGAGACTTGAGGAATGCTAGAGGGAGTAGAAAGATTCCGATCAGCATCATCCAAGAGCGGGTATCGATAGAGCCATCAGGGAAGGTCCCTATCATTAAGTCACCGCAAACGACAACATAAAGAATGCAGGTCATGAGAAGTTCAATAATTTGAGCAATATTGACGATTCTAGCACCATACTTCCTGCCAAAACACTCTTTTGCGATGCTGACGTATGAGTCACGGACTCTCACGCGCTGACCTGTGACCGGATCATCTTCGTAGAGGCATTCGACGAGGATTTTACCGGTATAGCAGCAGATGTGTGCGATGCCGATCATAGCTGCGATAGCCCAGTATCCTCCTTGAAGAACAGCAAAGGGCAGCGATACTACGAACATACCCTGGTACAAAAAAAAATCAACAATTTCAGCGTCTGTCTCTATAAATCTACAGTAACACTACAGCAAATGTATAAAAATACGTACCTGAATAGCGTTAGTAACATTCCAAGCAGCCTGGAACTCGTTGATCTTGGTGCCTGGTTTTCCCCCACCCTCTTCAAAACCTCCCTCTTCTGATGAGGCGTAGAAATCGACGCTTTGCATACTCTGAGTCCTGAAAAATCATAAGTTGCCATTTAAGACAGGTAACAATAATATCAGTCGTCAAAACTTGGTGTAACAACAGAGGGTATTGCAGTGCGTCCGCCAAGTCGAGCGAGTAAGCCGTACATCAATTTCTCGAGGTATCTTAGCACAAAATATGATTTACCGTGCGGCTCCATCCTGCTGCGGAAAGGTGTTCTGATAGCTGGTGAAGGAGTCTTCAGCTTGCAGCTCGCCGCTCAGGAATGGGTTGGTAGGGTTCGTCGACTGGTACGTTGGAGATGTCGTCTCGTTCATGGTGGATAATTCGCAGCTTTCTCCCATATCTACCATAAAATTAATAATTAGCATTACTATTGTAATATTTTTTATTCTAAATCCATACAGAGCTCTGTATGAATCAACAAGGCCAATATGTTTCCATAGGATTAATCTTATGCAACTTTTCATGTAACATTCCAAGGCTTCCGGACGATCGATGAATGTGGCTGTACGAATATGATTTTTTGTGGTAGATCACTTAGTTTTGGGTCATCTGTGGATTAGTTTTAAGTATTTCAACTTTATTACAAAATTATAATGGATTACCTTGATTAGCGAATCTAACATTTTGCGGCGGACGCGGCTGTGGTCCTTGCCGGTCAGGCATTTGCTGCCTGACCGTCTGCATAGCCACCTGTATTGCATTCTTGATCGGTGGAACCTTGAATCGACCTAAATTCATCATTTTCTCGCTTTGAACTTTGATAATTATACGTTTCCCTCAACAATTATTAACGTTGACACTTAAAATTTACTTCACTGGAAGACATCGATTTTCAGTAACACTTTTTTATTACTATGTACCTTAACTATTGGAAGACTTCTTTGCTACGCTAAATTAGATCCTACATTATCCTATCGAGCCTTTGGAGCGGCCATTTTTCCCGAATTTACGCAGTTCATGTTAAAAGCACAGTTTTTTTGTGTTTATTTTTTGACTTATCACTTTTGTTGACACTATTGGTTGGATTTATTATTTGGTTTGTGGTTTTTGATGGGTTTTGCTCATTTTTCGGGATTTTCTCGAGTTTGGCCGCTCGGCGCGACTGCTGGGGGCGGTGGCGGCGCGGGAAGCTGCGCGCTGGACCGATCGATATTGGCACATCTCGTCTCGTACATCAGCGTTTTCAGCGGAATACATTGAAAAAACTAGTTACATAAACATTAGTGTAATAAATATAAGGATGAGCATAAATTATTATTAAGAAGCAACAGCTGATGAAATTGCTTACTTTATTTAGTTTATTAGATGAGAATGCGTATTATATACTTTAATCATTTTTGTATTTCTGATTTTCTTAATATAAAAGGTTTTGAAAAAACTGCGATAATCAAATACTACACTTATGATAATTTATCAAATAAAACCCTATTAAAACGAGTCTTGTGATCCGTTCTGGTATATACTATCGAACCAACGGAACCCTGACCCACCATAGAACCTTGTCACAGTGATTGACGTTAGGACTGTCATACGAAGCTATACGACAATCGTACGTCAATCATTGTGACAAGGTTCCATGGTGGGTCAGGGTTCCGTTGGTTCGATAGTACATGTATCTTTTTCTTAAGCTAATGACGCAGTGACTCTTATTTAATCTGTGGCTAAAGTGACTTAACAAAAACTTAAAATGTAAACTAGGAGAGATTTCTTTACAAAACCGCCATGCTCGTATGACGTGCACCTTTCTACTAATAAAATAATATAATGATTAGTATAATTAGGTGACATCAGAGGACAAGAACACATAAAACAATTTAAAAATAAGGTATCCAAAAAAAAAAACTATGTCAAAAAACCACATGTTAGGCGCTATCTAAGATGATAATGATAAAAAAGATAAAAGATGTTTATTCAGTAAGTCAATCTACCAGCGCAGATGTGTTTTAGATTTTGTATTTGTATCTCAGAACCCAATCAAGTCTATAATTAGTCGTGATAGTTTAACTTTTGAATTCATTAATGTGCTTGCATTTAAGATATTTTCAGATTTTTACTACTTGAGAGTTTTGTGGGAGTCTAGCGAAAATTACACTTTTCGAGTTAAATGTTTCCCAAACGGTCTCCCAAATAAAAAAAAAGACATGTTTTGTCACCCTATAAAAATGTTGAGCATACTTAAAACCTTGTCATTGCGAATGTCATTGTCTTTGCCATGTGTGTCATTTGATGTTCTGTTTGAAGTTTAGTATGACAAAGCACTAAAGTGCTTAACATTTTCGTTGGGGTAATTATTTACATAATGAATTTTAAAAACTATCCAATGACATCTGACTGTAGTCATATAACGTAAAAAAAAACCTATGCTATACTTGTACGGGAGGTATGCGAAAAAACTTTCATGATTTTATTTTACAACATTTTCAACAACACACACACAACAAAAAACAATTTTATCATTCAATTAAAAGTTTCAATGCGACTTTACGTACGGTCACGGAAGTTAATTTGCTACCCATTTTGAAGAAAATCTGCTTGACGATGTCATTTTCATTTGCAATTGATAGGAAACTCAACCTTGTTGCTGTAGAATGTCAGATTGACTTTGGAACTAAGGTGGGTGACAAGTGTAATTCCTTGACTGTAAGTATTTAGGTACAGTATCAAGTATTACGAGAGCATTGTCATTTTAATTATTATTTTAAACACTTTCGTCGGCTATTGTACTCGTTAGCAATCAAAGATCTTTTTTTTCATTGATTGGTCGTTACCTTGTGCCGATAAAACAAACAAGCATTTTAATTTTAAAAGAAATGCAGTTTGAATCACTATGGCCGCCACGCTGTTTAGTTTAATATTATTTTTATTATATTTTATTTTAACGGTAAGTTAGATAAGTTTTGCTATTACACTTTTTCAAAGTAAACATCAGGGGGACAATGTCACACGAATTGGGCTAGTCCCAAACTAAGCTCTAGGCTTGTACTTTGACGACGCGCTGGCCTAGTTGGTAGTGACCCTACCTACGAAGCTAGCGGTCCTGGGTTCAAATCCCGGTAAGGGCAGATATTTGCGTGATGAGCGCGAATATTTGTTCCTGAGTCACACATCCATGACTCAGGAATTTCTATGTATTTAAGTATACATTTCTCTATTTAAGTATTTATATCGTTGTTCAGTAGCCATAGTACAAGCCTAGAGCTTAGTTTGGGCCCAGGTCAATTGGTGTGGCATTATCCCCTGATATTTATTTATTTATTTACTATGGGTACTAACAACGATAACCATACTTATATTCATTGAAATCATCCAAGACTCAGGAACAAATTAGCGCTAATCACACAGATATCTACCTTTACCGGGATTTGAACCCGGGACCTTTAGACTTGTAGGTAGAGTCACGACTGACTACGTTAACGTGCCGTCATCATAATCATCAAAAACCCCCTATAAAGCTACCGGTCCCGGGTTCGATTTCTGGACAATCATGAGCCCGAGTATTAATTCCCGAGTCTTAGAAGTTGATGTGAATGAAACGCGCAGATGCTTGAGACTAATTCTTTATTTCTAAAATCTACCCTGCCACCTACATATTTATAACTGCCGTCATCTACAACATCTCCCCTTTCAATATAATTTTTATGAAAGGGTTACCTATATAATACTATGATTGAACCACCACCAAATGTTACAATAACTAGTAAGTACAATAATAACATACAGCACAGCTGTAGGCTCAGCTGTGGTTGCGTGCTTAATATTAAATTATTATGGGTACATACATTATGTATGAGTAAGAATAAATGGCCAATGGAAAGTGACTTCGCTTGAATAAAGTATTAACCAAACTAAATAACTAATATCACCTATAGCCACATTTTTTTTTTTTTATTTTTTTTTACATCATAAAATCGTAATTAAGTAATATTACAAGTCAGGTTTTTTTTTCCTTATGAACCATCTAGGATTCAGCTCAGGTGTACATTTCTATTTATTATATATATATATATATATATATATATATATATATATACCGACACGTTATATATATATATATATATATATATATATATATATATATACGTGTATAGAACGCGTTCTTATTATAACATTATGTTTACCTAATTGTTTCAATTTAAATCATGTTAAGTATACTCATTTAGAACCTGAGCTGAGCCGATACCTACCTATATGTTGAGTTGTGGTATTTTACGCGTACCTATTTTTTAGACAAAGACGTGCAAACTGTGCTTATATTTTTTATACTTTATTTATACATTGTTAAGTTATTTCGAGCTTTAATTGCCGCCGGTCTGCGTTCACGAGATTCTCGCGTTACTGTGGTCGAGGTTGAGGCTTGCGTGTCAGGTGGCGAGTGCTCGGCGTGGGCGTGCCGCGGCGTGGCGCCGGGCGGCGGGCTGCTGCCGTCGGCGCTCGACCACGACTCCTCGTCTCCGCTCCCCGGGCCGCTGCTGTCATTGGCAGCAAGAGTTTGCGGCTCAATTTTTACTAAATGACGCCTATTGCGCCTCATACGTCTGCCCGTATGATCCATGACAAAGTAGGAGCGAGGTTGGTCAGCGCGCGCCTCCACGCGCGCCGGCCTGCGGCGGCGGCCGTCCTCCATGAGCACCGCGTCGCCAGGACGCAGCTCCGGAAGAGCGCGCGCGCGCCGGTCGTAGTACTCCTTGCTAATCTCTTGCTTGCGTACTATGTTTTGATAATCCTTACAATTATCACGAGATGGACGAAGTTTACTCTCATGTGATGGTAATCTTGTGCTTAGTGTACGACCCATTAGCAGTTGTGATGGCGAGGCCACGTTGTCGCGTGGAGTCGTTCTAAAGTTTAACAATCCCAAGTAAAAATCTGTGCCAGATTTCATGGATTTTATTAACATATCTTTAATAGTACGCACGCTTCTCTCACTTCGTCCGTTCGATTGCGGGTAGTGGGGGGATGAAGCGGTATGGTCAAATCCCCATTGTAACCTAAATTCTACGAATTCTTTTGATGCGTAAGCGGGGCCGTTATCTGATACGAGCATTTTCGGGATTCCATGCCTCGCGAACTGATCTTTCATTGCAGTTATGATTGTTTTACTTTCCATGTTCTTAATCGGGCACACTTCTATGAAATTGGAAAAATAATCTACGAGTATAAGAAAGTATTTCGTACCATACTGGAAAATATCGGATCCGACCTTAGCCCAGGGCAAATCGGGCACGGCGTGCGGCAGAAGCGGCTCGCGCGGCGGACGCGGCGCGCGCTCGGCGCAGGCGGCGCAGCGGCGCACGGCGCGCTCCACGTCGCGCGACATGCCCGGCCAGAACATCACGTCTCGTGCGTGGCGCTTGCACCTGTCTACACCCATGTGGCCGTCGTGCACGCGGCGTATCATCTCCGAACGAAGGGCGGCCGGAATGTATACTAAATTGTCTTTAAATATTATACCATCGACATACTCGAGGCTGTCCCGGAATGACCAGCATTCTCGCACGCGCTCATCAACTTCGTATTTGTTGTGTGGCCATCCTAATTTTAAATAATCTATTATTGCAAGAGATACGTCATCTTTAGCGATTTCCGCCCTTATCATCCGCAGTTTGCTGTCACTGAACCTAACGTTTTCTAAAAGGTAGCAGGATTGTTCACCGATTTCCTCGCTTATTTTGTCACTAACGTTATCTGGCAAGGCTGCTCGAGATAGCGTGTCCGCGATAAACATGTATTTACCCGGCTTGTATACAACTTTAAAGTCATAACCCTGGACGCGAAGCATCATCCTTTGAAGGCGCGCCGGGACGGAATCTAACGGTTTCAAAAATAGGGATTCTAAGGGTTTGTGATCGGTCTCAACAGTGACGTCACCGTGAGCGTACACGTACTGGTGGAAATGTTCGAGGCCGTACACGATAGCTAAGAGTTCCTTCTCTATTTGCGCATACCTGGTCTGCGCGTCGGTGAGCGTGGCGGAGGCGTACTCGACAGGGCGACCGGCCTGCAGCAGCACGGCGCCCACGGAGCGCGCGCTGGCGTCCACCGACAGCAGCACGGGCGCGCGCGGGTTGAACAACGCCAGCACGGGCGCGCTGCACACCAGCTGCTTCAGCTGGTTCGTCGCCGCCTCGTGCTGTGCCTCCCAGCACCACTCGGAGTCCTTTTTGAGCAGTAATCGCAAAGGCGTTGCCACGTCGGAGTAATTAGGTATAAACTTTGACAGGTAGTTTACCATACCCATAAATCGCTCCAAGGATGGTCTGTCCTCCGGTGTCGGCATCATTTCTATGGCCCTCAATTTATTCTTATCAATGCGCATGCCATCAGCACTAAACGTATGACCGAGATACGTTATATGTTCCACGCGAAACTCGCATTTTTCCTTATTAAATCGTATGCCTACTTGACGTGCCCTTTCTAACAGAAGTTTCAACCTGGCGTCATGCTCCGCCATGGTTCGTCCCCAACATATCACGTCATCGATAAAGGACTCGACGCCTTCTAAATCTTCCAGAATTTGGCGAACTTTCGAATGAAAAACTTCCGACGCGCAGTTTATACCATATGGTAGTCCCAAAAATTGGTACCTACCAAACGGCGTACCGAATGTACACAAATCAGCACTGGCGGCGTCGATCTGCACCATCCAAAACCCGGAGCGCGCGTCGAGTTTGCTAAAGTACCGGGCGCCCTGCAGCTGCGCGGCGATGTCGGTGAGCGTGGGCAGCGGGTAGCGCGCGCGGCGCACGGCGCGGTTGAGCGGCCGCGGGTCGAGGCACACGCGCAGGCTGCCGTCCTTCTTAGCAGCCACAACGATCGCGTTCACCCAGGGGGTCGGGTGCGACACCTTTCTGATTACGCCCATTTTTTCCATGCGGATCAGTTCATTCTGTAACCTGTCACGCACGCCTATAGGTATTTTTCGTACTGGACAGACCGACGGTTGCACGTCTTTATCTATTACAATTGTATATTCGCCCGGTAGTTTACCGAGCCCATGAAATAGGTCTTCATATTGATCGATACTTAATGAATATATTCTTTTAACTAAACCTAAGTCTTCGCAGGCATTTTTACCTAATACGCTTTGACAGTTGTATTCCGAAATAACAAACCGCAATGGATACAATGCCTGTTTATATTCCCAATCAATAACACAAGATCCAATAACAGGTATAAAATTACCGCAAAATGACTGGGCCTTAATACTTTCGGGATTTAAATTCGAAGTATCAAGACCCAACCTTTTGAAACTGTTTACAGACATAACGTTCAAGTCTGAGCCTGTATCGAGTTTAAAGGTCTCTCTGTTGCCATTAGAACTAAGTAATAAAGTTTCATACCATTTTTTATAGTCCTTACTGCCACTATATCCGTTTAGCACATCCACGAAGTACAAGTCCGCATCACTGTTGTCCTCTTCAATGTGATATACTTTCTTCGGCCCATTAAATGGACATCGGGCTTTGAAGTGTCCTATTCCACTACAAAACAAACACTTGGCACTTTTCGCTGGGCAACGATACCCACTATCGCAATAAATACTGGCGCAGGCGGCGCAGGATCGCACGGGCGCGCTGGGGCCGGGCCCGTCGGCGCGCGCGGGCGCGGGGAGGCGCCGCGAGCCGCCGCGGCCGCGCCAGCGCTGCCCGCGCCGGCCTCGTCCACCTCCGAGGCGCTGCGCCTGCGCTCCGTAAACCGTGTCGACTGCTGCAGCTGAAGACGAAGCCGCTTCGCTATTTACATTGGTCTCCTCGATCTGCCGTTTCTCCTCATTTGACATTTCATTTGCCTGGCATATTTTAACAGCTTTTTCAAGGGTGAGGTCCTCAGCTCTTAATAAACGATCTCGCACTGTGCTGTTTGCAACGCCACAAACTATCCGATCTCGTATTAAGCTGTCCTCAAGTTCCTTAAAGTCACATAACTGGGCAAGTATTTTTAAGGCCGTCACGTATTCGTCAATAGATTCCGCGCATTCCTGATTTCTCGTAAAAAACTTAAACCGACTCATTGTGGTATTCTGTTTTGTTCCAAAATGCGCATTGAATTTTTCCACTAAGGTCTTTAAGTCGTCACGGCTCTCGTCCTTAATGTACTTGAAGGTCATATAAATATTGTAACCTTCCGAGCCTATTAAGTTTATAAGAAGGCTGGCTTGTACGTCACTGCTTTCCTTGCCGACTCCAGATGCCTTCAGGAACACCTGGAACTGGTTGTACCACTTGCGCCAGGCCCGCCCTCTAGGCACAGCTCCGCGGGAGGCCGCGCGTGTTCCATTTTTAGACAATTTTGTCTTTATATCTTACTAACTCCCACAACGACACTAAAAACTGACAATTTACACAACTAATCACAGTAATTTTATTTAAATTTTAACACCGCTGTCACCATGATGTGAATGAAACGCGCAGATGCTTGAGACTAATTCTTTATTTCTAAAATCTACCCTGCCACCTACATATTTATAACTGCCGTCATCTACAACAGAAGTATTTAGGTGTATTAAAAAAAAACGTTAGCTAGTACCCCAAGCACAAGTTTAGAACTTAGTTTGGGACTTGGTCAAGCTGTGTGTTTTTTTTTACCCAAATATGTATTTATTTTAAATGAGCGATAACTTGACGGGAGTGCTTTAAAGATTTAAACCATTTAATAGTTCATTATAGTATTGTGTCGTCAGATTCCATAAATATGCATAATCTGCACTTAGCGGGAGGTCAAAGAGTTGGATAAAGTGGTCGCGGAAGATCTGGTACCACTTCGCTGCTTCATCATCATCATTGTCAGCCGCAAGACGTCCACTGCTGGACAAAGGCCTTCCCCAAGGTTTTCCACAACGATCGGTCCTCTGCTGCTGTCATCCAGCGGTTTCCCGCGACCTTTATCAGATCGTCAGTCCACCTTGTGGAAGGTCTGCCAACACTTCGTCTCCCGGTTCGCGGTCGCCACTCTAGAACCTTTCCGCTCCAACGGCCATCAGTTCTACAAGCAATGTGCCCCGCCCACTGCCACTTAAGGTTTGCAATCCGGTGAGCTATATCGGTTACTTTAGTTCTCCTGCGAATCTCCTCATTCCTGATTCGATCTCGCAAAGAGACACCCAGCATAGCTCTTTCCATCGCCCTTTGAGTGACCTTGAGCCTTCTTATGAGGCCCATTGTAAGCGACCATGTCTCGGATCCATACGACATCACTGGCAACACACACTGATCAAAGACTCGCTGCTTCGCTGCTTAATTATATCTTAATACATTTACATTCGCTTCACTTACGTAACCCCCTACAGTAAAAAAGGGGTGTTTAAAGTGGCGTTGTAGATCCCAATCGGATAAACCGATTCAGAAGTAGATCACGTGACTTTTCGTATCACGTCATCTACCAGTGACGCGATTGGTTTAAAAACGCAACGAATAGCAACGATAGTTAGCATGCATCTTTGAAGGGCCTCTGTTTGGCACCGCATCAACCGGACCGGACCACTTGTTGTGTCCTCCGTCTCCCGATTTCTTACTCTACGGAGTCGAAGGAGCTCGTAGAGTGTATATGAGTTAATATCGGAGTTACCCTGAGGATCGAGTGGTTGGAGCCTCGCTATAAGGTTTATTTTAAGTCCTTTATGGTGAGCGTACCGACCAAAGATCTATCGATATTTTATAAAGAAGTTCTAGATGAAAGTTTAATACTCGTATTTCGTCGATTTCGTGGCCGCCGGCTAGTTTTGGTTGTTATGTTGATTTCAAATTATATATTGTTATGTATGTTATTCTGTAAAGTATTTTTAAATATGGGCATTGTTTCCTGTAATTAAATTTATTCTATACTTTTAGTGCTTTTGACGTAAAATCAAATAAGTGTGTTTTTTAAATTAACCCCCTTCTTGTTCCCAGTGCGCCAGCTATGACATCAGGAACCACCCATGCTGCCAGAATCCCGGCGCGAACATCACCCTGGCGATGGTCATCGACGCCTTCGAGATCTACGGACACGACCCGACAGACAAGCTGGACCATCTGGCCCATTATCAGATTGAGATGACAAAGATCAAACGGGCTCCAGACCAGGTTATTTGTACTATCAAGGACTAAATGTTGATCCACCATAGAACCTTGTTATAATGACAGCGTCAAGTGACGGGATAGAAATAACAACGGAATTAATCTTTGGTGTAATGCAACAAGGTGCAGTTTTATATGGTCACCAATATAGCATACATCGAGCAACACGGACGGGCGTAGGCATTCGCACCATTGCCCCTCTGTCAAAGTACAAGCCCAAACGGGCATACGCAACTAACAAAACTAGTTGACACTCGGATTGTCAACTAGACAGAGTCCAGTCGCGCGAGTGAACGTTACCTACACTTTAACAACATCTCGGATCGGATCTGTTGAGCAACAAATCCGACTTCTCGCCGTTCAGCCTTATCGTGTCAATGTGTGAATTGTGACTCCTTCGTATTCGTACACAAAAATTGCTCAAGATGTGCAAGTCTTGTCGTTGTATTGTTCCATTTTTTATCTATTAGTGTCAGCATTACAGTTTTGCTTTTGTATGTAGGTGTGCAGAGCTGCATTTGTGTGCCAATTTTCCCCCACAAGAAATGACAAAACTATTTGACTGTATTCATAGCTACGGCTAGGAAGGCCGTGTTGCTCGGTGGTAGTATAGAATATGTCAACTATAGTGCCCCGCCGATAGTAAGTCAATCCTGACACATTGCAAAACCATGTAGGTATGTATATACCCTCACACCTGTTTCCCAAAGGGGTAGGCAGAGATTATGGAACGCCAGGTGCACCGGCACCGGTCCAAACATATAACCTTCGCTTCCTCTACATTCATGCACCTACTTCGATTTCGGGTGCTTTTGATTTGGTCCTTAATCAATATATTTTTAGGTGATATTGGTGGTTTGACGTTCTTGCCCCAACTTACGGCTAGTGCGTCAACGGGGTAAGTGTGACAAACCATTTAAAAAAAAAGATATAGTTGGTTTGACGCTCTTGCCCCACCTTACTTCTTACAAGAGTCACATTTGGTATGATAATAGTGCAAACCATAAAGAAAAACAATAGGAAATAAGAGTTGGGCTCGTATTTTCAAGCTTTGCTTTTGTATTTACAGTACATTATAAACGAGCATGTCCACATAGCTACAGACCACCTCGGCCGGTTTATCCACATGCACATAAAAGAACTCAAGGTATGTTGTGTTGTGTATTAATTTACTCATTTCTAAATGTCCCCATGACCAGCTACTACCCAAATTTCCGGCATAAATAGTATCCTAATCCGAAAAACAAAACAAAAGTATTCTTTATTCAACACAAAAGAACTAAAAATGTAGTGTTACAAAGTGGGTCAACAGGCGGTCTAAAATGTAACATTTGGGAACTAAAATTTGAGGCATACCTACTCCAGCTTTGGCACAAGGATCGGTCCTGCGTGACTTGCATCCAATGGATTCCTTTCTTTTTAGCCACCTCGTCGGTCTACCTTGTTGGCAGCGTTTTTCTCTTTACCCCCATCGGCTATCTGTTCTGCGAATGTGCCCCGCCCACTGTCACTTAGAGGCCGAGCCAGACCGGCTGCGTGCGCGTTCCACTGTGTTGTATAGTATGAATCCTCATACAATATGTCACACTGCTTGCGTGACACGTGCACCCATACGTCACCTGCGCGGGTGGGTCAAGTCTTAGGAGTATGACAGACATTGGTAAATATGGTGTATCCCAATTGCTTTCAGGTGCTCCTGATAGCCCTCGACGACGCCATCGATAACATGTTGACTATGTACGACAACCACAACTCCATCAAGACGGAGCGCGTGGCGACGTACAACTCGGCCTCCGGTGGAGCCGTGCCGTCAGAGTTCTACCTAAGCCAAGGTACTAATCAAGCAATCGATCGATTAAACAATCAATATATCTTTCTATCGATCTATTGACCAGTCAGACAGTCGATTAATCTTATATACAATCAATATAATGAACTATAGATCAATGGATCAATCAATCAATCAATTAAAATAACAAACAATATATCTATCTATCGATCAACCTATTCTAAAACTTTCCGTCACTTTCTGACATGTATGTAAGTGCGAGAGTGATGAATGCTTTATCTTTTGCTATGCGACCATGAATCCCCGCGCCAGGAAATTGAGTAATGATAATTTAATTAAATAGTAATATTGAAACAGTAACTGTGAATGTTTTGTCTTTTATTGTACACCCAGGAGCAAAAATAACGGGTCAGAGTGCGTTTTTCATACTAAAGAGGCTATTTCGAAGCCTTGGTTCCTCGCCAGGGAATGTTTTTAGTGAATTCTGATGATGAATACCGCGAGCATCGATACAGGACTTCCAGAGTGCCTAGAATACCCAACTGAATGAATCTGCGGTTAACGCCGGAATTGTGCATGTTCAGAAAAAGAAGAAATAGTCTCGTTTGTATGAAAAACGCACTCTAACCCGGTATTTTGCTCTTGAGTGTATTTCAAGTTAATTTGTTTCACTGTACAATTCCACAGCCGGACACACAGATACATGTTAAACTAATCACAACCATCTGTTTGTGTGTGGTTCTAAGTGGAAACGCAGAAAAATAGCCATACCTATATTGTAACTGTTTCAGAATACTATTGCGGCAAGAACGTATATCTCTTTATGTCAGAGCTATACAGTGATATATACAACATGGGGAAAGGGGTCACGCCCTACTGCAAAGGCCGTACTTTCCATTTCCTTGGGTTCATTCACTTCCTGGACGAAACCAGGTATTTTCTGGAAGAAGATCCCTCGATCGCCTTCACGATGGACAACTACGTACACGGGTTAGAGTGTCACCTTGGAATTTGTATATTCAGGTAAACTCCGACAATGTACAAAAAATCAGGGGTTATTATTTATGTCTATATGTATATTGGTGAGAATTATGCCTATTCGTATCAGTCTAATACAGAATAGAAAGAAAACAAACAGTGAATAATACAAATTTTGACCTACTAACCATCTAAACGTGGAGATGTAGGTAAGTTAAATACATCTAAACTAAATCAATATCCTTAACACAGGGGTCCTAATGAAAAAGGATATAAGTCGACTTAACTCGTAATAAAAAAGGTATATACATAAACGGACTAAACTAGACATAAACCCTTTTTCACTTGAACTTCAGAAGACTTATACAATCAATCGCTCACACTTTTTCAATAGAACGACAGTAGAGATCGCAACAAGGAGTTTAAGCCAGTTAAAAATAAATCTGATTCCAGGTTCCCGTTCAAGAAGATTGTTCAGCATATTCGCGACGTGTCCACCTTGCCCAAAGCCATCGTGAAGTGTGGCACGGAGACGTACAAGCTGCCTCCCCTCAGCGCCGCCTCCTGCATCATAACGTCAGGGTCCTTCATCCTGGACTTCAATATCCAGGGGGTGCGGTTTAGGCATTACGACTACTTCTTGGTGAGTAGCGGCTTTTAACCGATTTTGTCCTGACAAGTTCCTTTTGTCCTGACGAGGTCATTGTTTATCTTAAAAACGGGTTGAATGTGATGTATTTCAACCCTAGGGAAGAAAAGTCATTTCAAACGATGTATGTCAATGCACCTGTCCAGTAGCAGAAACATATACTCCCTCCTCTCTGTAGTAAGAATATTTATAAAAGTGATATGAAAAAATAACTAAGTCAATGGACCTGTGTAGTAGCAGAAATCTATACCTACAAATATCTGTAGAAATATTATTTAAAAAAACCTAAACCTGTACTGAGCCATGCTAATATCTTACAGCCACTCTTTGGTAAAACTATACTAAGCTGAGTCTTACTTATATAACCTTTATAATCAAATTTCCTCATCGTCGACATTAAAAGTAGAATCTTAACTCGGGTGAAAGTCGCCATTTATTTCACACAAGTATTGGCGCCAAAATATCTTGCGTGAATAATTGCCTTTCATTCCTTGGTTAACAATCATTCATTTTGCTGTCGCAGATACTGCCCAATGGGCACACATACTACACTAAGGAGAAGCATTCCCCCATCGCCTGCGACCACCACGTCTGCGAGTGGAATAATACCAACTTTTACGGAGGTAAGATCGTTGGTTGTATTTTAACCGGTAGGCACTCGTACATTAATAGATAAATAGGAGGAGGACCCCCGAGGGTTGCTTAACCCCTCGTATGCGTAGTAGCAGATCTGCTCCATATACGCAAACTGCTAGGGAGCAGATCTGCACCAAATCTTTGCGTGCCTTCGCGTATTTAATTTGAACCTTACTGTGAAGCTACATAGGGTTGAACTTTATTGTAGGTTAGCCAATAAAGTGATCAAATTTACCAAAAATCGCTCCTTACATAAAACTATTCAATATGGCCGCTATTTCTGTGGGTTTGATGTCCCGTGACTGGTCACGTGACCGCGTCGCCGCACTGAGCCGTCAACAAATTTTCCTGCCTACCGCATACGAGAGGTTAAGGGAACGGCCGCAAAACCAGGAGAGGAATCACAACCAAGGCTCGGAAACCGGTTGATATTTAATATTGAGAACATCATCTTTAGGTACATACTTAGTATTAAACAGTCACATCCCGCGCCCGCCGTCTGTTCCTCTATATCTCCGCTCAGATCTCTCAAACTACGCAACGGGTTTTAACGCGGTAAATAATTTCATCAATAGATAGAGTGATTCAAGAGAAAGGTTTAGGTAACTGTATAAAAAATTGTTTATGTATGTTACAGAAAACTTAAATAAACCGAAGCGAAGCGATGACAGGTCGCTTATTCATAGTAATAAAGATACCAGTGATTTGCCTTCTATGTCTTAAAACCCAATATTGTCCTCAGGCCCGTTCATAATCCCTGGTGATCCGGGCACGGGCTTGTCGCCCATTCCACCCTTCGTGGAACAGACCACGGAGGCCTTCCCGAGCACCACGCCGCCCAACGGAGACTTATTCCACAACATGTCGTGTAAGTGACTAACAGCTTCAATCACTTTCGAAGGACCACTAACAGACTTACCCGTTTGGAGACAATTAACTCGTTTCCAATACCGTCTTTACCGCAAAGGCACACGGGGCCCGAGCCCAGGGGCCCCATACTCACGGGGCCTGAAGGACCAACAATTTTTCTCACGAGATCATAGTAGAAAAATATTAGGAGTGCCCAAGGGCCCTTAGTTTATGACGGCCTCACTCGTTCCTTTTTAAGGATCCGTAGTCAACAACAAAAACTTATAGTTTTGCCATGTCCGTATGTCCGTCTATCCGCGGTTTAACTCAGAAACTCTTATACCATCGAGTGTATCATGGATAGCTCTTAAAAATATATTGTTAGTACAGTCGCCATCAGATATATCGGAGCGGCCGAGGTATTCAAATATTTCTGAGCAGCAATAAATTTCAATAAATTCTTTACGGTAACTAAGGTCAATAACATCTGAACATCCAATTCGTCATATATATATGAGCAGTGGTTTTTCAATTAAATCTGAACACACAACGAGACAATAATATCTGAAAGCACAACTCGTCAAAGTTATCTGCACAGACAGGGTGATCATAAATATCTGAACATTTAGGGAAAATATACCTTAAATCACTTAGCATACAGTTTAAAATTATATGCAATGAATTATATGCAATGACAGTTATGTTACCGTTTTTGTGAATTGCCAAATATTTTATTCAAATGTGTCTCTTCTCTTGTAACAAGACCGTGAAGTTGCTTTTCGCAGATTTATATTTTGTATACCTACTTATTTTGTAAAAGGAAAATTCATTACATATGTACAATTACATTTAAACTGTATGCCTAGTGCTTTAAGGTATATTTTCCCTAAATGTTCAGATATTTATGATCACCCTGTCTGTGCAGATAACTTTGACGAGTTGTGCTTTCAGATATTATTGTCTCGTTGTGTGTTCAGATTTAATTGAAAAACCACTGCTCATATATATATGGCGAATTGGATGTTCAGATGTTATTGACCTTATTTACCGTAAAGAATTTATTGAAATTTATTGCTGCTCAGAAATATTTGAGTACCTCGGCCGCTCCGATATATCTGATGGCGACTGTACATGTTATGGTTTTAATTGCCAAATATTGCCTTTGACATGTAAGTAAGTAAGTAAGTATTTATTTATTGTAAACTGTTATGTTATGGTATTGTCAACGTGACGGTAGCTCTTATTTACCGGAGAAGTTAACAGTAATGGCGGCCGAGTTAAAGTCAAGTAAGTAAATTAAATTATCAATACTATAACATGTCAAACGCATTTTTTTCCGCATAGTACATACATACATACATACTGTCATGCCTTCATCCCAGATTCGGGTAGGCAGAGCTACAGAATTACCAACAACACTTAACAACTTGTTGGTAATTCTATAACCACATTTAGCAGAAACAGGCTAAGTTGTTTACCAGTGTACATTAGTGACAGGTTTCAAGCCCATCGCCTAACAATACTACAAGCCTTTAATCCCTTAGTCGCCTCTTACGACTTCCACAGGAAGGCATGGAGTGGCACTATTCTAAGCCGGCAACCACACGGCACCCGCATAGTATTGATGCTAATTGATACCCAGTTTATTGATACGGCTCATAGGAAACGGTCGGAGAGATGACTCATCTCTCAAGCGTCTTGGACGGGCTTCTCATTCAAGATCACGTTCTGAATATGGGCCCTAAATATAACCTGATGCTAGAGACCTCACGGAATGTCTTTAATTCCGTGGAATATGGGGCGGGTGCTTAATACTGTGGGATGCAACCTGTGTAATACGCTGTGTATACGCTAGCCCCGTCACATCTTCAACGAACCGCTAATAGGGCTGGTGTAGGTGGCGAAGCGGCTGAAAACATTAAGGTAGGCAATGTGTTCCCGGCCCAGAATATGATTTTATTCCGTTCGGCGTAGAGAGTTCGAGACCCTTGTTCCGTGGGGTCCCAGGGTCCCAAGTCTTTTTAAGGAATTGTCAAAAGAGACTCATTGACGTCACTGAAGACCTGGTAGTTTAGTTTAGTTTAACGAGGGAATGCTGCCAGCATCTTTGGTACAATGCCACAGGGGCCATTCTTAGATTTAATGTTTTAGTTTATTTTAATATTTTGGATTTACCCTTATTTATGCTTATTTTTGGTTCCTATTTTCAGTTAACGTTTTATACTTCATGCATTATTTTATATCGTTTTTTAATAAATATAATTTTCCCTTGAAAAAAACCTGATACATATGGCTATAGTGGCTGGTTATGGTGGCAGATTCCCTGGACGGCTGCTGGTTCATGTTCCCCCCGAACTATGGGTCTATCGCCGGGATCAGCTACCTGGATTCACTCACGGTTCACGACTACCGGTTCTCCTGCCAGGGATCCGGGAACAAGGTATCAGTGCACTAACCTTTTTTTGACTCAAGGTTAATGCCTATGCAGGGCCTGAGGGCTTATTGCCTAACGCACTCGCAATCGCATTCGTTTTCATTTTGAGAGTCCGATATGTTCGACTTGCACGGACTTATACCCTCGTCGATTGTGAAACAGGCGGTAAAAAGATACTAACGTTACCAAACTTTTTTTCCTCCAATTGAGTCTCTGCAGACAAGTGAAAGAAAGAATCAATAGTTTTTAAATGAATACTGCGCAATATAACGACCGTTTAACCGCCTTGATGCTAAACGCTTTCCATCAACGTTCTAACATGCTACCTCTTTGCAGGGTCTGTACTGGTACCCGCAATGGATGGGCGCTCCTCCGCACCACCCGTACGCACAGTCAGGCGACATTCCGAACCAGGCGGTGGGCTCGGAGCCTTACTTCCCGCACCAAGTCAACGCCGCCCCCAAGCCCATCCAGCCATCACCCGTTTAGACTTAGATACAACCGTCCATTTACGATTGTGTTTTATTTCGTCGCAAAAGTAGGTAGGGAGTTGTGCATAATATGATCCCTCGAGCAAAATGAATAATTCTCTATCGTATTCGAGTATCCACGAGCGACATCTATCCAAATGGTGAATAACCGTCCTCCCCGAGATCCCGCCAGTTGCCTCTCCAAGTGTCATGGCACTCATGGCAATGAGCAATTTGAGTGATTTGATCAGAAAAACTAGCTTCTGCCCGCGACTTCGTCTGCGTGAACTTCAGAATTTGATCTTACCAGTATAAATAATATATGTTTGTCCTATTCGAACCGAAAACGAAATAAAGCGCTATAGGTATTTAAGTAGAAAAATCGCTTAACCACCTAGTGAATTTGACCACACTAAGGCAACACTTAGATACAGAAATTTAAATCAGAGCTAGCGCCACCTAGTTCGTATATGGAGAACTAAATGTGTTTTTCTTTAGTAACTTTTGTCTACGCACACATCAATGAATACAAATCGAAAGGATTACAGGATTACAAACGTAAACCGAAATAAAAACAGAGTACCCAAACATGGCTAGATATGGTTTCACCTTTTTAATGTTGTTACTCGTCCTTACAAAGTGGTGCCACCTTGTTGGCAAATTCACAGCTTTTAACGATTAATTTAATTTTCCGTAGAAATGAGATTTTTCGGAATAAAAACCAACCTGTCCTATTCCAGGACCTAAGCTATTATGTGTGCCAAGTTTCATACCGATCCGTTCAGTGGTTGAAGCGTGATTGAGGAACAAACATCCAAACTTTCTTATTTAGTCTTGAAAATGGCGATCTGACACTGTTCCTTTTGACATAGACTAACAAAACAGAATGTATTGTACAAAGCCTGTCCCATGACCAACCGATCCGTAGTCACACCAATTGGCCACACTGGTGTGACTATGGTTCATTTTATTTATCCGTAGTCACACGAACACATAAATAGGAGAAAGGTTTAGGTTAGGTTCGTTTTTATATCAGGCCCGGAGGGCCAGAACAACCCAGAAATAGGAGCTCCGCGTTAGCGGAGCTCCGTTGACTCTGTTGAGTTTGATTTTGAAAGAGAAACAGACGCAAATTCGGTCTTGGTGTGACTACGGGTAAATAAAATGAACCATAGTCACACCAATGTGGCAAATTGATGTGACTACGGATCGGTTGTGGTCCCATGTTGTCACACTGGGTGGCATGGCAGAAGCCATAGGAGGAATAAAAAAAGAATGAAACAATTTTGTCACATACATACATACGTACCGTCACGCCTTCATCACAGAGTGTGGTAGGCAGAGCTACAGAATTACCAACAACTCTCAACTTATTGTTAATTCTATAACCACATTTTGCACATACAGGCCAAGATGTTTACCAGTGTATATTAGTGACAGATTGCAAGCCCATCGCCTAACAATACTACTAGCCTTTATTCCACAGACTATTCCGCCAATTAAACTCAATGGTGTACCATTAAGGATAGTAGACCAGTTTAAATATCTGGGGCATTTGCTAACACCCGGTCTCAACGACGATGCCGATATTGAGCGCGAGCGCAGGGCGCTGTCTGTACGAGCTAATATGATTGCCCGCAGGTTTGCACACTGCACTAAAGAAGTTAAGGTCAGTCTTTTTAGGGCCTACTGTACTAACTTTTACACTTGCAGCCTGTGGGTAAACTATACGAAGAGACAGTACAGCGCTCTGCGAGTTCAATATAATAACGCGTTCAGAGTGCTGATGGGGCTGCCCCGGTTCTGCAGTGCGTCAGGGATGTTCGCAGAGGCGCGGGTAGACTGCTTCTACGCCACGATGCGCAAGCGGTGCGCATCCCTGACGCGTAGGGTTAGGGCCAGCGCCAACAGCATTCTGAGCATGATCGCGAGCAGGCTTGATTGTCCGTACATAGGCTACTGTTGCCAGCTTCACGTACGGGCGAATCAGTAAATAATATTTTTTTGTAGGTAATTATTTGAACTATCTTTACTAACCCTAGAATAAGAATATTTTCCTGTGTTACTAATACCACTATGATCCTTTGTTGGTCGAAATAAAATGATTATTATTATTATTATTATT
Organism: Acleris sparsana; assembly: GCA_923062465.1. Classification (NCBI taxonomy): domain Eukaryota; kingdom Metazoa; phylum Arthropoda; class Insecta; order Lepidoptera; family Tortricidae; genus Acleris; species Acleris sparsana. The sequence continues at coordinate 3,849,577 of OV281305.1, read as the reverse complement.
TGTATGTCTTTACCATTCACGGGACTATGGGAGTCCCGGACCTTTGGAAGGCGTACATGGAGCCGAAGCCAACACGCAGAGGCCCTTTAGACAAGTTTAATTTAGTAAAGTTATGGGACACCAACCGGCGATTGTCCCTGAGTTCAAACTAAAGAAGTATGCTCCCACGGACAACCATCGGTCAGTGTAAAGACTATTTAAGAAGGATGGGAATACTAATAATAGGTTCTATGAATGAACTGATATGGATTGGTGAACTAGGCTATTGATGAAACTACGGCGCCTGCCTGACCAATGCTAATTACTTTGGTTTAAATGGCAGGCGGTGACTCGCCAACTCAATGGAATGGACCTCCCGAAATAGCCACATATATAATTATATATAGCAGCAGGGAGGCAACAGTTCCAGAGGGGCTAAGGGTGGAGAGGTGCTTCTGGACTTTAAACGACCATAAGGTGCCCACTCGCCACTTATGCAACACATCCACCCTTCGAGCATATAGCTCTTGCGACTCCACTCTGACCGGCCAATAAAGGCAAGCCAGAGGTGAGGGTCTGTTCCTCGTCATTGCACACCGCAGCCGGCCGGTGAAGGCAAGCGTGAGGTGAGGAACAGGACCTACCCTCGGGAGCACTCAGGTCCGTGGTGTCGCCACTCATCACAGCTCGCCACTAGCTGCCCTTATTATTATTCCCTTAGTCGTCTCTTACGAGTCTTACGACTTCCCCAGGAAGGCATGGAGTGGCACTATTCTAAGCCGGCAACCACACGGCACGGCTTGTCAAATAATTACTAATATTAAATAAGATTGAATTTTACTTACAATCTATGGAATTCTATGATGCTGAAAAAAATATATTAATCTCAAAAATCGCGTTATTATGGTTAGTTTATTCAGTACTGATTTTGTTACTACTAACGAATTTATTTATTTATTTCAAAATATGTTTGATTAGCAACTGACACCCAAATAATAAGAGAGAACTTCTCTTCATCTCTTTTGTATTTTTATTATTTTCCTTTCTTTTTCGTCTGTGAAAGTGGTCCTACTGAAAATAAGCCCCGTGGCCGTTACCTCGGCATTGTGCCGAGTGGGTTCCATTGACATAACGGCACAGATGAAAATTCTGCCTGAATTCTTGCTTTGTTGTAATCCGTATGATTTTTGTGTCAATAGATGTATTTGCTGATTCTCTCTTTCCAAGAAATTTTAAGCCTTAGAAATAAAAACAACCATAAAATCAAAAAAGATAATAAATTTATCGTTAATGTTGCAAATTGTTAGGTACCTAAAGTATTCACAGTTTATTATCTTCTTCTTACATTCCAATAGATTGACTGATTAATTGCTCGAAGTGCGACCCTTCTTGCGAGTATAATATTATGTCCTTAGTATGTTGACAAAAACAACAATGTCCGCCATCTTGAATTCCAAATCTGACATCATTTTCGAATTCGCCATCCGTGGAAACATCAGAAACGATAACCTTGAGGAATTTTTCGAAAAACACCATGGCCGCCATCTTGAATTCCGAATTTGACATCATTTTCGAATTCGCCTCATTTACGATACAAAACGGGCCCCGCTGAATTCCAAATAAAACGTTCCAAGTTCGTGTTTTAACCTGACAGAGACAGTTTCGCATTAACTACTCGCTCACTTCACTGAAACACCTTTCTAGAAAAATGTGAAATATCTGAACTTCCGATGTTTTAACCCTGTCGCATTTCAGACGTAGATAAACTTTCGGTATTCAGATTCGGTACCCGTTAACAAGGCGCGAACCCGCGAACGCCCTCCACATTCACACACACGCGTTCGCGTATTGCGTGATCGCGCGTGAATGTACAGAGCACATTAGGACACAGATCATAAGGGTATTTTAAAACCAGCAATAGGACAGCAGCGCTGAGCTAGGCTAAGGATATAAAGGTATGTATTGGTGGATCTTTTCCTTCGCTAACCGCTCCGCTCTGCCTCGCTGCGCTCCAGTGGACAGGCAGCCTTACTCGAAATTAAAAATGGGAAGCTTTTAATTTTTTTTGCTTAATCTTTTGGCACAGAGATAGATTATAGTCAGGAGTAGCACATGGGCTACTTTTTATGCCGGTAAATATTACAGTTCCCAAAGGTATAGCGACAAAACAAGTCCGATTTTAACGATTATTGAATAATAGTTATTACGTAAATACTAGGTCTGTGTCCGTATCTATGTTTCCGGTTTTAGTATATACTTTTTTGAACAATAAACAGTAGGTACACATATACAACGTGTCCCAAAACTCAACGATAAGCCGGCACCAGAGGATGGAGCTGCTTATGAGTAGTCGAGAAAAAATAAGGAAAAGATATATTTTTTTCCTTATTTTTTCTCGACTAATCATAAGCAGCTCCATCCTCTGGTGCCGGCTTATCGTTGAGTTTTGGGACACGTGGTATATATATAAATAAAACTGTATTTATATGCAACACAGGTATTAATCAAACCAATCGACTGGTATTCACGTTTGGATCTATTACTTTATTCAGGGTATATTTTATTGATTCAGGTGCTTTTGAGTAAAGGTACATCAAACCAGTTTAATCGTTAAGCTACTATTTATATTTCTTATTATTATGAAGAAAACGTTAAAGCGCCAATTCGCACAGCGGGCGGGCGCGGGTCAGAAGTTAGGCGGGTGTTTTAACATGCAGTTATATGGAAGCATTCACATGCATTCAATGTCCGCCTGCGATCACCCGCGCATCCCACGCGGGCCCGCCGCGGTTTGCTGCGCTATATGCGACGGATCCCGCGATGATAACGCCATGCTCGGCGCCGACCCGCTCCCGCCCGCGATGTGAATTGCGCTAAGTCACGAGAAAGAAATAACATCAAAATTAACAATTAGCTTTCGGGCAGTTTTATAGCTGCTCAGAGATGTAACTTATTTACTAATGGCGAGTTGTTTGATCAATAGCTAACTTAACTAAAGGTTAAAATTCAAAAATCGAATGGAAAATGTAACATATGTGGTTCATATTTAACAAATGGTTACGATTTTTAGGGTTCCGTAGCCAAATGATTAAAACGGGACCCTATTACTCCACTGTCCGTCTGTCTGTCTATCTACCTGTCCCCAGGCTGGAATCTCATGAACCGTGATAGCTACACAGTTTCATTTTTTACATATGATGTTTTTCTGTTGCCGCTATAACAACAAATATTAAAAACAGAATAAAATAAATATTTAAGATTGGTTCCCATACAACTAACGTGAATTTTTGCCGTTTTTTGCTCTATATTAAAAACGGCAACAGCTAGTCGCTTGAAATATTGGTTTTATATTCGCTTTAAATATAAATAATTAAATTAAAAGAAAATAAATAATTAAGGGGTACAATACAACAAAAGTGTTTCTTTGCCGTATTTTGTTTGCGTTGTATAGATAAAGGTACAGAACCCTTCGTGCGCGAGTCCGACTCGCACTGGGCCGGTTTCTAACTAAAGTACCAATTTTACCAAACAATGTTCAATGTTAATTGACTGTTAGTTCATACATTTTGACAGGTGTTAAAACTCTCATCTGTTAAGTTGTAAACATTGTTTGGTGGAATTGTTACTTGTAGCAAATGATCAAACAACATGCCCTAAAAGCTTTAACATAGCGAAGCTGGATTTGCTTCTAGTAACTTAATAATGCATACATATCACACATATTTAGTTATAAAATGAAACTTTACATGACACAACAAATAACTATATATGACAATATGTAGTTGTAACAGCTAAAGTCCAAGATATATAAACATGATATTATAGATAGATGAACAATTTTTGAATCAATATGCCAATTAGATTGGGTTTCATTGACTAGTTAAATAAATAATTTAAAAGATACATCCTCTTATAACCTATTAATAAGAAATTTTGCTGTTTTAAGAACCAGCGGACACTTGTATTTTGCTTAAAAATTACGTATTGAAACTATTCACTTAAAATATGCTGAAAGGAACTTCTTCTCAATCGGACTCCCACGTGGCACAATCACAAAAGCAGGAGTGCCGGCTTTCACATCAAAATACTTCATCTTCAGTATTTCACCCAGATTAAATGAAGCGTCAATCACCTGCGGCAGCTTATTATAACCCTCTGAGTACACATTTACTTTTCCCAAAGCATACTTATTCTTCGTGTCCCAAGGAGCAGGGAACACTTTATCCAACTGTGTGGTAAGTGGCACATCTTCAGGGCAATCAACGATTAAATCAGTCAACTGAAACTCTGGATAAAACATCAAAACAGGCCAATGCAACTTCCCATCTTCCAAATAGACCATTTTGTCATGTGCCCCAGGCACGCTAGGCTCCAACTTTGACAAATCCAAGTCATCCTCATCATCACAATTTGCGATCCTTACGCCCCGTTCTATTATCGCCTTTATAACTGCATTTTTTGTATCCCGTTTCATGTTTTCCGCTTTCTCTTGTTTCCTTTTATCTCTGGCTTCGATGACCATTTTCCTTTTAGCTCTTTTGATCAGGTCAGCTGCTTCTTGGCTGTGTGGGTTTTGTTCTAGTTGAGAAACACAGTGTTCGAGGCATTCCTCATATTTGGCAAGCTCAAAGGCACATAGAGCAGCTCTGAAACGTGCTTTCTCATGGTCTGGTTTGAAAGTGAGCGCTTTTTTGCTGTCAAAGAGTGCTGAACGGAAGTTTTTCAAGCCATAGTGAGCAGCTGCTCTGTTGTTGTAGAGAAATGCATTCATGTTTGCGTCGGCACACTTTACTTTTATGCCCTCTGTGTAACTGTAATTCAATACAAAAATAAAATGAACAAAATGTAACACTATCCTCAAAAGTTCAAAAATATTAATAAAGACTGTACTTAATGAGTAAAAAAAACATCCTCATCCCCTAAAAAGTGGTTTAATTTAATTTATCATTCAATATTCGGCATGGGATCACCCATCTACATAATATATTCAAGTTTCAAGTATGTTAATATTTTCTTTATGAGCTGATGGAAGCTGAGAGACCCCAATATACCTTGAATTTGCCGTTACTACTGTATTAAGCACAGTGAAACCAAAATATTAATAGTACCTGGCTGTCTATAACCTGAGCGTATGAGGGGTCGAGTATAATAAATGTCTTACCCAAGAATAGCCATCCGGTAGTTCTTATGACGAAAGTTAAAATTGCCATCCTCCTTGTAGTTTGTAGCCAGCTCCAAGGCAGTATTCTCTGCTGGGTCATACTTTAACTTGGCCAGACCTTCCGCAAGAGCAGACATCTCCCCGCCTTCCGGCAACTGTTTCATGAAAAACGGATGCTTGTCCATTTCTTCCTGAAATTGATAAATATGCTTTAGTTTAACTACATTTGGTACAGTGGTTCTTCTTTTTTACCGAAAATAAACAGGATTTTCTGTTTTTTAGATTTTTGAACTATCAATAATTATGGTTTCCGTGTTCAATTTGAAAAAAGGTGTATTTATTTTTTATGAATTCCAATTAATGCTACCTGTCCTGCAGATAATGTTTTATTATATTTAATGTGGTTTACCAGAAACACTGTGACAGAGTGGCCATTTTCAGCCAAGACCAATTTTTATCATTTTGTCATGGCATTCTATAAAAAACCAAAATATAACAATATTAAACTCGAAATAGCTTGATTGTTTAGTACTAATTAAAAAATATGGACGTATATTAAACACGAAAAACATAATTATCAATACTATATGAGATGCATAATAAGATAAGAGACAGGCTATTGTCAGTAAAAAAGAAGCAGAAAATGTTGATATAAATAGTCCCTGCATTTACCTATTCGCAATCTGAATAGGTACTAAAATTAATTAATTAATTCCTGAGTATGTAAGCTGTAAACAGACTGGCAGACAACCTAATCATGTATATATATATATATATATATACATTGATTGAAGTGTTACATATAATACTTAAGATAGAACAGACAATGAATTAACATATAAATTTTGAAACATAGGTCCTTATGGTTTTGCAAAAAGTCTTTGCAAGATCTAAAAAATAAGACCCCTAAAAGCTCACAGGACATGTAATTTTAAAATTATGGTCAGAGACATTCAATCTGATCCAATATTAGGTTCAATGGCAATCGGTCACAGACTAAGCGACCATTACTGCCAATGACTTGTTTTAGTAACTAACAGCACAGCGTATGAAATGATTGACAATAATTAAAATAGAGTCCAAAAACTAATAGACGAAAAAACATACAATTCCGACCCAGTTCAAAAAAAAAAAGGCTTGAAGTCATCAATGCCATTAGAGATGCCAAATCATTTGTAACTTATATATGCTCTACAGACTCACGCGAGAAGTTTCGGCGAGAAGTCTCGACCTGAGAAACGAGAAGGTATCTATATCACACGACCTTTCTCACTTGCATTCTCGGTCTCTTTGAAGCGGTAAAAAATTGACAGCAAACAGAGAACACACAAACCCGAGAACTACAAACATATCAGTATCACACTCACGTGTCTCGGGTGTTCTCGGGGAATCTCGGCCGTACGTCTATACGATTTAATATAATAGGAAACTCAAGCATATACCTAGTTGTATTGTATTGTCAGATTGACTTTGGGCCTATGGTGGATCCCAAACTGTACTGACCTCCCATTTGTCCTCGGACCACCCTTCAGAGTATCTTTTCCTCTCCAAACTGTTGATGAAGTCATCCAACTCCTGATCCATTTTCTGACATAATGCCAACCGTTCTTCGTCGGTCATCGGCTTCTTCGATTCCTCTGCGGTTGCCTCAGCCATTCTTACAGAGCAGATCTTATTTGACAATACTAGTTAACAACCACGATTCTAGATCGAAAAATTATTTCCAATACGGTTGTTATAGTGAGCTCACCGAGTTGTAGTCTTCTCTATGCTATGCAGGAAAGGCGTAGCCTTGCCTAATTTGCTGTATTGATTTTCACGAGTTATTGATCGTAAGTGCATTGCAGCGCAGCGCGGCGCAGTTGGGTAAAGCTTGCATGCATAGGACCGGGCCATAGATTGATAACGAACGATTACACGATACGATGACAGTTATAAATTGAGGTTATGGTATATTTTACTTTGGTCACACAACTGGCACACAACACGACAACACGCGTTGCGAACTTGCACCCTATGTTAATTTCCTTATGCTGGAGTCACATTGGCAATATTCAACGAATACCTATTACGCTGCGGCCACATCTGTGGGATTTGACGAATAATATTTTTTGTGAACCTTGCTCTCCAAAATCGATTTCAATAATGTCAAGTAGTCGACTAAAAGCGGTAGCTTTAGAAAACATGCAATCTAAGATCAATAAATGATCTTGCCAGTTTAGACCTGTCAAATTGTAACTTGTAGCTTTATAAAACGTGCCCCTGCAGTGGTTGTGTGGCAAACGCCAAGCATGTGGATAAGAGTAGGTATATAGAACAGGAGCACGTTTTATAAAGATAAAAGTAACAAATTTTACAAGTCTAAACTGGCAACACTGCTCAAATGGCTGGTCGTCATTGGTCGAGATTGTGTCAAATGGAAACTTGTAACCTGTAAATTGTAATTTGGAGCTTTTCAAAACATGCCCCTTATGGCAAAATGACAGATATCGTGAAGAGTTTGGAAGCTTTGTGTGGAAAATTAAAGATACCTGTCAACTACAGTAAGACCACAAATATAAATTACGCCGGCAATCTTCGTCCACGCAGAAAGGTGCTCACTAATGCCGAAGATAAAGGAACGTAAAAATCAATTCCATACAAACCTTATCGTGTTAGGCGTAAGGTAGAATATGAAATGATAGTTAAACTCGTGCTTTCTCGCTCATGGCGTCATGACATTGCGTGGTAATAAAAAAGGTGCACCTATTTTTAATAATCTCTAATAGAGTCTGTCTAATGAAAGCTGAACCTGGGAAAAAGCGGCAAATTCAAAAAATCTTGATATGGTATTACCGATCAATGAAGGAATAAACGATATTGATACTTTTATTATTTTATTTATTTTGGTGGGCACAAAGGAAGAGGAAACGCGTACTATATTTTCATATATATTATTACGAGCGCTATATTTTGATGAAAAGCACTTTAGGTAAAATACGATGACAGTGTACCTCAAAAAAAAAAAGACTTACAATAGAAGAGGAGTTTTCTAGGAAAAATAAAGTTTCTAATTAATTGAAACTATCTCACGTTCAAAATAATATTTAATGTTTAATGTCAAGATTTTGTAATAAAACATTTAGAGTCTGTCTAATGAAAGCTGAACCTGGATTTTTCTTGGCTGACGAGTCTGGCAACACTATTTAATATGTCGTTTGGACTTTGTTGTTTTTAGAAACTTGTCAATTCGAGATCTAAATTGATAAAAATACGGAGTAATCATGCCGTCGACGATAAGAGGCGGTGTCCGGGAGATTCTGTATACTATTATACAGAAGTACAAAGAAAAACAAGAAGAAAGAAAAGCATTATTGATGCAAAAAATTAATTGTTTAGTTACGGTGACCAAATTTATAGGTTAGTACGGCTTTAGTACGGCATGTTCATTTTGATACTTCTTATTTCTCTATGTGCAATCCTAAGTTTAATTTACCTTTTTCTGTCTATTATACGATGAGATTAAGAAATTAAACGAAATTAAATTCGTTTCAGAAAACCTGGACGTGCACGTTGACAAAAGTGTGCTGGAAAACGTAAAGCAGCTGAAAGAGGTTGAGGAAACTGAGTTAGCCTGCCAGACTCAGACGAAATATTTGGAAGAAGTATCTTCAATGACCGGTAATTACTAAAATTATCATTGTCTTTCCCTATATAATAGGTGTAGGTACCTATTGTCTGTCCCTATATCATGTTGAATCTCTTAGCATTCACAATTTTATTAAATTAATTTAATAGACAGATGATTAATGTAACTGACACTCATAGTTTCAATAAAACAATAAGGAGGTGTTTAGTTAAAAGATATCATAAACATATTATTTGATATGTATTTTCTGTGTGCGGAGCAAACAGCATTTTGTTGTTTATGAACCAAATGTACACTGTACAGTCGATTTCATAAATATGTGTACACTTTAGTACCTTATCTATTTATTTAATGTCATTTTTGATCGGCCAGATATAAAAGATGTTCGGGTTATATGAGTCTTCCTTGTTCTTAAACCGTTGCGATTAGAACCTCACCGATGCAATTTCATTTCACCTAAACCCAAATGTTTTTAGGGCTGTCGGACTGTACAATGGGGCTGTACTGCGCAACCACACAATGTATTTCTAAATGGTGTTCTGTTTATTTAACACTTTCTTTCTTCTTACAGATATCAGTGTTTCATCTTTAAAAAGAATAAGTAATGAGGGAAAATTAAACAACGGTGTCTTTAGTACTCCCGGAAAAAAGCGACCTCACAAGGCCACGGTGTCTAATTTGGATAGCTTTGACATCCAAGCTATCCGAAATAAAATAAATGAATTTTATACTATATATTTTATATAGGTGAGAGTGTGAGCACTTCATGTCATGACCACTAGCTTTAGGAATTTTATCTGCCTCATAAATACTCGTGAACGGGTGTTGTCAGTGGGGTCCTGTCTGTTCACGCTTGCAAGAACCTGTTTTCCAGTTAGTTATTTTAGTTATCGTTCCTGACGTAGAGACCTCGTCATGTTGTTCTCCTAGTCACTATTTTTAATTTACTCAATGTTATTGAGCGTACATTTGTAACGACTAAGTTTGTGTTGTTAGAAATAATTATTAATTACTTTACTACCTTGTAATGTTACTTTTAAGAATAATTGTATTTTATGATTGGAAAAAATGATCTGCTGGAGTTTCTTGCGGCGCTTCTTCTCCAAGATATAATTGTCGTTAGATAGAGGTGTAAGGGTGATGAGAATAATGTTACCTCTAATTACTTTATTAAAAAGGTGGAATATAATATTCCTCATCATCATTGTTTTATTATGCTGTGTGCGACACAGACGAAAACCTCTCGTATCAATGAAATCTATCAACAGCACGACTAGCACAAGTTGCTCGTGACTTGTTTGTCGCTCGGATCTCCCTTACTATCTAGTCTGTTACGATAGAGACGCACAGAGCGACAAGCGAGAAAATACAACTTGTGCTACACGTGCAGATCACTATATTTTCATGTCAAATATATTTCGAAAAACCAAATGTGCTCCAGTCACTGTCATCGTATTTTACCTAAAGTGCTTTTCATCAAAATATAGCGCTCGTAATAATATATATGAAAATATAGTACGCGTTTCCTCTTCCTTTGTGCCCACCAAAATAAATAAAATAATAAAAGTATCAATATCGTTTATTCCTTCATTGATCGGTAATACCATATCAAGATTTTTTGAATTTGCCGCTTTTTCCCAGGTTCAGCTTTCATTAGACAGATTCTATTAGTTTTTGTATTATACAAAAAAATATTTGAGTATAGAAAAGATTGTTTTTTTTTTTAGGAAATGTGGTATTGAAATCTTCTTTAGCGATAACTTAATTTTTAGCACTTTGGGCTTCATTTTGCATAAATTGATGCACATTATAAACCATTTCCCTAGCTTGACTTTTTAAAGGCCACCCTCTTTTAAGGGAAGTCATTAAAATTAAAATAATATTTAATAATGCCGCCACTTAAATTGTCCTCAATTGTACGTAACGATTAGCGCTCGTGCGTCTCAAGTTCTCAACTTGTGTACGAATGACAATTGACGCAACGCTAAATTGTACGCATTTCTGATTGTAAACGATCAATGAAAACGAAAAATCACGAACGATTCGATAAGAAAATATTGAAGTGTCAATGAGGGAAAATTAATATGTTTGAACTATACATTTTATTATTTATTAAGTATATTAACAACACATGAAAATTTAAACAATTAAAAACTATCATTGAAGCTAAGTTATTTCAAATAAATCGTGCAGAAATTAATCTAAATGGCATTAAGTAAACCCGGCGGTTTTAAACGGTGTCGGTGGAAACCAGTACGTGCTATAATACTATAGCACCCTTCCCTCTTCCACTAACACAGGTTTCCACTATGAGTAGACTAACGCACCGTCCCCTTTTCCCAGTGTTTAACATATTCGTGCTTTCTGCATTCCCGGTTATTAAAGTATTGTGGATATTGAGCTTTTTCAAGAGGGTGCCAATAATCAAGAACCCAGTCTGAAGGCTCCACTTCACGCGCATAAGCAACACCCGCAGCTACTCCAAGAGAATACGGAACTGAAAGAAAATGTATCGTTATATTAAGCCATGTCAAAAAACATGGTGAGAATATCGGAGCCATTCTCAATTAATATTTACAATTTACTCTCGTAGTTCACTCTGCATTTGGGTGCAAAAAAAATTTTTTTCATTTGGGGGTAGTACCATTTGGTTTGACTTAGACCCTTTTCTTAGACCTCTGCAAAATTCGGTAATTGTTCGAGTTCGAGTCTCTTTCATCCTTAATATTCAAGTAAACGAAGATAGCTCATCGGTAACCGAAATGATGGAGAAGATCCACCAAACACAGGCTGAAATGAAAGAGAATGGAGGGGGCCTATGTCTAAGGGACAACCTCATAAAGGAAATGCTGGTGTCAAGACGTGTTTTCGATGTTTTTAAACATCGAACATGTTTTTCGAATAGAAAAGGGGGGTGGCCAAAATGTTTTTTGTTCAAAAACACAGAAACATGGTTTCCGTTACGGATGGAAAACATTCCCCGCGTTCGTCTGCGGGGGGTTTTGACTTTTGAAAGTTTTGAGTTTGAGTGAATTACTGTCAAATAGGGTATTACTTATTTAACTTAGAATTATTTGCAATTAAGTGAAATAAAGAAAAGACGCAGTATTTTGTTTAATTGATAAAAGAGCGCCCCATAATTTGACAAATTGTACTGGGATGACAGCTGTCAAAAGAAAATTGAAATGTTATGACAAGCAATAGGTACATTGTTCACTCCAAAGTCGCAATGGACGTGCAGTTATACATAAACATGTTTTGCATCATATTTTGCTAACATGTTTTGTTAGTTTTTTGGAGCAGTGGACACGCCTTAAAGTAAAGCAAACAGTGGGCGGAACGGGACAGCAACAGTCGAGTCGAGTTCATAACTATGTGTACACTTTAATCGCTGAGACAAATCATGTTTGGCAGTTTGAACATGACATTAAATGGACAAGGTAGCAAAGTCTATATATTTCTGAACTCAACTGTATGAGAAAAACCTGTAATCATTCTAAATAAATAGGTACTTACACCTCGCCGGCGGTAATGGGTTCTTCTTCTTAAAAAGTTCGATTTGACCAAGCCACAATAAGGCACGTTGTTTCTTAGGATCACTTTCACCTTTGTTTTTATCAAAATCAGCTCTGAGAAGGACTTGATGGTAACGGACTACCCATCTAGAAATTAAAAATGGACATCTTTAATACCCTCTGGACTAACTTGCCAGTCTCTTATTGGTTCCAATACAGGTAATCCCAGAACTTGACGAAAGTATTAAGTTCAGCTTGCTTAAAATAGCTTTCTTTATACCAGTTCGGAACATAGTATTAACTATTCAATATATTAATTAATTTAGGAATTAGGTATGAGGTTAGGTACTATTTATGATGCTGGTAACGAACACTAGGTACCTTACGGTACACCTTGGGCTCCCTTAACTAAAAATGGCTAGGTACAACTTGTGATTCCAAAATATGATATTATATCTAATATCTAATAATGTAGCTCCGAAATAAGAGTCCGGTTTATAATGCCAAGATCTCACAATACCGATATCTCAAATTGCCGATATCTCAAAATGTCGAGATCCCACAATGCCGAGATCTTATAATGCCGAGATCTCACAATGCCGAGATCTCATAATGCCGAGATCTCATAATGCCGATATCTCAAAATGCCGAGATCTCATAATGCCGACATCTCACAATGCCGAGATTCCACAATGCCGAGATTCCACAATGCCGAGATCTCACAATGCCGAGATCTCACAACGCCGAGATCTCACAATGCCGGGACCTCATCTTCAGTTCCGAAAAAAATCGTTATGGTTATGAGAAAATAAATGATTTATGGCAAACAATAGTGGCTGTTCAAGGAAAGTGGCCGTTTGGTATTTTTATTAAAGTATTGTAGTTATTCAATTTAATTTTTGGTTGTGCGATGACGCGCATTCGAACAGTCTATGATAGACCCCATCTCACCCCTTTGTTTTACCTAGTCATTATGAAATTAGTCGTTTTGAAACCTTGTCATTTTGCGATGTAGTCATTTTGAAACCTTGTCATTTTGCGATGTAGTTATTTTGCGATTTCTTGTTGTCATTATAAATCGGACTCCAAAATAATAACATATTTAACCTAGGCCAAGCTGGTATGTTGTTTGAAAAATTTCGAAATCTTGTTCAACTAGATTTTGACAATGTGCCACTAGTACTAGAAATTTACCCGTTTCTTCAGAATCTGAGTTGCTCAGGACTTAAGCGAAATGTACTAATATTAGTTCGCTAGGAAGAAAAGAAGCTCTAATTTTTTTTCCATACTAATCTTGATTGAATTAGCCAACTTCTAATTTTTTTTTAGTATGCAGTGTCAGTTGTTGAATGTTAAACGAGTTGTGATGTTAAACTTTGATACCTCGGATTTCTCTAACAAATTAGTGTTGATGTTTTAGAATGGAAGCCAGAAAGGTGTATTGCGAGTTTGCGAGGTATCTAGTGTTCTTTATGAGTGTCATTAACATCAATAAAAATATTTGAAACGAATTAAAATATAGGAAAAATAAAACTACATTTTGGACCATTATAAACGGGGCTTACATATGAAAAAATAATCATGTCCAAGTTCCGGGACACCCTGCATAGTCACTGAAAGATGTATCTTTAATATAGGCTATAGACACACTCGCGAAGCAGTGGCACAACTATACCATTTGAGGCCTATATGTGGAAAACTCATCGGATGGGTTCCATTACAAAATAATTAGAAACCGAGTTTTGCTAGAAATATTAGGTCCCTCCCGGGCTCACAGACTCGGGCCCGGGGCCCGTTCAGGCCGGGGGCCAGTGGCCTTTTGAAGTACAGAACTAACAGTTCCTTAATATCTAGAAAAATAATATTATTTCCTACAATTTATCGGGTTAGGTTCGTAAGGACTAGATTACATAACGACTCTATAAGCAAAACGTCTTAGTTACATAAGGTCTTGGTAGCTAAATGTCTAATTCTACAAACGTCTTAATAGTAGAATGCCCGTGTTTAAGATTGGCCTTAGTTCTATTACGTCTTGTTTGTATAACGCCCTAATATCAAAATGTTGTACCTAGTAGCAAAACGACTAGGTAGGCATATCGTCAAACATTAGTAACGTCTAAATGGCATAACGACTAGATGGTTGAATGACAAGAAAAACTCAAACGTAGTTTGTGAAGGAACTCTTTGATAAAGAAACCAATCAAGAAAGAAATCATTAAGGGATTAAACTGCCCTGCGTGTTTTTTTTAAGTTACTGAACAGAAAAATCTGTAATAATGAACAATTATTAATGTCATTTTAAATGTTACAGGAAAAATAAAACGGTTTTCCACGTTTTTTTGCGATCATTCTTTCGTAATACGAATTAAATAATATATGGCATTTTACATTAAGAAAAAAAAAATGAGTTTAAGAAGAGATGTTTTAAGTTGTATTTGAACAAAATATTTTCTTTTACAAAAGTTTGTATTATTTAAACACTAGTTTCTGCCGGCGACTTCGTCCGAGACCTAGACAATAACTAGTCGTCCATACAGAGATTAAATTCATCTAATATTACCTAGCCGGTATGCAATCATGACGTTTTGCTACCAAGACCATATGCTATCCAGACACTTTTCCTTATGCGTCGTTTTACAATCAAGACTTATTAATAACTTGGACGTAAACTCTATTAGTCATTTTGCAACTTCGGGCGTTTTGCTATAGTTGTCTATCGATTAACTAAGACATTCTACTCACTAGGGCATTCTGCAAGAAAGACATTGTGCTTACCAAGACCTTATGCAACTAAGACGTTTTGCTTATAGAGTCGTTATGCAATCTAGTCCATACGAACCTAACCCAATTTATCCCCCATACGATTAAATAAATAATAGCCATCGGCAATTTTCGTTTTTCTGTGAAACACGAGTGGTAAATATTCTGTCAGTTGCGAGTGCAAGCGTGACAGCAATAACCAGCCGAACGCTATTCAGAAACTGGGAGTAGTGGATGTTAGCGGACCCACTGCAGCGGAGGGAAGCATCTCTTAGGTACGAAGTGACACTTCTGTTGCATTTTGTTGTAGGTATGTATGTACATTTAGTACTCACAAATAACCTCCAGTGTTTTTGGCCAAACTACGTATACGTCCCACAGGGTATGTGGGCACAGGCTTGCAGACTGCACTCTGTCTAATCTCATAAGTAATATACATGTTACCTGGCTACGTGATAAGATTCAAGGTGACGCAACGCCGTCTTATAAAGCGTGCACACTTGTTGAGCATGAGTTCTTAATTCAGCCGCATATGGCATGTTTGTTTGATTTTCAACCAAATTACAGTTCAGTTTTTAGACATGTAAATGGATGTTAATTTTTCAAGACTTTTCTCAAGTGTCAAAATTGGATCTTTGTTTTTTTAGTTGTCATTTAAAATGAAGTATAAACAGGTTTTCTCTTATTTCATGAAATTTAAGGTGTGATTAAGGTTGACATTAGCGGTATTGCTGTGTCTAAAAAGCGCTTATTCACGATCTTTGGCAGGATGCCTGACTTACTGTTGCGATGGACTGACCGTAAACGATCACCTTAACACATGGATCATACCAAATCTTAGTCCAGCCACCATCTCTCTCTACTTTGAAAATAAAAGTTCGAAGTTACGTGCTTCCATCCCTTGTCTCGAGTTAGTATGAAGGGGTGGACCTAACGTAACTTCGGACTTGGATCTTCGAAGCAGAGGCCCTACACTGAAAATCGAAGTTAGAAGCAAAGACTACTATTGTATACTGGGGTTTGAAGTTACGTTAGCCCCATTCCTGTCATTTGTTATTCAAGACTAAGGCACTGGTCCCACCGCCGGCTACAGACTATAAGCTAGTAGAACTATAAACTACAAAAGAGTGGGCGAGCGGCGAGAAGCGAGTAAAGTTTTGATAGCTTGACGCTCGGCAGGAATCGGCGATTACCGCTGAGCTAGTTTTATAGTCGATAGCTTTAATCGCTGCGGTCAACTAGTAAATAGCGGTCCCACCGCCAGATATCGGCGAGCTCGGTGAGCAACTAGTAAACTTCTGTACTAGAAACAGTTGACAATCGGCGAGAGGCTAGTAAAAATTCTATGGAATTATAGCTTACTCGTCGGGCGTTGGGAGAGTGTCCTCGCCGGCAGTGTGAACAGCGAGCGATGAACTATAAATATATATCTCTCTCTTTTATTTACAAGGAAGCGATTATCTTTTGTTCGTTTCTTGGGATAGAAAAAAGTCGATAGTTCATATCTCACTCGCCGGCGGTGGGACCAGTGCCTAAATCGAGAGAAAAGAACTTAACTTCACTTCGATTTTCAAACTAGGGCGTCAGGGCCTCTGTGGTTGTAGTTGGTAGGTTGGTTACTCTGTGGTAAACTGTCGTTTTTATATATATAGACAGATCAAGGACCTTTTACTAAAGCTTTAGTAAAAGGTCCTTGAGATAGATAGATAAGTGATGATTGAGTGGCTTTGGTGTTATAATTATCTGTGGACATACCCTTATCATCTGTGACCCTTATAATCTGTGCTGTGCTTCATCATGTCAGCCGAAAGACGTCCAATGCTGGACATAGGCCTCCCCCAAGGCTTTCCACTCAGACCGGTCTTGTGCTTTTCGCATCCACCGCGGTTCAACGATCCAACCATGCGCGCATGTGTTTGCGTGCTGTGCATACCAGTGACAAAAATTGCAAAAATCTGTCTGTCCGTCCTAGTATCCCTTAGTAGTCTGTGGTCCTATCCATACCTTAATAATCTGTGGTCCTGTCCGCTGTCCGTGTTGATTGTTGAGCACACTGCATACATACCTACCTAGACATACCTTAATAATCTGTGCTGTTGAGTGATTGTGTGAGTTGCGTTGCGTTGCTAAATGCGAATAGTATCAAAAAGACATGTTGAAATTAACGTAGCTTCGCTAGTTTCAATTCTTCCATATCTTCATTTTGTTAATTAGTTACCACAGTTACTAATATTACACTTATTGTAACAGTAACAACAGTAAATGTAGCAATCTGCTATGGTTTCGCGGTTTAAACCGGTCTTCTCGGTCGCCATCCAGTTGTGAAAACTGAGACTGATAGACTTAAAGAGAAAAAAACATGTCTGATGCCTGGGAAGAAATTCAAGCAGTGAAGAGTAAGAGGAATAGTTTAAGAGAGAAGTTGGAGAAACGTAAGAAAGAACGACAGAATATTCTCGGCGCTTCTCTTGTTACTGGGGATAAGTCGGAGGGGTCGCCAGGCGGTAAAGAAAAAGTCGTCGCCAGCCCTTCATCTATAGTAAAAAATGACGGTAAGCGATGGTTTTATTTAGTTATTATTCATTTGTTGATGTATTTTTTAGATAAACCCAACAAGCCTATGTACTTGTTTTTGTCGTTGTTTCCTATGTTTTGTATTTCCTCCTTATCCTTGTACAATAATGAATATCCCACGTAATTTCCTATGCATGTTTTAGTAACATTGTAATTGCTACCTTGTCCAAGCAGGGTGCAGCAGCAGATTAAGGGTCTCCCTACAAATCTTAGTTATTTGAAGTAATTTAACTTCAATCTCAATATAAAATATTATATGTTCTATAAATATTTGATGTTCTCCGTCTACCCTCACTAAAGTGCACTTGTGTTTAAATATCAATCCCTAAAAGTTTTGCATTAAAAATACTTAAGTGTCGTTATTTTGTAGTCTATTGGCAGTGTTGTGTTCCCTATAATACAAATATACTGTGGAAGTGTTATCTTGCGAAAGTGTTCATAAATAATAGTCATAATTGTGTAGAAAAAAAAAATATAACCTCAATCAAAGTGCTTCAGTTTTATTGTTTTTTTGTTCTCGTAATTTTGGGCTTTGGTCGTGTCTAAAATGCCTATCTGTCTAAAATGTGATAAGGAGATACCGAAAGTGGATGACAAAAACCCAAGAATCAAGTGTCATGGTTGTGAAAGATTCATATGTGCTAAGTGTAGTGGGTTGTTAGCTACGGAGTTGAGAGTGGTCGTGCTGCAGTCTCCTACTCTTAAATATTTGTGTCCTGATTGCGAACTGGGAGTGCGTCAACTACCGGCATTGAGGAAGATGGATACCCAGCTGAAGTCAGAAATTGAAGCCCTGAAGAACAAACCAAATATATTACCAAATTATACAAATTTCCCCTCCCGTCATGTCCACAATCAATACAACCACACTACCTAAAATTAACTGAATTTCTTAGGGGTTGACCATATCAAAAATTACAACAACAAAACAACAAATACTGCATTTCAAGTTGACCACTTTTCAAAACAACCTCTTCTTAAATTTACCTCATTCTTAAAATTACTTTATGATCGTCAAGAATATTAGTCCCTTTGTACATTTTAAGGATATTTATAATAAAGTGGTGCAGTGATGGATGAAAATTTAGCAGAAATCGTCACTAATTTAACAAAAATCTCCACCACTATTTTTTTTATACCTATAAATTAAAACACTAGTTGAATTTAGGTACTTAAAGTGGTTATTAGGAAGAGTAACTATTTTGAGGAGTAGTCTTATCCAATAATGCAATGGTCTTTTTGAGTAGTGGTCATCGTCAAATAGCTCTTTTTCAGTAGTTGTTAGAGGTATCATTATAGAATGTGGTGAAAGCAAAATGAAAATGTGGTTTTTATACAAGCTTTTACTGGCATTGTTCATATGTTGGTGTTTACCACTGTTCATAAGTACTAGGCTTCAGTTTACGCAAAAAAAGTTTTTTTTGCAAGTTAGGCCTGTACAAAAACCAACTATTTATCAGTGATATTGAAATGTAATTGTTGAAATAGATTGAGTAGTTTTTGAGGTTATTCCTTACAAACATACAAAAAACAAAAATACAAATCTTTCCTCTTAATTATATTAGTGTAGATGTAGATGCATGTTCGCTGCTTCAAAATTTGCAAGTTAATTTTGAATCAGTTCTCATTAATGCTTTGTTTGTTTTTGTGATTTATTTACTTACTTATTTTCTGTAAATTGTATTTTACTAGTAACCTGCCGTCTCTGCTCTAAGGTTTATGGAAATTTTCTGTAACATTTGACACAATCCAGAATTTATTATACATAAAAACATTCCATTTGAATCACTCTTTCTATTGATGAAAATCTCATTGAGATCCATTGCGTATTTTAAAAGATCTCAATTCAATACTATGTAAAGATTTAACATTGCAAGCCATTTGGCATCCTACTCATACTGATTGTATTTTCATAAATAAATATTTAAATTAATAAATGGGTAAGGCTGGCTTAGAATAATAACACATAGAATGATAGTTTCCTACAGCCAACCCGTCAAAAGTGTCGCACAAATGGATTCATGTGGGCGTAATCAACGCGTACTAACACACGACAACACGCACACAAGTAAACAAATAATGTTGCTATCGCCCTAAACTAGGGGATTTTTTAGTTTATTCCCCGTGGCACAACTATTTGGCACAACTGACCAAAATCTGTATCATAAATATGAGGTAGGTTTAGGTTTTGTTAGTTCTTCAGCAGGCCCGGAGGGCCAAACTACCCAGAAATAGGAGCTCTGCGACAGCAGAGCTCCGTCGACTCTATTAAATTTGATTTTGAAATAGAAATCATTGGTCAGTTGTGCCACGCAGTAGTGCCTAGGGAAAGAAAGGGATTTTTTCATATAATCATTTTTGTTAAATTCGATCATTTTTTGTAGTTACTTAGTAATAATACAAACGTTTATTAACACTTATGTAATAAGAAAATGTTTTGTCTCTTTCTATTTCGCATAAAATATCATATTTTAAGTAGGTAGTTTAAATGTTCTAAGGTACTTTTTTGGTCGGTGGTTTTTTGGCGGACTAAAATTCAATTTATCCAGGGACACCCAGTATATACTCGCAATCACCTTAGTAGGAACCACGTCCCGACGTAGTCTGCACAAGCCACCTTTAGTAAGATATTTGTCTGTGTCATTAAAATGTAAGTACAGAACATATTTTTGTCCTCCTAGACGGCTTCCACCAGCTTTCATTTCGATTAAGCCTAATTTTTCCAATCCAACGTGCGGCAATAATCGGATTAGAAGGAAATCTTGAACGAGAAAAACAAGTAATTCAATTCGTATCACAGAATATCACAAAATAGAACAAGTACTTACTATAACAATTTAGGGGGAAAAATTTCGTTATAATGGCAACATTTTCATGTAATGTCGTTAGAAAATAATTTAATATTTTAGTGAATGTTTTACGTAAAACAACAAGTCAAAACATATTACTTACACGTGGAATGTTATTTTATAGTGTTTATTTTCTTGGTCTGAAGTGTTGTGGCACTCATTAACAATACAAATCGTCATAATCAATAAAAATCCGGGAGCTGTTGACGCTGTGTGACGTGATTGCGACTGACAGGCGGCGATCGCCGAGTACACCAGAATGGTGTAGTTTAAGTCTGACGGTTTTGGTGCGCGGACTAGGTTTCTATGTGTTATTATTCTAAGAAGGCTGGCTTTTGTGTTACTTTTGTGTTAAGAATGTATTCACAACTACCTATTGTAAAATAAATGCCACAGACATAAATCTTTATGACTATTTTGAAACACAAAAGCAGAGCGAAGCAGAGCATCTCAATATTATCTATAAGGGATCTCTGATATAGGTATAAGCAGATGAAAACTTAACAAAAAAAAAAACAGTCTGCAACAAAAACTGGTCCCAAAAATTGCTTTTTTGATGGACAACATGGTCTTTATAGCATGTATTAATTTTGGAAAATAGATATTTTAGAAATTGATTGATTGATTGTTGCAAGAGTATAGTAAGGTATTTCAATAATTAAATAACATTTGACAATGTCACACCAATTGACCTAGTCCCAAACTAAGTTCTAGGCTTGTACTATGGGAACTAGACAACAAGATAAATACTTATGTAGTGAAAATAAATACTGAAATACATAGAAAGCATCCATGACTCAGGAACAAATATTTGCGCTCGTCTCACTAGTATCTGACCTTACAAATAAAAATAAAGAAAAACATTCATATAAGAGGCTATATACTGTGTTTATGCTAGTAAAAATGACAAACTTTCACAGCATATATCTCAATGGCAGGTCACAATAGCCAGTGATGTGCACAATTTTATATAATGCTATAAAATCAACAGAAATTAAATAAAGTGTGGGAACACAGTTGGAAATACATTCCCGTTGACAAAGCAAATTCCTTTCACCTGGCGCGCGGGGAATGCAGGAGGAGAAGGAGAGTCTAAGCAGTTGATCCGTACCCCCGCTACCGTAAACACTATATGTAATTATTTAGTGTAACAATTGTACCTACTTTACTGTTGTTCTATTTCCAAATAAGTATTACTATAATATTTTGGGCTTTCACTTAATCCCCACTACCTAAAAGGCGAACATACCTAAAAAATAATTACAGATCGAATGACATTGAGAACAGGGAGTAAATGCATTGTGTTTACACTTGTGGGTCAAGGACTGTTCTAAATGATACCTTAAATTTATTTTTGCTTAACTTTTGCATGTGCATTGTGAACATAGGGTACTTGACAAGTTATGAATGAGTAACCAACTGAAGACCAGTGCTGGCTTTACGGCTAGCAAATGCTGAGTTGGGACCGTTTCGCAACAATTTTTCTGTCTTGATATTTTTGTATCTATGTAATGTGGTTTTGTTTTTTTGCGAATAAATGTCTCTTTATATTTATCTAACGCCCTGCTTACGCGCATTATATGTGCGTGCATTGAAAATATTAAAGAAAATGTCTTTGTCTTCTCCAGAAAAGCCAAAAGCGGTGGTCCCGTCTACGTCTCTTGAAGTGCGGCTCTTACAAGTGCTGTCCGATATGCAGCTGCAGCTCCCAGCGACGGCCAGCGCTCTCCTGCCAGGCCTTGGGGATGTGGACACAGAAATAGTAGCCAGTTTGCTGCAGAAATTTGCCACGCAGAAGCTTATTACGTGAGTTTTTTACTCTTTTTTTTTCTCTTTTGTGCTCTTTACCAGTATTGTAACTATTGACAAGAGGATTTTTGAAAAGGTGTTATGATACAAATCATACTTAAGTATAGAGGTAGAGGTATTTAAAGCTTACTAATTTTGTTTTCTTTTTATTATTATTTGTATGTCTTTACCAATCACGGGACTATGGGAGTCCCAGTCCTTTGGAAGGCGTACATGGAGCCGAAGCCAACACGCAGAGGCCCTTTAGACAAGTTATCTTCGTTCACTACCTTTTGTTGAATTTTAATAGTATCAAAATGGCACAGCCTGTTTGCTTTTTCTCAATTTTATCTTCGTATTGTTTTTTGTTTATGTATAAGTAACATTTCAAGATGAAAGTTTGAAGTTAATTGCTGAAGTGAAGTTAATTGAGGAATTAGAACTCAAGTTCATGTCGTGACTGGTGACAGTACTTATTCATTGTATAGGTAAAAAAATGTTATTCTACAGGAATATTACTGTTATCCTGGATTTACTTACATTTACTTATTTCATGTCTAATCACTATAGTAGTGTTTGCCCATGACTCCGCCCGCGTAGTTCCCGTTTATCGCTGCTCCCTCGGACGAACCGTCACATGTTCGAGGATGAAAAGTAGCCTGTGTTAATTCAGGGTATAAGCTATCTCCATTCTGAGCATTTCATCCTGTTGCCACTGGCAACACCCAACTATGACATTGACAGCTGCGCGAGCGCGATGGTGGCAACTTCCGACCGCCATCTTACTTCTCTCTCGCACTCTCCGGATCAAGACGCTCTTATCTTAACTATGTAAAAAAAGTAATTATTAATTACTTGTACAACTATCTTTAAAATATACTAAATATAAAGTTCGGGTAGGGTAAAGTCACCAGTGGTCAGCCAGACACCAGTAGTCGACCTTATATGAGTGCGAAGAGTGGGAAATATATCTTTCGTACTCTCCCCACTCATACAAAGTATAGGCAGAGGCCGACTAAAGGTCTCTGGCTGACCACTGATGACTTTACCCTATTATGAATTCTCCTATCCTATCGCTCCGAACACATTTAAATCCGTCCAGCTGCAGCTTGAAGAAGTAACAATCTAACACCGCATTTATAATATTAGTGGGATTATCAGCGTGTGCTAGACCCGCTTTGGGCTAGTCAGAATGACGTCATTTTTTTTGTAACCACGTAACGTGTTCTTCGTAGCGCTGTGTCGTAAAGACCATTTGGTGTTTAAGCTCTAGCCGTCAGCAGAAATTTTGTTTAATTGTTTTCTCGTGTTAAATAAAGAACAAAAAAAAAATGCTTTCGGTATGAACCATACCAACCATAAGCATGTTTTTTTTTTCAGAACACCTTTTCAATAACAATCCTGTTGTCAGTTTATACAAGCTCTTAACTAGCTCAATTTGTGTGAGGTTTTCTCCTATTTTCATCTATTAATCTGATTACTGCACACAGTATCCGAGAACGGCCTGAGGGTGCTACGGACGCCATTGAAGTGGTCAGCGCTGAATCGGTGAGGCTGGCTGCGGTCCTGGCTGCTCTTATGGAGGAACAGTCCAGTAGCAAGAGAAAAGGTATACCAAGATATTACGACAGATGATTACTTCTTTAACTAACCCATACAGTAAATTTTGGGAGCAAGTGTAAAAAAAAAAACTGCTTAATTCACAGTTTCTAAGCGCCTTAATAAATTGAACACATGATGTTGACGTTTACCTTGACGTATCTCAAGACGGGCATCTCAGACCAGATGAGTTTATGAGTGTCGCGATCACTTTCCGAAATTCGAATTTTACTGCAATCGATATTTCCGTTCGCAATATTTACCAATCTTTATTTTTATCAGAAGCTTATGTTGCCAAAGATTTTTATCTAAGCGGAAATAATTCCATTGTCATAATTTCCCAATCTGTATTTATCTGAATAGTTATATCATATTCACATAGTCAACGGTGCTCCGCTAGCACTAGAGCTCCTACTTCTACCCAGAAGCCACCCGGTTTGGCCCTTCGGGTCTGCTGCGAAACTAACATAACCTAAACCTGGAAATTTGCGACTGGAAAAAAATTAAGGAAAAATAGCGAGTGAAAAATTGCTACCAGAAAAGAAAGATTTTTGCTAAAATGTCGCCACTCTCTCATTAATACGGTCCTATGACTTAAAGACTTGACGTGTGTTGGGATGGGCATCTCAGCCAAAATCAGTTTATTATACTGCATCTAGATACCTTGTCTCATATGTCTGGCACAACATCTTTAAGAACTTAATAGGCTGTAATTTCTTTTCTATATACTGGTTGTTTTTAAGGTAGCATTGCACCTGAGCAGGGAACAAAAGTGAAACAAATGAAGACTGCCACAGAAGATAAGAAAGCGGCAAAGAAGGATACTGATTTAATGGTACGTTAAGAAAATGACTCCTTGCTATATCCGAAGCACGCTTTGTCCAATTTCGTATTAAATTGTTGTCTTATCTATCTATATCTATTTTTTGTTATATCACTGTACACCCACTATTTTATCACTTATTATGAAATTATGTGCTTTTTATGAAATTAAGAATTTCGTATTTTGTATTGTATTTGTATAAGTCGTCATTCCATTTCGCCGCTGGACGTTCTGTGTTTACCGAGCCGTGGTACGGTCACGAATGTTAATTTAGGACCCATTCAATAAACGAAGCAGATTAAATCCTCACCCGTTAGTACTGTACTGTACTGATATGGTCTCACTTGCTACAATGATTTGCCTGAGATATATATTTACAGGCAAATATATATCTCATATAACGGTATAGTAAATTTTGGTACTCACATAACTAAACTTACCTTTTCTAATTTTATTCCTTAACTACGCTTCACTTTGTTTAAACAACGCGTACTTATTACTTCTTTATTCGTTATCTTATTTCCAGCAGTCAACGCGTTAAAAAACAAACTCTAAAGGCTGATGTAAATTGGTCCAGCAAAAGAATACCACTAGGAGTACATTGCGTCGTTATTATAGCTCTCGCCTCAAACGTACAAACCAACTCGGCAATATGCTTCTCCTGCCATGCTTGGGGCTAATGTAAATCAGCCATTAATGTCCAGTGTTTCTTTGCAGTCACTGCTCGCGATGCCGTCGAGCAGAGAGAAAGCTGTTAAACGAGTAGGCGAGGAAATAATGGACTTGCTGAGCAAGCCTACAGCGAAAGAGAAGTCGCTGGCTGACAAATTCAAGAGCCAGGGCGGTGAGTGGTTGTACAATGTAGTTTAAATAAAATACCAACTTTTTTAAAATATGTGTCTCTTTTGTTTAAAGGTTTGATATTTTTCGTAAAGTTATTAGAACGTCATGAATTGCGCGTGTTGCCAGTTAGTTCTTTAAATGCTCTTAATCAAAAAATAGTGCTTTTGGTCTTATAATGCATATTAGATGGACGGTAATCAAGGCTGTTTAAGAATATTTTAAACATAAATTTAATTTTGCCACTAATATCATGGGGAAGTTTAGCTTTTTATGTGGCTACATTTTTTACCATAGTTTAAGGTGGCAACACCAAATTTTTCCTCTTCCAACGCTATACTTGGAAACAGCGCATGTTAAATTCAACTTGTGAAACTTAAATAAAGTTTCCTGCATTATTGACAACTGGTTTTTATTTAACATACAGTTGTAAGTGGTCCTTCGATAAAACAAGTGAAGTGCAGTGATAATTCGGTGTAATAACAGCAAATAGCTACAATTCCCGTCCCATGTTACGGAGTGGTTGATGGCGGCCGCGTGATCTTGAACCAAAATTCTATATATTTTGGCATCAAAACTTTACGAAACACGGTTGGACTGTAGCAAAGGGGGGGCCGGGACTTAAAATATTTTTGTTGGTTGTGGTGTCTTTGTAACACTACTTTTTTATGATTGCAACGTATAGAACACGTCAAAATAAGCACATTTTACTTAAAAAACTTTTCTCTAAAATTAAAAATGGGCGAGATAGACGAGTTCAAAGATTGATAATTTACAAAAGACTTAGAAATTTTTTGTTGGTTGTGGTGTCATTATAACACTATTTTTTTATGATTGCAACGTATAGAACACGTCAAAATAAGCACATTTTACTTGAAACACTTTTCTCTAAAGTTAGAAGTGACTGAGGTATGACACCATACAAAAAAATACTTAGGCCCAGTATTATTAAAAATCAGAGCGCAGCGCACGTCCGCTCAGCATGGTGCCCGATCGCGCGGTGTGCCCGCGCGCTTTTATGCTCAACACGAAAGCCCCCCACCACGATACGAACCGAGGTAATGTAGGCGCGTGAATTACAAAGAATTTTCGTACTAACTTCTTCGGATTTTGAGTATATGCGCTGTAATTTTTTCTTGCTTTCTTTAGGTGTTTTAGAGATGATGCCTTTAGAGGTAATTTTTAACCGTAATTTCGGAGTATGGAATTATGCAGCAACTATTGCTACGGAGGAGCAAGCGATAAAAGCTGCTCAAGAGTGGCTTTTGTTGCCTACTAAGGCCAAGTGCCCGAAATGCAAAGCTTATATGACAAAAGAAAAAAAGAATTCATACAAGCTGGGCTTTCGTTTCAGGTGCTATAAGCAGGACTGCAAAGTCATATTGTCTCCGACAAAAAATACTTTTTTCGACCGTACCCATGTGTCGATTAAGGGGACTTTGCAGCTCCTAATGCACTTTTTCAGGCGTGACAAGGTGTCTCAAGCGGCGAGAGACGTCAATGTTACTGAAAAGACTGCGATTCAAATGTATCACTTCTTTAGAGAAGTGTGTGAAGTGACCGAGGCACACGACCGCGTGATGATTGGTGGGGACAACGACATCGTCGAAGTTGATGAGACACATCTGTACACCCGTAAATACCACAGGGGACGATTGCTTAAAAACCAAACGTGGGCTTTCGGGTGTGTGAGTAGGTTGACAAAAAAAATTCACGTCGAGATCATATCCGACAAGAGTAGGGCGACATTGGACCCAATAATGGCGGCCAATATTAAAGAAAACTCATATATAATGTCGGATATGCATCGCTCCTACACAGGCGTTCATCTTCGTCTAGGTATGCGTGGACATTCCACGGTAAATCATAGCGTGGAATTCGTGAATAAAACCGTTGACATACCAGTGAACGCCTGTTTAGGAGAGCCGATTCCTGGGACAGATATGGTACGAGTCAAAGTACATAGCAACACGGTGGAAAGGCAGTGGCTGGAACTAAAACGCCATTGCCGCACTTGCCGCAGTAACAGGCGTATCAAATGGTACATGGGAGAATATATGTACCGCCAGAATATACTGCGTTATCTCCCATCCGATGCGGCGAGGTTCCGCCGCTTACTCGCCGATATCCACCGTGTTTACCCAGGAATCGGTCGGCGTGGAATAAAGCAGGCCAACTGCAGGTGCCAGCCAGATTGTCAACGCCGAAGGCCGTAGGGCGCAGTATAGGTATAGGTTTAGGTTAGGTTAGTTTGTTGTCCAGGCGCGAAGCGCCAAAACTACGTAGAATAGGAGGTCCGCGAAGCGGACCTCCGTCGACGCCGCTATTGTAATCTTTGATGGCTGCTATCTCCGTAATTTTTAATTAAGTAGGGCGCAGTATAGGTATAGGTTTAGGTTAGGTTAGTTTGTTGTCCAGGCGCGAAGCGCCAAAACTACGTAGAATAGGAGGTCCGCGAAGCGGACCTCCGTCGGCGCCGCTATTGTAATCTTTGATCGCTGCTATCTCCGTAATTATTAATTTTAGAGAAAAGTGTTTCAAGTAAAATGTGCTTATTTTGACGTGTTCTATACGTTGCAATCATAAAAAAATAGTGTTATAATGACACCACAACCAACAAAAAATTTCTAAGTCTTTTGTAAATTATCAATCTTTAAACTCGTCTATCTCGCCCATTTTTAATTTTAGAGAAAAGTTTTTCAAGTAAAATGTGCTTATTTTGACGTGTTCTATACGTTGCAATCATAAAAAAATAGCGTTATAATGACACCACAACCAACAAAAATATTCTAAGTCTTTTGTAAGTTATCAATCTTTGAACTCGTCTATCTCGCCCATTTTTAATTTTAGAGAAAAGTTTTCTAATCAAAATGTGCTTATTTTAACATAAACTTGAAAATTATTCTAAGTGTTTTGCAATCCCTATGATTTTTCATTTTTTTGAAAAAATTTTCTAAGTCCCAGATACGGCCCCCCCTTTGCTACAGTGTGACCCGAAACACATCTACTTTATCAGTGTGCTCAGCAAATAACAAGATTTCCATAAAATCTTTCCAAATAAAGTTAACCGCAAGCCATGATTGCGGCATATTTTTGAGCCAAAATTCCATGTGCTTTGGCATCAAAACTTTACGAATCACGGATGTTCTATGAGTTTAGTACCGTGATTAATAAGATTTCGATAAAATCTTTCAGTTAAAAGTGTTAATTTCGATTCCATATGTTAAAAGGTTATGTTACAAACTTTCAACGGTAACTACCTACGGCAAAGTAGTTTTACTTGGTGTATGAGTGGTATTTCCGGTCCACTGTATGTTGGCCAAATTGGAATCGCGCGACAGTGTGCGCGGCGGGTCATGAACAATTCTCCATGTTGGCCATGCTGCAGCGCTGTCAGTCAACGAAACCGTGAAGTGTCAAGTGAACTTTAAAAGTATTTTTTATATTATTAAAAAAGTGCTTTCCGTACGGTGAGTTTCATCAAATTTGATAATGGAGCTCGAGTTGAAAAAGCTACGCCTCGCCCGAGGACAATTAAAAGGTACTGTAACTAGAATTGAAAATTTTGTTAGTGATCAAGTGAGCGTTTCATCCGCGAATAGTGGTATGTTGGAAGCTCGTAAAGAGAAGTTAATAAGCACGTTTAAAGACTATGAACGCATTCAATTAGACATTTTGACAATGGACGAAGAAGACAATGAAAATGTGGAACAAATGGAAGAACGATATTATTCTGTTTTGTCCCAATTAACTACTTGCATAAAGAACTTTAAAACATCTGAGAGCCAAGGTTGCAGTAGCTCAACATCTAAGCTCCCTAGTATTGACATCCCAGTATTTACTGGTAAAGATTTCACAAAGTACACTCCATTTATGGACTTTTCATGGCTGTTATACACAAAAATACCTCACTCTCAGATGTTCAAAGGTTGTTCTATTTAAGAAAGTTCTTAGCTGATGATGCTTTATCTGTAATAATTAATTTACCGCTTGTGAATGATTCTTATGCAGAAGCTCTTGAATTGTTAACTAAACGTTTTAACAATAAGGCCAGACTAATTTCAAATCACATAAGTGTATTGTTAGATCTGCCAAATATGCAAAAAGGAACTGCAGCCTCTATAAGGTCATTTGTATCAGGTGTGCAACAACAATTACATGCCTTGAAAAATTTACAGCAGCCTATTAATCAATGGGATATGCTGCTTATATCTATACTTACAAAAAAATTGGATCAATATACAAATAGAGCTTATCAACTTGATAGGAATTCTGATGTTTTGCCAACATTGAGTGAATTCATAGAGTTTTTAGAAAAACGTGCAATAGCACTAGAAGATAGTAGCAGTGGCAATAGCACTGAATTTAAAGAATATAAAAAATATGTCCCTAAAGTGAGCAATGTTGTCACTACTAATGTCAGGACATGTTTCTATTGTGGTGAAGCAGGTCATGCTATGTATGCCTGCCCAAAGTTTAAGATGGCTCCTGTTGAAGACCGTCTCACCTTTGTTGATGGTAAAAAACTATGTCAAATATGTTTGAAAAAGCACGAAGGCAAGTGCAAATTTCATTTTACATGCCAGACCTGCAAAGCAAAACATAATACTTTACTACATAGAGATGAAATTGATTCAGCAGTTACCAACCATTCTCAAGCATCTGCACCTAATGTTATTTTACCTACAATTAAGGTAAAGCTATTAAATAAAAAAGGTCAGGAAATATTTGTCAGAGCATTGTTGGACTGTGGAAGTCAAGCATCATTTGTGACAACGTCTCTTGTAAAGGAGTTAAACTTGCAACCAATAAGCCAAAATTTAAACATCATAGGAATTGGTAACAAAAATAATAAAATTAACAAATATGTAAATATAACTGTAAATTCTCCAGTTAACAATGTTGAAGTGCAAGTAAAGTGTCATGTTGTGGACTCTATCACATCCAATCTGCCTCAACAACAAATTGATATATCAAATATAAAGTGGCCAAAGGGTATTTCATTGGCTGATAGTAACTTTTATGTGCCCGCTGAGATATCAATGCTTTTAGGTGCTGATATATATTTCAACATCCTATTAGAAGGCCAAATAAAAATTTGTAATGGGCCAGTATTGCAGAATACATTGTTTGGATATACTATTGGGGGAACTGTACCTAATGAAAATAATGACTGTGAAAATTTAGTAACTAATTTTGCAATTTGTAATAATAATAAATTAGAGGATGTAATGGAAAAATTCTGGCTTGCTGAAAGTATCCCTGAACCAAAGTGTAATGTTATTAACAAAGAATTTCAAAAAGCAGAAAAACATTTTCAAGAGACTACTACTTTAGTAAATAACAAATTTCAAGTAGACATGCCTTTGGTTCAAGACATGAGTACATTACAACTCGGGGATTCTTTCTCAGTCGCTTTGCAAAGATTTTTAACACTGGAAAAAAGGTTTAAAAAAAATCCAGTATGTTTTGAACAATATAAAAGGTTTATAGAAGAGTATATAGAAAGGGGGGAAGCCAAAATTGTGGATATTGGTGAATATGATATTAAAAATGGAGCTGTATATTTCTTAGCTCATCATGCAGTCTTAAATTTAGATAGCTCGACAACAAAGCTGCGGGTAGTCTTTGACGGTAGTATGAAGTCTAAGTCAGGGGTTTCATTAAATGATGTAATGTTAAATGGGCCTGTAGTACAGAGTGAACTGTTGGACATTTTACTTTTATGGAGGACTTTTATGTACACACTCAGCTGTGACATCACAAAAATGTTTAGGGCCATTAACTTGAACACAGTACAAACTCCACTTCAGAATATCCTTTGGCGGGACAACCCTAGTGTGCCCATCAGCTGTTTACAGCTCCAGACTATTACTTATGGGCTTAAAGCCTCCACATTTTTGGCAACAAGGTGTCTCATAGAGTTGGCGCGTAGGTATAAAGAAATATATCCATTAGCAGCTGAAGCTATGTTTCAGAGCACATTTGTTGATGATATAATTACAGGTTCAGATGAACAAAGCCAACTCATTGAGCTCAAAAAACAACTGATAGAAATATTAAAAAAGGGGGGATTTGTGCTCCATAAGTGGTGTTCAAACCTACCGCAAGCTCTCGATGACATACCCAGCGAGCATAAATATTTTGACAAGCTGGAAATCAATAAGAATAATATTGTCAAAACATTAGGTCTAAAGTGTGATGTACTGAATGACTTCCTTACATTCACATCTCCAAAGTCAAATGACACTGAACCTAAGACAAAAAGAAAAATTTTAAGCTTTATTGGTCAGATGTTTGACCCATTGGGTTTGGTAGGTCCAATTATAGTAGTTGCCAAATTACAAATGCAAAAGCTATGGGCATCAAAATTAAACTGGGATACTATTATACCCCAGGATCAACTCGAATCATGGAATGCCTTTTTAGCAAATTTAGAAGTGATGGGAACCCTCACCATACCTAGATGTGTGAGCTCTCATACTAAAATTTCTACTGAGCTGGTAGGGTATGCGGATGCATCGATGAAAGCATATGGTTGTTGCCTCTATTTAAGAGTACTTAACTCTGATGAAACAATAAATGTAAATCTATTGTGCTCTAAATCTCGCGTGGCCCCCTTGAACAAAAGTATAACTATACCAAGGCTGGAGCTCAACGCTTCACTACTACTTGCTCAGGTTGCTCACAGGGTGTATCATATTTTGGAGACTAGATTTCCGTTGCAGGTCTACTTATACAGTGATTCACAAATTACTCTATCTTGGATTAAGTCAAGTAATATAAAATCAAATTCCTATGTATCAAATAGGGTCTCACAAATTAAAACTTTAACAAAATCATTTAATTGGCTCTATGTTGCTACTTCTAAAAATCCAGCAGATTTACTTTCAAGAGGCTGTGATCCAAATAAATTGAAATCCAACCAACTTTGGTGGCATGGCCCAGACGACTTGTCTAAAATACAGTTTGAACATTTAGATTCAGCAGTTCAGTTTCCAATTGCTGCTCCAATTGATACTGAAATAAATGTCAATGTGTGTAAAGTCACTCAAACTAATGAAGATCCTAATAACAGGATATTAAATGTTATAAACAAATTTTCTGACTTCTCCAAACTTCAACGAGTTGTTGCATATATATTAAGGTTTTGTCATAACTGCAAAAATAAACAAGAAAAGTATTCAGGTTCTCTTGAACCAAAAGAAGTCAATAATTCTCTTTTGGTAATTATATCTAGTGTACAAAATAAATATTTCAGTCAAGAAATAAATGCACTTAAAAATAACATTCCAATAAAATCAGGATTAGCTAGTTTGTATCCCTTCCTCGATAAAAACAATGTTATGAGGGTGGGAGGCAGACTCCAAAATGCAGTTGACATGACATATAATAAAATTCATCCTGCCATATTGCCCAAGCATTGTCACTTAACCACCATTGTTATTAGTAAAGAACATATACGACTCAAGCATGCAGGTGCAAAGGCAGTACTAGGGTCACTCTCAGAGAGATTTTGGATCATCAGTGGCATATGTCAAGTCAAAAATATTGTAAGCAAATGTGTAATTTGTGCAAAATTAAAATTAAAAGCTGCTCAACAGCTGATGGGTTCGCTGCCAAAGGAGAGATTAGATGCAGTTAGGACGTTTCACATCACAGGAGTGGATTTCTGCGGCCCATTTAATGTTAAAGCATCGCGAATTAGAAAAGCAGTAATATCAAAAGGATATATTGCTGTCTTTGTTTGTTTCACAACCAAAGCTATACACTTAGAACTGGTCAGTGACCTCACCACTGAAGCATTTTTGGCTTGCCTCAAACGCTTTATATCTAGGCGAGGTATGCCTGTCAAAATTTTCTGTGACAATGCCAAGAACTTTAAAGGTGCTTCAAATGAGTTGAAAAGGCTTAATGATCTTTTTACATCCCAGTCGCATATACAGCGTGTGGCCTGTAACAGGAGCAAAAAATTAAAACGTAGATTCTACTCCTCAAACTAGACAACTTTTGTTTAGCAACTTTTTAAAATCATAAAGTTTTTAGATTGTTCATTTTTCAAACAAAGTAAATAGTATAATCAATGTACTTAAAACTCCGTCTAATTGACATCGCCTGTCAGTCTAGTCACTCTACAGACATAACCAATTTCACAGTACATTGCGTGTTCGAATTAACTTTATAATGTAATAAAATTCAAACCGCAAGTTTTTTTTCAAAGTCGTCAAACAAACGTTGCGTAGTTTGAGGAGTAGAATCTACGTTTTAATTTTTCGCCCCGGTTTTGGGCCACACATTGTAGATGCAGTTGAAAATTATTGTGTTCCAAATTATATCCATTTCAAATTTATACCAAGTTATGCTCCCGAATTTGGTGGTCTATGGGAGGCCGGGGTAAAAAGTTTTAAACACCATTTTAAGAGAATTGTTGGTAACATTGCCTTAACATTTGTAGGGTTATATACTGTTATGACTGAAATTGAAGCCATTTTGAATTCCAGGCCTTTATTACCTTTAAATTCAGATAGTTCTAGTTGTGAATACCTTACGCCTGGCCACTTTATCATAGGCACATCTACGATAAGTTACCCTGAAATAGATTTGTCAGATAAGTGTATCGACCGATTAAGATTTTGGAATATGTTAACAAAAATAAAGCAAGATTTCTGGAAAGTCTGGTCAAGGGATTATCTCACACAATTACAAAATAGACCAAAGTGGAAGCAGATACATCCCAACTTAAAAGAAGGAGATCTTGTCATTGTGCGTAGTGATAATACATTACCTTCAACATGGCCCATGGCAAGAATTGTAAAGACAATCCCTGGACCTGATGGTAGAGTTAGAGTGGTAGAAGTGAAAATGAATAATAAGATTTATACCAGATCATTCAGAAAAATTTGCCTATTGCCTATTCAAGCTTAAAATGTCAAGCTTATATATACCTGTGTTTAGTGGTAAAATATATCCGATCCCAAGACTCTGTCGTAGGGCTAAGCACAGGTATATAAATAAATATTAGAAATTAAGAAATTACTTTAATGGTTTTGTCTATTGTGTTTTTTAAATATGTGATAATTCACACTTATTTTCTCCATATTTGTTTTGTATATGTATAACGTTTAAGGCCGGTGCCAGCTATGTTTAAGGCCGGTGCCAGCTATGTTTAAGGCCGGTGCCAGCTATGTTTAAGGCCGGTGCCAGCTATGTTTAAGAATATTTTAAACATAAATTTAATTTTGCCACTAATATCATGGGGAAGTTTAGCTTTTTATGTGGCTACATTTTTTACCATAGTTTAAGGTGGCAACACCAAATTTTTCCTCTTCCAACGCTATACTTGGAAACAGCGCATGTTAAATTCAACTTGTGAAACTTAAATAAAGTTTCCTGCATTATTGACAACTGGTTTTTATTTAACAAAGGCCACTGCGGTATTGTAAGAACCAACGAAATAAGTGCATTTAACTGCACGTTTAGTAAAAGAGGTGACGTATAACTTCATAGAAAATATCCATAATATTATAAATTGATATGAAGTTCATATCGTTATTTGCTTATGATGAATACCGCTATGGATTCGAGTTTCATAAAATTATTATTATGGCTTTATAGCGCGAGAATAACTTTACAATTACAGCGTTATCATAAAATAGCGTCATTGGAACGTTTTAGAGATGCAAGCCGATGTACTTGGAGCCACGAGCCTAACAATAACATACCGGTTTTAGCCGGCGACCCTATCTGTTATTCAAACCCATACAAAAAAAGCAAAGGCTATAGAATTAAATAACCGTACCCTGACGCCGCTACTGGCGCCTAAAGTGCGGAGTGCGCACTTGACCAACCCACGTTATCCCGTAGGAGCGCAGGTGATGGAGTTCTGCCCGCACGGCACGCGCGCGGAGTGCGCTCGCGCGTCGTCCGGCAAGGGCTTCTCGTGCAAGAAGCTGCACTTCAAGAAGATCATCCAGGCGCACACCGACGAGGCGCTCGGGGACTGCTCCTTCCTCAACACCTGCTTCCACATGGACAGCTGCAAGTACGGACCGGGCCGCGCCCAGGACGTGCTCGTGGAGTTTATTGTAAGGCTGTCGTGCTCGCTCGAGAAAAAGCGTTCCGCCGGGAGGGAGCGGGCAGCGGGAAACGGCACTCGTGTGAACCATTCATGCTTTGATCATGGCGTTGGTGTCGTACGAACACTTGGTTTGATATATTTTTATTATTCAACGAAACAAGGTCGAAGTGCGATTACTAATTAGCAGAGATGTAAACATATTTGTCAATATTAAATTTAAAGTTTTATTGCTAATTACTTTCACATCTTCGCTTTAACTAAAACATTCTTGTCTTGTCAAGAGGGTAAGAAGATAATTTACGTATGTCCTGAATTTGTGCGATAATATCTTCGAAAGACATGGCAGCACGCTTCTCGCAACGCTGTAAATCAAAAACTGGTTTAAACTTACACGCGAGGCCACGCTGGGCGCTGCACGCGACGCTCCCCGCGCCCCCTACGGTCGAGTAGGTTGTGTGTGTTATGGACGCTGCACGCTCCACTCGAGCGGGCACTCTGGCCGTACACTCGAGACCTTAAATTTGGGACACCCCTTAGGCCCAAAGTCAATCTGACATTCTACCGTTTGTTAGGCCTTTACCTCAAAAGCATAAATTCCTTGTAGCGGTTCACCGAATCGCTTTTCACCTCGAACGTATATTTAATTTTCGCGTTGTGTCTCGATCGTTTACTGTTTTAGTCGTTATAAGTTTTAGTCGCATTTCACCTTGATCGTGCATTTAACTATCGCGTTGTGCCTCAATCGTCATATTTTTGTCGATATATAAGTTTTTGTCGCATTTCACCTCGATCGTGTGATACATTTTCGCTTTGTATCCTAATCGTCTAATTCAGTATTAGACCATATCTTTAGTCGCAATGTACTTTTTTCATTTTTTTTATCCAGGTTCAAGCTCCGTATTTTCTCACAAATATTGAATTATATAATTATAATAATAATTATTGTATCCTACTTTAATGTCACTGTACTTCAATTTTGCAATGACAGAATATCATCTAATATTTATTAGTCACAAAGATAATATTTCAATGACTTTGATAACATTTAAGACATTAAACTACAGGTATAAAACGCGTTTTAAAAAAAATGTTACAGAATTTTAGTGCGAACATCAATTAACGCGGCACATTAAATAGAGTCCCAAACAAACATCGATCGCGACGAAATGCGTCTAGGGTAAAATACTACAAGAAAAATTAAATGCTACATATTAATTATATTAATATAAAAAGCCACGCGAAAAATTGCTCCAAGTAAAAGATTCTATTGAAATTTTGTTCATTCGAGGTGAAATGCGATTCTGTGAATTGCTACAAGGAATTTATGATTTTGAGGTAAAGGACTAACAAACGCATTCTACAACAGTAAGGCTGAGTCTCTTAAAAGTTACAATGACTTGACATCTCTAATGACATTGACGACTTCAGGCTTTTTTTTTTTGAAATGACTCACAAATTAACGTTCTCCTTAGTATAGTTGTATTAACCTAAGAAAAAAAGCAATAAAAGACGAACTTATCTCTTGACATGTGTATATTTTATAAATATGTATTCGTGGAAAAAATGCGAGAGATAGAAATAGTGGTTTATTTTTTCACGCAGGTATGTCCATTACGAAGTCGACAACGCTGATCCTAATGCAAACGCGAACAAAACAATCGACGCATCGCAAAAGAACTCGCTCAATGGTAAGTAATATAAACTTATTCCTCATTCATTCAGGTGCTCTTTGTCTAGGTAGATAACTAAATGTAAACAAAAATACAGTCCGTCAGCCAATAGAAGCAGATCACTGATACGTCAAAGCTTGATAAAACAGTTTTGATTGGCTGCATACAGCCACGCGGTTCGGTTTGTTTAGTTTTTAAGTAACTAAACAAATGAATTAAGGATCATGCGTCAATATGGGTCTTGAACAGAAAGAGGTATGTCTTTGTATGTACTTCATTTTCTAATTTATGCATTAAGTTGCCGAAATATATATTTTTCCCCTTGCTCGGAACTGTGAACTTTACTGTTGTAAAATCGGTCCGTGAAATTCTGAGCTTTAGGGTCAGGTAAAATTTAAACAAAAAAATATTATTTACACTTATTATTTACTAACAAAAAAAGCACTACAAGCCTCGGCCGGGAAGGGACGTGGCTGTTTTCATAAATATAGCAGCTCAAGGCTGTGTCTCGGCCGCGCTTACTTATACGTATCCCGCAACAGCCTTTTTCCCGGTCTTTGCAGTAACGTAATAAAGTTGTAAGGGGTAAAATTTACTTCTGTATTATAAAATGGGTTTTGTTTCAGGCGCGACAGCACCCAAACCTGATGGAGCGCTGACTCTGACGCCGCCGCAGTGGCTTCAATGTGATCTGCGGTTTTTGGACATGACCTTTTTAGGTAACTATAGGTTTTTCCGAGACTACGCCCGATCGCAAAAAAAATAAAATAGTTCTCGAATTGCGTACTGCTCGAATTAACAAGCAGGCAGATCAGCCCCAAGTTGGACAGACGAACGGACGGATAGCGTAGATATATGAATAGGGACCCGTTGGAGATAATTGTCACTAAAGCCGGGTACTAAACTCACTAGTAATTTAACTGTTGCACGTAACATCGTGATGTGTACGCCGCTCGCGAGCCTGTTCTCCGCTCGAAGGTTGTTACTGTAACTGCTACGGGTACAGTTACAGCTCGCTAGTGACTACCCGGTTTAGAATATTTCTGAATACGACGGTAATTAGTAGTAATTTAAGCAGAAAAAAAAACAAAATTATCTGCGCTTCCTTTCACACCTTTACTATACCAAAAAGCTGGTCATATAGTGTGGGGACGAATTTTGCCCGGTATATTTAATAAATTTTGCAATATTATATAACCATAACTTACTAAAATCTATATTATTTAGGATAAAACGTTAAGCAAACCAAAAATAATGTCCAACTGACGAGCGCTGTCCGCAGGCAAGTTCGCGGTGATAATGGCGGACCCCCCGTGGGACATCCACATGGAGCTCCCGTACGGGACCATGTCGGACGACGAGATGCGCTGCCTCGGGGTGCCGCAGCT
Organism: Acleris sparsana; assembly: GCA_923062465.1. Classification (NCBI taxonomy): domain Eukaryota; kingdom Metazoa; phylum Arthropoda; class Insecta; order Lepidoptera; family Tortricidae; genus Acleris; species Acleris sparsana. Next base: position 3,810,925 of record OV281305.1, on the reverse strand, counting down.
GCAGGACCAGGGGCTCATCTTCCTGTGGGTCACTGGCAGGTAAACTATGATGAGGCTTCCTCGTCATTGGTTTTTATGATAGATGAAGATTTTATGCTACAAAATTAAAACAGCATTTTGTTACTAAGAAAAATAATCATCATGATTTCATATAAATAATATTCGTTTTAGGCTGTAGCATAAAGTGTAATTTAGCTACAGTATGTTTAAACTACTTGTTTTTTTTAAATGTGCCTCTTTTTATTGCAATGGCGCTTATGTTGTAACAGCTAATTTTAGCTACGGCTCACAATCGTCTTTTATCAATTCAATAAATATACATGTCTCCATGTACCGCCCAGCTGCTCGAAGTCCATTTGACTGGTTGTATACTTACTAGTATTTTTCTAAGCTGTCTGAAGCAGTTCAGAAGTCGTTCTGAACTGCTAAAGTTAAGCACTTTATGATCATTGATCACTATAGGACATCTTAAAAAAAAACCTCAGCAAAAATATTTTTGTTTTAGAGCGATGGAGCTCGGGCGCGAGTGCTTGAAGCTGTGGGGCTACGAGCGCGTGGACGAGCTGATCTGGGTGAAGACCAACCAGCTGCAGCGCATCATCCGTACCGGCCGCACCGGCCACTGGCTCAACCACGGCAAGGAGCACTGCTTGGTTGGTCCCGGGTTATATCACTACTTACAGATATGAGTATGTCCGTGGACAAAGTGCACAAACAAATAGGGATGAAACTAGATGAACTTTCACCGACAAAATATTTAAAAAAAAATTAGTGTCTTTTAAAAAAAAGATCGAACGCTATGAACCTTATCAGAACAAAGTGATATATCTCGCTTCATATGAGGTATATTGAGACGAAATGAATGAAAAAAAAAAACATTTCATAGATTCGAGATTAATACCTTTCTTTTTTGGTCATCAGGTGGGCATGAAGGGCAATCCGGACAACTTGAACCGCGGCCTGGACTGTGACGTCATCGTCGCCGAGGTGCGAGCCACTTCGCACAAGCCGGACGAGATATACGGCATCATTGGTAAGCGATCGATCATTGCCCAAATACCAATCAATCAATCAATTTATTTATTTGTAAAACATAGGTGGGGTCGACGTTTTTACCGACTATAGCCTGTCGTTGGAAGGAACGATCCCACAGCAGACACTCAGTTACACGGATACACAGATAGACACGCACACACTGATAGACAGTTAAAAAAAAATAAGTCCCGTTGATTGAACTATTATGACATGACTATACCCCGAGGTTTTCGATGCGGGAATGTTTGACGTTTGCCAAAGAGTAGGTATTGACATAACATAATGTACTATAGCGGGCTTTGATTATGACGCAGGCTCTTTTGTTTCAGAGAGGTTAAGTCCCGGAACGAGAAAGATAGAACTGTTCGGACGGCCACACAACGTGCAGCCTAACTGGTAGGTTTCAAACATTACCACCCGGTAATTTTAAAACTGCAAATGTTTTGCAAACCCTGAGTACTAAGATGGAACGCCTCGAGGCTGCGACCACACCGGAGCTTAACAACGCGTAAATTAAGCTTCGTCAAAATTGGCGCCATATTGTTAGGGTCTCCCCTCACCTATCGACGCGGAATTGGCTTTCGTCGATTGTTTTACACCACACTATTCGCATTTAGCCGATCGGCCGTCTCAGCGGTTGTAAACCTACGTTCAGCAGTCTCGTCCTCGGTACGGCCGCAGAGACATCAGATAGCCCTCTATGTAGCGTCTTCCTACATCTACGACGCAGCTGGCGACGCCGAACGGGTGTCGCCAGCTCTAATCGACTCTCATCGCAGCTATTCGGCCGTGTTCGGAACTGTTCAGCCCTCGCCGGCGCCGATCGGCGCTACTCGGCGGTGTAAGAATGCGATTGGCTGCTAACAGCGTCGTACGGATGCGAAAAGAACGAAGAATAGACGTCGTTTCGCGTCGGCCGAGCCGTTTGTTTCGCTCTTATTGCGTAAGACGAGTTTTTTGATCAGCTAACGCCGATTCCGCGTCGATAGATGTGGGAAGACACTTACAGACCCGTACTTTTGTTTACGCAACGTCACTGTATTTTACGCGGCGCTCCTTTATGCTAGTCACCTAACCGGTTGTCGCCCCACGCGGGAACACTACGACCGCTGCTTCTCGGCGGTAGGTTAAAGGATAAAATAGTAGCGATCCGGGTGGACCCTGCACAAGGTCCTACCACAGATAAATCATTTCAACGTAAGCCGCGATCAGAGTAACCTCAAAGCTTCTCTTAATTACCTCCCGTCGTCTGCCGGGCTCTGACGTCATCGGTGTCACGTGACCGAGTTTAATTGCTCCTAGCTCCATACTCATTTGATGTTTAGAGCAACTGAATATGTGGAAGATATTTTTGTTTTGTTTTTTTGACAGACATATTAGGACTATCTCGAATCCAGTAAAATTCAATCTCAAATAACACGGTTAAGTCCTTTCGTGACGGATACGGCAAACGGCATAGGACCAGGGTCGGAAGCTTTGTTTTTCGATTGTAGGTACTCTTATAATGTATGTATGAATGTCTATTTCGGTGGTACGCTCTGAAGACTGAACGGCTTGATGGATTTTAACATATTATTATGAGGTGTCGCTAGATTCGTATTGCTTGTGGGAGAGACATAGGGCCTTAATATTTTAATCAAAGTAATGAGGTTGACTGGAAGAGATCACTATTAAGCGCTAACACCGCTTGATGACTGACTTTTAAACATTTTTTTAACCTTTGTTGTCAACGTGCACTTTTCGTAGCAAAGGGTATGGTTAGCAGAAACAACAAATACATTTGAATATTCACTTTTGTTCTTAATTATAAAATAAATTCAACATTATCGCCAAATCAATTCAATTCCTGGAGGATCCAAAACTAGAACTTAAAAGTTCATTAAAAATTGTCTCAGGCTGGATACAAATGTTTAGTAAAGTTGAGATTACATCCCACAGGCTAAGAAGTTTATTTTTAATAAAAAAATGTCCTGACGAAAAACCCCAGTTAGAGTAGGTACTGTAAAAGTCGTACAGCAGCTGATAGAAGGCTAAGAGGTACACACTACACACTACACACTGCAAGAATACTTCGAAAATAATTAATTATATACATATTTAAGAATTGTGTTTTATATTTTGTAACTCTTTAGTATATTACTGTCTTTGTTATATCTTTTATTTAGTTTTTAATATTGCTATACCCTGATAGGGTCCATGTTTAGCACTATAATACTCTTTAAGACCACTGTAAATACCATGGATGCAATAAATTGAATTTGAATTTGAATTTGAGGTGCATATGCCAGAGGGCGTCAATAAAAATTGCGGGCACTATTTTAAAGACTTAATTTACCTTCCTGTGACTTCTGTTAACGTAGAAAGGTCACTCAGTAATTTAAAATGGTTTTTTATAAACAACGTGAACGACGGACAGCCAAATATGTTGAACAAATTTTAGTCGTTAATTTGGTATAATTTAGACAAGTGATTATAAATACGTTAATAAATGACATAATTTGTAATGTTTAAATCACTTGTGTTTTTGTTTTTTTGTCAACCATACCTTTGCTACCAATACAGCACGTTGAACACAATCACTAACGTTCTACTGCAGATCTACTGATCGCTTGCTCCCACAATGCATTTTTTTTAAATCCTCCCTCTGCGAGCTGTACGTCGCTGCTGAGGGATAAATGGATTACATCATCATCAGTATTTCTGTTCCAATAGGATAACCCTTGGGAACCAAGTGGACGGGGTGCGGCTAGTCGACCCTGACCTCATCGCTGCTTTTAAGAAACGGTATCCCGACGGTAACTGTATGGCTCCGCCACCGCCGGACCCTGGACTCGCTTAGACATAGAATAAAAGTATCAGGGCTCTATAATTCGGTAAATACATGCTTTTACCATGTTGTCGTATTCTTAGATTTCTGAGAAGACTATCCCAAACGCGTTTTTTCTTTTAAGATAATTTTCTTTTCATGTCACCTATTTGGAATGGGAATCAAAGTGGCACTTTTCTGTTCAATGACATTTTGTTGCCAAATTTGATAAAATATTTTCAGCATTTTTACAGTGTAAATAATTAAATTTGTTTCATCAATGAGATATTTTATTTTCCTCATAGGTGATGTGAAAAGCAGTATGTGTCACACGGTAGCAAAATCATTCCGACCTTGGGCGTTAACACTTGAATCCCTCACCACGCTCAGGATTCTATTTTATAATCCCTCGCCCAGCTCGGGATTCAATTATAAAATCTTTCGCTTCGTTCAGGATTCAATGTACGCTCTCCCGGTAAATATGTCATTTTGCTACCTCGTGACACAAATAACTATTTCGCGTTTTATACAGTCGTCGCCTTTTTCCCGGCGGTTTATTTTCACATCCGTGTTTTTACCCAGTCGCTTCTTTTCTTAGCATGATATGTTCACTGTAGTGTTTCCCACTCCAATAACCATATAAGAGTCAGGGCCTGCTGCAAAACTAGTATAACCTAAACCTACCCCCTACGATGTAATTACTTTTGGGAAAGAAATCTATAGGGAAAAAAGCGGACCTGAACGGTGATAGAATCGAGCGGGGAAATACAAAATTGTTAAAATTAAGAAAGGGAACAAATGCGAAAGGGAATGTCGCTTCAGAGAAATAGTGATTTCGTGAAATTTATCTAATAAGTCTATTGTTAACTCTGCCGCCATTACTGTCAAGTTATCGTTACGTAGACAATACGATAACATATCACAAGCAATATGGTTTGTCCAAGTAGAATGCAGTTATAAAGCCCCTGAGGACATACTTGATAAGTCCAGAAAGAAGGCAGAGCGTTATTACTGGAGATCAGATTATAATATTACACCTAAAGTTTTGTGTTGTTCATATTCAGTGTTGTGGAAGCAGATTTATTACATTTACAAGATTGATAAACGATCATTATTGTATGTGACCTATCGTCGGCGATACCGCAATACCTCGTAAGTAACGCATTAAATAAGATGCAAAAAACACCTTAGCAATCAAGTCGTTAAGGCACATATTGCAATTTATTGAATTTGTTAGTTACGCAGTATTGCTGTATCGCCAACGATGTGGTACGGCTCTGCGATTCCGTAACACCAAAGAAAGTGGCTAAATGCGATGTAGTAGTCGTTCTGTACTCTATTGGTAATCACATTGAAGGGCATTTGGTAAGTTTGTAATTTGTATGAACATAATTGTCATTTTATTTTTCAGCGGACACGGATTTTCTTATAATAGTTATGAAGACCTCTACTTACAAATAAATGTGTAAAGTTTGAACCGTTAAATAATATCGGAGCGGTGATATTAAATATTAAAGGCGTACCTTTAAGTATCCAGTTTTTGGTACAGTCACCAGCAATAATGTATCATCCAACAATGGGCGCTAAAACATCTGACACGTCTTTATTACTAGAGGTATAAGAGCGCGTCAGATATTTTTGCGCCCAATGTTAGATAATATTTTATTGCTGGTGACTGTACTAAAAGTAAGCCCAGGTATGAATTTTTTTTTAATGTCTCTGCTCCGATACACTTATGAGTTACATTATGTACGTAACAAAATATGTTTATTTTGAATGGATCTATCACCTGGAAAATTTATGACTTACAAATGACAATCCAATTCCCTTTACTGCTTGTACGGTCGGCCAAGGAACTCGTCTATCAGTTTTGACAAAACTTTCTGTGATATCTAACTATCGCTAAGGTTGACACTTGTCAGTCATATATTGCAAGGGAAAATCGAACTTGTTGTATCGTGACGTACCACATTTTTGGCCGACTACTATTATTATATTCAGTAAGCCGCCCTCATTGGTATTACGGCAGTGCGGTAATAATTTATGTATTCCTGAAAGACATGGCAAGTGTTGCTTTAAGCTAATGTTTAGCTTTATGGTATTTTATTTTATTAGTCTAAGGGCGAGTTTCACAATCCACGAGTAAATTTATCTGCCATTAAGGCTGGATTCGACCAAACACGTAATTACACTAGTCTAACTATTACGGGAATAATTTTACTCTTGGAATTTACTCCTGATTAACTAGGATTACGTTTTTCCAACGAACTCCAGGAGTAAGCTAAACTCGGTATTATTGATTTGTGGAGTAAGAGTGAATGATGAACAAATGTATAAACCGACAAGGAATAGTGTCATATTGTTTCTTCTGGCCTTACTTTAAACGAAGTAACCATTTAATTTTGTAAGTAAATACAGTTGGAGAAATGTCATATCATATTGACAATTTGTTTATCATTTGACAAGTGACTTTGACAACAATAGCTTACTCTCAGTTTGTCCCTTTACTCCACCAAAATCGGCCGTGTAAATATTTACTTGCGTGTAGTACCTTATTCTGAGATTGTGATTTGGTAAAATGCAAAATCAACTTACTCCAGATTAAACAATGGTTTACTCTCGAGTAAAAACTTACTCCAGTTTGGTCGAATCCGGCCTTAAAGTTGGAGCTCTCCTTTTCTATTTTTAAGTGTAATAAAGAGAAAGTGCTAAATTGATCTGTCAAATAAGCTTTACTTGTCGATTGTGAAACAGGTGGTAAGGTAAATATTATATTGTAAAAATGTATCGGAGTACGTTGTTGCATATTGAAATAAGAAAAAAAATCTTTGAAAATTTGTTTAGTTTTACATACGAAGAAGACTGAAAGATTATAAGAGACGCGGTTTCAAATAAATAAATATTTGTAACTAAAAAAAACATTATAGCATACACCTGTTATTATCACTTTTCTTTTTAATTTAAATATGTGTAAAAAAAAAACGAGTGTTGTGATAGCAAAAGTATTTTATCGGCGTTGCTGGATTTACTTTTAATACCAAAAACAGGAAATAATTGTTAATATTGCTTTCCGTTTGATTACCTATTTTTTATTCATGACATTTTTAAAAATATTAATTTCTCGTCTTGTTTTTCTCAGCGGGTTTCAAGGGCTCTCAGCGACCTCAATTCATTTATCGAACGTGATATAAAACGGATATATATATCGTTGCCAGTTGTGAAGGGCATTTATTGCCGAAAACATTATATCTACATGTCAGTGTCCACCAAGACCTCTCTGCCATCGCGCAATCCGTGCCGAAAATCACATTTAGAAAAGGCATTCACTGCCGAAAATAGTCATCGGAAACTACATTCAATGTCAAAATTTATAATTGGAAAGGTATTCATTGTCTACTAAGTCCCCGTTGTCATCGAGCATTCAGTGCTGAAAATAATCATTGGAAAAGGCATTTATTGCCGAATATTAACAAATCTTGTTTTACAGGCCATTCGTTGCTTATTAAAACTTTGTTGTCATCGAGCATAAGGTGGCGAAAAATTTTTTTGGAAAGTACATTAATTACTGAAAATAATCATTGTAAAGGCATTAATTGCCTACTAATACCTAGTTGTCTTTAAGCATTCAGTGCTGAAAATAATTATTAAAAAGGCGTTAATTGCCGAGTAGTAATACATCTAGTTGTACTACTAAGACCTTGTTGCCATCGAGCATTCAATGCCGAAAATAATAATTAGAAAAGCCATTCATTGTCGAAATTAATAATTACAAAGGCATTCATTGCCTAATAAGACCTCGTTGTCATCGAGCATTCAATGCCGAAAATAATAATTACAAAGGCATTCATTGCCTACTAAAACCTTGTTGCCATCGAGCATTCAATGCCGAAAATAATAATTAGAAAAGCCATTCAATGTCGAAATTAATAATTACAAAGGCATTCATTGCCTACTAAGACCTCGTTGTCATCGAGCATTCAATGCCGAAAATAATAATTACAAAGGCATTCATTGCCTACTAAAACCTTGTTGCCATCGAGCATTCAATGCCGAAAATAATAATTAGAAAAGCCATTCAATGTCGAAATTAATAATTACAAAGGCATTCATTTTCTACTAAGACCTTGTTGTCATCGAGCATTCAATGCCGAAAATAATAATTACAAAGGCATTCATTGCCGACTAAGACCTTGTTGCCATCGAGCATTCAATGCGCAAAAATAATAATTAGAAAAGCCATTCAATGTCGAAAATAATAATTACAAAGGCATTCATTGCCTAATAAGACCTTGTTGCCATCGAGCATTCAATGCCGAAAGTAATAATTAGAAAAGCCATTCAATGTTAAAAATAAAAATTACAAACGCATTCATTGCCTACTAAAACCTTGTTGCTAGCGAGCATTCAATGCCGAAAATAATAATTAGAAAAGCCATTCAATGTCGAAAATAATAATTACAAAGGCATTCATTGCCTACTAAAACCTTGTTGCTAGCGAGCATTCAATGCCGAAAATAATAATTAGAAAAGCCATTCAATGTCGAAAATAATAATTACAAAGGCATTCATTGCCTACTAAAACCTTGTTGCTAGCGAGCATTCAATGCCGAAAATAATAACTAGAAAAGCCATTCAATGTCGAAAATAATAATTACAAAGGCATTCATTGCCTACTAAGACCTTGTTGCCATCGAGCATTCAATGCCGAAAATAATAATAAGAAAAGCCATTCAATGTCGAAAATAATAATTACAAAGGCATTCATTGCCTGCTAAGTGCTTGTTGCCATCGAGCATTCAATGCCGAAAATAATAATTACAAAGGCATTCATTGCCTACTAAAACCTTGGTGCTAGCGAGCATTCAATGCCGAAAATAATAATTAGAAAACCCATTCAATGTCGTAAATAATAATTACAAGGACATTCATTGCCTACTAAGACCTTGTTGCCATCGAGCATTCAATGCCGAAAGTAATAATTAGAAAAGCCATTCAATGTTAAAAATAATAATTACAAACGAATTCATTGCCTACTAAGACCTTGTTGCCATCGAGCATTCAATGCCGAAAATAATAATTACAAAGGCATTCATTGCCTGCTAAGACCTTGTTGCCATCGAGCATTCAATGCCGAAAATAATAATTAGAAAACCCATTCAATGTCGTAAATAATAATTACAAGGACATTCATTGCCTACTAAGACCTTGTTGCTATCGAGCATTCAATGGCGAAAATAATAATTAGAAAAGCCATTCAATGTCGAAAATAATAATTACAAAGGCATTCATTGCCTACTAAGACCTTGTTGTCATCGAGCATTCAATGCCGAAAATTATAATTAGAAAAGCCATTCAATGTCGAAAATAATAATTACAAAGGCATTCATTGCCTAATAAGACCTTGTTGCCATCGAGCATTCAATGCCGAAAGTAATAATTAGAAAAGCCATTCAATGTTAAAAATAATAATTACAAACGCATTCATTGCCTACTAAGACCTTTTTGCCATCGAGCATTCAATGCCGAAAGTATTAATTAGAAAAGCCATTCAATGTTGAAAATAATAATTACAAACGCATTCATTGCCTACTAAAACCTTGTTGCTAGCGAGCATTCAATGCCGAAAATAATAATTAGAAAAGCCATTCAATGTCGAAAATAATAATTACAAAGGCATTCATTGCCTACTAAAACCTTGTTGCTAGCGAGCATTCAATGCCGAAAATAATAACTAGAAAAGCCATTCAATGTCGAAAATAATAATTACAAAGGCATTCTTTGCCTAATAAGACCTTGTTGCCATCGAGCATTCAATGCCGAAAGTAATAATTAGAAAAGCCATTCAATGTTGAAAATAAAAATTACAAACGCATTCATTGCCTACTAAAACCTTGTTGCTAGCGAGCATTCAATGCCGAAAATAATAACTAGAAAAGCCATTCAATGTCGAAAATAATAATTACAAAGGCATTCATTGCCTACTAAGACCTTTTTGCCATCGAGCATTCAATGCCGAAAATAATAATAAGAAAAGCCATTCAATGTCGAAAATAATAATTACAAAGGCATTCATTGCCTGCTAAGACCTTGTTGCCATCGAGCATTCAATGCCGAAAATAATAATTGCCTACTAAAACCTTGTTGCCATCGAGCATTCAATGCCGAAAATAATAATTAGAAAACCCATTCAATGTCGTAAATAATAATTAGAAAACCCATTCAATGTCGTAAATAATAATTACAAGGACATTAATTGCCTACTAAGACCTTGTTGCCATCGAGCATTCAATGCCGAAAGTAATAATTAGAAAAGCCATTCAATGTTAAAAATAATAATTACAAACGAATTCATTGCCTACTAAGACCTTGTTGCTATCGAGCATTCAATGGCGATAATAATAATTAGAAAAGCCATTCAATGTCGAAAATAATAATTACAAAGGCATTCATTGCCTACTAAGACCTTGTTGTCATCGAGCATTCAATGCCGAAAATAATAATTAGAAAAGCCATTCAATGTCGAAAATAATAATTACAAACGCATTCATTGCCAACTAAGACGTTGTTGCCATCGAGCATTCAATGCGCAAAAATAATTATTAGAAAAGCCATTCAATGTCGAAACTAATGATTACAAAGGCATTCATTGCCTACTAAGACCTTGTTGCCATCGAGCATTCAATGCCGAAAATAATAATTACTAAGGCATTCATTGCCTACTAAAACCTTGTTGCTAGCGAGCATTCAATGCCTAAAATAATAATTAGAAAAGCCATTCAATGTCTAAAATAATAATTACAAAGGCATTCATTGCCTACTAAGACCTTGTTGCCATCGAGCATTCAATGCCGAAAATAATCATTAGAAAAGCCATTCAATGACGAAAATAATAATTACAAACGCATTCATCGCCTACTAAGACCTTGTTGCCATCGAGCATTCAATGCCGAAAATAATAATTAGAAAAGGAATTCAATGTCGAAAGTAATAATTACGTCGGGTCATAAGTTCTGTCACAGATAAAACATGAAATAAAAACATCTAGTAAATAATTATTTGTATAATATATATACCAATCGAAAGGTGATAAAATTAGCTTTTTAATAACTAAACATTTATTCGAAATGTCCACCGTGATTTTCGATACATGCCTTCCTTTTAATTTTTCTTTAATTTTCGGAAACAGGTAAAAGTCACAGGGTGCCAGGTCAGGAGCGGGAGGAGGTCAGTGCGGGGCGGCGTTGTCGTGGTGCCAGAGCAGGTGCTGGGTTCCTGACTTTAGCCGCTTGTCACACCAAGCAAAGCAAGCTGACAACATTTGTGGAGCACAAACTGTAACATACCATTATGAGTTGACAGTTCTTTGATACTCTAGCACCACAGTCGCAATATGCCCTGTCTTGCAGAAAAATGAGGCAACCATTTGTTTCTGTGTGCTTCGTGCTCGGCGACATTTTGTTGGAGTCGGTTCATCTTCGAAGCACCATACCGTTGACTGCCGCTTTGTTTCGGGATCGTAGTTATACAGCCATGTTTCGTCACCTGTCAGTATATCATACACAGTTTTCTTCTCGCCAGCGTCGAATTTATTTATCATAAATTTACACCAATCCACGCGGCGTTCTTTCTGCAAATCGTTGAGTTTATGCGGCACCCATCTCGAACAACGCTTATGGAGGGACAGTTGTCCATGAATTATGGTTTGCAGTGCTGCTGATCCAATGCCTAGATCTCGTTCAAGCTCTACGTATGTAATTCGTCGGTTCTCACGGATATTTTTTTCCATGTCTTGCACATTTTCTTGAATAACTGCGGTTGGCGGTCGCCCCGACTTCGCCTCATCTTCAAAGCTCTCCCGCCCTCTTGAATTCAAACCAGTTAAAAACAGTTGCACGATAACAAGCAGACTCACCAAAAGTCGTGGTTAAAAGTTCAAAACATTCTTGGGGCTTTAAACCTTTTTTAAAGTCATAATATATCATAACACGAAAATCTCGTCGACTAAGTTCCATTGTAACCGCAAATTCCCGTCAGATTCAATCAGAAAAAAAATATTTAAAAAATAATTACGCAGATTTATGGAGTATTCCATTTTTCAATTTATAGCTATATAATCAGCCTTCACTATGGTGTATAACTGGCCAGTATCAAACGAATGAGCATGGAGTATCTAATTTCTTTTGGCATGACCCTCGTAACTAAAATAGGTTTATACAACGATTACTAGTAAGGGGATCAATGAGCAGTTCCTACTTTCCTAGTAATTTTTCATGTCTTGCTCTAGCTAACAGATTTTTCCATGCCTTTTTCTCATGCCTTACTCTTGCTGAGTTAACTTAGATTTAGTTAATAATAATTGAAAAAAATAACACATATGTACGAGGGCAGAGTGAAAAGTCTGGAAAAATTTAAACATTTTTTTATTTTTTTTGGTCCAAGTAAATATTTAGTTTTCAACGTAGTCCCCATGTAACTCAATACACTTGGTCCATCGCTTTTCTAACTTTTCGATTCCCTCCGTATAGTACGATTTCTCCAACCCTTCAAAATACGCACTGGTTTCTGCGATGATTTCTTCGTTGGAACCAAATCTTTTCCCACCAAGCCATTTCTTTAAGTTTGGGAAAAGAAAATAGTCGCAGGGGGCCAAATCCGGAGAATAAGGCGGATGCGGGAGCAATTCGTAACGCAACTCGTGGATTTTAGCCATAGCAACTGCACAAGTGTGGACCCGTGCGTTGTCTTGGTGAAAAATGATTTTCTTTTTCGCCAAATGGGGTCGTTTTTCCATTAAAACTTCATGAAATCGCTGTAACAAGTTGGCATAATATTCGCCGTTAATTGTTTTACCTTTCTGAAGGTAATCAACATATATTACACCACGAGCATCCCAGAAGACAGTAGCCATAACTTTATTTGCCGATAAAACTGCTTTGGCCTTCTTTGGTGCAGGTTCACCTGAAGCAATCCATTGTTTTGACTGCTCCTTGGTTTCGGGTGTATGATGATGAATCCAGGTTTCGTCAACAGTTATGAAACGACGCAAGAAGTCCTTTTCATTATACCTAAATTTCGCCAAACATGCCTCCGACAGGGCCACCCTAGTGCGTTTTTGATCCACTGTGAGCAATCGCGGCACCCAACGGGCGGAGAGCTTCTTCATATCCAAATAAGTGTGGACGATATTACGAACCCGTTCGTCTGAAATGCTTACAATATCAGCTATCTCACGGACCTTTACTCTTCGGTCGTTCAATACGATGTCATGGATTTTGGTGATCATCTCTGGTGTAGTGACCTCAACTGGGCGTCCGGGTCGGTCGGCGTCAGCAGTGCTTGTACGGCCACAACGAAAATCCGTAAACCACTTGTGAATCATTTTAATGGATGGAGCAGAGCTCCCATAATACTTGTCTAGTTTTTTTTTTGTATCCGTGATGGTTTTTTTTCGCAAAAAATAATGTTTAATCAGAACACGAAACTCACTTTTCTCCATCTTTGCAAACACCAAAGTTTTTTTTTCTTTTTCATAGCTGTCAAAAAAAAACTATCCGTGCGAACTGGCTGAAAATATACGATTTACCTCCAAAAAGGCTGCATTACAAATTGATATTAATTAATTTGTGAAAAAAATACCTTTAGTATGATTTTTACCAGACTTCTCACTCTGCCCTCGTATAAGTATTAATTATTTTTATTCTTACTTACTTACATATTTTTTGCTGGATTTTGTTTCAGACATTAACAACTTATCATTTTTAAATATGTTAATTGCATCTAGGCATGGAGCAGTCAAATTAAAATAAATTAGCAAATCATTTTTTATTAGTTTTAGAGATGCTTTATTTCTGTCATCCCGCCACTTCGCATTCATGACAGAAAACACTTTCTGTGAATGCTGAACTGGCAGGCACAGATAAAAGCATGGATATAATTTTAAATATGTTTTTGAAAGACTCCTGCTCCTTACTGAAAATGCTATTCCATTTGTCTGCAGTTGACAAACCTTGGATATCTGCAATCATCATCACTTCTCTCACATCATTAACTAAATTTATTTCATTATATAAAGCATCCATGTCTATTTTTTCTGTTATATTTAAGGCGTTTGCGATATTAACAATGTCATTAAATATAAGGACCCCCCTTATATTACAGAGACAGGTTAAATTTGCTAATTGTGGACAACCAATTATTGGTGTCAAAATCAAACCATTGCTCCAAATAGTTTATTGCCTTGCCTATGAAGAGAGTAAATTTTTTCAAAATGTTTTCTTTTATTCCTTCACCTGGGGAAGATTAAAGACGTTTCGAGGGATTCCCTGGTATGTACACCATACGTGGGTAACAATTAGGGTTTCTCATTTCTCGACCTTTTTTATTTCCCGGAGCACGAGAATTCTCGACCACTATTTCCCGGGAATTCCCGGGTTGTCGAGAAATACGGAAATTTTAAAAAATATGTGTGATTTAACAATAAAACTTCGCTTTTTATGCAATATTCAACAACATTTATTAATCAACAACGTTTATTTTTAATGTCATGTGACTATAACTATAGAAAACTTTAATAAAGCGAAATAAACTCTAGCGAGATCTTTTAATCATTATTTCTACAAACAATTAGAACTAAATAGTCTTTTTCTTTGGAATAAACAAATAAAATATCTTCTAAAAACAATGTCATCATGTCACCACAATAAAACTTAGTACCTTACATACTAAATAATTTACTTTAGTCTCTGTCTGTTCTACAAACTTTTCAAGTATGTAACATAAAATGACAGTTTTTCAATTAGGTATAAAAAATAACAATCAGACTAGCTTAATAATTACGACACGAGTAAGATACCTTAGTTTAGTCTTTGTATCAACTTTTCAATATTTGTTATAAATGGACAGTCTTTTCGTTACTACGTAACGTACGTAAACATAAGAACCTAATAAATAATTAATAATCTTAGACTAATTACAATCACAATTTAAAGCGGAAACTGCTTCAAAATCAAAAGCTAGCCCACTATGTCTTGTTATTAAGGAAATAAGCCTTTAAAAATACGAGGGCATTTATAGCATCATCTGACAATCGGTTTCGTATTTTCGTCACAAAGTTTCCAGACAAGGAGAAAACCCGTTCATTTTCTGTCGACGTAGGCTTTACTGACATAACAGCTTTATACAAGTTTTCCAGATTTGGTGTTCTTTTGCCAGTTGATTCATATAACTGAAACTCTTTTTTAATCAAGCTTCTTGTTAAAACAGTTTCAATATTGCTCGTAGTGTCTGTGGCTGCCATTTCAATAGCCTGTTTTAGTTTCAGCTCAAAGGATGTAGCTTGCTCGAGTTGCTCGTTTTCTGATGTCTGTATTAGAGTGTCATCTTCATCTAAATTAGAGCTGCTAGGAAATAATCTATTGTCCAGTTCTTCTGTAAATCGTATCAAAGCTGTCTTGGTGCAATTGCGTGTACCACTTTCATTATAGTTCTGAAATATGGTTGGGTTGTGAAGGTATTTAACTAATGTAATCAAGTTAATATTGCGCCTATTTTCAATTTTGCTCATCAGATGGTCCACGAACGTTGTGGCTAAATTGTTTTCCATAGACTTTAACTTATTTATCAGCACGTCTATTATTGCCTCCGATGTCAAAATAGTGGCATCTTTCCTCGATAACGCTTCAACAGACAACTTAACCGGGTGTAAAACTGCCAACAATGACTCTAAAACATCAATGTTGGCGTCTCGCCACATTGAGGACATATTTAAATCGATCAATGCCTTTTTAATTGCATTTTTCAGTTTAAGAAATCGTTCCACCATCTGCATCATCGAGTTCCATCTTGTACGGACATCTAATAATAAATTCAACTCATGGCCGATTTCTTCTTTGACGTGTTTTTGCAGCGTGATGTTTTTCAAAGGACTCTTCCGAAATAATTTGACCAAGGCTCGTGTCTCTTCCAAAACTTTATTGATATTTTGGGTATATTGTACATTATTTGTTATATCAGATTCTAACTCACCGTCGTCGAATAAAAAAATTTCATCATCACTGTCTTGTCCAGAAATGTTTTGTTCTAAAGCTTGATTTGTTGGTTCAGTAACATCAACGTCGATCGTATTGTTTTTGTTGCAAAATGTAGCCAACACAGATAAATGGATAGCGTGATTTAAGCATAGGACCATTTCAGCAGGGCTTTCGCGTCCGAACTTTACCATGACGTTTGGTCCATCACTAGTCACAGCTACGACGTCTTGTTCAAAGCATAATCCAAACTCTTTTAAGCGATCTTCTACGATTTGCCTCGTCTCCGTTGCCCTACATTGACCCGGTATGAAAACAAGTCCTAAATTATGAACCACGCCGTCTGCATGATGGAGACAAAGGTTGAAATACCTTCGATTCCTCAAACTTGTCCACTCATCGATACTCAGACTGAATCGAGCTGATTGGTCATTACGTAGTTTGCGCAAAAAAGTAATGGTTTCTTTCTTTTTCTCTTCATAAAATTGAAGTATTAAATTCATGACTCCAGACTCATTTTTGGGTAACCTGAAACCTCTTTGCTCTAAAGATTCCCTTATGAAATCACTCCTCGTAATTTGGCGAATTGTGAGGCCATCTTTTGCTGCTAATACGGAAATTATTTCCCCGAGAGACTGTTTGGGTTTCGGTTGAAATGTAAGAGTCTGTTGAACTGACGTCTTAGGTTTTTTAGGAGCCGACGGCTGCGCGTCTTCAGCACCAGTAGCTCCAGTGTCACAGCTGGCTGAAGTGGATGGCATTGGCTCTGTTTCACTTTGAGATTTTATCGAAATCTTATGTATATGTTCAAGATGCCTTACTAGCCCGCTTGTATTCGAACCTTTCATTGAAATCTTTTTGGGACATTTGAGGCATTGTGCGGCTTGTATGGACGACGACTTGTCATCTTTAATTTTAGTGAAATATTTCCACACTTTAGATTTCTCCATCTTCAAACTGTTAAACAAAAAATAATAAATAGTTACTTTACTTTTAAGGGAGAAAAGCGAAATGATGACAACGACTTGAGCATTTAGTTCATAAATAGAAATGGAACTAAATTTCATTGGAAAAATGAATAAACATAACGACTTCACAAATTATCAAATCATATAGGCAAGGCAAGAAACACACTCATAACAAATTGATTCGTTTCATTTAAACTGAAACTCAAACGATCATATATTTTGTTCAATACCACAAATACCCATATAAGAATTGAAATAAAACGGAAAAAGCAACATAATTATACTAGTCTATAAAGAGAAAGTAAATTACTTACATTAGAGAAGTCGCCCGCTTAAATTTATACACTAATTCGCTCCGAGAACGACGCACACGCGCTCCGCCGCCGAATTCAAAATGAGAGACTGGCGTGTACGAACGGAACGGGGAGGGGGCGGGGCACTGTCGGTCACTCACACGCCGCGTGGCCGCGTGGCAGAGCCGCGCGCGAGCGCAAACGCTTTATTATGTTTTTAAATTTTTTGACTGAATTTCTCGATTTCTCGACCACTTTTTTCTCGTCTCGAATAAGGCAAAATTTCCCGGGAATTCTCGGTTCGAGAACTCTCGAAGAGAAACTCTAGTAACAATGCCTCTCCAGACTGTAACATCAAGTCCAAAAGACGCTGAACTCCCTTGTAATAAGACAGTTTAGCATCATCCAGAGTTGAAAGGCGTGCATTAAGAGCACTTGAAGACTGCGTTTGTTGCTGCTCTCCCAAGTACCTCTCACCAAAGTCTAAGCTTGAAATGATCTTGTCTAGGAGGTCGGCAATTGCGCCCGTAGTGACATTTACGAAAATTCCGTCGGGAATCCTCTTATCCTTGCTGAATGAGATTGCAGATGACGTTGCAGTAACAAACAGGGTACGCGTTTCGTCCCTGATGGTCTTAACCGAGAACTGCGCACGTTGCGCAGCAACACAACACAAGGCGCTATTAACACGTTGGCTGCCCACCCTACTACACCTACAGTATTGCTCCCACGCCCCATACATATTTATTGATCCCACCGGTGATGCTCAAAGCATCGCTCTATTACTGAGGTGCCATGAGCATCACCGGTGGGATCACGTAATCTTCTCTGTGTGGCCATGAGCATCACCGGGGGGATTAGAAGTTCATTTTTCAGGGTATTGTTTTGCGGATATTTTTGGGGTCAGAGTCAAACTTTGAATGCTATTTTGTAGAGGATACCCTCAGTTGACACAGTATTCTTGAATAAAATACCTGCTAGTTTAGATATTAAATGATTTAACTCTTGAAATCAAAAGGCCTTTTTGCCTGAGAAAATAATAAAAAAATATGGATTACTTTTGATGAAAAAACATTTGATGAAGTAGGTTATTGTTCTAAACCCTTACCATATTTTGCTTCGACATATGATATACAGGTGCAATTTATAGCATGACCGCATTTTATAAAACATGGCCCTGTACAGCTTTTACAATATAAATCTTTTAGTTGTATTTCATAGTTTTCATATTTGCATGTCTTAAAACAATTTACACATTTTGCAGTCACAATAACTTCGTAGTCCTCTATTATTTTGAAGAATAAATCGAAAAATATGGATAGAGGCATTTTTAGTCGTAGTGAATTCAATTTCATTTTAACAATTTCAATCTATAAACAAAAGTATGTATCATTTTAATTATTACAAATTAGATCATAATGTGAGCACAATATAACAACTATAATTATTACATACCTCGTCAAGAGAAACTATCTCATTTTCTGGTGGTAAATATTCTTCAAAATTTTCTTTCACAATTGTTAATAATTTATTCAGAGATAAAACGTATAGTTTTTTCACTTTAGAAGGCACATTTTAGTTTTATAGTTGTATATTTCACGTTCAATATGTGTTTTTTTACAAATACCAATTACTGGATTCAGTTTGGTTTTTTGACGTATATTTAGCAAGAAACAAAAAATATCTGTGTTCAAATAAAAAGAAATATCCTCCATTACACCAAAGAAGATGTACTTTTATCAATAAGATTTCTTGACAAAGTTCAAAGTAATGAATAGTAGTTATAATAATGGTAAAGAATTCTAATGAGTTTCAACAAAACAAGACAAACAAAGACCTTCTATATTAGTCGCCTTCTATATATTGCTCGCAATGACGGCGTGCGCACAATTCTTACCTTAGTCGTCTGTTGGTCGCAAATCCGTTAAGATGCCGAAGTGTGTCATCAACAAATGCCGAAATAATACCAGAACGACTCAAAAAAAAGATGGTGTGACTTACCACCGGCAAGTTAATTTTATTTATAAAAGATAACACGCGAAAAACTATAAAGAATGTATTAAAACCATTTAATTTTCAATAAATATCGTATTTGATTGACAACTACTGACAACTATTGTCAAGTATTCCATTGATATTCCATTTCTTTCTCTCACGCGCGTTAGAAAGAAACAAGCAAAAGGACGTTACAAGAACATAGTCAGAAACCAAATAATAGAGTAGCTCTTTTTAGGGTTCCAAAATGGTACAAAAACGGAACCCTTATAATAGGTTTTTTTTTTCAGTTTTCCTGTACACAAGATAAGGAGAGAGAATTGGCGCAAGTTAGTAGCAAGGGAAAGATCCGAAATATTTTACAAACCAAATAATTCAAGCGTCATTTGCTCAGATCATTTTCTTGAATCTGATGTATATTTAACCACTAAAGGATATAAGCGTTTAAAAAATACAGCTGTTCCGCATATCGAAGTAAGTAGTCAGAAATGGTACAACCCGTCCCGTTAATAGTTTGCCGGTCAATAGCGGCCTGCACACGTAAAGATTGCAACGGCGCGTGGCTTTTCCCGCGGTCCGAAATTTACGTCTAAAGGCCGCTATTGTATGCAATGCAATCGTCACAGCGTCAGCTAGTATTAAACCTGAGTAGGACGGATTGTATTTGGCGTCGTCCTTCAAATATTAATAACAGTTACAGTAAAGTTTTTTATTTAATTATTAGATGCATATATTCAATTAATAAATATTTTAGTTTGACGATGATTCTGGACTGAGTATATCAAGGAAAAGAAGTCTAGAAGTACCAGAAACATCTGAGCAAATTAAATTAAATTAATTAAAATTGTGACCCACCTTAGTTCCAAAGTCAATCTGACATTCTACAGCAATAAGGTTGAATTTCGTATCAATTACAAATGACTTAACATCTCTAATGACTGACATCTTCAAGCAGATTTTCTTTGAAATGGGTAGCAAATTAACTTCCGTGACCGTACTGTACATTCGAAAACTATAAAAAACATTTTCACAAAAATAATCGACTGTCACAGACGGACAAACAATGAGTGAGCATTTATAAGCTCAACCTTACAAAAACCCCCTTATGGGGTCCGTATTTTCTGTTGAGGTTCGCTACCCTAAAATTAACAGCCCGTTTCAACTCCACTGGTACCTTGTTCCAGCCAACTTCTAAAATCAACATATGAAGCTTCGACTGAGTATTTGATAAACATTACTGATTGATAACCGATGACATTTTAAAGGACTGGTGTGTAAACGGCAATGTATAGACTGAGCTAGTCGAAGCATAATAGGATGAAATAAGATGCAGTGCCATGTTTGGGCATTTTTGTTGTATGACGTGAGTTGTCCATGTGTATAGAAGGTCATTAAAGACAAACAGTAATATTTTTCACATTGAATGCAGATCGTAGAGACTTTTTTAATCGTCTTTTGAGCATGTTCTCGGCCCAATTGCTTTGATTTCTGCGAATAACATTTACTGCATCTATTACGTTTCATACGATTTTTGTTTGTCTTTTCTGTAGTTTGCTTCAATTGATGTTTTAATACAGGATTTGGAGTTATATCCAAATTGAAAAAGCTCCGCACTATTATTTCTCGAAAAGTTGTAATTTGCATGGGCTTTCGTCCAACTTCGATTTGAAAATGATTGAATATAAGACATGAGTTTACAATTGCTGTATTGAACAATAGTTCGAATGCCACTTTATGAAACCAACGGATGGTTTTTCTCAATGGTGAAAAGTAGCTTGCCATTTGGTCCGAAATGTCAACTCCTCCTTGCTTTGCCTTATTGTATTTAATAATTGCAGAAGGTTTCATTATTGGCTGGCGGTTCCGATTTTTTTTTCCAGTTGTTTCCATGTCTATTTTATCGCGAGTTGACAAAAAATTGACTTCTCTCTTATCTTTCCATTTACCTACTACGATTCCATCAAGACTTTCCTTGCCAATAACTTGTCCTTTTTCAATTTGTTTCTGAGTTATGTTTTCTGGGAGCCCTTTCCTATTTTTTCTTATTGTGCCTAAAAGATGAGTTTTTCTATTCAAAAGTTTAGTAGCCAGAGTAAGTGATGTATAAAAATTGTCTGTCACGATAGTCCGCCCTTCATCTAAATACTTTTAAGATAGTTCCATGACAATATCCTCAGCTACACCTTTTTCTTGACGTGGTTCATTTCCAGAATAGACCTTTACCCGCAGGGTGTATCCAAGAGGATTACATATTTTGTACATTTTGATCCCATATTTATGTGTTTTACTCGGTATATATTGCAAGAAGAGTAATCGTCCCCTAAAAGGTATCATGGACTCGTCAACGGCCACCATTTCTCCAGGCGTGTAAAGCTCCCCAAATCTTTCTTGTATCATATTTATCAAATTTGTTTGTTCACATATATATTTCATCATATTCTGTGTCAAGAAACTTTCGTAAACATTAATAGGTTTAAGATTTGCCTTGTTTACAGGATAACTACTATCATAGTTATATGCTTCAATTCCAGTAAAAGTAATGGAGGTTTTCAAATGACTGCCATCAACGTCGACCCACACCCTCGACTCACTATTTACAGTTTGATGTGTAGTTACATCGTTTCTCTCTGTGTTATTTTCAATTGTATTTTCCTCTTGTATGTTCAATTGCTCTATATATTCTTGTACCTGTGTAATAAAGTCTTCGTTGTCGGACGAATTTGTTGAATCGGTTGAACTTTCGCTTGGAGAGTAGTCATCCGCAGATCCCGCCGAAAAATCACCGTCATCCGAATTATCTCCTAAATTTTTAATAAATCTGTAGTAGACGTGTCCTTACTCACATTTTTTCTTTGCCTTTTCGGTCGGGCATTTTTTTCGACGTCAACGTGATGGTTTTTTCTCTTTACAAATGACCTGCTACTGGTTGATGGTTGGAGGTCCATTTTGTCAAAATTAACACTCACGATTCACTGCACTGCACTTTTTCTACTAAATCATGAAAAATAACGCAGTTCTTGTAACCCTTATGCTTACAACACTATTACCCCATCATGGACAGCAAAGATTACCGACACATTATTGCACATATGTCACGTATTTGAATTGTCATTATTTATTTTATGATTTATGATTAGATTACATGTCAGAGGTTGTATATCAACTAGACAAAAACAAACTCCTTGGATGTGACTCGAAAAACTTGGCAGACCCACTTACATGATGGTATAAAGTAATGATGGTCTACTAATTTTAGGAGCCCCTCAGAAGCTAGGTATTAAAAATTCGAAAAAGTCAAGCTATAGTAAGTAAATATAGAGTATCCTCTACAAAATAGCATTCAAAGTTCGACTTAAGCCCCCAAAAATATCCGCAAAACAATACCCTGAAAAATTAGCTTGTGATCCCACCGGTAATGCTCATGGCAGCCAACGTGTTAAACCTGAAATAGGTATAAAGCGCTGATGTGAAGCAATAGTTTGGGAAACTCCCCAAGGAGCATATTTACCCGTCATTTCAGTCGAGTAAAAATTTTCTTGAAGAGACAACCGAGGTTATCGCCACTCCGGATCGTACCGGAGATTTTAGTTGAATGTCAGAATAATCGTACTGCAAGTCTCTCGAGGGAGACCAGTAGTCAGACACTGACGACGTTCGGGCTCTTGAGGTCCCAGGTTCTTTTGATGGTTTAGACTTCGATCTAGGGGTCTTCTTCTTCGTGTCTTTCTTAGGCCCCATACAGGTCGCGTCATGTAAAAAGAACGCTGGATGCCAGTGGAGGGGGTGTGTTTGCGCATGGCTACACTCGCGCACGAAAGTACTAGACCTACTATTTTTTTTGAACTACGTTTTTGCTCGCGGCTTCGTATGTTGATTATTGGTAGGTACGTTGAAAAATATATTAGATAAAATATAATTAAATAGAATTAAAAACATGTTTCATTTAGTGTAGAATGTTTAATCTAATTACAAAAAATAAAAGTAATGTTGAAACACTTTTCCATTAAGTCGTCGTGGGTGACGTGAAAACCAGATGAGGACGCGGTGTTGGTGCTAGAGGTGGCCATTTCATCGGCGTCGCTGTCTTCACTTGAGCTTTCATCATCATTTGAGTCAGAATCATCATCTCCCACGCGAATAACAAATGTTTCTGTCATCATGTCTACCACATGATCGCTTTTACTATAATTAGCTTCTATTCCCTTTACGTTGGTGCACAATTTCCCCCATTCTGTTGCTCCCATTAAATTTACTTTTTCTATAACCAGGTCAGTTATTTGAGTAAGGTTCCAACTTACATTTTTCTGCCGACATATCCCTTTATTTGGGACCAGGCCATTTCTATTGGATTCAGGTCTGGGTGATATGGGGGCAAACGAAGTACAGAATGACCTGCTTCGTTTAACATGGCATCGATATTAAATTTCTTAAATTGCTCTTTATTTTTTTTTATTAAGTTGTACAAATCCGGCTTATACATGGATTCTTCAAATTCAATTCCTTTTTGACGGAGCCAGTTTTGCATGTCAGCTTTTTTTGTATTGGACGTTGGTGCAGCATCGAGTTGTTTATTGTGGTACGATGCATTGTCGACTACCACAACTGAATTAGGCGGTAAATTTGGCATCAATTTAGTACGGAGCCACCGCTCGTAATTCTCTGAATTCATGTTGTCGTGATAGTCGCCGCTTTTTGTACCGGCTTTGAACGTCAGCAAAGCATTCGGCACAAAACCTGCTTCACCACCCGCGTGCACTATGACCAAGCGGCTACCTTTAGATAGAGGTTTTTAATGCCTTTGGTGGGACCGTCTGACCAAGAATGGTGAGACGAATGGGAACTATCGACGTATGATTCATCAGTGTAGATGATAGGTCTTCCTTCCTCTCTGTATTTTTTTATCTTTCTCAGATATTCAATTCTTTGAAATCGAATTTGTGACTGCTCAATTAAAATTTTTCTATTGGTTTCTGTTCTTTTCCACTTAAAACCCATTTTTTTTATTATTCGCCTGAGACTTGCTGCAGATCCTTGGAAATGTAGGTCATCTTGTAACTTCCTTCGCAATTTGCCTATGGTAGGCAATTCTTTTTCAGTGACGTGAAAATTGTGGATGATTCTTTTTATGACACCCTGGTCAAAGCTGTCAATATTCGTTATTGGTTTTTGTTTAATTCTTTTATTTTTGCCGGGAGTTCGGAAGACAGTTAGAAATTCCGAATCTTTTGAACCTTTTACAATTCGTCTCACTGTAGATTCGGAACATTTGGTTGCCTCTGCGGTTCGTTTTGTACATTGTTTTAAATTATCAACTGCGTTATTACCAGCCTCTCTCTTCATAAAACAATATACGTCAAAAATAATTTTTCTAACTTTTCTATGTAAAACCATTTCGTAGTTAAAAACTTTTGTGCGCGACGGTATTTTGAGAACGAACGGAACGTGGACACAGCGCAGAAAGCAAAGGTCGACTGACGAACCAATAGCGCACCGGCAAGCATGCGGCGCGTGCCCCCCCCGCCCCGCGCCGCACCTCATACCACCAAATAGACCGATAAATCGCCTAATGCGCAGCTTGACCGCCAGCGTTCTTTTTACGTGACGCGACCTGTACAGCGTAAACTTTCTGTTTCAAATAGCCCCAATAATAATAATCCAGGGGCGTTAAATCTGGTGACCTCGGAGGCCAGGCCACTGGACCGCCTCTTCCGATCCACCTTGGATAATTTGCACCGACAAACTGACGAACAAAAGTAGCGTAATGTGCCGGGGCTCCATCCATTTGGAAGTACATGTTACGTCTTGTCAGCAAAGGGATATTCTCCAATAATAATGGCAAATCGTTGCGCAAAAAATTTAGCATGCCGTCTCCATCAAGCCTTCTTGGCAATTCAAATGGGCCAATAACTAAATCGTCAATCATTCCAGCCCACATGTTTATTGAGAATTCATGCTGAAATGAAGTTTCTCTTATCGCATACGGATTTTCAGCGGCCCAAATGTGCAAATTTCTGTAATTGGTGATGCCAGCCCTGGTAAATGTTGCCTCATCGGTCCACAGAATGTTTTTAAAAAGTTAGGTTGAAGCCGGTGCTGACGTAATATCCACGTACAGAAGACCAGTCTCGGCACGTTATCTTCTTCTCTCAAGTTTTGAGCGCGTCGATAATAGCGGACTTTACACAGGCGTTCTATCGCGCGTTCTCAGGAGCGTATAGGATTGCGTGCCGGTAAGCCTGTACGCACAATCGTGCGCGATTATGCTTTTGAAGTTGTTAAAGCTAACGTTCTTTCGCGCGCGATTACTCGTAACAGTTTTTGTTAAAACGGAAAGAGCGAACGTGTAAAGGCTAATCGTGCGTGATAGACCTTGCGAAAGTGGCGCGTGTTGGAGTGTCTGCAGTTCACACAGTTTTACTGAGGTAACGCAGAACAGTATAGTGTTGCGGTCAAAAAATGGATAGAAGAAATATCATGGCGCAAGTTATCATGTTCGTTGGTGTTAGTTTACTTAAAAAGAAGAAGAAACGATCCGTGTGGGTTAAGAAATACAGACAGCAATATTGTCATATGCCACTGATTCAAGAATTACGACAAAATTATCCGGACGATTTCAAGAATTATTTGCGTATGAATGATGAGTTATTTAATATATTGTTAGATAAAATCAAACATAAAATATCAAAGCAAGACACTGTTATGAGAGAGAGTGTTAGTGCAGAAGCACGTTTAGCAGCAACTCTACGATTTCTCGCTACAGAACGTTCCTTCGAAGATTTAAAATTCAGTACCGGTATATCTGCTCCATCTCTTTCTAAATTAATACCAGAAACATGTCGAGCTATTTATGAATGCTTGAGGCGGGATTATTTAAAGGTAAGTAAATTAGTGTGTTCGTATTCAAAATAAAAAGCTATATTATTAGAATCAAGTTTAATTATAATTTTCTTCTGTTTGGTGCTGGTATATTCTAAAAACCTAGTTTTCTTCATCTAAATTAGAAGATTCATAAAAAGTTCTTAAGGAGTGGTCCTGGAACATTTCTTCATTAGAATTAGAGGGAAAATTTTGTAATATAGACTGTGATGTGTACGATGAACTTGTCGATTGTAAGTCAACAGAAATTGGTGTTTGAATTTGAATTCTCTTGTTACAAACATTGTCACATAAATCAGTATCTTCCGTCAGTTTTTGTAGTAACCCTTTGCGTAGAACATTATTTATTATGGATTCCGCATAAATTGCCTGCACTGGATCCATTTTGGCTAATTTCTTGGCCATATTAATTCCAGCAACGTCAAACTCCGAAAGCTCCTTGCTAGTTGATTTCAGAGTATCTGTGCAGACTTTGAAGAATTCTGCCTGGTAGTTGGTTGTAGCCTTCCTTTTCATTCTTTGAGGTGTCGAGGCCGTTGCAGTCGGAGCAGCGTCAGTCTAAAAAAATATAATTAAAAAGTATATTTCTATATGATTCCATTTTTCAGATGCCGTCTACGAAGGAAGAATGGATCAAGGTAGCACAAGAATTTGAAATGAAATGGCAATTCATCAACTGCGGAGGTGCAATGGATGGCAAACACATTCGCATTGTGCCTTTGCCGGGTTCCGGAGCCGCTTACTATAATTACAAAAACTTTTATAGCATCGTGTTGATGGCTTTGGTTGGCCCTAACTATGAGTTTTTGTACGTTGACGTGGGTAAAAATGGAAGAATGTCCGATGGAGGGGTATTAGAACATACAGAATTTTATAGTAAACTGAAATGTGGTGATCTCAATTTGCCAGAAAACAACGATACCGTAAAGAACTTTAACTTCGTCTTTTTGGGTGATGAAGCGTTCGGACTAGAACCAAATTTTCTCAAACCATTTTCCCAGAGAGAACTAGATTACGAAAAAAGGATTTATAATTACAGACTGTCAAGGGCTCGTAATGTAGTTGAAAATGCCTTTGGAATCATTTCAGCTAGGTTTAGGATATTACAAACGGCTATAAATATTAAAAGTCACAACAATATTTGTTACGTTATCCTTGCTATTTGCACTTTACACAATTTTTTGTGTAAACGCAGTAACTTATATTCTATTTCTAATCTCGCAAGGGATGAAGTTCCTACAGACCCTCAGCAACATGGGGAGGGGTTTGAACATTCTGTTCCATTAATTAATCTCCAAAGACGTACCCACGCCCAAATCACTTCGGAAGCTAAACGAAACAGGGACCAATATAAAGTATATTTTAATACAGATGGAAGTGTTGATTGGCAAGATCGCATGGTCTCATGTGGAAGAGCTTAAAAACTAAAAAAGCGACTTGAAAAAATACTCAAAATTATATAATAGTATTTTTAAAACTATTCTACATGAAATAAACAAAAAAATAAAATTAAAAGTAGGTACATCAGGACACATTTTTTTTATTGGTGATTTTTAGTTTTAAGTAAAAAAAATGTTATGTGTAAAGTATAGCCAAGGTCATTAAAAACTAATTATAATAATATTAAATAAATACATTGTGAGTTTTTAAAATGGTTAACTTGTTTACATACTTTATGCTTTATAATATACTTATACAATGTAAATAAATATTATAAGTATACTTTTAGCGATTTAGGTATTTTGTATATATACGAGTAGCATACATATAGTAACTCGTGCATTTGCTAAGCTAATGATGATACGCATACCTTCTTATTTGACAAAAATTAATGATATCCCATCAAAAACATACATGTGAAAATGGAAGCCAAGTTCAATATTAAGACTTCACCGACAAAAAAAAAGAGATCTAAATGGGTGCCAAGTTTCGTAGATAATCCTGATTTTTATTTATTAAGAAGCTCAAAATCTGACTTGGCTAGTTTTCATATATGGTATACGCAAGTTACTGTATATATATTGTATGTTCATATTTTACTCTTTGAAATGATGATAAAAATAAAATGTACATGTGTGATAATAATAATGTGATAAAATGTACTCACGACTTTACTTTGCTGCACAGTTCCACCAGGTCCAATCTCTGTTATAGCTCCTTCATTAGTCGGAATAACATTTTGATGAAAGTCATCATTACTACGGCTTTCATCCTCTAGATCTTCATCAATGTTAGATATACTGTTAGTAGGTAGTTCTTGGTCCTTAGTAAAGAGTAAATTATCGTAGTACCAGAGGGAGGACTTGTACACGTCATCTGTTCCTCTTCCACTACGCTGGCTATCCACAACTTTCTTTAGTTCCTTCCGGAAGGACCCTCTTAAACTTTGAAATTTTTTGACTATAAAATCTCGATTGGCATTTGGAAATCCTTTTTCTTTAACATAGTCAACAATTTTTTTATACGCTTCCTCTTTAAGATTTTTGTTTTTGTACTCTTCGGACCTTATTTTCCAGAGGCACGGAAAAGACTTGTACATTGCTAATAGCTCTACTATTAATTCCTTATTCCACGTGCGAATGTCCGCCATCTTGTTGTAGCGCGCGCGAAAGAACTTTACGTGTAAAGGCAACCTCGAACCACGCGATTGCGCGCACTACTGCGGAGCTCATCGCGCGGTCTATCCCTTCCCCCTCCGACATCTTTACACGCGCATTCTTTCGCACACGATTACCTGTTTCACGCGCGATAGAAGGCCTGTGTAAAGTCCGCTAATGATAGGGGTGAAGTCCTTCTTTTTTCAATGTTCGCCAAACTCTCGTTTTTGGTATTCCCAGCCTTGTAGCAATTCTACGAATGCTTAATGTGGGGTCAGCTGTCACCAAACGTAGCACTTCCTCCTCATCATCCTGACGAACGACAGGAACAGGTTCATTTCGTCTTCGATGTAAACCCAATTCGCTTATTTGGCGATGCAATGCAATAAAGGAGCGATATCCAAGGGCGGGCCGGTCGGGATATCGTCTTCTGTACTCCACAACGGCAGCACGTGCATTTCCGTTACAGAAACCATACACAAAGTGCATATCAGCAATATGGAATGGTTCTAAATTCGCAAGTCGAGGCATTCTGAACTGAAGTAAACAAAATGCCTTAAAAAGTCGGGATAACGCAATTCCAAATACGTAGCGTCACGAACGCAGAGAACGATCGACTAACGACGAAATAAACCGATGATAGGAGGGGACCGAAGACAGGTAGCGACGAAGAGGGGAGGCGAATAGGACAGAAACTTTTTTTACCTGCGTTATCCTTTTGTTTGGAGTGTTTGGACTGCGTGAAGGTCAAATTTCAACAGGTCGTATTTCGAAAAATATTAGAAATAACTAGAAACATTGTTTTGGGATGTTTTAGATAATACCATGTAGTTTAATAATAAATAATAAAATAATACTGTTTATAGCACATTTTTCGGCTTTTTGGGCTAAATAACAAAAAAATAAACCTTTTTTTTGTTAGAATTTTCCGTTTCTTCCTCATTTTCTACATGTTTTATTTAAGTTTGGATAGTTTTTAGAGCCTGAGCGTATAAGTAACAATAATGGCTATGCAATAAAAAAAACAGAAAGGAAAACAAACTCAAAACAAACAAAATATCGCAAAAATATTGCAACAAGTCAGCCGTCTCTGCTAAAATAAAACAAATGGCGATAAAAAAAAAAACGATCTCGATATACCTCTAAATTAAAGTTTTTTATCGATAATTTTGTATAAATATTCAACCACAACTCGCCGGTCACTTCGGCTTGGGACACCCTGTATATTCATTTTTAAGCTCATTTCGTATTGTATTAATCTTTTCATAGTAAACTTTAGGTAAATATTCTCGCCGCAGTTGACATTCCGAAGGAACTTTTACAGTTTTTTCAAATTTACCAGTAACACATTTTTCGATAAAATCTTGAAATATCGGGTTGTTTACCTGCGTCCATGGTATATTACAGCCCACAACAAATTTCACGAGCTCACTATTGAAATCATATTTTATACTAGTATGTTTATTGGACGCAACATGTCGCGTTACACTAAATTTCGTTTGAGCGAAGCTAACGTTGCACTTGGTGCAAAAAAATAAAGAATCGCGAATCTCTATTTCGCTAATCTTTATCTGTTTATAAAAACTACAGACACACGCAGGCTGCCTACTCGTCCACAGTATCAGCACATGGTGCAGAACGTACGGTGCAAAACTGCGCTAATGCGCAAAAGCATACTGGGAATGGCACCCCGAATTTATAATAAAATTCCGGTATGCATAAGAGCATTAGACATTGTACCTTTTAAGGAAAACCTGACCAAATTATTAATTATAAAATGTTATTATAGTACGCAAGATTTTTTAAGTGACATCGATCTAAAAAAATAAATAAATAAATAAATATCAGGGGACAATGTCACACCAATTGACCTAGTCCCAAACTAAGCTCTAGGCTTGTACTATGGGTACTAGACAACGATATAAATACTTATATAGAGAAATATATACTTAAATACATAGAAAACATCCATGACTCAGAAACAAATATTCTTGCTCATCACACAAATATCTGCCCTTACCGGGATTTGAACCCAGGACCGCTAGCTTCGTAGGCAGGGTCACTACCAACTAGGCCAGCGCGTCGTCGTCGCTGTCGGAGCGGTGCAGCTGTCGATGCTGGCGAAATGAAGCTTCGCTAATATCCGTTTTGGATCCTTGGTTCGGGTCGATGGGCACAACTTGCAGTATTCTGTAGTTTGCGCCTGATGTAGATGCCAGTCCACGAGATAGCAGCGATCATGCATATCACGATAAATGAGATAAAAGTGTAATGGTGCGTCTCATGGGATGACGTAATCTCTTCAAATGTTTCTTGTTGAGCCTTCACCGTGTCAACGCTGGATTTCAGTTTAGTTAGAACTTCGCTGTGGTCTTCAGTAACAAAATTGTATTTTTTCTCGACAATGACGTGATTTACTGCAGAATCCTGGACATACATGTTGTCGTCATTGACTGTCATCGCACTGTGAAAGTTGTTATGTGAATTTATCACAACGTTGTCTCCTTTTAGCATGCAGCCCGTATCTAGGGTGACGATCCCTGTGCCTTGTAACAAGAGTGGCAACACGCCAGTTGGACAAAATGTGCGCGCAGCACATTCCTGACAGCACGCGAATAGCCAGGCGCCGGGCTTGTGTAACCTGATCCACTTGTCGGCGCACTCGGTTGTTATTGTTTTGCACGTTGTAATGTTCTTGCTGTTAATTAATTGAGTTTCGCATATCTTCACGCCGGCCTTTGTGTCGTATATCGGCATGGCCATAGTGCAAAGTACTTGATGAGATAGTGGTATCACTGCATCCTTTTTGAGGTTGACTGCCAGATATTCTGATGTTATGGTGATTCGTTGCGTAGTATGCGACAATATTTGCGGGATCGGAATAATTCGACTTAGTTCATATTGTTCTGTATTTACCAAAGGTAATTTGAACTCAAATAAAAGAAAGTTGTTAGTGATATGTACATGTGCGCGTGCTAATTTGTACATTTCTGTGACGCAGCGTCTCGTATTGACGCAAGGCAGTGATAATTCGCCCGGAAGTTGTCCTGCGATATTTAGTTGTTCTTCGAATTGTTCTGGCTTTAGTAGATGCATATCAATGCGGCCGTCTTTGACGTCTGTTATCAAATCCATTAACATTTGCTGTAGACGCCGTAGGTTTTCTATGACCATGTTGGCGGCGAGTGCTGTAGCTGTTATGTACATGCTATTCTGGTGTACAGCCTTTATGCGCTGATCTTGTTCCAGTAGGTGCTTGTTGATGGCTACGAACTGTTGGTTCATGACTTGCTCGTGTCTTTGTAGAAGATTGTATTCGCCTTCTATTATTGACGTATGGTTTTCTGCATTAATCTTGTAAGTAAGGCCGCCCCACAAAGCTCCAATTTCGGAAGGGTAATGTGTTTGTTTATGGGAATGAGTTTTGTTTTTGCAGCTACTTGTTGAACGGTTATGTTTTTGTAGCTTTGTGACAATTCTTTATTTTTTGCTAGCCTTTTCGCTATCATCTCTTGACGAGTTGGTGGTGGCGGCGGAAGAGGAGGGGGAGGTGGAGGTGGCTTTGGAAAACTGGACGTCATCTGCTGAAATAAGGAGCCTGAGTTCAATACTTGTTGTATTATTGTCAGGGTCTCTACATCAGCAGACTGCACCCTCCCGACCATGTCCGCCCTTACATGGTTAGGATCCTGTTTACCGCCTCATACCCTTGCACTGGTGCAACAGCTGCTCCACTACCACCTCCTCCGGAGCCAGCAGGTTGTAACAATGCAGTTGTTACGCTCCTTACCTGTGTGCATTTTATAGACAAACTAGCCTTAATATCACTTTATTTTCACTTAAAATCACTTTCACATCTTGTATTTGTTTATCAACATCTGTAACTGTCAAACAGACAGCACGTCACCATAGATAAGCGATGATGTGACACTCCTATATTGACATTGTCAAATGTTAGCGACGCTTAGCCAACAGATGGCGGCACGAGCTATTCTCTATTACCTCTTGTAATTTTCAATTCTTTATTAATTATTAATTTATTATCTTCTGCTGGTGGCTTGCACAGTTTCTTGACTGCATCCTTATAGGATTCATCACCCATATTCAGCAATCTTTTGCAGGCCTGCTCAATGATGACACATTCAGGTGTGAGCTGTTCTGTAGCATCAATTATGCCTGCAAACTTCAGCACCTTAATCTGAACCACACTGGTGCAGATGGTGCCATTAACTGCAGCCATAACGAACTTTTTAGAAAGCTCACTAAGCTCACCAACATCATAAGATTCCATCTTCTTCTTGTCCTTGGGCACCTGCAACATGATAGTCATCTCCAGGTTTAGAGCAACAGCAATGTTGATCAGCTGATTTATGCATGCCACATTAGAGCTAATCATGGCCGTGAATATCGAATGCTGCATAAGGATTGGGAGGGTTGATCCTAAGAGCCATTTTGGTGCCAGCTTTCCAGGAATCTTGTGTCCTAATATGACAGTTGCAGTCACATGGGGGAAAGACTGTGTTAGTCTTGCCAGTGTTACTGTTGACGAAGTGAGCTGCTGATCAGCAGCTCTTTTAGACTGTGAAATCCCCAGATTCGCAGCCTTCCTCCTCAGAACATCACTCGTCGCTGTATCGGATTTTGCCAGAATCTTAGCAACAGAACTTCCTCGAGTTAAGAACACCATTGTCAGGAATGACAAGAGTGGTGCATTCCGATGTGTACTTAGCAGTGTAACCGTCGATTGTGACCGACTGTTGTCACTTTGAAGACTTTTTGTTAGTTATTTTATACAATAGTGTAATGTTTCTAAATGTATAACCAACAAAACATTTATTTATTTTATTGATGCTTGCTTTGTTTACGTTTCCATAGACTATAGTTATCTTTGGTATTATTTTATTGATTCTGTTTCCTTTGTGTTGCCAACTTTAACAGGCCATAAATGTTTATGGTCATTTGAGACGTTCGAGATAATCTCGAACAAATTATTGTGTTTGATCCTTGATGTTTTTCTTTTAGCGTTGTTTTGTGTTAAATGTGTCACTTTCCGTTTTTTCAACTAGCGGTTCCAACGGAAGACCAGTGCTGGCTTTACGGCTAGCGAATGCTGAGTTGGGACCGTTTCGTAACAATTTTTCTGTGTCTTGATATTGTTTTATCTGTGTAATGTGGTTTTGTTTTGTTGCGAATAAATGTATCTTTATCTTTATCTTTATCTTTTCTCCAATTGTAGCAGTTGCGCAACCGCTTGTGGTCTGGAAGCGCCAATGTTTTGCTCAAAATTAGGCTGCATTGGAATTTTCACCTCGTAGCGCCCATTTTCTAATCTTTTTGTTGTTGTTTCGTACAAACTTTCACAGTATTCTTCCATTGGTGTGATGTTGCTTGATAGTTCGGTGATCTTCTCGGATTCCCAGAATCGAGCGGTATCTTCTAAGTTGTTAAGTCATCATGTCAGCCAAAAGACGTCCACTGCTGGACATAGGCCTCCCCCAAGGCTTTCCACTCAGACCGGTCTTGTGCTTTTCGCATCCACCGCGGTCCCGCGATCCTGACGAGGTCGTCACTCCATCTTGTTGGAGGCCTACCTACAGCTCGTCTTCCGGTCCGCGGACGCCACTCCAGAACCTTCTGACCCCATCGGCCATCAGTCCTGCGAGCAATGTGCCCCGCCCACTGCCACTTCAGTTTAGCTATTCTTAGGGGCTATGTCGGTAACCTTAGTTCTACTGCGGATATCATCATTTCTGATTCTATCACGCAGAGAAACCCCTAGCATAGCCCTCTCCATAGCCCTCTGAGTGACTTTGAGCTTCCTT
This sequence comes from Acleris sparsana, assembly GCA_923062465.1. Taxonomy (NCBI): domain Eukaryota; kingdom Metazoa; phylum Arthropoda; class Insecta; order Lepidoptera; family Tortricidae; genus Acleris; species Acleris sparsana. The sequence continues at coordinate 3,776,507 of OV281305.1, read as the reverse complement.
ATGAGGCCCATTGTTAGCGCCCACGTACCGGCAACACACATTGGTCAAAGACTTTTGACTTCAAACACTGCGGTAATTTGGACGTAAAGGTGCTGCGAAGCTTCCCGAACGCTGCCCAGCCGAGTCGGATACGACGAGTAACCTCTTTCTCAAAGTTGGACCTACCTAACTGGACCGTTTGTCTGAAATGCTATTATTTTTGGGTAGATAAAAAAAACAAAATATTACATATAAAATTTATTTTGACGAAGGTAGTTAGGAATGTAGTTATTCAATTTTAAGTTTCTTGACTGCATCCTTATAGGATTCATCACCCATATTCAGCAATCTTTTGCAGGCCTGCTCAATGATGACACATTCAGGTGTGAGCTGTTCTGTAGCATCAATTATGCATGCAAACTTCAGCACCTTAATCTGAACCACACTGGTGCAGATGGTGCCATTAACTGCAGCCATAACGAACTTTTTAGAAAGCTCAGTAAGCTCACCAACATCCTTAGATTCCATCTTCTTCTTGTCCTTGGGCACCTGCAACATGATAGTCATCTCCAGGTTTAGAGCAACAGCAATGTTGATCAGCTGATTTATGCATGCCACATTAGAGCTAATCATGGCCGTAAATATCGAATGCTGCAAAAGGATTGGGAGGGTTGATCCTAAGAGCCATTTTGGTGCCAGCTTTCCAGGAATCTTGTGTCCTAATATGACAGTTGCAGTCACATGGGGGAAAGACTGTGTTAGTCTTGCCAGTGTTACTGTTGACGAAGTGAGCTGCTGATCAGCAGCTCTTTTAGACTGTGAAATCCCCAGATTCGCAGCCTTCCTCCTCAGAACATCACTCGTCGCTGTATCGGATTTTACCAGAATCTTAGCAACAGAACTTCCTCGAGTTAAGAACACCATTGTCAGGAATGACAGGTCAAGAGTGGTGCATTCCGATGTGTACTTAGCAGTGTAACCGTCGATTGTTCTAGAGTTATTTTTGTAGTTTTTAACATCGCTTCCCAACTTAATCCTGGAGCAGTATAGTAATGGGCTGGATCTAACCCATATGTCCTAAGACATACATTTTTAAAATTTTCAAATACGTCTGTTAGCAACAAAACATCTGTTTTTAAATATAAATCAGAATAATCCCCCATATTTTGACAATTAAAATGAGACCAAACATCTTTCGCATGTTCATAATCATCATCAGAAATGTTACAATCAGCCAGAGAACTGTAGAATTTATCTTGAGAAGGGAGAGAAGTTAACTTTAACGTGTCATAAGATGTCATGTACTCATAGGGATAGATACCCTTTCGTATTAATCGTTTAAAATCCTCTTCACATGGAAAACTTAACTTTAATTCACAAAATTGTTCGGGTGTCAAGGTTTTGGCTAATTTTTCAAGACTACAACTCAAAAATTTAAGCGAATCAACAAATCTCAATTTTATTGTGCGATTATTCACTTTTAAAGTTTTAGAGAAGGAAATGTATTTCTCTTTGTTCTCTGGTATTAACTCAATGTCTCCTTCCTCAAATCCAAACCCATGTACTATAAAATGACTGTCATAGTTGCTCAAATTATGGAAAAATACAGGTACAAAATTAGGTGCCCTGTATTTTTCGGAACAAAGTTGATGTGCTACTCCTTCATAAAAACCTGTATGATGATTATAACAAATAGTGGAATCACCGTTTAAGTCTTTATCACAAATGTAATATGTGCTGCTCTGTGCAATATCTAAATTATTTGAATCAGATAAAGGCAAAGGGGTTTTAATAAAAGTATTACTCCTACAAATGTTCACTAAATCTTTTTTAATGTAATTCATAAATGTTTGGGCACAATCTTTACCTTTATATGTTCTATATATTGACAGCTTATCATCATAAGAACACTTTATGTAGTATCCAAAACTATATACCTCATGTTTTTACACATTTGTTGTAGAGGATGTACTAGGATTATTAAAACATGAAGGAATTGGATTTAAAAAAGCCTCAAAATCTGCATAAACAACAAAAAGTTCCTTTAATTTACGATCGTAATTATTAAAGGTGAGTAGGTTTGATGGAACATTTTCATTGAACCAGTTTTTCTTTTTATCTTGTTCTGAAGGTAACTTTGTACAATCATCAAAGAAACGACTGCTTCCATGTTTGTACAAAGTTATCTTTGATGATTGATTAAATTTATATTTGATGTAAAACTTGTTAGACAGCCATCACAAATATGTACAGCATGTTGCTTTTTGGATAGTTGTTTAGATACTAATCTAGATAAATTTTTGATAAAGCAATAATGTGCTTCGCTACCTTTGGTTATACATATATAATAAGTTTAAGTGGGTAGCTTTTTTACATTTAGTTAAGTGTAGTGGTCCTATCACATCATGTTTTTTACTTTGTGTATTGTACTCGAGCCCAAAAACATTTATGCTTATATTGTTAATTTTTTCAGATTTATGAATATCAGTTAATTTAAATGGGAAAGTCAAATTTTCAAAGTTTAATTTATGTTTATGCGCTATGTATGAATTCAATTCATTTGTATGATTGTTTGTGCATGGATATAAGCCTGACAATACAGCCCATCTAAAACATTCATGATCATTGTTTTTTACATTAATAACTTCCTTTTTATTCATTATATCACGCGGCAGTTCTATATAGGAAGAACCACGTAATGGGTTAAATTTATTTACATTCACATCTAGATAGTTGAATTTTACTAAACTCCAACCACTGTCTTTCCTTTCAAAGTTAGATAATCTTGCTAAAATTTCGTTAACTACTTGTAAAAATATCATTTTTGTCACTGCTTTGATTCACTATATTGTTACTAAATTGAAAATCAAACGTATTATTCAGCTGTTTGGTATCTTGAGTAAAATCTCATAATAGTTTTCCGTGAATATTTGATATACTAAACTATCTGTATCTGTATAAAGAAGCCTTAGATTTTCTTGATATTTTGTTTTCATGTAGTCATAATGAAATTTGTACATGAAAGTTTTCGATATATCCCAAATGCAAAATCCTAAGTAAATTGGTTTATTATAAAATATTTTAGTTTTATTCAATTGGACAGCAGCTAAGTTCTCCGAAAATATCGATAAACTGTGGAACTCAGGTTTGGCTATCATAGTTTCAACTCCCAGTGATTTCCCCTGATTTTCCCAATGATTTAGCAATTTTACGTTCACATATTTCAAAACGTTTTCCATGGTCTTACCAAACATTGAATTATTCATACTTTTATAGTGGTCTTTATCAGAATCACAAGTTGCTTGCGATCGCATGTGAGTGTTTAAATCCATGTAACTTTTTAACCACTTAGATTGTTCAAATCTCAAAATGCGATGAATTTTAATTAATTTCAAACCATTCTTCAAACATTGTTTTAGATTTCTATAATGTAGAACATAATTGGTTTTCCTATTTAAATTGGGTATCAGTTTTTTTTCTTTGGAATTCCCTAAACATACATTTTCAGGACAGAATGGCAAATCCGAATGAGAGTCATGCAATTCGCTGGGGTATTCTAGATCAACTTCTAAAATGAAACCATGTTGCGCGTCATCAGAAACATTGAAATCAGTATCTGTATTCACTCATTCAAATTTGCCAGTAGGGAGACATTGAGACATAGCCCACCCATAAAGATTATTTGCATCCAAGTACATAAGATATGCAGAAGGAATATTTTGATCATAATCTGCCATAAATTTATTATTAGCTTTTGCGTGCCTTTTACTACATTGCGAGATGCCACCTCGAATATTTTTGGTTATGAAAGCTATTTTATCAATGTCGGTTAAGAGTTCTAGAGTTATTTTTGTGGTTTTTAACATCGCGTCCCAACTTAATCCCGGAGCAGTATAGTAATGGGCTGGATCTAACCCATATGTCCTAAGACATACATTTCTAAAATTTTCAAATACGTCGGTTAGTAACAAAACATCTGTTTTTAAATATAAATCAGAATAATCCCCCATATTTTTACAATTAAAATGAGTCCAAACATCTCTCGCATGTTCATAATCCTCATCCGAAATGTTGTAATCAGCCAGGGAACTGTAGAATTTATCTTGAGAGGGGAGAGAAGTTAACTTTAACGTGTCATAAGATGTCATGTATTCATAGGGATAGATACCCTTTTGTATTAATCGTTTAAAATCCTCTTCACATGGAAAACTTAATTTTAATTCACAAAATTGTTCGGGTGTCAAGGTTTTGGCTAATTTTTCAAGACTACAATTCAAATTTAAGCGAATCAACAAATCTCAATTTTATTGTGCGATTATTCACTTTTAAAGATTTAGAGAAGGAAATGTATTTCTCTTTGTTCTCTGGTATTAACTCAATGTCTCCTTCCTCAAATCCAAACCCATGTACTATAAAATGACTGTCATAGTTGCTCAAATAAAAATACAGGTACAAAATTAGGTGCCCTGTATTTTTCGGAACAAAGTTGATGTGCTACTCCTTCATAAAAACCTGTATGATGATTATAACAAATAGTGGAATCACCGTTTAAGTCTTTATCACAAATGTAACATGTGCTGCTCTGTGCAATATCTAAATTATTTGAATCAGATAAAGGCAAAGGGGTTTTGATAAAAGTATTACTCCTACAAATGTTCACTAAATCTTTTTTAATGTAATTCATAAATGTTTGGGCACAATCTTTACCTTTATATGTTCTATATATTGACAGCTTATCATCATAAGAACACTTTATGTAGTATCCAAAACTATATACCTCATGTTTTTACACATTTGTTGTAGAGGATGTACTAGGATTATTAAAACATGAAGGAATTGGATTTAAAAAAGCCTCAAAATCTGCATAAACAACAAAAAGTTCCTTTAATTTACGATCGTAATTATTAAAGGTGAGTAGGTTTGATGGAACATTTTCATTGAACCAGTTTTTCTTTTTATCTTGTTCTGAAGGTAACTTTGTACAAACATGGAAGCAACGACTGCTTCCATGTTTGTACAAAGTTATCTTTGATGATTGATTAAATTTATATTTGATGTAAAACTTGTTAGACAGCCATCACAAATATGTACAGCATGTTGCTTTTTGGATAGTTGTTTAGATACTAATCTAGATAAATTTTTGATAAAGCAATAATGTGCTTCGCTACCTTTGGTTATACATATATAATAAGTTTAAGTGGGTAGCTTTTTTACATTTAGTTAAGTGTAGTGGTCCTATCACATCATGTTTTTTACTTTGTGTATTGTACTCGAGCCCAATAACATTTATGCTTATATTGTTAATTTTTTCAGATTTATGAATATCAGTTAATTTAAATGGGAAAGTCAAATTTTCAAAGTTTAATTTATGTTTATGCGCTATGTATGAATTCAATTCATTTGTATGATTGTTTGTGCATGGATATAAGCCTGACAATACAGCCCATCTAAAACATTCATGATCATTGTTTTTTACATTAATAACTTCCTTTTTATTCATTATATCACGCGGCAGTTCTATATAGGAAGAACCACGTAATGGGTTAAATTTATTTACATTCACATCTAGATAGTTGAATTTTACTAAACTCCAACCACTGTCTTTCCTTTCAAAGTTAGATAATCTTGCTAAAATTTCGTTAACTACTTGTAAAAATATCATTTTTGTCACTGCTTTGATTCACTATATTGTTACTAAATTGAAAATCAAACGTATTATTCAGCTGTTTGGTATCTTGAGTAAAATCTGCATTGAGAATAAAATTTACTTTTAAGGCGCAATGATCAGTCAGTGAGCGATCCAATAAGGTGAAGATTTTACTTTATTTTTTTGTAAAATTGTTTCGGGGGTTAATGGATTGCAAACATTTTTACTAAGCAATATTCTATAGGTAGCCACCCTATTCCTAAACGCGTTTTGTAATTAACTGCACATTAACCCACTGAGTGTCAGATCTTAAGACATTATTTTTGTGCATATTACTATTCAAATGATTGGAGAAATATCGTTTGGATACAAACTTGCTACACACAGAACGTTCAACATTATCACTATTTTTTGTACTTACATTTTCATCAAAGATTGGTTCAGAAGATGTTGATACTGCATCGTGGCTAGTTGAAGCCCGGTTTTTCTTTGGCAGAACTTCATCTGACTTCGAAACTGCAGCTGCCCTCTTTACTCCACCCCCGACTTGGGAAGTTCTATGAAAATAAGAAAACATGAAATTAAACATAATGTACAACTTAATAACAGTACAAAGTTATTCATTAATTGGTTGGGATATAATACTAACTCAAATCTTGTCTACATTGTTGACAGTATGCTTGCATTAGTAAAACTCCGTCAATCACATCTGATGACGAACTATTCTGTTTGTTTTTAATATGACCATCGCAAGGTGTAAAATATGGTTTAATATCAGAATCTTCTAATAGCGCGGTAGGTAATTGATTTGAAATAAACCACAGCCGTATATTTCTATTAAAATTAGTTATAATAAACTGTTTACTCAAACACTCAATTTGATCACGAGTTAAATGGATTATGATGAACACCATGATGGAATAAACCGACACTTAGTAACTCAAACACGGCAACACAAGCAATGAATTATTTCAACATCGAATACCCCATTTATATAGCATCCCACCTGTTTCCATAAACCATAACAATAAAGATCAAGTTACTGCAAGTCTGAAACCGATCCTTTGTCAAGTAACGGTCAAGCGCTACTACACAGGTTAGAACAGGAATATTAAGAATTACAAATAATACTTACGCATCACGATGAAGTTGGCTTATAAGTTCCCCGATGGCGAGTAATTCTTGATTTTCTTCATGCTCTTCACAGAGACTAATGAGTTGGTGATCATAGATGTCACAGTTCAAACTATCCATTTTGTTTAATTTACACAAACACTTTTTATCACTGCATCTTATAGTCAATTAAGTATTTCACACAATTTAATTTTACAAAAAAAGATAATTGTTTAGACTGGATCTTGAATTCTTAAAAGCTAAGGTTTTTACATATAATACAATAACAAGCTTTTGTTTAACTTACACAAACACTTTTTATCACTGCATCTTATAGTCAATTAAGTATTTCACACAATTTAATTTTACAAAAAAATATAATTGTTTAGACTGGATCTTGAATTCTTAAAAGCTAAGGTTTTTACATATGAGGGGTATAGAAGCAAAAACGCCTCTGTCCAAGTTCCGTAGAATGGAGAAAAACACATTTTATTATCTGCGTATTTGAAACGCCTACTTTGGTCTAAAGTTTATGGCAAACAATTCTTTAGACTGTAGCAATACTGTTTTAAAAAATAAAAAAGATAATACTAGTGGTAACACTAGTAAAATCATCAAATTTTAATGGACAATGGCGTATTTGCTTCTCGACGGTGGATTATGTCGTTTTTGTAACTCGACGGCTTGGACAATGTCAGATTTGCACCTTAAGGGTCAGCCATTTTGCTAGTTTGACGGTAGGGTAAATGAACGATTATGGGCAATAAAAACAATAAAATATTTCTCTGCTATTTATTATTTACAGTAATAAAAATAAAAACCGACGTATTAATTTTCACATTAAATTAGATTCTTAACCCTATTTCGGGTGGGCTTGCCTCGCAGATGTCGACAGTATCGTCACCATCAACATCATCAGAATCTGCAGACCTTGATGTAGCTAGTACTTCCTTGTAATATTGGAGTTCACTTCTTGTTTGCCATTCTGAACCGAAATGTTTTTTCAATAGAGTCTCAACGTCTACAAGTTTAGCCTGGTTTATCTTAACTTTTTTTTTGGAGATAGATGCAGGTACAATATTTCTAAACGTTTGTCCTCTTTTCAAGACTGATTTGTAGTCTACCATTTCGGAACAGTAGTTTAATTCGCCTTTAATGGTTATTTTATTGTTAGAACTTCTTTTTATAAAGAATCGCTTACTGCTGGCAAAAGGGAAATGCCAGTTTCCAGGGGGCTTCACTACTGAATTTAATGAAGATTTCCAGTCCAGATTCATATCAAACTTAATGGCTGTGCCAAAATTATTAAATATCTCTACATATTCCGATGGGTTTGTAATAAATAACTTCTTTCTGTTTGATTTTCTTTTCAATATTTCCGAAAACTCTGTCAGCAGGAAGAAATGAATGTCCTGACACTGGGAAAACTAATTCGATGGATTTTACGTGTACCGGAGCATTGAACAGCCAGGTTGAGCACATTCCCATCATTATCGAATTTTTATTTTGTGCTCCGCATCCATCTGATACGAGACGTATAGTATGTACTCCAGTCAAGTCTAAACCATTGAGTTTATGGTAGACAGCAGAACATATTTCATTCGCTCCTTTACGGAATTCATCTTCAGTCCAATAATACAATGAAACAGTGTCTCTGTTTAATTTTTTGTCCTGCGATTTGACTATTGCAAAATTGTAGATATACAGTTGCCGACTGTAGTAAGCTATTTGATCGGGTACTTTTGGCAGCACCTGATTCTTTTGGCAGTCGAATGATAATGTTACCATCCCTTCTTTTTGTTCGCGTAATAGTTTATAAAATGCTTTTGCTTTCAGGTTATGTACTCTTTTCTCTATAATATAAGTGTTCTTCACATTCACGTCTCTCTCTGATTTAATTTTTTCATCTAATTCAGTACACTTTGAACATACATCCGTTCGGGGGCTGCCAAATCCAATATTATAGTAACTATTGAATATATCACGAAAATAGCTTACTTTTACTCGCTCTTCTGGTCTTGCTTGTTCACAAAACATTTTCCACATTTTTGTTATGTTTAAGCTGGAGTCTATATATTTTCGTTCTACTGAAGATCGGCAGTAATGTGACTCTAGGCATTGAAAACTTTCGATAAATCGTTTTACTGCTAGCTTCCTAATCGCATATTTTTCTGAAATATGGTTACCTCCTCTTGTCTCTTTTACTGCACCTCCTGTTGTTTTAAAAACTTTTGCTACTCGACGAATTCGATGTACAGATACATGCAGAATGTTTAAAAAAGTTTTCTGACATACAGGTATAAGTTTTAATCTGTTACTCGTTTTTACGAACATCTTTGTATTGAAGTTATTTGGTGCTCGCTGGCCCACTCGTGCTCGTCGACGTACAATATCACTGATCTTACAATATTTTAAGAGAAATGCGTCCTGCTGGTGTAATTTATTTTTCATTGCATAAAATGATTGGAAAAAATTTCGGATGTCCGTCATACTTAATTTGCGACATTGGTAGGCCCCTTTCTCATGATCACATGTCGGGTATTGAGGAAGCTTTTTAGCTGAGTACCTACAAGAAATAAAAATATTATAAAGCATCAACTTTACTGAATTTGAAAAGAATGTCCTAAAAAAACAAAATATTTTTAAATCTATTATCAGGTACCTATAAATTCATAAAAATTAATTTTGTCGCAGTATCAATGGCACGTCTTCTAATAAGCCGGGCAGGTCGTCTTGCAAAAATTTTAAATAATTTCTACCATTCAGAATAGGAGGCAACTCGACCGGTCCCACAATTTGTCCATTTAAAATTCCACTCCATAAATTGATTTTGAACTGGTATTGGGACCGATCTTCTCGTTGTTCATGTGGGTTTTCTATCTGCCAGCTATGCACGTTATGTAAATTGAGATATCCATCCTTTTTGCATGCCGATTCATCAGTCCACAATACTTCATTAAAGAAATTCGGGTTTTGCCTCCACATCTGTATCATTTTTCGCCAAAATTGAACACGATGTGCGTAGTCTGCTGGAAGAAGAGTTTGAACGCGTTGGATGTGGACAGAGACCGAGGACACCAAGCAAGGGTTGGACTACCGCGTCCAATCCACCGGCCGGCGAAATTTGTATTTAAATATTCGCGTACGCGAAGAGCAAAATGTGCAGGTGCCCCATCATGCTGTATCCAATGTGTACGTAGCGTTTGTAATGGTAATTCTTCAAAGTAATCCATAGAATGGAGAGATTGTAAAAATTCCAAGTAATTTTCACCGTTCAGTCTGCTTGGAATTTCTACGGGACCTATCAGTTGGTTATTTAAAATTCCTCCCCACATATTGACCGAGAACTCATGCTGAAAAGAAGACTCTCTGGCTAGTTTAGGGTTGTGCTCTGTCTGACCAATGATGGAAGTTTTTTGTATTCATAATACCTGCTCTTGTAAATTGTGCCTCGTCCATCCACATTATTTTCCCGATGAGTTGTGGATCTTCTGTCAAAAGTGCGTTCATACGTTGGCAGAATGCAATCCGTGAAAAGTTATCGTGCGGCAAAAGGCCTTGCACTTTGCGATAATGGTATGGATGTAGACCATACCGCTTCCAAACTCTCCAAACCTTATCGTGATTTACATTGTAAATTTGCCCCACACGTCTTGTTGACATGGTCGGATCTTCAATTATTGCGTTTATGATCCCGTCTTCGTCCTGTACTGTCAAATTAATATCCCTTTCGTGAGGAGTCTTTTTAAAACTTAAAACCCTGTTCTCTAAATCGTCGGTGTAACTGTAACAATAATAATTACGGTTTGTTTAACATAAAATAATCTTAACATACTATAAATTAAAGTCGCTTCCGGTGTGTCTGTCTGTCCCTATGTATGCTTATATCTTGCAAACTACGCAACAGATTTTGATGCGGTTTTTTTTAATATATACTTAGAGTGATTCAAGAGGAAGGTAAAAAAATAATAAAGGAAGGTAATATTCCCTCGGGAACCGCGTAAACGAGCTCCACGCGGACGAAGTCGCGGGCAACAGCTAGTTACTAATAAATGAAGGAATAAAGTACACATTAGAAATACTTACATTTATGAACGTATAAGGGTTAGGCGTCCGTCGGTCGGGATAACGCCGCCTATATTCTCGTGCCGCTTCAGAAGCATTGCCGTCACATAAGCCGTAAATGAAGTGCATTTCACCTTCTTCCTTAGGACGATAATTAAAACGAGGCATTTTTTATTTATATGATTTACATTTCCTTGTCATTGTTAGTTTACATTGACACGTAGGTATTCAATATCATTGACATAATCATTAGTGTGTTTATGATTATTCGTAAATAGGTTTTACTAGCCCTCCTAAGACTTCGCGAATTAACGTAAAGGTACTGATACACATGCTCTATAATAGCATGCTTAAAAGTGTGCTTATGAGCATGCTTGGTTTGAGCGTGCTTATGCACTGTTCACATTTGCTACAAATAAGCATGCTAATTTTGGGCATACTCACGAATAAGCATGCTCAAAGCAAATACTCCGAATACACATGCCATTTAGTAGCGTGCTCTCTGCCACGAACGATGGACGACGTAGCTTTCCGCCTAGAGCTCAATAAAATAATTCTTTTGGTGGCGATACAATGCATCACCAACGTTTTGAGAAATAGAAAGAAGAAAAAAAGCAGGAAGATTTGGGTTCGTGATTGGTTGACCAGGAGACAAGACCTTGGAGCTAGTGTACGTTTGATAAGAGAAATGCGAGAAGAAGATATTGCGGGTTATAAAAATCATTTGCGTATGCTTCCACATCAATTTGACTTTTTACTAATCAATGTTGGAAGTGCTATACAGAAACAAGACACTCACATGCGAAATGCTATTCCGGCTAAATTGAAATTACAAGTGACTTTAAGATATTTAGCAACTGGAGATTCTATACATACATTGGAAGCACTATACAGAGTTGGAAGATCTACTATATCGCAATTTTTACCAAAAGTTTGTGAAGCTATATACAACGCTTTGAAGGATTATGTGCGGGTAAGTAAAAACAATGACAATTTTACACATTTATTACAAAAAAGAAACAGAAACATTAATCAACCATTGTAGCCGTAGCGTAGCTGAACCAATAAAATGTACCGTCATGTCATGTATTATAGGTACATAAAAAACATACTAATACTAAATAACACAAGATTACGATAAGTTCCACGCTTGGCTCAGCACATCTTGCTGTTGTGAGACTGTGTCAGTATTTATGGGTATATTAATCATTTGTGTGTCCGAAGTACTAATTGCTGTTTGAAGTGGTGTATTTGAGACAGAGTTTGTTGTTATAGTCTGTGTGTATGGAGATAGAGTATAGAATGAATTCCTTGTATGCATTTGTGTGTCAGAAATCAGTGTTGTTGGTAGTGTTGTATGTAAAACAGAGTTTGTGGTTAATGTTTGTGTGTATGGAGTGTAAAATGAATTCCTTTGTGATACTTCAGACAAGTTTTGACACTGCTGGCGGCGTCTTGCTGCAATCACAATATTTTGGATCTCAGCTTGTACGTTAAGTGCTTCATACAATGGCAGGCTTCGTAATTGAGCAGCAATGTTATGTCCAAAATAATAGAATTCGTCGTGTTCAGTAGGCATATTTATTGCAGAACTCAGGTTTTCCAGTCGGTTCAGTGCCACATTAATCGGTTCATCTTGTACGAATCGTCGTTTACGCCGTGTCGATGTGACACTAGATGAACTCGATTGTGGTCGTTCTTCTGGTATTTTGGCGGGAGGTGACATTACGTTCATCGATTCTGGCGAGTTAAGAGATTCTGATGTGCTTGCAGTCGATGCCGGAGAACCCTGTGCTTCCGAATTCTGCGATGAATTATCGGAATCCTGAAAATAAGATATTCATTAGGAATTAAAAAATAGTACAACCTACATTATTTATTTAGGTATTGTTTTTTTTCAGATTCCAAGCCACGAAGACTGGAAACGTATTGAGCATGGGTTTCGTACAAAATGGGATTTTCCGGGCTGTGTTGGAGCGTTGGATGGCAAACATATAAATATACGCGCTCCTGATAACACTTCAGATTACTATAACTACAAAGGTGCCCATAGTATTGTACTCTTGGCATTAGTTGATGATGACTATTGCTTTTCTTACATAAGTATTGGAACTAATGGAAGAGCTTCTGACGGGGGTGTTTTTCAGCGTTCGAACTTATCACAAGCATTAGAAAATAATACTCTAAATTTACCGGAACACTCAGTTATTTTAGCTGACGCTGCTTTTCCTCTAAAGTCTTACATAATGAAGCCGTACCGAACTACTCCAACACGCAGAGAAAAAATATTTAATTACCGGTTATCTAGAGCAAGACGAATCGTTGACAATGCGTTTGGAATTTTAGCAACAAGATTTAGAGTTCTTCTGACCACAATAGATATGAGTCCAAAAAAAGTTGATAGTATTATATTAGCTGCGTGTTCTTTACACAACTGGCTTCGAAAAACATCCGACATGTACTTCACGCAAAGGTGTGTAGACTTTGAAGATATACAACAAGGTGTTGTGATACCAGGAGCTTGGAGAACAAAAATGCAGACAGCTTTACAAAATTTACCACCACGCAGAAACCGTGCTTCGCAACAGGCAGAGGCAATAAGGAATACGTATGCGGAGCTATTCGAAACGACAGAAGCGGTACCATGGCAAGACTTTATGATATAAATAACTGAAACTATAAATGTGTTTAACTTGCAAAATTTGATTACAGACAAATAAACAAGCAAACAAACATCAGGAAAGGTGCTAAATAAAAGCTTGTAATAATACAATATTTATAAATAATACAGATCTTACAATGTGTTTATATTTAGTTAGTCCTATTGTTTACACTCAAGGAATTTTGTTTAGGAGTTTTGAACCTTATTACGAAGCTGTAAGGAAGGTACATGTAATGTTATTATGCAGTAAATTATTTTTATGAAGAAAAATTGTAATTGTGTGTTCAACTTTATTAAAGTATAGATTTGTATTAACTAAGATAGTATAATAAACTAAGAAATAAGATAATATAACAACTCTTCCACCATGGTACAATGAATAAATGAATTACAAAAGTGTCCCCTAATTAAAGTCTGTGACCGTACGGTTACAATAAATATACAATATGTAATAGAAAGTTCAATCAAAAAATATCAATTTTATTTTTAATAGGTAGGTAAGTTTGAAGTTAATAATCTATATGTATCCATGCTTGTAAATGCGAAAGTGTGTCTGTCTGTCTGTCTGTTACCTCTTCACGCTTAAACCGCTAAACCAATTGAAATGAGATAGTTTAAATCCCAGGGAAGGACATAGAATATTTTTTATTCCGAAATTTTGAAGAGTTCCCGAGGGAAGCACGATAAATGACTTCCACGCGGGCGGAGCCGCGGGCAGAAAGCTAGTAAGTATATAAACTCTTCCGTTACTGACTCACTGACAGACAACGTTCAGCCGAAACTACTGTGTCCTATCCCACAAAACTTTACAAGTGTGCAATTCGACAAAATTGTAGCATTGTAAACATACATATGTAACACAACGATTACAAATTAGTATTCGTATCAAGTTTGTAGTACACAAATAATTCACTCTTGTGGAAGCGTATCACAAAAAAGTAAGGTATGTCACGACAGATACAAAATTGTAGAATCGCACATTTGTAAATAAGCAAATAAAAAATTGTAAAGTTACAATTATAAATTTGTAACAATTTATTTTGCTTCTATGATTTTTTATAATTATGTAGGCCTATGAACTTAGCAATTCGGTTCCGACAGTTTGCCGATATTCGCCAGCCGTATCTCCCATAAACGCGTGCATTTCTTGAAACCATGGCATCGACGGACGGTACACGCCAGCAGCCCCCGCGCCGGAACGCTTCGAACTTTCTATTTTTTTAAGTTCATTATGATAAATAGACCTTAATTTTTTTATTTTGGTTTTTAAGATCTTTAAAGTTAGAGTAGAATCATTCATATTGCTTAACAAGTCGTCGTAAGCATTGTTTCTTGCGATGTTATTTTTATATTGAGGTGACCGTGGGTTCCAAAGGCATTCATTATTTCTGTATAAAGTAATAAAACGTATGGTTTTCTCGTCACCCCAGCGAGACATTTTGGCAGACGCAGGCACATGCACCTGTTGCAAACAACAGATCGATACTAGCGTGCTTATTAGCAAACGTGTTCACACTTGCTATTACCATTCCCCTCTCTACCCCCGCCTCAGGTAGCACGCTCAAAAATAGCAGGGCGTGCTATCTTTGAGTATGCTACTAAAAAGCATGCTAATTATGAGCACGTCGTAGACACACATGCTAATAGGTAGCATTTGCTCAATAGTAGCATGCTTTCGTGCTAGTAATTAGCATGTGTATCAGTACCTTAAGATAATCTGCAAAGAAAGCCAGCAGTTTTGGAGTAAAACCAAAGGCCGAGAGCTTCATAAGCAGGACGTCATTGTCTACCAGGTCAAACGCCTTTTTAAAATCAAAGTAGGTATACAGCATCTACTTGGCGATACGTATGTGTTTCAAAACGTAGTCAAAAAAACAAACATGATTCGTAGTGGTTGAACGCGCACAGCGAAACCCATGTTGGGCATCATCCAACCTATTATAACATGGTGCCATCACTATCAAACGGATTTTTTATTGCACAAATCATTGCAGGTGCAGCCTGATAAATAAAAATTGTTAAATAAGCCAATACTTTTCGCATAGTAAAAAAAATGTAAGTAAAATGTACAAAGAAAAATTAATCATTGAGAGATAATTTGAGTCATACTGAGAAATTTAACAAATATATTATAACCCACCTCTTCAACCGTTATTATGGCTCCATGTTGTGGTGTTGGAGGAAGCTCTGGTGGTCCGCCTCCAGTTCTGAATAAATTGCCTCTTTCTGTGGCACGAGCTTTGCATGTGTAAGCCTTCATATTATCCCATGCTCTCTTTAAGGCAATAGTCTCACGCTAAAACAGTACAAAATATTAAGTTAATGTCATTTGTTTAGTACAAGTACCATTACCTACGTTAAAAAACAATAACAGCACCAGCTTCTTACCTTGTGTACATTGGCGTTGCTATTGAACTCTCGTGTAATTAAGTCCCATGCTTGTTGCTTTTTGGTGACTGACTTGCCATCAGTTAAGCCGGGGTTATATTAGAGCCACGCCGCGTGTCGCAACGCTGCCTGACTCAAGTCTGACTCAACGGGCTTTGATTATACTACAGTGTCGTGTCGCCACGCGTGCTGATTTTGTTTTTTGTCAGTTCAGTGCAAAGAGTAAGGATATATAGCTGAAAAAGAGTAACTACTCTGTGGTAATAAGTGCATCTATGGAAAGCGCTGCCATCTAGTGCTGTACGGAGTAACTAATGCCGTATATACATAGCTACGTATATGTATACCACCGTGTTGTAGGTAAACTGTAATTCTATGGAACTTGCTAACTATGTAAACAAACCATATATTCAAATTGACATCTAATGTCAATTTTAGTATGGCGGCTACAGTTTACATATAGTTACATTACCAGTACAGTACAGTTACATATTACAGTTTAGGTACAGATGTATTCAGAGTAACAATATGTATACATGGTGGAAAAAACGAATGTCACATGGACGGCAACTACCTTAAATAGCGGAAATAGCAAATTCTACGCAAAGGAGACTTTAATATAAAAAAAAAAACAATAAATACTGCATTACTTAATGGATTTTTGAAAAAAAAAACCCTATTCCTTAACCGGGAATTGAACTGATCGAATACGACAAAACAATTAGACGTGTTTTATGTTATTTATGATACAGATCGAAAGCGTCATTGATAATGAACATTTATATAAATAAATAAATAAATAAATATCAGGGGACAGTGTTACACCAATTTATCTGGTCCCAAACTAAGCTCTAGGCTTGTACTATGGGTACTAGACAACAATATAAATACTTATATAGAGAAACGTATACTTAAATACATAGAAAACATCCATGACTCAGGAACAAATATTCGCGCTCATCACACAAATATCTGCCCTTACCGGGATTTGAACCCAGGACCGCTAGCTTCGTAGGCAGGGTCACTACCAACAAGGCCAGCGCGTCGTCGTCGTTATATCTACAACACATACACCTTGAAATTAAATAAAGACCGTAAAAACCCTACTTTCATATTTGTCCAGTTCGATTCCCGGTTAAAGTAGATTTCCGAATTTCCAAAAATGCATAAATACAGTATTGAATTAATTAAAAATACGTCTCCTTCGCGTAAAATTTGCCATTTCCAATATTTAAGGTACTTGCCGCGTCTATATGGCGTTCGTTTATTCCACCCTGTATAGCTGAAAATGCGTGTGATGCATGATATTTTACCATTGTATTTTGTCAGGAATACTTGTATTAAATTGCTTTCTCAATTAACTTCACGACAGGTACTCAGATATATGGGAAAGCAAGTTAAATACGAACTTTACGATGGCAAAACATTATTCACTACACCCAGTATTATAATAATACATTGTGAGATAGCGACTACACCTGTATAGAGGAGACTGTCATCAGGAAGATTGTTGTAACGTTGTCATTGTGATGTTTGTTATATTTTTATGGATAAACTCTCAATCCATGAGTTACATTAATTTTTTCAGGTCAACTTGGAGTGAGGTGTCGATTAAAAACAATTTAATTAATAAAAGTTTCGTATTTATTAAATTTAATTGGTGTTCACATTGTTGACATTATTACATGGCTATGACTGCATTAACTAAATCTTTTGTCTTAATCAGAAGTTTTAGTTAGAGCACATCATGCGACAACATGTTTAATTATTTATTTTTGTGTGTTTTATGCTTGTTATAATATAATTGAGCAGACTTCTTTATGAAATCCTCCCCATCATACACTAATTTACCCTCTAATATTCGGTTTACAGACCTGCACCAACTAAATATTATTAAATTAATGGACGTGTCCACAAAACACTCTTTTATTTTTTCATTGTGGTTTTCACAAACTAGAAAACTAAAATCAGTAAATAAATAATAATAAATAATAAATATCAGGGGACCATGTCACACAAATTGACCTAGTCCCAAACTAAGCTCTAGGCTTGTATTATGGGTACTAGACAACGATATAAATACTTATATAGAGAAATATATACCTTAAATACATAGAAAACATCCATGACTCAGGAACATATATTCGTGCTCATCACACAAATATCTGCCCTTGCCGGGATTTGAACCCAGGACCGCAAGCTTCATAGGCAGGGTCGCTACCAACTAGGCCAGCGCGTCGCGTAAATAAGTCTATGAAGGCTTTAATTCTTTCTTTTATATGTTTTTTATAGCATTCACTATTCAGAAACGCAACC
Organism: Acleris sparsana; assembly: GCA_923062465.1. Lineage (NCBI taxonomy): Eukaryota > Metazoa > Arthropoda > Insecta > Lepidoptera > Tortricidae > Acleris > Acleris sparsana. The sequence continues at coordinate 3,758,337 of OV281305.1, read as the reverse complement.
GTTGTTTCCTGTATTTTTTGAAAGCACGCTACTAGGCATTCAGACGGATAGCAAAGCCATTTTTTGTTTTTGTTATATTCTTTAGCCCTTATGTATCGGTACATTGCATTTTCCGAATTGCCTACTAGCGTGTTTTTACAAGTTTTGCAACCTTTCACAACTTTTTGCAAACATTTTGATAGGGCCCACCCGCATACATATACTCTTTGATCAGCCCCTGAATCTGATATAGTTTTATTGTTTTGAATTGCTTCCAGGGATCAATTATAATACTTTGGGATTGTGAGGGTGCTGGTAAACTTTCTTTATTATTTATAAAAAATGACACCGATTGTAAACAATCATTCATGCCCTCTTCACAATTTGAATTAACTGAATGATTGCTACTACAAGTATTTAACAATAATGTTTTGTATGCACCCTCAAACCCCATACAATTAGGTGCCACATTACGAGCACCTAAACTTCGGGTACTTCCAAAGAAGTTTTCAAGTGGGTCCTGGTTGAAATTGCGAGTAAGCATTGCATCAAAAGAATACTTTTGAAACAACAGTTTCCAGAGTACCTTAAAACCTTCAATTGTCTTAATTAAGTTAATTATAGTTGGTACGGACTTCTCTATTTCCTGAGTATTTTTTTTTCATTATAAAGTTGGTTGATTTTAAAAGTTTGAGGGCATCTTGCCATAGCTGGTGATGAGGAGAATTTCTTTTCACCGCAGCTCTGTAAATCTTGCCATTAGGCGCAGAAAAACTTGAAGCATTTAAGGAATCAAATAATTTGTCAATTAAAAGTACAAACGGAATTAAATCCTTACATTCTTCTGCTACACTTCCT